>OZ034971.1:6214328-7698078 GCA_964030785.1 Siderastrea siderea | reverse complement strand
GAAATAAAACAATACCTTGAAATTAAAAGAGAAGAGAAAAAGTACTTTTGTGTTTGAAATTCAAAAATTGAGATTCATCAACTGAGTTAATAAGGTTAGTTGGCACCGTAAAGAAATTCCAAAGCCGATGTTTCGAACTTTAGCCCTTCTTCAGATTGGTTTCGCTCTGGTAAAGGGGCAGCCTGCCACGCAGACGCTCTTAGGGTTTCATCACGCGTTCCTCCCCCACGAAGGAAGGAACGCGTGACAAAACCCTAAGAGCGTCTGCGTGGGAGGCTGGTAAAGGGGCAATTTGCCTCATTGCACAGTTAAGAGCAGTTAATAAATCAAAATGTTTGTGCCTTTGCTTCCCTACTGACGCTGCACTGCAGTTTCTTTATAAACTAAAACTTTATTCATTTTTTTGTTTTGCTTTGTGTTCAGGCAAAAATTCTGGGAAAAAAATCAATGGAATGGAAATTTTTGGGAAGAAATTTTCAAAAATTTGGAAATTTAATACGGAAAAACCGGAAAATGCTGTTTCATTCACCGCTGGAAATGTGCAGACTGGAATTTTTTGTCTAAAGGAGGTGCCCGGATCCGGAGTTTAATAACTCGTTTCCAGTCCTCTGTTCGTTTCTGAAGTGGCCAGTAAAAGTGTTCAACTACGAGCAGTTCCTCCCTACGCTCAGGGACAGTGGGACGAGAAGCAGGCATGAATGCGCGCGAAAGTCGGCTGTCAGCTCACTACACGCCTGTCAACGATTTTCGCTTAAGCAAAGGAGTTAAACACAGCCTAGTACCCAGGCGTTCTCTTCTCGCTCACACGACTTGGCGCGAAATTTCTTGATGTCACCGAATGGCATACCTCATTCGGTGACGTCACGACATTTCGCACCAAGTCGAGTCGAGTGAGCGGGAGGGGAACGCCTGGGTACTAGGCTGAGTTAAACAGTAGATAAAAGGAGGTAATTAGAATCATTTCCGCCTCTATAGTACCCTTCAGAATAAAGTTATCGAGGAAATACTTTCAGAAAAGATTTGGTATGCGTCCGCCATGTTGGTGTCTCTCGTCAGGACACCCACATGGCGGACATAAAAGTCAGTAAAAAGAAATGAAGCTGATAATAAAATTTGTATTCCTAGATTCTCTTCAGAATTATTTGGACCACACTTTTACATTATTATCGTAGTGAAAATTGCAAAGTAATGTGAAAATATTAGCTATTATGGGCACCAATGAGAAAAATCTTCATACAAAATTTTATGTTGTTATATTGCTTCACTTTAGAAATATACCGTTTTGTAATTTTATCCTGATTCTTGTGTATCTTGCTGCTGCGAAATCAGGATAAAATTACAAAACGGTCTATTTCTAAAGTGAAGCAATATATCAACACAAAATTTTGTATGAAGATTTTTCTCATTGGTATGTAGAATATGTTATAAGAAGAGCTTTGTGGTGGCCTTAGTTTACATTTTCGAATTGTAATGACATCACATATACACCGGCAATAGGGATTTGGGGTGTCTTGTCCAGAATTTCACAGCGGTCAAACGCACGACGTGTGCGCAGTTCCCGCCCTAATTTTACAAAAGAAAATAGTAGTAGTAGTGAATCAATCGGAATATTTGAAAATTGAATAATGAAAAACTCTTCAAGTTTGGATATATCATGTAGAGTCGTATTTTCCTTAAATAAATGGAATAAAGAGGTGGGTCACCGAGTTCGTTTAGGAGAAAACGACCATTTATTTCACTGAACAGCTCAGCTTTCATAGAAAACCTATCAAGTCCCGAGCCTGCACGCACTATTGACGCAAAAAAATGATGAGCAGAAAGGATGTGCAATGCAATTTAATGGAATCACCTTAAGCGGAGACCATGATTTGTTTAGTGCAGCGGTCAGATGTGTTACAGAGACCGTAATTCGTTCAGTGCAGCGTTTGCAGTTGAACAAACTCCCTAATAGGGACTAGCGTGCAAGAAAAAGCGACAAGAGACGGGAGGCTTCGGGCAGCCGTTAGCGTAAGGGGGTAGCGCATGTAGCCTTCCCGTCCCTCTTCCCCTCCCGTATAAGAAAATAATAACGCCATATTAATTTTTGATACATAAGATGCGCCACGCACTATTAGTAAAACAAGTTGAAAGACGAAAGGCTGATCGAACAACATAGTATTTTAACAAGATTTCCCAATATTTCGATTAGACAAAACTACGGTAATCAAAGAATGATCCCGTTGAAATATTAATAACAGCTATTTGAGCTCCTAAAGACCAGACACATGGTGCAACACTCTGCTGGGAGCAACATACCGAGAAGCGAGTAAATGAACCGTATGAAGTTGTATGGGTTATTTTTGATCATGTAACTTTGTACACCTGGCCCCAGTTGTTCAAAGGCTGGATAACTTTATCCACTGGATAAATCACTATCCAGTGGATAAAATATATTGGTTGGAGTACATTTTATTCGCTAGATAGTGATTTATCCAGGGGATAAAGTTATCCAACCTTCGAACAAGTGGGGCCTGCACTATCAAAATCACGAGCAAAGTTGTTCGTAGTCTTGCGGTAAGTGTGGTCAAGGACTTCACCCTGGGTTCCAGGGGTTCTGTTCTCACGTGCTTGACAGCCTGGTAACTGGGAGCCTTACTGCTTTAACTTATACCCTAACTTTCTATACTCACACCTAGGAGAAAGAGTTAATGTAACTGCCAGAGCTTTCCAAACATACCTGTAATTACTTTAATTTCTAACTTCTGCGAGACTATTTCCTCCACACACGTAGATTGTTGATTTGCTTCATCCCTCTTCTTCTAAAAGCGACTTCAACCTGAAAAGAGCCTAACAAACTTTCAACGCAGCACAAGTGAGAAGTGACAAGATCGTAAATATATCACAAAAATTTTAATTAGGAAAGCACGTGCCTATTAATTTTTACGCGTGCGCACAATTGCGAGCATCGCATGCGCGTATGTGCACTCTCTCACCGCTCTTGTACACTTGCACTACAAAAATATATCCGTTCACGGACACAAACGGCGATAACAGTACAGAAGAAACAAATACAACTATTAGATAATGATAACAAGAGAATGACTCTAAAAGGATGTAACACAAGTTCTAACTGAGGGTCTGAAATAAAGTCTAAAAGAAGGGAGTTGCCCCTTGGATTTTTGGAAAGGGCTGAGAGAACCATGTGAGTACGATGCCGGAAGTAAAGTAATCCTTATAAGAAGGAGTCTTGCTTGATAAACAGCCTGGGGCCCGTTTCTCGAAACTCCCGATAACTTTCCGGGCCCGAATCCTATTTTAGGCGCACAATGTTCTCGAATAGCTATACGATTTTTATTGATTTTGAAAGTTAAATTTTAATCTTTATAATTTCGTGAAGCATGTCGCTAAGTTTGCCCCAATAATTACCATTAGCTGGCAAATAAATGAGCTCGAAAAAATACTTACCGGGCCCGGAAAGTTATCGGGAGTTTTGAGAAACGGGCCCCTGGCCCTCAAAGCTCTCAGCTCCCTGAAAATTTTCACTGAGTAGTGACGTCACTGAACACCTCGCTGACGCCCGCTTCAGGCCTCATGCGCACGAGAGAACGTCCATGTGTTATGCTGCATTTTTGTAGAGCTGATTTCGATTAGTTTTGGGTAATTTTTAGAAGATTTTGGAAAAAATGACTTCTTAAACTCATGTTACTTTTTCAAGACGTTTAACAATGAAGTACATGTAAAAGTTTCTCGTTATTTCATTTACTATTTTTAGTGTCGGGTGAAGCCCTCCACGATGTTTCCCGTCAATTCTCGATTTCTGTTTTCTAGTCACTGCCGATATCTACTTCAAAAAAGCATTATAATATCGGCCATTCAAGAGTTCAAGCCCCAGCTGAACTGAAGTCATCTAGACTGTTGATTCCAATTTGGCTCAATTTCAGAATACGTTGTTGGAAAAATCACTTGTTAAACTCAGGTTATTTTCCAGGAAATCAACAATAAAGTAAAAGTCTCTCTTTATTTTTATTATGATTTTTATATAATATGCTGAGTTCTACGCGCATTTTAATTGGTTCTTAGTTATGATCTATTAGAGGACAGACGCATAGATTACTTCATCATTGGCAACTTTTTTTCTCTTTATAAATGCAACAAATAGAATTCAAGTTGCCGTGCGTCTGTTCAGTAATAGATCACAGAAGACCTCAAAATCCTTGTAATCTCTCTCTCTCTCTCTTAATGAGTGGACAAACGGGAAACAAAGAAATCGCGTAAATTGCGTCAGATTGGCAAAATAACCACACAGGAAGCAAGTCACACACCATGAAAATAAGGTAAGGCTTTTTTATTGAGAATTTGTGCGTATACACCACTTTGAAAAAACGTTGGCGGGTGAAAAGTATAAACGATGGACCATGCAACACAATGAGACTCTGGGAAGATGACAGGGGCAAGTTTGTTACTGGGTTTCTTTCTTGATTTCCAAAATATAAATAGGCTGGGTCTCACTAGGGCTCTTAAGTGCACCTGAAGTGTAGTTGGTACGTACTTGTAGCGGAACTCCTTTCTGAGGGCGTCTCCTAAGTCTGACTTGCGTTTCAATAGAAGCACTCATCTGATTTATTTACACGTTAAATCTCTTTGTAAAATGTATCAAAGAGGTAAAAATTAATATCAGCTGAATGTAATACAAAAGTTTAACAATTTGCAGTAGTTCGTTTTCTATAAGCTCCATATTTTCCTTCTTGTTCATCAAAAACGTCTTTCTGAATGGCATGTGCTGTTGGTCTGTGCAGTATCACCCAAGTGTAGCTGGCGTGGTTAGAGTGTGAACGTTTTAATGACAGCACTTTTTGGTTTCTTTGTTCACGCCTGGCGATAAGCCTGAAACAAAAGGATTCAAGGCAGTTGAAAGTATGGTCACAGTGCAGCCTTGCAGCTAAAAGCACGTGGGCACGCAACTTTGAATTCCGCCCCGTTCGATTGGGAAATCCGGATTTCGATTTCGGATTTCGGATTTTGGATTTCCCAATAAAACGCGAAATCCAAAAACGGATTTCGACGAACCGAAATCCTTTTCCAAGACGGATTTCAATTAAGGGGCCTTAATTGTTTTGGTTTTCTATTCTGGAGTCACGGGCGGCTTCAAAAAGGCTGTCAAATTTTTTATTTTAGCTGTTGTATTTGAAGACGTACTTTCAAGCCGACTTAGGGAAAAAAATTCTGCGCTGAGGAAAAGCTTGTGGTCTAACTATCAGGCTTAGCTAATGAACAACACTAAAGCCATACGCACATTCAATATTCACGAGATACAAAAACATTTTTTTAGGGCGAGCACGAAGTATTTCCCAAAAATTAACAAAAAATGAGCATAGTGTTACACCAGGCATAAGCCTTCTCTCTTAAAATAAGAGAAGTAACAACAACAACAACAATAACAACAACAAGAACAACAACAAGCTTTATTTGCATGACTGTAACAAAGTATTACAGTATTGCAAAAGCCACTTAAAATTTAATTATTTATTTCTTACTTAATTAAAATAACTAAAGAGATTACAACCATTTCTTATTTTTAACCATTCAGAGAGGTAGCCATTGTAACTAGTTTGTCTCTCTGTTCAAAGCATGACGAGATGAATGGAATTAATTGAATATTTATAAAATAATCAGTACAATTCATAAGATGTGACAATGAGGTCTCATGTGATAATAGTCGTAGAAATGGGATTTTAGGTTCTATTTTAGAAAAGAACCTGTCTCTTATCGAAGAATAGCTCGGGCAATCTAGTAAAAAGTGAGTTTCATCTTCAATTTTGTTACAATTGCAGAGACTACATAACCTCTCATCACGAGGTATTTTGTCGTATCTACCTGTTTCAATCCGAAGTTTATGACTGCTAATTCTCAGTTTTACTAATGATTTTCTAGGTGGGTTTTTTCTTGTTAAATCTAGGTAGGCAGAAAGGCTATAATTTTTTTTGGATGTGTAATAAAAACTAAGTTTTTGCGAATGTTGAAGGGTTTGGTTCCAGTAAGAGATATATTTCTTTTTCATGAGATCTACATATTGTTTGATTTTACCTTCATTCAATGAATTACAATAAAAGTCACAGAAATTGTAATAGTCAGTCATTTTCATGAGACTAGAGTAAAAACTATTATGACCGTTATAATGAAGGTCAATCGATATTTTTAAAGATTGTTTGTGTAATGAAATCAGTACATTAATTGTTAATTATGTACGTATAATTAACCATTTCTCTACGTCACTAATCACATACTGTAAGCCTTGGCGGAATGGAATAAACACCGTAAAACGTACACAGTTCAGTCTGATCGATTTCTCCAAAACTGGTGCCGAGACCCTCATTAAAATGTCAAAGGAAGAACTAAAACACAACAAGGCAGTCAGAGGGGCATACAAAGGTCACTGTAACCAAGACATCAAACGCGCGGAGCGTCTTATGGCCGATACTGAAGCCATAAACATCACAGAACTGAAAGCAATTGGAGAACGTCTCTCAAGGTGATTCGACGAAATTAAGGCTATGGATACCGCGATCTTGAAAGCATTAGAAACGGACGAAGAGATAAGCGAAGAACCCGATCAAACATTGACGTTCCAAGACGACATCCATTATTGGATTGTGAAAGTTAAAGAATTTGTCACAGACGAGTACCATCCGGTGAGTACGTTCCAAACCAAACCAACACCTAGGGTTCACATCAACCTTCCAAAACTACACATCCAACAATTTGATGGAAACCCACTCGAATGGCTTACGTTTTGGGATAGTTATAGTAACGCAGTACACAACAATCAGGAACTGAACAATATTGACAAAATGAACTATTTGAAAGGACTGATAACCACCTGCAACGCAGCGCGCGCGATTTCAGAGCTACCAATGACGTCACAAAACTATAAAAAAGCCATTGAAATACTGAAAGAACGTTTCGCAAGAAACCAAGTTCTAATCAACGCGTATATGGAATCGCTTTCAAAAATCAGCGCGCCCTCAGCTGATGTGCAACAATTACGAAAATTTTATGATAGCTGCGAGAGCAACATTCGTGCCTTAGAAACGCTGGGAGTCCAGACAGTTTCATATGGAAGTCTGTTAATCCCAATACTGCTAAAGAAATTACCGGAACAATTACGTTTTACAATATTCAGAACAAATCATCAGGCAGATTGTTCCCTAACTGATCTACGAAAAGCGCTTTGTCATGAAATAGACACAAGGGAAAAGAGTCAACTTACGCAAGAAAGCGACACAAGCTCAGTCGTTGACGACGTTCTCGTACCCACAGTTGGCGCCTTACTCACAAACACTCAACCGCGTCAAATACACCCGCCACCGAAAAGCTTCAATACGAACGGGAGATTTGAGCTAAAACCATGCATATATTGCGACGGTAAACACCGTCACGACAAATGCTCGAAAGTAAAGACAACAAGAGAAAGGAGAACCATATTGGCGCAGAAAAATAAATGCCTTAACTGCCTCCGATCAGGCCACACAAGATATCAATGTCGCTCAAAAGGAAGATGTCTAAATTGCGGACTAAAACACCATACCTCGATCTGTGAACCAAGCGAGCCAAATCGAGATTCAAGCAAACGATATGAAAAACAAGAAGACCCACAAAACAGCAAAAACGTCACCTCCGCAATGACAACCTTAGCAAGTACCACGACACATACAAATACACTAATGCAAACTGCACTGGTCACAGCAAGCGGACCAACTACGAGATGCCAAGCACGCATCCTTATCGATACCGGATCACAAAAGACATTCATTACGCAATGCCTGAAGAACAAGCTACAGTTGAAAGCTGCTCAGAACGAGATATTAGACATAACCACATTTGGTTCAACCACCAAAGGTACTCCGAAGTCCTACGAAGTCGTAACACTTACCTTAAACGCGGTAAATAAAGATGTCAAAATAACAGCCTTAGTCACGCCCATCATCTGCCCACCACTCTCAAGCACCCAACATACGGAAATTCCTGTTGAATTCAAAGCTCTTGCTTTCGCCGATCCACTAAACGCGGAAGGTGATCGCACAATAGATATACTCATAGGAAACGACCAGAGAGATGGATGGCTACACAAAGCAAGTTTGGATGGCTCCTTTCAGGACCGGTACCCAACAACGAATCCAGTACAGAAACCACACTCAGCACATGTCAAATGATTGATGTACAGCCCACAAGAAACGATGACCTCAACGAAACTCTCACTAAGTTCTGGTCGATAAGCAAAATCCCAGACGAATGCAACGACACTGAGGTAACAGAAGTCCAGAAACACTTTTAAGATACCATTGAATTCAACAACGTTACCGGTAGGTATAATGTAAGACTCCCATGGAAGGACAACAAGCAAAACCTACCGACAAACTTCACATTGGCGAGAAAAAGACTAAGCAACCTAAAACAGACCCTAAAAGGAAAACACCCAGAGCTTATTTACAAATACAACGAACAACTGCTCCATCAACTCAAGAGGGGATTTATAGAGCAAGTCCTCGACCCAAACATACATCAAGGAGTCATGCACTACATGCCCCATTTTCCAGTCTTCAAAGAAAGCAACACAACAGCTATGAGAAGGCATTACGCCTCAACGATTGCCTTCACACAGGGCCTAATCTCATACAAAGACTACAAAATATGTTACTCGCCTTCAGATCACACAAGATAGCCTTCACGACAGATATCGAAAAGGCGTTCCTACAAATAGAGCTCAACACTCAATACAGGGATGCTACGAGATTTCTTTGGCTGAAAGATGTAGACAAATCAGCGAATAATCCTGCCAGGCAATTTAGTCGTCTACAGATTCTGTCGCGTACTTTCGGAGCCGCTCCGTCTCCACACTTACTGAATGCTACAATACAGCATCACCTCACCAAACAAGACGACTGGATATCAGAAGACCTACAACGTTCGATTTACATGGACAACGTCGTGACGGGAACGGACACTGAACCTGAGGCCTTACAGTATTACACATCATCAAGAAACTGCTTCCAAAAGGTGGGTATGAATTTACGACAGTGGACCAGCAACTCCCCTGCCTTAAACCGCCTAGCTCATGACGATGGAGTATACGCAGAGCCAATGGTCAAAGTCCTAGGCCTCAATTGGAACACAAAGACAGATACTCTGTCACTTTCATTAGCAAAACTGATCAAGCAAACCAACAGCACAGAAAAAGTCTCCAAAAGATCAGTATTAAGCTTATCCTCAAAACTTTACGACCCCTTGGGATTTGTGGAACCAGTGACAGTAAAAGCGAAAATAATGATGCAGGAACTATGGAAACACAACTTAAAATGGACCAAGAACTTCCTGAAAGCTTTAAGGAGGACTGGGTCAAATGGCTGAAGGAACTACAAAATCTGACCCCACTGGAAATACACAGACAATACTTCAATAATGTTGGCAGTGAAGTTCAACTACACGTGTTTTGTGACAGCAGCCGGCTGGCATACGGAGCGGTGGCCTATCTGAGAGGAACCACCCCCAAACGTGGGACAAAATGTACATTCGTGATGTCCAAAAGTAAAGAAGCACCCATAAAACCACAAACAATGCCACGATTAGAACTACTTGCAGCAGTGCTCGGAGCAGAATTAGCTAAATACCTATCAAATACCATACTTCCAAAGTTCCATACATCTCAAATTATATTGCAGAGTGACTCACAAATTGTGTTATCATGGATATCTCCACCAAAGTCTCTACGACAACAGTTTGTCCGACATCGAGTGCAACTGATTAGAGACATTACCTCGCAGAGTACGTGGAGGTACTGCCCTTCCAATCCTGCAGACCTCATTACCAGGGGAATAGACGCAAAAGCCTTTATATCTAAACAGCAGAGTTGGAACCAAGGGCCCGCGTGGCTTATGAAGCCAACACAGGAATGGTCATCAGTCACCAACAACCAGTTACAAGAAAACACAGAAAATTACACAGAGACCCAATATTAATCTCGCAAGCGCACAAAAGAGCGCAAATTTACTGAACGTCATCGATATCACCAAATACAGTACCTTGAACAAGACACTACGGGTTACCGCGCTCGTTATCCATTTCAACAGAAAACTGAGAGAGAAAACGAAGTCTAACACAGTTACTGCCATAGACATGAAACACGCTCGCAACGCTCTACTCCAATCTGTACAACAATTCTACTATGGAGAGATCCTATCGAAAACCAAAGACAAAGCTAAAGGCAAACGGCCAGCAATAATACACCAGCTTGGCCTCTATTTAGACGATGATGGCTTGATACGATGTCGCGGAAGACTACAATACGCACAGCTACCACACAACACCAAGTATCCAATATTGATGCCGAAGGAGAGTCACTTCTCAACCCTTATTGTTAGAGCAACACACTCTATGGTTTTGCACGGTGGCGTACGTGAAACTTTAACAGAACTTAGGCAGTCGTATCGGTTACCTAAAGGCAGACAGCTAGCAAAAAAGGAAATAAGGAAGTGTGTGACCTGTAGAAAAGTAGCAGGACCACCATTTCGCTCAGTTAACTCTCCTCTATTACCAGATATAAGAGTCACAGGGTCCCAGCCCTTTCAAGTAACGGGAATTGACTATACCGGACCATTATACGTGCGTAACGCCAACAAAGAAGTCACAAAAGTCTACATCTGCCTATTCACCTGCACAGCAATACGAGCAGTACATCTTGAGTTAGTAGAAGATCAAACAGGCAGCGCATTTTTGAGAGCCTTCAAGAGATTTGCAAGTAGAAGAGGAATTGTAGAATGCATAATTTCAGATAACGCGAAAACGTTCAAAGCAGGTTCACAAGATCAGGGATCTAAAAGCCCTCAAAACGCAAGTGATAGAAGTAGCCGAGTCTCAAAGGTTCCTTGCTAACCATGGCATTAAATGGAAATTCATCACAGAAAGAGCGCCCTGGTGGGGAGGCTTTTATGAGCGACTGATTGGACTAGCCAAAAGAAGGCTGAAAAAAATGATTGGAAACACGTCACTGAATGCTATAGAATTACAGACCATACTTACAGAGATCGAAGCTACACATAACAGTCGCCCACTTACTTATCCATACAAAGACATCAACGACGGTCCACCTCTTACCCCATCCCATTTCCTCTGTGGACACAGACTTTTAACACTGCCAGATACAGAAGAAGACTCCGACTACATCCCTCAGGAGTCGGCCAAAGAATTAACAAGACGGGCGAAATACCACCAGAAAATAATGCAAGCTTTCTGGAAACAATGGCAAAGGGAATACTTAACTGGTCTCAGGGAACAATCAGGGAACAATCATTGAACGATACATACCAGATGCCGTTCTAAGCGGCCGAAGTTGGCCTTCATTTTACCTTGTGATAAACAAGGTTAAGAGCGGCTCGATAAAAACGCCGCTTGAAAACGTTCGAAACCAAACATTGGCAAATTTATTACACAGTTTTAAAGTAGAAAGGTTAAACAATGTTCATGGTTTCTTTCGTTTTAAAAGAATCTTTTTTACGCTCTCACCGGCTTTCTAAAGTTGAGTGAGAATTTGAGCCGTTTAGAGACCTTAAAACCGCCATTTTATGCATTTTTCGAACTTTTTAAATTTTCGTCCGTTAAACAACTTGTTGGAACTTTAGATTATTTTTTCTTGAATTATCTTACCCAAAGGGATGTTTTGGCAAAATAAAAAAAATTCGATTTTTTGTGAGTGTCTTTCGATTCTCGATATTCACAGAAAATGACCCTTAATAGCCAACTGGTCAGCCTTCCGCCAGTTGGGATTTTTAACTTGTTATGTTCTGTTTGAAATATTTGTTTCTAAGGTTTAAATGCTCGCCCCCACCTTGCTATAATCACTTGCCAAGGGTAAATAAATAGAGGATATTACACGGCGGCGCGAAGATAAGAATTTTATTTTCGAGTGGTAAAAACAATAGAACGAGCGCAGCGCGCGAGTAAAATACTGTTTTTTTTTACCACGGGAAAAAAAATGATATCTTCCACCGTGTAGTTTTCTTTTTATTATATGGACAAGAGTGCTTTTACACAAACAACAGTGGAAGAGCGGGAAATGACGTCATCGATATCCTCACTATATGGAAAATACGCCACTCGAGTCCCGGATGTAGATTCGTATAAACTTTATGAGTGGTCCATTTTCCACTAAAACACTCTTGTCTATATAATAGAGGAAATTTATTTTTATTTTTTATTTTTCCTGAATCTTTTACTGGGATTTCTAGTCAAATCCTTATATATGTAGCCATGTTGATATTGCCTAATACGGTACAACACGTAACTGACTCACACTGCGCTTGCGTGGGGTGCTGTGAAATTGATATTGCCTTTATTGACCCCCGATAGTGGGCAAACATTGTTTTCACACTTTGCTTGTTCCAAATGAACATCTGTGATTGGTAAAGCCTATTAGCTATTTTAAAACAACTGAATCGTGCAGCCATTTTCTTTTGAGATTTTCCTTTTGATTTTTTCTGTGCTAGAAATGAAAAAAAAGTCAATAAACTAAATGTTGAGGCTTCCTCTAATTTCGTTCGGAAATACAATTAGCTAAATTTAGTAGTCATCGCAAAAATAAACCATCTGAAATGTAAGCCTTATTAATGAGTAGACATTATTCGAAACAGTAATTATTGAGTTTAATTAAGATTTTTATGTGACGAAGGTAAAGTTGGTGAATTCACTAAATTCACTTTAAAATTGATTTGTTTTCTAATTGCCGTTTTTGTCATCCGGTAGTGCGCAAACGTTATTTCCACACTCTATTCGGGGAGTAGTCGTTCCAAATGATTTTCGGGTTCGACACGTGAAGAGTTCAATAAAACATAGGCGGGAATAAAAATCAAGATAATGTTTCCTATTTGTTCGGTTCATTCCGTTTTCTCAGGTGTGCCAATACATTTGAATTAACGTCTGAATATGGTCTGTTGAGCTTAAAAGCCCAACAGAATTTAGTTGGGTCGACTGTGGCATAGAATACCTATTGCGAGATGTTTTATGAACATTTACAATTGGAAAAGCACAAAAGCTGAAACAACGACTTAATCGTGCATATTTTTCGTTCTCAAGTAGAAGTGAAACGAAAAAAACCCACACACTTCAAGAAACTAAAAGTTGAGGCTAATTCCTCTAATTCCTTTCGGAATTACACTTAGCTAAATTTGGTGGATTGAAAAAACAAATCATCTGAAATACGATTCTTCAATGAATAGACATTTTTTGAAACTGTAGTTTCCGATATATCAATTAAGATTTTATATGTGGTTAAAGTAGAGTTGGTAAACTCATTTTAAAATTGACTTGTTTGTTAATTGCCTTTATTGACATCTCAGTGATAATGCACAAACGTTGTTTTTACACGTTGTTCGGAGAATGGTTGTTCCAAGCGAGTTTCGGGCTCGACACTTGAAGAGTTCGTTAATTGGACAAGATCTTTGAGGAACTGGATGTTCACGTTAAAAACTAAAACGCATAATTCAGTAGAAAATATCAACGTCTGTTGCTTAATTTGCACTTAAGACCAACAATCTGTCTCTAGTATAAATTTACCCTTCTGTTTTGAATAAATCTGGCCACAGGTGTGACAGGTTTAATTGAATCAATCATATTTAAATGACAACAGCAATAAGTCTAAACAGATTAAATGTCGTAATCATGGAGAGACAAGACACGCCCACAGAAAAATGGTGGAGAAAGATGAGAAGGACGAATAAAGCGAGAAATTCTGTTTCTAACGTAGAAGGATCCGCCCTGTAACATCATTGGCTAATGAGAAATAATTCCTTTGCCTGGTACGAACAAATCCAACTGATCATCATTTGGTAACACGTCTCAAAATAAATAACATTATGTCTGGACATAACGTTTTTTATTAAATGCTAATTCTAGGGTATTGAGCAAAGCAGTATTCCCTCGCTAATCCTTTGCCTTTTCCAAAAATTCTTTCCTTTACAATGCATGCATCATTATTGAGAAGAGAAATTCGACATTGATCACCTTTAGGGGTTGAATGCTCAGAAACTCTCAATTCTATTAGCGAAGCAAGCTACAACTCAACTACCCATTAATTAACACCGTAAATAGAGGAGTTTTTGATTCTAATTGGGCCATCGGCCCCAGTTTATGCATTACATAATTTGCACGATACAGGCGGAAATTCTAGAAGTTATCAACTTTGTGTTTTAATTATGTGTGCATCAGAGCACTTATAACATTTAACGTATATTGGGCGTTCAACAACGCTTTGCTCAGTCTCGGCACAGATCCAGACATTGACTGTTCTCTTCGATTTTTTAAAACTAATTTCAGTTCAAAGCGGGAATTTAAGTGAGTGGTAAGTAAACTGATAAAAGTTGAAGTCTTGTGAAAATTCTTACGTCATCGATCAGAACTGCCCAAGGAACTTAACTTCTACTTATTATAGAGACCTTCCCGTCCGATTTTAACAATTTTATTTATGGTTATCATTGAGTAACTTTGTAATAATAGTTATCAAAAATTTTTAATAGAGCCCCTCAATTGTCCTCGATGATAAAGGGTCTTTTGCTTTTAAAATAACACATTAATATGAGCGACAAAATTAAACGCCATAAATGATTGTGAAATTTCCTGGTTGCAGATTTGTCTTCTTTGAACTCCATTGAGGAACATAAAGAAGAGCTTTTTTGAGTAACTTTGTAATAATAGTTATCAAAAATTTTTAATATAGCCCCTCAATTGTCCTCGATGATAAAGGGTTTTTTGCTTTTAAAATAACACATTAATATGAGCGACAAAATTAAACGCCATAAATGATTGTGAAATTTCCTGGTTGCAGATTTGTCTTCGTTGAACCCCATTGAGGAACATAAAGAAGAGCTTTTTTGGCATTTATCCTTGGCAGACCTTAGTAAGTACCTTATCGTTAAATTACAGATTGCAGAGCATTGTGACTGAGTAATATTAAACCTCACTGTGAATTTTCTCAATTGCAGGCTTGTTTTCTGTTAGTCTCAGCGAGAAACCTCAAGTTCAAGAACTCAGTTTTTCACGGCTATCCTCGGTAAGAAATTTGCACTTAACTTTGTCTTTGCTATACTTTAAATTAAAAACATTGTTTTAAAACTAGCCTTCATTAAGGAATTTCTAAGTCATCAAAGGCGTCTAGTTTACATTCTGAACGCAGTTGAAATCCGGCAGTCTCTATAGAACCGGTTTGGTGAAAATTACTTGCGACTTACTCTCTTCAATTTTCTTTATTTTCTATCGGATAGTATTAATGATTTGTTACTATACTTCAAATTAGTCATTTTGTTCTAAAATGGCCTACTGTTCTGGTTCGTCGGGTATGTGTATCTGTGTTATTCAATTGCAAAGATAACTTTTCATTTTTGTACGACAAGGTTTTTTAGTATGGCCGAGGAACTCGAAAAAGACGGTTAAAAAAAAAAACTAGCCCTCACAAGGAGCCTATAATAAAATTGTACTTAAGACGGATTCCGCTCAACGTCGGAGCAACAAGTGCAACAAAATTATTTACTAAAACACTACTCATAGCACGGTAACATCTTGAATACTATTTGACACACCTCACTTTAATTTACTCCTCCAAGTGACCCAGCGATCAAAAAAATTCTTAAGCATTCTCGAGAAAAAAGCATTTTCGATTTCTGTTTTCTAATCACTGCCGATATCTGCTTCAAAGAAGCATTATAATATCGGCTATTCTAGAGTTCAAGCCCCAGCTGAGCTGAAGTCATCTAGACTGTTGGTTCGAATTTGGGTCAATTTCAGAATATGTTGTAAACTCGTCTAAAACTCGTGTTACTTTTTCAAGAAATCAACAAGCCTCGGCTGTATTGAAGTCATCTAGACTGTTTGTTCGAAAAACAGGAAATTTCTAGGATAAAGTGAGTTTAGTTTAGTTTTAATTGTCAACCGTCGATGCTGTAAACCGTCCCACAGGTATGACCTCATTTATTTGTCTCTGCTGGCTCATTTAGGCAAGTTGCACAGATCAAAAACGTTTCTGTTAAACTTATATGATCAGATCGACTCTATTTGCTTGCGAAAACTAGAATCATATACGTATATATTTTTTTCTTGGCTAGCTTGAATTTATCCAGGTGTCAAGTAGCCTGCGTGCAGACGTCTTTTCTTCGTATGTTCACAAGGTTTTGGTCGGGTCAACTGGGGCATCGACGCCGAAGATTTTGAGTACAAGTCTAATACAATGATTTATGACAGTGTTTGTGAACATTTACAACTGAAAAGGCCCAAAAGCTGAATTAAACAACTTAGTTGTGCACGTTCTTTTTTTCCGAGCTAGAAGTGAAACAACAGCAACAACAACAACGAGCACTTTAAGAAACTAAAAGTTGCGGCTTCCTCTAATTTCGTTCGGAAACATAAAACTGAGCCAAATTTAGAAGCCATCGAAAAAATAAACCATCTGAAATACAATTCCTATAAATGAATAGACATTATTTGAAACTATAGTCACTGACTTCAGTTAAGCCGATTTTGTTAATGTGGCGAAAATAGAGTTGGTAAATTCATTTTAACATTGACTTGTTTTTTAATTGCCTTTATTGACATCCGATAGTGCGCAAACGTTGTTTCCACACCCTGTTCGGAGAGTGGTCGTTCCAAATGATTTTCGGGTTCGACACGTGAAGAGTTCAGATAAAACGTACGCGGTGTTAAAAATCAAGATAATATTTCCTATTTGATTGGTTAACTCCTTTTTCTCAGGTGTGCCAATATCTTTGAATTAACGTCTGCATACGTAAGCTAAAACAGATTTAACTGTTGGGTCGACTACGGCATAGACGCCGAAGATTTGAAGTACCAAGTCTATTGCGACATGTTTTATGAACATTTACTAACAATTGGAAAAGCAAGAAAGCTGAATGAAAGACTTAATCGTGCATGTTTTTTGTTCACAGATAGAAGTGAAACGAAAAAAAGCACACACTTCAATTAACTGAAAGTTGAGGCTTCCTCAAATTTTTTTCGGAAAAACAATTAGCTTAATTTAGTAGCCATCGACAAAATAAACCATCTGAAATACAATTCTAACTAATGAATAGGCATTATTTGAAACTGTAGTTTCTGATATCAATTAACGTTTTTATGTGGCTAAAGTAGAGTTCGTAAATTGATTTTAAAAAGTTTGCTAATTGTCTTAATTGACATCCGATCGGTGCACAAACGTTGTTTTTACACGTTGTTGCGTCGGAGAAAGGTCGTCAGTCCAAGCGAGTTACGGGCTCCACTTGTGACGGAATTCGAAAATTGGACCAAGTCTTTGAGGAATTGGATGTTCGCGTTAAAAAAACCCCTGCATAATTCAGAAAGAAATATCAACGTTATTGCTTAATATACACTTGAGACCGAAAATCTGTCTCTAGTACAAACTTACCCATTGGCAAACGAACTGAACCCATATCAGCCACGTTTGTGTCTGGGATATTTACATGCTTCCACGCCATTTTCAAGGGAAACATAAAAATAATTCGCTTTGGGAATGATCAAATTTCTGTTTGAAGTGAGTGTCAAATGGTTTAAAGATAAGGAAATCTGTCTATCAAATTTTCACCATGGTTACGCATAATTAACCTCGACTGCTTTTCTGAGCAAAACAATTGAATGTAAGACACGCGATTAGATTCATAGTCACTGTGACATTTCACGGCTGCAGGTTTCTGTTAATCTGACTGAAATACACAAGAAGAGCAATTTGTCAGCTAGCCTTCGTAGATATTGGTGAGTTAAATATTTTATAGTGAAATTTAATTCTTATGAGCATTTTATAACGAGACGAGACTCTTAACTAACGTGATGCCAAATCACTACTGAAAACAAAAAACGCAGCTAACGACGAACACGAAAAAAACAAGGGTTAATACTAGACCCGGTCGTCACCACGTTGGCGGCGATCGGCTAATAACAAACGAATTGTGATGTTAGTGCATGAAGTTCAAAGTAAGGCAACAAGTGGAAAAAAAACAAGTTAGATTCTTTTATGTAAGTAACAACGTACTCACGCAGTTGTGAGTACTGTTTTGGAGACGACAGAAGATGGGCAAGGATGATAACCACTCATTTCCTTCTCTCAGAAGGGATCGGAAAATATATCACTATAAAGCTCTCAAAAATACATTACTAAATGTACATGCAGTGTCAATGTAAACACCAGTTTTTATTATCTGTCTGCAAACTCAAACCCAGTAAAACAGTTGACTGTCTTAGCTTCTTTCCTCTCATTGTCGCTCCTCTCTACTCTGCTCACACTGAAGATGGTAAAAATTACTAAACAAGACAACTGTTTTGGATAAATCTGGCCACGAATGTGGCAGGTTTCATTGAATCAATGATATTTATATGACAACACAGCGAATAGTCTGAAAAGATTATATTATGTAGCAAACGTGGGGCGACAAAACACGACCACATCACAATTTATTGATCATAAGAAATAAATTTCAGTTAATCAATAACTCTTGTTTGAGCTTCGAACTTTGTCCAGTAATCTACCTTATGTCATCTTTTCACGTGAGTACCCCAGGAAACCCACCGTCAGTTGACCAATAGCATCAGGCCTTTTGTAGCGGAACTCCTTTGCGGCCGAAGGCCGCAAAAGTGGAGCCCCATACCCATACTAAGAGGTATGCTGGTGATTTTTTATGGTCATGGCAAGAGGAATGGCTCGCGGGCGCGTGCGCCGTACATACATACATACATACGTACGTACATCGCATTTCATGACATTCTTACATGAGGCAATTTTCCCCGGAAGAGCAGAGACGAAGGAAAAGAGAAGGAGATAGAGATCAACAACGGGAAAGGATGAGAAACGCCACTGAAGAACAGCGTCAAGCACCCGGTCAAGCAGAGCGGAAACGAAAACGAGAAAGACGAAGGAACAGTACAGCAGAGAGATAAAGGCAACTAGAAATAAGACGGAACGGTACTGAAGAACAACGCCAGAGGAAAACTGAGAGACGCCGACAGAGAACTGTAAACATGTCGGGTACAGTTTTCTTGATTTTTATCTATTTGTGATTGGAAATAATTTTGTACCACCGAATAATTTACGTCTACGTTTTTGTTTCTTATTCTACAGATCATCAAGGGGAAAGAAGTCGTAATAGAGAGAGAACGGAGAAGAAATTTACGCCAAGGACAGCATGAAGTTACAAGGTGTTCAAAAAGGTAAAATCAATTTCCGTGCTTTAGCAAAGTTTGTTTAACAAAAAAAATGTACTGTTACAAAAGGGAACTTTTCGTCAAAACTTAAACCGCACCTTTTACGGTATGTCATTTAATACTACTCGTAGAAAGTGAAAAAAAGGGGAAAAGAAACAAAACAAAACAAAACGAAAAAAGGGAACACAATTTGAGGGGGTTAAGTGCAAAGGTGATGGTATCATATTACAAGAGGTGAGTTTCTCGGAATTTTTCAATCATTTCACAGAATATTACGGTATGGGGAATTCGCTTTTTTTAGAAGGATCCCACTATCTCAACTCGCTTATCTCCAATTCCCCGTTATCTCGAACAAAGAGAAATTTGTCTTGGCTTTGGTCATAAATATAATATTTCCAGTTATTTACTTTTACGACGATAACCCGCTTTTCTCAACTTTGAAGAATACCAGTGTCTTTTGTTTTCACGGAGCAAAGTGTAGCCAGGCAAAGGAGGAAACAGCTTATGAAAGCATGCAATGAAGTAAAAGGCGAAAACAAGTACCAACGCGAATCGTCAAGATGTTAACTCATTGACTAACAAAAGAATAACAAAACAGGACATAATTGATATATGCCTCGTTCTTTTAAACTCTGAATCCAGTCATTGTTTACAATATCCTCGGCAAAACCCTTACCAAAATCCATGCAAGTAACGAATCGACGAAAAAGCACATCCTCATTTATGTATCTACTGAAGTAGGTCTTAAATATTTTTTAACCCTTATTCTGATTTCTGGATTGTTTGCTTGAATTTCAATAATTTTATTTGGCTTCACTTAAGCTCAAGACTTAAGCTTATGTGTGAATTAATTTTGTTTATCACTTATGAATTGTTTTCTTGAATTTCAATAATTTTATTTGGCTTCACTTAAGCTCAAGACTTAAGCTTATGTGTGAATTAATTTTGTTTATCACTTATGAATTGTTCGCTTGAATTTCAATAATTTTATTGGGCTTCACTTAAGCTCAAGACTTAAGCTTATGTGTGAATTAATTTTGTTTATCACTTATGAATTGTTTGCTTGAATTTCAAAAATTTTATTTGGCTTCACTTAAGCTCAAGTTAAGCTTACATGTGTATGTGTGAATTTTTTTTGTTTATCACTCAATATTATGCATGGTTCAATTCTACCTGTTACCATCCTCCCCCTCCCCGGGCCTACCCCCCGGGATTTGCAATTTTTTTCTCACTTGGCAGTCTATTCCCCACCCCCGGGCACACAGAAAGAGACGATTCCCCACCTCCGGGACTCCTCATCGACCACAAATACGTTGTTTCGTGTACAAAACCTAAATGACCATATTGATTTCCGTACAATAGCAAAATCAGACGTTTTGACAAGAACTTAAATGCTTTTCTAGAGTTTATTGAAAGAAGGACACTACATGCATAATATAATAAAAACATGAACAGAAAACTGAAGAAAAAACTCTACCTGCACTGGCGTACGGCTGGCAAGTAAAGAAATTTTCTTCGCCACATGTTTTATTCTAAATATAGCGCATACGCACAAGAGGCCCATGAACAAATTGATGGCAGCATTTAAAGGAGTTTTTCTTACCTTGTTTCATAAGAACACTGGACTGAAATCTCTGTTTAACATAAAACTGTGCATCCGTTTTGATATAGAGTCTATTTAAGTGGTCTTATTATAAATATAAACACACTGAAGAAATATTTCTTTGTTTGTGACGACCACCATTCATTCGAGTATGCATCAAACGCACATTCTTTCAACAATTTATAATAAACGTACCGTCGAACACAGATTTTAATTTTGAGAGATTACTCTTCTCTAAACAGTCTGCTACAAATACTAGAGATTTTCACTGGAAATAGGCTCCACGCAGTCCGGGGCCATCATATCAACTGAGAAGTGACGTACTTTACAAGAACAACAAGAAGTTATTTTCGATTTGCCCCCCTCCCCGACTCCCCGGGACAAGACCACTTCAAACAATTCCCCACCCCCAGGCTCGAAGGGCTGGACTTGTCCGCGGGGTTGCCTGGTGGGGGGATGGTAACAGGTAAAATTGAACCATGCATTAGTTCAGAAGGCGACTGCAATTTGCCATTTTTTTTTCGATCTCAGTTAACCTACATGTATGAAATAAAAGCACTGCATTGTGGAAAGTGCTTCTTACTATTTGTCACTCATAATGGAATGTTCATGTTTTAGAAAGTTTAAATAATTACTGCATGCATTTTTTGGTTTTCTCAAAAATCATTGTATTCCCAAGGGGGGGGAATCCAGATGTAAGCAAAGGATTTTTTTATGCAATTGACATATTTGTACTGATGTGTTTTTGCTTCCTAAAGGCAATCTGGCTTGTTTAACTGACAATTGTCTGCTGGGATTAGTTAGAACATGTTTGATTAATTGCAATTGGCTCTTTACTGAGTTAAGCAAAGGAGACTGGAGATGATTGAACATCCAGTAAACTTAAATGAGGTCCTGCCATTTTGTTGCTCATTCGATCGATTGATATTCAAGTGCTTTACCTTACCTGTATTACCCAATGAACCGTGCAAAGGGCGGAAGACAATTACATGTAACCACTTTTTAGACAAATGGCTAAAAGAGTTTGGATAGCTGCAAATGAGGGGTTCAGGCGATGATTTATTAATTATTTGTTAGGATTCCACAAAAGCTGGAAAGAAGAACACTTTCACGGGTGGATGCAAAAATTTCCAACAATGGGTCTTGTACGTCTCATGAATCAGGTGGATCACAAAAGTAAAGCAAAGTATAGCTTCGGCAACAACATTTCAAAGCGGGAAGTGACAATGCTAGCAAAGTGAATGACGACTCCCTTAATAATTGACATTGAGTATAATTACTATTCTGTTCACCCATTCTTTCTGTTCATTAATGTCACATTGGTCAAAAATTGCGTTGTGAATGCTTTAATAATGTATGTTACATACAATATTAGTTATTTGATGTTGTCAAAAGAAAAACAATGAAGTTAATATTATTTTAAGGATGAAAGTAATTTGACAGGCGCTCGTTCTCATGAATTTTGCACTCCAAGAACTGAAAATTTTCTTCAATTGATGAACTTAGAGTTGAGGAGGGGAAAGAAAACAAAGATGCTCCAATGAAAGTCTAATTTATTTGAATTGTAACTACAGTGTACCTTTTATTTGCAGTCCTCTATCAGGCATTTAAGCCTCGACTTTTAGTGGCCCTGGTCAGTTTTAAATCGCCACTGGCGACTGGGCGACTGCCATTTTTTAGCCCTGAATGTTTTTTTTTTTTCACTGATCCTTTTTTTCTGTTCTAGGCATATATGCCAGCAGTGATCAGTGATGCAGCATTTTCTTACAGTGAAGTTAAGGTACGTGGAAGATATCAGTTAATATATAATTAGCCCAGCTTACGTATCTAATTGTTCAGTAAATTGAACTGGATTGAATGCAGTGATTGGGTTAATTTGGGTTCAGTAGTTGAACACAATTGATGATCAAAAATATGCCTATATATACAGCTGTGTTTGATTCCATTCAATTTCTGAACCCAGTCAAACATAATTAAACAGTTTTAAAATCATTCAAGTATATAGATTTAGCCAAGCCTAAAAGTGGAGCTCCAATTTTTATTTGGCAATCCTATTATTCACAATGGAAAATAAAAATTGAACCAAGGATAAAATTGAACCACAACATTTACATGAGTGTGCCATCAAGACTTCCATTTGGGTGGCAATGAGAGCCTTTACATCTGGACTTAAGGGAGGAGACTCTTAATCACCATATTGTTGCTGTGGGAAGTTCCTCAGAACCATCATATCTTGGAAACCCTATTACAGATTTACTTCCACAGATAAGCTGCTTGGCCACGTTTGTTTTATGGGAAAGGTTTTCAAGATTTTCAAGTCACAACCATATTCAGCATGTCATTTGACCTGAACAGAAAAAATGCTAAAACTCAAACAGCATACAGTTCTCGCTATTGTAAACATTGCGAACATTTAAAGATTATCAGGATGCAAAATTTTAAGCAACAGTTTCTAGAAATTTGCTTTATTATGAATATAAAAGTTGTGATGGCACAAGCACATATCTTTATACATTTTTGTGCTGTAGTTCTTCTATTCTTTGTAAAAACAGGAATTGCATGCTTCAGGTTGTAAAGAAGGGTGGGGCGATTCGCAAAAAAGTCGGAACTTTACTAGTTTCCTCTTAGTTTTACTGATTTTCTTTTTAATGTGCAGTTGCATGGGACTGGCAGTAGCTATGCGTGCACAATGTTCAGTTGTGGAATTCATATGTTCTTCTTCATTACTTCACCAATATAGTGGCAGGAAACGCTGAAAACAGCGTATGACAGAATACCATCCACAAAAATCCCTTAGCAACAATGCGAGATTTGTAGTTAAGAATCTCCCCTCCTCAAGTTACAAAATCCTTTTTTCACGGTTATGTGAGATTTATCTGGATGGCAATATGGTTAATTACAGGGGGGTAACTTAATGCAGAATGAATCAAATAGTTACACCATGTTTACGTGATACCGGTATGAACTCACCCAGGTATGGCTTGCACTGTTACGAGATTTTGTGTTGTAATCATATAACAAATACAGAGAAGCAAGAGGGAACTGGGGTGAACTTGTAGCAGAATGAAAAGCATACAATGAACTGGTGTCATGCAAACACCCCCTCAGACTACAGTTGAGCAGCTCTCAAGAATGTTTAACAACATCCTCAGATACCCAGGGGCAGTAAAACCCTGATTTCATTAAAACAGTGTAAACTCAGACTGGTGCAATTTTGTTTACATGAGACCATGCAGTCTGAAATTCAGACTGGCATAAGTATTTACATGAGACCAACCATCTTGAAAAATACAGTTTACCTTACATCCACTTGGATTGCTTCAATGCCACTTATTTAAATGCACATGCTCAAAACTGAAACAAATACCGTAAACTGCCGCTTAGAAGCCCACCTGCTTACAAGCCCCCCCCCCCCCCCGGCTATAGGCCCATCCACCTGTAAACAAAAAATACATCCAGTAATATGCCACCCCCCCCCCCAGATATAAGCCCTCCTCTAGTTTTCCCTGTTTCCTTAATATTAAGCACTCTCACAGAAAACTGCAAAGATTAACTCTGAGCTTCTGTTTTGTTATGTTCCGGTTACGTTCGCGTTGTTGCAGTTTTGATTTTGTTGTTAAAATTGAAGTGAATTCGATTTATTGTGACATTTCAAAGGTTAATTACAAACTGGTACATTAAAAACGTATTTCTATCAACACTGCTGTGGCTCATTTTGTAACGTTTTTCTTATCCCGCTTATAAGCCCCCCCGGATATAAGCCCCTCCATTTATAAGCCCACCCAAAACCCCTTACAAAGTTGTATCAGCCTAGGGCTTATAAGCGGCAGTTTACAGTGTCTTAAAACATTTGGGGTAGTTTTTCATGCGAGCGTGCATGCTCAGTGCATGACACGGCATGACATAATGCCAATTTTGTGAATTGTGTGCGCAGTATGGATGCGCAGGAAAAAATTGCGCAAATATCCTTAGAACCTCCCTAAAGCCACGGGCTTACTTTTGGCAACTGAGGTAATTAAACTCTGCTTTGTTTCCCATACAGGTTTTTATTCCATCAACCTGATGTCAGAAAAAATATGGCAGTTTATTGTAAGGCTTTGGTTAATAAATTTGTACTCTTAGCTACATGTATGTTCCCAGGCAGACATTATCAATTGAAATAAAAAATTTTAAGAGCAGTTTTGAAATAAGGTTTCATATTTTTGTTTTTTTTTTTGGTAAATTTTGATGTTGGTGATTAGTTTGACTGTATCCACATACACTTCATGTTCCCTCAGTAACACATCCATACACCAGTAGCATTTCAGTTATTTGGGAGTAACCCTACCCCCCCCCCCCCCCCCCCACACACACACACAAGCACACACACAACTAACTTCCCAGGAATAATGATTCAGACTTATTTACTTGAATTCACTTGACAGGGAAAACTATTTCAAATGATGGATTCACCACAGTCTGATCCCCTCTTGTCAGTTCATTACATGAGAGGTTTCTGACTATCCTGAAATGATTTATGAAGAGGCTTTTCTTTTTGTTTCTCTTAATAATAATAATGCTACCAGATTATGACAATCAGTAACATTGCTCATTGGTGACATTAGATGCAGTGTAAAGGCTAATGATCAAACCAAAAACAAATTCAACCACAAGATTTACTACCATCACAGTCAGGGGTAGTAACATAGTGAGTCATAATCTGTGCATCAAATAAAGTCACTAGTGGTTACTGGACCATTTGTTATTCGCGTTGGCAACACTGTTAGTCACAAATTTTTAATTGACTGATTGACCGATTTATCAACTAAGTGGTTGAGTGGTTGATTCATGACTGATGGGTACTTAAAGAGATTGATTTTAATATAATAGTCCCTGGGCATCAATAAGAGTAAACAAGGTACATTGTTATTCCACTATAGCATCAGTTTATCATATAAGGGGGAAACACATACATGAGGGTATGAGTTTATTGCACTGTAGTGTCCCGGTTTCAAATCACTCATTGAATAAATCATTTAAAATGATAGGCAAATATTGTAGTGGAATAATAAATATCATTCAGTGGTTTTACAGATAATGGTCAAGGACATTTTACCGGTACTCATTGCTCGCATTTTTCCTCGCTCTATACCACACAACTTATCTGTCAAACCACTGAATAAGGTGGAGGTATTTTTCAATTAGTACCTTGTCTATGCAATTTGACAACTCTGCAAAAATGTAAATAAATTAAACCGTAGACTTGTGGCAGAGAAAAGGCCGAGGTAAGGTGAACAAAAATAATTATTGTGCCCAATATTTAAGTTTACAACCTAAAACTGGGGCTTATTTAGAATTTTGTAAAACAGGTTCATACCTGCCATCCATCCCCATTTAATGGGAATTGTCCCAATTTTGGAGTTTCAAAACCTAAAAAAATCGGGACATTCCGATTTTTCAGGAAAAAAGAGACAATTTGGAACTGGATTATTAAAGATTGGCCTTCAATTGGTCTTTTTTTGACTTTTCTTTTGTTTTGTGCAATACATGTGGTGCTTGAGACCATTAAACAACACCTGAGAATTCTAATGCTAAGACAGTACAGTACAGGCAATATTTTTAAAAATTAATGCAAAAACCCTAGTGCATCCTAGACCCTGCTCAGTGTTGGGGGGCAGTGGGGGGGGGGGGGGGCAGGGCACTACCCCAGGACTGGGGTGAGCATGGGGGGGGGGTGGTCCCTATTTCTGATTTTATAAGGTTGACAGGTATGCAGATTCTAATTTGATGAGAGGTGTATTTACTAATAATTACCTAAACTATAATATTGCTGTCAGGTACCACTTGAGATAATAATAATAATAATAATAATAATAAATAAAATAATAATAAATAAAATAAATACTAATAAATAAATAAATAAATAAAAATTGGAGTTCCGCTTTTAGGCTTGGCTAAATCTATATATTAAGAGTATATTCAATGCTCATATTGTCTTCGTTCAGTTTTAACACGAGCAACACTGTAGTCAGAACTGTTTTCAAGAAGTTAGTCAGAAAAGAAAATTTTCCCCGCTGAAACTGACTGGCACATCGTCATAATCCAAGTTTTTCTTAGAACACCGTTTAATACAGCGCTACGCACGATGGAATTCACCCGCAAGGAATGTTCGTCGCCGCCCGTGGCTGGTCAACAGAGTCGTTTCCCTTGCTCAAGCCAAGTACGTGCCTTCCTCTTTCCTGCGAGATCCTTTCACTTCGTCTCAATAGGCTGCCACTTGATGCCATTTTTCCTCTGCCGTTGTTACACCGTTGAAGGGAACCTTGGTTCGGTGAGGAACACGACATTTTGCCCCGACGGGGTCGAACGAAAAGAAACAGTTTTGTCACCAATCAGCGATCACGCACATTTTATATTTAGCTACAGTTCTTGAGTCTTCTATCACAAGGTTTTTTAAGAAGAAGGTGAACATCTTCATCGACAGTTGGCTGCTATTTATAGCCACCTCTGACATTGCGTAAAGGGAAATGAGCCTCCTTGCAACTTTGACCGCAACAACTACGCCGACGACTGAAGACGATTTTCTTCTCCAAGCCCGCGTGACCCCACGGCTCGCCCCCGCTGTTCCGTGCCGTTCTCTTCTCTGGGATTGTCCATCCCGCTCGATCGCAGGTTTGTATAACACATTTAAGACTGTCTAAGCTTAAATTGTTGGGGTACAGAATTAGTCTTCCCGTTTTCTTGATGTAGTTGTCTTTTTATTTCGTTCGTATTTCCCTTTCGGACGCTTGTTTACGTGCACGACCCTTTCGCCCTCGCTAGCAGTTTAATATTTCGTGGCTTTACTCCCTTGTGTTTTTTAAAGTCTTCTTTATACTTTTTCCCCGATTCCCGTTTTCCTCTTTCTGTTTGTCGGTCCAGTGTGGTGTTTAACTTCGTTCCCCTTTCGATTTCAATCTCGGGTCACCAGAGGAATCGCGGTCAAAACCTGTCATTCGTAGATAGTGTTAGTCTAACCTTATTTGGCCAATGCCAAACGATCAAAGCTTTAGGTTGTCTCCCCTCGGCTTGGGAATTTGTTTACCGTGGGTTTTGAGTCTCATCGTCCGATCGGGTGATTACGTCTCACGGCTCAACCGTCTGGAAGAGTATCATTGTTATTTGGCTACCTATTGTTACTCTATTTTGGTTCCTACTGCCGTCACGTTATTGGAACAAGAAAATTACAGTTACCCAAATGGACGTCAGCTTTCTTATAATAATAATAAGTAAGTTTTAGGAGCATAATACTAAAGTCTCTATGCTCTTCTTGTCACGCTGTATCGATTTCTATCGTTCGTCGTTGACAGTTTCTACCGGTCGGTTATCCCATATTCTCTTAGTTTAGTTATCACTCGGGTTCATGCCAACGTTCCTTTTACAAAGATTACTATCGCTTGCACTTGCGTAAACAAGTCATTAAATGCCCCTTTTCTCCGATCAAAGTATCTCTTTTGCTCAGATATATATCACCTTTGCTTCGCTACATTTTAGCGATGAATACTCGCAGCTAATATTTATGTTTTGGCGAAGTTATGTGCCAATTAGCGCTTTGCTGCCATATGTTGTCTCCATTAGCGTTACGTTGTTTTCTCTTCGCTTTGGTAGTTATTTTTTTATACATTCGTCTTCCATTTACAACTGGAGTATTATTTTTGTCTTTTCCCATACTCTCACACGGGTCGGCCGCCATACGATTTTTGACGTTTGATCTGTCTTACCGGGTGGCCAATTTTTTGTTGTCCAGGTGTTAATGCCATGCGATATCTAAGGTGTTACTGTTTTCAGTTTATCGTCATATGGCTATATCCGGTCCCAGTGGACCAATACCATTGCTTTCCTCTCATCTATTGTTTTGTTATCTTGTTTTGCACATGTGAGCTATCTTGAAGATGTTCGTCTATCCTGCTACCAGCCGCTGGATTACCTTTGTCACACCTTGGTGTTGCTCAATGGACAGTGCAGCTGAGGACATTACCTTCTATATATGGACTTACACATGTAAACATATGTTAGACTTGACATATGTTAGACTTGACACTTAATCTGGTACTTGACTGGCCCTATCTCCAAGGGTAGTGCGCTCAGCCTTCGGTTTGGAGAGTACGTTCCCTATTTTTTCCCACAGGGCTTTTTAGGGTTTTCGTACCGGGCAGCCGCACGTCAGTCATTAGCTATATATATATATACCATAGATGGAGCGTTTTCGTCAGCTAGCCCCTCAGTCCAATGCAGCTCCAGACCCCATCCCTGCCCACCTGCACAGTCTTTGAATAGGGAAGCTAAGTATTACCTGGGTATGGCGCTTTCTCATAACACTAAGAAAGCATATAGTTCTGGTGTGCGACAATTCTATGCGTTTTGCTCACAAACAAGAGTTTTCTCCTAAGCTCCCCCTCGATGAGGATACCTTCATAAACTTTTCGGTCTGCATGGCCCGTTCAGTTCAACATAGTACTATTAAAAATTATCTATCTGCAGTAAAACACCACCACTCTAGCAATGGTCTTGACTTGAACCTCTCCAAATTTTTTCGCCTGCAGCTTGTTCTTCGGGGAATCAAACGTTCCCAGGGTGTGCATACTAGGGTTCGCAGACCAATCACATTGGGCTTACTAAATTTATTCTATCAGCTTCTTAATGTCAAATATACTGACTTGGGCAGCTATGACTCTGGCCTTCTTTGGTTTCCTTCGTATTAGTGAACTGACATGTAACTCTAATTTTGATCCAAAATGCCATCTAATTTTTTCCGATGTGACCTTTATGCCCTCCTCTTCCCCTAAGTACATGCTCGTTCGTTTAAAGGTTTCAAAGACAGACCCCTTTAGAACAGGGCAGTCTATAGTAATTGGGAGAACTAATTCAATTCTATGCCCTATTTCTGCTATGTTAGCATACCTGAATTCTAGGACCCCATTTGCTAACACTGGGCCCCTTTTCACCTATGAATCTGGCTCCTTTCTTACCCGGGAAAACCTTACAAAAGAAACAAGGCTCCTTCTTTCTAAGGGGGGGCTGGATTCCAAAGAATATGCTGGGCATAGTTTTAGAATAGGTGCAGCCACCACAGCTGCTTCAGCCAATTTGCCCCCATGGCTTATTAAGGTTCTGGGTAGATGGTCTTCAGACTGTTTTGAGAGATATATCAAAACCCCGCCCTCAGTTCTGGCACAAGTTTTCCCAAACACTAGTGGACTCTTTGTAATTTCTTTTGGGAGTTAATTACTTTTGTTTATTCTACTGTTGTGGCTCGTCGATGGGGGAATGCTTTGCATTTTGTGGGGATAAAGTGCTTCTCTTGTCACACTTTTGCCCCCATAGACTCGATATTTTTTGGGAGCCCAAACTCCCTTTATTCTGTACTCCCTGGATTTAGGTTAGTGGAGGCCCAACTTCCTCCAATCAGAGATGAGGCCCTACTTCCTCTTCTCTACCCAGGAATGCTCACTGTCGGCCCTGAGAGGAGGCCCTACTCCCTCCTCTCCATCCGGCGTGTGCCTCTCCCTGGATTTAGGTTAGTGGAGGCCCAACTTCCTCCAATCAGAGATGAGGCCCTACTTCCTCTTCTCTACCCAGGAAATGCTCACTGTCGGCCCTGAGAGGAGGCCCTACTCCCTCCTCTCCATCCGGCGTGTGCCTCTCCCTGGGCTGTAGGTTTTTTGTTAGCTTGACACTCCAGGAGTACAAGGGGCTGACATATTTTTAGTGGAGCACTTTGTCACCCACTTCCCCATTTTCAGCCACACTTAGTTGTTGTTGTTGTTTTGTTATAGTTATGCAATAATCACCCCCTTTGGGCCCTGATATTGATAAGCAGACCTCATTACTGCCAACCCTGGCGAACCGTGAACTGCCATTAAATAAAGAATCATTTATGACCTCTTGTTCTCTTCTCCCAGCCTTACCATTAAATTATGTAGTGACCAGATAGGAGAATTTGCTTGTTGATATTCAGGGCTTAAAGGGTTGAAACAAGAAAATTACCTCCAAGTGTAACTTCTCCCAACCTTACCAAAAGAAAGGTATGGGACCAGTTAGGAGAATTTGTTTGTTGACAATTTGGCCTGATTTTATATTCATGTCAAAACATGAGGAAATTGATTAAATCACAATTTATTGATCATAAGAAATAAATTTCAGTTAATCAATAACTCTTGTTTGAGCTTCGAACTTTGTCCAGTAATCTACCTTATGTCATCTTTTCACGTGAGTACCCCAGGAAACCCACCGTCAGTTGACCAATAGCATCAGGCCTTTTGTAAGAGTATATTCAATGCTCATATTGTCTTCGTTCAGTTTTAACACGAGCAACACTGTAGTCAGAACTGTTTTCAAGAAGTTAGTCGTCTATTTTTTTTTTTCCCTCCCATCCCACCCTATAAGCTCCTTAAGGACTTTTTAAGTGCTGCCAGCAGCCACTGGACAAAGGACTACTCAAACCTTTATCATAATTAATTGGATGTGTAAGCTAGCTATAATTAGGCTTAAACTATCCCATAATTTTTTCCAGATCACTGCAATGTTTACAATGCAATAATAAATAGTTAAATACCTCTTACAATACTTCTAGCTAGCAGCATGGCATCTAGAGGAACATTATATTAGGGAAGTCCATGTTTGCTAGATTAAAAAAAAAAAAAATGTACATAGTATAATTTTCTAATTATAGCATAGGATATCATTTTCTTTATTTGTTACCATTTTCAATAAAGTTGGGAATGGGGATAAAGTGCTTCTCTTGTCACACTTTTGCCCCCATAGACTCGATATTTTTTGGGAGCCCAAACTCCCTTTATTCTGTACTCCCTGGATTTAGGTTAGTGGAGGCCAAACTTCCTCCAATCAGAGATGAGGCCCTACTTCCTCTTCTCTACCCAGGAATGCTCACTGTCGGCCCTGAGAGGAGGCCCTACTCCCTCCTCTCCATCCGGCGTGTGCCTCTCCCTGGATTTAGGTTAGTGGAGGCCCAACTTCCTCCAATCAGAGATGAGGCCCTACTTCCTCTTCTCTACCCAGGAAATGCTCACTGTCGGCCCTGAGAGGAGGCCCTACTCCCTCCTCTCCATCCGGCGTGTGCCTCTCCCTGGGCTGTAGGTTTTTTGTTAGCTTGACACTCCAGGAGTACAAGGGGCTGACATATTTTTAGTGGAGCACTTTGTCACCCACTTCCCCATTTTCAGCCACACTTAGTTGTTGTTGTTGTTTTGTTATAGTTATGCAATAATCACCCCCTTTGGGCCCTGATATTGATAAGCAGACCTCATTACTGCCAACCCTGGCGAACCGTGAACTGCCATTAAATAAAGAATCATTTATGACCTCTTGTTCTCTTCTCCCAGCCTTACCATTAAATTATGTAGTGACCAGATAGGAGAATTTGCTTGTTGATATTCAGGGCTTAAAGGGTTGAAACAAGAAAATTACCTCCAAGTGTAACTTCTCCCAACCTTACCAAAAGAAAGGTATGGGACCAGTTAGGAGAATTTGTTTGTTGACAATTTGGCCTGATTTTATATTCATGTCAAAACATGAGGAAATTGATTAAACAAAAGATGATGAAGAGAAAGTTTAAACTAAACAAATATAGTGCTGACCCGCTGGCCGGCGGGAGAAATTTTTCTGAGTTACTGACGCTTCGCTGGAAGGCTTGGATAAATTCTGCCGGCAGAATTTCGAGCATAATAAGCGATTTTTGAGGCGAGCATTCTGCCGGCATAATAAGGCATTTTCGAGCAGAATTTGAGCAGAATAAGGGAAAATCAGCGGCACTAATGATATGCATAACAGATGTAAGAAAAATTTAAAACTAAATAAAAAACAAATGGAAGATAACTTGTGATTAATTTGATTATTAGCTAAAACGCACGCATGATTCACTGTTTCGTCTAATATTAGTGACATAAAGTAAGATGAATTACAATTTTGCTACGCATAATGAATATGTAATTAGTATTCGGGGGTTAGGGCCAGGCTCCCCTCCATATTCGTGAAAATACATAAGGCCCGAAGGGCCGAAAGTTTTTCAGCTACCGAGCAGAATAAGGGTGTCTGAGCAGAATTTCGAGCAGAATAAGGGATTTTTGCGAGCACTGCCGGCAGGCTGAATGAGCCATTTTACGACCAGAATTTATCCAAGCCTGTTCGATGGTCAGGAATCAGGCAGGAATAGAAGGTAGAATAAAGTATGCCTCGACATAAATAACATTATGTCTGGACATAAAGTTCATTTTCTTTTGCTAATTTTAGGGTTTTAACCAAGGAAGTATTCCCTCGGTAATCCTTTGCCTTTTCCCCAAAGTTTTTTCCTTTACAGTACATGCATCAGTATTGTGAAAAGACGTTCGATGTTGATCACCTTAATGCTCATAACTATAATTATTTTCAGGCAAAACTCTCAACTCTATTAGTTGAAACAAACTACAGCTCGAATTCCCATTAATTATTGCTGTAAATAAAGGAGTTTTTGTTGTGTTTCCATTTAAGCCATCTGCCCTAGTTTATGCATTACAGAATTTGCACGATGCAGCGGAAATTCTAGAAGTTATCAATTTAATTATGAGGGTGCTAATGGGGTTAGTAGTTAACTGACAATCGGCCAAAAAAATAGTAGTTAACTGACATTTGGCCAAAAAGTTAGTAGTTAACTGATAAATTAAAAGTCAACAGTTAACTGACATTTTATTAATTATATTGAATACGATTGTTGATGTTTTAAAAGCAACAAAGATTTTCTTAACAGCGAGGCTATTTCGTGACATTTACCTGTCACGCTGCATGACCTGGTAGCGGTATTCACGGTTATTTGGGTCACTTCCGATGCAAAAGTGCCATGCCAAGCGTAACTTGGACCTTGATCTCTGTGATGGCTTTGAGTGGCGTGGTCAAAGTACACTGTGTGACAGGCGCAGCAAGGGGAGGGAAAAGGGGAGAAATTATTCTCGAGGACGGAGGGGAGAGGAAGGGAGTCATGCAGGCCTTCCAACCCCATTTTATAACTATGTTGAATGGAAATTGAGAAACACGAATTGCAGAACACAGTTTTCTTGTACCTATGCATTATTAGTCGTTATTTTCAAACCGCACTGGCAATTGGGCGGCGAAAATTAGCAAGGTGCAAAATCGGCTAAAAAAGATTATATTTTGATATGTTATATTGGACTAAGTACCGTTGCCATGGTAACACAGCTGGTAATAAACCAGCATTAAATAATGGGTCTGATTTATTTTCGGAAAATCCAATCGATAGATTTTTTCCATCATTTGTCTCTAGGAAAATTGGAAAAATACTGCCCTATTGACGCTGGTCTGGTGAAATTTTGACAGAGAGATCTTCTGTAATTTTGTGTTTTGTATTTCAACATTTTCTGAACATGTCCTCTGTCGGATTTCAATTTTTGTGTACAGGCGAGTTAAGCGTGTTCTGAACTATTATTCTACCAAATTTTATGAAATTCTAACAAGCGGTTCCGTAGAAAACAGTGCATTTCCACTAAACCATGCAGTCACAATCTTCTGGTTAACTGCGCATGCGTTGCATTTGACAGGGTCTCGATCTTTCTCGATCCATACAAACAATCCTGGAAAGGCAGGGTCCAATAGTATTACCTTTTAATACATTGAAAAACAAACGTTTTTTACACATAACAAACTGTTTGATTGTTAAGAAGGAATATTAAGTAGTTCTGACCAATCACGATTTTGGTGAAAGAAAAATACGCCTGAAACAATGGCCTGGTAGTGGGCGCGCCCTCTCCATTCCTCTTGAGCTCTACGCTCGTTGTTCGCTTTCGCGAATAAATTCAACCCTTTTTCCTCCTCTTTCCGCGCCTGCCACGCAAGCTATGGTCATCTCGATAAAAAACTTGGAATAAGTTATTCTAAGTTTTTATCAAGATGATGACAAAGGGTCGGCATTCGAACGATACAGAGATCGCGTGCCGTTTGACTTGGCGAAACACAATTCAGTGGACATAGTTTGTAAACATTTGACAGATTTTATGGGAATTTTACAACAAGCGGTAAAGTTTAAATTCGGTGCGTTTGACTTGAAGCTGATCAGATTAGATATTTGACTGTCCAGCAAGCGAACGTGGGTTGACCTTGTTTGGCCTGATCAATAATTGATTACGGGTCAGAATGACAGACCCTCTGAGCAGACTAAACAACTAAACAAAAACAAAAACAACTTTCTCATCTTTCTCAATAGTTCCGACTCTCTTTCTCTTTCATTACGAGTAAGATTTCTAATTTGATTGTTCTTTTTTTAATAATTATTTTCATGTCTGGAAATTGTAATTTATTTATTGATTTGAGTAAGGTCCACCCCCAAGGATGATTGAAGTGCTAAAGTGAGGAAAAATTCGGGTTATGAAGCAATAATTTTCGATGTAAGAAAAGGAAAGTTAATAGCTAACTACAACATTTAGTAGTTAACTGACAATTGGCCGAAAAATTAGTAGTTAACTGACATTTGACCGAAAAATTAGTAGTTAACTGACAATTGGTATCACATCACGTATAACATTTGACATAAATTGGGCGTTCGACAACGCTTTGCAGGCTTTGTTCACTCTCAGCACAGATCCAGACATTGACTGTTCTCTTCGATTTTTAAAACTAATTTCAGTTCAAAGTGGGAATTTGAGTGAGTGGTAAGTAAACAGATGAAAGTTGAAGTCTTCTGGAAGTTCTTACGTCAACGATCAGAATTGCGCAAGGAACTTAACTTCTACTTATTATAGAGAGCTTCCCGTCCGATTTTAACAATTTTATTCCTGGTTATTATTAAGTAACTTTGTAATAATAGTTATCAAATTTTATTAATATAGCCCCTCGAAATAACACACTAATATCAGCGACAAAATTAAACATCATTGTGGAATTTCCTGGTTGCAGATTTCTCTTCTTTGAACCCCACTGATGAACACAAAGAAAAGCTTTTTGGGATTTATCCTTGGCAGACCTTAGTAAGTACTTTATCGTTAAATTAGATTGTAGCGCATTGTGACTGAGTAATATTAAACGTCACGGTGAATTTTCTCAGTTGCAGGTTTGTTTTCTGTTAGTCTCAGTGAGAGACCTCAAGTTCAAGAACTTTTCACAGCCACCCTCGGTTAGTAATTTTGCGTCTTTGCTATCCTTTAAAAAAAATCGTTTCAAAACTAGCCTTCGTTAAGGAATTGCTAAGTTATCAATGGCGTCCAGCTTACATTCTAAACGTAGTTGAAATCCGGCAGTCTCTATAGAACCGGTTCGGTAAAAAATTACGTAAGATGCTGTTCTAGACTTTTTTCAATTTCCTTCATTTTCTATCGGATATTAATGATTTGTTACTTCAAATTACTGAGTCATTTTGTTCTAAAATAACCTACTGTTCTGGTGCGTCGGTGATGTTTGTCTGTGTTATTTAACTGCAAGATAGCTTTTCATTTTTGTACAACAAGGTTTGTTAGTATGGCCGAGGAACTCGAAGAAGACGCTTTTTTAGCAACTAGCCTTCATAAGGAGCCTATAATAAAATTGTATTTAAGACGGATTTCGCTCAACGTTCGAGCAAAAAGTGCAAAAATTATTTACTATAAAACTACTCATAGCTCGGTAACATCTTGAATACTATTTGAAACAACTCACTTTAATTCGTTTCTCGAAGTCACCTTGCGATTAAATTCTTAAGCATCCTCGAGAAAATTACTGTCGAACTCGTAAAAATATGTTAGAAACGGGCGCCACTTTTTTGTTTTTGTTTTTGAACCGACATGAAGCGCCTTTTTAATTAAAGTTATGGATAATTAATTTTTTCTCTTGGAGTCAGCTTGGGAGCTTAAGTATTGATAACTTCTTCTTAATACTAATCAAAATGTTACCATTTATGTGTAATTTTGTGGTAACTTTATTTTTGCGCTTATTGCTCGAACGTTCAGTGGAAATCGTCTTAAGCTGACATTGCATCGGATTGCCAAAATTACAAATTTAACCCAACATTTCTCGTTTTAAATACTCAAAATAAGCTAAATGTTGTTAGTCAAGACCTTTACTGAGTAAGAAAACGGTGTTTAAATGGCTTTTCGATTTGGATCATTTTCAGAATGTTTTGGAAAATCGCTTCTTTAAACTTACATTACTTTTTCAAGACATCAAAAAAATGAAATAAACGCATGCCGTTAGTTGTTTTTGTTAGTGTCGTACAAAACCCTTTATTTGTTTCTTGCCATTTCTAGCTTTCTGTTTTATAAGTCACTGCCGATTTTCCACTTGAAAGAAGCATTTTGTAACTATTCTAGCCTCAGCTTAATTGAAGTCGTCTACACTGTTTATTCGAAAAAAAGCAAATGAGTGAAAACCTTTTTAAGACAAGTTCTTAGCTGTCTACCATCCATGCTGTTAATAGATCATTTCTTTGAGGAATTCAACGTTCACATTAAGAATTGCACAATTCACTTGACACTATCAACGTTATTTGCTAATTTATACTGACTGAAGGCCGATAGTCCGTCTCTAAGTATACATTTACCGATGAGCAAACAACCTTTTGCGCCTGGGATATTTATATGCTTCCATTAGGAACCATTTACCAATTATATAGAACAAAAAGATAAAAGTGAATTCACTTTTAATTAGGAATGGTCAAATTTCTGTTTGAGGCGAGATTCATTTACCAGGCAGGAACTGGACATGATTACCAATAATTGCGAGAAACTGAACACTTTGTTTAATGAGAGAAACTTACCACTTTGTTAAGTAACAAAAATGATTGACAAAGAACCTACCAAGTGTAAACAGTCAAAAGTGCAAAAGTTTCCAAGTATCCTTCGTTTAGCCAGCGCAGCAAGCGTTTCCGTAGGTTTTTCTGCTCATTTAAAGCATTTTCGCTTGTTAGCCGCGCGAAAATTGAGTCAAGGGGACAAAAAGTGCGAGGAGGAGGGAGGGGAGGGGAGGAGAAGGAAGCGCTTTCCCGCAAACCCCAGGATTTTGAAACACCCGTCCCCCCTGAACGGTGTTTCTGATTGGCGTGGCGTGGTATTCTGCCAATAAACAACCATCAATCAAAGCGGCACTACTAATTCAAGCTTCCGACAAGATAAACAGAATGATGAAGAGTTCCCAGTATAGATCAACGATGCTTCGGATTACCTGGAAGAGATGGTTTAGTCGTGCCTTGAACAGAGTTCTGCAAAATTCAACCATTTTCTTCTCCTCGTGGATTGCTTTTCGCTCTGGCAGTGGCGAAGTACGTTGAAAAAGTGTTTACAAATTTTCATTTTAAGTAATTGTTCTTATATCCAGGAAGGGATACTGGTAATAGTGGGCAGTGATGATTTGCGTTCGCGGTTTTATTTGCGAAACTATTTGTGTGGCTTAAAGGTTCAAGAACGATCGAAATACGATGAGCAGTTGACATCTGTTATATAAAGTCAAGTTTCCCACCATAGCTGTGGCTCCAGATGTATACTTGAGATTACAGAGGCACATTTCGCGGTACTCATTTACCTCACCTTACTCACATTTCGACGTCTTGTTGCTTTGTATGTGACAAGAAACTGGAGCATGTTTTGATTCTGTAGGAAGAGAAATTTCAAATCCGCTATGACCTTAGACTTTTTATTGACAAGCTGTCACGTTAGGAGTTCACTTAGCTGTGAAATGTACCCGTCACGGGTTTTTAAAATCCTGGGGTTTTCGGGCAAGCGCTTCCTTCTCCTCTCCTTCCCACTACGTAACGATTACTAGTGGATAAAAAATGCAATTAGTTCGATAAACGAATTCGGGGCTGTGTCAACATTAATGCTAACCTAATGGGCGCTATGGCTAGACACTTGGCGTTGTAGTAAACCTCAAGGTTTTATGTAAACAAAAGAATGCGATTTCCAAATACCAAATTTTACAAATGTTGTAGCGCGCAAAACACTCGGCTTCGCTACTCATCCTGTTGGCAGCTAGAAGTTTACGATTTCGACCACACTGCTGAATAATCCAACAAGGCCGCGCACGCAAACCAGTTGATGTTGCACACATAAGGACCTCCTACGTGGGCAAAATAAACGATTGACGCATTTTTTAACCCTTAGTGCTAAGATCGTAGGAGGGTTTACAGAAAGAAGTGAGGAATTTTTCATTTTCATGGCAATGGAGGCAGAAAGGTCATTAAAACGCAAATGGGAAGTAAGGATAATCTCTTTGAAATGAAGAGGTGACCATCGCAGTTGTAATTGCGATTTAAGCCCGAAAAAAAAGATTTTCGGGGCGTTTGGCTCTGGTGCTTTACCAACTGAGCTATCAAGACCCATACATTGGGAGCAGGCCAATTTATTGAGTTTGTCTTAACCCGTGAAAAGAATGAAACAGAATGAACTGCGATGGGGAAATCTTCAATTCATTTTTATTTCCGCACTTCACAGGATTTCATTCCAATAACCTCTTTTTTTATTAGTTTGACTTTCTCTTTGCCTAAAATGTCTCTGTTTGACTAGCCATTCGGTCTAATGACAAAGCTTTACATTATAGTAAGCTCAGTTAAACCCATCCTCTCCCACTAGCCCCCTCTACAACTTAGAATTTTCATTGAAGCCCCTTATCGACTAAGTACCCTCCAAACCAAGACAATTTAGGAGTCAGGAAAAAGCCAATACAAGTAAGTACTCCTTTCTACGTCTGCATTTACTTCTTAATCTTATAGGGCTACATAAAATGGCAGAAAGCAAGTTGCAATTTATAGAGCACGTCAAAAAACGTCTATCAGTATCCAAAGAAAAAGGTGATCGGGCTGGAGAAGGAATGGCCTATTGCAATCTCGGCAACGCTTGTCACAGGCTAGCAAAATTCCAAGAAGCCATAAAGTACCACAATAAAGATCTATCAATAGCCAAAGAACTGGGTGATAGGGCTGGAGAAGGAAGGGCCTATGGCAATCTCGGCAACGCTTATCGCAGGCTAGGAAAATTCCAAGAAGCCATAGAGTACCACAATAAACACCTATCAATAGCCAAAGAAGTGGGTGATAGGGTTGGAGAAGGAAGGATCTATGGCAATCTCGGCAACGCTATTGGTAGCCTAGGAAAATTCCAAGAAGCCATAGAGTACCACAATAAACACCTATCAATAGCCAAAGAAGTGGGCAATAGGGCTGACGAAGGAGGGGTCTATTGCAATCTCGGCAACGCTTGTCACAGGCTAGCAAAATTCCAAGAAGCCATAAAGTACCACAATAAAGATCTATCAATAGCCAAAGAACTGGGTGATAGGGCTGGAGAAGGAAGGGCCTATTGCAATCTCGGCAACGCCTGTCACAGGCTAGCAAAATTCCAAGAAGCCATAAAGTACCACAATAAAGATCTATCAATAGCCAAAGAACTGGGTGATAGGGCTGGAGAAGGAAGGGCCTATGGCAATCTCGGCAACGCTTATCGCAGGCTAGGAAAATTCCAAGAAGCCATAGAGTACCACAATAAACACCTATCAATAGCCAAAGAAGTGGGTGATAGGGTTGGAGAAGGAAGGATCTATGGCAATCTCGGCAACGCTATTGGTAGCCTAGGAAAATTCCAAGAAGCCATAGAGTACCACAATAAACACCTATCAATAGCCAAAGAAGTGGGCAATAGGGATGAAGAAGGAAACGCCTATGGCAATCTCGGCAACGATTATGATGGCCTAGGAAAATTCCAGGAAGCCATAGAGTACCACAATAAACACCTATCAATAGCCAAAGAAGTGGGTGATAGGGTTGGAGAAGGAAGGATCTATGGCAATCTCGGCAACGCTTATGGTAGCCTAGGAAAATTCCAAGAAGCCATAGAGTACCACAATAAACACCTATCAATAGCCAAAGAAGTGGGCAATAGGGCTGACGAAGGAGGGGTCTATTGCAATCTCGGCAACGCTTATGATAGCCTAGGAAAATTCCAAGAAGCCATCGAGTACCACAATAAACACCTATCAATAGCCAAAGAAGTGGGTAATAGGGATGAAGAAGGAAAGGCCTATGGCAATCTCGGCAACGCTTATGATAGCCTAGGAAAATTCCAGGAAGCCATAGAGTACCACAATAAACACCTATCAATAGCCAAAGAAGTGGGTAATAGGGATGGAGAAGGAAGGGCCTATGGCAATCTCGGCAACGATTATGATGGCCTAGGAAAATTCCAGGAAGCCATAGAGTACCACAATAAACACCTATCAATAGCCAAAGAAGTGGGTAGTAGGGATGGAGAAGGGAAGGCGTATTGCAATCTAGGCAACGCTTATCACCACCTTGGAAAATTCGAACAAGCCACAGAGAACCACAATGAACACCTATCAATAGCCAAAGAAGTGGGTGATAGGGCTGGAGAAGGAGGGGCCTATGGCAATCTCGGCAACGCTTATGGTAGCCTAGGAAAATTCCAGGAAGCCATAGAGTACCACAATAAGCACCTATCAATAGCCAAAGAAGTGGGTAGTAGGGATGGAGAAGGGAAGGCGTATTGCAATCTAGGCAACGCTTATCGCCACCTAGGAAAATTCCAAGAAGCCATAGAGTACCACAATAAAAACCTATCAATAGCCAAAGAAGTGGGTGATAGGGTTGGAGAAGGAGGGGCCTATTGCAGTCTCGGCATCGCTTATGGTAGCCTAGGAAAATTCCAGGAAGCCATAGAATACCTCAATAAAGACCTATCAATAGCCAAAGAAGTGGGTGATAGGGCTGGAGAAGGGAAGGCGTATTGCAATCTAGGCAATGCTTATCACCAGCTTCGAAAATTCGAAGAAGCCACAGAGAACCACAATGAAAGCCTATCAATAGCCAAAGAAGTGGGTGATAGGGCTGGAGAAGGAAGCGCCTATGGCAATCTCGGGAACACTTATTGCAGGCTAGGAAAATTCCAAGAAGCCATAGAGTACCACAATAAAGCCCTATCAATAGCCAAAGAAGTGGGGAATAGGACTGGGGAAGGAAGTGCCTTTGACAATCTCGGCAGCGTTTATCGCAGCCTAGGAAAATTCCAAGAAGCCATAGAGTACCACAATAAAGGCCTATCAATAGCCAAAGAAGTGGGTGATAGGGTTGGAGAAGGAATTGCCTATTACAATCTCGGCAACGCTTATGGTAGCCTAGGAAAATTGTCAGATTCTAAGGAATGTTACCAATCTAGCGTAAAGATATTTGATATCGTGAGGGTTAGTCTTCAGTCCGAAGATGCCTGGAAAATAAGTTTTCGGGACCTTTGTCGTGAATCGTACGAACGTTTGTGGAGTACTCTGTTAAGTCTCGACCTTCCTTTTGAGGCTCTTTGTGCTGCTGAGCGAGGTCGAGCACAGGCTTTGGTCGATGGGTTGAAAATACAGTATGGCTTAACAGCACTTCCATCAACGTCACTTGAACCAAAAGAAACAATTTCTCAAATCTCAAACGATTTTTCAACTCAAACAGTGTTTTTAGGACATCTAAAGAATAACATCATCTTCTGGGTTATCAGCAAGGGAAACAAGGTTGAGCTTCGATGTAGGGAAATAGATGGGGTAAGGAGACACGAAGATTCCATAGCCGTGTTGTTGGACACTACGTTGAAGAAAATTGGAGCTGGTGTTGGTGTTAGATGTGAGAATCGCTCACTGGATGAGCCACCCGAAGACTCGCCGTCAAACAGAGAAGATGGTGACGATCCAGCACAGTCTTTGCCGTGCACCATTGACTCGTTACAGCCATTATGTGATGCAATTATTGGCCCTATTGCAGACTTGTGTCAAGGTGGCGAATTGGTCATTGTTCCACATGGTCCATTGTGCTTAGCTCCATTTTCTGCTTTGAGCGAATCTATACGAATCCGCACTGTGCCCTCATTAACCAGTTTAAAACTCATCACAGAGGCCCCTCGGGACTACCATAGAAAGAGTGGGGCACTGCTTGTTGGAGATCCGTGTCTGGAGAAAATTACCAAGATAGAAAACCGTGAAAGGAAGCCCAGGTACAGACAGTTGCCATGTGCCAAAAAAGAAGTACAGATGATTGGAAAAATTATAAAGATCCCACCACTTACGGGAACCGAGGCAACGAAAAAGAAGGTTCTGGAAGGAATCACGTCGGTCGCCTTGGTTCACATTGCAGCACACGGGCGAAGTGAAACCGGAGAAATATTGTTAGCTCCAAATGAGGGGTGGGAAAATGATCAAGATCAAGGACCAAGATCAAAGTACAAGGTCCCTAAAGAGGAGGACTACATTCTAAAAATGTCAGATGTGCTAGCAGTTCGCCTACGAGCAAGGCTTGTCGTGCTGAGTTGTTGTCATAGTGGTCGTGGAGAGGTGAAGTCGGAAGGTGTGGTTGGTATTGCTCGGGCTTTCTTGGCTGCTGGTGCTCGTTCTGTTTTAGCGTCACTCTGGGCAATATCTGACAGGGCAACCATGGAGTTCATGAAGAGTTTTTATCGACACTTGACAGATGGAGAAAGCGCTAGTGTGGCTCTTCATCAGGCTATGAAAACCCTTCGAGATTCAGAAAAGTTTTGTGCCGTGAAGTACTGGGCTCCATTTTTTCTGATTGGTGATGACGTCACGCTTGCAATTGGAAACCAGGCTTCTGAGCATTGTAAGTGAAATCTTCCTTGGAAATTTAACAAGGGCGTAGCAACACATTTCACTTATAGCCGTAAAAGAATGGTATAGGTTAAATGTGAGGTTTTACCATTTTCTGTTTTGTCTTGATTAAAGTTCATTCTTGCTTGCTGTGTACGCGGTCATTCTTCCAGAAATAAATTCTAATTAAAGTGATCAAAAGTAAAGCAGGAAAGAGAAAGGTACCACACTTAAAAGATATTAAAGCCACACTGGGCAAAGAGGGGCGTTGATCATGAGATCACAAGTTAAGTTTAAAAATACTTACCGCACCCCCCCCCCCTCCCATAACACAGTGTGAACCACATCAGTAGACGACAACTTATCAAGCCAGAAGTTACTGTGTTTTGTATCTAAACCATAACTTTAACAAAATTGTCGTTGAAGAAGGTCTGTTTTTCTATTCGTTGTTTTAGATTATTTTACCTTAATGACACGGACAACAGTGTCCACGGAAAACTTACACTAACCAAAGAGTACCATGGATTACATCACTCACATCCCATTTCTTTGTTTATTTTTTGTTTTTATTTTCTATTTACGGAGGTTCAATTATCAATTCAAGTCAGAGGAGGACTTAACAAACCAAAACTGGTCAAACTTTTAGGACCGGTTAATTTTTTGGCGCATACTTATTAAAAGCCTCAAAAATGTGGCTTACATGGTGTAGATAATTAACTACCTAATTTTTTTTGGTTTATCTACTTAACTAACACAGCTACAGTAACTCAAAGCACGCACAGTAATCCTGATCAGAACCCAGGGAACAGTGAGTTATCTGTAAATACACGACAAGCTTATCATACACCACGTTATGACTGAATTTTACACAGTGTCTGACAACGAACTCTCTCTTTTTTGTTTTTGTTTTATCTACACAGCTGTAGTGACTCAAAGCCCGCACAGCAATCTTGACCAGAACCCAGGGAACAGTGAATTATCTGGTACATACATGACAAGCTTATCATACACCAAAATTAGAGTGAATTTACACTGTGTAGTGAATCACTAATTTTTCTGTTTTATTTACACAGCTACAGTAACTCAAACCACACAAAGTAATCCTGAGCAGAATCCAGGGAACAGTGAAGTATCTGGTAAATACATGATAAGCTTATCATAAACCAAATTATGAGTAAATTTACACAGTGTAAATAACGAACTCTCTAATTTTTCTGTTTTATCTACACAGCTGTAGTGACTCAAAGCACGCACAGTATTCCTGATCAGAATCCAAGGAACAGTGAATTATCTGGTAAATACATACACCATTGAAATCTTGAGTGAATTTACACTGCGTAGTGAATCACTAATTTTTCTGTTTTATCTACACAGCTGCAGGAACTCAAAACACACAAAGTAATCCTGAGCAGAATCCAGGGAACAGTGAATTATCTGGTAAATACATGACAAGCTTATCATACACCAAATTATGAGTGAATTTACACAGCGTAGATAACTATCTCACTAATTTTTCTGTTTTATCTACATAGCTGTAGTGACTCACAGCACACAAAGTAATCCTGATCAGGATCCAGGGAACAGTGAATTATCTGGTAAATACATGACAACCTTATCATACGCCAAAGTTTGAGTGAATTTACGCAGTGTAGATAACTAACTCTCTAATTTTTCTGTTTTATCTACACAGTTGCAGTGACTCATGATCAAAGCACGCATAGCGATCATGAGCAGAATCTTTTGCAAGAAAACACAGCTACATGTGAAGATGAATAACATAGTAAATTAATTTTCTTGCAAAGAACAATAACACTCTTTTCATCTTGAAATATTTTATTTGTAGCTTAATGAAATCACAAAGGGAAGCTCCCCTATAAAAGTGACGGGGTGCTTATCAGATATTTTTAAAGAAACCCCTAAAACGTATCAAGAGCTTGTTTGGTGGGCGTAGCTTCAAGTTACTTTCATCCCTAAGAGGTACCCAACAAAAAAAGAATCAAATTGACCAGTTCATAATTTGCTCAGTTTTGGTTATAACATTGCACTAGCTGAATTTAAAGGTCAGCAACGTAAAGGTCACAATTTCAAATCCTGTGAAAAGCCTCATTTCTGTTTCCACCTCAACGGAACTTCTTTAATTTTAAACCAATATCACTGTGATTATCATTTCTTGATTTTAGTTCATTTCATTTCCACAGGTTTGAAACACTCTGTCTGTCACTTTGTGAGGAATGTTTGTTAACGTAACGCAGAAAATTCCCTGAAACACTGAAGAAATTCACTCCTTTCTAGTACAATGTTAACTTGTTTATTCTCTCCTTGTGCCGACCAACCAACGCGAGTAAAACGCCGTGTTACAGTAGTGAATCCAAAAACCTAGTAATACCTTTTCTCTCGATCGAGCGCGTGTGTAGAAAAAACTCATCCAAATATAGTCATACAGTCTAGCACGTAATAGCTTTGGAATGTCTAGCGTGAATCGCGTGACGCGAGTCACGCGTCACAAGTTTTCGCATAATGTAAACTGTGGAGTTTACGGCAACTTTCCTTGAAACGATGCTCTGTAACCTTGTGGCATAAAGAAGGTACATGTCACTGTCTAAACGTTTATCAGTGACGTTTATTAAGTTGTTTTAAAAGTATATGTAACTATAGTTCCTTATTAAAGGACTTTTACCCGGCTAGAAATATGAGTCGCATTTCAAAAAATTTTTCATGCTACACCGTAGTATCTTAGCCACATTTCCATGTAATTTATCAGTACAATGCTCGAAATGATCGGTATACGGTCTGATACTCGGGTAGCACACAGGCAGTATACAGTATGGTTGTATACAAAAAATATAGGGTCGAGGCATAACGTTAACGCAGTGCAGGGCATTATGGGGAAATTGCACTCAAACTTGCAAAATTACAAAACAGACCAGCCCGCATTATGACTGGAAAAGACTGGGATGTTAGATCATCACAACCTTTCTCTGATCTAAATTGGCGGAGCGTTACTGTCAGATTGGCAAATCCATTGAATCTTCTGATGTTCAAGACCATGAGAAATTTATTTCCAGGGTACTTGACTGAAAAATTCACCCGGGCGAACACTGTTCACGAGCACAATGTAAGAACTTCAGATCACAATTCATTTTTGGTTCCAGGGTAAACACTGAAGAAGCTTTCAAAATACGTTTTTCTTATAGAGGAGCTGTCTCAAAAACTGCTCTGGCATCAGCGGCTAAACAAGCTACTTCTTTAGATGCTTTCCAATCGTTTTTGAATATTCAATGTTATCGGCATACAGTTAACTCCCGATAACTCGAACCTTCAAGGGAAATCAAAAAAGGTTTCAGTTATCGGGAGTTCGAGTTATCGGGGGATGGGATTCCTGCTGACACCACTTATCGCATGTATTCTCACAGGAATAACTGACTCGTTTTGTGTACGAAAACACCAGGAAACTAAAGAAATTGACACAAAGAACAATTAGACACTTCAAAACTACAATGCTGCTCAAGTTTTCGAAAATTGTTTCAAAATAAATTCGTTATGGAGTAGGTTTTTCTCATTACACTTTGTCACGCGAGGTTCGAGTTATCGAGGGTGAAATTATAAAGAAAATGACCTGAAGGGAATAGGAATTCACTTCGAGTTAGCGGGAGGTTCGAGTTATTGCGGGTAAAATTACGGTAAATGTATGAAGCAAATCCAAAGGAAATCAATTTTGGTTCGAGTTAGCGCGAGCTTCGAGTTACCGAGGGTTCGAGTTACCGGGAGTCAACTGTAGTTTTATTAGGGTAGTGCAGACCCGTGGCCAGTATTGAGACAACCGAGGCATGCGCAGTTGCTTCTGTAGAACTTTCCCTTCTGATTAAAAACTTAAATAGAAAAATAAATTATTTAATAATATAACGTGTTTATAGCAGTAAACCACGCCAACGGTACCCTAAAGTGTGATAACCTCAGTTAATACTTCACTTATGTGCTGGCCGCGAGCCCACCAGTTTCTTTAGTCCGCCAGCGTATACAGCCTCCAGCCTCGTTACCGATTGAAGACGTGGTCCAGATCAATAATGGGCGCAGACTACCTGAAAGGGCTTGCCCTTGCATACGTTCGCGACATCTCTCTAGAGCCGTTGCAAATATTGCAAGAATGGGACGCCAGTGGTCATAGGAGAATTGCTTTAGCTTTCTCCAAATAAAAGCGAGGCCTTAATTAAGTGGAGAGTACACTTCACCGCTAGTGAAATGGTGCATTTGAACGAGATTGACATTTTCGCCACGAATGCTGAAATAACATTTCAGAGCTTCTAAAATTTCATTTCTGAATGAGACTGTTGAAACTTTAAAGAGAAGAACTGATAACAAACATTAATGCTGCTAAAGGTAGTTTTGATTTTGATTATGTTTAGGAAAATACCACCAGGAAAAAGCGAAAAATGCATTTCCGAGCGTTTAGATTTCGGAATTTTCTGGGGGAGCATGCCCCCCAGACCCCCCTAAAAGCTCGCGCCTTCAGCACTTCGCAATTGCCTCGGTTATCAGAAAAGTCTGGCTACGGCCCTGTAGTGTATAGTTAAGAGGAGTAGTATTTGTATTACATTTACGTGTACTTTTATTTCATTATACGTGGTAATAATTTTATAATTTTATCTTAGTACGGCAAATGAATGCCATTTTCGTTTTTTAGCTTTCCTAGACAATGGAAAACGGGATTCGAACTTCCATTTCCGTTTTCCGATTTACTAAGATTTCACTGGCAGTTCTCACCAAACTGGAAATATGTCGGAACTTCCCATCATCTTGAGAAGGCCTGTAAACCACTGATTAGAATATTAAACACCAAAGGCATCCGTTGGTGAGCTCGCGTAGTGAATGTACCTTTCGTGTAGTAATTTGAAGTAATAAAGATTTGTGAACCATATACGTAGTACGATTTGTCAAAGTTGTTTCCAATTTCACCAATATTTTTGCCCCAAACATGAGCAAAAGTGTATTTCAAAAATTAATCACCTCAAGATACTTTAACTCACCCGAAATTTTTACGGTCGATGTACTGTAGGCGATTTGCTGCGCTCTGCCGAAATTTCTAATCCATTAGCCAACGCTGCACTGAATGAGCAATCGGTAATCCAAATCCATGGGCAGTACCGAACGACAAGGTCTAGGCTTCAAAAAACAACTTTTATTTGGTCTAAAATAGTAAGAATTTCTAATTTTTGTAGAAAACACACCGATTGTCAGTTGAGAAATACCCAAAAACCAAACTGAAAATTTTTGAAAACTGAAATTTTGAAAATTCACACAGGGGTGTTCTTATCTGGTGACACGAGTTTGCTTAGATCAGACTGCTTATTTACAAGATTCACAGAAAAAGAGACAACAAGCTTTTCTATAAAGTACATACTTGATCAGATGAGCCTTTGTTTACCTATGAAATCCAAACACGTTCAACTTTCGCTTCCAGCAAAGTAATCTAAACGCAATTTGCAAGCGCGCTATGCTTGATGTGCAAGCTTATATTTTAAATTGCGAACTGTGCACGCATTTAACGAAAGCTATAAGGCGTGCGAATAATCAGTCAATTAAAAAATATTTTGGTACATGTTTACAACAAAACGTGTATCTGGATTCCCAGAAGGACTAGAACGTCTGCAGCTCGAGTGATAGTTTTGTGATCGCAGTTTCCTCCTAAGGGTCGAGATGTTGCATCTTTGAACTTAACCTGCGATTATGAAAGCGATGCTAAAATTCGGTCGGTTCGCAGGTTACTTTGAACTTCATGCAGTTTAGCTCTCGTGGGTCACTTTCCGCTCCAAAGACTTTCGCTTTCGTTAAAAAATTATTCTTATATATTTCTCTAAACCACCGCACGGGGAACGCTCACATCAAATTGTTGTTTAGTCTCTTTATCAAGCGGCAGAGAAACCACGAAGTCTAAAGTTCGGAGATCGTCGGGTTTCCAATCGCGTACTAGAGTTAATACGAAAGCTTTTCCGAAGGCTTCTCGGTTCCAGATCTCCAATTCAAATGGCGGTATCGGCTCCAGACCTCAGTCAAGCCTGACCGCGCGTCAAACATTTAAAATGGCAGCCGTAAGAAAACGAATGCGTGAGCGCCTGATGAGCGTTTGCCGGAGCCCATAACCCGGAACGAGCAACTCCCATACTAAGCTTATGTCACGGCGTTTTCACAGACCACTCTATTTTTTAGACAGGTTTTAGATCATTATTTCCCTCGAAAATTTCAGCTTCTTTCCAGCAGAAGTCTGCATTCCCCCCAAAATGGCAGCCTTCGAGGGTTTGTTTCCTTCTAAAATGCCCGATTCATAACGCAAGGCGGTTAATTAATTTATGCAAAGGTTGTGATTGGCTAGCAAAGCTCCTTTAGGAGACTGTTTTCGCGGGAAATTCGATCTGAAAATAACCTGCTCCTTAAAAACGCCGATGATAAAAACTCCGCTCCATTCGTTGTCGTCTTCCCTCTTTTCCGTAGTACTTCTCTTTCTATTGTTCTTATGAATCAACTTGAGCTTGCCATCTCCGACTGGGAACCACAAGTTGGCGGGGTTGACGGCCATAACCACTTGCCCAGTAGCCACGTTCATAAAACTGCGTAAATTTCGTTCCGCCCTGGGGTGTGAACATTTCGTAGTAGCCCCTCTGAAACTTGTCGTCTCCATGCGTTGTCACAAATACGTACACCAGCATCTCTTTCGCTTCAGCTGGGTCTTCGGCTGACTTAAACATAAAAACGGAATTAATCTTCCATAAGCAGACGCGTGATCAGAATCGTGTATATTGAAAATAACTGATTTTTTTCTTGAAGGACTGTTACATTTTCCTTAACCGTCAGAATGATTATTCGATCGGAGTGCAAATTAAGGAAATGGCCTGTTCAGTTTGGAAAAGAAAAAAAAATAAAAGAAAAGATTCTCAGTTTCTATGAAAAGTAAATTTTTAAGACAAGTTATAAGAGTCAACAAATTTATTTGTCACAGATCACGCCTTTGTCAATGGTGAACCTAACTGAATAATCCCGGATACGTTTACCTTTTGAGGGCCACTCAATGGATTGTTCCGGTGGAATATCTGTTCGAAATTAAGGCTTAAATCGAGTGGGATTTTCGGATTTAATTAAGATAAAAACTAGAGCTTTAGAGAATGAATTCCTTTTTTAGGGGATAAAAATGTCGTAAAAAGTGCGAAAAAGGCCAACAAGCAGTTTCGGAAAGCCCATATCAGCCCGGAAATTTGGCGAATAAGATTTCTTTCTTGAACGTGTTCTGCGAGTGAATGTAAAGAATCCAAACAGATCATTCTATGATAGCTGATTAGAAAAACCCTTTAAAAGGCCCTTCTAAGGAGACAGCTGATACAGTAACAAGGTCAAGAAGAGAAACTTGAATAATCTAAACAAAGATTCGTGTTTTCCCGAAATTAACCAAAATCACCAAAAACTGAAGATAATTCTAATATTTATTGCAAATCGAGTATCAGATTAAACTAAATATTTCCTAAATCGTTTTTGAAGCTTTGTACTATTCACGGCCACTGTTACTGGTCTATTATAAGTTGTAACCCACCGATTAATTTTCGCGCACACTCTTTGGACGAAATACATCACGTGGTAGAAAAACGGATAGCGGGTATCAAGCGATACCCGTCGTGCGATTTGATATCTGTCGTCCGATTTTATTGACGAGAGAAAAACGAAAAAGGAAGTCAGTTTTTTAGGTTTTAACTTTTCTGGTCTAATCACAGTGTAATAAAATCGAGTAAACTACCCAGCTGAAACCCTCATTGAATGTTGTCTCTTTACCACAATAAAGCGTGCGCGCTGTAAAAAATTAATCGAAGGGTAGTAAAATTTTAAAAAACCTTCCTGGCTGGCTGGTATATCGGATAAAAATGCCCTTGTCTGAAAAATTGTTCTCAAAATTTCACAGTTGCCCTCAAAACTTTGTTTCTCGGCCAACTGTTCATTTTTCGGACAATCTTTCAGCCTTGGGTAGGCATCTTCCGATATACCCGCTGCCGGAGGTGGTTTTTTTAAAGAAATAATTTAGTAAGAAACTGCATTGGCTAGGCTGTTACTTATTGAATATAAAACCATATATTAGAATTGAGTATCACGATTCTCAGTTTCTTTCAATGGTTTTTGAGACGTCAATATTACTACGTATTGACGTCTCAAAAGCGAGCCAGTGATTGGTTGAAAATTGGGCTCCTTCCATTCAAAACAGAAATTCAAAGTTTCTCGTCAAAAAGTGGTCTGAAATGTAAATTACTTGGCCGTTTGAAAGATAAAGGAAAGCGATATTCAACTTTCGAGTCAATGTTATCGAAAAGGCAAGGTAAGACGAGAATTAAAACGTGTTTTCATTGTTTTTAACAGTTTTTTTTTTTGTCGAGGTGTTGTTATCATGTCTTTGAAAAAGTTTTGAACGAAAAGGTCGTCGAGTTTGCGTTATTTTACCTATTTTGTCGATTCTGGAACCTAACAAAACTACAAAAAGATGCTACTTTGAATTTATTTGTGTGAAACACTGATTCATGGTGAGAAAAGTCCATATTTTGACAAGTTATAAGAATTTATCTTTCAATCCGTGCAGGAAATTCTTGGCTTTGCGTTTGTTTTGCCCGTAAAACGATTGAATCTGCATTCTGCATTATATTGACGGCGTTGGAAGAAAATATATTCCGTATTGGGCGGAGTCGCTGAATTCTTCGAGCGTTTTCATTGATTCTTAGCTATGATCTATTAGAGGACAGACGCATAGATGACATCATCATTGGCAACATTTTTTTCTCTTTATTATACAAAACAAATAGATTCCATGTTGCTCTGCGTCTGTTCAGTAATAGATCACATAAGACGTCAAAATGTGATAAGAACAACAGTGACACACTCGTGTTACGGCTTGTGTGCCACTTTTTTGTTCTTACCTTATTTTGACGTCATCTGTGATCTATTACTGAACAGACGCACGGCAACATGGAATCTATTTGTTAAGCAGAATTGCCGTCTCAAAATCGCAATTAGTTTATAAAATTAAGAACTGGAATAACAAGCTCAAGCTGTCGTTTTGTCGTAAGATCGAGCTCAAATAATTTTAATTCGAAGTTAGAAACATTTCCTTGTTAACGCGGGCCAATTACTATGATTATATAAAGAAAACTCCTCCCTCTCCACCCAAAAGATAGACTTGAAAATGAACTAAAACTGACCTTAGTCCCGCGCAAATGTGCTCAGGTAAACTATAGCCACTAAATAGGGCATTACTGGCCAGGTTGGTAGCGGGTATTACCCCCCCAGGGGGGGTACTTGGGTCAATTGTTGCTGGGTATGAGCCGCTGGCCTCTCCGAAACCCTACTCCATTATAGTCTATTCTGGAGCCAATTATAGACCCCATGTTAGTCACGTTTGGGCAAATTTACCCCTGAAATTCCGCAAGTGTGCGATCCCATTCTAGTAACTCTATTAGCTCCTATTGAAAATGCAACCCCATTATAGTCAATCCAGTCGTGAAAATGCGACCCCATCCAGCGGCACCTCCCCATTAGCCATTTACTAGGAAGTACACCCCCCGGGGCATTACCCCTAAATCTACCAGAAAAAAATAGAGTGCCCAAGCATTAGCAGCCATGGACAGCTGTTTCGGCTTTGGTAGGCCTCATCAGCATGGCACAGCTAATACTTGGGCTCAGGGATCCCACATGAAGATAACAAACGAGTAAAATATGAGGTTTTTAGCCACATCCCAGAAGCGTCACATAAAACTGTCCTTAGTGAACAGGTGCAAAAGTGGTCATAAACTTGTCCGTTCGTGATTTTTCTGTAGTTTCAAATATTAATGGGACGCGCAGTGTTGCTTTGATTTTCATCGAGGAACATTTGGAGTTCATAAAAATACCAAACTAAAAATAGAGCGATTCTCGTTTGACCTTAAAATAATTACGCGCGAACAAAACCAAAACAACAAACGAATAAGAAAATGGCAATTTAATTGGTGTAGCGAACAGACGCAAAAGAGCACGGCTTTTGGTTGGTTTAGCGAACATCAAGCATTTTCTACCTAGTAAAGAGCTTTGACGTCACTCTGTATTCAGCAATATGATTAGACAATCGAACAATGCTTTGTCCATATTAGGGTTTTCTTCAGCGGGAAACAAACGAGGTCCTTTCTTGACCTTTTTAACTAGTGGCAGATAAAACAAGTAATGAAAACTGAGGAAAACCGTTTTTCAAGGTCAAACGAAAATCGCTGTATTGTTGTCATATCTTTTGACAGCTTGAATATTTCCTGCTGGTGAAGGACAGCCCTGAGGAAGTAAAAAACTAACAAACTAAATTAGTAATATTTTCAACAGGAGTAAATAACTTTCGACACGTTCGTACTTCGCTAACGTAGTTGACAAGTGTGTGTAATCCAATTTCTCTCTTACCTTGGTTACGCTGAAGCCGGTTTCTTGGTTCTTTCACTTCTCAATTACTGGGTAATTGCAACCCTTTGAAAGGCTTTTACAAGCCATCTTACAAGGAGGAGGGAATAATTTTCGCACACGCTGGACCACTGGAATGAAGGTAAAACCGCTTCGCCTATTGAGATGCGTGGACTAATGAAACTAGAAAGATTAAAATTGTTGTTAGTGAAATAAAACAATACCTTGAAATTAAAAGAGAAGCGAAAAAATACTTTTGTGTTTTAAATTCAAAAATTGAGATTTATCGACTGAGTTAATAAGGTTAGTTGGCACCGTAAAGAAATTCCAAAGCCGACGTTTCGAACATTAGCCCTTCCTCAGAGTGCTTTCGCTCTGGCAAAGGGGCAGCCTCCCACGGAGACACTTTTAGGGTTTCGTCACGCGTTCCTCCCCCACGAAGGGAGGAACGCGTGACGAAACCCTAAGAGCGTCTGAGTGGGAGGCTAATAAAGGGGCAATTTGCCTCATTTCACAGTTAAGAGCAGTTAATAAAATTTTTGTGCTTTTACTTCCCTACTGACGCTGCACTGCAGTTTCTTTATAAACTAACCCTTTATTCATTTTTTGCTTTGCTTTGTGTGCAGGCAAAAATTCCGGGAAAAAATCGAAAAAATTTTTGGGAAGAAATTTTCAAAAATTTGGAAATTTAATAAGGAAAAACCGGAAAATGCTGTTTCATTCACCGCTGGAAATTTGCAGACTGGAATTTTTTGTCCAGAGGAAGTGCCCGGATCCGGAGTTAATAACTCGTTTCCAGTCCTCTGTTCCTTTCTGAAGTGGCCAACAAAAGTGTTCAACTATGAGCAGCCCCGCCTTACGCTCAGGGACAGTGGAACGAGAGGCAGGCGCGAATGCGCGCGAAAGTCGGCTGTCAGGTCACCACACACGCGTCACCGATTTTCGCTCAAGCAAAGGAGTTAAACAGTAGGTAAAATTAGCTAATTAGAACAATTTCTGCCTCTATAGTACCCTTCAGATTAACGTTATAGAGGAAATACTTTTAGAAAAGACTTGGTATGCGTCCGCCATGTTTGTGTTCCTCGTCAGGACACCAACACGGCGCCCATGAAAGTCAGTAAAAGAGATGAAGCAGATAATAACATTTATATTCCTACATTCTCTTCAGAATTATTTAGACGACCCTTTTACTTTATTATCGTACTTGAAAATTGAAAAGTAATGCGAAAATATTAGTTATTATGGGCCCTGTCATGTGACATTTTGAGAATTCCTATGTATCGGGCTGCTGCGAAATCAGGATAAAATTACAAAATGTTTTATTTCTAAAGTGAAGCAATATATCAACATGAAATTTTTAAGGAGATTTTTCTCATTAGTATGTAGAAAATATTATAAGAAGAGCTTTGTGGTGGCCTTGGTTTAATTACGTTTTCGAATTGTAGTGACATCACATGAAAACCGGCAATAGGAATTTTTGGTGTCTAGTCCACAATAGGGTTGCACAATACAGCTGTCCATGGTCTGGGGTAAGGTCTCAGAGTACAGAGTTCCCCTCCCCCTCCCCCTCCGGGGCACTCTCAAGCTATTCTATTGTAGTGGGTCAAGTCATCTCCCGGGCCTTCCAAAGCGTATGCAAACACACAGTAAGGTAAGCGTCACACTTCACGTATTAAGTGGAGACTATGATTTGTTTAGTGCAGCGGTCAGATATGTTACAGAGACCGTAATTCGTTCAGTGCAGCATTTACAGTTGAACAAACTCCCTAATAGGGATGAGGGTGCAAGAAAAAACGGGAGGCTACGGGGAGCCGTTAGCGTAAGGGGGCCCCTCCCCTCCCCTCCCCTCCTCCCGACAAAACTCTTGCGGTTCGATCAGCTCGCCAGTTTTTCTTGTCCTATTCCCACTTAAGAGCCGGTTCACGGTCAATTTCTTCTGCTCCAAATAAATATCTAACGATCTCAAATTTCAAAAAGTTGAGAATTGAAAAACTTTAGGAATCAGGTAGCGTTTTCTGACAAAAGTTCTAAAAGTTGAAGGATCTAGCTGAACTAGAGAGAAACTAATAACGCCCTATTAATTTTCTATACACAAATGCGTTACGCACTATTAGTTTACCAAGTTCAGAGATGGAAGGCTGATCGAGCAACTGATATTTTAATACGATTTCCCATATTTCGATTAGACAAAACTAACCTTCATCGGTCATGACGGTTCATTTTGTCTAATCCAAATATTGGGTACTCTTAATAAAATACTAGTGGTTCGATCAGGGCTGTTTTATTTCGTCCATTGCTGATCCTGATCTGGAAGAAGATCCAGCTATAAATTGCTCCCGTCTACTGGTTTTAAACTAGGCCTTTCAACGTCACAATAAAGCGATAATTCGTCTCAATATTCCGGAACAAAAACAAATTGAAAACTGTAACCAAATAACAAAATTGTAAAGGTATTGTAACTGTAACAAAATTGTAAACGCATTGAGGCTACACAAACTGCGTTTCTAAATACTGTTGTTGTTGTTGTTGTTATTATTATTATTATTATTATTATTATTATTATTATTATTATTATTATTATTATGGGAATTCAGAGACGGTTTCAGACTCAGATATGATTGGGAAATCCCTGATACTTCGTCCGTTTGTGTCTGCGGTGACGAATTCACTGTGGACCACGCTACGGTTTGCAGACATGGCGGCTTCATCATCCAGCGCCACAACGAGCTTCGTGACCTCGAAGCGGAGATGTTGAAAATGGTTTGCAACGATGTTGAGGTAGAACCTGTTTTACACGAAATAACTGGAGAAGTGCTGACTAGAGGCACCAACAAAGCTCCGGATGCGCGACTGGACATACACGCCCGCGGCTTTTGGGAGAGGCAAAAATCTGCATTCTTTGACGTCCGGGTGTGCCACCAAAATGCAGATTTTTATAAAGATCTCAGCCCTAAGCAAATATATCGCCAGCACGAAAACGAGAAGAAACGTATGTATGCTAACAGAGTGATGGAAGTCGAACAAGCCACCTTCACTCCTTTAGTATTCACTACCACAGGAGGAATGGCCGAAGAATGCAGAAGATACCATAGCAGACTCGCAGAACTCCTTGCTGACAAGAAAGGGGAAGAGTACGCCACAACCATATCGTGGATCCGGGCAAAGGTTTCCTTCGCAATCTTGAGATCAGCCCTTCTATGCCTTAGAGGATCGCGGGCAACAAGGAGAGTCTCCACGAACTTACAGAACACTGACTTTGCACTTGAAAGAGGACTAGCAGCGATCAAATAAATGTTTCCTTTTCAATTTTTTTTTTGATTTTTTGATATATATATACATAACTTTTACAGTATTTGTTATACCTCTTAAGCTTTTCATTACAGAGTACCATTTTTAATGTTAAATGTACATAAGGTTCTTCATTAGATTATGTTAATATTTAGTGTTGTGCTTTATCTTAAAATCATAATAATAATAATAATGATGATTACGTACAGCTTTTTTAAAATATTATTATTATTATTATTATTATTATTATTATTATTATTATTATTATTATTATTGACAGCATGAACGCAACTGGAACATGACTTCATTACGGGAAGTCTGTCATCGTTTTTATAACCGTTTTCGTACCCTGGGGGCTTATATCCGGGGGGAGGGGATTTCAACCGGATTACGGTATTTTTTGGGTTGTTGTTTACAGGTAAAAGGGCATGTAAAGGGACGTGGTGAGGGCTTATAAGTTGGAAGGCTCATAACCGCCATTTTACGGTATACCAACACGGAAACACGGAAACAATATTGAGCAAGGATTAACAATTTTATTCAAAATAAGTGTTGAAGAATTAAACATCTTTTTTCTTTTTACACGTAGGCATAATATACAATCACAAAGAGCCCAAACCAGAATTGTCTATTGCATATAATCTGTACTCCATACTACATGTACTTAAAAAATACACAATGATTATATGCCTCAAAGAAGCGAGGCACTAAATCCACAAGGAGAGCTTAATTATGACAGTACGTAAGGGAAAAAAAAACACCGACTTTGTTTGGGAAGTTCTGATTGTCATTTGCATGGTTAAATACTTCGCCCTTTGCTAAATATAAGTCAGAAAATGTTTACCAATCATTTGTTAAAAAAAAAGAACAGAAAGAATTCAAAATACTGTTTCAATATTAAAACAACAAAACATGTTTCTAAACTTCTCTTTTAAATTCTTTCTGTCCGAGAAGATTCATAAAAACTACATGCACAGTCTATAAATTATGCACTGAATTTTTCAGCAAGACATCTACAACTATCAAACACCTTTCTACTTAGATCTTTCTACTTAGATTAAATATACGACTTTGGTGAGTAAGGGGATATTCAGACCAGGACATCTACAATTGCACCTTTCCTTTTGCACAATATCGGCTGAGACAGAGCTTTGTCAGCTGGCTTGAACATCAGTTCCACAGGCATTCCACCGAAATTCACCGCAATTCTGGACGGAAATAATGAAAATGAGCAAATTAATATCTTGAAAATAGAAAAAGGGGACTCCCTTACACTACTCAAGAGATAGGGGATATTACTCGGCGGTGCGAAGATATGAATTTTATTTTCGAGTGGTAAAAACAACATTTTACGAACAAGCGTAGCGAGTGAGTAAAATATGGCTTTTTAACCACTCGAAAATGAAATTCATATCTTTACGCCGCCGTGTAATTTTCTTTTCATTTTATAGACAACAGTATTTTTGCACAAAACAACAGTGTAAAAGCGGGAAATGACGTCATCGATATTCACGCTAGCGAATTGACTGTGACCATGTTGGTCTGAAATAGAATAGGTCAGGAGCCTGGGTACACGAAATTTTCGCGACAACTCAAATTTTGCGATTTTAACAGTACGTCTGGAAGGACGTTATTCGGCGACACAAAATTGTCGCGAATTAGATGAGTTTGCTGCATGTTTCTTCAAACAAAAAAGCGATTTCCTTTTTCTTCGCGATATCGAGTTTTCCCGACCATAAATTAAGGAAAGCTACTTTTCCCACTGGTCTAAAAGAGAGTATTATTCTTGTCCTGTTGGGCTTAAATGGGTGAAGGATTTCAGGGGTGTTGCCTGAAACAGGGCAAGACAAAATGCATATTTTGTTCGGAAACACAAAAATTTGGATTTATCAAATGAGTTGACAAGATAAATTGGCCACCGTAGAGAAATTGAAAGCTAAGGTTTCGGCCGTAACCCTTCGTCAGAGTGAACGATTCGCTCTGACGAAGGGCTAACGCTCGAAACGTCAGCTTTCAATTTCTCTACGGTGCAAGTTTTCTGGACAACGTACTTGTCTGACACATGAACCGGTGTCGAGAGGTCGTTCTGAGATTCCACCTGCAGCAACAGCTTGGCTACTAACTCGACCACGTGCTCTGTGTGGAAAACAAAGTCACCTTTCAGGTGATTTTTGTCTTGTTTATCCTGCAGAAAACAAGGAAGATACTTGAATTGTGATGGTCAATTGTGCTTGTGCTTGTGTTTGGTTCGGTTTTTACGTGCATAACAGCAAGTATAAGGATCAATTTTTTTACTGATCAAAAGCCCTGTTTGTGCTTGTCCTTGTTTTCGTCAAGTCGGTTTTCACGGGGAAATATAGCCTGCAGAACAGGCGTTATTGAGCCGAGCGAGTCATTATTTCTGAGCCGTGCGAAGAGAAGCTCCGCGCTCGCGTCTCGCTCTTCGCATGGCTCAGCAAAAAAAAAAAAAAAAAAACTCACTCGGCTCAATAACGCCTGTTATGCAATCTAGGTGAAACAAGGACTCCTTTGCTTGTGCTTATGCTTGTGCTTATGTCCAGCTTTAATTTAATTCACTTGAGTTTACTCCAACTATGGTGCTTGCGACCATATTTTCGCTTGCAAAGCTCGTGTAAAAGACTGAACTGCAAGAAAGTTCACTTATTGAGCCACTTGGCGACGGAGTCTTTTCCTCGCCCGCTCTTCTCACCGGATTGCTTCGCTCGCCGGCTCGCAAACAGCGGCTACCCCGCCAATTCCTCGTGCGAATAGCGCAATAAGCACTGCTGCTCGCAGGCTAATAAAAGCCACCCACCGTACGAATGTGAAAAACAATGATTCCGTCCTTGTAAGGCGTCACTGATATTCTCTGAATGTCACCAAGGTCCACACTGTATTTTGTATGAAGCGACTTGGAGTCTAATACCAACAATTCCGAGTCAGAAATAGTCAAAATGTGCGGCACCGCCTGAAAAAAATAACAGAGGACAAGTGAGGACGGGAAATGGTAAATTCAAGTTAGTCTGGAAGATCGTTAGAGCGGTTTTTAAATAAGTGTCGTAAAACCAAAACCAAAGTAATTAATCTAACCAATCACAGCAGGAATAAAATGCAAAATGAACCAATCAGAAATCGAAGCAAAAACAAGTAATAAGCGTTAAGTGCGGGAAAACGCGTGCAAGCAAGTCACGATTGGTTGTAATTTTTCGTCTGATTGGTTGAGAAAGTGGCGCGAGATTTTTTAACCAATCAGAGAGCAAAAACCAAAGCAAACACAACATTACTTTCGACACTCAACTGTTCTACAGACCTTTGTCACGCGGCGGCCATGTTGAGTCCCCGGAAAATAAAAAGCTTTGTTTTTGCACGTCTAAACTCGTTTTCAAGTTTTTCATTGCGAGGCTAGACGTGCAAAATGTTTTGTTTATACGCTAAATAGTAGCCACGTGAAAAAAGGTCTATTGACAAAGCCATTAACCTTTCCATTAAGCCAATACCTTGCCATCTTTTCTGTTGATTTTTAGCACAGTGTCCGCCCACACGATTCGCAGATTATTGTTCCCTGCGTTCTTTTGCCATTTTGGATTCCCCACAAGGTTCAGGCGGTCGGTTTTAAAAGGAACTGGTACCCTACAAATACAGAACAAATCAACTGGCACTTTAGATAGTGAGCGCTTTCCATTTCTGTCGAAAAACCGGTGACAATTTCCCGCTTAATGGAACAGTACAATTTTTCCAGAAACAAATTGGAACGGGACGAGTACGTACCATTTAACAGAGAGCGCTTTTCCTTTGTATGGGAATACCGGTGAGAATTTTCTGCCAAACGGAACAGTACAATTTTTCCACAAACAAACAACGCATTTCATCAAAAGAGCATAGCACTAGCGTGATGACGCAAATGGTACAGTGGTATTCCGATAATTCCGGTAAAAACGAGAAAAGAGGGATACCTCTGAATGTATTCCTTTTTTCCGAAAAATTCCCCCGAGTAAAAAGGATCGTTCCATTTTATTTCCCACCGAAACAACCTCTTTTTCTACACAACTGAAAAGCGCTCACTATGAGCGTCAAAGAACACGGTTGGGCAACTTTGGGAAAATATCCTGAAATTGCAAGTAAGAAAAAACTATAGCTTTGATTTGAATGATCACGCTTTCGGATTTCATCCACAGACTAAAAAGTTAGGAATACGTTGTACAGCATGACAAACATCACCACTGCTGCTGAATGGCTTTCACATTAATGCTCACACTAAAGGACATCATCCACAGACGGGTAAAGTAGAACCACTTTGTAACGCATACTAAACCCCACAAGCGCAAACATTCAAAAAAATCTTCGACATAGCACAAGAAATAAATGTGCAACTTACGTGAGAGGGTATGACGATTTCTTGTCTTTGAATACCTCGCTGGCTTGGAGTTTTTCTTTAAACATATTTCGCCTATCAAGGGTCAACTTATCCCTGAACTTTTTGCACTGTAGGGAAAAGAAATAAAAGCCAACTAAACGAATGAGAAAGAAAAAAAAACACAACATGATTCATGCAACTTAGAACTTGCACATGCGACGAAATCCGGATTAATTTGTTTAATGAATAAACTTGCACGAGCAGATAAAATCTGTACAGAAGCAACCACCACTGGGCATTTAAGCAACAATTTCACTACGTTTATGAGTGAAAAACCTCGTAATGATGTAAGCCAGTTACAAAGAAAGAAGGGTGGAATAATTTTTAGGCCTTCTTTTAGAGCTTTGCCTTGTAAAAGTAAAAGGTTGACGGCTACTTGGAGTTTGCAACCGCTGACGATTTCGCAAACTTTATTGCCCGGTGTGAAAGCGTTACAACAACACTTACTCTCCAAGCATGATAAATGTCCCTGAGCAGAACATTGGTCTTCCGAAACATGGGTGAAGATGACGGCCAGTGTGTGTCCACAGGAGAGACAGATGGCAGATTTTTCTTTAACGTCGTAAGGTATCGGTAACACTGTGATAAAACAAAAACACATTCAAGTGTTATTTCAGCTTCCTAATTCGCGACGCCAATTTTTTTAGCTTGCACAGCACGCGGAAAGAGGCAAAAAGGCCCACCCCCCCCCCCCCCCTCCTTCAATTTACACTGCCTGGCGAAGCGACCTTCAGAAAAAGTCGCGTTATTCGTTGGTTATTGGTGAAAACATCGGATCAGCGTGCGGAAGGTCAATGGTTCTACTCCCGGGGGGGGGGGGGGGGGGGGTAACCTGAAAATTTTTGGTGGAGGTGTGCTGCTGGGACTCTGAACCCCTAACCCTCTACCAGACTACTTTGATTTTGCAACCCTACTCTAGACTAATCGCCCAAAAAACCCCTACCCTATCCAAGACTAACTATCTTCTAACTATCTGTAAGAAATATAGTGTGTTCAACAGAAACCATCTGTCGATCAACAAAGTTGCCGTGGTTCAATTCACATTCATTTCCGAGTTTTTTAAACCCTATTTGGGACTAATTTTTTCACACCACTTATCAGTGTCCCGGTAATTGATATCCTTTTCTAGATCAAAACTCCCTGATTTCTATGCCCTGTCCCAGACCAAACTGCTTGAAAACCACACCGTTCGCAGCGGCACGTACCTATGTTGGTTATATATGGGAGTACCTCCTCCCCCTCCCCCCCCCGGGTTGTAGTTTGTCAGAAAGGCAGATTCTCTTTTTCAGTTATCCCACACTCTTTTACTGCTCTTTCACAATGAGGCCTCGATCAAAACAGATCCAACGTCGGTCAACATTGTTGAATACATTTTCGTCGTACAATGTTGAATGAGGTGGCCAGACGAATTGAAAATTGTTGTTTGTACCAAGGAACAAAAGAATAGTTGAATAGATTCAACAGGTGTTTATCACTTAGCATTTATCATCATTTATTATCTTTCTCTTTACCATTACACTGAGGAATTTCGACACTGCTGATCCTAGCAGTATGCAGGACACTTGTCAAATATGAACCTAACAAATATAACCCAGAAAAGATCGAGTCTCCTTGAGGGTAATCGGTTCATCTGAAAACGTGGACGAAGACTTTTTTTACAACATCTTTCTCTTCATCGACCAAATTAATCAAGGACGATGTCACTGAACATTAAAAAGTTGAAAGAACCCTAAAGCGAAAAACAAAGTATATTTGACGGGCCACATACCAAAAACAGCCGTAGAAATTTCATGATCTTTGGAGCCGCATTCCTTCTGAACTTTGGGTGATACAAACGGCGAACCTAAAAGATAACAGGCAATTTATACTTCTGAAATCTTGTAAATACGTCCACGGTCACTGAAACCCATCCAAAACAGGTAAAGTTTTAGCAAGAAATTAAAGTTGCCCTTTATATTGGTTTGGTGAAAAGTGACTGATTGACTATTTCACCTAATCACATTTAAGACTTTTTTCAGGCGATCGACAACAAACTGCTGAGTCAACGGCGCCGCGTGACGTAGTTTCCGCTCTTTTTCCTGTCATTTAACACCTTCTCTTTTGGTCATCAAAAAGTAACAAACCCTTTGACTTCCAAGGATTACTCAGGATGAAGCATGAAACGCAAACCCAACTACATAGGTAAAACCCTGAGACAATCAACTGAAAACCCCTTAAGGGGGCAATATACCTGGATGCCTTTTTTCCCCAACGTTTTAGCCTTTTTTCTTAATTATCTCCATGAGATTTCATTCAATCCAAAAATGCTATCATAGGATCATAGTGCGAGTTCCCATAAATCTGAGAGAAGTTTTCCGCGACTTTTAAATTAAACGTTAAGAAGGAGAAGGGGGAGGAAAATTGATGAATTTTAAGAAAATTGATAATTGTTAAGAATTAAAGGTGAATTAAAATTAAAATTTAAAGTTAATAATTAATAGACGGATACCAAAACAGGCCACAAACAACCACAAGTGCTCTTGCGTGGGGGTGGCCTGTCTGGGAGTGTGTACAAAAATTTAATCCCTCTTTTCTTTCTTTCTTAAGGACGGTGCCTCCTTTTGTTACTGCGCATACGTTCTGCGCATCTCGGGATGTTCAAGTTTCTAAAGGAATTTGCCCACTAATACAATAATATTTTTGCGCGGTTTATGACTACGTGGAAAATGTAGATCTTAGCAAGGGCCATCAGAATCCAAAAATAAAACTGGGGGTAACCACGCATTTTTTAGAGGTAATTGAGCTTAAATATGGCAAGAAATTGCCATACATTCTTTGTATTTTAGCACTTTTTTGTAATTATGGTTGCTTAATTATCTCTGAAAAATGTATGGTTACCCACATTTTTCTTTTTTCTTTCCAACAACCCTTGCTAAGATCTACTTTTTCCCCACAGTCACAACCTTTGCAAAAATACATCTGTATTTAGGAGGCACCATCCTTAAATCTTATCTTATTTCCTCAAAATTCAGGTATATTGCCCACTTGAAGAAAAGGAAGTTTTTATCAGAGCGTGATGTTCATGTCCTCAAAGTTAGGAGCTGAAACGCTGGCTACGGAAACTCTTGTGGGAGAATATAATGAGCCAATCAAAACTGACAAAGGCGTGTGTTCAACCACTGACAAGCCTGGCTTACACACGTGTTCCCGAACTCGGCACTCGATGCATGTTTTTCCGCGCTTAGCACGGGTCACACGTTTTCCCGCGCGTGGCTCAGGTTGTATGTTTTCCCGCGCTTTCAGGCTTTGAGTTCTGATTGGTTCATTGCGTTGCTTATGCTTGTTGTGATTGGCTAGATGTAATTGTTACGTCAATCACTAGAAAAGCCAAGAATATTCACCTTCCAGCCGTTGAAGTAAGCCGCTATTATGGTGGCGGCCTGGATTCGCTTCTTTTCAAGCTTCATGGAGCGGTAAAGTTTGCGAGCCTAAATAAATGAAATGGAATGCATGTGATCAAACAAGAAACAGAAAATGATTAAATAAACTGAGAGGTAACCCTTTGCACTGTAAGCCCCGATATCAGCATGCACTTTCTCCTGACTCTTCTTCATATATTTCTTACGATTCTAGTTGGGAGAATTTGCATACGAATCAAGACAACTTATCTTTGGTGATCACTTCCGTTATTCTCATGACCTGCATTTTTGATCAAGTAGTGATACCGTAAGACGTAAGATGCTTGTTAAAGGGTTAAGTAAAAACATGCACACAAGACAAAATCTAAAACGACAAAGGGGATGGAAATTGAATATGTGAAATGGTCATATATGTGGACTCCAATTTTACCTTACGTAATACTGTTCCCCATATGTTTGATTTTGTTCTTTCTGTTGTTGTTGATATTCAATTTAGTTAATATTCTCAAGGCAAAGGATTTTACGTTTTTGTTTTCAAAGCACTATAGATTAATGATACAATAATTTTTTAAAACCTAACCGATAAGGAAATTCACTTATCTTAGTATCTTTAACTTCCACCAAATTTTTTGGCGACACAGGTACCATAAATTTTTAACCACTAACTTAGTGATCTATTCTTATTTATATTTTTTGTTACTTTATATTAACCGTTTTAGCCGTATACAAAGCAGCGTCTCAAATAAGATCAAACCGCTACTTTTTAAACAATTAACAAAATATGTACAGTATTCACTCACTAGAGGTGAATAGAGTACGATTTTGTTGTATTTTTTTATTTAGTGGAAAGGGTCATAAGTACTTAAGATCGAAGTGAACAAAAAATCGATCACTAGTGCAGTTTTATTTCAGGTGGATTTTCCACTTTGGCGTAATATTTAAGGCTGGTTTCCACATGATCACTATGATCGCTACAATCGCTATAAAAAACGTTCAGCAATCGTTGCTACCACGTGGAAACCACTTTTTAGCGATCGTAGCGATCACAGCAAACATATGGAAACTGCTCAGAGTCGCAACGACCGCTCAACTTTTTTGGTGGCGATCGTAGCGATCATACGGAAACCAGCCTTTACGTGCGTACACGCGTAAATTCAAGTACGTAATTAAAGTTCTAAGAGAGGTGCGTGAACGGCTTGCGTAAACTCGAAACGTTAAGGGCCGTTCAACTTCTAACGTTCAGGAAATTAACGCCAGAGCTTATGTGTAGCCATGCATTAGAATGCGAGAAAACTGTCTGACCTGCCATCCGTAAAAATATGTACGTATTACACCGACGGCCCATATGCACTTCTTCTCGTAAAGCATGGCTTTGTACAACTTCCGCGCCTAGGAAGCAAAATGGGTTAGTGTCTTAAGAAATCGTTCTGTTGCATCGGCAAAATATAGAAACAATTTGATAACAAATCGGGATTGGTAAGGTAAGACACGGTTGCATGAGACAATCGTCTTAATTGCCCGGATCGCTCTAAACTATGTCCAAACGATCAGAGCGATTATTTTGAATACGTAAATGGGACTATGCTATTGACCTCTCCAAAAATTTTATGGGGGCCTTTTTCAAATAACGGGACCCAAGACATTTGAGGTAAATTTTCTACAATTCTTAATTCATTTTTGAGGATACTTAATTCACAAAATAATAAGACCTTGGTAGCCTTGGCAAAATTTTGTGCGCCGTACTTGACGCGTCAATGTGAACTTCATGCGCCAATATTTTTCGGCACGCGGAAATCCCGCAATGCCGCAGTCGAGAATAAACCCAGTTTATACAACCAGTAGTTAGAAATTTCTCGGATCAAAATCGCTTCAAACTTTTCCTTCCACGATTAAAGCCCTGTGATGGGTGGCTGGGCCAAGCGGACTCGCAAGTAGACGCAAATAAGACGCAAGTAAGACGCGAGTTGCAAAAATGTCATTTCAGTACAACCTTGTGCACGCTCCCGTACTTAGGAAAACAATACTGACACTAACTTGCGCTGGCCAAAGGGTGAAAAACTTGCATTCACTTTCTTGCAAATTTGAGCTCGATCAAATTGAACGCCAGTCATCGCAAGCCCACACTAGACACGGTTAGTCGCAAGTTATCACAAGTTTCCAAAAAAACATTTACGACGTGCCATGGGCCGATACTGAACAGAACCCGGTTGACAAACAAAGCGATGAATTAACTTGAAACTTAACAAGACACAAAAATGAATCACAAAGATAACCACAAAATCAAATTCAAAGGTAAAATGGTGGATGTGAATGCGTCACAACGTCGTTCCCAGAGTTCCATGGGAAGAGAAGAAGAGAGATCCTGGGAACGAGTTTCCCGTGTTCCTCTGGAAAAGCGATAATAATAATAATAATAATAATAATAATAATAATAATAATAATAATAATAATAATAATAATAATAATAATAATAATAATAATAACTATCGTTTATTGGACATTAATAATCGCAGTCCGAGGACTGAATTACTATAGTTACGTGTTGTATGCCGCCACCGATTGAGATTAAAAATTAACAGTGCCTAGATACGTTAATTTGGATTTTATTTCGACTGAAGTTGTCAAGTGCGTTATCTATTTGTGAACTGTTATTTTTATGTGGCATTAAAACAAGAATTTTATGTGAAAAGACACATGGTTAGAAAGATTAACAAGTGAATTAATTTTTAAACAAACGAGCAAATGAGTAACAAAATATTACACTACAAGTTAGTGGATGTTGAGGTTAATTAAAACAGTGCACTTCAGCTATCTAAAGCTATCTGTAATGTGCTCTTTCTTCTTTTTGAAAAACACAGTCGAGAGGCCCTGTTAGGGGTTTTCGGGATAAGGGATAACTGGCAAAATAAATGAAGGGATAAGGGTCAAAATACTTACAGGGATGAGGAAAAACCCATTCGAAAAAAAAAGCTTTAAGCGGCCTTCACACGTCAAACTAGTGTTGTTCAGCTCGTGTTAGCAAACTGAAATTGGTGTGTGTGAACGACACAGCAAAATGTTGGCAAACTGTTGGCGATAAATAGAACTTGTCTCTATTCTCGTCAACAGTTTGGCAACATGTTGTTGTGTCGTTCACACACACCGATGTGAGTTTGCCAACACGAGTTGGTCAAGACTAGTTTGACGTGTGAAGGTCGCTTTACGGATAATTACCTCTTTGGAGATTTTACGTATTTTAGGGATAAGGGATGCACCCCCCTCCCCCCTACCCCCCATTAAGGCCTCAGTCGAACCTCTTGTAAGCGGCCACCAGAATGGCTAGAAAGGTGGGGTTCGCTTCAAATATATAGTACTGACTGAAAAGAAGAACAGTGAAAATTTGGTATCATTGCCAAGTAGTTGCTCAGGAGGTTTGACTGTAGTCGTGTTCTTCCCAGTTGTGGAAAAAAAAGACATTTGGTTGTTTATAATTAGTCACTTTTTTTCAGCCAGTAACGAATTCTGTCGCAGCCCCTGAAAACGCTGGCCAATAACTGTCCACCGTTTTCAACCAAAAACGGTTGAGAAGTTTCTATCGAGACAGTTTACAAGTTTAGGCATATATTAAAACGGACTGAAACGGCAGATCCTAAGAAAACAACTACGAGTACTATTTTGAAGTTCTTTTTTGTCTCGCAACCCGTTAAAAGGGCTCTCATTATTACAAACACCAAATCGCGTTCCAGAAGCGACTAAGTTGGCGTAATAAAGGCTTCTTGAAGCACTGACTAACTTACCTTCCAGCCACGGACAAAGCAGGCGATAACAATTGCGGCGTTTCTCTTCTTTTGATAAAGACGTCGATCCTGGGTAAAGGGACGATCAAATAAACAAGTTTAGAACTGGAGCCGTTTTAATGCGGTATCAATGTGAGATCCTCAAAGATTATTTCACACATTTAGTCAACGTTGTGCTTACCCTAAATCCACGATAGTACTTGGCGATGATAATTTCACTTTCTTTCATCTTTCGATACTGTGAATTAACAAAACATTAATTAATACACGGCCCTGTATGAAACAAAGACTTTCGTTTTGCGTCAGACAAATGCTGAAGCTGATTGCTTCGTGGAAACTGAAACTGAACTTCTAATTAAGTCAACATTTCTTCCGTACACTTCAAACTACTGTATTTGGTTATGAGCTTCTTGTTGCGATGATTAACTCTTCAATCTTTCCAGACAATTCAATTTTCATTCCTTAGCAACTGAACCTTCGGCTTGAATATAACATCCTCCATTCGTACGAATCGACAACGTTGCAGTAGGGACAGATGGCAAACACCTGGAAAATTTGTAAAGGCTGGTTTCCATATGATTGCTACGACCGCTGCAATCGCTGGAAAAACGTTCAGCAATCGTTGTGGATACCACACTTCAGCGATCACACCGATCACAACATTTCACAACGATCGCTGAAGAGTGGTTTGCAAATGATCGCAACGGCGATTACTGAACGTTTTTTCCAGCGATCGTAGCGATCGTATGGAAACCAGCTTTAAGTGTCTCTAATGAGACGCATTTTCTAATCGGCATAACTCTTCAGGTCCACAGTAATGGTCTGCATTTGTACGGATCGTACGAATCGATAATTAACGATATACTAGAAGCAGACAGCAAACACTGCAAAATTTGTAACCGCCTCTAATGAGAAGCATTTTTTTCGATCAGTAACTCGATCTTTCCGGCTCGAACAATCTTCTCCATTCGTGTGAATCGACAACCTAACAATAGGGGCAGATGGAAAATATCTGGTGAAGTGTTTTTAATGAGATGCATTTTTCCGATCAACAGAACTCTCTTTCAGGTTGAAAGACGTTGTCCACCCATGCGGATCAAAAATTGTCTTTTCTGGATCGTATCAGGTCGACAGTATTGGAAAATCCTCGAACCTTTATAATAGTCAAACTTCCCAAGTGATTCGTGAACTCTGCGCGACTTGGTATTGGGTGTTTTCTTGAATGTCAATTTGCGGAGGAAGCTGTTATTTTACAGCCTGTTGAACTAACCAGTATCTGCTTTTTTTCTATTCGCTTCTTTTATTCTCTTTTTTTTTATTCAAATCGTTGACCGCGGTGAATTTTTTTTTTGTCGTTGAAAAACGGCAAAAGTAACACCAGAAACGCGTTTCCTCACGAGGTCTAGCCCTCCCCCTCCCCGCAACAACAACGCGAAACAACGCTATTCGAAAGCACTTTCGAAATTCAATACCATACGAGAAGGACATTAGAAATTTGTCAGGTTAACGATATCTCAATACTGCATCAATAATGTGACGTCATCTTCCAAGGCCCGCATTGTGACGTCACAGCTCAAGCTGGATTCCACTCTTACAGTAAACCACTGAGAACGCCCACAGGGAGTGAAACAATTCTAAAGACCTGAGACACCATTGGAGGATGAAACAACACAAAGAAAAGGTCAAACTTGAGCGCCAAAAAAAACTTGCAGTATGGAAAAGGCGATACTGCTTATACGTGTGAATTTCTCTGTGGCGATATAGGGGATACTTGATTAATTTGATAACTAGTCGGCCCGCGCACCGTTAAATTGTAAACGCTCTAAGATCGCATGGAAATTTTAAAAGGACTGAAAAGTGCGGTTTTTGACGAAAAAGGGGCAGGACGCCATACTGTTGTAAGACTGTCCTTTGTACAGACCTGCGTTCGTTGCCTCCACCCTCTGAAGATCTTTTGAATGAGAACAGCTAAGCGGTGCATTCCTTGTTTACGTCTCTCTTCCAGGTCAAACAACTGAGGTGAGTAAAAAGACGTATCAACAAACATTCCAAAGACTAAGCGGCAGAAAACTGGTACAAAAAATAAGCAAGACAGGATTTTTCAAAGAGTATAGTGACTCGTAGTCCGATCTAAAGGTCGCTAAAATCTTTGGACACGCGATGTAAACTAGGAGCCGTACAAGGTCAACCCTCAAGCCAAGCCATTTGAGGCCAGTTTAACTGTCTATACCAGTAACCAAAAAAAGTGCCCGTTTCTCAGTTTCAACGGCTTTTCAGGGCCCAGCTGTTCGAAAGCCGGTTAAAGCTAACCTGGAATTATAACTTAACCAAGGTTCCTGCTTCTCTTGTTGTAAAGAGTTTTTACAGCTAATTTCAAGCGGGCGTTTGAAGGTACCCAAAGTCAAAATGAACGATAAAAAAATATTTAGAGGAATTCTCGTCGCTTGTTTATAAGACTGACTTACAAATTCACTGTCACTTATCCTCCGGTTTGAACAACCGGGCCCAGATGATTACATAACAGGCCGAGAGGTGGCCTGTCGAAAGTTAGTCTCCACTTTCTACTGTGTACATAACATTCACAGTGGCTGTAAAGGTAACATTGCTTGCGTGAATGAACGACGCCACGTCGCGCAAAGTCAGCACTTCCAAAAGCGAAAAAAGGCGCCCGGTAACACTGTATTTGAAAATAATTACTCAAGTTCAGTGTTCTCCTTATCAGGCGGTAACCGGTAAAATTTACCGCTTGTAGCATCGCTTGTTACCGGTTAGAACCACATGCTAAGGCCTGGATTACAAATATCCAAAATATTTGATATAGATATACTATTGGATTGAATTGTGAAAGGATTTCTCGACATTTCTCCGTACGTTTCTACGTTTATAAGATGTTAATCCTATCTTTTCATTGTTTCTCCGTATTTTAGTACGTTCCTAAGGTATTAGTCTTCTGGGCGTTTCCGTACGTTAGTACGTTCATCAGATGTTAGCCTTTTCTTCTCAACGTTTCTCTGTACGTTAAAATCAGTTCCAAAAAAAATATTAGTGTTATCTTTTCGCCGTTTGAAATTACGAATATATGAAATTCATATATTTGAACTGCGCTGCACCGGTATCGCAGAGGTCAGGGTTCGAATCCGGCAAGCCTGATTTTTTCAGGCTTCCTTTTCGCAACTGCATAAGTTGCGTTAATAACTGCGAGGATCTTCTTTACATTTTTTCGCCGTTTGTCGGAAGATGTTGTTAGTTTTATCTCCTTGACGTTTCTCTGTAAGTTAGCACGTTCGTACGGTATTAGTGTTATCTTCTCGACTTTTATCCGTAAGTTGATATGTTCGTAAGTGCTGATATAGCTTTATCTTCTCCCCGGAGATCTTCGTTGGTGCCTTTCGTGAGGTGTTTACTTCTCTTCTTGGCGTTTCTCCGTACGTTAGTACATTCATAAGTTGTTCAGTGTTAAGCGTTTTCTTCTCGACGTTTATCTGTACGGTTTTTGAAACCTGTTTGAGCGGCTAGTTTCACGGGTAACATTCTGGCTCTTATGACGGCACTTCGACTTCGGGGTGGAAAAGGATTTTCAAAAGGGCTGCTTTACCGGTCTGGAAAACTGATTTACCTGTTGCCCTGAAAACTGGGGAGAACACTGAAGTTAACTGTTAATTCCTGTATTTCTCACCGTTCTTGGGTTTCTTATGAAGATCTTTGTTCTTCCGTATGCGTAGGCTGATGGTTTGATATTCAGACCCTGCAAACGATGATATGATCAACACAATTTTCGGCACTTTCTTGGATGACACGAAAGTACAGTCAACTTGCTGTTATGATGACTGATATACAACCTTCATAACTTCAAAACCTTGCCCACCGAAGAAGTTACCGGTAGGGGTGTTTTCGAGGAAAACTACATCGAACAATGGATAAATACTATAAATGAATAAAAAGGGGTTAGTTTCGAAAGAAACTGGGGTTCTGCGTCGGTAAGGAAGTGAAACACAAAACTTGGGTTTATAAACTCGGTTAATAAGGTGAATTTCCTTACGGTGGCCAATTTACCTTATCAACTCAGTTAATAAATCCAAATCTAAAAGGATAAATATACTGCACAGTACAGTACCTTAAGCAGTTCTTTGACTCCTTCTTTCGGCATCCCCACCCAGCTTGGCCAGGTTTTATCACAAAGCATCTTGTATCTTTGGAAAACAACCAAAACAACAACGGTTTAATTATGAACAAAAAAAGCCTTCAATGCCAGCTCTTAGTGGACAACTCCATATCGTGTATTTTCACGCATGTGTATAAATGAGTAAACATAAATGCTAGAAAGATGAGCCGGAGTAGACCAGCATTCCTCGGTACAAACTACCGAGGGGGTACACGTAGGGGTAGCCTGCGAGCAACCTCTCTTGGAGTAGGGGTGAGGAAGGAAGCTTACCCTCTTTCCAATCCCCCAAGAAAGAGAGCTTGCTCGCAGGCTGAGCCCGGAGACCAGAGGAAACGGGAGAATCAAAAATTCAATTTTCCGCTCCCCTATTCCACGTTACACTATCCACCTACTATCCCCTCAACAATTTTGTGGTCTCCATAGGTTTCGCTAGCCGTCTTATAACGAACTGATCGACTGAACTGGGCTGGGCTAATTCACTGGAAAACTAGGGGACTGTGGACAGTCTAGAATTGAAGAAACGTGGGGGGGGGGGGGGGGTGTAGAAATTCTCCTCACCAGTTCTCTAGAACTGGGGCCGGTTGCATGAACACGTTACGCCGGACAGTGTAACTGGGACGCACGCCTGTCGTTAGAATGGGTTGCACCAGCCAGACGTACGTTAGTGGGTATTGATTACGCCTGACTATCACGCGTGAATTCAGCTACATAAACGCATGAGCGTCAAATTTGCATACTTCAGATTTCGTGTGAGTTTTTCAGAAAATATGGCAGCTACAAAAGCAAAGAGACAGATTTCCAGACAGAAAAATGTCGCACGTGGTTGACTCATAAGCACAACAAAACTGGCTAGTTGTATAGACTCGACATTAACAACACTATTCGAAAAAAATATAGCACTATCAGAACCAATAAATGGAGGCAGTTGGAGTTAAGACCACTTTACGCCTGTTCCCTATTAGACGTAGATTTCACGCCACTTGAGGCGCACGTCGGACGTCGACTTACGTTCAAACTGGTGCAACTGATTTGCAGTGCGTTTTTCAATTGAGTGTCGAAAGTTATACGAGTTTGCTTTAGTTTTGCTTTTTTCGCTCTGTGATTGGTCCAAAAAACTCGCACCACTTTCCCAACCAATCATAAGAAGAAACAAAACCGATTGTGTTTTCGTCGCTTGCGTTTCCCCGCGCTTGGCGCCTGTTACATGTACTTAATTCGAGTTCTGATTGGTTCATTGGGTAATTTGTGTCTGTTGTTATTGGTTGGAGTAATTACTTTGGTTTTAGTTTTACGATTCTCAAATGGAAAGCACTCCAGATTTACTCCTGAGTTACCGCATGACGCTACCAGTGCTTAACATCCGGAATAAATCTTTTAATGTACATGTTGTAGTTCAATTTTATCCTTGGTTCAATTTATAGTTTTCTTTGTTCTTTTTTATGTTAATATATGATAACGAATATGAAACAAAAGAAGATAGAAATTGAACCAAGGATAAAATTGAACTACAACATATACGTGTGTAGCAGTTGAACGAAAGGTGTCAGGGGATAGGTGTTGATGAAACACCAGATTCTGTTATGATCATGTTATGATCATGAGAAAGGAGAGTTGCGATACCTCTGAAGTGCCAAGTCATATTCCTGTCTGAATGCAAATCCTGCCCTTCTTACGCGAATGTTTTCCATCAACCTGGTGATGAACCGGACGAAATATAAATCAGTTCTTGACTCATGTCAAAATTCCCTCCCAAGATAAATAAATATCCCACTAGTCAACCTTCCACTCAGTGGGATTTTTTCACTAAGGCCGTATTCTATTGGGATCAACCGTTTTTGGTTGGTTTGGTTGGTTGAGTCTATTCGTGTACTACTAAGAGAAAACCATTTTTGTTTGGTTTGGTTGATCAACTTTTTCAACCAGCTCGGAGTTCGGTTCAAACGGTTGAAAACGATGGGTAGTGTCCGCTGACAAGTTAGCAAGCATCAGTTTTCATGCTTTGCGTCACTGTTTTTCACTCATGTCCAATACTGCCGCACTGATACGGACCGTTATTTGCAGTTGACGGTCCGTAAGTTTCGCACGGACCGTCACTCTTGCTTACGGTCCGTGATTTGCGGTTGACAGTCCGTATGCTTCGCACGGACCGTCATTCTTGCTTACGGACCGTTATTTGCAGTTGACGGTCCGTACGTTTCGCACAGACCGTCATCCTTACTTACAGTCCGAATACAGAGCGTGCATCTCATTATCGCGCCAGGGCCAACTGTTGACGGTCCGTACATTTCGCACGGACCGTCATCATTGCTTACGGACCGTTATTTGCAGTTGACGGTCCGTACGTTTCGCACAGACCGTCATCCTTACTTACAGTCCGAATACAGAGCGTGCGTCTCATTATCGCGCCAGGGCCAACTGTTGACGGTCCGTACATTTTGCACGGACCGTCATCATTGCTTACGGACCGTCATTTGCGGTTGACGGTCCGTACGTTTCGCACAGACCGTCATCCTTGCTTACAGACCGTCATTTACGATTCACGATCCGTATGTAGTGGTATAAATAGTCGATACAAGTATGATTGAGCCTCGTTAATGGTTATTTAAGCGTACGTACGAAGCGAGCGAGATACACCAAAGAGGTCGAAAGAGAAGACGGTAATATGTCTATTACTCGTTCTATAAGCGTTGCGCAAACTCATAACAGAGTTCTAAAAGCAAACTTTTATGTCGATTATTCCTTCTATTGAAGCCTTGTGAAACTGTTCAGGGAAAGGCAGACGATAACATGTCTATTACTCATTCGATAAGCGTCGCGCAAACTGATAACAGAGTTGTAAAAGTGAACTGTTATGTCCATTACTCCTTCTGTTGAAGCCTTGTGAAACTGTTCAAGGGAAGGCAACCATGATTATGCCACGTTAGTTAAGCGCCATACGAAGCGAGCGTAATACACGAAAGAAATACGTACGACGCGAGCGCGGTACACGGATAGAAGAAGATAATACTGTCTATTACTCGTTCTGTAAGCATCGCGTAAACTGATAACAGAGTTCTAAAAGCGAACTGTTATGTCCATTACTCCTTCTATTGAAGCCTTGTGAATTATGCCTCGTTATTTAAGGGCCATACGAAGCGAGCGTAATACACGAAATAGAAGAAGATAATATTTCTATTCTATAAGCTTTCCGTCAATTATCCATCAAACAAATATTCCTACTATCAATTCAGGCAACCAACCGACCGCAAACAATCGATGAATAGGAATTATTTTCATGCGTATTCTCCCTTCCATTACGATCTGTTTAAACACGAACGATCGATCGATTATAAATGTAGTATTCTGCCTTCGTTCCACCCTTTCAACTCGATACAGCCCTACCGCACACAAACAATACAAAATGTTTCATGCGAATCTGCCTTCAATCGCGTAGTCCCTCTAGTCCCCTACACAGCCATTTTTATGTCTACAGGAGCCTTGCGTGGCGACAATAAGCCAGCTGCACAGGAAACTATCAATCGCACTATTTATGAAATGTCGACTACAATGCTCTAAGTTCCACTAATGAGATGCAATTTACGGACCGTGAACTCTTCTATACGGACCGTATCTGAAGTTCACGGTCCGTACAAACTGTACGGTCCGTAACAAAGATATCTCCCTCTCACAACGGGAATGAAATATTCTAAGTCCCACTAATGAGATGCAATTTACGGACCGTGAACTCCTCTATACGGACCGTATCTGAAGTTCACGGTCCGTACAAACTGTACGGTCCGTAACAAAGATATCTCCCTCTTACAACGGGAATGAAATACTCTAAGTCCCACTAATGAGATGCAATTTACGGACCGTGATCTCTTCTATACGGACCGTATGTGAAGTTCACGGTCCGTACAAAACTCTACGGACCGAAACCATAGTCTCACGGTCCGTTGCAGTGCGGGTGTATTGGACAACCCTCCTGTTTTTGTGCGCAAACTGCTCAAATTGGTAACAAAACAACGACGGCACTCTTTTTAAACGACGATTTTCAAAACCTTGATAGGGGAGAGGTTTCTCGCTTGACACAGTCACAGTCCGACCAAAACATGTTGCTAAATATTCTAACTCATCGACCAATTCCGGTTTTGGTTGAAACGGTTGATTCCAATGGAACACGACCTAAGTCTGTCTTCAGTTTGTGAAATGTTTTATTATGCTTCGGTCCTTACCCAAGATATCGAACCTGATGCCTGACAAGTTTGTCGTCAAACAGCCCCGCTACTTTTCTGTCATTTGGCTGAAAAAAAAGGAAAGAAAGAAATACAAGAAATAAAGTTAAGGCAAGTTGCAGTTCTCGCCCTTTGTTTTCATCGCTCTTTCCTTTTTTTCACTCTTTTCCCGAACAGAGTGCCTGTTCACTCTTTCCCCGACCAGAGAGCCCGTTCACAGGCTATGATATCGTTAGCCAGAAGTGTCCTCGGAAGCAGACGTCCCATCTCACCCTCAGTGTTCTCCTTATCAGGCGGTAACTGGTAAAATTTACCGCCTGCAGCATCGCTTGTTACCGGTTAGAACCACATACTGAGGCCTGGATTAGAAACATCCAACAGTTTTGGATTGTGAAAGGATCTATTATCGGATTGAATTATGAAATGATTTACGTCAGTTGTACAACGTACCACGTCTTAGTGTAACTTTTTTCATTGTCCATGCGTTCGTACGATAGCAGACAAAGTCTTATCATCTCGACGTTTCAAAGTTTGTTAGATAATAGTCTCATCTTCTCAACTTTTCCCTCATCTTCCCGACTGTCGACATTTCTCCTTATGTTAGAACATTCGAAAAATACTATTGTTATCTTCTCGACGTTTGACCGTGTGTTCGTATATTCTTAATTAAGATGTTGTTAGCATTGTCGTAAGATATTAGCGTTATCTTCTCGACGTTTATCCGTGCACTGGTTTGTTCAGGTTTCTTCATAACGTGTTGTTAGTATTGTCTTCTCCTTGAAGGTCTTCGTTTGTACCTTTGTAAGGAATTTGTCTCATCTTCTACTGGCATTTCTCCGTACGTTTTTCAGGTTACTGTAAGCTTTTTCTTCCCGACGTTAGTCTGTACATTAATACAGTAACAGGAAGTGTAAACATCAACGGTTTGGAAGCGTGCGTGAGCCTAGTGTCGTGCGGGCAACATTTCGGGTCTCATAACGACACTTTAACTCCAGGGTAGAAAAGGATTTTCAACAGAGCTGCTTTACCGGTCTAAAAAACTCACCTACCTGTTACCCTGAAAACTAGGGAGAACACTGTCACCCTTAGCTTCCATTGATGTAAGACACACATATTGCTTGTTTGTTTGTTTCTTTTTTTTCGGATTTTACACACTACATCACATTTTGTAGTTTTATGCCTTTGCATTTACTTGGATTGGTTTGGTTAGAAATGAAAAACTGCATATGAATTGCACATGAATCATATATGAAATTGCATATGAACTGCACAGGAACTGCATATGAAATTGCATATGAATTTCATAGCATACCTTGATGCATCTGATGTAGTTAGGGTTCTTGGATTTCAGATTCTTCATCAGCTCCGAGACTGAAGCCTGGAGACAAAAAAGCCGTATAAAATATCGCTACAAATGCTTTCTACATTTAGAAACCTTCAAAATCCCAGTTGCACAATTTTACACTTGCCCTGGTGTTTCACCGTGCGTGTTTCACCGTGCGTGTCCGTGCCAAAAAGCTGCCACGTTTCTCTCCCGGAATGGGAAGGGATACCCCATTGAGTTTCGTACGAGGCGGTTCTGCCCTTAGGTTCAAACCCTTACCTTCAATATATTGATATTTAATCAAAATGGTACCCCTCTCAGATACCTACAGAAAATACTTAATCTTTTTTACAATTCACAGATCAGCAAACAACAGTAGATCATCGCAGGCTTTCAGTCGCTTGAAGGCTCCAAGCACATTACACAAATTCTCCTTACTGGTCTCTATGTATTTTGTTCAGTTCTAGTTGGGAGAACTTGTTTAAACATGGAGACAATTCATCTTTAGTGATCAATTCCTTAAATCTCATGACTAGTATGTGTTATAATGCACTGATACGATGACGAGAAATTTGATGCTGATCCCTATTGGGGCCTAGAGCAATTTTCAGTTAAGTGTCGAAAGTAATGCTGTGTTTGCTTTGGTTTTGCTTTACTTTGCTCTCTGATTGGTTAAAAAAGCTCGCGCCACTTTCTCGACCAATCAGACGTAAAACCAAAACCAATCGTGCGTGACTTGCTTGCACGCGTTTTCCCGCGCTTGACGCCAATTACATGTATTTGCTTCGAGTTCTGATTGGTTCATTGGGTAATTTGTGTTTGTTGTGATTGGTTAGAGTTATTACTTTGGTTTTGGTTTTACGACACTCAATTGAAATTCGCTCTACTGCAAGCCCACAAAGGGCAGAGCCTAACCGTTTCGCCCACTACAAAATGCACGCCCCTCCTGTCGTTTCTCTCTCCCAACATGACATCCTTGAAGAAATAAACTGCTTGCGGCCAAATAACGACAGCTTCTTTCGCTGCAAATTAAGTCTCACCTTGAACTGAGTGCCTGTTGTAGGAGGCCTCTTCTTTGATGCCCTGGTAGGACAACCTGTCAATAGCAGGAGTATTAAAACGTTGTTGCCTTTATATCACAATCTCACCCTTACACCAATAAAATTTCACAGCGGTCACAAGTACGACGTGTGTGCAGTTCTTGCCATAATTTCGAAAAAATAAGCATGGAACTTAAACTTTCAACACACAAAAAAACGAAGTATTTGTTAGCCAAAAGTTTTATCGCCGCGAATTTTCGGTTTGTGTTTTTCCACCCTTTTCGTACGAACCAGAAGATAATCACAGAGAAGCGAGTATCTTTGGTTCAATGCTGTCGATTCTTCAGAACAAATAAAACTACGTACAAGGATTCTGAAATCCTTGTGTGTAAGCGCACAATCTAGTCCTCGTCTCCAACTTGAGCCTTCGAAAACTCTCTTAACTTTCTCAGCGAAATAGTTTAAAACAAAAAAAAAGGGAAAAATTACAGGCTTCTCTGTGGTGAACTTCCGATATGAACTTAACGTTCGTAAACGTTTGAACTGGTTCAAATTTTTTAGCCTCTGAAAAACGAAATTGATGTTGCTTTTCCCGTTTGACCGCTGTGAACAATCAAATACTAGATAATTTATACCTTCTGGGAAAAGCTTCTTGGTCAGCGGATGCCCACATGAGTACATGCACTGAGAAAGGTCTCTATAAAGCAGATCATTGTTTTTGTCCACAAAACCAAGTACACAATAGGTCACCTGGAGAAGATTAAAATGAAAGAAAAAAGTTAAATTACAAATTTTAAAACTAAGTACTATGGTTTGCTACCAATCCCTAGAAATTCAAGAGACAGTGACACGGTAGACAGGATCAGTGATAGTCACAAAAGAAGCTAACGAGGAAACCTTTCATCTACGGTCAACACAGGCATCGCGGCGACGACTTTATGTGCAAACTGACAATATCAAATGATTAAAATGTGAATTGCAGATGAAAGATTTCAGAGTGAAAGAGATCCTCGCGTAATTTTAGCCGAGTAAGCTGGGGAAACAATTCAAGGGAATGGGAACCGCGGGACTGGAACCCATAACCTTGCGATACCAGTGTACAGCTGTACCACTAAAACCAACTGAGCTGTCAAACCACCTGGGTGTTGGTCAATTTTGAGTCAGTAATACACGTAGATGATGAGTACAAGAATAACGCGAACTGTAGAGAAATAGTAATTCAAAGTTTCTTAAGCTCTTCATCGCTTCCTCGTCCAAAAGGAACAGGGGTGAGAGCTAAGGATTTCATACACTGGCAGCCAAGTAAAACACTTTTTTGACGGCTTACGGATCACTACGTTAATGGGTTTGAATCCCGTTGAAGCCAAAATTTTTCTTTCATTCTCTATTTGCGACTAATTGGTTAAGGGAAGGTAGGTAAAGTCGCACACGAGTCAAGGAGGTCCACGTGGCCGTTTTCTGTAGCAAGAAGCAACTGAGTATTGCTACTCCCCCCTGGATGGGATGCTAGTCCATCGCAGGGTTACCCCCAGCAGTATGTCGTCAGTACCCATTTATACACCTGGGTGGAGAGAGACAATGTGGGTAACGTTTCTTGTCTAAGGAAACAACACGATGGCAGGGACTGGCCATTGAACCACGGACCTTCAGATCTTGACGTCCAACGCACTAACCACTATACCACCGCGCCCCCGTGCCCCCGCGCCCCCACGCCCCCTACTGAGGTTGTCGTATTTACATGGGAAGCCCACCTTAACGCTTTAAGCCTCAGTAGTGGCAAGCATCTAATTTCTCCTTAAACTACCTTTACTTGATCACACATACAGCTCTTGAGAATAAGAAAATGATCACCAAGGATGAAATGTCTTGATGTTTATCAAAATTCACCCAACTAGTGGCAAAAGAAATAAATGGACAGCAGTAAGGAGAATATGCATCTTGATATTGGGGCTTTAAGGGTTAAGATCACCCCGTAAAATACGATCATCTTGTTATTAATTCGACAACTTTTTTGTGGCCCAGATAAATTAAAAAGCTCCACTATTTTCTCAAGACCTTGTTAACCCCACCACCTCACAAACGCGACAAACGACCACCATTCATAGTTTGTTATACTTACACTGCCAGCGTAGTGTTTGAGTCTGAAACAGTCATGAGGCAGAGTCATATCTGACCTAAACTGTTTGCTTGCTCTGCTCTCAAAGTGCGGATGTTCCATGCAGTGTTTGTTGAGCTTGGCTATGAATGTCTCATCAGAGACCTATAAATAAAGCAAGAACAATTAACCAATCTGAACTCAAAGAAATACTATCAAGCACAAGAAAATGTGTGAAGTCCCTGGGATGTAAGATATTTAGTTCAGGAACATACCATTGAACAAAAGCATCAAAAATTACGTTCAGTTCAACAAGCGGTTCGTACAAAGTGTAGAATATATATACTCACTTCTCCTGGTCTTAAGCATTCCTCGTCTAAGAGAGCTAAGATACCAAGATGATTCTGTGACAAAAAGAAACCCAAGGATTATGAGAAGGTTTGAAAAGAGTTCTTGTTTATAACTGGGATGCTTGATGAAATTCATGTAGGAAGAAGTCCTGACGACCGTTTTCAACCGTCAAGCAAGCGTGGAATTTACACCAGGTTTGTTCTGCTTAGAAAGGTCTCACAAGTGAAGCGGCATGTCTCCCGAAACAAGTAAGGGTAACGTGCAATTTCTAGTAACGTAGATGACAGGAAAAAAGTGATTTTGTTTTGAGACCAGAAGATGGGCAGAGTTTTGTATTGGCTGAGCGAAAACTAGATGTTTGGGTGAGTTGCTCAAGGGTGACAAAGAGGCTAACACAAGAAGAAAGTACATCCCAGGCAGTCCGGTTAATTAGTTTACGTGCAAAAGGTGCAGCCAGATATGATTCAAAGACTAACAATATAATGAATGTTGTCTTGACTTAAAGCCTTGCGAATACCAAAGTTTCTAGGATGGAAACTTTTCTAGATTAAGGACAAAGGAAATGGAAATACAAGTGAGAAAAGTAAGCAAGATATAACACCACCACCACCAACACATTATTTTCATTTAGAATATGCATGAAATACTTAAGCCCCACAGACTGCAGTACACAAAAGACACAAAATTTTTGAAGTGATAACTGAAGCTAAGCTCCAGTTTATGTACAGAAAACAACTGCTCACTACCCACCTTCTCGATCAAGTCACAGATGATGGCATTGTTGAAATACTCTATTGTCGTCCATTCAATTCCCTGCCAAAGGAAAGCAACCAACATAAATCCATTACCCACTAGCCCTTTAAGCCCTGATATAAAAATGTATATTCTCCTTACTGTTCTCCGCACATTTCTTATGGAGAATTTGTCTAAATTTCAAGATATCTTATCCTTGGTGATCGCTTTCTTTATTCTTATCACTTGACTGTTTGAACAAAAAGGTAATAAAGTAAAGAGATATTTCATTTTCGTCACTGTTAAGGCTTACAAGGCTTGTACGCTTTACAGTTACCAGTTATTTGTGGGCCAAACTTAGCCTGCGCAGAAAGTGTTTCCGTGGGTTTTTCCGATTCTATAGGGAGACTTTTACGCTTTATTGCCATGCAAAAACGGGGAAAAGAGTAAAGAATTGAGAGGAAAGGCGAAGGGAGAAGTTTTCTTCCAAAATCACCTGAACGGCAAAATTCACTAAATCCACTAAAATACCCCGGGGGGGGGGGGGAGGTTACTCACTAACGTTTTGTACGGGAAGGCTCCACTCGGAGGTTCAAACCCTTACCCTTTACTATACTAATTTTTTACCAAAATGGCACCCCTTTCGTATACCAAGAGCAAAATTGCACCCCTTTCTCATACCTCAAGGTTAAGCCAAAACAACGGAATTTCTTGATATCGCCACGTTTTTCCCCGGTTTTTAGTCGTTCTGATTCAGTTGCGTGGTCATTTCTGCCAAAATGTAGCACCCTTTGATATACTTCGCTTTAGCCGCCATTTCTTCCACTTTGCAGCTGATTTTGTGGCCCTTTCGTATACTAAAATGGCAATTTTCCCTACCCTTAAATATACTGCGAGCTTAAAAAAGGCACCCCTTTCGGGCAGAGCCTCCCCATATTGCCCACTATAGGGAGCAACCCCCTCCCGGCTGAAATAACGTTTCGCTGCCACAATATTTTGTTCTTGCCGACCGAAAATTACCCTTACTAAGTTGTAGAACCCCAGGGCTCACAAACTGATTTGTTGTTGTTGTTGTTGTTGTTATACAGTGCTTTAGTCCATTTATACTTGCTCCCACCTCTCGTACATATTCTTCTTGTTCAGACTGAAGGGTCAACTCAATGAAAATCCGTTGCAGCTTCTCGTTACAGTAATTGATGATAAACTGCTCAAAACTGTTGGTCTGAAAAAGGAACAAATACGTACAGTGAAGGTAAACGTTATTGGCTAGTTCCCAAATCCTCACACATACATCAGTTCATACAATGCTAGCTAGCAAAGTCACACAAATAAATTTCCAAGCAAATGGTAATCTGAGTCCCCGACGGGGACTCACATTTTTTTCTTTGTTCCACGCTCGCGACATGTTGATTATTCCATTTTTTTATTTCTTCTCCGAGCTTAAAATTCACCATCTTTCTTTATTTATCTCAAAATGGTAATTCATTTCAAAACGAAAATGAGCGATAAGAAAACCAAACAGTTTCTTTGTTCTCATAACGTCATCAAAACCTACGTACACAAATACTTGTGTTGTCAAAACGTTGTTCACTATTTCAATTGCTTGTATTTCATTTAAAATCTTATTAAAATCCATTTTTAAAATTAATTAATGGTCATTCAGAAAGAAGAAATACAGTCAAAGCTTGTCATACGGACCTTAATTTATTCATGAACGTTTTGTGAGTGATGGTCATAACAAATTTGAGTGGAAAAAAAGTATACTTTGAAAGTAATTCATTAAAGCAGGCTTGTTTCCTCCATGTTCCCAAGTGAAAACGGATCAAGAACACTGTTACGAAAGATGAAGTCAAGCATGTGAGTATTTTAGCTGCCTGTGAATAGTTTCCTCTAAAAATAATCAAGACGATTGCTCATTTAAATCCTGTTTGATGATGTATTTAGTTTCGAGTTATCTCAAGATAATTTTCATTCTCCTCGGTCATTCCGACTCTAAATTATCCAGGCTATTGCTGATGGTTTCACCACGTCAGGATAGTCTAAGTTCAACGTAATGTGTGGTTCCAGAAAATATCCATATCACCCCCCCCCCCCCCCCCAACAAAGGGGCATTGGAAATTCCGAAGGGGAGTGGGATGTTAAAGTCCAAAATTTTTTAAGAAAACTACGAGCCTACACAGGAATTTCCAGAGGGGTGGGGGGGGGGGGGGTCCAAACTAGAAAACCCTCTGTGGGGGGAGTATGGATATTTCCTGGAACAAGACTATAAATTTAACTTGCACACACTGGTATCCGACTGCAAAACTGTTTCAAGACATACCCTAAATATTTCAAATCCATAAATGTCCAGGACACCAATGACTTTCCTCTTCCCCCTCTTTTTGACCTACAGACCATACCATAACATGTCAATAACGAAACAAAAAATAGCTAAAGTTGCGTCTATGACTGCGATGGTCTTCCTTACATTTAATTCTTCATCCCGCAGTTCTAATTAACAATTAGATTATGAGCCCGAGATTTCTATCGCGTGATAGTTGATGAGACCTTCGGCCTCATCAACTATCACGCATAGAAATCGAGAGCGAATAATCTAATTGGTTTAGTATAAATCTCGATTAATATTCCACTAAAGTGAAAAGTTTTACATCATTGCACTGTTACTTTGAAGTATGACTGCCTGCCACTCACCTTTTCGCTACTCACTATCTGTCACGGAATAGATAGCGAGTAGGGTAGCCAATCAGATTGCAGCATTTATGATGGAACGCTAGTAGATTTATACTAATATATGATATTCATACATTCATCATTTCATCTTCATCCTCGACGGGTTATAACGAACCGACCAGTTCCCTGGCTTGTTAGCTCAATTGGTTAGAGCGCTGCACAGGTATCGCAGAGGTCAAGGGTTCGAATGCCGTACAAGCCTGAATTTTCTTCGGGTTTTCTTTTCGCAACTGCAAAAGTTGCGTCTATAACTGCAACGGTCTTCTTTACATTTATCTTGACATTATTCTAATTGCTCATCCCGCAGTTCTAATTAAACAGTAGATTTCGTCTGTCGAAGGCACTATCGTGTGATAGGTTGCCCGAGGGAATTTGATGTTCACAACAAATATTAGCCCGAGAACATAGTCCGAGGGCTTATATGAAGTTTGAACATCAAATTTCCAAGGGAACCTATCACATATAGGGCCTGAGACAGAAGGACCCTATTGTTTTTATTGTACAAGGCTAAATTTTGAGGGAAAATTGCCAAAAACGGGCACTATGCGCTGATAGGCTCCCGCTGAGGAGAGACACTGTCGCGTCACATGATCGATTTCGACCAATGGGAGCATGCCAAAATTTAGCATTTTACTATAATATTCATATATTCATCAAATCAAAAATAGCCCCAGTGGTAGACTAGCGTACTCAGAATTCTTCAAAGGTTCTCAGGTAAAGAAAGATGGCTACCTGACCCATCAAATTAAATGGCAGCTGATGTCAGTGTTTCCATTGACCCTTTCAGCCCCAATAGTGATCAGCATCAAATTTCACCTCATCATATCAGCATATTATAGCACTTAAAAGTGACGAGAATTAAGGAATTAATGATCACCAAAGATGAATTGCCTTGATGTTTAAACACGTTCTCCCAACTAGTACTCAGCAAAATGTATGGAGACCAGTAAGGAGAATTTGTATAATGATGCTGTGACTTAAGGATAACCTTACGTAAAACAAAACTTTCCTAAGACTTTAAGGCTTTAACTTAAAACCACGATTAAAATTACCCTTATGCTGTCGTTGACTCTCTGAATCAGCCATGAGAACATCCTTCGATAAGCAGCTTTAGAAAGGGCATCTCTTGCATAGTATGCCTACAGGAAAAACATAATGCACAATCATACAACTGAACAGTAAGCAGTTATTGGACTAAGATACACAAGTCTGTAACACACTACAACTCCCGCTATAACGGACACCATCGGGACCAATGTTTAGTGTCCGTAATAGAGAGAGTCCGTAATAGCGGGAGTTTTTTTTCCAGTAATTCTTATTCTTCGGGACTTCAGCTCCTGTCCGTAATAACAGGGTGTCCGTAACAGTGAGGTGTTTGTAAGGCGAGAGCTGACTGTAGGTGACTTTATATGCTTGTCATAGCTGTTGCTACATATCCCTTTGTGCGTCCCCTAGTGCGGCAGTGATTTTTGTTCACCAGTGATTTGGAAATCCATGATTAGCAATCAAAAGCACTGTTACCTAGCATGTCAGATATAGGCAACTAAATTCACTAGTGATCGGCAGAAATTCAACACAGCAATTGCCTTGTGTGCCCCTTGCCATGATTGAAACCAGGAATTGCTAGCAATCACTCATGGTCAGTTTAACTGCAACAAGCATTATTAAACACGAAGACGCGCTATAAAAGGGATAGCTCCTCCCCCTCTTTGTCACGAAATCACTGCTTCAACGACTTAAAATCAAAGATGGCGGATTACGCGAGGAACGGGGGAAAATTCGTTATTCGAAAAACAGGTCAGATGCTACCTACAGCTGTTGAATTTCGATCATAAAATACTTACTTTGTGGGATAAAATTAAAAGTAACAGCAGGGACGACCCTTCCTTAGCTCAAATATAATATTTTAGCGTGCGAAATTTGAATTTCGCGCTTGTAACGGCTCTCCCAATCGCGAGATGCTCCACGATGGCACACAGACTCCTCTCAGTCGGATGAAGCCTCTCTGAGCCTTCAAAATGCATGGCTTGTGGACTTTCCTATCACAGCATGCTCTTGCCAAACTTTGGTTTAATGGTTAATAAATGACTATGTAGATTGTAAAAGAAAAGTTCACTGTTAGATTCATGGCGGGCGTTTGGCCGTTTCATTAGTCAGCTTTTGCTTCGAATCAAGGCGCTTTGAATGCATTGCTTTTGCTTCGAGAGTTTATCGTCCATTTACCTTTGACTGTCGATATTGTTACGGCTGATTCTTCTTAGAAAAACCTAAAAGATGCCTTCTTGTGTACCACGAAATGTACCTGGAGGTGAACGCCATGGGTGGAATGTATTCACATAAACAGATGTCGCGGGCCTTGCATTTTGGCCCATGAAGAGAAAACTGGCGATTCCGGGCTCAGTTGTCCAAGCAGGATATTTGCACACTACTTTTTTTTGTCATAACAACATTGCCTGGCTCCCAATAAAAGTGATGCTGCATTCATAAGTGTGGGAAGTGTTATGTGTTCTATACAACCCCGGGATACAACGCGCCATTGTGAACGGCTCCAGTTGTTCGACACGGACATGCTTTACCGGCCGACTGTTTTATATTGCGGCGATACTCGACTTGTATCTGAATTGCACAGACCGGGGTTCTTTCAGGTGGATTTCTATATTATAAGCTATTATATAGGTAAAATATTGCAAATCGCTCTAATTTTATGTTGAAATATGTACTCTGAACTGTATGTTCGTGTTTAGCCGCATAGTGCTTGACAGCTTATATCGTGGTGTAGCAAGTTCGAGTCTTTTAGCTCCCAAAAGGTTGCATTATAGTGTTGTTTCACCCATGAGTTTTCGCGACAAATATGATTTGATTTATTGGCTAGCTACCAAGTAAACATATTTGAGTTTCAAATGTATAGGGAAATGCGATGACATGACCTACGCTAAAAGGGAATCAAGTTGCTTAGCTCGTAATGTTATGAAAAGGCACACAATTCAAACAGGAGTTAGATTTGTTGAGATCATGCATATGGTTTAGTCTGCAAGAAATACGGACGTGAACATTTTAAACGTTCAGTAGAATGATATTCTCAAATCGACAAAGGCATTATCTAACTCAAAAAGCTCCTGTCTCCAGACTACGCTTGTGGAGTAATCGTTTATAATTTGAATTCCTCTACCACGATTTCGCGTGCAACCGTCTCGCAAAAGGCAAGGTTTTTTTAAACAAAGAACCAACAAGGTAGATCCAGATATAAAATTTAGCCAATTTATTCTTAAAATAATTTAGTTGTTATTAGTAAAACTTCACATAAAGTGTGTGTATGAATTTATTTTGTGAGCTTCTCACTGTGCGCCGCTTTCACGTCTGTAGGCTAGCGAGGTTGATTGACAAATGATCTCGAGGTACCTTAGGTACCTCTCCTTTTATAGCGCGTCTTCGTGTTTAAATTGCCTGATGTGTCATTGGCTTTATGTTTTACTTTAATAACCACTTGTGAGATATAGTGGGAAAATATGATGTTAGGGCCAATTTAGATGGTAAGATTTTTGCTTACAACTGTTGTATGCAACTTACTCATGTCATTTCTGCAGCACGAATCATGTTGTCTTAATCAGACCTACAACATCTTCACGACTGTTACACACAACACAAAAAATGTCATAGGATTTTGAAACATGTTTTAAAATCCGATGACATGTCAAAGCCACAATCAAAATGTTAGAATGACGAGTTGTTTACAATCTTTCCTTGGTGCAAGAAGCGCATGCTACAAAAGTCGCATAAGGCAGTCATAAGCAAAAATCATACCATCTACAGTAAATCGACCTCTGTAAACTTCAAGTAGCAGAAGTGAAACTGTGAATGGTGTATTCAGGACTGCAAATGTAAACACGCAGCACATACCTGTGCTGCCGTGAGTGGAGTTGCCATCTTCTCATTTCCAGCTACCACAGTTCTCTTGGTAAGAGAATCCTGCAATAAATGAGCACCACACTGCAGCATTTCACAAGCCCAGTCCAAGTCTATAATCAAATTGAAACATATTTTTCAAAAGATACAATCACTGAATGTATTTACTATAGATTAGCAAGATCTTTAAGGCAAAATAAAACTGTATATATGTTTACTGAGTCATTTCTGTGCATCATTGCTATGCCCAAGCAAATTTCAGTATAATAATAATTATTAAAGTTAATTATTTAATTCCTATTTATTAGAATTAGTTCAGCACTTAAGAAATTTAGTTGGGCATTGTCCATGTAATGAGAAAAATACCGGTAGCCAACCACCACAGAGTAAATCCAAATGTCCATTTGAAAGGTCGATCCCCTTGACCAGGTATTTTTTTAGCTGTAACTGGGTCTTTTGCATTTTTTGTTGGAAGTAAGTAAATAAGTAATAATTATTTCCTTCATGTACCTTAAGCGGCCTTCACACGTCAAACTAACGTTGGCCAACTCGTGTTGGCAAACTCAAATTGGCGTGTGTGAACAACACAACAACTTGTTGGCAAACTGTTGGCGACAAATAGAACTTGTCTCTATTCTCACCAACTTTTCGCCAACAGTTTGCCAACATGTTGTTGTGTCGTTCACACATGCCAATTTGAGTTTGCCAACACGAGTTGGCCAACATTGAGTTTGACATGTGAAGGCCGCTTTACAAGTCAGGATGTCGAATAAAAGTCCCTTTATGATCACTAAAGATAAACTAACGTTGACAATCCTGTCCTGATTACTTACACCACCTACACTACTTACACTTTCCATTTGTGAGAGTTACAAAATCATGTCCCGCGCCATGATCATCACCTTCATCAAACGTCACATTACCCAAGTTCAAGATAGCAGACAAAAGAGTGTAAATGGAATGTTTCTCATCTGGAGTAAACCCCACAATATCCATCGCCCTCTGGTAAAAACACAATAACAAAGTGATCGGTTTAATGTTTTGCCTTAGACGACAACAAGGATAGACAATGTCTAGGGATGACGTGAAGGAATTAACTAATTAAAAATAAATAAAAGGGTTCAATGACAAGTTCCTGGCAAACTAGGGGTACATTTCTCAGAAGTCCCAAAATTTTTGTTGTGCCTATTAAATAAATTTAGCAGGGCTGTTGAAGTTCTCTTTCAGGCCAAAAGTAGCATTTCTCAAACTAAGGTTAATAGAGACAAATTCATTCTTCTCTGCACCAAATAATAATTATTTGAGAAATTAGTTTCCATGGATTCCTAAATTGATCCTTCAATGGTTAATTTAGCCCTTTAACCCTAATATCAAAATAGAAATTCTCCTTTCTTATCCCCATACATTTGCTATAGTAGTAGTGGGGAGAAGTTAACTCACATTGGGTGATCATATCCTAAATTCTCATGAGCCCTCTGCTTGATTAAGAATATTAATTGATATTACAAGGAAAACTTTCAATTGATGCTTGCCGCTATTAGGGCTCAAGGGTTAATTTGAGAGTTTTCAGAGATTAAATACAATCATATATATTAAGATGCTCAGAATTTTCAGAGAATAAAGGAAGGCCACAAGCTGGACACACCTACCTCAACTATTTGAAAATCCTTCTTGTCGTCAATTGTGTCAACTTTTGAACATCCACTTTGACTGAGGTAGTTGTAAGCATTACAGTCACTTTCAAGATGTAGCTTTCCTGTGTTTTTGAAAGATAACAGATGCTTGCTTTAACAGCAATGTGAAAAAAGTAATGATATGCATACAATAGTTATAATTGATTTTAAATTAAATTAAATTAGGGTAAATTAAATTAATTACATTTAATTGATTTCATACATGTACAGTCATTTAGGGGCACCCAACGAGAATATTTTAGCAAAATACTTGAAATATCGTTTTCTGCTTTCTTAGATTGTTTTAGAGCTCTTTAAAGGCACATTTGTGTAAGCTAACACAGGTTGATCTGTTCTGTTTTCAGCTGAAAATTTAGGACACAGAAAATTTTTGGAAACAGAATCCTAACCGCCAAATTTCTGAGCTGCTAATGGCTGTCCGAAAATGCTAACTGACCTTATTTTACACTCTTACTCTCTAAATGACATATTTGTCCCTCCAAAAACCAATAGGAATTCATCAGTCCCTTCGTTGCGAAAGTCTGAGGTGGTATTTCACCAAAGAAATCTTTAGTTTTCACTTAAATTAATTTCAATTATCTCAGGCAATTTATGCCTGCCAAACAGATATTCTGTCAAAACAAACCACTGGGTGCCCCTGAGTCATTATATTTGCAACCCACAGATTTCCAAAAGTAATGGGCAATTAGTAGCCTTTAAGGGCTGCAAATTTTTGGCAGCTGTACCACTTTGTAGCCAGTCAGAAATGAGTGAATAAATGAATTAACACACAAAAGCCGATTTCCACCAAATGTTCAGGCAATAAGTGCAAAAAAAAAAAATTGTTACCAAACAATTACTCATAGCATGGCAACATTTTGAATACAGTTAAGAAGAAATTACATGTATCAATACAAGCTCCCAAGCTGACCCCACCAGAGAAAGTTGAATTTGATTAACCATATTTTAATTAAAAAGACTGATGCTTCATGTCAGTTCAAAACAAAATGGTGCCTGTTTTTAGCATATTTTTATGAGATTTGAGAATTTAATAATATTGTGGGGTCACTTGTAGAAGTGAATTAAAGCCAGATGTTTCAAATAGTATTCAAAATGTTACATGTACCGTGCTATGAGTAGTTTTTTAGTAAATAATTTTTGCACTTATTGCTCAAAGGTTGAGCGGAATCCGTCTTAACTTATATAACCAGTCAACTCAGTTGGCAAAAATAATTTTACCTAGAAGCTCATCTGATGCACCAGAAAGAAGGTGATAAAAAATGTGGAAATTTCTCTCTCCTTGTGCTTGGTGGACCACACGTGACTGAAAAAGAAAAGCTTGTTAAGACAAAGCAGCTGTGTGCAATTTTCCTAAACAAGGCAAACTAGACCTTTAAATGTTGAAACATGAAATAAAAAGGAGAACCATCCAGACTTCTTTTCTTACCTTTTCCAACAAATCTGCAATGAAAAATAAGCACATTTGATCAGCCATTTGCACAGATCGCATCCAAAAACTAACTACTTCAGACAAGTAGACAGAAAATGCCTAAACTTACATTTTGTGATAACTCCTCCAACAGGGTCACCTTTGAAATCAAACTCAATATCCATGTATTTACCCTAAAAAAGATACAGGTGCACACATACAATCTGAATAGAAACTCTATGAATGTACATGTATTTTTTTGAGAGGCTTGTTGCAAGCACTGCTTCAATGGTGGTATATGATTTTACCACCTTTTTGTATCTAAGGAATATTTGAAGGGTAGTTTGATAATGTGAGATATTATCTCACAATTATTCTAATGAGCATTTTATTATTAACTGGACATGAGGTGACAAATAACCGACAAGGTGGACAGCCGCGAGTGGGGTGGGGGGGGGGCTGGGGGGGACAGTGGAGTTTAATTAAAACCTCCCGCTTCCCGTACCCTTTAATCCTGGTTCCCGCCCTGTATTTGTTGGCTCCTGCCTCTTTGCATTATATTGCACAATGTTGTAAAATTTTTCCCTATTTCTCCCGCTTCCCACCAACGTGGAAATCCTGCTTTCCGCCCCCTCTTCTCCCGCCTCCTGTACACCTCCTGCCCCCCCCCCCCCCCGTCCTCCTTCATGCGAGTTGGTAAGCAAAGTATGAGCATGAGTGGAATAATCATGATTATTTTAACACTTCAAATCCTAGTATTGATCAACATGCATTAATTATTATTTTTCTCCTCCCTGTTCTTCATATATTTCTTATCACTGACCCTATTTAAGAGAATTGCTTGGCATGGCATACAATTTCCTCATAAAGCAAAAAGCAGGTTTATTTTAATATGACCCTCTAATTAATTTTCACAACAGAATTTTATCATGCTATAGTAGAAAAAATTGATGATCACGGCATGATTGCACTGTGGTTTCCCCACCACTGGCTTCTGTAAAACAAGCTTTTCTTCCATGAAAAATTAAAAACTTTGACCTGTCTTTTGACTTGTTTATAATTTGTTTTATTTTGCTCAAAATAAAATCGGACAAGGTACAGCTGTATATCAAATTGGACAGTGACAGGTCCAGCTGAATTTGTACCAGGTGATGTGGTGCTACTGATGAGCACGCCATCAGCATCAAATTTCTCCTCATCATATCAATGCAAATTGCAACACATCCAGGTCATGGGAATTAAAGAAATGATCACCAAAGATGAATTGTCTAGATGTGTAAAGACGTTCTCCCAAATAGTGTTCAACAAAATATATATTATCAAGACCGGGAAGGAAAATTTGTATCATGATGCTGGGAAATGTGCTGTGTGAAGTGAGCCACTGAGAAAGCTAAAGATTCACGCAGTACATGTACATGTAACAGCAATTGAGAACTTAATGCATCTCAACCATAAAAGAAACAATAATTAATTTTTTACAACCTTATTCATAGTATGGCAAAACCTCTACTTACAAAGCGAGAAGAGTTGTCATTCCTAAGAGTCTTTGCATTGCCAAAAGCTGCAGCAAAAAAAGTAAAAATTTAGCAACTAAAGGTAGAAACTATTGGGTCGTGGAGTACTCGTATGTGCATACAAAGATGACAAATGCTAAGAGAAATTAGAGAACCTAAATCACAAGAGGCTAAAACACAAGTCCTGAACATGTACCTTCTAACACAGGATTAGACTGAAGCAACTGTTCTTTGACTCGGTCAACTTCCCAGCCTTTGCCTGACACTGCCGCTACATACTGCATAACAACTTTTGATGCCTCTACAATTAAAAAATAAAAAAAATCTAGTATATAATAATCACTTTTAACATCTAAAATGACTAGAAAGTATAGTTTATGTACCAATAATTTATGAGTTCATGTCCAAAATTGTGTATTTAAGATTTTTCCATAGAAAAGCCTCAGAATTGATATTGCAAAGTCTAACTGGCGAGGTAAACATTGCATTTATTGGTTTGGAAACAAAACACATTAATTTTGCCTTGGGCAGGAAAGGACTAAAAGTTAATTATTACTAGAAATAGTCAACACTACAGGTGCCCCAGCTAGTAAGTACTGAATTTTCGCTGACTACCCTGCAGGACTAATACTAAATAAATACGAATACTATACACCTTATTCCATAATGGCAGAAATACATGACTCTTTTGTCTAATTGTTAATTGGCCCTTGTTGTCTCGATCTCATCTGCAGAATACAAAGGAATATTTGGCTTAAAACGAGGCAACAAGGGCCAATTAACATGGAGACAAAAGAATGAAATGTATTTTCTGCCAGTTTAGAATATTAAGGTGTATACCTGGGGCCTCCAATGATGCCCCCTGCAGGGGCAATAATTTTAAAAGTAAAACATGCCTGTCTTTCCCGCTCCACTCTCACCAGTGATCAGAATACACTGATCCTGGTTATAATCTCTCATTGATCGGTAAGCAACATCAGCTATGGCAAATCTAAAATTGTAAACAAGAAAGTAAGATTATTAAACAAAATGTAAAGGAAGCCAGGGTGATGATGACGAAATGCAGTAGACTGAGGCAAGCATTGTACATTTCAATAAAATATCCACACCCACCCCATGGATGGTCATTGGAATTTGCAAGGGGGTGGGGGATCTCAAGGGCCAAAATTTTAAAGGAGAGTATGAAGCTAAACTGGAATTTCCAGGAGGTTGGGGGAGGGTGCTCAAACCAAAAAAATCATCCAAGGGAGGGGAAGGGGTGGATATTATTCTGGAACAACACATTAGACATTGGATCCAAGGAGTGGTGCCTTTGAAACATATATAACCTGTAGTTTGTATTTTACTCTGCAATGTCCCTTTCCACCCGGGGGCATCACTGGGTCCCAGAAACAAAATAGAGATGAACCCTCAGAATGTGAGATTGAGCACGATGACTTTTGACTTTTGAAGCTTAGTGAAGCTCTCAGAACCCTCATACCTGCACCTCCTTATCGCTATCAGTAAAGAAGAAGGCTCTAGGAACAAGTCAGATTGGTGTGACAGGTAATAATCTCAAGCACACACATTAGGTCTGAAAAGCAGTACCCACACTCAAGTCTCATACACATACTCTGATCTGATAGTCCCTAGTGCTGGGAAGAGGCGGGGTGGGGGGGGGGGAGGGGCAAAAAAAGGATGTACCTTACACTCACACAATTGAGAGTATAAGGGAGCAACACCATTATAGACTCGAATGTATAAAGGAAATAATGTAAAAAATCACAAGAGATAGCATGAGTGTAAGACAGCCAACACCAAGGGGGGGGGGGGGGGAGGGCTCACTTTAACAGGCTATATGGGGAGGCTCTGCCTGAAAAGGGAAACAAGGATGGTTATGACTGAGGGAGTTTAAGACGGATTACGAACGACAAACTTGAAAAAATTGGGCCATTATCTGTGACGTAGCTCCTTTAAGCTTGCAGTAGACTGGAGGGTAGGGAAAATTGTCAATTTTAGTCTAGTATAATTATTAAAGGGTCACCAAAGTGTGATGCAAAGTAAAAAGATCTATGGCAGCTAAAGCTTAGCATATAAAAGGATGCCAAGATACACTGTAGCTGGCATCTAATTATTTATTTCATGCTATGGAAACCAGATATAAACATTGGTGTTACTGGCTATTTGTCTTGGCTTTCACATTCAAAATAATCAGTGGATACAATATACTTACATGTGAGGGGGCAATTCATAGATGTTTCTAGACCTGTACTCAGCTATCCTCTCAGGAGAATATAAGTTGAATTTACGATAAGGATTTATTGACACCACAACATTCCCTATGTAGGTCTGGAAAGAAAGAGATGTGAAAAATTAAAGATTATCACTTTTTAACAATGGTGCAAGGCTATACAGACAATATTTCATAAGCGTTTGTCAATGATTAGAGCTTGAAACAAAGTAGGTGGAAACTAACTTGATACGTTCAATAATTAAAGGGCTGAGTATTATAACCATCTTATGTAGAATTTTAGGCTGTGTTATGTTTTTGCTCCAAACTGCTTCAATTTTTACATGGGGCTTTCAGTTCATTCAATGAACACTGCCCAAAATTTTTCAAATTTCCTCTGATTTGTGCCACTTAGAGTAAGCAGGAAGGGAATAGCAGATGGCTGCACATCTGTCATGCATTGCAAGAGTTCCCCATGCGAACAATGGGCAGCCCTTCCATTGACTTGTAAAAATTCCAAGGACTGTCAAATTGAGCAATCCAAGCCACGTTACTATCATGGGGGTTTGCTTTTACCAATAAGAATCAAGGCCATTTAAGGACAGTGGGTCCTAATACAGCAGTATTTTAATTTGTAAAGGTTATGACTAGGAGGAAAACACAGATCTTAGCAAGGGTTACTGGAATCTGATTAGAAAAATGTGGGTAACCAGGCATTTTTCAGAGATAATCAAGCGACCATAATTCTATATTAAAGCTTTAGAATACAAAGAGTGTATGACATTTTTTTGCCAAATTTAAGCTCAATTATCTCTGAAAAATGTGCGGTTACCCCTGATTCTTTTCCCCTTGCTAAGATCTGCTTTTTCCACATAATCAGAAACCGTGCAGAAATACCATTGTATTAGTAGGCAAATTTGTTAAAAATCCTGAATATCTTGGACCAGACCCAACATGGGCAGAACATAGTATGCGCAGTAACAAAAGGGCACACTATCCTTAAAAGTTGTTCCACGATTGCACATTAAATGAGTTGTTAAATACAACAAGGCGCCAAGTTGGTTACGCAATTTATTATTCCACTCTTGCACCATTTTACCACATAAGGTCAAGAGAACGCGCTAAATATGCCACGGTATTACACAGTAAAGTTATGTATTGCACTTCAAAATCCATGTTTCATAGGTTTTCTGGCCGAAGGACTGAAAAAAAACAAATTTTGACGTGATTTTTTTCAAATGGAATAATAAATCTCTTATTCGATGGCTTAACATATATGCGTGGACATTTTGCTCGTTGCTCGTATTATATGTTAAACCATTGAATAAGATGTATGTAATCATCTCATATCCCACAAACAACATGGAACTGATTGTTTTATTAAATTCTCATTATTACGGTAATAATTTGTGATTTTTTTTTTGTCATGTTTTGGAAAAAACTTCACAGTGAAAACTTCTAAATGTCACAGCATGCACTTGACATGGCATCCAATTTCTTTACAAGACAAAAATTCACCAAAGAGGCGGTAGATAATTAACAATTGTTCACCGAAGTGGAGGCGAATAGTGGTGGATATTTGCCGAGCAATGAAGCAGTGAGGGAAATACTGTATGTAACACTCTTCACCAGATACTATTCCGAGTTTGAGTAGCCAATCAGAGCGCACGAAAAACACTATCCACTGGTTTGGTATGTAGTAATGTGGATATTTCCCAAGCCACAAAGCAGCCAGGTAAATATCTACCACTCTTCACCAGCATTAAGGGGAATAATGTTTATTTATTGGTTTAGCATATACCAAACCCGTGGATAGCCAGCACCAAATAGTTCCTTTTTTTCAAAGAAACGAGGGAAAAATTGCACGTAAAATCCAGAAAAATTCCAGGAGGTGAATACTTAGCAGATACTATCCCACGGTCCGAAATTGCGACCAGCTGGTTGCCAATGCGACTGAAAATTGAGTGTTGGCGACCAGAATTTCAAGGCTAGTCGCCAGCAGGCGACTAACTTTCAGCATCTTGTTAATGTTTTGAACCGCCGCTCACGGAATTAATTAATTTCGCTTTTGATTTCCAGCATTTCGTTTTGATTTCCAGCAGAAGGTTAGCCCTTGTCTTGTCGAATAATCTCTAATCAACCATCTCCATAGAAAATAATTTAGATCAAAAATGAAGGTAAGACTCCTGTTAAATGACCTCCACAACAGTTGTAATCCACGCACTGTAATCGACATTTAGCGGCCCCCATGTTTTCAGCAGTTTCATCTCATGGCCATACCGTGGGCGCATTGCATAATCACGTGCTTTCCTTTCGCCATTGAATATTCAACGAAACGTCATGTTTCCTGGCGCTCTACAAGTTTTTGAGAACGCTTTACAGTTAGAAGAGGTGGCGTTATGTTCAGTCTTCAAACTAAGAAAGCTATCTATTTAACAAAAACTCCTTTTCAACTAAAATGTAAGCTACACGATCATTTAATGCCTTTTTTACATGACAGTCTGACTCTTGGTGATCGTTCACGAGTAAGATGTTTTAAGCGAAGACACATCTTTAAAAACTTCGTGTTTTTGTGTTTCGCTGTGAAGCAAAAATTTTACGGACACTTGTTGACGACCAGAATTTTCCATCTGGCGACAGAAAAAAAATTTTCAGTCGCCACTTGACGCCCACATAAAAAATGTTAATTTCGGACCCTGTATCCCAAATTTGAGTAGCCAATCAGAGTGCACAAAAAACACTATCCACTGGTTTGGTATATACTACACAATAATACCAGATGTGCCATTGTAACATGAGATTTTGTATTAACTATTAATAATTATGTGATATTTGCAGCCTTGCTGTCAATGAACTTACATAGATATCTTTGTTGTTGTATCTGTCCCACAGATTCTCTAACACAGAATCTTCAGTCAATGGCTCAAGCAGAACCATATCACTGACCCCGACCATGTCATCCAACATGCTCCGCCCACCAGGCCCTGCCGCCTGACCACCTGGTTCTGTCATGGTTGCTAAGAGAAAAGAACATAAAAGAACTGTCACAAAAGGGAATTGAAACATATACAGTATACCTAGCACAGGGGTTTCAATAAAATTTGAAGTAGGCAGCCGGTTTGAGTAGAGTAACCGACTATATGAACAAGAGTTTAAAACAGTCTTCCTTTAATTACTTTAATTCAGGGCAAAAAGTAGCCGACTTTTCTGAGCTAAATAGCCGACGCTTTTCGTTGGCCGTCGGTGCTTATTGAAAGCGCTGCTAGCACATCACAAAAGTCACAAAAAATGATAATTACTAACAGCTTTTTACCAAACCAGGTACTATAAACTCAGTCACTGTTGAGATGCCAAAATTTAAGTTCCCGTCAGTTGGTCAGCAACCATCTGTGCAGCATTTAGGTTGATCAGTTACTATAAAAGACAAAAACATGAAATACATACATGTCAATTCCCCTGATCCATAGACAGCTTTTTAACTGAAATAAGTACCATGTAGGTAAGGTACATGCACACACACAAGCTTAAGATGACTGGTAATCACTGAATAGACCATGTTTTTTAAGCTTTCCAATTCATGTTTTGTATAAGTGGGGCAGTGTAGAGTTGTAGGTGGTAAGGCAAACTTGAAGGACAAAATTTCCTGAGAATCTTGTAGACAAGATCGCTGTCAGCATTGTTATTCTTGGCAATGTTTGAAATAAACAAACGAACTAATCACACATTTGTAGCAGAACATTTCTTACGTGGAAAGCTAGCCCCTGTCAAATAAATCCACTGTTCAACTTCAGATATCAGCCAATTAGAGTCCACAAAAGTTTGCTCAAAACAATGGCTTCTCTTTAGCATCCAATCACAGAATGGTCCTCGAATCCTGGAGAAACAGCAGGATGCTTAACCACGATTAACAATGGCACAGTGCAGATGTCCCTTTTCTCCTGCCAGAAAAAAATTAATGACATCTGTGCACAGGCTAAGAAAGCCTAGTAGCACTTTTGAATTCTCATTAAACTGTTACCATCAAGGGAAATGGATACAGACAGAGCAATACACTGAAATGTACACTTCCTGTTTGCACAGTGTAAGAACTTCTGCAATTTGATCAGCAGGGACCAAGAAGGGCAGCATTAATATTGTTGTAAGCAAGTGTATCCCTTAGAAAAACAGAAGCTAGTGATTTCCAGCTGAGCTAGGAGAAACTAGCCCATGGAAATCGAGCTAAGCCAACTAGGCCAGTGTTTTGTTTTATTCTTCTTTGGCCCACTGCGACTGCTTTGAGCTGGTACATTGTAATTTTAATCAGCCATCTGAGGAAATTCACAGGCAGCTCGCCAGCTCTTGTTGACCATAAACATAAGTAAAATCAACCCACTCTCAGAACACAAAGAGTAATACAACGGAAATCTAGTGAATTTTTTTTCATGGGAGAGCAAATTTTAATTGGTTTCTAGGGTTTTGTCTCAGACAAAACCTCAATTCTTAAAAAAGTTGGCCTAAGTTTGTCCATGTCATTGTCGCTACAGACATTTATTATAGTTATAGTCTTTTTGACACATTGAGTAACAACAGCTACAGTATAACAAAACCATGCCATTATTGCCAATTATCCACTGACGCAATTACAAGTTTTGGCTTTTCCAAGTTTTACTTGAAATAACTGACATAGCTAATTTAGACCTTAAATCGAGAGGATACAGGAAAATTAATACAGACCCCCTCTAAATCCCCTAAGGGGTAATTGATATTTTCTAGAACACAATAGTTACACCAGGTGACGCTCATTTAACCAACTTAATTTATGTTGATATAAACGTAAATATAACAGGAAAAAGACAACAAATAGTGTTGGCACGGTCCCAAGTAACACACGGCCTTGGCTAAATTATTTATCTACTCAAGGAGTCCTTGAATGACCTTTGAAATGCACAACGCTTTGCACTTTTACGAAAAACAGTGTGCAATGAGAAATGATCTAGAAAACGGTTATTAGCACATGAATAGACGAAGTTGTCACACCTTGTCACGTATCAAAACCAAATTGATGAACCGTAAAGAATTTCAGCTTTTTCAACAGTCTATAAACAAATCAGTTAATCAGCAACAGACTTAGCGTCAATTGACACCATAAAACGAGATCCCTGCAGAGCTCTTTTTCAACGAGGATTTAATTTTAATCATTTTGCGGTGATTTCAAGAAACAATTGACGTACAACAATGCACCTACGGCCAATCTTACGACTAAAATTATTCTACTGAGGCCATTTTAGCATGCTAAAAATATGTTCAATTTGCCAGACTTGCATGTTTAATCAGTTTCTTCTAAAGACAACTTTAGGTAGCCTGATATGTTTAAAATTTTCAGTGTGAAAGGTGTACTATTTTCGTTTGGAAAGCCCGACCTTTCAATTTTCGAACATCATCGAAGTTGGTTTTCAAAGAATTCTCTCAGCAGTTCACGAGTCAGATTGCTTACGTGAGGTTCTAAACAGTAACGATAATTTAAATGGAGTTCTCGATGCTCATAGACCTTAGACAATGGACACGGCCGACGAAATGGAAAAAATACACACATTTAAAAAAGGAATATGTAGAACACTGAATTAATCCCCATGAATACCGGATAATACACATCGCTGGGAATAGTCAGTGAGATTTGCGAGAGGTTAAATATAAGCTTAAAACAAGCTTACCTCGGGTCGCGTTGGTAGTTTATGAAGTAGTTGTCACCTCTCTCGTGAAATCTTTAGTTTCCAAGCCTTTGCTTACGCTTGCACGTCTACTTCATGGTTATTTCACATCCTAAAGGCTTACGATGTAGAAATGGATGGAATTTCAGCAAGAATTTCCTCGCACAACACACACAGCCACAGCCCTTACAAACCCTTCCCCCAAAGGAAGTTGAGTTGACGCGTCCTAGTAGCGCCCGCGCGATTACTACTACGCGGAGATCCCAATTAGTGCCAGACTTCCCACAAAATCAAAAAAGGCCTGGTGATCCCTAGTGGATGAATGATGTTTTGTTCGAGTTTTGTTGTCATCGACTGAATGGTTCGGTGAATTCACCAAATCCGCTCAGTTTAGACAGCCCGAAAAAAAAACAGACGAATCTCTGAATGTTGATTGTTAGAAAGAAGATTTCGTATTATGCAGAAATATGAAAAACTGGAGAAAATCGGTGAAGGTATTACCACAAAACGTTTGGGTTTATGCATGTAATGGCTTTTTTGAGTATCGTTTTACAATATTCCTGAATATTGCACTGCGCGGGAAAATTTTTTTCTTTTGTTGTTATCAACGATCTTTACTTACTAGGTACTTATGGAACCGTTTTCAAAGCAAAGCACAAGGAAACACACGAGATAGTAGCGCTAAAAAGAGTAAGACTCGACGAAGACGATGAGGTAAAAGAGTGCTTTTGTAAGAATGTGTGTTGTGAATTACATTTTTTCCTCTCCTTTAGCGATCGAGTCACCCGCGCAATAATTTTATGTCTTGATCATCAGCAAGTATTCGTAGGCTATAAAACGTACGAAAAAAAATTCGACTTAAGCTTTCATGCAAAACGGATTTATTTCAATGTGCTGCAAAATTTTAAGCTTAATTCATGGATCCCAAATCGATTTTTGATGAACGTTAAAAAAAAAAACAACTGAAATTAAATAAGCTTACATGTACATGTAGGACCACGTAGATGTCAGCATGTCAGCATGAAATCGCTTCTACTTGAAATGATGTTTTGGAAATCACAACGCTTAATTTCAAAATAACTGCAAAATGTCCTTTTATTGATCTGTACACCAGATGTTACTGCATAACTCTTCAGATATCATATTTTATACAGAATTCTAGAGTCAAAAATATTTTGAACCTTGAAAATATTTGAATGTATTAAGCTTATTTAGATCTTTTTAAAATTAAAATGTTGCTGTCTTATTTTTTATGATATAATTTCTAGTACATTAATACTGTATAGTAGCTCTCGGTAGAAAATGTATCTTCTTCTTATTTTGGGACTATAGGTATGTTCTTAAGCATATCTGTGTGAAGGCTGAGGTGAGAATAAATCATTTTCTAATAGTTGCTTGATTTCATGTGATCTTTATTCTAGGGCATTCCCAGCTCAGCTTTGAGAGAAATATGCATTTTGAAAGAACTTAAACACAAGAATATTGTGAGGTAAGAGAAAAGCTAGGGTATTTGCTGAATTCAAATTAGTGACGGAAAGCCGTCTTGAACGGGAAACTCGTCTTCAGACCAGGGCAAGCGAAAAAAACTCATTGTGATTTTCGCGTCTTATATGAATTTTAAGACAGTTTACCATCTAAGACGAGTTCTCCGTCCTATTTTGCCATTGGTTTAGATAGAAAAATAGATGGACGAGTTTCCATCTTTCTATATGAATTCGGCTATTGTTACACAGTGACGGTTTGTAGCTTATACCCGTTTTGTGCACAGCTATTCATGAATAAATTTAGTCAAACTTTTATTAAAATTGTTATTTGTCCACAAACATACACTGTAATCAGTTAAGCTCCAGGTCAGCCAGCTGGTTGCTTTGAATTTCAAAGGTTTGAAATTGGAACACTTTGGCTCACATCTTGAACACACGGTGAACAAGCTTTGAATAATTTTTTTATTACTATAAGATGGATGTTATATATTTTTTGAAGGTAAATATTGACTCTGTAGACATACTGGTATATTCCATAGCTGGCTGAGCAAAATAGATTCGCAGTTTTCATTTTTTTATCATCTGATCTAATTACAACAATAATTGTTTTGTAGTCTGTTGTTGGCCACAAATTATTTGATTGCCTGTGTTTTAAATTTGTTCTGTCAATAGCTGTTCAAGTTATTTTGACAAAAGGAGGGGAAAAAGAGTTTGAAATACTACATGTAACATGAATAGGGAGAGAAAGTTAAACTTTTTTTTCAAAACTCTTAATAAAAGCTAGTGAAGAGTGCTAGTGATTCACATAATGTTTTTTCTAATTGTGAAGAAATCAGAGAATGTAATTTTTAAAAAAAATTTAAAAAAAGGATTCTGCAGCTGTCATGTCACCCTCTGGAGATCTGAATATCCTGGAGAGTTTTCATATTATCTGGTGGCTACATACAAAAAAAAACACTTTAAAAATGCACTGTTGAGTTCATAAATGATAAATTAAGTTCTTGAAAGCATCAAAATGCATGTTATGCACTTGTCATCGGCTTCCCTGAGGGGGAGGGGGATCCAAGGCTGCACGTAGGGGAATTGGGGACTTTGTGGGATCTTCGCAACAAAATTAATATGAACTTCTATGGTGGGGGAAATGTGGGGACATACGCTGTAGATTTATGATGCCCAACTCTCAGGGAAAATGTGGGGACTTTGCATCTGGCAAAGTGAGAGGAGATTGGGAGTAAGTTGTGTTTTCGCTTGGACACAGATGAAAAGATTAAAAAAAGATCTGTGGGTAAGAACAAGGAGGTACATGTTAAAATCCATCAGTTATCTTTTTCTGTGCATGAAATAGACCATCTGTCAAATATCTCTATGAGCAGAACAGTAGAACAGCTGGTAGAGAATTCAGGAAAGAAAAAAGAGCTGTTAAAAGAACTTAAATGAGGCGCCTAAGTATAGGTCTAATCTTTCATAAAGTAAAGTGCATTGTGTTCAGAGACGTGCAGCAAATGAGCCATGATCAAAGTATGTTCTTTGTTATCATTTGCCTTTACATAATTGTATGGTTGTAGTGGGAGAGGTTAAGAAAAGCTTGTGGACTATTTGGGACAGAAAAATAAACATTGAATTTTTCATCAGAATGTTTGTTGTCTTGAGTGTTGGATAACTGTTCAAGAATTGAACTGAATTGCATCTTCAAGTCTTGTTGGTTGTTTGGCTTCCCCCTAAAATACGGGGGAACTTTGCTAAAAAAAAAATCCCCCACCGGTGAGGAAATACAAAAAACTTTGAAATGGACAATTAGCAAAGTCCCCATATTGGTCCGGGCTCCCCCCCCCCCACCCCCCCTCAGGAAGAGGGGGAGCGGCTGATGAAAAAAAGAAGTTATCTCAAAAAATAGAAATTGGTGGTTATAGATAAAGTTACTTATAAGAAGTTCAAATACCCTGGACCTCCTTTCATGAAGAGTGCCTGCAAATTTATAAACTCTCTCAAGGGGTCCGAATTGACCCTCTGATCATAAACCAATTTCTGGGATGGACCCTGCTTCTCAAGTTGTTTTTCAGGAGTTTTACCACCGTGATAATTGACAGTAATGAAGTACACAACCTTTGTTTGGGTCTTGAACTCCAGAGTTTGCATCTTATGATGTTGTTCCAGGATCCATACCCCCCTCCCAACAAAAGTTTTTCTCTTTTTTGGTTTGAAACCCCCGCCCCACCCCACCCCTCCAAAACTTCCAGTTAAGCTTCATACTTTCCTTTTAAAATTCTGGCTGTTTGGACATCCCCCCCCCCCCAACCAAGGGAATGTCCAGTGACCTTCGTCAGGGTAAGTATGGATATTTTTTGGAACTGTACATTGGAAAAATTGAAAGGCAACGTAATTGAAAATTAAAATCATTTTTATTGACTCCTTACCCTGCCTCAGTTGTAACTTGGATGCAAGATGCAAAGATCCACATTTGTAGTACTCAAGACTCTAAGATTACCAATTGTTCTGTAAAACCCAAGATTCCACAAGACTAATACAAAGCACCAAGATTTAGAGACTTTGATAATTATATAAGGTTATTTGTGTAGTAGGTAAGTCAAATTTAACTGACTTTCTCTCCTTCCTAAGTGTTGTCATTTTGCATTTGGTAGGTTACATGATGTAATGCACAGTGAGCGAAGGCTAACTTTGGTGTTTGAGTACTGTGATCAGGTATTACTTGTATGTTGTATTTAATATTTAATTTCCCTAATCTTCTCCAAATTACTTCACATTGCTACATCCATGTCATTAACGACCAAATTGCAGACTGAAAGATATTGACTAGTTTTTGACTACTTTTTTGATGACTTCTTAACCCTTTCAGCCCCAGTAGTGATCAGTATCAATTGTCTTGATGTTTAAAAAAGTTCTCCCAGTTAGTAATCAACAAAATCTATGAAGACCAGTAAGGAGAATTTGTATAATGATGTTGGGGCTTAAACGGTTAATGGCTTTCATGTCAATTAATCAATTATTACATGTACAATGAAAGAACTGTGAGAGGTGCACCTATGTCAAGGTTAATGTTCCCACTCATAACTCCGCCTCTTATAATCCTGGGATGTGATTGGCCAGATTCATGAAAGAAAGCCAGAAAAACTTGTCACAAAGTTTTAAAAATTGTTCAAGTGCCACCACATACACTGTAGCTCTGTAAAACAAACATTACCATAATTATGATGTCAATTCCATCAGTAGTATATGCCTCAAAATAAGATGTTTCTGATTAGCTAAATTTTAACCTATCACACTTATCACTGACTAGGGTGTTTAAAAGTCTTAAATAACTGCCTGTCAGATTGTTGGTATCACCTTTGGGTGAAAATGAATACAAGCTGTGCCCACAAGGCAATCTTCTGGGGCTTTTTAGGGCTATTTTTTGAAGTTTCCGTTATTTAGTTAAGCATCCCCATGACTTTTGTATGGGTCGCGCCACTGGGATACTAGTTTTGCATTTGATTCTATGCTTTTAATTTTAAGGTAATAGGACTAAGTAGAGTCCAATTTCGTCTGTAATAATGTTGTTTGTCTGAGAGTGACCAACAAAATCAGATGCACATAGTGGGAGCCCTTATTTGTTTACTTGGGAGTTTAATTACAAATCGCATTGGACTCCACTCACTCAAGCAACCCATTCAAGTGCAACTCCAGTGCTTTCAATAAGATTTGAAGCAGGTGGCTGTATAATGTTACCACAAGCTGGAGTTGTCAAAAGGGGCTAATGGCCCCTTTTTCCTCTAGGGGGTCTGGGGGCATGCCCCCCAAGAAGATTTTTGAGATCAGGAAGCTCAGAAATTCTATTTCCAGTGATTTGAGGCAAAATATAAAATAAGCATTCAAAATATTAAATAAGCATTCATTATTTTTGTTGGGAAAAGTATTTTATTGCATGGTACAAGACACAATTCATGAGTCAGTGTGATAAAATCTCATGTATATGATACACTTTATTATCCCTTGTGTATACTACAGATGAGTAGTTTTCCAATAGCAACTAACCATTGAATTGAGGCAAATTGTTAGTTCCTTTTTATTTGTTCATAAACACATTAAACCCACCGGAGCTCCGGCGGGAGCCGGGTCTTATTGAAAGCACTGCAACTCTCCTTTAACAGTGCACAAAATGGTGCATATTCTCCTGTTTCTCACTGACAGGTATGACTTAGAGCTTGCACACTTAATTTCCTGTTAGGTCAGATATTGGGGCTGCTGCAACTACAATAATTGTAGTTATTTTAGTCATTCTAGCTGTGCCATCTCTCATCCCCCAGCCAATCTCTAGACAGTGGAGACAAATGAACTGTTCAAATGCCCCATTGTACTGTTAAAAAATAAGTAACTTGCTATGTTTCTGCTTACAGTTGTAGCTACTTACAACTGATAGTTAATTCAGAGAAAACAAAGAGGTCTTATTTCTTAGTGTTTCCCAGTGGCCATTTGTTATCTCTCATTTCTGACCTCCTTGGAAACAGTTAACAGTTAGTTCGTCTTTGCTGATAAACCTGATAACACTGAAACAAAACCACGTTTCTGTGGGGTCAAAATAACAAAGCTGTCAAATGCCTGGGTAAGACCCTCAGAGGAAACATTGTGAAAAAATACACTGCAAATGTCCAGGGGGATGGGCACTGCTAGAATTGACAGATGTTAGATTCAGTTAGATGCAGTAATTTTGGCATTAATAGTTTTGAGTAGTTTGAAAATTGTATATGTTGGCACCAATTTTTAAACCTGTATTTAAAAAGACCACTATATTATCCCTTGTAGGATCTAAAAAAGTACTTTGATAGTTGCCAAGGAGAAGTGGATGATGCTGTTGTTAAGGTAATGCTGTTATCATTTAATACTCTCTATTACTGTGTAGCCAATAAATTATGTAGTAGTTAGGGCTGCAGCTTTAGGTTTCCACCCCAGCAATCATTGGTAAGTTTTTGCTTTGTTGGCTTTTGCGTGGAGGGAAGGGCGCACAAGGGAAAGAGCCCCTAGATCTAGTGGGTATGTCAAGTAGTTTCTAAAATGCACATGTATTCATATTAAATATTTTTTCTTTCTTAGTCATTTATGTTTCAATTGTTGAGGGGGCTGGCCTTTTGTCACAGTCGCAATGTGCTTCATCGTGACCTCAAGCCCCAAAACCTTCTCATCAATAAGGTAAGAACCAACCTAGTCTGTTATTACGTTGCTAAAAAGATACGTTTCTTTCTTAGTGGTTACAGACCACTGTAAGGTTATACATAATAGAACTAAACCAAAAATGTTAATTTACCAATAAGTATACCTTCTCTCCTGAGGTTCTGTGGAAGTATCTATTTGTTTGGCAAGTTAAATAATAGAGGCAATTACTGTTGTGAAACATTTGAATGAAGGCAAATTTATTTCTCAGTTTGATTTGAATAAAGGTTCTGTAGTGAACAGCAAAATTTTGTCATTAATCTTGGAAGTTTGATCATGATCAGCAGGCAGAGTTCAGCTCAGTCTCAACTTATCGGAATCATGAGCTGTGTTTAAAAAACGTTAATTCTAGCAAATTTCTCAAGCTTGATTCGTCTAATTTTTGTTGTTTACAGGATGGAGAGCTCAAGCTTGCAGATTTTGGTCTTGCAAGAGCGTTTGGTATTCCAGTCAGATGTTACTCTGCTGAGGTGAACAAACTGGAATTATTTACCTGTCCATGCATTGGCCTTCTTAAATGTTGTAAAGTGCTGTTGGATACTTTGTAGAAACAGTGCTATATGAATCATCATCATCATCATCATCATCATCATCATCATCATTATTTTTTTTTTCCGTCTTTAGTTTTGTTTTACACAGTAAACTTGCTATTCTCTGAAAATATAAACAAGTGGACCACCCCCTTTTAGTATCTAAACAAATTAGGGAGGGGGTAGGAGTGTCTTAGAGGCTATCATTAAAACCCTTTTTACGGGCATGTTTCGTAATAATTTGCTGTGTACATTTACAGTCCTGGGCTCAGTTGTTCAAAGCACAATTAAGCTAACCCATGAGTAGGGTGAACTTTGATTTAGGTTTGATTACTCATTAATAAAGACTTTTCTGAAATATTTTTGCCCTTCAGTTTTCAATGAACGTTTTCTTTACCTCTAGCTGAAAATTATCGTTTAAAACATTTCATACGAGCAAGCTGAAAACCGCTGTGAACTTTTACTTGTGGATTAGCAGTACTCGGCTTTCGGACAACCGGGCCCTGGGTATTTTAAACATGATTTGCTTGTTATCAGTACACACAGCATTGAAATCAGCTTTAAAGAGGGGCGGAGAAGAGGTTAGGGATCTTCGGGGCTGTCACAAAAATCATCACATCGTTTCCTTTCATTCCCTTCTCCCTTCTGCCCATACCCTGTACCATGTCCGAGTTATCTGAGCAGTTTGATCGGGGTTGCCATGGTTAGGGAAAAGTCAGGGGCCGACATAATTTTTTAAGCTCAGGGAAAAATCAGGAAAGTTTGCAGCAAGTCAGAGAATTCTTACTTCTACCCAAAACTAAGTGAAAAGACAGGGAATTCCATTTTTGGTTTTGTCACGAGGTTTAATAAGGGTATAGCGAGTTTACTATACCCCGGTGGCTACATTTAGCGGCCAACAGCTTACTTAAATAATACAGTTGAACCTCTCGTAAGCGAGCGCCCAAAATGTCCAGCGTAAGAGGTCGCTTAAGAGAGGCCAGAGCATAGGAAGTCAAAATTTTGATTTCTTAGTTTATCTAGTTTCAGATGTTTACTGTCAATAATCCATGCACAGACTGGCATAAAAGCCAAAATGAAGTGTATTATCGTTTTTGTAGTATTTTGAATTGACAGTTCAATGCGCTCGACTTTAGCGGAGGTCGGGTGTCACAAATACGTATAGCGAAACTCCCACACAATTTGCACCCTGTGAGAAGAGGTCGCTTACTGGAAGTAATAAAGAATAGAAAAATTCAAACTATGGACCCAAAAAGTGGCAGCGCCGGGTTGCTTACGAGAGGTAGATGTCTACGAAAGATTCCAACTATAATGATTTAACTAAGAACAAAGTGGTCGCTGACGCGGTACGGGAGGTGGTCATTTACGAAAGTTCGGCGTACAGGGAGTTTCAGCTGTATTATCATTGTAAACTCTGTAATACTTCTCTTTCTGGAAAGGTGGTGACCCTGTGGTATCGTCCTCCTGATGTTCTTATGGGAGCAAAGCTTTACTCAACATCAATTGATACGTGGTCTGCAGGATGCATTTTTGCAGGTTAGGCTGGGGTTTTGGCCCTAAAACTCAACTTGGGCACGTGAGTTACCATACTTTTGTACAATAAGGTCCTCTGTCTGGCAGCAAGTAGACTACGAGCAGTCTCTCTTTTCGGGATTGTCAAGCAAAAACGAACGAGCGAGCGAGCGCGTGACACGCGCGTGATCAGCCGCTGGTGTAGTCAGCTCTCTACACTAGCGGCTCATCACGCGCGCATCACGTTTCCACGCGGCAGGCGATTTTCATACTTGCTCGCGCGTTCTTTTCACTCGACTATCCCTGAGCGCAGAAAGAGTGCTTGTAGTCTAAGCAGCCAAAGACACCTATAACTTAAGGGAAAGGGGGGTCATGCAAACATTATTGACTTACTGGGGGGGGGAGCTGGCACTCTTAGTGTCGCTTATACTCGTAATTTGGCCGTCTCAAAAAAAGCTGTTGAATGATTACCGAAAAACTCCCCTGTGGAAATGTGGTAGGGCAGAAACTGATGTGCATGGTATGGCTTAATGAGAATCACCAACATTGCAACTAACAAAGGTCTGTTCGGTGAGCTACGGGATTGGTTAAAAAAAAGCAACTCATTTTTAACGTGCTCTAACTAATAAAAGCATTTTTTTTTACGAATGTGTTTTTAAAAAACATGCGCGGCTTGGCTTTCACGCGTTTTTCCGCGCTTGGCACCAGTTACATGTTTCCCACTCTTGTCATCAGGTGCGTGTTTTCCCGCGCTTAGCATCAGGTGCATGTTTTCCCGCGCTTGCTACATTTTACATCTTTTCCCGCGCTTAGCATCAGGTGCATGTTTTCCCGCGCTTGCTACATTTTACGTGTTTTCCCGCGCTTAGCATCAGGTGCATGTTTTCCCATGTTTGCACCAGGTACATGTTTTCCCGCTCTTAGCACTGATTGGCTCGTTAAATCTGCTTTTGTAATGATTGCCGAGATGTAGGCTTAGGTAAATTCTGCTCGTAAAATGGCTTATTCTGCCTGCCGGCAGTGCTCGCAAAAATCCCTTATTCTGCTCGAAATTCTGCTCAGACACCCTTATTCTGCTCGAATTCTGCTCGGTACCTGAAAAATTTTCGGCCCTTCGGGCCTTATGTATTTTCACGAATATGGAAGGGAGCCTGGCCCTTACCCCCGAATACTAATTAGATATTCATTATGCGTAGCAAAATTGTAATTCATCTTACCTTATAACACTAATATTAGACGAAACAGTGAATCATGTGAGTGCATTTTAGCTAATAATCAAGTTAATCACAAGGTATTTTCCATTTGTTTTTTATTTGGTTTCAAATTTTTCTTACATCTGTTATGCATATCATTAGTGCCGTTGATTTTCCCTTGTTGTGCTCAAATTCTGCTCGAAAATGCCTTACTATGCCGGCAGAATGCTCGCCTCAAAAATCGCTTATTATGCTCGAAATTCTGCCGTCAGAATTTATCCAAGCCTACCGAGATGTGATTTCTTCGCTTTCGATTTCTCTGTAGTCTTTAGAAAAGCACTTTATGGAACGCATGATTCTACAGCTAAGTTTGCTTGACGCGTTCTTTTCTCCCTCAGAAATAGCAAACGGAGGCAGACCGCTTTTTCCTGGGAGTGATATAGATGACCAACTGAGACGGATTTTTAAGTATCCTTTGATAAATTTTATAAAGCGTAATGCATTATCGTTATTTTTCCAGTTCATTTATTTCGTTTTGTTGGATCATTTTTACGATTTCTCTCTTTTCTCAGACCTTCCTTTATTCTGGTCCCCAGTACCCCCCCCCCCCCGGGCTTGTTAGGTATCACTAGTCTAACACTAGTCTAACTAGCCTGGGGAGTAGGGCTGGAGAGCAGACTTGCTATCCGTAAACCAGCTGGTGTTATGCTGCAAAAGAAATTTGATTTAATTGTATTAAATACTGTTTCAAAAAATAAGTTAAAAACGCAATAAAATGTTTAACTTAAGGGCGACTGTTGTCAGGACAGAAAATGAAACTGTAGAAGTGTATATGTGCTAACATTGCTGACAAATGAAATGTAGGACAAAACTTCGCTGCCGAATGAATTTGTTTTAATTGCAAAGTGGAAAAATGCAATAAGATAGCGGTTAATTTTGTATAAAATCACTATCGTCTGGGTTACGTTTCAGCCGATGTAAATTTCACAAAGACTCGCAGCAAGGATTCCAATTCTACGGAGAAAAGCGAACAAACAAATGTCTTTAAGCCCTTCAGCACGACCGTGCGTGATCGCCTTGTGATTTAGAAATGTGATTATCCGATGTTCTAACACTGATGTCTCAGCACATTGGTCCCCCTTGCCTTTTGTGTGATTTTCAAGTTCAGTGCTTATGCCGTGATCATCCGATGATGATGTGGCGAAATACTGGGCGTTGGAACCACTTAGATTTGTTAGAACTCGGACAAAATATTTTATGCAAAAATGACGTCGACTTCTCTGATTAGTCAAATAACGAAAGCCTAAAGAACATTGGTGCGCCTCACCACTTGTGACCAAAAACAGAACTTCTTCAGCCTTAGAAAACTACCGTGTGATTTACTGGAATACTGAAGTCCTGAATTTCGGGTTTAAAATTTAAACAATTCATAATTCGGTCATGCTTTGTAAAAGAATCGCTGAGAAAATTAAACGAGTGAATTCAGGTGAATCACAGCCTGCCACCGAACATCGAATTTTTTTTTTTTTTTCAAGGAAACAGAAAGTTAATGAATATTTTTTACTGAATGTGACACGAAGTTTCTTCTCCGTTCTTACAGCTTGCTATCAGTACGACCTAGAGTCTCTACGAGAAATGCACAGTTAAATTTTTCATAGTTACAGGGAGAGATCGGGTGCTTAAATGACGGAAATTAATTTCCTTCTTCTTTGTGGTGAGTTTTAGTGTTTTTGCCTTTTGCCTTTTGGCGACCCGCTCTTGTAAAAAGGTCGCCAGTAACATAATTTTTTTCAAAGGCATCAAAGGGCATGAAATTGCGCCTTTACTCCAAAGAAGCAGCAAAAACTCTTTGTCATCACTGTCTACATGTACTGGAAGAAGTCACTAAAAGTGTGTGTTGTTGAGACTTGATTTCCTGTATTTACTTGTTAGAGAGATTAAGCATCACGTTTACGGCAAACGCGAACGGCAAAAATACCACGTGATCATGAGTTTCCCACCAATTTTAATTTTCACGTTTCCCGTTTTCAAGGCAAAGAAGCCTGTTTTTGCGTTCGTTAACAACGTGAGTGTTTATTTGAAGTTTTTTAATCGTTTGGCTACAATTATCAGCCTGTGTCTAAGCCCAGTGGTGTTTTATCGAGCTGTTGTTTAGCTGTCACCTTCGGAAAGGCTGTGAACCCTTTTATGAAAAAGTTGCTCAAATTATGTAGTTACGTCAAAACGTCCCGTGGAAACCACATTCAACTGGTAATTAATATTTTGCTTAACAGTTAGAAAGCTGCTTTTTTGTGTATCCCAGCTTTTAAGGAGTTTACGCCTAACTTAGAATAGTTTCACTTTAAAACGGCAGACGGCAAACGGCGGGTTGCCGTCTGCCGTAAACGTGATGCTTAATCTCTCTATTGTGAATTAACTTGCTGTAAAAAGGTTAAAGGCAATGACTGTCAGGACGAAGATAATTTTACCATTCGTTCTTGTTATTGAAAGCACTGCAACAACAAATTGACATGCAGAGTTTAACGAGGTTAACTGATTAAACGAGATTAAGTGATTAACTGATTTGATTTATAATAACCTCATGTGCACACGTGGACGCACGTGAGGGTTATTTTCGTTCTGGTTAATCAATCTTGATTGTGGCTTCGCCTCTGTTTTTATGATCCCCCAAATTTTCGCTATGTAAAATTTAAATTGTAGCTCAGCTCCAGTATCTTTTGATAATAGTATCGTTTTATGGTGCTAACGGTCGCGCTTAAAAATCCTATCATTCCAGCATTTCCTGGATAATCAATACAGAGACTTTACGGGCGTTGTAAGTAGATTTGTATTTCGTTACATACCAGCCGTCAGTTTATTTCTTGGTGGTAGAATTATGTTATATGTGATAAACTGAATTGGTGTCATTGGTGTTAAAACCAATGAATTTCATTTGAAATGTCTTGGTTCCCTCACACGAACCAGTTACGGTTTTTAATTAGTAGTTTCGGACGTTGCTGTTTTGCAAAAGATGGCACAGAAATGCCACACGCGAAGAGCCAGTTGTGCTCTGCAGTGTTCTCGGTGCTGTCGTGGTTATAAACTCCGTACAAGTAGAGTCTCTTTGTGGTAGCCTCTATTTAAGCGATTAGCCGGCTCCTATTTTTGTTCGGTATTCTTTTAAAACGTCAAATAATAAAACAAAAAAAGGCGAGCAATGTAACAGAAAACAAGCGGACAAAAACAAAAAGTAAGTCCGTGAACGTATTTCATGCAGAATTACACGGCTCCTAAGTTTAACAATTTTAAAAATACTACACTTCCAGGTGAAAATGTAATAACTTTCTTAGATTCTTACGGCCAATTTTTCCGGTAAAATTCAATTCCGGTGAATTCCTAGCCTGCTATCGCACATCGAATTTTTCTTTGAAATCTTCTAACAAGAAGAATTTTGCTCGTGTTAGACATACGCCATTTTTTTTTTTGAAGTGGCAGGACACAGCATCTCGCCTCAGCAACATAGAAAACACACACCTCTTCGGACGTTGTCCTAGTACACTGGTGTTCATTCTCACCAAAGTTTTCCACGATCTTAAATCGAGAATGTCTTCAACAAGCGAGGTATGTCATTACTTTAAACTTATATTTAGTGGTGTGTTTCTGTTTGGTGCGATTGTTTAAGTTGTTTCCCCTGACGCTTATTGATATCAAAATCTTGCTTCTTTGGGCAGATTAAGCTCCCGGCAGAACAGTCAGAAAACACAATCCAGGCGATTGAAGAACATCCAGCAAAAACTGATGACAAAGGTAATAATCATCTTTTTTTAATCGTTCTAGTCACTATCGCTTACTAAACATCTTATAACCAACGCCTCACAAATGTCCTTCCGTCTGAATGTATTTCATTTTCAAAATAACCAGTAGCACGGCCTCCCAGAAAACTAACAAACAACAAGACAAAGAGAAGAATTTTGGTTTGAGCCATCACTATCACAAGTCCTTCTTACAAAGTGACAAGTTTAGATGGGGACGAGGTGGAGGATTTTTTTCACGGAAACAGAATTTTAATGAATATTTTTACACTGAATGTGACACGAAGTTTCTTCTCCGTTCTTATAGTTTGCTATGAGTACGACCTATAGTCTCTGCGAGAAATGCACAGTTAAATTTTTCATAGTCACAAGGACAGATCGGGTGCTTAATTAAATGACGGAAATTAATTTCCTTTTACTTTGTGGTGAGTTTTAGTGTTTTTACAGTTTTAAATTAGATGAGGTGGAAAAAAGAAAATTAAGCCACATTAATATGAAATGGTTGACCCTTGAACACAACAAAACGTCCCGCTGGCGACAAATACGATTTTTGAAATCATTCTTTCATCGTCGGTCAAAAGACGTCTGTTTTCGCGCCACTTCAAAATTTTGCACTAAAAACAATTTTAAAACCTGTATAAGATTCTCAAACGCCTGTTTGCTTTCCAAATTAGGCGCGATGCGTCGGGTTCAGAACATCACGAGATTTATATCTTATGAGACGCCAGCCTATGTAGCAACAAAACAGCATTGCGTCGGAAGAAATCAGGAATAACTTTGAGCTGAAAACTGACAGCGTAGTCATCTCCCTTAGAAATGCGCTGAATCTTCCACTCTCTCAGTCTGAAAGCCAACAAATTATCCCGTTTTGCTGCAGTTCCAAATAGAACTCATTCGGCAGTGCAATAATGCTTTTTCCTAGTTTTGGTTGTTTTTTGTCAATCGCCATTTTAAAACATGTTATGTAATCTTTCCAAAAACAGAACAGATCGAACTTATTACACTTTCTTCAGCTCGTTTTAGAAGTTCAAAGATCCCGAAAATCTTAAAAGGGCACTGCGATTTGTAACGTGAAGCGACCGCCATCCTTTTAAAGTCTGGTGATAAATTCCAAACTCCCGGCGATGACCACTCTTTAATGGCGCGACGCGTTTGTAAATCTCGTTCCATTTCTCGGAAGGGCCCGTTTATGTGGGAGGAATCTTTTCTTCTTGAACTTCTTGAAATGCTAGCAGTACAAAGGAAAAAGTTGCATTATTTTCTAATTTAGAAACATTAAGAAACGAAAAGACGTACTTTCATTTAAGTGGCCCTCGCGAGCTCGAGTTGAATCTATCATATGTTGAAGTCAATTTATGGTGTTGTTTGCAGTGGTTTTACCGCTTACTGTTAGTCTATGTGCTTACCGTTAGCCTGGTGATTGGAGGTTTTTAGTCATCTTTGTTTCCGCATCCACTCTTCAGGAATTTTAATTTCATTATCCCTGTTCATAGCTTCCATTTGATTTGAGTGCTCTTATGTTCTCAGTCTCTCAATGTAAAACCTGACTTTACATGAATCCACGTTTGTTTTAAAACATAGAACAAATCCAAACCAAAATCAGCCCAAACTAAGGGGTACAAAACCTAGCAAATTGATACAAAATATGACACACTCACTCACTCACTCACTCACTCAATTTATTTCTTTCTCCCAGATCTACCATGAAGGGCATCCAAAGTCATTTCGCCGGCTGGAAAAGCCAGAGATGTCGACCAAGCCAAGTTGCCTTTCAGTGCACCAAGCTCAGTTTTTTGGTAATACGCCTTTTGGCGACCCGCTCTGGTAAAAATGTTCCCAATAACAAGATTTTGTTTAAATATTTATCTTTCTGGCATCAAAGGGCATGAAATTGTGCCTTTGCTCCAAAGTAGCGGGAAAACTCTTTGTCATCACAGTCTAGATGTACTGGAAGAACTAAATAAAAGTGTGTGTTGTTGAGACTTGATTTCCTGTATTAAGCATCACGTTTGCGGCAAACGCGAACGGCAAAAATACCGCGTGATCGTGAGTTTCCCACCATTTTTTTTTTTGCAGTAAACATTTTTTATTATATTTTGTGCAGGAAATTTTACACTATTTTACAGTATTTACAATATACTCTTCTTAAAGTTAAATAAGAAACCAAAAGGAGGATGCATGGTAGTTCCAATTTGCCAATGTTCAGCAATTATTCTCAATACGGCATTTATTTTTGAGTTGAGTAGTAAACTCTTGGAGGGAGATGGCTTTGTTATTTAACTTACTTGAATATAGATAGTGGCGCATAAAGATGGTGGTATAGTTAAATTTCTTCGTTGTTTTTCTATCGTATGAATCGGAAATTGTACCAAATAACATTTCTTTTGTTGCTGGGGTGATCTAACACGCGTTTGTTGCGTTAAACCATTGGAAAACGTCTTTTGCAAATGCCTTCGTAAAAAAGCATTCGATAAATGTGTGGTCAATGGAGTCGTTTTGTCCGCAGTATATACATCCATCATCCTTCTTGATACCAAATTTGAGTAATTCTCTCTTGGTTACTATAATTCTATGTATGAACTTGAAGTGAAACTCTTTGAGTTTATTTTCCTTACAAACATTTTTGAGCGACTTGAAGATCCTACACCAGGAATCTTCGTTTAGAGAGAGACTTTTAGTCCACCGTTTGGCACCAGTTTGATTGTTTGTATGGGTTTTGTCATTGAGTAACTTGTAAAAATCTTTCGATTTAGCTTTTCCCACATTTATTTGTGCAGTGTCATTCAAGTGGAAGGTGGCAGTATCTTTTGCATTTGTCAATAAACGGTTCGGTATTGCGCTATTTATGTGATAGTACTGAAGAAAGTTAGTTTGGCATCCGTATTTATCAGAAAACTCCTTGAAAGTTAAGTTTCCATCATTTTTAAGAAGGTCTTTAATAGAGACTCCTTCCTTGAACCATTCATTAATATATACCATTAATGTATAATTAATCATTAATGTATACTGGCTTCCCGCCAACTAGTATGTCTTTGTTGTTGAATAGAACTATATCTTGTGATTGGTCATAGCCATAGAGAGTTTTCAATTCATTGAAAAAGTCGAGTGTATTTTTATAAAAAACGGGTAGTTGGTTGAAATACTTCGCACTATAGTTGCACCTCAGTATGAAATCTAGACCTCCCATTTTTCTGAAGAAATGTTTTTAAAGTGTGCACCAACTCCTCTTGCCTGTGACCAGTATCGAGCGATCCAAGCAAGATTGAGCGATTTGAACATTAGTCCTATATCAGTCATGCGTAATCCACCTTTACTGGTATCTTGATAGAGTCCTGATCTTTTTATTTTGTCTTTCTTGTTTTTCCAAAGAAATTTAAAACATTTTGTTTTAACGGTGTCTTCGATTCCTGCAGGAACGACAAGATTTGATGCTGAATAAATAAGCTGAGATAAGCCCAGAGTTTTGATTATCATTACTTTTCCAGAGTCAGATCCCGTGCACTCCACATATCGAGTTTTGTTTGTAATACTTTTAGTTTTTGATTAAAATTAAGCTCGTTGTTTCTTTTCTCGTCATACGAGAAGTGAACTCCAAGTATCTTAACGGGACTGCGCATCCACTTCATTCCAAGTGGGTTGCTCGTATTATTTGCCCATTTCCCTAACCAAATCGCCTTTGCTTTCTTCACATTTACACACAGACCGGCTATCTTGCCAAACTCTTCTACTAATTTCAAGGCCCTTTCCACAGATGCTAAGTCAGCGCAAAAAATGTTGGTGTCATCCGCAAACAGAGACAATTTGACTTCATTTCCGAATATCTTGATTCCATTGTAACTTGGGTCCTGACGGATTTTATGAGCTAGAATTTCAGTTGAAAGAATACTGAAACAGGTGGGGAGACAGGGGGCAACCCTGTCTCACACCTTTTGACGGCTTAAACCAGTTGGTTGCAAAGCCGTTATTAAGCACTGTACTCTCTGTGTTCGTATAGAAAGTGCTAACCCATCTTTTTATGTCCGAACCAAAGTTGAAGTAATCTAGCGTCTTCATTATAAAGGGCCATTCAATAGAATCAAAAGCTTTGCGGAAATCTAATGACACTAATATCCCTGGTATCTTTTGCAATTCGGATATAAGACTGTCGTTTTCCCCTATATATCTCCCTTTCACGAAGCCCGTTTGGTCCGGATGAATTAAATTTGGAAGTATTGGTTCGAGACGTTTAGCTATTGCTTTTGCTGCTATCTTAAAATCCACGTTTAATAATATAATAGGCCTCCAATTTGATAATTCTAACAAAGAGCCATCCTCTTTTGGGATTAACGTGATTACCCCCCTTCGTTGCGAAATGGTAAGCTCGTTAACCTCGTGAGCTTCATTAAAGCTTGCTGTTAAATCGTTTCCTAGTAAGTCAAAAAAAATTATAAAATTCAGCTGTAAACCCGTCTTCCCCGGGTGCCTTGTTATTCTGAAAAGTTTCTAAAACATTTTTACATTCGTGAAACGTCAAAGGGCCTTCTAGGCCATCCCGTTCGTCGTCTGAAAGCTTAGGGATCTCTAGATTTTGGATAAAATTGTCATACGCATCATCACTAAAAGTGTTTTGTGATGTAAGTCTTTGTAGTACGCTTCAAGGTGATTTAGGATTAATTTTTCGTCGTTCGTGTTTGAATCATCTTGCAATCGAAGTTCGCCTATAGTTTTTTTGTTATAATTTCGTTTTTCCAGATTAAAGAAATATTTTGTCGGACGTTCTCCATTCTCCACCCAGCGACACTTTGCCCTGAACGTAGCTTGCTTTCCTTTATTCTCGTAAACTGATCTATCCAAAAACGGATTTTGCGTTTCTTTACCTAAATCCGAAAATGGATTCATAATCATAGATTAGTGATCTGAAGAATCCACACTCCGAGTGGATACATCAGATCAAATCTAAATCCGAATTTTTAGGATTCATGATCCGTGCGTTTCCTTGGGGGACAGATCCGAAAATAGTACATCTGTCAAGCGGTCTTCCATGCAAATTTACTGGTCTCGCCATATTTTCTCTCGATCTTGCGTGACAAAACATTCCATCGTGAAAAAGAAAATTCAGGTGATTATTCCGTTCCGTATATTTGAAAAGTTTTCTCCAAAAGTACAGACAGAAGCATTGACACGTCAGGATAACTTCATTTGTGTACCATTTCTGCAATTCAGGGACCAGAGTTTGCTAATTGTGAACGCAAATAGCGAGTTCACTTGAACTACTGCAGATACTGTCCTTGTTTATAAATTATTTGTATTTCATTTTAGTTGAATTCTAGGGCAGTACGAGAGAAATATCGTTCTGATATATATATTGCGTGCCTCCAGCCTGTCTTGTCATGACAAAAAATTCCTTTTTCGGATTTTGCGTTTCTTTGGTGTCGAAGAATCCATATGATCTGGGATCACAAATTCGTTTTCGGATTCTCCCAAAGAAACGCACCCTAAATTCCGTTTTAAGGTTGTCATATTCTTGTAACACTTGATCCATGTGACCAGAGAAAAAGTTATTGCAAATAAAAACATCCAAATGATCTAATTGTCGTTTGATTTCTTGTTCACGATGATAAGTCGACTTAGCTTTACTTTTGGCATAAGAAATGCTTGCAGTTCTTATTTCCGTCTTCGTCATCTCCCAAAAGAGTCGCTTGTCTGTTAAATGACTATAGTAGCTTCGAGCTTGTGTGTACGTGTCCCGAATCATAGCGACATATTGTTCATCCTTGTCAAGGGCCCCTAGGGGTTTTACCTTCCCAGGACAGTGAAATGTAAATTGCAGCGTGGTCAGGTGCTATGGAAGGATAAATTTCTGTTTTCTTAACACTTCTTGTGAGATTTTTGGCTACCAGGAAAAAATCAAGTCTTGATTTCATTTTTAGGCTTCTTGACTCATACGTAAACTTGCAAAGCTTAGGATGGCGTACCCTTTGAATATCCACTTGGTCAAACATATCCATAGTGGTCAAGACAAGATTGCTATAATTAGACGGTTTCTACGGTGTTCCTCCAATTTTCTCTTTTTTTGACAACGTACAATTCCAATCGCCGCCTACAATAAGCACCATGATACAGTTGTTGAGTTCTTGCATAAACTCAGGTTGATTAGTCTGGTTGTTAGGTTCATAGATGTTGCAGAGTGACACCTTTTGAGAGCCCAGAGTAATAGTTATTCAAATTATTCGGCCTGAGGAGTTGGCATAACAATAGTCAATTTGGTAGTTCACAGAAGGATTGATTAGAATGCATACACCTTTACTGTGATTAGTGCCATGGGAAAAGAATAGCTCGCCACCCCATTCATTTTCCATAAAATTTCATCGGCAGGTTCAGAATATGTTTCTTGTGAAAATAAATGTTTGCTTTTTGGTCTTTCAGATAGGAAAATATACTCCTCCTTTTGGTTTGTTCCCTAATTCTCCGAACGTTTAAAGATAGAATATTCAAGTTCACTGTAGTACACATATAGCAAATTCAGAAAACAAAAATAAAGCTGAACACTCACAAATAGAAAAACAAACAAACGAACACAAAAACGAATACACTCACGCACTTAAGTATATACAGTACTTAAAAAAAAGAAAAGAAAAGAGAGTCTCCTTTTTAGCTCGCGGTCCGTCTCTGCCTCCAATTTAAGTACTCGATTTCACGTCTTACTTGATCCATCCTTCATAGTTGACACTGATTTAAATGGTCTTTGGGTCTTCTATCTCATTGATTTTGATGGAACTGCCTTCAGGCGATGTCTTTACAAAAATATTACCATCCAGTGTCCACACACTCAACAATAAACCGTCCCTCCGCATTTCTTTCGCTCGATTAACGATCTTTCGTCGATAAGAAGTGAGGTTTTCATTCAGGAAAATCCGAGTAGCTTCCGTGCGTGTTGCAGCGGTCGAAGAAGGAAATAGATTTGAAATACTTACATTTTTAAGCTTTGCTCTTGCTTTGTAAAGGCTTGTTTTCACTTTATGGCTGACGAATTTAACGATAATGGGTTTAGTACCTTTACTTGGCAGCTTATGACTGATTTCGATGTCTTGGGAGAGAACAGGCACTTCGATGGCTTCTGCGAATGTTAGCACAACCTCTTCAGTAGAGGTATAAGCACTCTCGGGAATTCCATGTATTTCTATGCTGTTCTTTCTTGTATATTGTTCTAGCTGATCATGCAGGTCGTAAAGTTCAGCAATTTCTCCTTTCTGCTCATTAATGTACTTTTCAGCAGCGGCTTCCTGCTCCGCATTTGCACATTGCTTCTTAATGCTGGCCAACGTCGCTTTGAGAGACGCTATCTCTGCCTTCTGCTCAAGAACGGTTTCCTTCAGTTGAGCCATTTCGTTTCTAGTTTGTTTATTCTCCAACAAGATACTTGATATGCTGATCTGAATATCTGCTCTGATTTAAGCTCTGCGCGGGTTGGCTCGTCTTTTGTTTCGGACTCTTCGTCTCCAGAAGTGATGTCTTCGGGATCCTTCGAAGCCGCCATATTGGCTCGCTTCGGTTGCGCTATCTCCCTCTTCCGTCGAACCACGGGCTCCTCGTTTGTGTTTCCCTCTGGTTTTGGACATAGGCAAGTCTAAACGTTGTTTAACGAAGGATTAGCTATTATTTGTCAGGTCAGAAAGGAAAATTGGGGACAGAGAACGCGCTCCTTCACGAAACGTGCCACAGCACACCGAGTCCACGCATGCTCTCCCCCTTCCCACCAATTTTAATTTTTACGTGTGCCATTTTTAAGGCGAAGAGGCCTGTTTTCGCGTTCGTTAACAATGTGAGCGTTTATTTGAAGTTTTTGAATCGTTCTGCTACAATAATCAGCCTGTGTTTAAGCCCAATGGTGTTTTATTTATTTTTCTACGTAAACTAACCGGTTAACTGTCAGCATTTACACAAAAAGGAAGAAAAAAGTACGACTGAGAAGTCAAGCTGTTGTTTGGCTGTCACCTTCGGAAAGGCTGTCAACTCTTTTATGAAAAAGTTGCTCAAATTATGTAGTTACGTCAAAACGTCCCGTGGAAACCACATTCAACTGGTAATTAATATTTGCTTAACAGTTAGAAAGCTGCTTTTTTGTGCATCCCAGCTTTTAAGGACTTCACGCCTAGTTTAGAGTAGTTTCACTTTATGCCGTTTGCCGTCTGCCGTAAACGTGATACTTAATCCGGCTCTCTATTGTGAATTAACTTGCTGTAAAAAGGTTAAAGGTAATGACTGTCAGGACGAAGATAATTTTACCATTCGTTCTTGTTATTGAAAGCACTGCAACAACAAATTGACATGCAAAGTTTAACGAGGTTAACTGATTAAACGAGATTAAGTAATAAACTGATTTGATAATAACCTCACGTGCACACGTGGACGCACGTGAGGGTTATTTTCGTTCTCGTTAATCAATCTTGATTGTGGCTTCGCCTCTGTTTTTATAATCCCCAAAATTTTCGCTATGTAAAATTTAAATTGTAGCTCAGCTCCAGTATCTTTTGATAATAGTCGCGTTTTATGGTGCTAACATGTTACACTGGGTCGCATTTAAAAATCCTATCATTCCAGCATTTCCTGGATAATCAATACAGAGACTTCACGGGCGAATTGTTGTAAGTAGATTTGTATTTCTTTACATACCAGCCGTCAGTTTATTTCTTGGTGGTAGAATTATGTTACGTGATAAACTGAATTGGTGTCATTGGTGTTAAAGCCAATGAATTCCATTTGAAATGTCGTGGTTCCCTCACACAAACTAGTTACGGTTTTTAATTAGTAATTTGACGTTGCTGTTTTGCAAAAGATGGCACAGAAATGCCATACGCGAAGAGCCAGTTGTGCTCTGCAGTGTTCTCGGTGATGTCGTGGTTATAAACTCCCAACAAGTAGAGTCTCTTTGTGGTAGCCTCTATTTAAGCGATTAGCCGGCTCCTAGTTTTGTTCGGTATTCTTTTAAACATGCAACAGAAAAAAAGAAAAAAACGAGCGATGTAACAGTAAACAAGAGGACAAAAACAAAAAGTAAAGGCGTGAACGTATTTCATGCAGAATTACACGGCTCCTTAGTTTAACAATTACATTCACTTCCAGGTGAAAATGTAATAACTTTCTTAGCGCAAATATTCCCCAGTTTGTTTTGTTTTCGTGTTCATTGTTTTCCTTCCCCGCTACCTTCTTAGCTGTTTCCTTTTGGATAATTAGCGTGTGAATTAAAAACTATCTGTATTTCTTCATGAAATTGCATACGTAAATATTAAACATGGATATGGGCCTCTTTTCTTTTTTCGGTTTTCATCGAGGTGGTCTTCGTTTGCTTATTTTAAAACCTCTCAAAAGCTGTGGCGATTTAATCATCTTCACAGCTACAATGCATCGCTTGTTCTATTTTAATAAAATGGTAAGTGCTTTTAATATCAATAGACTCAAAAGAAAGCTGGAACAATGCCTTGTTTTTAAGTGTGTCGGGCTGTTTTAATTGTAACAGATCGCATTTGTATGCCGGTAACTGATAGCCCCGAAATAAGCTTTACACAAACATCTCGAAAGGTCCTTCCTTAATTCGACCTTCTTGAACTTCCTTAATTCAAGTAGGCACAGGTATTTTACCTGTTTAAATTTTTTTTTTGGGAGGGGGGGGAGCAGTATTCTTTTGGGGGTGCATATCAAAAGTTGTCTTTAAAAAATACTCACTGTCTCAATAGAATTACCGCTCTTCAATTTACCCCAAAGTTAGCCTGTTTTCTCCCTAAGATTACAAAGGAACGTTAACATTATTTTTGGTGCAATAACAGAGAGCACATGTACATTAGTATCGTAATCTCTGATGACACCGGCTGCTTTCGAATTTATTTTGACCTTTTTGCTGTTTCCTTGACCACGCCTCAGAGTTCTAGGTGCGCCTTCAGAAGAAACCTGGCCCAACGCCTCTAATCTTCCCGATTACAAGGTACATGAATATTTTCCTTGCATTAAAAAAGTTTGAAGTGATAATTTACAATATTCAGTCAGTTGTTTGTTCAGTCTTTTTCTGTTTGTTTGTTTGTTTGTTTGTTTGTTTGTTTTTTGTCATTGTGGTTCGGGCTGTTACTTAAACAAAGGCCGTTTTTGTCAGTTCCTTAATCTTGCGTGCATTCTTTGAAGTAAAATAAGATCATAATAAATAAAGTACCTTTCAGCTAATTTGATTTGTAATATTATTAATGATTACTACTTCCCTGGCGTGAGAAATTATCGAAGCTATTGGTCAGTACTTTTCTTTTTTGCTGTTTATTATGCTGTACAGTTAAGTCTGTGGATGAATTTCTAAAGCGTGGCCATTCAAATGAAAGTTAGAAAGCAGTACATCCTTGTGACTGTTTTTTTCTCGGTAATTTGAAAAATAAAATTCGGTATTCTTTTGTTGTTTGAACTTGATAGTTCGAGAGATGAAAGGTCATCAATTTAAAACTGAAAGACCAATTGTTTTACCACATACAGCCTGCCTGCAGATACGAAAAAAGGAAATGGTCGCGTCTGCACGTAGGGTAGAAATTTCCTTGAGAAGCTGAGTGCAAAGTTCTTGTTTCAACCAGATTAATCCAGCTTTTGATCAACTGAATCATAACCTTGCTTTACCTCTCAAGAGCGCCTTAGCTTGAAACAAGAAAAAATTTCACTTCGCTAACCATGGAGAGACTTATTTATACTAATTTGAAGTATTTGAAAGATGGTAGATGGTAGAAAGATGACAGTATTTGAAATATGGTAGAATGAGGAATCTATGATACTAGGTGAGGGAGGCAGCGAGGCCGAGTGGTTAAGGGTGTTGTATTCGTGTCCGTAGGTCCCGGGTTCGAATCCCTCTCTGAGCACCTCATGGATTTGTTTCACGGCAATCCCGAGGTATGAATCCTTCGGCTGCGCTTGTAAATAGCCAACTGGATTGCCTCCCGCCAGCTGAGATTCTTAACCATGTAATGTTTCATTTGCAATATGTGTTTCAGTTGTTTGAGTGGTACGCCTGTGAACTAGCTGGTCTGTCTTAAGGCAGTACCGAGGAAATCTAAGCGCGCTGACCACTTTAATCAAATTTATTTATTATTTTTTTTACGTGTGCCATGTGTGATGTGCCGGTTTTTACGGCTTCCCGGCTCGGTGGATCCGCAATTTTAAAAACACTTGCAGTACAGCGTGTGCAGTGTGGCGTATATATTATGGCTTTATGGCCCATTTTGCGAACCAATGTCTTGTTAAACTTTCAGGACTTCTCGCACCTTCAGAGTGGTGGACCTGTTTCACTTGTCGTTGTTGTACCAAAGCTGTCTGCCGCAGGAAGAGATCTGTTACAGGTTTGATATGTTTTCTGTTTGCGTTCGAACAAACTGAATGTTTTGTTGTCTGTTTTTGAGAGGGCCTGTTAGCTAATCCTTTTACTAAAAAAAATATATATATATATTTTACGGAATACTACTGTAGGATTTCACCGACTAACAGTTGTTAAAACCACCTTGTACAACATACTAATCAGTCCCACAGGAAAGTATTGGTCAGTAACTTTTATTTGAATAGTCACATTTTGGGATTAGGTTAGAGTTACCTTGTGAGGCCAAATAAACAGCACCACCAGTGAAGTACTGTTTTTAAATTAGCTCTTATTACAACTGATGGCTCGGCATACTTTAGGATTTCATGCACAAATTCAAACATTGGAATTGTGTTCTACAGCGTAATACACAGCACCACAAAATCGTACAGCTAAAGAGTTTTTTTAGTATTATTATAATTCTTTTGAATGGTCCTCGCACTTTATGGTTTAATCCACAAAGTATGAAGGTTAAACCACATAACACGAACTGAGGTTTACCTCTGGGGATGAAAAGATTAACATTTCTCTTTTTTTCCACCGCCAACGCACGTGTGGCAGTCGCCCCATTGATTTCAAGGAGTGGAGGAAAACCGCAACGGTGTTGACGACGATGCGGGTGCCGACTTGAGCCACGTCCACATAGATGCGTTTTAAAAAATACACGTTTTAATTTGCCTGAAAACGACTGTCGTGTACACAAACGATTTCGTATCGTTCTGACCTGTACACGCTAATCCTAGACGGATTTCTGTTTTTGCGTTTTTGCCTAGTGTCCACACCAAAACGAAAGTGCTTTCAAACGTCTCCGTTTTCATCTGTCTAAACACTGTTTTTCAAAACGATGCGTTGTCACCCGTCCACACTAAAAAACCAAGCGTTTTTAAAGCGATGTGTTTCCACTTCTCGAAAATCTCCATTTTCGTTATGCGCCGATCAATTCGAAACTTCAACATCCCCCCTCGGGGCACACCCCGGGCATTTGACTGTGCATCGTGCCCGAGGAGGGGGGAATTTCAACGTTGCGTTGGAAGGGTGGGGAATTTGAACCGGATTAATCTCTTGTTCTGACGTAATACGCCTGTGAGTTTTTTTCGGTTTTTGCAGGGTTTGACGGATTTACAAGATAGAATTTTGCCTTTGTCGGTGAATAACTCTATCAAAAGAGTCTGTAAAAGAAGTTTCAAGGTGTCATTACGGCATATAACTCCCAAAAGTTCAAATGCCCCGGGGGGGGGGGGGGATGTTGAACTTTCGAATTGATCGGCGCATTAGCGTTTCGATGGTTTTAGTGTGAACTGACGCACAAAAAAATACGCGTTTTCGAACAAGGACACATCAGTTGTGACGGTTCCAGTTATTAAGCGCCCATTCTTTCAGCACTTGCATTGTACAAAACCTGTAATGTTTGTGAGCCAAGACGGCGAAACTTCTGTGTTTCATTTTGAACTTCAACGCTGTCTTTACAAATGGTATCTGCACCGAAACACAAATTGAATGGATAAAAACCAGCTAGGATTCTGTATTTTGAAGACCACACTTAAAGAAATGTTCGAGTCTTTTTAAAGTCCTTCAAACATCCGCGGTCGAGCGGTCGTGGTGATTTATTTGTGTCTACTCTTTATAAAGCCAAAAGGTGCATTTGCATCATCGAAAATATAACAATATTGACCCAGACTAATTAATTAATTCAGTAGCCAAGTGTTTTGAAACTATTAATTTAATATTATTTATCAGTTATGACTACTGACGGTCAGGATGGAATGGAATGTAATTAAAGAACGTTGGGCCATACTTTTCAAGCTCTATTATTGTGTAACTCAGAAAAAACGCTTAATCCAGCGTGATTTTCTCGGTAAAATAGCACAGAACAAAGGAAAACAAGACTTGTTCAGGCTCTTTGAGAGTCAGTGAGGGTAGAGGCAGTTCAACGATCGAGAGAGAGCTGAGAGTTTGAATCCCTGCCAGGTCTCAGCGGCTCTTGTTCTGGTTTGATCCAGACTTTAGTAGACGTTGTTGTATAATATTGGCGACGTTAAGCAGCCACGATTAACTCCGCGGAAAATGTCTGCTAAAAAGCGAATTCACGTTGTTATTTATAACTACATACTTCGCGATCTTTCCCAATAGTGCAATTTGCCTTTTATGGAGTTCCATTCTTAGGCACGACGTTCGTGTTCAGATAGAGAAAGGAAAATTTACCGTCTTGTGTTCATGTTCTCCATAAAAACAGATTTTGGTCATTTTACGTCGTTTCCAGAGGATGGTAAAAAAAAAAAGTGCCAAAGTGTTTAACGCACATGTAGAGTCCTTGCTAAGTTTATGACCTCTTTAAATAAAGACTATGTCTATGAACCTTTTGTTTGAGTGACGTTCTCGTTGCCGTGGCCCTCGTTTAGGCCCAGTGGTGATAAGCATCTAATTTCTCCTTACATTGTCACTACTTAAACAAGCATACAGGTCATGAGAATAAAAGAAATGATCACCAAAAATGAAATGTCCTGATTTTAAATCAAATTCTCCCAACTAGTACCATAAGATATATATGAATTACAGTGAGAGAACGTACATGTTGATATTGGTGTCTAAATGGTTAAGGTCCCTTTTCAGATTACCAGCCTATCTACTGTTGATTGTAGTTTTTCCTCGTTACTAACGCGTCCCTTTCATGATTTTCCTAGAAACTGTTGGTCCTCAATCCTGCTCACAGAATATCAGCCGAAGACGCCATGCGACATCCATTTTTCTCCGATCTCAGTCCTTCGTTTCGAGCGTGACTCAAAGATCACACTGACCAGAGATGAACAACTTAAAACTACTCGGAACTCGCACCTAGCGCCACATCCTTCATGTATAAATCATATTGTAATCTAATTTTAGCTAATCTTTAATATTATATACATGAATGTACAATAAAGTTTTATCGCTCAACAAAACAGGACCCTTGTAGTACAGAATGACAGGGGCTAGTGGCTATGTCTTCACGGTTGACAGAGTTCTAGTTTTTGTGGCAAAACTGTACGGAAATTAAACGAAGCGTTTTTTTCGCGCAAGTGATTGCGCCTGGAACACCTGAATAGGAAGATATCAAGCGATTTTCTCGTAGGGAGAAAAAACCACAACAAGTTGTTTTTAGCGAATTTTTCAAGATGCAAGGAAAGATCTTAAAAGAAATTGAACCAGTTTTGTCAAGTTGTAATCCGTTTCCATCCCGACCATCGGTAGCAAAAGAAACTCATTTATAGTTTTAGAAAACCAGTAGAGTAATTTAGAGCAAAACTAAATCATCATTGTCATTGTTTCCTTTGAATGTCAGTATGTCTTGAGCTTTCCAAAGTTGAATCTCCTACTTTATAAAAATTCAACCAGACCCTTCTCCACTCCCTTAAACTTTTGTTTAGGAATCCCAAGTTGGTTACCGGCAAAGACTACTTCTGTTTGTTTGTTTTCGCATATTGTTTGTTTTAGGGCTATCGAAGTGATATTTGTGTAAACTAAAGCGCTTGTTCTGTACAGATTCTGAATATTTAACTGGTAGAAAATTTCAGGGAATAGAATCTGTTACCAGAATTTACGTTCTTCAGATGCCTCTCCGAAAATCCTAGACATTCACATCCAAAAACGTCCAAAACTTCATTTTATTTCCTCTGAAAACAAAAGGCACTTTGTTCTCCATGTTACGAAACTTTGAGGTGGTATTTCACTAAAGGAAACTGAACTTTATCATCACAATTAAATCTGAATATCTGAGACTATTAACCGCCTCGTTCGGAACAGCTTTTCCACCGAAACACCCTGCCGAAACGATCTGTTGGCTTCTTTGCAAACAAATCTTTAAGATATTGGAAATGTTTTTTCACAATAAAAATTTACTGCTTGTTCATTGTTTATTCACCGTACTTCTCTCTAATTTTCATGGAGTCACTTGTGTGAAATTTAAGCTGGCGGTCTTGTTAGCCGCCATTTTATCGAGACCAAAGAGTCCTGGGCGTTACTAGTTAAGGGAACAGCTGAGGTTACGTGTCAACCGCGCAGTTCCGATCACTTCCTTTCTGGCAAGCATGAAATACGGAGGCAAGATTTTCGTCTCGTGTCTCGCGGCTACATTCTCATCAAGGAAAGAGAAATTTTTGTAGACGGCATCCTGAGAGTCGGATTGTTCGTAAGCCGATTAAGGCCATCTAATCTCGGATTAGCTTAATCGTGCTTTCAAAGAACCGGGTCCCGCTGACTAATTGGGTGTATGCACGTGACGTCATGGCCGCCATATTGGTGTACCGTTCACAAAAGGTTTCAATAATAATAATAATAATAATTTATTAATTTGCTATAGTGCCTTTCAACATATGAATGATCAAAAGCGCTTTACATTCACATCATGCTAGTTAAAATTTATAAAGCGAATCTATGGTTTCTCACCAGCTCCTTTTGTTGTTGTGTTGGGATTGCTTGCATACGCTCCATTGACTAGCGGGACCAGGGCGGGTAAAGGGTGGGCGATGAAACGAGCGGGTCCGAGCAAAAAGGTGTGATGCAGTGGTTTGGGTTTGATTTTGGTTTGACAACTGAAGTGTAGTTTCAGGACGCAAAACCCTCCCCGGCATCTGACGGATCAAACGAGTGTAAAAATAGTGTATATGGTGGGAAATTTTTGCAAGTTTCCTTCGAGACTGAACTCGCAAAGGAGGTACAAAAGGGGCTAGACTCGGCTGACGAATGTCAGTCATGTGAATTAACAACCACAGCCACGGAACCGAAAGTGTACGATCTTTATCATCGAATTACGTCCGTATTTCCTTAGCTAAGCCATCAATGCAATTTTTGGGGCATAAATAGCTAAATCTAGCTAAATTTGTGATATGTTTTGAAAAATTCATTAGTCTGCAACTGCAACATATAAGAAATTTAGGGTGGAGTAATTTGGTGCTTTCGCAGAAGAGACCGCGGAATAATTGTTGGTCTCATTTAGCAGGGAATACCTCTTTCAGTCGGCATTGCCCGATTCCACGTAAATTAAAGCAGCTTAAAACAAACAGATTAAGCTGACTTTTGCACTAACATAAACATATTGAGTTTCAAACTAAAATATCTCTTAAAGGGTTTAAAAAAGACCCAAAGGACTCCTCGAAAATAAACGAGAAAACTTCATTTCCGGTTTGTTGAAAGGCAACTTTTTGCCGCCATTAAAGTGCTTAAAATAAATACAGTCAGTCGGCACAAAGTCTAATAAAATTAAATTGTTATTGATACGCTTGCATCGTTTCACCGCAGATCCCTATTTAAAAAAACAGAGACTGCGAACTTGGAAAAGATATAAATTTTAGCTGAGTTTGGCCACTTTTATCAGTTAGCACATTCACCCAATATTCACCTTCTCAGCTGACAGATTACGAATTCTCGGCCAAAGGTAAGACTCCTTTTCTGGATGTGTGAAAAGTTTTGATCGTCTCTTAACTATCAGGAGTAAAAAGTAACGAAGACCGTCGATTCTTTCAATTTTCGTCGCCGGACAAAATTGGATTTGGACCTTTCCCCCATTTACTACCCTTACACTTTTCCTTGCTTATTTGCCATTAAAAAAAATTAATTTTGATCAAGATCATCCTTATATCAGGCATTTAGTCGAGTTTGCTACGCGTGTTTTCAAACAATCAAGGCTGTATTCCTGTGTAAATAACCCTCATCCAGTCACTTTATGACAATTGTTTCATCAATATCATTCGACCAACTTCAAGTTCGTCGGAAATACCCGTGTATGACTTCCTTGGCGTTATTCTTACGTGTTTGTGGATGTGAATTTAACTGACTTTACGTGCGAAAGTAAAATTGGAGACGATTCCGACGAGGTGTGAACAACCTGCCAAAGGTGAACGACTCTCGCCTTTTTACTTTTAAGCAGGCCGTTCACACATCGTCTTAAGCCCGTACTGACGAAAAAATTTCGCTTAAGGTCAATTTCTACTATAGCGCACCTTTAAAGAAGCCGTTTACACGTTGTATCTTTTTCTTTTTTTTTTTTGTTTTTTCCACGTACTTGAAGCCAGTTAAATTTTAATACGTCGGAGTATGGATATGCAAAAATTACGTGACAATGGACAATTTTCCCATCCATTTTACATAATCTTGCTTAATTGTGGAGGTTTTAACCAAAGTTAATCTTTTTTATCCAGACAAACCTTGTGACCTCATGTCGGGTACAACTGTGTGACAATTCAAATGAAATCCCTTCCACAGTACTTTCCTATGGCGCTGTTTTCCCCAATATTTTACAAAACAAATTGGAAATTTTGCTGCATTATAATTTTGAGCGCTTTCAAGTCTGATTTCGCTCTCTTTTACGTGGTTAGTACAATTTTAAACGTTCCCTCCTCTCATACACAGATTAGCAACACCCAGACTCCGGATTAAAACTAAGTACTTCGGAAAAAAAATCGAGTCTCCGTCGATTTAATTAATTTTTTTGCAATCGATGCTAGCTAACCGGCCAAAAACTCAAACAACACGAATATTTTGGTGGTTTATGGTTTGTAATGCAATGTAAGATTTCATCTTGTACAAATTTGCTGTCATCGTCCAAAACGTTTAGCAAGAGTTTGGAAACTGGCTTAGAGAGGAATTTAGATAAGCTGGGTTTTTTAATTATTTTTTTTAAAGGGATTTTTGCGCAATGATCCCAGAGTTCAGTTTCTTTTAAGCCAAATGATTTTTTTATTAATTTTGCGTAAATCTCTTTAAAAGTATTAAAGCGAGACCACCCAGGCTGTGCTGTCAGACAATCTATTAAGCACTTTACTAAGTTTATTGCGCTTCGATTTTGCCGTGTCTTGCAACAATTGCTGCGGGTTTAAATAGCAGCGACTATTTCTTGTTTTGAGAAAAACTTCGACGCATCAATGCCGTTCAAGGTTGGTTTTACTGGACCGCAAAAAGGCATACTTTTCATTCTAGGTCGACCCCTTTCTGTCGCTGCTAATGCTACACTCATTTACGTTATGGTTAAATAATTGTTGATAAACAATGCATACCCTCGCAAAATCAAGACATATGCTTCGGGGAAATGTGCAACCACGGGGGTCTTGCGTTCAGGAAGGAAACTTAAGTTTCTTTAACCCGGAATATTAAATTGCTCAGCTTATAAATTCTGCTTGGACAGATAAACCTAAAAAATACAAGTATCTCTTGCGGTTTTTCTTGCCGGAAAGGGCGGTCATGCAGGAAGTATTGGTAAGTATATATATTAACCTGTATCTCTTTAACAGGTATTCACTTGACGTAACTGGAAGTGGCAGCTTGTGAGGGGTCAAAGATAGCATTGGAATAGAAGACAGCACTCATCACTAGACTGAGACTTTTTTAGGTAAGTAACGTTCCAATATTCTATCTAATTGATTTCTGTCGATAAGTGTTTTGGTGGTGCGGTTCTCGATGCGAATGCCAGGGAGATAACACAGAGGTATTGAACATTTTGTTTCGTTTCCCATTTTAAAATTGTTTCTGCCGGCGGATACCGGTTAGCACGTCATCTCATGTTGCACGTACAATTTATTGCTTCCGTTTTTCGTTCAGAGTCGTAGAATATAACTAGACAAATACAGTGTGAAAAAGTCTTCTTCCTCCAAGTGCTCTTATGTAATCAACATGGACCTTTGACATGTTCAGTTTCCGCACAAGTTTATTTGCGCAGTTCACGAGCGCTGATTTCAGAACCGTTGGCATATTGTGAACACTGAAGCAAAATAATTTATAATGTTTTTCTAACAGTACAGTAACCATTTAGAACCTGATGCGTTAGACTATTAAAACTAGATAGTTATTAAATAAGAAACAGGAATTCTGCCAGCGTTTTGCAATATTCACCGCAAAGTTCCCCTCAGTGACCGCTAACAAGAACATTGACAAGCGTTTCAGCAGAAAATGATCATCCGCTGTCTTGTAAGAGAAGGTTGTTTCTTTGGAATTAGGTAACACGGCTACATCTAGTTATCAGATAGTAGAGCATTTTTCAAGCTGCAATCGAGTCGAACGCTATAGTTTCAAATTAGAATACCGTGAATTTAACCACAAATTGCGCGGAAGTTGGTGCACGCGAGTAATTTCACATTCACAACCACCGTCTCAAATGTCCCCCAAGGCGTTGACGTTCTCAAGAAGCACACAAAATCAAAACACAGTCTGTGTTGTTATTTTCAACATTTAACTTTGAGTGAATTACAGGAATTTGCAGTCAATCTTGAATGAAACTTGATGAAGTTACCTTTTAGCCATCTCTGCGCAATCTACCCAAGCGAAAAAAAAAAAACGATGCAGAAAACGATGCTTCATGTTAAATTGAATTTCATTTTCTCATGTTGATCGCAGAACTGAGTTCTGTAAGCGTGCATTTGATACTCCTGAAAATGCAAGGTTAAATGAATAAAGAAATTTTTTCGCCAACATAACTAGTGCTTTTTCCGGTTTTCGCTTCTTGTCTAGAGTTACTGTTTTTTTAGTCCAGCAATACCATAAATGTTTAAAATTTCCAAAACTTCCGCACCATCCTATGAACCGCTTCCTTTTTAGACATTTTGTAGTGGTGTTGATCTTTCCGGTTTTAAACTTGCTTTTTTTGATTAGTTTTGTACCTTTGAAGATCAATCAAAGCAATCAAATTTTGAATCTACGCTGAGAGTCCATTCAAATGAAAACCATTGAATATAACGCTTTTGCGGCGATGTTTGCTTTGTATTATTTTCCAAAGCGAGATTTAAAAATTTTCTTTAGTTTTGTTGAATCTGTTTGCCTTTTGGGGGTAAGATTAATTACGAGATTTAAGCTTAAAACTTAAATGGAAAATTTATTAAATGATGAACTATCTCCTTGTTGACAAAACAAAGAGGATTTCCAAGTAAAGCATACTGCATTTGAGTTAATGCAATTGATCAAATCTTTAATAGTCGCAGAACTTAACGAATGAAAGAGTTTATTCTTATGTTAGCTCGTTTTGTGTTTTCCTCTCTAGTTTTTTTGCTACCAATTTTTGTTTTTGTTTTTGTTTTGTTTTTTTACCGAATCATTTTGGGAAAATATCGTGAGATGAATTAATCCCTCAAGACTAGAGGATCGTTAGCCAATGGGCTACAATACAAGCATGTGTTGTTTTCTGTTCGGTCATTAGACTGGTTTCCGATCGTCTGTCGGACGTCTGGGGAAATTAGTCATTCGTGTGTTTCAGTTTTGCTTTTGCTGTGCCTGAAAACGCGTCGAAACTCCTCTAACCTATGACAGCAAACATGCTGTATTTTCAACCAACCGGAAGCAAGATCAAAACCATCCTACGCTCGTTTTCCCGCGCTTAGTACCGGTTGCATGTTTTCCGTGCCTAACATGGTCCGTAACACCGAATGCATGTTTTCCCGCGCTTGGGAAAACAGGTTGCATGTTTTCCCGCGCTTGGGAAAACAGGTTGCATGTTTTCCCGCGCGTGGTGACGGTTGCATGTCTTCTCACCGTCTCACGCTTGCCAACAGTTCCACGTTTTCGCGCACTTGGCATCGGTTTTATGGTCTCCTGCACTTGACAGCCCACTTCACGGAGTTGCATGTTTTCCTGCGCTTGGCCCAAGTTTCGTGTTTTTCTTTCAGTTCTGAATGGTTCTTCGCGTAACTTACATTTGTGTACTTTGTAATTGGCCAGATTTGATAGTTGGTTCTGACATTTAACAACAACAAAAAGAAAGCAAATTTTCAGCAACCATATTTCTTGTGTTTTGGGCGTCTTTACAGTTTATTAATGAAGCCGGACGTCTTCACCCGGCCAAGCATTTTACGATTATCCAGACCGGACACAATCAATTCATCGTTTCAGTGCCATTATTATCTTAACTAATGGGAAAGTATTGTTTTGCTTGACCGTTAACCCTTTTATTGGCGCAGAGTCAATCCTTGAACAATCAAATGCCTCACGGGGTTTTGAGTCTGTGTATTAAATCCTTGTACACTTAAAATGCTGTGACCCTACCCCCCTCCCCCCCGGCCCTGGCTGTGACCTTTCAAATTACAGCTGTTCAGTAATTTTTACTTTGGTGCTTCGAAAACTGGTGTTCAATAAAGTTTTCCCTGTTTTGGGTTACCCACGACGCCATTGTGCTACTCATGCTATAAACCTTCCTTTAGGCGACGTTGTCTTGGCTTTTGACGTTTGTCACGAGATGTACTTCAGGTTAGGAAAACTTCCTCAAGAAACCGATACCTCACCCTCCCCACCCTTGACGAAAGAATTTTTGTCGCAGCTAAGATCTCACGTTGAGTTGAGTTCTTGAGTCAACGAAACCTCCCGACCCATGCAATATGGTTTCGGATCATTTAATTTAACGGATGAAATGTGGTCAAATGAAAGCGATTTAGCTGCACTTTTTTTTGTGGTGTTCCTTTTCTGACTTGTACAATGTAAGCTCTTAAAAAAAGGAAAAAAAAAACGATGGCTTATCTGAGTGTAGCTAAAGAGCCCCCTTCAGCGGCCAGACGGTATACGTAGAGTCAACCGACGTCAGATTTATTGGGTATTGTTGCGTCTGGCGTTAGGATTCATAGCATTCTGACGCAGATTCACTCTGCGTCGTTTCGCTTCACTTCCATCACACTGGGGAGACTTCGACCTTTCGTATCGTTATATGATAAAATGCTGCCTGATAAAAAGAGATTAGTGTTAAGTAAATAGGCATTCAAGTGTTCAGTTTTCATAAAGCAGACTACTTACTGGGGTATAAAAACGCCTACTGAGTTCATATGTTAATCTCAAATCGTCTCAGTTGTGAAGGTGTTTTGCTGGCCGCGTATTTAGAGAACCTCCGTAAGTATTCTCTTTGTGCTGTAAGAGTATGTTGTGAGAATTTTCATTTCTCGGGTATTTTCCCCCACTTTAATTACTAGATTTTTAATTCACTTCTCTTGTTTAACTGTGTTAAATTTATGTTTTTGCGACAAGAGAGTTCGCGCTGTAGTCCGGCAGTGAGATGATGTCTCTTCTATCTTGGGCCTTCTTAGAGTCAAAGAAACATCGTAATATTAAGGGAAACGGGCAAGGGTTTGATTCGTTAAATTACATTTTCGAAAAGCGTTGGGAAAACTACAGTTATCGCGTTACTGAAATGTCACGTCGAATGTTTGTAAGTTGAGGCAGTTCGTTTTCGGAAGGAGAAAGATGTAATTTTGGATACGAAAAACATCCCGCAGCTGGGAGTTTTGGAGGAAAAGTAACTACTCGTAAATTCAAGGAATATTGATTCCTTTACATGCTAAGCTTCTCCACAACTTGAATACGTAACTAAAGAATTCAAGCACGTAAAATTTGTATAAAATGTTATATTAAATCATATATTATATTTTACCCCATTCAATATCTCTTTTTAAAAAAGGTTCGAAAACTATACGGAATGTCAGAAAAACAACTTCAAGTTTATGTTTTTCCTTAAAAATATTCCTCGTTTAGTAGCCTTCGAAAAATGTTGTGCTTGGAATGTTTTCTTTTTTTTACCATAAATATTCTTCTGGTCTGTTAAAGGTCACTTTATTTTTTTCTTGTTTGGTCTAATATTGCCTTTCAGTAGAATAGAAACACTGAAACACTTTTAAAATTTTCAGAATTTCTTCGCCGGATGCGGCTCTCGAAATTATTTCTCAAGCAAGGAAGCGTGTGAAAATTGAATATTGTCTAGAAATTTCCGCAAAGCGAATTTTCTTTTAGATCTCAGCTGTCACTGAGATTATTAAAATGTGAGATACTGGTCTCTGTTAAGGTTAATCTCTTAATTGCATGGAAGAATTTTAATACCTTTTTTGGAAGAATATCAAATGCCACGAAGATTTCAGTTTCTGTCTTAGTTGCTTTTCAATTCAGTATAGACTTTATAGACTTTAAAAGCGCTCCTTGTATGGCCGCTATTATTTCCTGTCATGTAGTTTCTCCGGGGTATTTGCCATTCTGTTTAAAAACCGTGCTTTGTAAAAGGACCATTTTTCGTGAGGTTTTGGTGAAAATTTTATAAGTGATTTCCAGCTCTCGAAAAACTCTTATTGACTTCTGGCTGGCTGCACAGTTGTGGTCTCATCCACTCAGAATCCTTTCAGAGAAATCACGCCAAACCGACCATATTACCTGATGCCCAACCCGCTGAAATCGTGAAGGCATTTCATCATGGAAAAATCTCTTATATCAGATTTCCCCCCCCCCCCCGCCCTGAAACAGCAGAATCGCTACCGTTTTCAGACGTTTTACTCCTACGATAAGCATAGATTTGAACAGACATGCCAAAGTGTTTTGAATGATATTTGAGTCAAGTAGAAGATAATTTGCTATAATTTGTGTAAATTAAAATTTATACAGTGCAATGATTGCAAATTAAAATCTCGTAAATTGAGGAATTGAGGAAACTGACTGTAAAACCAGAAGGTTTACGTTTATTCAAAACTGCATGGTCAAATTTGACGGGTGAAATGACTAGAACTTTTGCAAAAAAATCTTTTTCGTTTGCTACTGTCGCTTTCAGTTTGTCCGGCAACCTCGTTCCCAGGGTCTTTGGGTTGGGTAATCAAAGATGACGGCGATCGTTCCCAGGTTCTGGGAACCAAGTTGTTCACCTTCATGTTACCTCGAACTAAAAGTTCTTTTAAAAGTGCCAAATTTTACAAATTTTACAAATGATTTAATTTTTATTGCTCTAGAAGGACTCGGGGGAACCATGCAATAGTAGCTATAGCTAGCAGAAAATGAATTTGATTTGAACGGTCACACCTTGGGATTTCATCCACAGACTCAAAAGTTACAACCACCTTGTACAGCATAATAAACAGCACCACAGGAAAGTACTGCTCAGTAGTTTTCATTTGAATGTTCAGTAGTTTTCATTTGAATGCTCTCACCTCGGGATTTCATCCACAGACTCAAAGTTACAACCACCTTGTACAGCATGTTACTATCCAACTGTATTAGTTATTGTACAGAAAGCGCGCGAAACGAGTACAAATATCCCATGATGTTGTGCAGTTGGTTATTGTACAGCACCGTGCGCGTGCTCATCCTGTTACACTTGTAGTTTTCTTTCAAGGTACTGATAAGGTTGAAAAAGGTTAAGTTGGATAATAAATCTCTTTTGAGATGTTTCGGTGTGAAGTATCGCCGTATATTTTTACTCGTTGTCTGTATTTTGACTCGCCCTGCTTGCTCGTCAAAATACAGCACAACTCGTAAAAATATAGCGCGATACTTCAAACCAAAACATCTAATAATATATATATATATATGTATATATATATATATATATATATATATATATATATATATATATATATATATATATATATATATTGTATTGTTCTGAATTTTCAAATATCTCTGAATGTAACCGTTTTTTCTGGCAGTCGCCTGATGATTGCCTCGCATGAGGCATGAAACTCAGAGTAGCGAGTAAATGTCCATAAAAACTAACTCTTGAATTCTTACTGTTATATATATATATATATATATATATATATATATATATATATATATATATATATATATATATATTTATATATATAAAGCACCACAGGAAAGAATTGCTCAATGAGTATTAACTGATTTGAGACGTTACAGCCAAATTTTTTATTTGACTTGAATTGTGACTGATCTAGAAGTGAATGGATGCGGTTGTCCGTCTATCGTGCTACAGACCTTTTTCACTCGTGGAGTGGAAAGTAATAGCCATGACATCCCGAGTTTCTATACTTGGTACTACTTTCTCTTTTCACAATGTGTGGAAGAACAGAATACTAGCCATTCTTTACTTATTTGCACGCTTCTGCGCTGTTCTGGAGAATTTTAAAGCACCGGTAAGTAGCCGGATAACCCTCACTTTGCACTTTGCCAGAGTATTCCGCACTTCAACTCGTGACGCAGATTCGTGGATGCAAATTCGTTCTGCGTCGATTCGCTTCGCTTCCAACTTTATACTTGACTGGACTTCGGTCTTTCATATCCTTTTATGGTAAGTTGCTGACCGATAAAAAGAGATCAGCACAGGTAGGTAAATAGGCGTCTAAGCGTGGTGAGGTAAAAACAACGTTCAGTTAGTTATTTTAACCTCAAATCGTCTCAGTTGTGAACGCGTTTTGCCGGCTGGCCGGGCATTTAGAAAACCTCCGTAAGTATTTTCTTTGTGTTTACTGTAAGAGTGTGTTGTAAGAATTTTCAGTTTTCTTGTATGTTTACCCGAATTTACCCGGATTTCGTATTCAATTTTCCTGTTTTACTACTTCATGTCGATCGTTTTGCAGTAATGAGACTTCGCGCTTTCTTTCAGATTTTGTGTTTTCTATCTTGGGTCTGCTTAGAGCAAAAGATACATTGTAATATCAAGATACATAGTAGAAAGGGCAACGGCAACAGTTCGATTGGGTAAAACTATCTGTTCGGAAAGCGTTAGAATAACTAAAAGTTTCGCCTTTGTGAAATTATTTACCTCAGGGTACGTATGTTTCATGTTTGTGACCATTTTAATCGGATACATGTAAATCGAGCATGTATGTCTAAGGAGGATTTCATCCACGGACTTAAAAGCTAGAACCTCCTTGTACATCAGCACCACAGGAAAGAAGTCCTCTGTAGCTTTTATATATATGAGCATTTATTGATTCGAGAAGTTGGAGCTATGTTGCGAAATTGACTTGAATTGTGACTGGAATGATGTACGATACTCGCCATGACATCCCGAGTGTCTATGCTTCGTACTACTTCCACACTTGTCAATATCTGAAAGTGTAGAGTACTTCATCAGTGCAAGGATTGTACGGACCATTTCCCAGTGCCTAACGCGCTGGTCATTCTTTACTTAGTTCCATATTTTTTGATGCATGGAAGTGTAGAATACTCACTGTCAAAGTAATGATTGTACGGATTATTCCCCGGCGCCTAAAACACTTATCTTTCTTTACTTAGTTTGTACAACACCCTGTCAAAGTAAAGGTTTATATGGACTATTTCTTAGCGCGTAAAACCCGCATCATTCATTATTTAGTTTCATACGTCTTGATGCATGGAAGTATAGAATACTAGCTGTGAAAATGTAAGGATTGTACGGACCATTTCCCAGCGCCTAAAAGCCTCGTCATTCTTTACTTAGTTCCATACTTCTTGATGAATGGAAGTGTAGAATACTCTGACAAAGTAATGATAGTATGGACTATTTATGCTATTATTTATGCTACTATTATTGTTTATGACTAGTCATGCTTTACGTTTTTGCACACTTTTCGAAGGTTTTAAAGCACTGGTTAGTAGTCGACATAACCCTTACTTTGCCAGAGTATTCTACACTTCTACTCACGGTCACTCTGACGCAGATTCGCTTCGCTTCGTTTCCAGCTTCGGCCTTCTAGTCGTGGCGTATTGTGTTAAAATTTTGACCAATAAACAAGAGATCAGCGCAGTTAAGTATATAGGCGTTCAAGTGTTCAGTTTCTATGAAGCAGACTGCGTAGTGAAGTAAAGAAAGCCCAGTTACTTATTTTAACCTCAAATCGTTTCAGTAGTGAACGCGTTTTGCTGGCCGCACATTTAGAGAACCTCCGTAAGTATTTTCTTTGTGCTTACTGTGAGAGTATGTTGTGAGAAGTTTCATTTTTCTTGTATTTTTACCCAGATTTAATTACGAAATTTCGTATTTTCTTCTTGTTTTACTACTTCAAGTAGATATTTTTCAACAATAAGAGTTAAGCCTGCGTACAGACGTCTCCTATTTCTTTTGCTTCCGCGTGGAGCAAAGGAAATAGGAGACGTCTGCGCGCAGGCTATAAGAGTTTGCGCTGTCTTTTATATATTGCGTTTTCTATCTTGGGTCTTCTCAGAGTCGTGGCATCAAGGGAAACGGTTCGATTCGGGTTAAACTATCTCAGCGGGAAAGCGTCAGAAAAACTAGGGTTTTCGGCTTTGTAAAATTGATGACCTTAGGGTACGTATGTTTTCACATTTGTGACGATTTTAATCGGATAAATCGGCCGATGCATGTGTAAGGTAAGGGGTTTTTGTTACCCGAGTGTGGCGAAACCCTGAAAGTAAACCTCTCCCCCACAATGAGCGATGGAAAGAGCTGAAAGTAATCAGAGAACCCAGAGAACCTACTTTCAGAATATTCGAAATTTAGTATATTTTCTTAAGCTAACACTGTTTGCTTTGTAAATGGTTTGAACCCAGGAGTCATATCATAATTCGGTAAATTGTGATCGTCCGGGTGAATGTAGCCCTAAGAAGGACTGTTTGAGGTGACATTGACTGACGTTTCGACAACCTAAGCGGAAGTCATCATCTGACTTGACTCTGATGATGACTTCCGCTCAGGTCGTCGAAACGTCAGTCAATGTCACTGTTTGCTCTGTCGATAGAAATCAAGATCAGTTGTGCAGATTGCAGACTGTATTCAGTGAGTATACAGTTAATTAACTTACATTTGATCTGTTCGAATTTTGAAGCTGAATTTAGTGGTAGAAAAATTTAGAGAATGCGGAGTTTCACTTCCGAATTTGAGGGGTGCTGTTGCCTCTCCAAAAGACATAGCTGGGGTGTTTCTCAAAGTTCCGAATAGTTTCTGACCCGGAAAGCTTTGTTATGTGCAGAATATGTATCAAGGAAGATTTGATTCCCATCGACTATAAAGCTTTTACTAAAATTCTTGTAGTTAAAGATTCTGCTCTAGTTTTTACGAAAACTGTCTCGATTCGACAGAAACCGCGTTTCGAAATGTCCTCGGGATTTAAAAGAAAAGGGTTTTGTTGGTCCCCAAAATGACATTTGCACGCATCCAAACACAAATTTCATTTATTTTGTCCCAATGTGACGAAGAATCGAGGAGATAATTGTTACTGAAGAAAGTTTATTTTTTCATGACACTGTGTGAATTTAAATATGAAACGTTTCAGGCAATTCAAGGCTTCAAAAACGATGTTTCACCAAAGCGATGGGTTTGGTGGCCCTTGGACTTGGATTTTAAATCACTCTGAAGACAGTCGTGTCGAAAGATAGCTGCATCCTTCCATGGCTTTATTTGACCGGCTGTAAATCAACTCGCCAGATTTTCGGGGCAAAAATTTCGCTACGGTTCTTTGCTTATGGCTGTCCAGTGTGACGGAATTTGGATTAATGACCTCATAATGCGCCTCGATATTGCATTGTGTTGTGAGAACAATAAACTCAATTTAACAGTTCAATCGAAACGTGCTCTGTAGCAACTGCAACGCGCTTAATACGGAGTTTGCGGCAAACAATTTTGCGAAACAAATAATTACAGCCCGCCCTGTGTATTGTAGGTCAAATTAGCTTATTTCGTTCTATTAAGAGCTTTTCAGTTGAAAATAAACTTACGCAATGATGTAAAGAATTGCTTTTGACATATTTTCGTTTGAAAAGTTCGCCTAATTTTCTTTTATCATAGACTTTGTCCTCTGCAGTCTCTCGTTAGTTTTAGCTCGAAGAAATTGTGGACTCTTTTTTCCCAGTGATGACGATTTAAACAAAAAATAGAAATTCGTTTTCTATCGTGAAAAATTTCGCTTTCTCTTACCGACGACGAACTAGACAACTGAAACGAGCGGCAATGTCGGATAACGTGCGACAGTCATTTCATTTTAAAACAGATGACGTGAAACAATACCGTGAATAAATGACGAGAATATTTTTTTCTTGTAGACACGTTAAAGAGGGCTTGTTAAATTTTCGCTGGTAACATTAACCACCGGTCCACGACAGCTTTTGCAATCTACCCACTCTACCCCATTACCGTGCAATTATCACATGGCCAGTGGCGTATCTGCGCATGTGCTAATTCACTTTCAAATTCCAATTACTGTTTCGAAAAATCCATGTTAAATCGTGACAAATCGCACTTTATTAATTTAGCCTTTATTTAAACATTGACTTATGCAATTCCAAGTCACCGATGCTCCTTTGTCAATGACTTGACCTCGACAAGTTTTCATTGTTACCTCTAGAGGCAACTGAAGAGATAAAAAAAATTGCTAATTTCCGAAATTACGGATTAAAATTGGAGGTATAGAGCCTGCAGAGCGAGACAAGAAACCCCTCCCTCAATTCATCAGGGAAAGGAACTTTGTGTGATACGTATCATGCACTTCCCGAAACAATTCAAATCTCTTTACTTGTCGACTCACTTGGAGTGTGTGGTTTCCCGTTGTTATTAAGTTCCGCACATCGTAAAAATCCGGTTATTTCGTTCCACGTGAATTGCCGCTTAACAGTGAAACAACAAAATTGATGAATTTCGAAGAAGTGCTGTGTGGAAGTTCAAAAAACGTGCGTGAATTCGAAGAACTGTTCTCGTGTAAATATTTCATCTTCAATAAAAACTGACCCGTAGCGTCATCTGCAAAATAAATATAACTAGTTTGCCGTCTATTGTTTACTTTTTCGGCAACTTAAGAATGTAATATTATTAACAGCTAGGAGTATCATAGCTTCAATTAGTTAGATCGTTTTTCGCGCGGCGTTTTTCAGACGACTTGCAGAAATGCCGCTCTTTGATCGAACAAAAACAATGCCTCAGCATCACGCCTCTGTAAAGAAAACTTTGCGGGAGAAGTGTTAACGATTCTTTTCCTAACGCAAACACTCTAAACAACTTAAAATATTTCATTGATGACCTTTGAGACATTTCTTATCTTCCTTTCGGAAAACGTCTTGTAATCCACTGATTTTATAAACTGGGGGCGCACGCCGCGGACTGTGTTGCTTTTCAACACCATTTTACTGCGAATTTTTTTCGAGGGAGGCGTGACAAATCCAAAAATGATACTACGTTTGAATTTCCGGGGCAAAGTTTTGAGTTATCTCTGAACATGCGGGAATCTTCGCTTTTTCCTTTACGCAGTAAGTACAATCGGAGATTGAGACAATAAAACTTTCATTCCAGTTTTGTCGGCATTCTTTCTTCCTTAAGTTACGAATTATGTGTGTATCACTTAATTCTACTTGATTATTTGGATCCAGTTTGTCGAGATTTCTGTAAAAAAAGAAAACGATTAAGTGCTACTCCGACCCAACATGACCGCGTATTGCCTAAATAATTAGCACCGTGTTAGAAGACACCGCGAGCCAATCATAGATTGTCTCGTTTAATTTTGTAAAAGGAAAGTTTTAAAATGCACGGCGCGCTCTGGAAAACACTCAGTGGAAGTTCGTAATCAGTCGGCAGAGAGTAAAGTCGTGCTTTCGTCAAAAACTCAGTGGGAACTTAAACTGTTCATTGTTGTTGCTACGTATAAAGAGGAGTTGACTGACAGACCGCTTTTATCTAAACAGTGTTAGCCTTGGGCGCAAGAGGAACAGAGAGGTGGAATCATGGATTCTATGATAAAAATCATCTACGCGTTAGCCATCTACAGCGCAAGTTTGCAATCAAGCTTTTCAGTACAAGTGATGGTGGACTCTACTGACATTTGGGAAGCTCGTGTCCGTACTACATTGACCTCGCTACAAAATCATCCTTGTTGGGGACTGTCAAGAGCATCTCAGTGCGATCCCTCAATTTTCAACACCCTCGATAGTCGCAAAATGAGATTGTATACAGCTGAAGGCCGTCCAAAAATTCGCGTTGTCCTGCCAGATAGAAAACAGCGCCGCCTCACACATCATTCGCACAGAAACGACTCCTATGATGCTGCGTTCGTGTTGGATCCTTTCCCGGACGCAAATTTTGGCCACCTTGTCTTCATTTTTCTCGTCGACTACGACGTAAATAAAACTACCTGCACTAAAAGTATGAACGGCGTTCACGTTAACACTGGTAAGTGTCGGGCACTTTGGTACATTTTTGCGATATGCGTGATCCGGCACGCGTGTTCCAATATTGCTACGCGTTTTATTCCATATTCTGAACTAATTTTTTGCTGTCTGCTTTCAGCATTTTTTCATCACTCGCATCGCTTGGGAGTGAGGTTTAAATATAGAGCTTACTAATTGTCGTTGTGGTCTAGATGTGCTACAAAAAGAGGATGTAGTATTATGACAAGGCGGACATTGATATTGTAATTGCCGGCCAAAGTTTGTTTGGTGTGGAAAGATTTCGTCATAGACAAAACAAGCACGAAAGTCCGGCCAACAGTTAGAAAACACGCGGTCTGATATAACACGGTTATATGTGTCTGCCTGAAAAGATTATTTTTTAAAAAGTAGAATAATTTTTTTTTCATCCTGTCTCTTTTTTGCAGATCGTAACGAGTGCATTAGGAGAGCAGAGAGGCTTCACTGTAGAAACCGTTTAACCCACAAGCAAGTCAAATGCGAGATCAACTTCGTACCGCTGGTTCATGATGAGAATGACTTGTCGAAAAAACAGCTCTTGCAGTGTCGCCAGAATCTGAAAACGCTCACGTTTGCAGACTGCGGAGTACGAGAAAGCTTCCGTCTGCCTTGCAGTGACAACTCAGCCCGCTGTTTGTCCGGGTCGGACGGTGGACGACCTAAACCTCCAGAGTACTGCACGTATGATCAATGTGATCATGCAGTGCTTGTATCTGGGGGCTGGAACTCTTACACAAGCCGCCCGCGGTACCGAAAAAATCTCCATAATGTCTGGAAACTGCTGAACTCCACCATGCGGTACAAAAAGGAGAACATTGTTACCTTCTTCGGGCAGGGCCGAAAGAAAGAGCGTGAGTACAGACAGAATTTTTTGTTTGCTTTTTACGTTTATTTTTGAGGTAGATTATTTGGGCGGCATACCTCGCCATGGGAAAGCCACTAATTTATTTTACAGTCGGCAAAATTTTGTCAAAGTCATTTAAATGAATGAAGCTTCGATTGCTTTATTATCACGGATCTTTGGGTTTTTTTGGTCATTCTTAATGAGATTTGTTGCCCCAACGAGTTTCCCGAAGTTTTCTATTTCTAGCGTCACGTCCGTTTGTGGAGATCAGTAATCCTAGAAAAACTGTTTGGTTTGCTATTCATGGATTTACTCAATCGACTTTCCATGCTTTCTTGTTGAGGATATGGCCTTTCGGTTTTGCCGGCTATTCGCAACGAATTGTCGCAGCAGGTCTCTGTTGTAGGCGGCTCGACTTAAAACCCTGATGTGCTAAATTGTAAATAGGCGAAGTATTGCAGTAATTAAGTTGGAAACCGATACCTCTCTCTCCAATATTCATGTTTCAACAAGCGGTTAGTTCGCCAGACGAACAAAAACAACTTCGTTTATTAGAATATGAAAACACTTCGTTTAAGTGGTTTTTAATTGATAAAAAATTGACGAGCCTTTCGCATTTCTACTTTACCGCTTGGGGACGCATGTCGATCGGTTATAAATGCCTTGCGACTTTGTCGTTCACTTCTGTTTAGAACCTTTTTGACAGACCGGCGATGAATTGCCAGACTAAATAACTTCACACATCTTTACAATCAATTCATTAAGCCCTAAACTGTTCGCTTTGTGTGAATTGATCAATCTTTCTTTAACCTCAGTTTTTCAACTCCAGACATCCAAAGTTTTCGTGGAACCCTATTAGATCAGCCAAATTCGAAAGGTCCTTCTACATCACCTATTTGGAAATCAATAACAATCTTTAATACTTTGGATCTATAAGACAAAGGGCCATGAAAACTTCATTTTCGATGAAGTAAACCAAAGACAGAAACAAAACATTGGGCAATGGGTGGTATTTTTAATAACGTCCTGAAAACAATACAGTGTTATTACAGTCTCACAAAAAATACGAAATTGTAATGAAATTAGAAATTAAACTAGTTCTTTTGGCTGAGGGATCCGAGACGAAATGAAATCCGGCTTTTTTCCTTTGATGGAGAAAAGAGAATCATGTGGCGAAAGCTAACAATAAAAAACTTCTTTGCGCTTTGCCGCCATATAATGAAGCGGCGATTTTTTTACAGCCATCTGTTAAAAAGCTTTTGATTTCGGAGGGTGCTTTAATACTGAATCTTTTTCGCTTGCGAGCATGCTTTAGAACTTTCTGGTAAAGGCAGTCACGTGGGCTGCCACAGCCAGTGAAATTTTTTAAAGCGCCTTTTTTCGCGTGTAACATTCTGTAGTTGTTTAACTTGAATTAACAGACGGAAAACGTGCCATGTTATTTTAAGCTTTCGGTTGACCCTCAAAATAAACAAAATCTATGTAATATAACGTTAAAAAATACCGCAACATTAATCTTAGGCTCAGCTCCAAGCCACTTTTTAATTTCGGCGAAATCATGTCATCGCTGAGTATTTATCAGTGATTGGTTTAGCCGAAAGAATGCTTGTTCCTTAATGAGAGATTCACGTACGCGAATTTTGGCAATTTTGTGGGTACCTCACGTATTAACGGAAACCTTAATCCGTCTTATTCAATTAGAATTCGAGTCATTTTTACTCCAAGGTCAAAGTTTTTTTCATTGAATTTAACCAGAATTTAATTAAGTAAATTGAGACTGTGTGGTGGTGTAAAATCACGTTCTCTTTTTGCAAACTTCATTATGTAGTTATGTAATTCGGTTTTCTGGTTACTAATCGCACGCGCACGAACGTAATCAACGCAATTGACGGCCGTTTTTGTTTAACTTATTGTATGTTTGAGCTCACCGGGATAGCAAATTCCAACACGCAGCATACGCGCCTACCTACACCTCAGCTCGGGGATTAAACTTTAGATTGCCTCATCATTGACACATAACATTTCATAACTCTGTGATGTCATCAAGACTACCTCAGAAACGTCTTCTCCGAACACAGCTCTCTGCGTTTTTTCTCTCCATTTTTCTGCTGAAAGTCTTCAACTCTGACCGCAACTGATCCTTCATATCGCAAAATAATTTGGCATTAACTGACACACCAAATTCTTAGTGAGAAACAGCCTACTCTTACAATTAACTATTCGTCTTCGATTAGTCTGGAATTGAGAGATACAACTCTGTCCAAAAATGTCCAGCCTTCTCAATTAAAAAAAAAAGATGGACAGCAACTGGTCCTTCTTTCAGAAGCAAAGTAGAAAAAAGGGCGAATATTTCGCTGCCGTTACTCAAACAACTGACTTAAATAAATACCTGTTCTGTTATTTCCCGAAAGAAAAGAGTAAAATAAATCAGGAAAGTTCTTAAAAAATATTCTAAAGAAAGTTGTTGAGCGGTACTTTTCTATGGTAATGCTTATTATGTTGTACAAGGGGGTTCGAAGTTTTGAGTCCGGGGGCAAAATCCTGAAGTCTTGCCATTCAAGTGAAAGCTACTGGGTAGTGCTTTCATGCCGTGGTGAACGGTTTTTTAATAGTCTGGCAAAGTAAAAATTCACGTGTGCAGTCTTGGCTTTAATTAAGAGGGTCAAGACTTGTTTTAGTTAATAACTGATGGACCATTCTCTAATTTTAGTTGGCATGCATCAGAGACATAAATCGTATGCGGTGAACAGAGCAACACATGTCAAAGAATACATCAAGAAGTTATGTCGCCCCTCAAAGTGCGTGGATACCTTCACCCTCTACCTAACGGGACCCTCAAATAGTGATGGGTCGCTTCTGTTCTGGGACGGCGATAAGGCGGGAATCACGGAAGAACACGAGATGTACACGCCGAAAGAGCTCTTAGAAGACGTCAAGAACTGCTCTGCTCGGCGTCTCTTTATCGTGGCTGATTACAGCTATTCTGGGGCAATGATTAACAGATTGAAGAGCAGAATACGGCGTCATCCGGAGCAGTTTCGGAATCTCGTGGCCATTTCGTCCGCGGGGTGGGGAGAATATGCGTGGCGCAGCGATTTCACTGACGCGTTCGTCAAGCATAGTAAAGAGGGAAATACTACAAAGTGCGTCACGGACGTTTATGAGGTATGTTACGGCTTCAACTTTTCCATGGCCATGAAATCTGTCGATCAGCACTTTCCTACAAATCTGTTTGTTTTTTAATATTTTGCAGTTCAAACTGTGGCATTTTTGGGGTTGGAAAGGTTAATTCGGTATCGTTTTGGTATTTGCTTGTAGATGATTTCATTTCCGACGGCCGTGCAAGATAAGCAGGCACGCGCGCGTGAGGAACAGATCACGTGGTATCACGCGTGCTACACGTTCCGCGTATGTTTGTGGTTTTCCGGCTCTTTTCCACCGGTTTGAGATTGAAATTCAGGCGAAAGAGTTATATTTACTCGGGAGAAACCGTTAGTTAACCTTTTCACTTTCAAATGTCAAATTTGCGGTCACCAACTTTTATCCGCTAACTGTGCAACTAAGACATGGAAGAACAAATAGTTAGCGGGTATTAAATTGATTCAACTGCTTTTAAACGGCCTTTAAGGCCTTTTAAGCGTAAAGGAAACACAACTAAGTTTATTCAGGCTCTTGGTAAAATTTCCGCGTTGAGTTAGACATTGCAAAATTAGACATTCCTTTGTTTGTATTTCATTCATCAGGTTATAAAACAAGAATTTGAAGCAAACGGCGCCTTATCGACTCCACAGATCATTGCAACCAACTCGTCTGCAGCTAGAACAACGTTGAATGGCAGCCCTTGCAACGAATCATGGGCAAAAGCCAAGGCGAGAGATGCCTGCCAGTTCTTGAAGACAACGGATTGGCATCCACATTTGCAATTGAGTAAAAACTGAACTCGGTTCCTCAAAAATTAACTGTAAATATGTTAAGTATTAAAGCTAAAATCGAACAAGTGGGACTGGGGTTTCTTCATTTTATATATTTATTCTATACTTTTCAACAAAGGTTTGGTTCCAGAAAAGCCAAGTTCGCGGTAAATTCCGTCATAGTTCTAAATGAGGCTAACAAAGGGAAAGATAGTCCGTCCTTTTATGGTAATTTAATGCTGAATCAGTGGAAAACTATATCACAATTTCCGGAAATTTTTATTTCTGAAACTAGTCACTCTCTGCTTCACTTACAAAACTGATCTTACAGAAGGATATATAATTTTGCTAGAAAGCATTTGGTCACGTTTTTCATTAGTTTTCCATAAAACTGTTAGAATAAAGACAGGGTATTTTTACAAAGCTCCTTCCATTAAGTCGGTGTACTTTGTATTTCGCCTTTTGCTTCTTTTTCAAAATAACAGATTTACCACGAACTTGTTTATTTCTTAGTGGAAAATGTTTTGTCGGATAGTTGCATGAAATGCTTAACTCGTTGAAAACAGGCAAGATGTGATTTTCCTTGTTGAAATATTTCGCCCGACGTTTCTCGCAGCTCAACGAGAGAAGGTCACCCATATTCTTCAAGAGGTAGAGTGTCTCGTATGTAACACTATAATTTGTAATGTATAAAGTAGAAAGAGTTTAATTTTTAGAAATGATTAATACAAAAAAGTAAGAGCAGAGACATGCAGCACAGCGTTAAATCTTGTACACAACGAAGTTTGTAGTAAAGTATGTTTAGACATAGGGCTACATGCCAGTTACCTAACTAACTCCCGTAGATACTGTAGACGTCATATTCACAAAGTCTGGTTGTTACTAACGAGGGCAGGGCAAACTAAAGTAGGCACAAAAGTCCATAAATAGGTTTGGTCATCCAGTGAGGGTTCAGAGGCCTGTATTGGGGAAATATTGGTTATAATATGACAATAACGAGAACAATATTTTCCAATACGGACCAAGCAAGTTAGCGCAATAAAGGTTTTATTCAGTTATGTTCTTTTACAAATTTGCCGACAGTACAGTACATCTCTATTGGAAAAGCCGCGTGCTATAAAGACGAAAGTTTTAGTATTCACGAACAATTTTTCACGCCACTTCGCAGCAGTCAGTTCCGCTAAAGTTTTAGGCCCGTAACACGGGACAAGGTTCCTTCTAACAAAAAAAAACTGGTTTTGAATTTTTTTGTTTCTTGTTGAGAACACAAATCAGTGCGTTCCATCTTAGCGCTCAGTATAGCAAAATTTTCATCACTTAGGGAACCAATCAGAAAGCCACTTTTCATCACAGAAGGACATCAAACGTTTTAACGTTATTCTTTCGTTTGTGTTTGCGCCGCTAGTGAAAACCAGTCTTAACCAACACCTTGTATAATATTTGACACGATATAATTTGTAACTTTCAAACCCAACTGACATTCCACTAATTTGCAAGATAAACCTGTTAGAACTTGTAACGGTCCTTCAGTTGTATAGAAATCAGTTTATGCCGTGAAATCGAACGAGTGGTGTAGTTTACTAGTTTAGCCTGCGTGGGAATAATATTGTAACGTAAAAGTGATTTGTAATTTTGTTTCTATTCGCATTGACGACTTAAATTTAGCTTTCATAAAGAGAACAAATATTTTTGTGATTAATTGTTGTGAGTAAAAAGTATTGCACGCGAAGTGTATATTGCAGTGGTATTTCTCCTCGTTTTTTCAGACATTGCAACTAATATAAACAATAACATTGAGAGCGTATTTTAACATAACGGCTAAGTGCTGGCGTTTTATATTAATGTTAGCGGATCGTCAAAGGATTCTGTAGAGAGAGTATATTCAACAATCTCCTTCCGGTAGTAAATTGAGTCATTATATTGAGTTCTAAAACTTGCGTTGGTGAATGAAACGCTCAAGTGTACCAATTCAAATCAAAGGTTCTGACAACGCCTTTCCATTGTGCTGTCAATTTCAATTGTTCTGGCGGAAATTTTGAGAAAATTCGCCAACTTTGTACGTTAACTAGCCTTCTAGTTGCGGTAAAGAGTTATTGCAACAAAGTTGGCAACTGGTCAGGCAATATTAAGAAGTTATGGTAACTATTTTCGTAGAATTGAATTTTTGCTCAGCGGGTGAACACCGGACGTACAATGAAAACGATTGCGTCTCCAACTCGTTCTGTGGAGGAAATTGGCACTACAACAATGGAATTTTCATTACATGTAAGCTACTTAAGTAATAGTCAAACAGAAACAGCTTTCAATGCTGCATTTTGCGTCAAATATAGGCATTCTAAAAGAAACCTTTATATATCTTATTCTATAAATACTAACTAAACACTCTTTCAAAATGAATGCCTCTTGTCTTGAATGACGGAAGATTCAAAGGATTACCGAAAACTCAGTCAAATACCGCGCCATTCCAGCAAACGATCTTTTAGTTCCACAGTTAAACAAACTTACTTCAAGCAATAAAGATTTAATTTCTGTATTTCTGTTACTTGTTTTCCAAATCTATGAAACGTGAAAGTTTGGATTTCTTTCCCAATTTTGAAACTTTGTTACCTAAGACATAAGAAGATGAAAAACGTTTTCATAGATTTTTGTTAATCCTATCGCTCGATTTGTTCACTTTGTGAAGGGACTAAAAATACATGTCTTCATTTTGGAGATAGTTTTGTTCCGTTTTTTAAAACGGTAGTGCGTCAAATTCTATCATAAAGAATTCAGATGACGGTTTGCACGAGGGATGCTAGACGATTTAAGTGTAAAAAGGCAATGTAAATACATTACAACATTAAATGTTTGGTTTCATAACTCGTCGTAGATTTCTTTCAAGTGTTTTGCTCCCCTCAATAATTAGTCTTTGTCGATTCTCTCTGCCCCTTTTCAACAACAAATGAACAACCTTTACATGGTAATAAACTTTCAAAGTTAGCACAAACCACAATCTTTCAGGCTATGCTTGCACGGAACCATTTGGAACCGATCCAGATGTTTACACGGGACCGTTCTGGAACCGGTCCGGAACGGATCCAAACGGATCCAAAACTGGGCCTGCGAAACAACAGGTCCAGTGTTGGATCCGTTTGGATCCGTTCCAGACCGATTCCAGAAAGGTGCCGTGTAAACAGAAGCCCTATCCAGTCTGATTTTGTGACCGGATCCATTTGGATCCGTTTGGAACCGGCCCAGTCCGAAAATCGGACCGGATAGGCCTTCTGTTTATGCGGGACCTTTCTGGAGCTGTCCAGAACCGGGTTCCAAACAGTTCCATGTAAACAGAAGCCGTTCCGGTCCGGTTCAGTTCGGAACGGTTCCTTTAGGCTACCGTGTAAACATACCCTCAGTCACTGCTGAAATGTTCTCATATCCTCTCTGGCGTTAACAGAAAATACCACATGTTTGACAAACTTTCACATGTCAAATTCAAGTTTGCGAAAACAAAAGCCTTAACGACGGTGAGAATAGAGACAAGTTCTTTCTTTCGCCAACGGTTAGCCAGTGTCCGAGTTCCCGAGTCAGTGATCGTATGAACACGGTTCTATTGTATTTTTGTTTCTACCGCCTTTGTAACGATTGTCATATCATCAGAAAGTCACTGTATATCATCTGTAAACGTAAATTTACGTGTTCTTCAGAAACAATAGAAACCTAGGTGCCAGAAAACAATTTAAGACTCTCCAAAGGCTGGGTTATTACTTGTGAAAAATTGCCAAGTAATGACATACGACCAGCACGTGCATCTACAGCTCTCGATATTCGTCTCCTATTACATGTGACGTTACTCCAGTTTTATTCCATTTCTTTTGTTAAATTATCGCTCAGACACTCCAAGTCTGTATCTCAGCAAACAAACGACAAAGAATGACAAAGTATCTGAGTTACGGCAAGATGACCGCAAAACAAAAGTCGCAAAACAAAACGTTTAATTAGCAAAAAAATGACGTCTATCGAAACTCGAATATAGGTCCTGAATAGTGCGGCCACATTAGACAAATTGTACGATTTGTAAAAATCGTGAAGTACCCATCAAATAACGTGAATTTGTTATGTTTTAAAAAGATGTTCTCCTCGGCGTTACCGTCGTGTTTGAATGCGGGTGGGGGGGGGGGGGGGAAGTTGGTTTAGCGCAGTGGTAAAAGCGCTCGCGTCCTAAAAGTCCCGGATATTCTCCGAACTGAGAATCCGTTGTTATTTGCGTTAAACTTCGTGCCGTGCTTCGAGGATTTTTTCTGGCTACCAGGTTTTTCTTCCTGAATTTATTTTAATTTGTATTTTGTGTGCTATCACTTCTGAATTTCACAGCTTATCAAAGTGCTTAAACCGCTGTGTTTACATACACTTTTTTTTTGTTATAAGCACGTCTAATTTTGCGGCTGAGGCTGAACCGAAACTGAATGCTCTTATTTTTCTTCACGTTTTGAGCCTAAAACGTTCTTAGCATGTTCTAAAGTTACGTGGTATGTGGGGGGGGGGGGGGGGACAGGGGGGGTTTGAACCTCCCGCTTCCCGTACCCTGTAATCCAGGTTCCCGCCCTGTATTTTTTGGCTCCCGCCCCTTTGCATTTTTTCGATTGCGAAATATTGCGCAATGTTGCGTAATTTTCCCCTTTTCCTCCCGCTTCCCGCCACCTTGGGAATCCCGCTTCCCGCCCCCTCTTCTCCTGCCTCCCGTACACCTCCCGCCCCCTTTTCTCCCGGTCTCCCGCCCCCCTGTCCCCCCCCCCCCCCCCCCACTGGTATAGAACTTCAGAAAACTGACATAAACGTGACCGGGAAACCTAAAAGCGACCATTGTGCGCTGTATCATGTCAAATTTCTTTGACATACATGCTGTTGTTGTTTTTTCATCTCAGTAAATTCACTTTATTACTCTTCCACAGTTGAGAATGACAAGAAAATGTAGCCTGAGGTCTACTTTAAAAAATGTGATTCGATAGAAATCCATGTTGTTACTATGTGTTTTAGCTCGATGCAAAAACGGATGCAGAACTGAATAAACTTACTGCTTTGTCTCTTAGTCTCAGCTTGGGGTATGTTCTTAGTATGTTCTTAGAATCTAGGTCAATTTCAGCCTCAACGTTCTTATCAAAAATATTCTTATAGAAAAAAAAGGAGTGTAAAAGCTGTAAACAAGACTCGGGAAAAAAATTGCTGCAAATAAAACCGCGAAATAGATTGGTTAGATAGACGGAAAGATGCGCGCGTGCTGGATATAAATAGCTTGTAATTGGAAAAAGTTCAGAACAAATTGCTTAGCTTACTGTGGTTTCTATTAAGAGATGTGGTTATTGTATTAAATAAACAAAACCTCTATAAAAAGCCGCCGAAGGTTAAGGTTAATTGTTTTGTGATACAACCCCAGATATCAATTTTTCCCGTAATATAGCCGGCCGGATTTTGGGGATTGGTTGTTTTCCGACGAACGTGACAAAACTGATGCATTGGAGGAAAGTAAAGATTGATGTGAATGAAACTATCTATTTCCGGTTTTTTCGACTAAATTATTTATGTTACTGAAGCTTGAAATATTTTTGCTATTTTAAGTACGTTTTGAATGAAGCTTGTTTCGAACAAAGCACATCTAATTGCCTTGTTAAATGATGTACAATATTTTATTTCACGCGAACGTGCAGAAATGCTTTCTCTTCTAGAAGTAACAGAAAGCGTTTGATATTAATAGCTTGCCTGACTGCGACTCAAACTGTTTGTAGAGGTTGCACTGAATAAACTCATATCAAAAAAATTAAAGCTTAAAGGGAGGACCAAAATCAGTTCAGTAACAATTCTCGGCTGATTCGTTAAATTGTAAAAATGTGGCTCTACCTTTTTTGTCCTGTTGATTGTTTGACTTACCAGTTTGCCAAGAAATCAAGTATATCACATAAAAAAGCACCTACTTAAAAGATATACTATCCTAGAACGTTTGAGTGTTTTTTAGACAGACTACTTAATCGCACAAATTAAGGGGCATCAAGGAGATTTGTCTGGGTGAAAGAATCTCCTTTGTCTGCTAAAAGTCAGCCTTTGTGGCTCGGATTTGCCGAAAAACCAATTACACGCCGTAAAAATGCATAGAAGAATATGCTACCTTAAAAACTTAGGCTGTTTTAGATTTAAAGACTAACGAGATATGGACCATAGCTGACCATAAAACTGACTGGAAAAGCGCTTCTTCTCCCCTCGGCCACTGTTCTTGGCGAAATTATACCAAGGTGCAATGAAATTAGAGGTTGTGAAGAGCTGCGTGGTATCTGGTCCCATGACCCGATGGTTACTCATGAAGTGTGACCACATCTTAAGTTTGAGTTATTTAGTTGCCTCTGATAATCAAAGAAGTTTATGATAAACAGTAAGAACGATTAGGGAGTAAAGAATTACGTGACGTTTCGACGACCTCGCCAGTTTCGACTGATAGAAGACCGAAGTTGATTCCATTCGCGCAAAACTATTTGTCGGGTTATGGACCCATGTATTTGGTACCGAATCAAAGGCTAACACTCTCCCGTTCTTTTGGCTGTGTACTTGTATTATTCACATTTTCACACTGCTCTTACAACATAGTATAAACTATCAATCTTTCTACGTTTACATTTGAAAATGACGACACGGAGTCGTCGGAACGTTGAGGAACTCGATGAAGGAACTTGCTTGAACACCAACAATAACATGTACAAAGTTCATAAGAGCTTTCGGTACTCATCCGAGTCCCTTCACAAATGATGCAATGACTTTTGCGTAGCCTCATTTTGGTGACGAGACTGCGTGATCGTTCTGTAGATCGAGGGGAGGTGGTAGGCTGTTGATGGTAGGCTGGCGGTTCACAGTAGATCGGTACTGATAGACCGGTGCTTTCTTTTAAATAAATTAGTTTCTGTTTGCAATTTGTTTTTCTGGATGACAAAAACCAACAGTAAACATTTTTAAATCAAGTCCATACGATGCGATCATTGAAATAGCCTGTTCCAGGCGTTCAGAAAGTGGAGGGCGAGCGAAAAATATAGCGAGCGAAAGAGCGGGAAAAACGAGGGGCCCCAGTCTCCCGTCTTTTCCCTTCCACTCGCGTCAGTCCTGCTCTTTCACTCGCTATATTTTTCGCTCGCGCTCCACTATCTGAACGCCTGGAACAGGCTACCATTTAACTTAAATGGTAGGAACGTCAAGGAGTCGTCGGAACGTACGTCAAGGTAGGATATATGAAATGAAAGATCTTTAACAGTACTACATATATATCCTATGGCGCTCTTTATTCCACTGACTCGCGCTCCACCATCTGAACGCCTGGAACAGGCTTTTTAAATGACAGGTCTTTACACCCTCGTCCCCAGGCCTTTATGCTCTCATTATTTTTCTTTGGTGCGCCACTATCTGAACGCCTGGGAAAGGCTATGAAGAGGGGAGAGAAAGCGAGTACCCGGCCGAAAGATCCTTAACTGGGACTACTATAAGACAAAATTTTAAGTTCAAGTATGGGCTGATAAAGAGATACAACGGCAGTTATCGGAGATGACGCACAATCCCGCAAGCCCTCGTGAAAGGACAAAAACCCAATCCAACGAGGGCCATAATTCACCTAAATTGCTGAGCCAGTCTTGCAGATGCTCTTTACTTGCTATGAGCAGCTCCATACTTTGGTGTTAAAAGTATAATCATCAAGATTTTATGCGTGTTCCTCTGTAAAACCGCATAAGTTATGTGGAACCACGCAGGGAACGTGTTTATAACTAACACCTTGTGTGAAAAATGCAACACGTAAACGACTAAGTGATTTGAACATTAGTGGGTTGTCGCTTACGAGATCTTTTCAGTAGAAAAGAGAAAAGAGAAAAGAGTAAATTGGCCACCGTGGCCAAGTTATCTTATCAACTCAGTTGATGAATCCAACATTTTGTGCTTCACGTCCCCACCGACGCAGCACCACAGTTTCTTTAGAAACTAACCCCCTTGTTTGCTTTCTAAAAAGGCAGTCGTGCTTGGCAAAGAAAACGGATAAAATATTTTAAAACAAATTAATTTATTTCATTTCGATTGACAGACATCACCAGTGTTTGCAACTATAAACAAGCAAAACTTTACAAACTGACGGCACCCCTACAGACATACATTGACGGTCAAATGTTGATACAGGTCACAAATCTAAAATAAATATTGTTTATTAAAAAATATAAGAAAACATTCCACCCGAAGCATGACATAACTTTAAATTACAAAGTTCAAAAAGTGTTGATGCTGTTGTTATCTCTTTCAAGTGACCAGAAAATATATATATCCTGATATACGGTGCCAATCTTAAGTTTTCAGATTAAGAGTAGATTTATGGCGTTTTTACAGCCGGCTTGCACCTGAAAGAAAATAAAGAGAATGGAAAAGAGTTTGTAATGGGCTGCTCTGTAATTGGTCAAAACATTAGAGTGGTTTTTCAGTTGAGTGTCCAAAGTAATCTGTTTTTCCTTTGTTTTGCCATATTTCGCCGAGTGATTTGTTAAAACAACCCATGTCATATTTTCAACCAGTTAGAAGTAAAATCATAAGCAATCTTGACTTGCTCTCACGCGTTTCCCGCGCTTGGCGCCGGATACATGTATTTGCTTCGAGTTCTGATTGTTTCGTTCAGTGGGTAATTTGTTCCTGTTGTGATTGGCCAGAGTAAGTACTTGGGTTTTTTTTATGACGACACTCGCTTGAAGACCTCTCTAATGCAAAATGTCATAGTGAATAGCAAAACGTGTGCCAGATAGTGTGCAGATACCAAGCATGGGTTGGACTCTCTTCGGGGACTCAGAACGGTTTTCTCTGAATTCACATGCTTGCGACAAGCAGTTTCCGGCTATCTCCAACCCGGGTTATTTCAGTTGAATCCTCGGCTATGTCGATCAAACCCGGTTATTTTGAATCCTCCACTATGTCAAGCCGTGGTATTTGAATCTCTCACCATTTCAAACCCCGTTATTATCCTCCGCTACTCAAAACGCTGCGGGTTGTATTGAATCCTCGGCTACCTCAAAACCCGTTATTTTGAATCCACCGCTATTTATCTCAAACCCATTTATTTTGAATCCACCGCTATCTCAATCTCCAGTTATTTTAAATCCTCGGCTTTCTCAATCTCCAGTTATTCTGAACTCCACGGTATCTCAAACCCCAGTTATTTTCAGTCCTCCACTTTCTCTAACTGAAGCGCGTTTCACTTGGTTGAAGCGATCAATTATTCACTATGAAATCATAACGGCACAAAAATACAGTATTTGTTTAAGGAAAATCCGACATCAGTCGATGTCAGCTAATTTCGGTACAAGTTGAAATCTGCACAGAGTAACAATTGAAGACTTAAAAGTATGTACATTTGTTTACTCAGGAGTCCCCGATTATGGTTCCTGGTTTACTAGAATCCGTCCGAGAAAGTCCGCGAATACTTTGAGACAATTGCAAACGGTTTGAAAAAGTGAATAAGCGATTATTTGCTTTCTTCTCCAACTACAACCGTCAACTTTTGCCAAAATAATCGTTTACATTGTTATCGTTAGTCTTCATTGAATCATAATTTTATCAAATTAAAATTTTTTTGGAAATTAATTTTCATCGGATTTCAGGTCTTTAGATTTTTCTACGTACAAACCACTATATTTACACTGTTTGCCTTATTTCCAAGATGGTAGATTTTACTGTGAAGAGGTCTGTTGTAAAGGTTTAACACTGTAATAAGCTTAATATTCACGTGTTAACCAAAAACAGTAGCCTGCGACCAGACTCACTAGTGTGTTATCCGCGCGAGTATCTTGGCTGTGGAGCCGCGATTTGCGAGCCGGCGAGAACAATGAGAGGAGGAAAAGTTTTCCTAGCCCATTCTTCTCGCTTCGCCCATTCTCCTCACTTCGCTTCACCCCCAAGTTACTAGCTGATCAAAGACTAATTGGTCAGAGGTGACCTGAGGCCCGTTTCTCGAAAGTCCCGGTAACTTTTCAGGCCCGAAGCTACATTTTAAAATCCCAATCTACAGAACATTGTGTTACCAGAGATTTTTCAGGTAGCAATTAAAGAAGAATTTTTTAATAGTTAGAAAATATCGCTAAGCTTTGTGATCTTAAAGCAAATCATATGGGTGTTTTAACATGCTGGTGGAACAAAGCATTCGGAATATGAAATAAGATTTAGGTTGCAAAGGTGCAAAGAGCAACATATTTAGAATTTCCTCTATTTAGTAATCTTACGCAAGGAAATTGAGTTGTCCAGATATTGGCTGTAACTCGTATATGACAATCAGCCTTTCAGTGAGAGTTTTGCGTTCTGCCTGTCACTGAGTGAATCAAGACCAGCAATAAAACGACATGTTCCTGAACAAAGTGATCCACTTGATGTAAAGATCTTGGTTGGTAGAAGGGCACCTCTCGCTCAACCATGGAGCTTAATTCCCTTAATAAAAGTCCCTGTTACAGTTGGCGCAGTTTTCAGCCCACATATCAGCCCGACTTGTCTTATCAACTTAGAATTTTATCGCTCAGCTTTCAAAACCAACAAAATTTGAGTCTTTAATGCAAACATCGCGCACATTAAATAGCTCTCCAGGCCCGAAAAGTTATGGGACTTTCGAGAAACGGGCCCCTGGGTCCCGCTGGTTCATCACGCCGTAGATTCCTACCTGTGCCGTTGAAGCTCGTACCCAGGAAGTTTAAAGTATTGTCTATGGTTGATTTTACTAGATCCGTGAGACTGTGAGACTGTGGCGTTACGGAAATTTCCGAAATATGATTGCTGGTCACGTGGCTGAGAATATCAGGCCAAGGATAATGGTTGCTGCAGATGTTGATAAGTTTAGATACGGATAGACAGCTACAGAGCGATGCATCTTCTCAGGGACCAATTTGGAAAGTAACGGACAATGAAGTAAAAAAGAAGGGAAAAGATAATTTTTGTCCAAGATAAAAAACATTGCTGACTCTTAGAAGCCATTCAAGGAAGCCTGAGGCTCGCATGAATTGCAGAAAGAGCCATCCATCACAAAAAAGCATATATTTGTCCTGCAAACATTTGTTTTGAAAGCAAATTGCTCCTGAAAAAATCTGGAAAAGTTTTTTTCGGAGACAAATTTTGCTTCGCAGCAGATGATGAACATGATCGACCACAAAATCAAACGGGAAATATGTGGAGAACCATTCTCGTCCCCAGAACTCCGCGGCCTTTTTAACGACCCACCGCTAACCAAATAGACTGTGGGCACTGGGTGAGAGAATGTAGAGAAACATGAAATATTAAGTTATTTTTTGGTTGTTTATACTTACTTGCGTTGGAAGTAATTTGGGTAACGGTACTTGAGAAAACCAAAACGGGATACCGGGACCAAGATGGGAAAACTGGTAACTGTGCAGACCTTTCTTTGTGTATTTGTAGCTGGAAGAAAGTAGACGGGAGGTGAATCAACATTAACATATCGTTTTCACGACGGAGTCACTGAAAGATCGTCAATTTGTTTTTTTTAAAATGCAATTTCATTTACGTTTCATTTGCGTTTAATTGCCTTCAATTTTATAATACAACGCTAAATTTTGTCGAAACCGATCACTTGACGCGATAGTGTCTCTCCTCGGCGGGCGCCTATCAGCGCATAGTGCCCGTTTTTGGCAATTTTCGCTCAAAACGTAGCCTTGTACAATAAAAACAACAGAGTCCTTCTGTCTCGGGCCCTATGTGCGATAGTTTCCCTAGGAAATATGATGTTCAAACTTCATATAAGCCCTCGAACTACGTTTGTTGTGAACACCAAATTTCCTCGGGCAACCTATCACACGATAACACCTCTATTGTTTAATAATAGTACAACACTAAATTTTGCCGTGCTCCCATTGGTCAAAATCAATCACGTGACGCGATAGTGTCTCTCCTCAGCGGACGCCTATCAGCGAATAGTGGCCGTTCTCGCAATTTTCGCTCAAAATTTAACGTTGTACAATAAAAACAATAGAGTCCTTCTGTCTCAGGCCCTATGTGTGACAGGTTCCTTCGGAAATTTCATGTTCAAACTTCAGATACGTTCTCGGGTTAATATTTGTTGTGAACATCAACTTTCCTCGGGCAATCTTTCACACGATAGTGCCTTCGACATAAGAACTCTATTGTTTAAATAGGCAACCGCGCCTCCAGATGTCTTGGAAATGAAGTTCAAAGCGGGCACGATTTAAGGGCCTGTGGTTAAACTAGGAAACTTTGTTGATGACGCAAATGTTTTCCACTTTAGCTGCACGAGACACATGTGTTGCGGACTCAAATCTTGCTTCCCGGATACAAGAAAATGTTTTAGAATAAGGTTAAAAAACATTTTTGCTTCCCGGACGCAAATTTTGCTCCCGAAACAAATGTTTCTCAGTTTAGCCACCGAGGAAACTTTTCTACTACTCCCCAGTGCTGCTTTTGAGTTAAAGGTTTTGAGAGGTGCTTAGCTCTGCGCATGCGTTGTAGTTTGCTTTGCGAAGCAATGTTTTGTAGTCTGGCCGCATGCCGCAGCAAAACATTTCTTATGTTTCATGCTAGTTTAGCCACCCTGGAAACATTACAGGAAACAATGTTTCCGCAGCAATGTTACCTAATTTAGCCACCTACGTCCTAATGGAGCGATTCTATTCATAGCGCGCAACCTCGTTTCCATGGTCTATGGGTTAGCAATCCAAGATGGCCAAGAGTGTTTCCAATGAAAGAAATGAAAAGCGCCAAATATGTTAAAAATCCTAGACTCCTGTCATTTCAACACAAATGGCCACTCTCTACGTGCCGCTCAACTCCGCGGCATCATGCTCTGTGACGGAAAGAGGCAATGAAAGTGACAGGAGATGCGCCTCACTTTTAAACTGGGCACCAGTCAGCTAACGCGGCCTCAACTCCGACTTCCGTTTTATTTAATTGGGTTCGTCGCGCGCGCGTCTTCGAACGTTTTCAAAATATACCATTGTGGCGCACTCTCCAACGAACTTCAACTTGACTGCTGCTAAACAGGGGTTAAGCCCAAAACTTCTTAGTCTCCTACGCAGCCGTTGGAGCGTTGTGTGACGCCACTAAAAACGGCCGCGTAGGAGACTAAAAACTTCTCGGATTATCAACTTTTTGAGGCACTTTTTATTTCTTTTATTGAAATAACTCTTAACTATTCTCATAAGTGCTACGCAGCAAACGAATTTTATCATTTTCTCGTTAATCAAAGATGGAGGCGATGTTGGATTGCTAAAGAGAGACCCTGGGGACGAGGTTGCAGCGCGCGCAAAGTGTAGGTAAGTAAGAACTTTATTATTGTGTCGTAACATATAGCGCACTACCCTGCAAGCAGAGGTTTCTTGGCCGCCCTATGTTGCGGCGGGCGAATAAGTAACCTCTGTGCAAAACTATCCGATTTCCTGTCGTGCATGCACAACATTCATCATACGCATCGTCACTTCCTTTCTTGCAGATTTTGCGCGCTCGCCCAAACGTCATCTTGACCAAAACTTGTAACCTCTGTGAAAACGTTACTTGCAATGGGTTTATTTGAGCGTCACTTTAAACTCAGGATAAATCTCAGTAAAATAAACCTTAACGATTTCTGCCTTGTCTTTCTGCTGATTTTCTAAGCTGGGAAAAGTGACAGAAATTTTGTAAAAAAAGAAAAACAAGTAACTTGTCGCGTGCAACAGGTCTGTTCGCGTATCACAGCGTGTACATTTTTTGACAACATGCACAGCATGCGTTAGCTTTAAACCGGTTGAGAGCCGGTTAGTAACCAGTATTTTTAATTAATTCGTCCAACATCCTGGACGGCGGCAGATGAAAGAATCGGACGGTTTTGCGCAGAGGTTACGTATTCGCCCGCCGGGACATAGGGCGACCAAGAAACCTCTGCTTGCAGTGTAATAGAGTACAGGGATGTATGCCAATATCGGGGACATCTAACTACAATACAATTCTATAATATCAGTGTAACATACACCTAATTGCAATAACGTTGTCATACAAAAATGAAAAAGAGGGAAAAGAAAATACCCAAATAGGAATAAATTAGGTACGCTAACTACATTCAGGGAATTGCTCAGACGAAGCATTAAGGCTCAAAAGGTTTTTTAGGTGGCCAATTTAACTTGTTTTAACTCATTTGGCATCAAATTGAAGTATCACACCGTCATCCATGATTGCTTTGAGAATTATGTAGAGATAAAGAAATAATTTGCATGGCTAATTAATGCCTATTTGGCTTTTTTTAAATTCTTTTTTCTATTTTTATATGACAACGTTATTGCAATTAGGTGTATACAGATGGTAAAAGAATTTCAGTTTTAGTTAAATGTTAACAATCCTATGTTATTCTATACCCCAAAATTGATATTTATAAAATTTCCATTTTTTAAAATAAATAATGCGAAAGATCTACAATTAAATCGGTTCCTACAGAGAAAACAGTTTACAGGTATTGGACTTCAACTGAGAAAGGTGAACAGATTTAATACGCTTCTTAAAAATGTTTATATCCGGATCAGAAGATTTTATGAAGTGACTAAGTTTCAACCAAATAACAGAACTAAATAGGTTATGCTGTTCTTGTCATATGCGACTGTTCGGAACTTTGATGAGTCAAATTCTGAATTTCTGAGAGAATACTGACTAGGTGCTGCTTTCTTTGGGAAAAGTATTCTTAAAAACCTAAGCAATTAATCAGAAAAAGTGAGTTCTAAAAAATCAAAGTGGCTTTTCATTTTATCCTTACCTTTATTTCGCTTTCCCTTGATTATCACTGCTGTCTCTGTCAAAAAAATGTGCATTGGGTATATGAGCAAGTGAACAAAGCTTATTGTTGCTTTGTATATTATCATACTCGATTATTAAAGTTTTCAACCTATAATCTCATAATCCGTGCGGAAGAAAATTTTACGCCAGCACTCTACGCAACAATCGCATAACAGGGGTATCGAATGGTCTTTCGAGCATTTGCGAGCATGCGAGCAGTGATCAAATTAGCCTTGCGAGCAGCGAGCACTTTGTAAATTTTCCGCTAGCAGCAATCCTTTTTTCCTTTCATTTCACGCGTTGTTTTTTGCTATTACGGCTAATTATGCCACATTTGATGCCAAATTACGCCATGTTTTGTCCAACCAACTGGCATCTGTGCACTAAACCTCTCGCAGATTTTTTGAACCATAGTTCCATGCTGTATACTTCACATAGGACTCACAGCAACCAACATCCCAATCTTCCGGAAGCAGTCTCCGTTATGGAAGAAGCAGTTCCCTACTTTGAGAAGGCTATCACTGCAGCAAGGACAAGACTCGGTGGCAGAACGTCTCTAGAAGGCCCTCACGGCGTTCCATCCTCCAAGACTATTTCGGTAACAAGAACGACTATGGAGCTTTTTTTTTGTTTTTAACATAATTTTTATTTTTATATTTTAATATAGTTGAAGAAACAGAATTTTAATATATTTTTACAGTTTTTTTTAGCTTAGTTAATTGTTGTAATTAGGCTTTTTAAATGTATATAAATATTTTCCATTTTTTAGTTAGGCAGGTTAGGTGTCCACAATTAGTAGAGGGGACTTTTCCCCTCAGCTACTACAGTTTTTGACACGTTAATAAAGTTATTATTATTATTATTATTATTATTATTATTATTATTATTATTATTATTATTATTATTACTATTATTTGAAACGAAAAACCGTGAAATAGAAGCTGTAAACCCTGACTACGTAAGCAAGGGAGACGTTAAGGCCTTGGTGACTCTTCTCATCAAGCAATTCAACTCAAAAATAAGATCCATTTGTGATATACCAACACTTCAACAGTTCTGTCATCAATAGACCCTTTCACAGTTTTTTCAACTTTTCACGTGGACCAATACGTATATTAGCGGAAATCCATCGACACTACTGGAAAGACCGCCTTAAAATCAGTATAGTTTGAGAGTGATAGGTTTAAAACATACAAAGATATGGCTCTGCAAAGTTGCAAAATTTTATAGACGTTTGTGTGGTGGACGGCAAGTTTGTGCCGCTAACCATACAAATGTCCTGTCTGTAAAATTTCTCCACCGTGCGGAGCTATATCTTCGCTCATTTCTGACATATCACTCTCAAAGTCGACAAGTTTACTAATTATAAAGCGCTCTTTCCAGCTGTGTAAATTTTCGCTAACCAACTGATCCTTGTCAAAAGTTGGAAAAAAAAACCTGGAAGGGTCAATTTTCTGCGCCGTAAAAGAAACTCTCAAGCGAATTGCTTGTGGCTTCAGCTATTTCACCTCTCGAGACTCCTGTTATGATGTCCCCAAGGGGATGGTTGTAGAGATGTAGTTCAGGCAATGGGCTAGAACAGAGTGAAGTCGACCATGGGTAACCCAGGCACTCTGCCCATCAGCGCCTAAGGACAACATAAAGCAAGCGGAATAGCTGAACTAAATGTAGAAAATGTTGTTGAAAGGGTGGAAAGTATAAAGAGAAAAGAGGATGAGGTACTTATCACCAAATTTGAAAAGATCAGCGGACCTTTAAGACGGATTCCGCTCAACGTTCGAGCAATAAGTGCAAAAAATATTTACCAAAAAACTACTCATAGCACGGTAACATTTCAAATGCTATTTGAAACATCTCACTCTAGTTCACTTGCCCAAGTGACCCCGCGATGAAATTCTCAAGCATTCTCAAGAAAATTAATTTCAAATCTCGTAAAATATGCTAAAAACGGGCGCCATTTTGTTTTGAACTGACATGAAGCGTCTTTTTAATTGAAATATGGATAACTTCAAATCCAGTTTTCTCTCGCGGGATCAGCTTGGGAGCAAAAGTAACGATAAGTTCTTCTTATCTGTTCTCCAAATGTGACAGTGCTGCAAGTATTTTTTTGGTAACTTAATTTTTGCACTTACTGCTCGAACGTTGAGCGGAAATCGTCTTAACCTTCAAACTTCCAAATCGTCTTTATAGAAAACATGGCCTTAATTCGCTGGGCGTTTCCTATTGAACCTGGATGGGATGCTTGTCATTCCTAGTGTTTAGTTCGCTGCTACCAATTTATACACCGGGGTGAGAGAGACAATGTGGAGAAAAGTGCCTTGTCAAAGGACATAACACGAAGGAGCTGACCAGGACTCGAACCAACAACCTTCTGAACGCGCTAACTACTCGACCATCCCGCCTCCACATGTTAGTCCATCACTAGGTCTATCTTTGAGTTGTTTGTTCGAGTTGAAATTCTCGACAAAAAGAGTTACCAAAGTTATACATGGATGGAAAAGAGACAATTTGGAGCAAATTGCCTTGTCTAAGGACGGAATTTCAGGGCTCTGAAGAGGTCTCGAACAAGCCAACGTCTGATTGAACATGGATTGACTCACGTCCGACAGGCTAACCGCTCGACCATCGCTCCTCAACTTAGAAAAGTAACTCGAACTAGTCCTAAAGTTTTGGAATGTTAAACTTCGTCCAATTCTTGAGTGAAGTCCTGAAGTTGTGACCATTTAGCCCATTGAAAGCATAAGGTTGAACAGCAGCTAACAGCAACCCATCCTTACAACAGCAAACAAAATAATTAAAGGAACTCGAACACGACCTGACACTGTTTTTCTGAAATTAATTTGTCAAGCATAAAGGCCACGTTGATAGAGAATAAACGAACTTCATGTCATGGCTTTTCCTGATAATACATGGAGCTACTTCTGTACTTAAGAAACAACAATAATTAAGTGTACTGATGTGCGATGTGATATGCGATCACGACGTTTCGACCGTTTACTTCTAGTCTGCTGAAGACTAGCAGTCTAAACGTCGTCTGAAGTAAGCAGTCTAAACGTCGTGACCTACAACTCAATGACCACATCGTGAGACAAACGATATACACTTTATTATTATCGTATTTACCACGATGAACAATAACCACCTATTTTACGATATTAACGTCAATGTTGCCTCCAAACGGTTATGGGCTAAGCAGTAGAGGAACTCAGAGGTAAGGATGTTTCCTCTTTTTTTTAATTAAAGGGGGAAAATTAAAGTTAAGTAATGGAGGATTGACAAGCAAATGCCTACAACTACCAACTATCAAGTGAACTTGATAGCCAAATTCATAAGAGTTCAGTGCCATACAAAGATGCATTTATTTCTGTACTAGAAAAATCTACAAATCAGGATTTACCAAATTTCGAGCAATAGAGCAAATTTTAACGACAATTCGAGCATGCGAGCAATTGCGAAAATTTTGCTAGCACGAGCAAGCGAGCACACGTCTAAATTTTGGGAGCAAATCGAGCAAAGGCCAAATGTTTATTTACCAGTTAAGTCTTCAATCTTAACAGAGTATTGTTTCGAGCACTTGAAAATTTAAAGGGACCATTCGATACCCCTCATAACGAACGATCTCATCAGAACGAAATTAGGAAATTACGCTTTTATTATGTCAAGCTTGCTTCATCATACCGTAATAATTCGATTTGATGCCTCCTTCTCAGCACGTCCCCCATTCTAAGAAGAGCGTCCTCTGAGTGTCGTTTTGCCTGTTTTGCTTAAAAGCGCCTTCCCCCCCCCCCCCCCCGCCCCACCGGCGCTACCCCCAGCGGGAGTCGAGTAAGCTCAATCATCTATTCAGGTTGTGATAATGACTGACATCATAAATTATAGTATCTTCGCGTTTCAGATATCATAAACTCTTCCAAACAATGCCTAAAATCCCTGAAAATGCTTCATGGATTTCTTTGATTGTATTTGGTACACGCAGAAATCTCTTTACACATGGGAGACCTGTGTGATACATATGTGTTGGCCTGTGCGGGGAATACACTTTAAGGAGGGGAACATAGACAATTTAACGCTTACGCGTAAGCCCGCTGGCCATTGAGCCTACCACGTGCAGAAATCCAACATGGTGCTCGGCGAAGGAGAAATTTTGCAGGGTTTTGGGACGGTTCGCCTTGTCGGCGGAGAATCTTTGGTGTCTCAACGAACAGTGTTCAGTAGAGATTCAAAGTAAGTGTTTATTTTGGATTCTATTTGCACGACACCGCAACAGCAAACATGACTCTGGCAGGCCCAGTTGTTGATACACTGAAATTGATGAACGTTGTTTGTGTACTTTTGTAGGACCTTGTTTTGTTCTTGTGGTCGAAGAATTCGCGTTTACAGCACTGCAACTGGAGATTTAGTTCGTGAGCTTAGAGGACATAAAGGAAATGTCACAGATTTTAAAATAAACCCAAGAAATCACTTACAGGTTGGTGAGGAATAGAATGATGTAAAGTTTTGGACGTCTAATAGTGTATCATCGTGAATTTGACTGTTTTGTCTTTACCATGACTTTATATATTCCAGTTAGTTTCATGTGCTTCAAATGGAGATGTGATATACTGGGACTATACAGATGGGCGGATACTGAAGGTAACAAATTAAACAAATTAATGGAGAAAAAACAAACTAACTTTTATCTTGTTTCCCACTCAATCAGTGGTCATTGCAACTTGTCTTGCACTACATTGCGAATGCATTGGAAATTGCATTGTGAGACAGGTGACATAAAACATTGCATCTTGTAACACTACATGCAACAAGAGGGATAAAACAAGGCAAATTTTCTATCATCAATCCCATGTATTTTACCCCAAATCCTGATCCCTGTTCCATTCAAAATGGAAAATTTTGATGATGATGATGATGATGATGATGATGATGATGATAATATTTGATCACTTCCCATGAGGGGCTTTTCAGGGGCAATGAAAGGAATAATCCAAATAAACATAACAGCTTTAAAAAACCCAACTGGTGGGAGGCAGGCCAACTGGCTATTTAGAAGCCTGGCCGAGTAGTTGAACTCGTGCCTACCGAGAACAGCTCCAGTTACTGCCCAGAGCAGGACATGAACCCGGGACCTTTGGATTTCAAGTCTGGCGACCTAACCACTTGGCCACGCTGCCTCTTATAGATTGCACACCCTTATCACTGAACCCTCCCAAAAACCCTGTTGATTTTGATCAACCCTGGCTTGTGATACCTAATACCTGATACCTGGCCTGTTGACCATCTGTAGCATATTACTCTTGGGGGTGACTATTGTGGTCATTTGGACTATTGTGATAGTATTGCAATAGTTTTCTAGAGGGAGGTGGCGTAGCCTAGTGGTTAGGGCGCTGCACTTGTAATCTGGAGGTCCTGAATTCAAGTCCTCCTTCTGACCACTAACTGTATTTGTAACAAGGCAGCCCCGTGTTCAAATCCTAGGCCCCACACTATGTAAATAGCCAGCTGGTAAGCCTTCCAACAGTCGGGGGTTTTAAAGTGTTTATTTCAGATTATAATGTTACTTTCTCCGATTTATGGTACACCCAATTAGCACTTTCGTGCTAAATACACCGATGCCTAAATAAAGTGATTTGTTATTTTTCTATTGTGATACTATTGAAATAGTAGTGAGGCTATTGTGATACTATCGTGATGGTGTGGCAATTTTTATTTCTCTCAAATTCAAAACATATGCCATTGTACACAGCATCTGCATGGCTTAATTTTGACCATGTCCGGATAAGGCCCCGGGGACAATTTTCTAGCAAACAAATATGGCAGCAAAGTTATATTTCACATCTGTTACTCCTTGGTGTCACAGCAATGAACAGCCTGAAAGAGCAGGCCCATTGAACAAGGGACATTTTTTCAATCAAGGACTACATAGAAACCATTGATAGTTGAAACTATCGATAGTTAATAAGCAAACTATTGCAATTGTTGTCGATAGTTGAATTTGCGATTGATGTATTGCTATTGGAACACTCACAATAGTTGTGAGTGTTCCAATAGCAATTGGAACACTCACAATAATTGGAACACTCACAATAATTGTGAGTGTTCCAATAGCAATGCAACAATAGATCAAACTATCGATGTATCACAATTATTGTGATACATCGATAGTTTGATGTATTATTACACCTCTAATTAATCTAGGGTACAAACAACACAATTTGGATTTTCAGTGTCCTAAAAGCATTCCACTTCACTCCACGCCTACCCCTCCCTCACTCCTAGTAACCTTGGCATTTTTGCAGGTTGTTGAATATGGTGATTTCGTTTTCTCCCATAGAAATACAATGTCGGAGGTTTTTTAGGTGGAATGCTACTTCATCCTGCACACAACGAATCCATAATCCTGATAAGGAAAAATCCTACAAAAGGTATTGAAATCCAGTTGTTAGTAAATTAACTTTCTCTTGGTTGAAATGCAGTGGAATTACCATTTCACGAACTGTTGTACAAAAGTTGTTAATAATATTATCAACTTTTGTACAACAGTTCGTGACTTCAGATAATTCTGTTAGCCATCAATTAGTGCCTGTTAGCCGACACCCTCAGAAAGCAGTTTAACCCTTTCACTCTTGGGAGTTGGTTATGGAGACATTTAATTACAAGTGGTTCTAAGTTTTGAGTCCGTGGATGAAATCACAAGGTGTGACCATTGAAATGAAACCTCTTTGTCAGTACTTTTGCATGGTGCTATTTATATTTAAGTATTTTACAAAATGAAAATTGGGACTTGTCTTGAATTCTCATTTTGGGCACTCTTGAGTGTAAAAGGTTTAAGTCTACAACTAGAGCTGACCACTAATAGGAATGGTATGTAAGCAGCCACTAGCACTGGGAGGTGAAGGTGGTCACTTACTAGGGTTTTACCACTTACACTAAACAGTATTAGTGTGAAAAAAATACCATCATGTGAGATAAATATTTGTTTTTTAATATTGTCTCATTGTCTCACTTTAGGACTTTAGGACCACATCAGCTGCAATGAACACTAATAGTGGCACTGCAACAAAATGCAGTGGTATAATTCACAAAATTATGAATACCATGCCAATAATTATTGTAGCAAAAAATCTGTATACTATGACTGGCCCTCAGTGACTAGAAAATGGGTGTCTGTTGGAGCTTAGAGACAACAGAAAAATCTGAATCATTCCCCTCAAATGTGTCTGCCACTACTTACAGCAGTGGCGACTGAGAGGAATGTGTACTCTGTAAATACAGAGTTTGTGCAAGAGTTTAAACAAGATTTGTCAAGGTGGTCATAAGTAGTGGTGTCTACTTATGAGACTGTTTGTCCAGAGAACTGCAACTTTACGGGTCTAATTACATCCATCACTCCTTGGAGATTTAGGCCATCCACAGTCATTCACCCCAAGTCCGCTGATGTGTGCAACTTTCTGCAGCTTGTTCCAACTCTCTCCTGTATCCTTTATATTCACTTCACTTGAACATCTGCAAGAGTTTTGGAATATACATCATTCTGATGTTCCAAAGGTCTATTCTTTAAGATTCTGGCAGAAGGTATGACCTCAGTAATGCAGTGTCCTTGGGGCTATATTTATATCCTGTTTATTACATATTAATGCACCCTTCCTGGGGGACTCCCACATAAAAATGGCAGAGATAACCATAGATTAGAAATTTTAAAAGGAACTTCTAAAGACACCAGAATTTCTTTTTCTTCAGGTGGTCCTTACTGCTAGATCACTGTAGTCCCACACATTATGTTTTAATAAGTTTCTTCCTTTTTTTAATTTTCACATTTCTTGACTATTTGAACTACATTGTAAACCTGTTGTTCAAATTGTACAGAAACTAGAGCCAAAACAAAAGAAGAGAAGAAAGAAAAGAAGAAAGAAAAGAAACTAAAAAGAAAAGTTCCCGACATTGATGACTACAGTGTGGGCGTTTTTAACCCCAGGGATTGTAAAAAAGACTCGCAACCAAAACTGAGGATTTTTCTTGAAACATCAGGCAACTCAAAACAGACTACAATAAATGGTGAGGTAAGTTATAGGGTAGTCTCTGCTGACATTATTGTTGACACTCTGAAAATTAAAATTTACCTGATAGACTACCAGACACCAGTACTAGAATTTTTGTCTGTGCGCAGAGGTTGAAAAAAAAACATAAAAACTAGCTTCGAGTAATGTGTTTAGAAGTTGCAACATTTTCAGATATTTTTACGGCCGGGTTGCAACTCTGGGCGCTGCACTCAGACATACAAACTTTGATAAATTTGACATTTTTAAAAAAGAACATCTCCTTCTCTTTGACATTTTCCACTCATATTTATTACATTTACCACAACTGATGTGACAGTCACATCTAATTTATTGTATTTTTTCATTTGCTAAGCTTAAATTTTCAAGAAATTATTTATGATAATCCATTCATCAAAAACTTGTGAGTAGACATTAACAAAGACTGGCCTGTTAAAAGTTTTCAATTTGACATGGATATTTGTATATTGTAACCAGTACAGTGTGTTTTGTAAAGGATAACTTGTTGGTGATGATTTTGCCTAAAGCCAGGATCCCTGATCCACCTTGACCTTGTTTTTTTTCCTTTTGTCCACTTGTCCACAGGGCAACTTATTAGCTTCTGTTAAGGATGGAAATCTGCACTTATGGAATTTTACATCTGAAAATTTAAATACGTAAGTAGTCGAAGACGAAATGTCTCAAGTTTGTTCAACAGTACAATAATTTTAAGACAATATGACACAGTACAGTACAAAACAAATCCCTTATGATATTTCACTTAATTTTGTTTCACTTCCAAGTATTCTACACTGTTATACTTCGCCTTGCAATAACACGGCATTTTTTACCACAAACTGTCAATCCTTGTAGAAGAAGTCTCACAAAACCAATAAGTTATCAAACTTTTGCATGTTTCGTAGGTGTGTTTCATGCTGGGTAATAAATTAATTGGATTCAATTTGTTGGTTTCTGTTTTTGCATGATCTAGTCTTCTCTTTTGTTGGAAGACCAGAGTGCACGAATCAACTGATGGTAGAAACAAAGCGGGATAAAAGAATGTATCATTTTGTTGCCTCAGGCTAAACTAGCGTGTAAAATTTTCCCAAATCTCGATTCATACACGTTATTATTATTGTTGTTGTTGTTATTATTATTATTATTATTTTTTTGTTGACAAGAAGTTGCTCTGTATTTTGTGTTTCAGGTTCACATACAGAACACAGTTTTTGTGTGCATCATTTCACCCTTCAGAAGCTTGTGTGGCTACTGGGGACACAAAAGGAAGAATAATTTTATGGTTAGAATTAAGAGACAAGAATGCTAACAAAATCTCAGACTCACAAAGCTGCAAATAACAGGCATTCATCTGACAATCATAATCGTCATCACCATTATCAATTTCTTCCCCCCCTCTGGGAAATAGGGTGGGCATGGCCAATTGACATTTTTTCATTTCCAACAAAATCCTTACTGTTGTCTGTTTTAATGTTCCGACAAATGTTTGAAACACCAGTAACTGTTTACACGTGTGCAGGTATATATGTACAGTCCTGCACTGAGATGAAAAATGACAGAGCTGCCAGATCAACAAAATTATTGAAAAATCTTCCAATTACCAAAAATCCTCAGGAGTTTTGATTGCTATAAGTTTGTTTGTTTCCTGACATAGGGCTTGACAAAAACTTGAATACAGGCTGGTACCAGCTTTTTCTGGGTAAACAACTCTCAGTAGTTGCTCACCTCAGCTAATTTCCTTGCCCAGGTTTAACAGAGATTCACAATCCTAGTGACAATTAATAAGGAAAAGACATGCTGTAGGAAATCACACCCTGTATTATTTTTGATGACTGTTTAAAGTTTTTCACAGTTTGAATGTTCAATGTAAAGTACATGTAGTAAATTACAGCTTGTTTATCAGGCAAAAGAGGAAAGAGGTAATCTAGTACTTGCATAACTTAAATTCAAAAAGTAAACTTAAGGTAAAACTTAAAGTAAACTTAAAGTAAACTTAAACTTTCTTTCCTGTCATTTAGGCAAGGCCTTGATCAGTTAGAAAACCCTGTTACAATGATTCTTCACTGGCATGCGCATCCTGTTGGTGATGTTGTTTTCTCTCATGATGGTAAGCTAGCCATTTGCCTGTAAGGAATGTGTGGTTCCAGAAAATATCCATACCTCCCCCATGGATGTTTTTTACTTTGAAGTCCCCCACCCCTCCGGAAATTCCAGTTAAGCTTCATACTTTCCTTTAAAAATTTTGGCCTTTGAGATCCCCCACCCTCTCAGAATTTCCAGTGACCATCCTTGGGGTGGGTATGGCTATTCTCTGGAACCACACAATAGACTATGGGCAGTCGGTCTTTCCACTCATGGATAGTTGTGCAAAAAGAATGCAAGTGAGGACGAAAATCGCCTGTCCTGTGGAAACGTGAGGCATGCATGATTAATCGCTAGTGTGATGAGTCTGCTCAATACACACATGTGTCACATTTTCATGCTCAGGTGATTTTTTGTGACTGCCCCCTGTTCTTTTTGCTCAACTGTACCTGAGCTGAAAGAAAGTTAGAATGTTGCAAATTCTAAGTAAGGTCATAGATTTGACAAGGTTTCTAAGTAATATCTTGCAGATTCCTTTGCTGGAAATTGTTATCTAGAACATAGAACATCCTTGATCCCCAGTAGTCTCGGGAATTAGAAATGCCTTCAGCTTTAGTGTGATGTGAAACATGCCATGGAGTGCATCACATCACAGTCACCAAGGCAAAAAACTGTAGAATTGCTTGTATCGAGTAGGAATTTCTTGGGTTACTGGTCTGCTGTACAAGCTGGTTCTCTCTAGTTAGTCTGTGGACGAAATCCTAAAGTGTGACCATTCAAAGAAAACTATTGAGCAATATGTTCCTGTGGTGCTGTTTATTATGCTGTACGAGGTGGTTCTAACTTTTAAGTCTGTGGATGAAATCCTAAAATGTGACCATTCAAAGAAAGGTACATGTACTGAGCAGTGCTTTCCTGTGGTGCTGTTAACTGTGATGTGGAAGGTCATTTGCACAGCCTTTCGATTCTACGTTTAGAATACTAAGTGTGACCATCCAATTGAAAGATACTGAGCAGTACTCTTGAGCAGCACTTCTCTTTTGTGCTATTTAATGTCCACTGTTTGGCCAAAAGAATTTTCAAGTTTTGAGCTTGACTGCTTTGGTTAGTGAAAGGGTTGTTCTCGTTGTTTCAGGTTCAAGCATTATATCCGGTGGAGAAGAGGGAGTGTTAGTTCGCTGGCAATACAAGACAGAACACCGTCAGTTTGTCCCCAGATTAGTTGCTCCTATTAATCACATCGCAGTCAGCCCAGATGATTCATTGACAGCTGTCAGTCAAAAGGATAACAGTAAGTTGCTCCTTAGGCTTAAAATGAACTACACTGTCTCTTGCCTATCATTCACAGTTCAACCATTATTGTCAAACTTTAAAGTGAAGTTGAGATGGCTTTGAAACATCGTATAAATTAATCCTAACACATTGTCATTCTTTCTCAAATTTCAGTCATCAGATTGATTTCCAATGTAGAAAATGTATTAAAACGCACTATCCAGGGCTTAAGACAGAGTAAGTAGTTCAGATTTTTATGTTGATTTGCTTACAACTTAGCAGTTTTCTGACCTTGTAGTTTCCCATGATCTCCCTGTCTCTAGTGGTTAAAACAACTAACCAGTCCGCAGGGAGACTTGGAGGCTCAAATCATTTCTTTGATGCTCATGCAAAACTGAAAGTTAAAGTCATATGTAACTTATAACTTTTTTAATTACTGAGTTTAACATGATACTGTACTCGTTGAGTTAGTGGGAAGGCCACTTGGAAAATATTTGGTGATGGTGTACAGACCCAGTGTAAAGGGATCCTGTGTTATGAATAAGAGGTACAAATGTAAATATTCTCTCTTCAGGTTCAACCTAACTCATACAAGAAGTAATTTCTCACACCACCATTTTGAGCTTAGTTTTTTTTTTTTAAAGAAAATTTCAAAGGTGCTTGTGAATACTCAATAAATATTAAAGCCATTTGCACACTTTAAGATGATGTATGTGGGGCCCGATGGCTATTTCTGGACTGGCTTGCATCAACCCTTCTGAGTGTACACACATCAGCTTGCCGATGCATCTTCTGTACTATTGCGCCAGGTTCAAACTGGTGTGTGGAAGTTTGTGGGTTTCACTCTCACTGAGGATTCAGATTTTTTTCCTTGTGTCATGCTCGTGACATACTTTCTTCATGTACGGCACATACATTTGCTATCTGTTTCTTTCTGAAGCAAGGCTAAGGTCATTTAAGTCACTAGTTTAATTGCTACACCATGTGATGAAATCTGTTTCATCTATGAGCAGTTTGTTTTGCTTTATCTCTCGCCAGTTGACAATCTTCATATGGGCATACAATTTGATCCTCGCTCAAAAGCCCTGGTCACAGGAAATGTTCCTGGGGTTCTACAGTTCTACCTTCCACTGACCAACCATCATGCGTTTTCTGTAAGTTTACCCTTCAGTTATTTCACTAATAGCTAATTCTACTACTACTCTGAATTTGTAAGAACTGAGAGTCTGAAAGATTGATTGATTGTTAGAATTACATGATTGATGTTCTAGCTGTATTGACTGACTTACCAACTGTCTGACTGACTCGTTGTCCCTCTGTGTGATTGATAGTCTTACCGACCGACTGACTTAAATATTCATTGGCTGTCTGGATACCTGATTGTCTGTCTGACTGTCTGTTTGTCTGACTGAAAGACTGACTGATGAGGCCCTTATAGGGGGGGGGGGGGGTATGTATGTCCCTAGTCTGGATTTCAAAACCCTTTGTTTCACATATTGAGGAGGAAGCCATGTCCCTGTCGATATTTTACTACTGTATTTGTGCTTGTCTTTGTTGCTGTTGCAGTTTCAATCCATCTTTGTGTCACGTGTCACCATTTCATCAGTCTTATGTTGCTGTTTCAAGGCCATGTCGCTCGTCTGAATTTACACTAACAGAGCCTCATTGACATCCTTCTTATTGATTGACTGACTGGATGACCAACTCACTGACTAACCTACTCAGTCAATGGCTGTCTGACTGACTATTCTAACTAATTGGCTAACTGGAAGATTGACTGTTCGACTGAATGTCTGATTGACTAATTCACCCAATGGCTGTCTGACTGGCTAACTCACTTAATGGCTGTTTGACTGATTATCTTACTCATTGGCAATTGACAGTCTTATTGACTGACTAAGTGACTGACTGACTAACTCACTGGCTGTCTGACTAACTTCTTGACTGGATTACTCACTGTCTGAGTGATTGTTCCTGTTATTAAATTAATTTAATTTATTGTGGAACTACTTCCTGGCTGATTGAAATGACTGTGATTGAACTTCAGTGTAGAGTAGCTGAAGCTCCTATTTTTTCTTCCAGCTTGATGTTGTGAGACAGAACTATTTAACCCATAAATCAGTACCACAATCATTGATCCTCACCAAAATTGATCATGTAGCATTTAATGACAGTGGAAGCTGGCTAGCAACTGTAAGTACATGAAATGCTCAAAACTGTTTTGTTACAAAGTTGTTGTCAGTGGAAAATGTATCTTACAGGGTGCACCAAAACCTGTGTCCGATTGTCTGGGACAAGTGGATATTTGATTCAGACAAGTAAATATGTTATGTGATTGTCCATATGCATGGGACAAGCATATTTCTCCTTTGAAGACTACAGTAACTGATTGAAATAATTTAAAGGGAATGTTTCTTACTGGACTATAGAAGTTAGAATGTTCTTGCAAATTTGCCATTTTGTTGTCACTAGATTTGTCTCTGTTAGCTCAAAAGATTCAAGATCCCACAATATAATGTGCTGGAATGCTTGGTCACTTTTATTTCCAATCAAAGAATAAGAAAGATGTCTCAGGCTTCTGAAAAACTAGCTTGCACAATTACAAGACAAGGCCAAAGGTCATGCCGACAACAAAACAGACATGTGAGAAGTGAACATGCCATGTTTTTTTTTTCGAGAGGCACAGTTGGCCTTTGGACCACTACGTTTTTATAATGGCTGTCCAAAGTTCCAGTGCACCACTAAATTTTCTCTTACTCTTTCTAATTATTTTGTTATATATATTTTTCATGCAGGTAGAGAGAAGAGATGACAAGAAGAATGCTATGGAACTAAGACTCAAGTTCTGGGAATATGAAAAACAAAGTCAAAGGTAACAACTGAAGGTTTTGTGCAAAAACTATGCAAGTATCTCCTTTTCCTCAAAAATGGTATAGCTTCAAATGGTCCATTTTTTAAGTTCACCAAGCCCTCTGAATGAAAAGATAAAAGACACATTTATACAGGGTTAGTCTCAATCTGAAGTAAAATACTCACAAAAACCAGGGAGAAAATGAACTATTCACAACTCTGTGTGTTGTTTTACTTTACAATTTGCACTTTCCTGAGATCGAGTCTTAACCTGTATGAATGTGTCTTCATGAACTTAAAACTGAACTATTGCCCCTTACATACAGACTACAGCTGTAGCTATCATGTAAGAAGCAGAGTTCCATAATTGTTTTCAAGTGTATCTGAAAGCTTAAATTCTGAAAGCTTAAATTTTAATTAGCCTTATACTTTTCCCAGAAACCTAAGTGAGTTCAAGAAAAGAAGAGCATTGCTTCTTTGATTTCTTTGGTCTAGATTCGGATAGATAACAAGATAAACCATTCGTGTCTTTCAAGTTACTTCTGTTTTTAGGAAAAAGTGAGTAGAGAAGTAACCCTTGTTGTTTTGTTCTCATTATTTTCAATGTTCTTCAATTCGCTTTTAGTTACGTGCCAAACACTTGTGTTGACCCACCCCATGACCAAAAAATTGTAGCACTCCAGTTTCAGCCTCAGCACAAAAAAGACAACAGCACAGTTCCACTTGCAATGACTGCAGGCAGAGATGGGAAATTTAAAATCTGGATTCTTGCTGAAGAAAGAGCTATCAAAGGTAACCGTAAAAAATTTCAATTAGTGATTCGCTCTGACAGAGACCTATTTTGGAGTAGCCCTTTCAGGAGTGTGTGTATGCTTGTCTGCCATGTCAATTTAAAAACTCCTTACAATCATAGTAAGTTTCAATATTTCAGGCCATTATTATCTCCCTGTCAGTTTTCTTCTTTTTGTTTCAATCATGTCACCATTACAATGCTGTGTCGCTTGTTGAAATTTCCTAAAAGGGCCTTAATTTAACCATTTGCTCTAACAACAGGCTAACACTCAAAACATCAACTTTCCAAAGCGGCCAATTTCCTTTATTACCCCACCGTCAGGGTGGGGTCTAGTAATACCCTTTTTTTGGTCGCTAGCCCCAGGTTCCTGGTTTTTACTCAGCCAAACAAATGGTTGTCGCAAACTTCCGCTAAGTAGAAGCATTATCCTCAGTTGTTTACAGTCGATTCCCCAAAATTTTCATGAAAGTCGGTGTAGAAAATTACTGGGGATGCAATGTCATAAAATTCCTTCAACAAGAGTAAGAATGAAGATGCTAGCAAGCTTTGAAAGTCACCGATTCTGAGTTTTCAGTTTTTACTCTGCCAAAGAAACAACATTACCGGTAAATATTCAATGTTGAAATTGAAGCATTTTTGGCAGTTTTGCTTTGCTTTGCTTTGTCTAAATCTTTAAGATAATTTGGGCGGAAATGTACAAGGAATTCAACGGAGTTCTCTGTTACGAGAGCAAGGACGAAGGTGCTTTGTTTTGAGCTTTGAAAGCCAACAATGGTGCAATTACTGATTTGCACGGCACATAGACATCACATCATTCAAACTCAGAAGCCGGTCCGGGGAAGTTCCCTGCTTGTGCCAGATCACTCAATGAATCATGCCACAAAAATAGACTTTAACATTTTTTTTGGGGGGGGGGGGGGTTGACACCTGTACAGTCTATTACAACTCTACGTTGTTATTCAGTCAGTGCATATAGCATAATTTTACTGAATTTCAAAATAAAGAGCATTAATTTCGGCCACAGGAAGGCACACATTGTTCAACTTAATGGTATTCAAGATACCAAGTTCTAGATAAGCAGTAGTAGATGGCTGGAAAGAGGTAAACACATTCAAGGGGAATGATAGTGAGGGATCTGTCACAAATAGCAGGGGTTCAACCTGGAGATAGCTGGGTTCTACAGTATAAGATAGCATGTCAAGTGATTCGAAAAAAGCTAGGGTTAAAGATTCAAGATTGCAGGATATCTACTGAATAAATGAAAGTGGACATGTAGCCACAAAAGATGATTTTGTCACTTGTGGCATCACTTATTCATTATCATTCTGTTTGTTTAGGTGAGAAGTACTCATGGTCTTGTCGATCTGTTGGTTACTATGGTGATGAACCTTGCCAAGATGCGGCATTCTCTCAGGATGGTTCCCTTCTAGCTGTGGCCTACAATCAGGTGAGATTATCATTTGATGTCAAAACTTGGTAAATCCGGTATAAATTTCTATAGCTAAAGGAAATCCGTACCAAGAAGTCACCGAAGATTTAAAAAATGGCAGAGAGCAGCTATGAGTGATCTTAAATTGAAGACTTAACCCTTTAAGCCTCAACAGCATTATACAAATTCTCCTTACTGGTCTCCGTAGATTTTGTTGATTACTAATTGGGAGAACTTATTTAAACATCAAGTATTCAAATATTCATCTTTGGTGATCATTTGCTACATTATCATGACCTGTATGTGTTATAATACACTGATATGATGAGGAGAAATTTGATGCTGATCACTCTTGAGGCTTAAAGGGTTAAAAGTTACTGAAGCACTTTGTGCAGCCTAAAAAACCAAGTACCACAGAAAGTACTGCTCAAGAGATGTCATATAAAATGATGACACTTGAGGATTTGATCCTCAAACTCAAAACTTAGATTGACTTTGTACAGCGAAACAAACAGCATCACAGGAACATACCTGCTCAGAAGCTTTCATTTGAATGCTTGCACTTCAGGATTTTGTCCATAGACTTAAAAGTTAGAACCACTTTGTACAGCATACGAAACAAAACACATGAAAGAGCAGTTTACTGCTGAAGAGCATCCCTTTGAATGGTTGTAAACACTTAAGGATTTTCATCCACAGACTCAAAAGTTAGAACTACCTTGTGCAACAAAATAAACATCATTACAAAATTTAAGTACTGCTCAACATCTTTTGTTTTTAAGTAATTCCTTAGACATTTTGCACTATGAGAATGTGTGATGATGATGATGTCATGATGATGATGACAATTATTATTATTATTATTATTATTATTATTATTATTATTAAAGGTCAAGTCATATGCTGTTTGTTACACTGTCCTGTGGCCCTATCGAAGCCTGCAACAGTCATTGCTGCTGTTTGTAGGTCAAAAAGGTGCCTAAAAAAATATTTTCCATAAGGTCGCTAGTTGGTTGTTTCTCTAAGCTTGCCTAGCATTACCCAGGAAAAAGACATTTTACATAACTACACAGCTCTCTTAAAGAAGCCATATCGTGGAGATCCACATTTTGGGGTCAAAACTCTGCTAAAAATTACATCGAAATAGAACTGTAGCTCCGCAGCTTTTAACAACCTCTAATTTCATTGGACCTTGGTATCACGCAGCTCTATTGTTTTCAGGGCTAGGGTCCATTGTTTTGTTGTTTGGTGTATTGTTTTCTCAGCAAATCAGAGAAGACCTTGTAAGAGCTGCGACATCACCCAAATAAAATGCTCCCAGAATATCAAGATTGCGATATCAAGTAATTTTCTCAAAAGATAACAAACCTTAATAAGACTTAGTGAGTTTTGTAAGACACGGGCATAAAAAAACTTGAGAAAAATTGGCCCAAAGGTTTCGAGTTGCAAACCATTTTCCTACTAGTCATCTGTCGCAAAAGGCTCTTATAGTTTAGGAAACTTGTAGATTAAACCATTATTTTGGGTTCTCCTTTGATTTCAAGATGTCTTAAAGCCAAAAAGGGTACCTCCGCTTTTACAACAAATTGACGTTAAATCATGGCAAATAAAATCTTTAACTTAGCAAGTGGAGAGAAAGTTTTAGTGTACCAAAAAATTTGACATAAATACCACCTATTTTTGCTTTTGAATTTCCCGCGCGCTGCCATTTTAAATTTTTATGACGTCAAATGGTTGGTCAAATTGTTGCATACAAAAGAAAGTTCAGAAAGTGTGTATTTTTTGTGTTCACCAATAAAAAGACCACACTGAGTTGAGTTACTGACCGTTGTTTGAGCTTCCATAGTGCATCCGATCCCAATGAAATTCCTCTTCAAAGAAGCAAAAAATGTTATTGGGCGCCGCCATTTTGGATAGCGCTTAGGAGCCTGGCCAAGTATTCGTGACGTCATATCGTCCAAATTGAAATTGGCGCGAAGCTCAAACGCAGCTGGCCAATATCAAGTGCATAGCTTTTCGGCTGCTCTCATTTCTTTTTCGCGGTGCCGTTGTGAACTGAAAAGGGAGCTGAAGCAACCACGACGGCAACGCCAAGGAAAACGTCATGGTAGTTTCAACTCATTCAGCCGAACAATCTGGGAGCTGACTCTGTAAGAACGGCGTTACAGTTCAGGTAGAAAAAAGAAAATTCATTGTCGTGTGTTCACGTTCTACATAATACTTTGAATTTGGTCATTTCACGTTGTTGTTTTGCAGAGGACAGCAAAGAAATGAACCAAAATCTGTATCGCACATGCAGAGTCATTGTTTTGCTAATTAAACCTTTTGCTTTGTGACGTTCTCATCCGCCGTCGCCGTCGTGTTTGCTTACACAGTCCCAGACTGTAATAATATGTCCGAAAAAGATAAGGAAAGAGGTCCATTTCACCAGTTGCTTGTATGAAATCCAGACCTAGCAAAGCAGAGTGGCTCGACCAGCTTCGCTGTGAGAAGGGATTTGGCTTTCCCGAAAAACTGGAAAATGTCTACGTTTTTAAAGAGCATTTTGATGTCACTGCTTTGAAACCAACTCCTGGGTGGAAAAACCCGAAGAAGGATTTAAGCACGCAAGATAGAAGTCCTCGTATTCTGTGACGCAAGAAATATCTGCATATTTCACCGCAAGCAGCAATAAAATTAAAATAAACACAGACAATTCACATTAAGGAAAGATTCAGATTAAGGAAAGATTAACTTTTGTTCTTGCTGTCCACGTTTTTCACATAAATGATGTTATTTCTCTCTTTCAACTTCATGTATCAGTAAAGAATTTTGTTGTTTCGTTATTGTAGACTATCACTTTATGGACCCCTGAGACAAATGAATTGAGGAAAACGTTGACCTTACCATTTCCAGATGAACAAGTCAAGTAAGATTGAAATATTCTTGTTGTGTATACACCAGTTCCCAGTTGTTCAAAGAGTGGATAACTTTATCCACTGGATAAATCTCTATCCAACGGAGCAAGTTTCCTTCAACTTACACATTAGTGGCCAGATTTTTGCAAGGCCACACCCTTCATTATAGATGCACTCTTGCTCTTTTCATGAATTAGCGGGCTATGTTGAGATTTCGCTACATTTTGTATGTGCTGGAATACAGCGTATCCGGTGGATAAAGTTAGCCACTCTTTGAACAACGGGGGCCAGTATGTTAGACTCCCGTCATCCATTGTATTACACACTCAAGGAAATAACAAAATGATCTAGGAAGAGGCAGTTCTAGTTAATCAGTATTAAATAATTCAGAGGCACCAAACGAGCCATTTTTGGTGGACTATTTGTTCAAAAGGCCCTGACCGAGAAGAGAGCCTTGTATTTAAGAGCACCACATTGCCGGACAGACTAAGTCAGTATTACTTCTTTAATCATGCTTTCTAGGTGCATGTAATGCTATACACATATGCAACCAGCTGGTCACAAACTTTGAGCCGTACAAAGCTTCGTCGCTTCCGGGTCTTGCAGAGCCTTGAAGTTTCAATCAGTTCAAACATTTACGAGCGCGAAGTTCGTTTGAAAATGATGCATAACATGTCCTGGCAAACAGGATTTCACGCCGGCAAAACGTGTGCATGACAGTTACTTCATTTTGAATACGCTCTCAACGTAAAAAGCTTAAGCTTTTAAAAAACGGCGTTCAGTTTTGCGGTTAAAGTTAAATTTTTGACATTTGTCTGTAGTTTCCTTGGTAAAATTATTGTGGGAACTGCGCACGCGTCCTGCGTTTGACCGCTGTGAGGTCCTGGGTTGGGGGTAACAGTACCTTTAATTAATTTGCGTCATGCTACAGAGAGATTTAATGGCAACTGGTGTTCCAGTTAAAGGACGTGTATTGTACAACTGCTTTTGTTTATACGTACAGTTTTTTTGTCACAGCAGATTTTTTATTGAATATTGTCGTGGCCCTATCGAAGCTCTAAACAGTCGTTTGTACTGTTTTGAGTCAAACAGGAGCCTAGAGAAACATTTTCCATATGGTCGCTAAGTTGGCTTGTTTCAATGCCATGTTAGCATTACCCAGGAAAATAACAAACACGTTAACCCCTTCCAGACTTAATACCAAAATATCTTCAAAGGTTTTTGTTATTATTTTATACATAGTGCTGAGTTGAGTTACATGTACACTACCTCCTCCCCCCCCCCCCCCCCACATCATGTTACGTGGGAGAGTGCTGCACGTTACTGAAAAACACAAATAGGGTCACCCATGGATGGACTTCACAGCCTTCAACGCACCACACGTGTGCAATTCCCACCATAATTTTACAGAGGAAAACACAGAGGAATGTCGAAAGTTTTACTTGAACTGCAAAACTTAACACCGTTTCTGAAAACTTAAGCTTTTTACGTTGATTGTGTGTTCAAAGTGAAGTAACTAGCGGCCTTTAGATTGGACTACGAGTACGAGATGGAGTACGAGAACGACTTTTGAATTTCAAACCAGTGACGTTTCCAGAACCTTCACTCCTTGGTGTTGTTCACCAGTAGAGAAGGTAGCACCAGGAGTAATTTTGGTGGATAAATGATGAACAAAAGTTCAAAGTACTACGTGGTACTAATTCAGATGAAAGTATTAAAGCCAAAAGGAAGTAAAGTGCCAAAAGAGGCTTAGCCCTTCATCAGTGGTATATTAATAATTTTGGTATGTAGCGTGATAACGTAATGCCTGCAAAATGGAATTGAAAACTCGAACTCGTATTCAAATCTAAAGTTCCATTCTGTTGTGCACAAGTTGTACCGGCGTGAAATTCAGTTTGCCAGGACATTCGCGCTCGTAAATGTTTGAACTGATTCAAACTTCAAGACTCTGAAAGACCGGAAGTGACGTAGCTTTTTTGTTTGACCTCTGTGAAGTGATGGACTAGTGTCCTGGGGTTCACAGTGGTCAAATGCAAAAAGCTGCATCGTTTCGGGTCTTGCAGAGCCTTGAAGTTTCAATCAGTTCAAACGTTTGTGAGCAGCGTTCGTATGAAAACGATGCATAGCATGCCCTGGCAAACCGAATTTCACGCCGGCAAAACTTGTCCATGACGGTTGCTTCATTTTGAATGCATACTCAACGTAAAAAGCACAGCGTTCAGTTTTGCGGTTTAAGTGAAACTTTCGATATTTGTCTTTGTAAAATTATTGCGGGAACTGCGCATGCGTCCTGTGTTTGACCGCTGTGAAGTCCTAAGGTGGGGGTAACAGTTCCTTTAACACAAAATTTTGGATTTCGTCGGAGAGATTGAAGGGCTAACGCTCGAAACGTCAGTTTTCAATCTCTTTACGATGGCCAATTTACCTTGATAAATCCAAAATATTGTGTTTCGCGTCCCCACCGACGCAGCACCACAGTTTCCTTAGAAACCAACCCCTTGTTTAACAGTACCGTTAGGTTGCCTCATGCTACAGAAACCGTGTGAAGATCTGGCCATATGGGCCTCCTATATCTTGTGTGCAACTTCACCTTATATGACAGGGTGATCATAAGGCAAGATGCCTCCCCAGCTTTATTTTTATTCTGACGTCCTTTCTTCGTTTATTGTTGTATCCTCGATTTTCTGTAATTTTTAGGAGTATCAAGTTTGGCAACAACAGTTCGTCACAGTACTTCATCTCCATCACCAACCAGTACGTTACTGTGTGGAATCTTCTCTCTTGTTCAGGTCAGTCAAGTTGTAGATTGATCGGTGTATCGACCAGTATGAAAGAAAATTAGTTCTCCATGAAGTTAACGCGAATTTAACAATTTATCTTAAGACACATTTATTTAATCTCTAGGAGCATCATTTTCTGCAACATTGATTTCTATCGTTTCACCTCAGATTCTGAATCCTGACCTTAGCTAACTAAACCAATTATTTGTTAAACAAGCATTTCTTTGGGTAGCGTGGTCTAATTTTTTAACACTGACATAATTCAAGTTCATCTTCGCCCTCAGAACTGTCTGTCAAAGTGCGGTTCAGTGTATTTCAGACAAAATTCCTTTGAAGTGATCAATAAACTCTTCCTTGATTGTATAGGAGACCACCACACTCACATTAACTGCAATCATTTGGAAATTTCACGTTCTCTTTAACGTTACAGTCGAAATACTCAGCCCGTTCCGCTCATTATTTAGGAATGATTTTCATTAATCGGGAAGGATTGCATTATTGGAATCAAAATTCCATTTTTAAATTGAAGATTGAAATCTTCCAACGGTGGACTCGTTGGAAATGACGAATGTTGATTGGGTTGTTACTTTCATAAGCCAAAAGTTCACACGCGAAATACAAAACCGTTGGCGACTGTTGGTTTCAGTCGGTTTGACATTACAGGGAATTTTTCTCAATTTTCAGGAACATTTCTTGTGGATTTACAGCACACTTGTTTTTGAGAAATTATTCTTCACAGTTTTAAAACAGCAGACTGCTTCTTCACGCGTAAAAGTACTTGCGATTAATATTTTGTTGAGCGAACACAAATCAGGTCAGATACGTCAAGCGCCAACAGTCTGCTACTTGCACGTGAACATTCGCCTGATGTCAATAACAAACCAATCAGCATTCCTTATTTGGAACAAGGCTACCGTTGGAACATTACAATATTCAATTTGAAAGAGGAATTTTGATTCCAGTAATGCAATCCGTTCCCGAATAATGAAAGTCGTTCCCAAATAATAAACGGAACGCGCTGAGTATTTCGACTATAATTTAGTTTGTGCTAAATCTTTTCCCCCAACTTGCGCTAATTTATGTTGCCAGTGTTCAATCTAGAAATTCGTCAAAGTGGGTCATATGTCCCACATGTCATTTTAAATTGGGTCATTTTAAAATAGTCTGGGTCACAAACAGTTGTGGTAGTTGCTGAAGCTGTTGGCTTTTGAAGTTGACTTGTAGTGATACTTATCGAACTCTCATCCGATCTTTCACCATCCTTCTCCGGTCCTTCTTCATCGTTCTCAGGAAGTTCAACGGCCATTCTCTTTTCGATAAAAAATGATAGCTTTTGTTGTCATTTCATTTTAATTTTACAAAGAAGAACAACCGAACCCTGAAAAACGTCGATAGCTCAAGCAACGCTTGCAAAACGTCGCAATGGGGGCTCTAGTCTCTCTCGGAATTGTGTGGAACGCCTGGCACAAAAAGTACTCGTAAGCGCGCCTTTTTACTTTTATTTATTGCCAAATACCCGCTACTTTGTAAGTACGTCTATGTGAGGTAACTTTTTTTTTTGCGTCAGTATGACACCACGACAATTTCATTTTGCGTCAGGATATAATTTATCGCGTCAATGACGCAAAGACGCGGCCTAGATTGAACACTGTGTTGCGTCAATTTCAAATGCTGTTCCGCAATGAACGTAAGCGTTATTTTTCTACAACAAGGCATCCTCTTTGTTGTTTGTGAATATATCTCACCATCTGCATTCTTTTTATTTTTTAGTTTGTTGGAGTGTGGAAGCCCCAGTGACCTGCCTAGCGACTGATCCACAGACGAACCTTTTTTGTGCTTTTGTTGCCTTCAATAAGAATAAATCACACTGTGAGTTGCTTGTCATGTCAATTTATTTGTTCTGTTGTTTTGATCTAAATACTCGCCAAAATTCCCAGATAATACATGGAAGTGTTATTTACAAACATAATATATGATATGGTATGATATGATATGATATGATATGATATGACATGATATGTTCGCAAACATAATATGATATGATATGATATGGTATATGGTGTGGGATGATATGATATGATGATATGATATGATATGATATGATATGATATATGATATGATGTGGTATGGTATGATATGATATGATATGATATGATATGATGTGGTATGGTATGATATGATATGACATGACATGACATGCTCGCAAACATTATATGCTCTCATATGATATGTAACAGTAGCTTTGTCGGTTAAAAGTGCCATAGTAAAGTGCTGCTCAGTAGTTTTCATTTTAGTTTCTACTCGATAGGGTTTTACCCAGACACAAAGGTTGACCCACTTTGTAATAAATAGTACCACAGTAATGTGTGGTTCAATAACCTTGATTTGATTGGTCAGAAAAGTTATTTCTTTGTTTGTTCGACTTATACCTCCAAAATACAACTGTTTCTATGCAAACCAGGTTGTGTTATTTCACTTCTTAGTTAATTAGCCATTTATTTATTTCTCTACAGGTAATTTAAAATTGCTGATGAGACCTCGAACCTTTCGTGCGTTTGCAATATTACACCTCGTTCTAGAAAACATCTCAAATATGGATAACCCGTTTTAGATCAGGAGTCCCAAAAACGCGACCCCGTTCTCGGCACACACCCATATAGGTATTATGAAGGAGTCCCCCCGCCCCCCCACCCCTGTACTGCTCAGTAGAATCAGGAGAAGATTAAATAAAATATACGAGAATACAATTTTTTTCAGTGTACATTTTTGACCCAGCCTCCCCTCGCCCTGTGGCAGTACAGGAGAAAGTCGCCAAGAAGACGGATGTAGTGTGTGCGGCATTCGATCCGGCAACCTCAGTCAGCAACACACAAGAAGGAAACGCGAAAATGTCCAAGCTTTACTTTTTAACTAAGAACCAGGTTTGTTTATTTTTTTCTAACTTCATTTTTTTCCACTGTTGGTGTTTTTCCGTGGTTGGATTTTCCTGCAGTTGGCACAAGTTGTAAGTTTTCTTGGCACCCGTTGCCTGTACTTGCACAATTTGCATCGGCTTGTTTTCTTGTTCTTGGCACCAGTTGCCTGTACTTGCACAATTTGCATCGGCTTGTTTTCTTGTTCTTGGCACCAGTTGCCTGTACTTGCACAATTTGCATCAGCTTGTTTTCTTGTTCTTGGCACCAGTTGCCTGTACTTGCACAATTTGTATCGGCTTGTTTTCTTGTTCTTGGCACCAGTTGCCTGTACTTGCACAATTTGCATCGGCTTGTTTTCTTGTTCTTGGCACCAGTTGCCTGTACTTGCACAATTTGCATCGGCTTGTTTTCTTGTTCTTGGCACCAGTTGCCTGTACTTGCACAATTTGTATCGGCTTGTTTTCTTGTTCTTGGCACCAGTTGCCTGTACTTGCACAATTTGCATCAGCTTGTTTTCTTGCTCTTGGAACTAGTTGCCTGTTAGTTGACGCAAATTGCATCGGCTTGTTTTCTTGTACTTTGCACAAGTTGTATGTTTCTCCGTTCTTGGCACCAGCTGTATGTTTTCTTGCACTACGCACCAATTACGTGTTTTTCTTGGAGATTTTATTGATTCATTGCATGGCTTGCGTTTCTTATGATAGCTCAATGCATTTTCTTGTTTTGTTTGTTTGTTTTTAGTTTAGTTAGATGTAATCATTTTGTGTTGTGAAATCTAATCTGGTTCTAACAATAGCAACGATATAGAAATCATTCCGAATTGGTTCAATATGCGTCTGTTTAAATGTCTTTTTACCAAATTTTAGGAACTCTTTACTCTCGATATTGCGGATGCTACAAGCGAAGAGAACAACGCCACATCACAGGTGAATACGAGTTGCCTTTGTCATTCTATGCCGAACGGTTAAGTGAATAGAACAGTAGTATTTGTCTTAAGTGTCTTCATACCTCCTCGAACATTTCTTCAAAGTTGGTTGGTTTACTGACTGACCGACTGACGGACGGACTGAAGGGTGGATGGGTTGAATGATCATTAATTAATAAGAAAAACTGTATTGACCAAAGGCCTGGTGTTTGGGGAATGTAAATTTGTCTTTATTTTCAAAGTTCCTTTTTTGTCTTAATTTTTGCGGCCCTATCGAAGCTCGCAACAGTTATTAGTACTGTTTTGAGTCAAACAGGTGCCTAGATAAACGTTTTCCATATGGTCGCTAAGATGGCTTGCTACAATGCCATGTTAGCATTACCCAGGAAAATGACAGTTGCTTCAAACGTTTCCATTTGGGGAAGCATGGTTTTCAAGTGATCGGTGTTCAGGGTAGTCTCTGCATCGTGTCCTATTGTCTTCTAAGAAACTTTTCCCCAGATTGGTCCTTTCTAACCAGGTATACGAATGAGCAATAGTGAACCAATATAAAGACCCGGTGAGATGTAACATATCAAACACGAGAAAGAGTGTTTCATCAGGATATCCAAACACCGAAAAGTGGGTTGAAAAAAACGAGGCGCAGCTGAGTTTTTTGACCGACTTCACCATTTGGGCCGCCTATATCCCGAGTTGCCGTCAAAATGTTGATCTAATGCCATTCAACATTCATTTTTTTTTCAAGTGAAACAACAGTGTTTAATTTGTTTGGCCGGCACAGGCAACGAGGTCCAACTCGCGCGCGTGTTCAAAATTCAACATTCAGCATTCGACATTGTTCAACAGGGTGGTCAGACGAGTTCAACAAACTTAACAAATTTGTTTGGCCGCCTCGATCTTTCAGCAATGTTGAATGATATTGAATTGTATTGACATAGGCCTAATAGTAATTATAGTACAACGCTAAATTTTGGCGTGTTCCCATTGGTCGAAATCGATCACGTGACGCGATAGTGTCTCTCCTCAGCGGCCGCCTATCAGCGCATAGTGCCCGTTTTTGGCAATTTTCGCTCAAAAGTTCGCCTTGTACAATAAAAGCAATAGAGTCCTTCAATCTCAGGCCCTATTTGTGATAGGTTCCCTTAGAAATTTGACGTTCAAACTTCATATAAGCCCTCGAACTACGTTCTCGGGCTAATATTTGTTGTGAACATCAAATTTCCTCGGGCAACCTATCACAGGATAGTGCCTTCGATAGAAGAACTCTATTGTTTAATTATAGTCCTTTTGCCTAATTAGAGATGTTTCGCATAAAGCCACTCCATATGCTAATGATCCACTATTAGTGGATTTAGTAGAAATACCCAGGAAACTAGCTTTTCTTTGTTCAAAGGACGTGAACAAATCTTTGTTCGGCAGAAAATTTAATTGTCGTTTTATTGACTTTCCTTTGGCTAAGAAAATACGCATGCCTTGATAATTTGGCCTTGTTCTTCGACGCTAGCCGATCAACTGTATCAAGTATTATTCGTTTGTGGCGCTGTTTTCCCGACGGAGGTTGCGTGGCCGTCCATAGCGGAGTGGGATATGATGAGGGGGATATTGTTCCTCTTTTGATTTCTTTCCGCGCTGCACAAATTCGGCGAATGCCAAGATATGACCAGCGACGTGAGGGCAATTTCAACCGCAAGCTTTCAAAGTACTGCGTAATCGTGGAACATACAATTAAATATGTAAAAACCTATGAAGAAATTGGAAGCTTATGGCGCCATCCTAGGTGGTCTCGATCAGCCAGTCGTTGTAGAACTGTGTACTTTTCTTGCGCAGGGGCACGATGTGCTATTTGGCACTAATTAAACCGAGTTCCGGTATTATTTTGTTTAAAAGTCAACCATGATTCCGGGGATAATGTGAAAAGGAATTCGGAAATAAAGATGATTTTGTATGAGATAACACGAAACGGTTTATAGAGAAATAAAAATGAAAGAGAACGATTCACGGACTATAGGAATAGCCCCTACATAACCACGGTTCTCAAGAAATTTTTGTCAACGTCTGCGACTCTCGGCCTAGCCGTTAGTGTGTTTTTTTTTTGGCCCGATAAATCATCGCATTTCAGCGCAAAGTAGAATGTTTTCATTTTAATTGACAAGAAAATGATCGTCTTGAACGAGAACAAAGGCTTGTGCATTTTACTTTCTGATCAAAACTGGTCTCCTGGACATTTCTACTAAATCCACTAATAGTGGATCATTAGCATATGGAGTGGCTTTGTGCGAAACATCTCTATTAAGCGACTCTTGCACAGAGATTGCAAAGCTCTCATTCAGGTGATCTGTTTCAGTTACCAGTTGCAGACCCATCTGTCAAACAATCAGAGTTCTTAAAGATCTTTGGACAACCTGCTGCGAGTAGTAAGTTCAAGAGAAAATTGCCCTTTCCCTTTCCGTATTGGTTCTTACGTGAAGACTTCAACTTATCTACTGCCTACCCATAATTGTTTCAGAAGACGAACCTACTTCTGCGAGTCGCGCTGGGAAAAGTGTCAAAGGAACTCCATCGGTTGCTGTAGTAAAACAGGTGAGCTTCATTTATGTAGCACGATATTTTTGTATTATGTTTGTTCACGCTCGGTCACGCTATTTGACGGTTTTGTCACGCTAAGTCACGCTACGTTAAGTTATTCTGTCACACTAGGTCGCGCAATATTAGGCAATTTTGTCACGCTGTTTTTTTTTTCAGATGATGCAGACGCCATCACATGTTCTACCCTCCGTTAGATCTCTGTGTTCTTCATTCCTGCAATCATTGCTGGTCAGCAGGCATACCTCTCAAAGGTACTAGTAACACGATATTTGATTAGGTTTTGGCGGGTTTCATTTGCGGGGGATTGATAACATTTTCTGTTTTAACCTCATTTAGTGAACATCAAAATGATGAGGAGGATGATGCAAGCGAAAGTGAAGGTATGAATAAGTGAAATTTTTTATCTAGTCATTCATCTGTTTATTTAATTATTTATTTATGTAGTCATTCATTAACCATTTTTGTTCAAGTGCGCCAAAGGGTGTGCACCGTTGATTAATTCGCATACTTTCGGTGATCAACTGACCAATCACAAGAGGATATGTTCCAGAAAAGCAATTCAAGTTCACTTGTGGTTTTGAGTGGGTTTCCTTGGAGGCTTGTCTCCAATTCTGATTGGATAATCGATTGCACAGAAGTACGCAAAGGAATTAAAAGTTGCCATTGTTTAGCGCGTCGCGCTGTAAGGCCTGGTACCCACCAGGGACATAACGATCATAAACATAATAATCATCGTAATCATAGTTACAAACATAAGCTTCTTATGATCTAAGGGCGACATAATCATAACCAACGACATAACCATAATCATAAGAAAATGATCGATTATTTTCTTATGATTATGATTATGTCGATCGTTAGCGCATTTATGGTTATGTTTTTAGGAGTTCCCACTCAGACATAAGCGACATAATGGCGTTATGTTCTTGCTTACGATTACGATTACGATCGTTTTGTCGCTAGTGGGTACCAAGCCTAACCCATTCAACATCTTAGCATTTGAGGTTACGGAAATTTTACTCTGTGCTCATTATGGGTACTTTTAAATAGCACTCTGAGCAGGAATGAAGGTGATATTTCTAAGCTAAACCTTAATCAAACAGGTGTTACTTTCATTTTGTTTAGAGGAAGCCATGGAAGTAGACGAAGATGACAGTGATATGGAAACACCAAACGCCACTGGAGGAGCTTCAGAGAGTCTGAACAGTGCTACCACCAAGAGACAACAACGTGATACTGAAGAGAATTCTAACTTAGATAGCGTTGATTTCACCTGGCTTAACGACTATTTCAGATAACGTGGACATGGAACACAAGATCAGGGGCCGGATTCACGAAACCCCCTTAATAAGATATATCCGAAGTATTGTTTCTTAAGAATAGGCTATTGTTGGACTAAAAACAGGCTATTGGTAATAACAATGCTTAGGTTATATCTCAAGTTAGGAGGGTTTTGTGAATCCGGCCCCTGATTTATAACATTATATTTCCAACGCCAAGGTGAGAGAGATCGGTCAGTGCTGCTGTCCAGAGATACCAGCTTATTACTGGAGTGAATTCTAATGTAGACAGTGTTGATTTCACCTGGCTTAACGACTATTTCAGATAACCTGGACATGGAACACAAGATCAGGTTTATAACATTATATTTCCAACGCCAAGGTGAGAGAGGTTGGCCAGTGCTGCTATCCAGAGACACCAGCTCATCAGTGGAGAAAATTCTAACGTAGACAGCGTTGATTTCACCTGGTTTAAAGACTGTTTGTCATAACATGGACATGGAACACCAGATCAGGATAATATTTCGAACACCAAGGAGAGAGAAATTGGCTAGTGTTGCTGTCCAGAGACACCAGCTTATTGTTTGAGAGAATTCGTATTCGACAGCATGAATTTTAGCTGGGTTTAAGACCATTTCATGTAATACTCTATACAGACATAAAATACGAGATCAGGATATCCAACATCAATAGCAAGAAGAGAGATGCTGGACAGTGTTGCTGTCCAGAGACACCAGCTCGATACCAGAGAGAACTGGAACCTAGACACCGTGATTTATTTCACGTGATCTGGGCAGGAAACACTGCATCAAGATATCGAATCAAAATATCCGGTTATTATGTTCTTTCGTCAGGTCATCAATTGTTAACTGTAAGAAACATAGAAGATTCCCAAATTTCTTTTGTGCAACTTGTAATTTATTCCAATTTCACCAAATCTGCGTAATTTAAACGTAACAGGGGCATGCTTACATTTTATATCACTGTATGTCCATGCATATCGAATAAGGGTGAGGCGTTTTGTAAATGAAGGATAAAATTACTAGCTTGTTTGCGCTGGATGTTTATTTTAAATGGAAGGCAATCAGCCTTCGTTGGTTGGCAATGTTTATAGTAGCCTGACTATCAGGCGTTTCTAGATGTCACACAGTTGCGACCGGGACCTCATGTCACGTGATCTCAAATTAGAGTTCAATGCGAGGCCGCAATTTTGATTTTCTTTACGCGCAGTAAGACTTGGGTGAGGTCTGGAACCGATGTATCATCCACGGCAACTGGTTTCGTGACATGCGAAACATCTGCTATTTTGGTGTGAGTGTATGATATGATAATCAATCGTCATTCCCATATGTTCGTTGTACCTTGCGAGTTGTCGGAAATATTCAAAGATATTTCCGAAGTGGTTGGCAGTCTTCCTAAGTGACTATTCAGAAATTTAAAGTATTGTTCAAACATCAGACTATCCTTCGGAAATATTCGCCCGATTTCCGGTTATCTTCGAACGTATTCGGAATGGGGAAAATCGTTTAAAAGATCTTTGCATTTATTACTGTCTTTTATTATATGGCTAGAGCTTGTAAATATATAACGCGTGATTGGCCAATACTCGGGGCCGGATTTTCCCGTAATGCCAACGGGCATTATGAGCGATGTTAATGCCCGGCTGGTAAAGCGGAAATATAGAAAATGTGAAAGTACATTTGAAGCTAAATGAAAAGAGACAGTTTCTTTGAAAGCTTTTTCCTTTTTTGCGCAATATAAATTTTTTGTGTAGGATAAAAATGCTCACTTTTGAATGCTTTCCGGTGAACTGTTTCATTCATCCCAATCCGCCACGGCTCACTTTTCAATTACTTAAAGTGTTAGGCACAGCCATATAATAAACTTCTTATTAACTCCCACTAACTCGGGACCGTACTGGGGAAATATTGCCCGAGGTCTTTCTGCTGGGGCAATATTGTCCCTGTAGGGCCCTCGTCCTCGGTTAATAAGAAGTAATTAGTAACGCCTTCAGTCAACTGATCGACTGCACGAAGTCAAGCGAGCTAGCCTGCGAAAATGCTCTCTCGATTGGGTTTGTCGCCAATTTCCTCGACGACGCGCTTGCTCGCTGCTCGAAAATGGCGGCTGAGCCACCGCGTTTGGCGCATAAGACCCCAAACCCTGCAGGCAGAGGTTTCTTGGTCGCCCTATGTTAAGTAAGTAACTTATTCGCCCGCCGGAACATTGGGCGACCAAGAAACCTCTGCTTACAGGGTAGACTAAAAGTGAGCCGGCTTGCTGGAAATGCTTGTGAACTGCATCCCCCCAAACCATTTTGACATGTGCAGAAACCTAGGTAATGAAAAACAAACTAACTAATTACTACTGGAACGTAAAATCCATGCCTTTTTTCTCACTAGCCCAATGATACGCTCTACGCATGCAAATGTAAAAAAAATCCCCTTTGTTTGGCTCAAGAAAGGCACGGCTGCTAAAACAAGAAATTTTAGACCTTTTCTAATAGTAGTCAGCGTATGAGTTTTCTTAATGTACCAATACTTTTCCCGGTGCTTTTCCCACTTCATTACGGCTCGTAAAATTTGAAGTAGATTTTCCGCTGCATATATTTTAATATTTCCTCCTCTTCATGCTTTACCACTTCTGAGGGAAAGTTTGTTTTATTTAATGCTCTTATTAATATTTCCCCTGTTTAAATTCACGGCTGTTGTTTCTAATTGATGTTAACTTTTACCGCATTTCTGTTTGTATAGTTTTCCTTGCAAGAGGTCGAGAATTGCTTAATATGAGAGAATCTTGTGCTTGAGAACACGAGATATTAAAGATAAACTCATAAATAATCATAATACGAAATTTGCCTCACGTTGTTTGAACAATGAATGAGCTAGGTAAAGCTTTTAACATCTTTATTTTACAAATGGCGTGCAGGATATTGCCGTGTCGAATAACACATTTAATATGTACACCCCTGACTGCAACTTCAGCTTTGTCTTTAGAAGGAATTGATTAACACCACATTTTTCGCTCCCACGTTGAACAAAAAACCAAATTCTAATTCAGTGCTTTTTATTTGTCAAGATTTTAATTTAAACGATCTTCAAATTTGCCTTGAGCGATCTGTCAAAGCGATGTTTTAATTTTGATGTGGGTAATGACATTATAGCTTGAAACTGTCTTCTTAATCTGGACAGCGAAAAGGTTTTTTTTTTGTCCCGACAGTTTTATTGACCATATAAAACTTATGTTCCCTTCCGCTATCGCAGGCTCTTTTGCAACGTTTTTACAAATGATAAGTCTTTTGATGTCGCTTTGCTAGGTCTCCCCGGCTTGTGATAAATAAAATCTACACTTGTTATATACTACAAATTGTAGCTTCTCATGTTTTGCCAATCTCCTCCAATTCGATGGCTTCTTGGTTGAGGCCATTTGGCAGGTCTTTGCTTTGTCTAATTCTTCTGGTCCTTTGTCCATTCAAGCTATGGGAAACGCGGTTTCTCCTCTTTCGCTTGTGAACAGGAAAAAGTTTCCTGACAAGTTCGAGAAATCCAGAGCGAAATTGCTTCTTCATGCAAAAATAAATGACGGGCTTCAAAGCACACGGGATAAAAATCGAGTAGGTAGCTATTAAAGAAACCTGTCTTGGCAGCTCTATACCCACGGCCGCGAGTAGAAAGATAACCAACATTGGAAACCAGCTTAGAAGAACCATTATAACAACGGAGAACAGCGTTTTGGCAGAGTGGATTTCTTCGGAGGAAATGGACGCCGTTGTCAGCTTTAAGGACTTCGCTCGTTTGTTTACTTTGATAACTCGCCGTACTTTCACAAAGCAAGCGATTATAACTGCAACAGGCAGGCCGATGACTAAAAGGGTGAAAACTGCAGCGTAGGACAAACTGGAACCGAAGTACATAAAACACATGGCGTTTCCGGGAAGGAAGATGAAATCACCCCATCCGACAAGAGGTGGGAAAGCGCACATAACGGCGAAAATCCAAATGGCGAATAACATCCAGGCGACATTTCTTTTCTTGAAAACGCTCATGTACCTTAAAAGGTTTGTTATCAGAAAATAACGGCTGATACTTATTATTGCTAAGGATATTACGAGGACTGTTAAAAGCACGCATGAAGTGTAGGCAACGAAAGAACACAAATCTTCCCCGCCTATCCACCTTCCTGTTAATAGAACAACAAAAGCGAATGGCACGCAAAGAAGCGTTGCTAGTAAATCGACGAAAATCACATTTAAAAGCAGCAGATTGTGCCACGTTCTTAAGCGAGGACTTGCGTACATGATAAAACACGAGAAAATATTTCCAGTCGTCGAAACAACGAAAATAATCCCCAAAACTGCCGCTTCAATAACGATAAGGTAACTTGGTCTTAGTTGCAAATCCCTCGTTGCTTTCCACTCGCTTGAGTTTACATGCATCTCGGCTTAATCAGTGAGTCTTTATCCTTTCCTTTCTTCTCCCATTAAAGTCTACTCTGTGTTTTTAAGGGCGATGTAAAATCCGTTGAGGATGTTGTAGTTAATGTTCTTTCCAGTCCTTGTCTAAAAAGCTTCCTTCCACATCACTGGTCGCGCGTTCAATCAAACTTTCACACGAATTCGCTGTTTGTATATCAGTGTCACAACCATCGAAAGCTGTTCGATTGAAGAATCTTTAAGTAATTGTGGAGTTTTTCGTCTACGCTCTCTTTGTCCTGTCAACGATAATGTCGGGGAAACTCAACTTAATACACAAAATAGGCGCAAATGGTGAGCCAATGACGTGCCTCCTTTTTAACTTACAACCGCTTGAAAGCAGTATCAATCATGCCCCGAGACATGACTCTTTTTATTTAGATATTAATTTTATGAAGCTTACAAAGCAGAGTGACCTTTTTAATTAAACCGGTATTTGCCCATCTGTATTATCCCGAAGACAGCTGTTTCACTCGAGGTTGTTTATCTAGAAGCTTTTTGACTGACGGCTAAAACTGTTGAAGAACAAAGCGGACATTCGCGACTTTCTTTTAAACGTTAGATAACGTGCTTGGAAATTGTAAGGAAAATTTGCATCTTGCGTTGTTCTTTTTTGGGGGGAGCGACAGGGAGCTACAGGGGGCGGGAGGTCGGGAAGAAAAGGGAAGGGAACGGACGAAAAGAGGGGGGATGGGAGAAAAATGGGACGGGAACCGGAAGGAGGGTATGGGGAGTAAAGGGGAACGGAGCGAGGGACAAAAGGGATCGAAACCGTCTCCCAAGAGGCGGAAAATTGGGTGCCCCCATCTCCACTCCCCTCCCCCTCCACCCATACATAGATATTCACACAAACTCTTCTGTCTCGATCTTGCAAAGGTTAATTAAAAACATATCTCGCGCATTTTCATGTAAGGATTGGGAGGGGGGGGATTATAAGAGAATTACAGCTTCGCATATAAGAGGAGAAAATTTCGTCACTTGTTTCACTGATACTAGTGAAATATCCATGCCCGACTCAATTATTGCTGTTTTAGTTTTTTTTCGTAAATATGTTTTATTTCAGTCACATTGAACTTTACTGCAGAAATTCTTCTTTCCAAAATTGCATAGGATCACAGAACAAGTTATTTAAAAAAAAATAAAAGGTTCACCCAATAACTGAAAATGCCTTCTTCAATTTCTTGTCAGTAACAATGTAGCTGACTAAAAGTAACTTGAGTAAACAGCGAGTAGCTCATGTCCGTCTATATCTACAGTGTTCCAGCTTCTTAGCAAGAGCAGGTACTGAATTAATCTTTGTTTCGCCCCCAAAGTGCATGCATTATGTGTGTATGTTTTACTTTGTGTTGCGAGCTTGCGGCTAAAAAGCCCTTCAAAGGGAGTCCAATAAAATATTAATTATATTAAGACTTTTTGAAGGAGGTAGAAGAAATGGAGGACTCACGCTGCGAGGACAAGAGTCAGCAACAGACTCAAGCCACGTGTGGTGCTGGATCCGGGATTGTTCCTCCCCCCAGGGGGTGCTCCATATGACGAGCTATGCGGGGAGGACCCGTCGGAAAGTGGTACCTTTATTGCACTTGAAGTATACAAAAGGGTGGGGAAATCTGCTGTTTTAGCCTGTTAAAGGGGCGTAAAATTCACCGTATACTGAAAGAGATAATCAACGCCAGGAATACGAAAGCAAGGATATACTATTTTTGGTTTTGAGGCATAATGTAGCTATAGGTGCAATGTTTGTTCTAGGTCTATGGAAGATGTACCATGTCGATAAAAATATATATATTTAAGAGTAAAGGCTTGAACTCAGGAAGGAGCGTCGCGAAAAAAAAAAAAAACTAGTTTCATCGAGTAACCCCCGGGCGTGGATTGGGAGTGCCCTCACCATTGCGACATCCTTGCTTTCTACTAAGCAGGTAATTACAAGCTAGACTGAAATCTATTACTATATTCAGTTGATTGTTCTTAAATCTCGCGGCAGGCATACGGTTACCTTGACAACTCTCGGCTCGACCCTCCTGCTCGGACTTCACATCAAAGCAACATAAAGTCCTTGCTGTACAGGAGCAGTTCGGTGAGTAAAACGAAACACTTTCAAGTTCACGACCGCTGGATTAAAAGACAAATGACGCATTTGTACATATTCACAAATGCCGGTTGTGATTAGAGTGTATAGCTCAGAACAAGGTTATCTGTTTCACTTGTTAAAATTACATGAAGTAAATCTTATTTCGCAGTTTAAAGAAAAAGAATGACAAAAATCAGCGCAGTACGGAATCGTACCAAAGTCATTCGCTTCATAACCGATGTCTACTAGTGCAGCAGCTAGAGCTAACTGCCGAAACCCTAATTGTTAACATATTTATGTGAACCGTTCCCATAACAATAACAGAAAGCTAACCATTCAAATCAATGCTCAACTCTAACCACGCAGCAAAACGTATGCGCAGTAACAAAAGGAGACCCCGTCCTTAATGAATGCTGAAATGATTTTGCCTTCATAGGTACGCCAAGGTACGTAATTTAAACCAAATTTGGACTCTTACAAGAAAGATAGTCATGTGTCAGGGGCCCTCCGAGATAGTGGGGAAAGCGCAAATTGAGAAAACGAGCGCGAGAAACGCGTGAGGACTGGGGAGAGACGTGCCCCCTCTTTCCCAGATCCCGCGCGTCTTTTTTCCGCGTTCCCTTTCTATTTTTCGTGCCGTCCCTACTATCTGAGAACCTGGAACAGGTTAACCTATTGATTGCTCAAAAAGCCATTTGTTTTTTCTCTCTTCATGCCACGTTTTTGTTACAAATTATGCTCGTTTGTGATTGCTTTCCACGTCATTAAAAACCAGGCTAGTCGCTTGATTAATTGATGCGCCCAACAAAAGTGTTGGCTAAAATGTTTGATCGAAGTCAAGACATTCATTCAATAAAAATGTTGGTCTAACATCACCCACCATGGGGTGAGGTTAGACTAATATTATATTTCTTATTGGATGAATATTGGTATAACATTACCCAGCATGGGAATCTTAGCGGTTAACATTGTTGGGCCAACAAATGTTGAGCAACAAAGTCGGAATGTTTGCTCCCATAAATTCTGGTTGTAAAACAGTTCTAGTGGATAGCGGTTCGAAACATTTTAACCCTTTAACCTTTAGGAGTGACCAGAAAACAAAATCAAACATAACGGTCATGAGAATAAGGGAAATGATCACCAAGTACAAAAGGTATTGATTGTTAAACAAATTCTCCTCATCAATACCATGAAAAATGTGTGGAGAACAGTGTGGAGAATATGCAAGCTGATATCAGGGTTTAAAGGGTTAAATGGCAAACAGGGAACTCAAATCAGCCTTCGCAGTACACATAACATCACGCTATCCTTTCCTGGGAAAAGCCTGCTATGAATAAGATTTCCTCGCCGCTGCTGGGTCGTGATTTCTTCATCTCTCTAATACAAGGCTTCTGATTTAAATTTCCTTCTCAGGAAATGAATCTGCTGTTTGAAGCCCTCAGCGCTCAAGTCCAGTCCTTTAAAAAATGTGGGAGGTTTCTAGGTTCCAGGCGGCGCCGACAGGCCAGAACCTGCCGAGACCTCAAACGACTTCAGCCCCTCTCTCCTCCGCAGAGGCCTCCTACAGTCACGCCTTGGGAAAAATACACCCGCGGTGTGCGGAGGCCGGGAAGAGGAAAAATTAAAGCGCGCGGGGAGCTCCCATTTTCTCTCTCTTGCGCTCCCGCTCCCGTTTCTTTCTCTGGTGTTTACTAACAGGAGCCTCTGCGGAGGAGAGAGACTTCAGCCCAATGTTACTAACGGTAAGGTTAATTTTATTTCCTCATAGTAGTGAGGAACTTTGACGTAACTCAGTGAAACCGTGTAAAACATTGAGGGGGAGTTTGAACTTTGAAAATAACCGGATATGACCTACGTGGTTAACTTAGAAATTTTTTTACAAAACCATACATAACATATTGTTCTTTAGATATGGTCATTACCTCAGTGGACTTCACCCTTAAGAAATCCATAAGATAGTGATAACCTAATCGAAAAGGATTTGGTCTTAGTGTCCTCTTAAGGGTCCTTTTTGACCGTTAAAAATTTGTGTCCGTCCAGCTGCCAGGCTCAGACTTCAACCAGTTGTTATTTCTCTTCAAGGATGACGGAATGCTCTGTTCTCAATTCTCGCATTGCGTGCAACTATCCTTTAAGAAAAATGATGTTGGCTCTCGGGCTACTAAAATCGAAGTTCTGCGGTCCATTGGATAACTGGCAATGTACTAATGCGTCACCAGCCTAGTACCCAGGCCTTCTCCTCCCGCTCACTCGACTCGACTTGGTACGAAATGTCGTGACGTCACCGAATGAGGTCCCCACGGTACGCCATTCGGTGACGTCATGAAATTTCGCGCCAAGTCGTGTGAGCGAGAAGAGAACGCCTGAGTACTATGCTGATGCATCACCTGTTTTAACTGTAACAATCGCCACCGATACCAATAACTACGTAATTTTGTTCAGGTCACTTGAGGATTGATCCAAATGAAGGTCCGCCAGACGATGCCGTGGAAGTTTATTGTGATTTCACCTTCAGTGCAACGTGCATTTATCCCGACAAAAGCAAGGTAACAACAGAGACAAATTAAAAGTCACTAACAACTAACTCCCTGTCCACATGAATTAGCTTTTGTTTGAAAACACATTTTCGCCTCTGATCCTGTCCGCACTTAAACGATCGATGCAAACGAGCTTTTCTAAAACTGCTTAAAATGATCCTTTTTGGCGTGGATAGGTGAAAATGTATCGGGTTTTTTTTGTTTCGCATTAGTGTGATGATAGGTAAAAACAAGAGCTTAGGAGAACACTGACGCCGTTTTCCCTGATCGTTTCAATGGCGATGAGTTAAGACTCGTGTTGACAAAAATATTTTGTTACTTTTTTTTTTCAAATGGTTTTCAAAAACACATCATTTCGAAAGGGGCGTATGAAAACAGTCGTGAGACCGACGGGACTTAAATACGCAGATATACATTACGAATCAATAAGAAATTGATCATTATCCGGATATGGTCATGGCACCTTCGTGGACAGCTGGAGTTGTCGAGAAAGATCGTTAATCATCAGTCGGAAAATGCACCGATAATATTAAAAAATGTTCGAAATAATGAAGGCAGAGCAATTTCGTTTGTTTCCCTGTCTAGGGTTGAATTAAACTAAGGTATTACCGGCTTATTACCAATGACGCATGTCATGCGCTTGTTCCTGAGTTCCCCCGGCCACCCACCCCCCCGAGAACTCACGACTCCGTTTGGCCATGACTTGCGTGTCCTTGCGATTGCTTGCGTTCATTTTGACCGAGCTCAAATTTGCACGGAAGCCAACGCAAAAAGTTTTCACCGTTTGGCCACTCAACGCAAACCGCCGCATCTAAAGGTGGTCTTATACTCAAAAAAGGTGATGTTAGGTTGCAAAAGTCACTTTTTTAAATGGCAAAATTGTGAACTTTAAACACTTGGGAATGCTGTCTTGAAATAATCTCACTCGATTTCCAGCATTAAAGCAGCGAGATTTAAGAAATCCAATCAGCAGTATGCGACTTTTTCGATAGCAACGGCCATAGCAACAATTGTTTACATTTATTAAATGCGCACAAACAAGCCTCAATAAGAACATTACCCCCCCCCCCCCCACCTTTCTGTAAAATGACATCTGGTACTACTGTGGAGAAACACCTGACTGAGGAGAGAGTCCTGAGGTCCGAGTTTTAACCGACAAAACATGACCCAAATCTTACAAAAACGATGGTTTTTGCATCAAATTACCGTTCAGCTTGTATTTTAGTGTGGCAACTTGAATTTGACAATAGTTTTAGCATAATGAGCGATGGATAAGCTGTCTAGAATCCGTTCTCTTATCTTTAAGACTGTTTTTCTCCAATAACAGAATTTCTCGAACTGAATGAATTCTTGAGTACGATATCTCCGGGGCATTGTAACCTAGTGTTCTGAAATTTTCAGCAAGATTAAACGACTTAATTTTCTAAGTCGTAAACCTAAAAAATGCTCACGAGCTTGAACTGCTTCTCAGTAAGTGAATCCTTGCCCTCTTTTTTATTTCCTTCTACCTTACCTTCTGGAAAAAAAGAATAAAAATAAATTCGAAAGAGGCCAAGCTGCTTAATTTTCGAGGTTTAGCCCCTGAAGAATTCATCTGTGGACAGATCTAAGTTGATTTCATACTTATCCAACCGTGCATTAGTTAGATATCGTGCTTACAATGAACCCCCTATTTTTTTTTTTACTGAGAAGGCTGGTTAATCATTAACTATTATGTCATGTGACCTGAAAAGACTCAGTTTGAAGTCAGGGCGTGAATCCCTATAAAAGGGTGGTAAAAGTTTCCCCGCAAAGTTCTTTTCTAAAGAAATTCACTTTTTGGGTATAAGACCACCTTAACTTGCGTCCACTTGCGAGCCCGCTTTGCCACCCATCGCAAATGCGTGTGCGCAAGTTGACATTTCCAAACTTGCATTGACTTGCGACTTCGTTGGGGCAGGGCTTATCGATATGGCTCATGGAACGATGTGTTGGAAATAGAGTGAGCGCGCAAGTGTTTCTGGTACTCTTGAAGAGATACAAAAATATCAACGGTGACTATTGCTTACGTCACGAACTTAACTGCGAAGGTCTTGCACGTCATAAAAATAACCAAACGTTTTACTATTTTGGGTTTGAGCAGTTGATATCTATTGCACAATATGTTCTGAAGTCAGTGGCGGCTCAAAAAGGTGAGCAGCCAAAAGAAATCAGAAACGGTCATCAAAAAAACATGAAACACCCAACCAATCGTAAACGGTTGATCCCAACAGAACACGGCCTAAATGAAGTTTAAGCCTGAAGAAAATAGACTACTGCTTCCAGTACTATGGCCGGGACATACTGGGAATATGTAGAAAGTCAACTCAGGAGTAAATCAGAGATTCCCCACTCCGACCCCACCCAAAACGGTTGAATGTTAGGGACCTCAAGACCGCAGATTGAGCGCGAGTACGAATTTTGAATTTTCGAAATCTGTTAATTTAATCCTTCCCAGCAGAGAAGAAGCTTCTCGGTCAGGAATGAGACTGGTGTTTGAAGTGATGACCTTAGGCGTGTGCACTAGGTTTAAAAACCCTTACCCAATCTCTTATTTTTGGGGCAAGTGGCAAACGTTCGCACAGAAACTGTCAACCAAGGCCTCGCAAACTCCCAAACAAGCAGGCGCATAAATTAACATCCTTAAAAATTTTGAGCAAAAAGCGGATGAAGTATGAGCACAAAGAAGTAGGGTAAATAACATTATTATTTCCAATCGATTTAGTTTACGACTGTGATCCGATCCAACTGCCATTTCTACGACTCCTGAGTGACCGCACCAAATAGAGCATTACTTATCACTGCTTAAACTCAACCGCGTGGTCCCAGCAAGGATCCGGGAACTACGAACACTCCATCAAACTGAAAGCTGATAATGGCCTTGAGATGCACGCTAAAGGAACCAGAAAATACACATCAACGATAGTACTGGATGAATGCAAGGTACAGTAGAATACATTATTGCCAACAATAGTACTAAGCTACAGAACACTACAAAACGACACGATACGATACGATATGATACGATACAACACACGAAAGACGAAAGACAGGACCGCTCACAAGGGCGGTTTTAAGCCTGACTTACTCACCTGTGTAACAGCGATTTTATAGCAATTTCGTTGCGATTTGATGCGACACCAGTGATCATCAAAGATCGATGATTTGCATTTGGAAAGTTATCGGAAAGTGAGGAAAAAGCACTCTTATGAGACGCCCGTACGCCGACCTAGGACCGCATTACCCAGCCGCCTATACGCACAGGAACCTCCAACATTTTGACTTTTGTAGTTTTATACCAAGAAAATATCCGATCTCTTAGGGGCCGATTAAATGACAAATTTCAGCCCGGTTAGCCGGGCTGAGATTTCAGCTCGGTTTCCTAAACAAATCTTCTTAAAAAGACGTTTGCGATTACATGAAGAGAGTTTCAGCCCGGGCTGAAACTTCCAGCCCGAATGTACTAGTGTTTTGAAGACTACACTGTAATTTTTGCCGTAGTGTTCGAACTTGTCGTGAGTAGGTTAGTTGGAGCTAAAGGAAGACGAAATTTAAAAAGGAATTTTTAACGAAGAAACTAGTGTCTTATAGTATGTGAGTTGGACCATATACATAGTGGTTAAATTAAATCACTTGTTTGTTCAAGTAGTTAATTTCTCGTGAGCAAGCAAAGCAGCACAGAAATTCTAAGAAGACACGCTGTTCATTACGCCAGACGTCGTACAAGCTATCTGTTCAACCAATCAGAGTAAATCCGCTTGGCAACTGCTACATATTTTTCCCGCGCTTGGCACCGGTTTTGTGTTTTCCCGCGCGCTAGACGGCACCGGCTCCATACTTTCCCGCGCTTGGCAACATATGACTGGTTCTTTGTGTTACTAGCATATGTTGTACTTAGAAGATTGCCAAGATGTGGTTGGAAAATGGAAACCATTTCAAAATCGTCTACACTTAACGTGGAATTTATAGTGCTACTTTCAACCACCAGCACAAAAGCAGTCACCTAAAGACGGATCTTTATTTTCTCCCTGTACACAGCTTTCTGCAGCAGAATGATAAATATGCATCATGTGTCCTACTGATTGCCGTACAGCAACATTTCTGACTTTTTTCTCCCACTGCCAATTGTTTACATCTTTGAACAATAGAGTTCTTCTGTCGAAGGCACTATCGTGTGATAGGTTGCCCGAGGAAATTTGGTGTTCACAACAAACGTAGTTCGAGGGCTTATGTGAAGTTTGAACATCAAATTGCCGAGAGAACCTATCACACATAGGGCCTGAGACAGAAGAACTCTATTGTTTTTATTGTATAACGCAAAATTTTGAGCTGAAATTGCCAAAGACGGGCAATATGCGCTGATAGGCGCCCTCTGAGGAGAGACACTATCGCGTCACGTGATCGATTTCGACCAATGGGCGCACGCCAAACTTTAGCGTGGAACTATAATTGTTTTTAGTATAAATCTACTCGCGTTCTATCACTAATGCTGTTCTCTGGATGGCTACGCTACTCACTATCTATTTAACAATTAGATTATAAGCTCGAGATTTCTATCGCGTGATAGTTGATGAGGCCGAAGGCCGAATCAACTATCACGTAAGAAATCGAGAGCAAAGTAGTGAGTAGAGTGTTTTCCTCGCGCGGTGTGACCTATTTATATCATTTTTCAATAAACACAGGTAGTGTCTGCTCATAATCTAATTGTTAATTAGAACTGTCTGACATCTTGGCCCGTTGACTCTCTCAGCCAATCACAATCAAAGACATTCGAGAGCAGCCAAAGTTGACACCAGCTATGGTTTACCGATTCCACGGGCACCTGCAGGTTCTTTGATTGGCTGAGAAGATTGGAAGCCAACAAACATAGGGGAAAAAGTTGTCAAAGAAGTGTCACAGTAAAGAAGGGTAACTAAACGTCTAGTTCACTTGAAAGCGGAAAATTAAGTCCACACACCTTCCGAATAACTTCGATTCACAATTCAATAAACCTCTAGTAGGAATACAATTCTTGCCGTAGAAATTAAGCTGCGTCATAAAACAGAGTAATTCAATTTACCAAGATAAAATTTTTTAAAGATTTTTTCGGCTTTTGTATTGCAAATAGCCGACGATGAGAGCGAAGTTTCCTTCATCAAGGACTAAAAAAATTTAAATTGAGACTCGATTACTATCTAGAGTTATAATAATACATTTAATATTAGAAATAACTCAGTATTCTGCTCTATTAGTAAGGTAAAGGTAACAGAGCCCAGTTATTGGCAATCTTTTCCACCCCATCCCCCACAGGCATTGACACTATTTTCCACCCCATCTTCGTACAGGCTTCACTGAAATGACGAAGTTGTAAGTACTTCAACTTTCCTCTTCACAGATTAATTCTGTGCTAGTTAAACCCTGGTATGTTACATTAGAAAGTTCAAGGTAACCAAATAGATTATCTTCTGTAAGGTTAACTGAATGGTAGCTTGGAAGGCGACATCTTTGGAGAGCCGATTTCGCCAATGTTAGACGAAGCGTTCGCCTGGATTTCGTGAATCGTGTTTTGGAATCTTGACCACTCGTCAGGTCTCGGCACGGCGAGTTGCTGAAAGGAACAAAAAAGATACGTTAAAATCAGAAAACCTTGAGATAATTAATACTAGGAGCCCAGGATAAAACCCAGGAGAAATGAGAGTCGATGGGAATCCAAGTTCTGGTTGTTCTTACCTCGCCAACGTCATAAATAAACACGTGACCATCATCATCGCCCACAGCGATCTGGTGACCAGAATGCGTCCACCGCAAACGGTTAAGTGACGTCATTGATTCAGAATTTGTGCTCGCTGTTGGCACCTACAAAGAAAACGTACAGGGGTGGGGTGGGTAAGAAGTAAGCATTTCTGTACGATGCATTCACACAAAAGATAAGTACGACTTTTACCTCTGTGTCGTTATTAAGATTCCACAGGTCCAGTCTTCCTGTGCCGTCCACGGCTGCGAACAAAGCAGGGTGGATTGGTGACCACTGAACATCATAGACGTAATCACCATTATCCTCGAACGAATACAGTGGCCGCGGGTTCTGTATAAAACAAGAATTTTTGGTTTGCTTGTTCGTAATTTTTTTCTGTTTCAATCAACTGCCACTTTACACTCTCAACGTAAATAGGCGATGTCGGCGTCAATCCGTTGGAAAGAAAGTTATCACATTACTGATACCACTGAGCTTTTGTGACGGTAATAATGAGAAGGTTGTATGGCGGGGTTCCAATGAACTTACAGCTCAACTGACAATTGTACTTTGCAACTCAGTTTGAGCGTTTTGTTATCAGAATACAAGGCGGTTACACAATGAGCTTTCTCTTCGTGTCGCGAGCATTCGAGGTAGTGACAAGTGTTGTACACTAACAATTAAGCCCTTATCTTTGTCGCTCAAATATCACTTGATTGATTTTTCCTAACGGTTTCAATCGGTGGTTCTTAACTTGACGCCTGTGCAAAAGTGTGAAACTGAAAGGTCCGATAAAATAAATAAATAAATAAAAGAAAATAAAAGAAAAGACGAGAAAGAAGAAATTCAGTAAACGAGTGAAATCTCTTTTGAGACAAAGATGTAGACTTGTGGTGTTGCCTGTTCAAGAAGGGCTAGATGTATGATTTTCACTGCCCTTTACTTTGCCCATGCAGCCGCATAATTACTTACTTTGTGACTCCAGAGTTTGATGGTCCAATCAAATGAAGATGTTAAGAAGAGATAAGAGAAGTCGATAGGTCCTGCTGCCGAGTGAGTATCGATGCCTGTTGCTGGACCGTAATGACCTTCGAATATATCACTGATGCCCGCTTTGCTGTGGAACAAGCAGATACGGACAAGATTATTACGTATTTCATACCGCTTTGAAAACTTCTGAAAGAAGAAGAATACGATAGAATGGTCGATCGCAAGGAGAACCGGAATATCTTCCCAGAATCCTTTGCTTTGCAACCATATTATAATTTTGTGGAGTCACGTGACGAAGTCATTTCGCCATGGATTTCATCAAGATTGCAGCTCGAAGCACGGCACCATTTTCGGAGAGAAAATTAGCTTACGTTCATTGTGTTGATCTTCACGCGACGGAAAACGATAGAGCTTGATGATTTCCTATGTACTGAAGTGAAATTGGTAGACTGCGAATAGTCTCTAATTTTGGCGGTGGCGATTGTGTGGCGGGCGAAAAAGACACACGCGCGCACGCGAAATTTCGAGGAGACAGACGCGAAGGGAGCGCCGAAAATTTCGGCGCTCCCTTCGCGTCGGGTCTCCTCGAAATTTCGCGAGCGCGCGTGTGTGTATTTCGCCTGCCCCACAAATCGCCATCGCCAAAATTAGAGACTACTCGCAGTCTATGAAATTGGTTCTTGGGCATGCAAACTTTTCCCGTGCGATCGCGGAACGTCGAGTGTGTGCTATTTTAAACCTTGGGTCGATCGCACACCTCTCCAAACCTAAGTAAACTACCAAGTTACCTTCCATGCCGACAAGCCGTATAAACAGAACCTTCCTCACTGCCAACCACGAAGTTATTAACATCGCCCGCCAAGAAGGACAAACTTGTCACAGCTACTGCTTTGGATTGTTTGTACTGAAGCTCCATACTGTCCTGTAAACAACAACAAAAACACAAGGTTCGTACCTTCAGCTGCACATGCTGTGCACGTGTGTGGCCGGAGGAGGTTGGGGGGGGGGGAGCCTGTGTGTTAGTAGTGACCTTAAGAAACCACGACGACGAAGGCAACGAGAGCGTCACTAAATAAATGACTGTGCTTGTGTGTAACACATTTTGGCACACTTCTTTGCTGGTCACTGCAAAAGAACAACGTGAAATAACCAAATTCTGGGAAATATGGAGAAGCCGAACACAAGGCGATGAATTTTCCTTTCTTCATGTTAATGTGAACGCCTTGCCAACGAATTCAGCTCCTGGTGAACTCGGCCCAGCGCATGCGCCAAATTGCACGATTTGGAAAGATAGCGAAGTAGCTAAAAAGGTAGGTAAAGTCGCACACGAGCCAAGGAGGCGGACACGGCTGGAGCTTATTCCGGTTTCTGTAGCATGAAGCAACTAACAGTATTGCTACCCCGCCCCCTCCTGGATTGGATTGCTAGTCCATCGCAGGGTTACTCCCAGCAGTATGTCCCCAGTACCCCTTTATACACCTGGGTGGAGAGAGACAATGTGGGGTAAAGTTTCTTGTCTAAGGAAACAACACGATGGTAGGGACTGTGCCTCGAACAACCGACCTTTAGATCTGAAGTCCAACGCGCTAACCACTAGACTACCGCGCCCCCACGTTAGCTTAAACTAACGTGAATTTTTGTTTTAGAAGATGTTTTCCTTGTTGTTGCCTACAACGTGGGGAAGAGGGAGGGTATTAAGATTTAGGGAAGGAGCCTTTTTCACAAACAAAACAAGTCCCGCAGACAGTTTTTTTTTTAATTCTGAAATATTCTGAAAGAGGATAAAGGAGGACAGCAAAAACTGCTTTAAAAAGTTCATGCGTTACCTGAGGCTGGGACAGCATGTCAAGACTCCATGAGCACATTTTACCATCAGTTGACACACTGATCAGATTATGGGCATTCTGAGTTCCCACCACATTTACACAGTACACCGGATGCTGCAGAAAGACAGGAAATAATCAGTCAATTTGATGTGCAGGTACAATGAAAGCATTCCTTTCTTTCTAATGAAAACTTAGAACAGAGTTGACAACGAAGCATGCTTTATACTTTAGCAACCTATGCAGTTTTCTTTTTCTCTTTTTCCTTGTTTTCCTCTCCCACATTTTCCGTATTCTAGCTCTCCCATTCTGTATTCTCACTTCCGTTTTCAAGATTGCAGCTCTGTGATTGAACTTAAAGGGGCATAGTCACGCTATTTTAGTTCACTTTAAAAATAAAAAATATGTCCTTACATCAATGAACACCCACAAATAATGGTCTAGTTTTGTTACCAAAGACTATATTACTTCACTGAAACTATTTTCTGTCGTCTGTTGCTACGGATGGCACGGATGGAAATGGATTGCAGTTTGAAAAAATTCGGCTTAACTTTTCAAATTCTTTCAGCGTGTTGACATTAAATCGATATTAAATGGTCATGGTTTGTTTTCTCTCAATGAAATTAAGTTAATATGTTCCTTTAAATGTTCAAACACAATTTTGGGCATGGATAAAGTTAGCTACCGATAATTTTAGCACAGTTTTGACCAGAAATCTGCGAAATCTTCGTGACTGTGCTCCTTTAAAGATTGCACGAAAAAATAGTACACAATCAGTTTAATTAATCAATGGTTTCAATGTTCACCACGTACGAAAAAAGAAAAGAACTTTAAGACAAGAACTTCGTTACATCTTCATTGCATTTACACGTAATCTCAAGATTTTTACAGTAAATCACCCATCTATTTTGAAACAATCAGAAAAAACCTATATTAAAAAATTATTTTTAGCTTAAACTTGTGGGGCCGTGTCCTCACTACAGAAAAGAACATGACTATCATGCAGCAATAATTGCAGTTGAACTAAAGACAGTGGCTACAAAAACCTTTGTTTATCCTCTAACAAAATATGAAACATTTCACCAGTTACAACTTTCATTAGTAGTCTACTTGAGTTATCACGCAACGCGTGATGATGAAGGCTCCAAGGGGAGGGGCGAGGGGTTACTCTGTATAGTGAGCTATACCTAAAAGGGATGCCTTTTGTGGCTTGAAGTGTAACAAAGGGCTGAGAAATTTGTTGTTTTAGTATTTTAAAGGGTCACCAAAATGCACCCTTAATTGAAAAAACCGGTAAAATTTTTAGTCTAAGTACAAAGAATGGGTACCATTTGCTAAAAGTCAGCATATAAAAGGTAAGGGTTTTAACCTCAGGGTGGAGCCTGCTTGTATGCAAATTTCTTCGGTACCCCCACCCGCAAGACGGCTCCAAAAACGACTGTTAAGAAGACAAACTAGCTCAATATCCAGTTTTATTGACTTACTGTGTGTGCAGTAGCGGACAGTGGTGTTCTTTGTACAGGTGTCTTTTTACTGCTTCTGTTGTCCCAGAGCACTATCTGACCAGAGTATGTGCCACCAACAATCAAGTTAGGGTGGAACTTGGCAAATGTTACCGACATCACACCAGACTTAAACAAAATGGATATAATATAATTAATTTATCTAATGAGTCAAGCAGACATGTGCTTTGAAAACTGGCTTGACAGAAAAAAGGGTACACACTGCACCAAACAAATCTTGTAGTCCATGGTAAAATGCCAGCAATCTATAAATGCGAACAAAAAAGATTGAAGACCTGTATTGAAGAATGAAACTTCATTGTCCTTGTTGGTGGTCTAGTGCATAGGTCAATAGGTGAGGCCAGTGACCCTTTTACTGTTCTATTCTTGACCTCTGTTGTGGCCTTTTTCAATAAAATTAATCAATGCTTTTATGTGAACTAATGTAACTTACCTGACAGTGGAAGATGTATTCTGGAGACTCTTTCTGATATTTCATATTCCATATCAGTGCCACACCATCTGGCTCATGAGGGGCATCTTCATTGTTGTTATATGAAGCTACTAGCAACTCTGGGTACTGAAAACACAACAGAAGACATCATTAAATACTCTAACACACCTAATTTGCACACTAGTCTGAAGGCCTGGTGATGAAGTGGTCGGTGTGTTCTACCTTTGATTACAGATTGAGATTGAAAGGTTGGTGGTTCCAGAGTCACCTGGTCTGTGTAACATATTGAGTCGCTTCCTTGGACAATAAACGCTACTCCTCATTGTCTCCCTTCACCAAGGTGTATAAATGGGTAAATGCAAACCATTGGGGCCAATCCTTGCAAAATGCTGGCAGGGGTAGGGTAGTGAAACCCCAGCACCTCCTTGCATACTGAAGAGTGAAATATCACATCACACAAGAACAGTCTGTAAAGAACCTTGCCATTTCGGTGACATGAAATGTCATAGCTGGTGGCCAGAACGTCATGGTAGCCCACATATCAGGCAAGAACGTCATGCTAGCCCACATATAAGGCACTAATGTGAAGGTAAGTGAGTACAAGTAAAGGGAAGTGAGTAGAAATGAAGGAAAGTGAGTGCAAATGAAGGAAAGTGAGTACAAGTGAAGGAAAGTGTGTGTTAGTGGAGGTAGGTGCGTTAATCAGTTGGTGTATATATTCATATAGGATTGTAATGTTATTAGTGCCTTATATGTGGGCTAGCATGACGTTCTTGCCTAGCTGGTAATCTCTTTGGATGAAAAGTTCCTTTGGCAATAAATTACCCCAGAGATTAGCCAGTGTTATTTAATAGATCCATCACTATCACTGAAGACCATGACATTCAAGAATTCCGTAAGTGATGGTTTCTGCATGTCCACAGGTGGCTGATGAGGCCTATCCAGCTCAGAAGTCTCTACTGCATGTGAGACATTCCCAGTACCCACATGTATTTATCTACACCTAGGTGCATAAGGACAATGACAGAGAAAACAACAAATGAACAACCAAAGTTTGGAGGAGCATTGCCAGCTGGTTAGGGCACCAGGTTTCAGGTTTAAAGGAGAAGGTCACTCCAGAAACCATATATTAATTTTTTTGTACTCACCAATAAATAGACTACACTGAGTTGAGTTACTGACCGTTGTTTGAACTTCCATAGTGCATCCGATCCCAGTGAAATTCCTCTCCAAAGAAGCAAAAATTCATCATCGGACGCCGCTATTTTGGACAGTGCTTAGGAGCCTAGGCGCGTATTCGTGACGGCCAATTTTCAAGTGCATAGCTTTTTGACTGCTCTCATTTCTTTTTCGCGGTGCCGTTGTGAGCTACAGCACTGCAAAAAAGAAGTGAGAGCAGCCGAGAAGCTTGGCCAGCTGCGTTTGAGCTTCGTGCCAATTTCAACTTGTATGAAATGAGGTCACGAATATGTGACCAGGCTCCTAAGTGCTATCCAAAATGGCGGTGCCCAATGACGAATTTTTTGCTTCTTTGGAGAGGAATTTCATTGGGATTGGATGCACTATGGAAGCTGAAACAATGGTCAGTAACTCAACTCAGTGTGGTCTTTTTATTGGTGAGTACAAAAAATATACACTTTCTGGAGTGACCTTCTCCTTTAAGTTCCACTCTGACTGTTAGCTGGAGATGTTTCTCAGTGGCTCCACATCAGCGCAGCAAAAGGAAGGTATCAAAAGGGAAGAACATTATCGTAACTGTACCTGTGTGGACCAGTCCAAGCAAGTAACTGTTCTGTGCCTTGACCATCTCTCATCAAAGAACTCACGATTGAATGACATTTTACCAGAAGCTTGCGTGTCTCTGTGAAAGGATCAAAGATTGAAGTGAATGAATTACTTGAAAAGACTGGAACAAGAAAATTAATAAAACTTAATTTACACTTACTACAATTTAGGGTCTAACTTTGAGACTGAGGTTTTCATAAGAGCTGATGTCTGGCAAAATTCACTGTCTACTTCAAGCTACACCACCTAAGTTTGTAAGAACTGAACTGCATCAGTTTCCTAATGGATATAAATTTTTGCCATCCATCCATCTTAATGTGCACTGAAACCCTGTGACAAAAGCAAATTGAATCTTTGGGACAGAAGAGGATACTTCCTTTAAAGGGTTGTTACATAGAATTTAAGAATGTTGTAACTTTTGTGACTGCAAAAGAAATCCATTCAAATGGAAGCTATTGAGCAGATTTTTCCTTTGGTGCTGCATATCAGCTGTAAAAGGAGGATATAACCTTTCAGTCTGTTGATGGAAACCTAAAGTGTGACCAGTCAATTATTGAGCAGAACAGTACTTTCCTGTGGTACTCTGTACTGTGCTGTACAAAGAAGATCTAAATTTTTACGCTGTTGCTGCAATCCTAATGTGTGGCCATTGAAATAATAGCTGTTGAGCAGTACTTCCTTGTGGTACTGTATGTTACAATGTGTGCTGTACAAGGTAGTTCTAACTTTTGAGTCTGTGGATGAAATTATAAACAAATGAAAGCTACTGAGGAGCACTTTCCTTTGGTGCTGTTTATTATGTTGAACAAGATGGTTCTAACTTTTAACTCTGTGGATGAAATCCTAAAGTGTGACCATTCAATCAGAGATTGGGAAGGCAAAACAGGCATATGGGCCTTTGGCCCCTGGATTTCAAAAGTTATGGGCCATTTCTAAAAAGTATGGGCCATGACAGTAATGGGATGGGCCAGAAGTTCATGAAAAGAAATATAGGAATTTTAGTAAGGGAAGTAACTTTTGTTAGTGTGTATCATACAGCATCTTGCAGTTAACATTGAAATGAAATAGTTTTATTCAGGTTTTACTTTAATCAATCAAACTCAACAGCTGTTCACTTTAGGTGAAGAGCAGTCAGTGCACTGAACTTGTGAAGGTGTTCTTATCCTTTCTCTTACATAATCTTGTTTCTTCTGTAAACTGATGACTGAGCAGACGTACTCTTGAAACTTATTTAATACACTGCTTACTCACTAGAGAAATGGAGAAACAATTCTGAGTGATAATCACTAACTCAAGTATGAACTGTAACATTAGAAGCCGCAAAACTAGCGTAAAATCTGTATTATCCGAGGGCCAAAGTACACAAAATAAACAATCATGGCGGCCGATGAAAGAACCTCATTTGTAGGCTGAGTCTGAGCAGAGGTCTGGGGACGAAAATAAACGCACACGATAGATCGTCCATCGAAAACGAAGATAAAAGTCGATGCAGTGATCGATATTTCGTTTTTTATTTATTATAACAGTAGAAATTACACGAACAAGCAATTGTTTTGGCTTTTGTTTCAGTTTTGAGAACGGTATGCATAACTAATGTATGGCGTTATACGGAAATCTTTCCAAATATTCTACATCTGACACACCATAATGTGGCTCGGGCGCATCTTGGGCCCCTTAAGTAGTTTTATAATACGCCATTTTCTTTACTTATGCGCCATACGCGCATGGCGCACGTCCTTCCCAATCTCTGTTCAATTGAAAGCTACTTAGCAATACTTTCCTGTGGTGCTGTATGCTGTACAAGGTGGTTCTAACTTTTAAGTCTGTGGATGAAATCCTAAAGTGTGACCATTCAATTGAAAGCTACTGAGCAGTACTTTCTTGTGCTGTTTATTATGTTGTACAAGATGGTTCTAACTTTTAAGTCTGTGGTGAAGTCCTAAATTGTGACCATTCAAATGAAAGCTACTGAGCAGTACTTTCCTGTGGCACTCTCCATTCTTTTCTTGACTTTTGCTAACAAGACGTTTTAGAGAATTATGCAAATGTGTACATTAGTTCTAACTGTACTGACGAGCACAAATGACAGACTCACCCCTCAGTGTCCTCTGTCTCGGCACCAGAATAGTCAAATGTGATATCTGTTTCACACAAAGCTCTCTCCATCAGCCTTGTGGCTTTGTCCATGAATCTGCTAAATTCTCCAGAATTTAATATGTGTTCCTTCTGTTCCTCACTCAGCTCTATAACTGGAACTGTTTAAGATGAAACAAATGTTAAATTTTACAAATGTACAAGTACATGGGGCCCTGAGGGTTTTCCAGCAATGGTATAGGAGTAAAAAAGGTAAAGTTCACATGGTCATTAGAGGTCTACATCTGAATTTCTGTACTAGTGACCTGGAGTGTCAACCCCCCCCCCCCCTCCCAGTCCTTCACAGGGTTACCCCAGCAGTTTGTTGCTGCAGTACCCTACTTAATAATACATTGGGTCAAGAGCTCAGATAATGTGGAGTGAAGTTTGATGTCTAAGGAAACAACACATGCCTTGAGTGACCAGCCATCCAATCTTGACAGGAAGTAAAATGCTCTTACCACTACATCAATGCAGCTAAACATAGCAATAGTTGACAGAACAACAACAAAGCTCAGGGCCTAAAGACAATGCAGCTGCTACAGTAAAATTAATATGAGAGCAGGAGTGAAATTTGCTGCTTATGAGAGCTGCTACCTAACTCGGTGAAGTAGTTAGTCCATCAGCCTTTTGGGTTTCACATCAGTGGGTTTAAACAGTTTCTGGCCATTTGTTGTCACTGTACATGTACTCCACAATATATAAAGCCAAAGCAGTATTGCAAATTGTTGATTAAGACGCCACAGTAAGCTACGGTGAACTAGCACCCCATCCAGAGGGTGCCTTTTGCATCATGAGACATAAAAAGGAAATGTAACAGCTAGCATTAAGGGTGTTGCAAAAATAAACATGGCTTCATGTAATGAGAGTCTCACAAGCAATGTTACCTTCCTCTCTGCTCTCCTCTCCTCCATCTTCAGGTTCAGGTTGTGTTTCTGTCTCCTTTGATTTTGGTACAGCATCAGCCTCAAATTCATCTATAAAAACATCAATCACAAAACAAATACTGTGTTGTTCCAGAAAATATCTGCATTGCCCACATGGAAGGTGATTGGTTTGTGTGTCTTTGGTGGGTGTAGTTTTTTCCACACCCACCCCTACCTTGGAGTGAGTCTGTGAGTGTGGATATTTTCTGGATATTTTCTTTTTCATCATATCTGTCTAAGAAGTTCAAAGATAATGACAGTTTTTAACTTTAACTGTTCCATCACAGACACAAACCTTGACTGGGACGTTCCATTTTTTTATTTCCCCGCCCCCAAAGAATGGCCAGTTTTTGCTTAGGGGGATTTGCATTTTTCTTGGAAGGAGCTGCAAAAATTTGAAGGCCTCAGATTTTTTTCAAAGGTGCCACCAAAAATAAACCCTTTGGGTTTTTTTCTTCAAAGGGTGCCAACAAAAAATTGAGGGTTCAGATTCCTGCCATCCTTCATTGGGATGGGGGGTGGGGGAGGGGAGATTGCAGATAAAAACTGGAATGTTCCACTTGTGTAAGACAACTCAAATGTTATTGAGCAGTACTTTATTAAACATGAAATGTACAAAGTGGTTCTAACTTTTGTGTCAGTGGATGAAATCTTAAGTAAGAATATTCAAATGAGAGCTACTGGGCAGCACACTCCTCTGGTTGTGTTTATTATGTTACACATAGTCCATCTACAAATATACAGTGAAACTTTTGAGTTGGTAGATGAAATCCTACTGGGCAGTGGTGTTCAGTTTTCACTTTCTCCTAAGCAGTTCAGAAATCCACTTAATTGGTGAAGCGTTGATGAAACATTTCTGGGCAAAAGCATTAGACAGCAGTCCGTTACCTGGTGGTTCTTCTGGCTCAGCAGACTGTGTTTGTGTTTCTTTGTTGTACAAGACAGGTTCCTAAATAAAATAAACAAAAATATATCGTTAGAAAACAACCATGTTCGGTGACAATTCCACTTTACAATTTTCTAAGCTTTTGTTTTTTCATGACACTAACCTTTGGTGGTATATTTGTCTGTGTTAGTTGAGATACACCCAATTTAACTGGCTTTTTCTTCTCTCTGAAAACAAACCAACACGAAAATATTTGTCACAAAATAGGCATTTATATGTGGAAAAGTCTTGCACTTGCTCTCTATGGGTAAAGTCACACATGAGCCAAGGAGGTCCACACAGCCGGAGCTTGACCTGGTTTCTATAGCATGAGGTAACCGAGAGTATTGCTACTCCCCCCTGGATGAGATGCTAGCCCATCCTAGGGTTACCCCCAGCAGTATGTTGCCATAGTAACCCATTTTATACACCTGGGTGGAGAGAGACAGCGTGGGGTAAAGTTTTGTATCTACATGTAAGGAATCAACACGATAGCAGGGACTGGGTCTTGAGAACCACTGACCTGCTAACCACTACACCACTGCGCCCCCACAACTGGGTACCTTATTAACCCATTCGCGCCTGGAAATTTTGCTGAAAAATGCCTTTTGAAGCGAGTCAAGCCATTTTTAGGTCACTATCTAGCCAAAAAGAATCAAAACTGTCCAAAATGTTGTTTACAAGTCAAGCACTAGGCTAGCTTTCGTTCCTGATGCCACATTACAGCTTTTGAGGTTTGGGCATCCACAGCAAGAAAAACTTGCCACCTCGACTTTACCTTTCACTTTCTCTCCTCCCTGCTTCTTTCGCTTTTCTTTCCCTGTTTTTTCTTTTGTTGGGCATTTACTAGGCTGCCTTTCGGTGGGAAAAAGTTTTGCAAAAAGCCCAAGGATCGTGAAATTTTTTGGAAGGAAGTACAAGTGGGTAGCGGGACAAGATTTTCATCGGAAGTTTCTGGACAAAGTTACATGATGGCTTTTTTGTGTTTTCCTCTGGCCTGTTTGACTGAATCATGCTCATTTGGGTATGGCTTGGAAAATCTCGTCTCCCTGCCCAAGTTTGTTGTCAAAGTAGTCTAGGACTGTTAAAACTGATGACATCACAAGTGGTACAAGGGACATGGTTAAACAACGGCACTTACAGGCAGTTCAGGAGTGAATGTGTCAAATGGCCATGTAGTTAACAAATCAACTTCATTTTTCATCGTTTACACTCTTATTGACTGCTGGGACAAGAACCAGCGAGGGGTGCTCTCACTGAAATTCCTGCCTATTCAGTGACATGCCGTACAACCTCAATATTATTTTGTAAAATGAACCTTGTTTTTTACTTACACTTGTACAAAAGGTCTTGCTGCTACATCTTTGCCTGGACTAACAGCCTCAGGTGGCCCTGGCTTCTGTAGCAATGGGGACACTGTTGGGAAGAAATATTTTTTTAATTACATGTACTTCAATTCACTGCCAGTTCAGTGCAAAGGTGCTGCTATGTACAACAGCTTTTCTTGCAACTCACAACACACTGATGATGATAGCATTGCAAGATGAGTTGCAGAATGCATTATTTGCAGCAACTTGTCTTGAAGTGTATCACAAATAGAATTATTCTCTCACTCAATAATACTCCTGCACATTTAAGTTCTTCCTACAAACTGACTGAAAATTGATTTACCGGTACATCCAAGGAAAATCACGTTAACGTTGTTCATTTTTACGACCACCTGGCTGTCTGGGGTTTGAAGAAGTTCTTTTGTGTTTTGCCGCTACTTCAAACATTATTTAACCCTTGCAAGTTCATGGGGGAGGGGGGCTTAATAAAGAAGGTGGGGGGAGGGGCTTATTACAAAATCTGACTTCAAAAGAGAGGGGCTTATTAGAGAGGGGGAGAATAATAGAGCTTTTATAGTATAGACAGTCTGGTAATCCAAAAATCCAACAAACCTGCTGTGCCATCAATGACATCTTGAGGAATAATTCCCTTGAGCAACTCATCTGCTTCTCTCTTCTTTCTTTGAATGTCAGATTCCTTAGAATCTGCTGTAGTAGTAGTAGTCTTCTGAGCTGCAGTTGTTTTACTTTGCTCCTGTTCTTGCTGAATAACAAAATTATTATACAACACATTTTGGTCATATGTTCCACTATCCACAAGACATAAAATTATAAATAAGATTACAATTGAACTTGTGAGTGCAAAGTGCAAAATCACACTAGATATCAAGGGCTTACATGCAACTACAGAATACAGGACCACTTTTGCAGAATTATTCAGTGAAGTGGCTTGGCGGCTTGTCAGTTAAAAAGGTTAACTGCAAAAGTTGACTTATCCCAACTTTGGAGGCGTAGACATTGAACCACTTGTGACAACATCATTTTCTGATGACACCAGATTGTTTTGATAAGCAGCTAACACAGCAAGCACAGACTCATCCATACGTGTGTCCATTTTGAATATCGACCAAACTCTGGCAGTGCTAATCCAGAAAAACATGTCCAATTTTGGGTGCAAAATTGGTGGTGACACAGGCCAAGTTACCTAATTGATCAATGTTTCAATTCCAGGTTTTTTGAACGAGTGAGGCCAAAACTTTTCCAGTCGATAGAAAAGAGGATAAAGGGTAGAAGATAAAGAGAACAGAAAGGGAGAGAAAAAGGAGAGCAAAAGAAGCAAGAAAAAAATTTGGAATGAATCCGTGCAAACGTTAAAGCAAAATATTGTAAAATTTACAACAGAATCTGGTTCAAAATCTAGCTAAATTGCAAGAGAATGCTTTTGTAGCAAAGTTTGGTGGCATTTGGCAACATAGCACTCAAAAAAGTGCTTAAACAGTAAAAAAATGCATTTTTTAATGTGCAGTGAAAGGGTTATTGTGCAACCAGTGAGTCACCAAATTATACACTTTCTTCATTCTTTCAAACTCACCACCAATAGATGAGTGTGGGGAAGGTGCCTGAAAGCTCAGTGGGAGCTGCAAGTGAGCATGAAACGTAACCATGAAAACCCTCTGAGCGGCAACTACCAGGCAACATCACACTGAATTTCTCAGTGGAAAAATTAAATGCTTACACTACTTACCTAGAGGGAGGGGAGGGGAGGGGAGGGGAGGGATGGGAGCAAAAGGTCTTTTACCAAAGCAGTAAACAAAGAGCGACTGCCAAGCCACCCAGCTGCCAAAATCTACACCCTCCTCACTCTTTTAACACTTTTGTCTTATAATAGACTGATGAGCCACTGAGCCAGTTGGCCAAAAAAACCCTTTTAACCCTTTAAGCCCCAATAGTGATCAGCATCAATTTTCTCGTCATCATATCTGTGCACTATAACAAATACAAGTCATGAGAATTTGGGAAATGATCACCAGAGATGAATTGTCTTGATGTTTAAATAAGTTCTCCCAAACAGTAGTCAATGAAATATATGGAGACCAGTAAGGAGAATTTGTATAATGATGTCAGGGCTTAAAGGGTTAAAAAATCTTTAACATGACTGGCAAGGCACTGAGCCAGTGCATCACTAAACTATACTGAACTTTCTCATTCTTTAACCCATTAACGTCCGTGCTGGCCTGAGCCAGCCTTGATTTTGCGGGTGTTCGCTTTTGGCCCCAGCCTCCCCTAGAAAGGCTTGTTTGGTCCCCTTTTGTCCTAGTTGTCTTTGAGAATGTTCAACCAATCAGAATCCACCTACTGCGCATATATTTGAAGGCTTCAGGGGGGTCCTTGAAGAGAAGACTTCTTGTCACTCTCCAAGAAGATCACATTTCACTCAAAATTGCTGCCGTGCTCTTCACGCGTGAATTTTCAAGATGGCAATATCTCACTCTCGGAACAAAGGATTACCTTTTGAAACTTAAAAACGAAAGAAGAAGCTCTAAGGAACACTCGACAAGTTAAGCGATGGAATTTAGAGCTTTTAAAGCGAAGAAAACATCTTTCGAGGACGAAAAGCTGTTTTGTCAAAGTGAAGGACAATCCTCCATCGCAAGAGATTTTTCGAGCTGCGGACTTTCTTGGAAATGCTCAAGCACTTCTACGAGTCTACGGTAGAGTAAATTACACATTTTACGACGAGAGAGAATGATTTGTAGACTGGTGTTTATGCTTTAGAATTTTCGTTTGGAAAACTCTAATATATAGAGACCAGAGAAACATTGAAGAACATAGCAGTGATCAACTGTTGGTACATCTACTACTTCGTATTAGTATAAATCTACAGCGTTCTATCATAAATGTTGCAATCTGATTGGCTACCCTACTCGCTATCTATTCCATGATAGATAGTGAATAGCGAAAAGATGAGCAGCAAGCGCAGCCTTATACTTAAAAATAACAATGCAATGTAGCAAAACTTTTCACTTTAGTGGAATATTAATCAAGATTTATACTAATACAGTTAGATTTCGTTTCTTCAATTCGTCAGTTTCAAAATAAAGTTAGTTACCTAAAACTTAAGAGACTAAACTAAAGTAATTGTTGACGTATTTTTTTAATTGTGCGGAATTGACTTGATACTTTTGCCGTGCTACTTGTGGGCCACCGTAGGTTTCCCATCAAGAAGAGATAAAAACAGTAAGCTTAACTAGTTTAAGCCTAAAATGTTCAACTGAACTTGTTTACTTTTTCGTGGTTCATACCTTTTTCTTTTCTTCCCGAGCTTTCTTGATTTCTTCTAAACGTTTCCGTTTTCTCTCTAGCTCAGCTTTTCGATCAGACATGTCTCCAACCCTGAATAAAATGTCAAGCTACAGAGGCCAAAAGCTTAGCTTTCGCACCAAGTTGACCGATCCAATATGGCGGACAACAACACCTTGGAGCAGACTAGTGCCCAGTCTTTCACGTAATCGATGGTAAAGAGCAGCGGTCGCACAGGGCCCCCAAGAGTTGGACGGTTTTATGCAGATTTTGAGACTATCCGGATAGTCTCAAAATCTGCATAAAACCGTCCAACTCTTGGTTCGAAAGCTAAGCTTTTGGCCTCTGTAGCTTGACATTTTATTCAGGGTTGAAGACATGTCTGATCTAAAAGCTGAGCTAGCGAGAAAACGGAATCGTTTAGAAGAGATCAAGAAAGCTCGGGAACTGGAAAAGAAAAAGGTATGAACCACGAAAAAGTAAACAAGTTCAGTTGAACATTTTAGGCGTAAACTAGTTAAGCTTACTGTTTTTATCTCTTCTTGATGGGAAACCTACGGTGGCCCACAAATAGCACGGCAAAAGTATCAAGTCAATTCCGCACAATTAAAAAAAATACGTCAACAATTACTTTAGTTAAGTCTCTTAAGTTTTAGGTAACTAACTTTATTTTGAAACTGACGAACAAACGATTTGGTAAACACGGAAAAAGATTGTAATCGCCACGGCTAAAGTTTGTGAACACCACGGCAAAAGTTTGGGAACATCACAGCAAAAGTTTGCGAACACCGCGGCAAAAGTTTGAAAACGCCACGGCTAAAGTTTGCGAACACCACGGCAAAAGTTTGAAAACGCCACGGCAAACGTTTGGGAACACCACGGCAAAAGTTTGTGAATATCACGGCAAAAGTTTGTGAATATCACGGCAAAAGTTTGTCGGCACCACGGCGGAAGTGAAATTTAAAGCGGAAATAAAGGCTCGTGCCATGATTAACAATCAGCCAGTGACAGACCTACGCGACTGTTCAAAGCCTTTATAGTTTGGCTTTTACAAGCATGTCTTAAAGGGACTTTTCTTTCCTGTAAGAGATCAAGGGAAGTTCCTTGTAATGGCTTCTTTTGTAGTTAAATGCCATTTATTGGAGGGTTTAACGTTCTTAGAGCCGTTTAAAATCTTTGTGCCATTGTGTGTGCTAGCTCTTTGGCCATTAGTTAGGTTTTTTGGCTTAGTTTAATTGTAAGATTCTTTAAAGCCGCTTAAAAGAGCAATGTTTTCTGAAAGGATCCGCGAGTTTTTAAGTCCGTGAAATTCCACTCATTAAACCAAAAAACAATCTGCCACCTGGGGAGCGCCGAGTACACAGCGTATTCAAAACAGGGAAATAATTAATCCTAAGGAAAGCAGATAAATCCCCAACAACCGTCCCATTGAACAGAGAAGACAAAACACCGAACCTTTGTTCAAAACCACAGTACATGATTAGTGTGTACATGTATCTGTCGGAAAATGTTCTTCTTTATGGGGAGCAGGAATGAGGAACTGATGAGAGTATATACTTGGAAACCCCGCTTCACAGACGCCTTAAACTAACAGACATTGACTAATTTTGTCACGATGGAAGGCTCATATATATTTTTCTTCCATTAGCCTGCTACGGACAAATACAATGGACACTTTTCTCTGACCCGAGTGACATTAGCTCCCATAAAAATTTTAACCTAGCTCAGCTCACTTTTAATTTACGGAGAGTGGTTATCTGTGTACAGCCAGTACTGAATATTTTCATTTTAGTCTGTCTGGCTGAGCTGAAAGTGAAAATGTTAGTGCAAAGTAAAGTTACAGACTATTTAAATAGACTATGTTGTGTTATAAACCAGCATATTTAAATAATTATTCCAATTAATATTCCATATTTAATAACATGTAGAAACCAACAACCGACAATAACAATATTCTCCATGCAGTCACGCAATCTGATTTGTACCATCACAATCATAAGACGTCACTGTAGGGTTTCTTCACGTTGTTCTTCTTCAAGCAATAGATACGTAAGCTAATAATTTTTACTCAAATAATACTCATATACAAGGTTCACTTTTATGTTTAAGAGCCAAAATATACATAATTTGTATTTTTGCTGTAATAGGTGCAATTCCCTCACATTTATGCTTGACCATGATGAGGTTTTTAAGAGATTCAAGAGTAAATTGTTTTACGAAATTGACCACAGGTAGGCCATAGGATTGGCCATGGCCTACACCATGGCCTACCCCATGACTTAGGCCATGGCCAGTACCCCACGTTTTGTCGCTACCCTTATTTTCCCGTTAACTCGTGACTTTGAAAGTGTTTTCCAGAGAGATCTTTAAGGTTTTATTCAAATCTCAGACGGTACAAAGAAACATTCAAATGCTCTTTTCAGTCTTGTGGATTAGTTACTGATCACGCGTGGCGGAGCACGGTTGTAACTGTGAAGATAGAAAGGCAGCCGTTTAACAAAGAGAACCCACAGAATGGATTCTAAAACATACAAATGTACAAATGGCATTTAATACACAACCAGCCTTTAACTTAGAGAGATATTAAAAGAACCTCCCTCGATCTCTCATAGGAAAGGAAAAGCCAAACTGTAAGGGCTTTGAACAGTCACTTAGGTCTGTCAACCCCATTATTAATCATGGCACGAGGTTTATTTTCGCTTTAAATTTCACTTCCGCCGTGGTGCTGACAAACTTTTGCCGTGATATTCACAAACTTTTGCCATGGTGTTCACAAACTTTTGCCGTGGCGTTTTCAAACTTTTGTCATGGTGTTCGCAGACTTTTGCCGTGGCCACAGGCTTACCATCCTCCGTTTGTGTTACGGACCTGTGCTAGCTGTATATAATGGCCGCTTTGGTTGTGTACAAAGGATTTTGTGAATACGATAATTACGGCTTTTTGAACAGACGAAAGTCAAATAAAAACGCTTAGAAACATAAATGCTGTGTTAATGTTTGTTATTATAGGCTTGGTTTGTCGATTTAAGACATTTAAAGCTCCGGAAGGCGGTTTTAGAAACTTGACGTTTGACCCACTCTATAGATATATATATGCTCACAAGGCTTGCAAGTTCCAGAACTTCAAATTACCGACCGCCTTGGGATTTCGCCAAAATTAATACACTTAACCTCGTGTCTTTGACAAAAGAGTCCCGGTTTCCGAAAGAACAGTCTTTTTGGTTTGATTTGGCCTGATTTTAATTCATTCGAGTCCGCGGACTGACCCTTAAAGACCCTTAAAATCCAGCATAAACTTTCGAATCTGATAGAAAATTTGTTTCTGCCTATGATCTGCACAAGTTGCCTACTCAAAGGCATCTCAGGGATGCAGTTTTCGATGCAAATTTGAACTCGCGAGTCCGAAGCGGCTTGTTTGGCACACGAAGGACTCCAGTTGAAACACGCACCTGCAGCCACGCATCGCAGCGCAACAATATGGTGATAAAAATAAATTAAAATGGTAAAACAAATTGCTCTTTTTGCTACAATTTGTACGTGTTTCAACTGGAGCCTAACTGGATTCCTTCGTGTGCCAAACAAACCGCTTGGGACTCGCGAGTTCAAATTTGCATCAAAAACCGCATTCTTGAGATGCCTTTGAGTAGGCAACTTGTGCAGATCATAGGCAGAAACAGATTTTCCACCAGATTCGAAAGTTTGTGCTGGATTTTAAGGGTTAGCCCGCGGACTCGAATGAGTCAAAATCAGGCCAAATCAAACTAAAACGACTGTTCTTTCGGAAACCGGGTGGAACCTGCAAGCCTTGTGAGTTTATATATATATTTATGGAATAGGTCGAACTTCAAGTTTCTAAAACTGCCTCCCGGAGCTTTGAATGGACAAACCAAGCCTATAATAACAAACATTAACACAGCATTTATGTTTCTAAGCGTTTTTATTTAACTTTCATCCGTTCATCGTATTCACAAAATCCTTTGTACAAAACCGAAGCGGCCATTAATACACAACTAGCCCAGGTCTACAACACAAAAGGAGGATGGTAAGCCTGTACGGTGAAGCCTGTGACGTGGCGTTTTCAAACTTTTGCCGTGGTGTTCGCAAACTTTTCCCGTGATGTTCACAAACTTTTGCCGTGGTGTTCCCAAACTTTTGCCGTGGAGTTTTCAAACTTTTGCCGTGGCGATTAAAATGTTTTTCCGTGTTTACCAAATCGTTTTTTCGTCAATTTCAAAATAAAGTTAGTTACCTAAAACTTAAGAGACTAAACTAAAGTAATTGTTGACGTATTTTGTAATTGTGCGGTATTGACTTGATACTTTTGCCGTGATACTTGTGGTCCACCTTAGAAACCCTTTCTCGTAGCCATTTTTGAGCTGCACTGTTGGGTGCAAGTATGGCATATAAAGCTTTCACTCCATTCAGCTAGATAGACAACTTGTTATGGAGCTATTATATATACAGGACTTTGGAAGAAGTTCTTCCAAAGTGGTTCAGCGGCTCGCAAGCGAAGGAAGAATACTTAATAAGTATAAGTATAATAAATATTTAGGTCTAACGGTTTCATCAATACTTTCAGATAAAGGGCGAGGAAGGTATACCTGCCAACTTTTCCTTAGCCATATTACCCGAATTTTCTGAAAAATTTCCAACGACTTCCGAACATTGCCAAAGATATTCCGATGACTCCCGAACATTGCTGAAGTTTCCCGAAGATGTTCTGATGATTTCCAAAGGTTGCCGATTGTGGCGGTGCGAAGCTCGAAATCTTGGCGCGATCTTGTTAGCTTGTTACTTAGGACTCAAACACGACATTTAGCGCCGTTCACTGGACAATTTTGGGTGGAAATTGAATTCATTTTTTCACATTAATGTTTAATGAACAAATAGTCGATCCAGAATTGTGAGTCAGGTGTGAGAAATTGTTCTGTATGTGTGTGATCGATGTTTTCGATCCGCAGGCATGTGACTCACGCATAATGCATGTGAGTTGGCAAGTGTAGGAACGTGTAAGATACTTATATTTTAGTGGCTCAATGGCATGGCCGCACGCCAGTCACATCAAGTGTTTAAGGACGTTCGCGCGAAAAACTTCTAGAATACAGATTTTTTTCCTACTTTGGCTACAGTCAGATAATGAGTTACCTATGTCAGAAATGGAAAAAAATTGGGGGGTCACCGACTTCGTTTTCGAAATAAAGCGCGTCAAAAACTACCCCAATTTTGATAAATCGGCCCTCGTAACTCGACATGGCCTCAGTGCTTGTTAGTTGAAAAATATTAAAAATGATTCGCTGTAGACCCACTATTTTAGTCAAATTTTACTTAAGTGGGTCTGTTAAGTAAATAATTTGAACCGGTGTCATCCTTTTAGTTAAATTCAGCCTCTAAGATCGACTTTAACGAACACCGTGCAGCTTCAATAATAGTAGAATTCGATGATGCAAGGGCAGAAAAGTTGAAACAAATCAAACTTCTACAATACAGATTTTCTTTAATTTTTCACAAAACGTAGATTATCGACAAAGAAAGTGATCTATCAAAAGAAAATATGGGGTCACCGAACATTTAAGAGAGTTAAACCCGTGCATAGATATTAAAGTGCCCACTAGCGCTACATATCTCCACATTTCTTCAACAGCGCGCGCGCTTAATGCATGACGTGGATGACATCACGAAGTGAATTGCGTGCGCAGTAAGGATGCGCAGAAACAATTGGCGCGAACGTCCTTAAAGAACAAGGAAGGTGTACATTTTAGTGGCTCAGTGGCTCACCAGTTGTGTTAAGTGTTTAAAGAATGAGAAAGTTGTATAAGCTTAATTATTTTTAATAGTGGCTCTGTGGCTCGTCAGTTGCACTCTAAAACTAGGATTTTTGAATTAAGATAACCATTCCTTGTTTTTAGCTCTCACATTCTCAAATTAAGAAATGTAACCTTGATTTTAAACTTCAATTTAAGAATATTTTTTCTCAAAACTATGACACAAAATTGAGAAAAGTGATCTTGATTTTAAACTTCATTTTAAGAATAATTTTTTCTCAAAACTATGACACGAAATTAAGAAATGTGATCTTGATTTTAAACTTCATTTAAAGAATAAATTTGATCTTAAATCTAAGGCACAAAAAGAACAAAAAATTCTTATTATAAGAATTGGTATTATCGTGTCTTAATCGTCGTCTTAAAATAACAAGTGCTGGCTTTCTCGACACGCACTTCGTTCGACTTGGCGATGGAACACGCGCAGCAAAGACGGCAATACTCCCTCCAAACCAAGAATGGTTACAAACCTTGCAAACAAGAGTCATCCGTGAGAAAACAGTGAGAATTCTCTCGTTTTTCTTGAAGCAGCCAGTTTCATGCGATTGCACATGAACAAACAGAACTTATTTGCCGTCTTGTTTCCGGCATTAGTTCGTATTTATACCAATTTTAACTCATTTTAGTATGCGAGTGCATGTCTGTTGAGTGATTAGACAGATTTAGCAAAGACAACGCGACGTGAAATGAGGACGCGACAGCGCGCGGAATAGTCTGGACCCGACTTCCGGTGCTTCTGTTGACGTTGTCAGGTCAAGGTCGCGTCGCGTTCAGGACGGCGTTTTGGATGTTTTCACGTCCTGACGAGAACGCCAACAACTCGCAAGGATTTTCGCCCTTTTTTGAGCAAAGAAGGTAAGGGAATATCTTTTACTACATAAAATATTCAGTCTAGACATTTTTTCTTTGTCCTCAAAGATGGAAATTGTTTTTTCGTATAACCGAAACCTACTAAAAGTAGCCAAATTTGTTTTGATGAACTTCAGTGGGTTTCCTCGAGTTTTCAGTGGGTTTCCCTAACTTCAAGATCTATCGCCGATACTTTTTTATTTTAGTAACGTGCTGTCTTCTTAATTTTTGTTAGTTTTCTGAGCAGTAACAAGTGCCTTATTAAATAAATTAATTAATTGATTCGCCATTTTATGTGTTCAAAATAACAGAAAATCGCAGTCGATTGTTTTTGCTTTTACCAAAACAAGGGCGCCTGGTCGATGCAAATGGTTTTTAAAAAGTTATCTCTCTTTTAGTTTCTTGGACCTTTCGTATGATAATGGAATCAGAAAGAGGCGAAGGGAAGAAAAAGTAAGTAGAAGTCGTAAACTTTTTAAAAATATTCTGTATTTATAAAGGTCATATAAGATAAAGGGAAAGGCGATCTGAGAAGCGAGATGTTAGTTTTTATATCACAAATATAAACAAATCCGCGGGCGACAACGCACCTTTTCAGTACTTGTTTATATGTCCAGTTGTTGTAATGAAAATGCACAAAATCCCTCACAAGTACACATTAGGCGTCAATGCTTGAAAACAGAAGATAATTTTAGCCATTTGCCGGTTTGTTTCCCTCGGGTATTAAATTTGCTTTAATCGAAATTTAATTAGACTAAATGTTGTTTTGAAATTCGGTTTAACTGAGCTTGTTGGTGGAAAAACTAAATGTGGATTCATGTTGTTTGGGGGATTTACGGCAACGAAAATGCAAAAAGATTTGAGGACAGTGACTCACAGCCTTTTTTTTTTCTTTTTTTGAAAAAGTCTGAAATAAGGGGCAACAAACAACTTTTAAAATATCGAAAAATAACATGCGGATCATAGAGAAAACAGTTTTCCATTTTTCTCTCTCTTTTGAATATGAATTTTTGGTAATTTTCTGTCTCACTAGGTCGGTTATGGTATGGTCAGATGAGAAGGATTTTGTCATGTTGAAGGAGGTGGCAGGTGAAGGGGTGTTTAACAGTAAGCCTGGCAGCAGAGAGAGAGGTGGCTCCTGGCAAGTGGTGGCAAACAAATTAAACAGTTTGCCACAGTTTACTGTCAATGCACGAGCTGTGAGGGATCGTTTCAACAACATTAGTAAAAAATTAAAAGCAAAGTTAGCAAAAGAGGCAACTGAAAGTGGAGGAGGAGAGATTGAAGAGCAAAGTGAGTTGGAAATGCTGTTGGAACAATTAATTGAATTGAATGAAGAGTCAGAGAAGAAGTCAGATGAGCAGGGTGAGGCAAAAAAGGAGGCAGCTGAAAGGGAAAAACAGCAGGCTTTAGAGATGTGAGCAAGGGCAATGGAAAGCCTGGGCGAGTCAAGGAAGAGAAATGAGGAGGAGGGAGAGCCAGTCAAACCAGAGAAAAAAAGAAGAAGAAGGTCAGGAGGTGATGCCCTGGAGTGGCTAAGGGAAAGAGCAGTAATTGATTCAGAGGTGAGAGAGAAGGAACTGGAAGATAAGAAAAAAGAACGAGAGACTCTGAAGGCTCAACAGGACCAGTACATACAAGAACTGGAAACCATGCGACAACAGCAGGGGGAACAGGTGACCATGGTGCAACAGCAAATGTTGCAACTCATACAACAGCAACAACAGCAGCAACAACAGCAGCAACAACAGCAGCAACAGCAACAACAACAACAATTTGCATTGCTGCAACAACAGATGATGGCATTCATTCAACAACAGCAACAACAATCACAAGCTGTATTCAACATGTTACTTAAAAAAGAGTAACAAATTTTAATAATCTATCAACCCTTTCACTCTCAAGAGTGCCCAGAGTCAAAATTAAAAAAAAATCTCAAATTTCATTTCATAAAATAGTGAAAAACAAGTGGTACCATGCAAAAGTACAACTGAAGAGATTTAATTCATGGTCACCCCAAAGGATTTCATCCACAAACTCAAAAGTTATAACTTCGTAACATGTTTGCAAAATGATTTGACTCAGTGGGAATGAAAGGGTTAATGCAAGTTGCATTTTGATAATTACACTTTCCTTAAGGTTGCTATTGTTGAGATTGAACAATTTAATTCAGGAAATATTCATCCTCATTATTATTTGGTGACTGTTATTTATAGTGATTTCAATGGTTTTAATGTTTTTATCATGTTTTGAACAAAGTATTTAATATTGTCAAATAAATACAACTGCTTTTCCTGTAAAACTTTAACTTTACTATTTGTAAATTAGTAATTACAATACCATATAATTAATTTTTCAAAATTATACTTATATGCTCTTAAATTGAGCTTTTTGACTTGTAAACAATTACCATGGATTTAATAATACTATTAAATATTTATTGTTTTTAAAATCGAAATGTATTGTACAGTTTGTACAGTTTGTACAGGCATCTTAGCCAAGTTTGTTTGGGGATGCTATTTCACGGCTTGTTGTTGAAAGCTAAGAATTCTTTGCTCCAAGCATCCTCTCCTTACAGGGTATTTTCAGTCTGCATTGGTTCTTCACAAACAGGCATATGAGTTCAAAAAGCCAGGAAACTTTGATTTGACTGTGCCATGTTCATTGTGACACAAAAAATAAACCACAAGCGACAAGACAGGATAATAATTACAGGATAATAATAATAATGATGATATGCCTCATGCACTTTATACTAGGCATCCAAAAGTCAGGTTTTGGTGAATGCCAATCAAAGAAAAGCTGTTAAGGGGGCGGGGGGGGGGGGGGGATTCTGATGGATTCAAAGCCAGAAAAGGCCAGAAAATATACAACTTTGCCACCTCATACTGAATCATTTAAATGGAATTGAATGCTCTTGGAATGTAGAGAGTAGTAAAGAGAAGTGTTTGAAAAATAAATGTTAGTTCTACTGCACAAGAGGGGCCACTATAGGACTGTCACATGCAGCTTCATTTACCTTTTCAATTCAATTCAAATATGATATAAGCTTTTCAAATTCTAACCGGTTTAGAATTCAATTTTCATAACGGTTACCATTTACGGTAACTTCTCATATCATTATCAGACTGGGTTCAGCTGTTCAAAATGTGTTTGATTCTAATCCAGGATTAAAAGTTAATTACACATTTCCATTGTCTGTTTCAAAACAGAATTCCAAGATTACTTTAGTCCCAGATTAACCTAATCATGTGCTGAACAACTGACCCCAGGTAGTAATCCTGTTCTGCAGTATAAAAAAATGTAATTCATGTACAGAGTAAAATTACCATGAGAAATACTCATTTAAAGATGGAGGAGCAATTTCAAACATTTCAGAAACCTGGTTGCCATACAAACAGGTACGGGCATTCTCTAACAAGGCACACACAAAGTATATTTTTCCAACTGGACTTAAATTAACTTTCATCTGCCTCTTAAAGTCAATGAACTTAAAATAATTGCAGATGTCTCCAAATAGCAACTCAACTGCCACTCTAACCTCACTCATTGACTTGTTGTACAATTCCATTTGTGGAGTTAAGTTGTTGCCCTTATATGGTGCCTGAAGATGGATTCCCAGTGGGTATGCAGGATCCCCATACAAACAGAGTGGTTGGCCATTATAAATGGCTACCCGCCTCAACTCGTCAAGAAGACCAGACTGGTTTAGCATTATGCTGTCATGCCTCTTTCCTTCAAATGGCCCACAAAGATTGGCTATCAAGCCATTTGGTGTCACAACACTTTGAAATTTGATCCCATGGACCCTTTTGTGTCCATTGTACATCACTCGTTGATTAAACTTTGGGCGAGCTATACTTCGCACAGTTCCATCTACGAAGCCAAAGCAGTTCTGGAGTGGAGCACCATGCTGGTGAACGGTTTCTGCATATCTGTGCAGCCTCTCGGGTTGAAGAAAAGGATTCATGTTCCAGTTTTGCAGTCGGTGCCGATGGGTCGAGTAAAGGAAATCAAGGACTGAATTGAAGATTAAGCACAGCTCAGTTGGGTTTCGCCCAAATCTAGGTACCATGTCAGTGTACCGACATGGATATGCCAGTCTTTTAAGAAGAATGCACATGCCTTCCATGCCATCACATACAGATCTCTGTGAGCAAACGATTTCATCGGGAATTTGCAAGTTGAGTAACAACAAATCAAGATCTTCTTTCCCAAACCTCAACTCGGTCCAGCATTCTGAATCTTCCCAGTTGTCAAGTGAAAAGCGATCAAACTTTGAATAAGGAAAAACCGGCTTGGATAAATTTGCATCGTATAATACGGCAAATTCTACGTCATCTATAATTTTCTGGTAATGAGCAAGCAACAAAGCGTCGCGAACAGTAGCAAGACTCGACATCTTCCATGAATTTACCTCACGACAAGCTTCAAATTACGTGAAATTTTCATGCATCATCTCGATGGCGAAAGCAAAGACATGACGACGACACAAAATCTAGAGCTTTGTTATGTTTAATTCGAATGACATTGAAAAGTAAGCTTACAACAGATTCTTTTAGCATACAGCAATGTTACAGTGTACCTTTAACTTACCAAAAGTAGAATTACGAGCACTGCAAATCTTACTTCAAATATCGATCCCAGCATCATTTCGATATATATCAATAGTTTGCGAGACTGTTTCCTTTCTTTCCAATGTGAAATTACTGATCCTTGTTTCGTACTATTTTTTTCCATTTCTCTGTCACCAGGTTAAACAGAAATGTAGTAAATTGTTCGGGGATTAATTGAATTCGAGAATACAGTCGACGTTTTTTCCCACCTTTGCTAAATCACTTTTTGCTCACAACGCGACGGCGTTGTCGACCCAGTCCTAATCGGTTATTTCAATGTGCGCGCGCCGTCGTCCTGTGGCGACGTCGCGATTGCTAAATCTGTCTATTATTAAACACGGGCGACCTCACATTTGAAGAGCCGGGTTCGAGTTAGGTCGGTAAGTCTTATTTTTCTTTTCTTTTTTTTTGTAATTTGACCGACTTTTATTATTTGTTTTCTTTCCGTTATTAAATGTGAAATCTTTTTTGAACCCAAACATCTTTATTTAGATCGAAGAACTAGCAGCTCACGATCGTAGCGGACATTTTTGTTTCTTGAATTGAGAACAGAATTGACCTGAAATCAAGTAAAAATGACTCTTTCGCTGAGTTTAAAACAAGAAAATTTGTAGGTTTCTTCTTATTTTAGGGGATTCTTATTTTGAGAAATTTTGCTAAAATTAAGAAAATTTTGGAAATTAAGGACTTAAAAATAAGAAACAATAATTGGCCCTTACTACCGGAAAAAAAATAAGAATTTTTTGTCCTTAAATTAAGAAATCGGGTTTTAGAGTGGTTGTGTTGAGTGTTTAAAGAATGAGAAAGTTCAGTATAGTTTAGTAATGCACTGGCTCAGTGCCTTGCCAGTCATGTTAAAGATTTTCTTTTCTTACAAATTCTCTTTACTGGTCTCCATATATTTCATTGACTACTAAATGGGAGAACTCATTTAAACATCAAGACAATTCATCTCTGGTGATCATTTCCCAAATTCTCATGACTTGTATTTGTTATAGTGCACAGATATGATGACGAGAAAATTGATGCTGATCACTATTGGGGCTTAAAGGGTTAAAACCTTTTTTTGGCCAACTGGCTCAGTGGCTCATCAGTCTATTATAAGTCTTAAGAGTGAGAAGGGTGTAGATTTTGGCAGCTGGGTGGCTTGCCAGTCGGTCTTTGTTTACTGCTTTGGTAAAAGACCTTTTGCTCCCATCCCTCCCCTCCCCTCCCTCTAGGTAAGTAGTGGTAAGCATTTAATTTTTCCACTGAGAAATTCAGTGTGATGTTGCCTGGTGGTTGCCGCTCAGAGGGTTGTCATGGTTACCTTTCATGCTTGCTTGCAGCTCCCACTGAGCTTTCAGGCACCTTCCCCACACTCATCTATTGGTGGTGAGATTAAAAGAATGAAGAAAGTGTATAATTTGGTGACTCACTGGTTGCACAATAACCCTTTCACTGCAGATTAAAAAAATGCATTTTTTTACCGTTTAAGCACTTTTTTAAGTGCTAAGTTGCCAAATGCCACCAAACTTTGCTACAAAAGCATGTTCTTGCAATTTAGCTAGATTTTGAACCAGATTCTGTTGTAAATTTTACAATATTTTGCTTTAATGTATGCGCAGATTCATTTGAAATTTTTTTCTTGCTTCTTTTGCTCTCCTTTTTCTCTCCCTTTCTAATTTCTCTTTATCTTCTACCCCTTAATCCCCTTTTCTATCCAATGGAAATGTTTTGGCCTCAGCCCTTCAAAAAACCTGGAAATGAAACATTCAACAGTTAGGTAATTAATGGCCTATTTCACCACCAATTTTGCACCCAAAATTGGACGTGTTTTTCTGGATTAGCACTGCCAGAATTTGGTCGATATTCAAAATGGACACACGTATGGATGAGTCTGTGCTTGCTGTGTTAGCTGCTTATCAAAACAATCTGGTGTCATCAGAAAATGATGTCACAATTAAGTGGTTCAATGTCCACGCCTCCAAAGTTGGGATTAAAGTCAACTTTTGCAGTTAACCTTTTTAACTGACAAGCCGCCATTAGCCACAGTTCACTGAATAATTTTGCAAAAGTGGTCCTGTATTCTATAGTTAAGCCCTTGACATCTAGTATAATTTTGCACTTTGCACTCACAAGTTCAATTGTAAATTATCTTATTTATAATTTTATGTCTTGTGGAAGTGCAACATATGACCAAAATGTGTTGTATAATTTGATATTCAGCAAGAACAGGAGCAAAGTAAAACAGCTGTAGCTCAGAAGACCTTTTGTACAAGACCTTTTGTACAAGTGTAAGTAAAAAAAACAAGGTTCATTTTACAAAATAGTATTGAAGTTGTACGGCGTGTCACTGAAAAGGCAGGAATTTCAGTGAGAGCACCTCTCGCTGGTTCTTGTCCCAGTGGTCAATAAGAGTGTAGGCGATGAAAAATGAAGTTGATTTGTTAACTACTTGAACATTGAACACATTCACCCCTGAACTGCCCGTAAATGCCCTTGTTTAACCACGTCCCTTGTACCACTTGTGACGTCATCAGTTTTAACGGTTCTTATAGATAACTTCGACAACAAACCTGTGCAGGGAGATGAGATCTTCCAAGCGATACCCAGATGAGTGTGATTCAGTCAAACAGGCCAGAGAAAAACACAAAAAACCATGATGTAACTTCGACCAGAAAATTCCGATGAAAATCTTGTCCCACTACCCACTTGTACTAGACCTTGAAGAAAATTTCACGATCCTTGGGCGTTTTGCAAAACCTTTTCCCACCGAAAGGAAGCCTAGTAAATGCCCAACAAAAGAAAAAAACGGGGAAAGAAAAGCGAAAGAAGCAGGGAGGAGAGAAAGTGAAAGGTAAACTCAAGGGGGCAAGTTTTGCTTGCTGCAGTGCATGCGCGAACTTCAAAAGCTGTAATTTGGCATCAGCAATGAAAGCTAACCTTATAAGTGCTTGACTTGTAAACAACATTTTGGAAAACAGCTGAGTTTCGATTCTTTCTGGCTAGACAATGACCTTAAAATGGCTTGACTCGCTTCAAAAGGCATATTTTTTCAGCAAAATTTCCAGGCGCGAATGGGTTAATAAGGTACCCAGTTGTGGGGGCGCAGTGGTGTAGTGGTTAGCAGGTCAGTGGTTCTCAAGACCCAGTCCCTGCTATCGTGTTGATTCCTTACATGTAGATACAAAACTTTACCCCTGACGTTGTCTCTCTCCACCCGGGTGTATAAAATGGGTTACTATGGCACCATACTGCTGGGGGTAACCCTAGGATGGACTAGCATCCCATCCAGGGGGGAGTAGCAATACTCTCAGTTGCCTCATGCTATAGAAACCAGGTCAAGCTCCGGCTGTGTGGGCCTCCTTGGCTCGTGTGTGACTTTACCCATAGAGAGCAAGTACAAGACTTTCCCACATATAAGTGCCTATTTTGCTACAAATATTTTCATGTTGGTTTGTTTTCAGAGAGAAGAAAAAGCCAGTTAAATTGGGTGTATCTCAACTAACACAGACAAATATACCACCAAAGGTTAGTGTCATGAAAAAACAAAAGCTTAGAAAATTGTAAAGTGGAATAATTGTCACTGAACATGGTTGTTTTCTAACGATATTTCTTTATTTATTTTATTTAGGAACCTGCCTTGTACAACAAAGAAACACAAACACAGTCTGCTGAGCCAGAAGAACCACCAGGTAACGGACTGCTGTCTAATGTTTTTGCCCAGAAACGTTTCATCAACGCTTTACCAATTAAGTGGATTTCTGAACTGCTTAGGAGAAAGTGAAAACTGAACACCACCACAGGAAAGTACTACTCAGTAGATTCAATTTGAATGGTCACACCTTAGGATTTCATCCAGACTCAGAAGTTGGGACCACCTTGTACAGCATAATAAACAGTACCATAGGAAAGTACTGCTTAGTAGCTTTCATTTGAATGGTCACACCTTAGGATTTCATCCAGACTCAAAAGTTGGGACCACCTTGTACAGCGTAATAATTAACAGTGCCATAAGAAAGTACTGCTTAGTAGCTTTAATTAGAATATGGTCACTGACTTCCAACTACATTATGTAACATAATAAACAGCACCACAGGTAAGTACTGCCCAGTAGGATTTCATCTACCAACTCAAAAGTTTCACTGTATATTTGTAGATGGACTTTGTGTAACATAATAAACACAACCAGAGGATTGTGCTGTGCAGTAGCTCTTATTTGAATATTCTTACTTAAGATTTCATCCACTGACACAAAGTTAGAACCACTTTGTACATTTCATGTTTAATAAAGTACTGCTCAATAACATTTGAGTTGTCTTACACAAGTGGGACATTCCATTTTTTATCTGTAAATTCCCCCCCCCCCCACCCCCCATCCCAACCAAGGATGGCAGGAATCTGAACCTCAATTTTTTGTTGGCAGTCCCTTTGAAGAAAATGATCCAAAGGGTTTAATTTTGGTGGCACCTTTGAAAAAAATCTGAGGCCTTCAAATTTTTGCAGCTCCTTCCAAGAAAAAATGCAAACCCCCCTAAGCAAAAACTGGCCATTCTTGGAGGGGGGGGGGGGAGATAAAAAATGGAATGTCCCAGTCAAGGTTTGTGTCTGTGATGGAACAGTTAAAGTTAAAAACTGTCATTATCTTTGAACTTCTTAAATAGATATGATGAAATGCATTCTTCCAGAAAATATCCACACTCACAGACTCCCCCCAAGGAAGGGGTTGGTGTGGAAAAAACTACACCCACCAAAGACACACAAACCAATCACCTTCTGTGTGGGTGATGCAGATATTTTGTGGAACAACATAGTATTTGTTTTGTGATTGATGTTTTTATAGATGAATTTGAGGCTGACTGGGAGCAACCCTGTGAAAAGCATGTGAAGAACATGTGAAAACCATGTGAATTTTACTTAAGTTTTCAAAGGGAGTTCACAGGGTTTTCACATGGTTTTTCACACCTCATTTCACAGAAATGTGAAATACCATGTGAAAGAACCATGTGAAATACCTGTGAAACGGGCTCCGCGTTTTCACTTGGTATTTCACAGGATTAGGTGTGAAATACCATGTGAAACATCAGTAACAGGATAGGTAGCCCTTCCTGTGAAAATTGATGTGAAAGTTATTAGTATGTGAAATACCTTGTGAAAAATGATGTGAAAACCAAAGTGGAAGGCTATGGAAAGCATGAAGTTCACCACACAGGTGAAATACCATGTGAAAAAGTATGTGAAAACCCAAGTGGAGAGGAATGCATTCCCATACATGTGAAAAAACCATGTGAAAAAGCATGTGAAACTAGAAAAATCCTGTGAAAAAAAGTGGAACATTATACTAGCTGCACGTAGCTTAATTTAGGTGACATTAATTGAACTTAAGAGCCTTCGGGTATGCATATAAAAACACATACTTTTGTTTCAATCAGTTAAATTTTAGCTATGTGTATACCCAAAATGAAAGGCAGGCGAACAGTAAAACAATGTCTTGCTAGCTATAGATCTAGATAGACCTTTTATCAATTGAAATATGGGTGACTAACAAAATCTGCATGGATCACATCTAGATGTACACTATACTTGTACATGTCTGGCAATCCAATGTACCTGTAGCCTAGATAAGATAGTGACACAAATACTAGTCCTGCACAGAGGTCCCCTTACAAAATGAAGCTAGGAATTCCTAGGAATTTCTCAGAATTGCTGAGAATAGTTAATATTAGGATCTAAAGCACATCAAACAACAAACAAACTTAAAGTTGATTAAGTATTTATTCCAAAATTTGTAAGGATTCTTCACAATTTTGTCATCCAGGCCACAAAATTCATTGTTTTGATTTAATGAGAATTTTAAACTTCGTGCCTGTACGATGAAATCGAAACCTTAAAACCTTTTCTTGTGAATATATTTAGAGTATTAATTCACTACAGTCTCAGCACTATAGAAACTAGCCTGGAGACTACATCTTGTACTGACGCAGTACAGCTGTGATTAAAATAACATCTCCACAAAGTTCACAAGAGTCTGTGTACAACATAATGAATACTATGTTTTTCGGATGTATGTATTGTCCTCTGAAATTCACATCAGTGAATACATTTTCAAAAATTGTCAACAAGTCAGTGACTGGAAGAAAATTTAATTCAACATTGGGAAAATTACAATTTTTTAAATCTGAATTGCTACACCTAGAACTTCTTTTAAATAAAGCTTCATCAGTATTCACAAAGTGAATCAGACGATGTTGTCTTGACTTTTCTTGCTTCTCAGAGACAACTTATAATACATTTACAATTGCATTGTGTCCTGGTAGTTTGAGCAGTTATTAAAAGTGACTTAGCTTTACTACTGAGCAGGCTGCTCTTGACTTGACACTCTGGCCATGAGTGTCACATCTGTTCTAACAGCAGCTGATCATGAATTGAATACCTAGTAGAGCAAAACAGAACATTGTGTGATTAAAATCAGTTCTGAGTTATTGTTGTACTCAGTTAATAGTTCTGTTCTTTCAATTCTCTAGAAAATGATCTCTATTACTGCTTTCAAATCAAGATAATGTAAACTTAAGACATCAGTAAACTAATGTGTCTTTTATAAACTACAGCGATGGAAACACTCTGCAGTGGAAGGCACTGGAGAACATTTTATTTTATGCTTCATTTTAGCTTTTCTATAAACTGCACAATTATGCCATAACTGCTTCTTTAGTTAAATAAACTCGCAAATTCAGCCTGCCTCAAATATAACTGTCTAGTTATGCATCAGTCAATTCCAACTGCGCCCATCCCCCCCCGGGCTAACCCCCGGGCATTAGCATTTTTTTTCTCTTGGATGGCAAATTCCCGGGGGTGGGGACACTTAAGCTGCCAAATGCCCCGTGGTGGGGACTAAGGAAGAGGGCAAATGCCCCGCCCCCGGGATCGTACGTCCCCAATCAACACTGCAGCAAGTTTTCATTCATTGCACAAAAATGCCACTTTCAGCGTTTTTCATGTGTGACTTTTCATTTCTGTAGGCCTGCCTCTCAGTCTTCTATTGTTTGTAATGGAACTATCGATGTTTAACGTAATAAGAAAGTTAGTATAAATGCCAAGCGATGATATTTTAATACTTCACAGACACCAATACTACATGAAGTTGATTGTTACTTTCCCGTTTTGTTTTAAACAGTTCGCCAGTAAACAAAAATCTTGACATTATAAAAGTCTGTTGTGAATATTTTAATAATATGCAAAAGTATAAAACGACGATCCCTATACACATGTTTAGAATTCAATAATCGATCGTAATAGTTTAAGAATCATCGCAACCAAATTTTGCTTAAATCCTTGTTCAAAGAAGCATACGTACGTCGATTCACGTTGATCGTTCCCGATCTCGCTATATAAAGTGATAGTTGTGCCTTGGTAAGCAATGAAGAAATGTATAAAATCGAGAAAACCTCCACAAGCTTGTCCAGTCCTTAACGGACGATCCAATCTGCGACGAACTGCTGGTCCTTTGCGATAAAATCCTCCATGTTTGGATTTCGAGTGGGAAACCACATGTGTGTCAAAAGCCCGGGGGCAGGCAAATGCCCGACCCCCGGGCCGTGCCAAATTTGCTAATGCCCCACCCCCGGGACTGGCAAGGCACTCAAATGCCCCGCAGTTGCCCGGGGGGGGATGGGCGCAGCTGGAATTGACTGATGCATTACAAGTAAGCTTAAATATAGCTTCGAATTCAAGAAGACAGGAGAGAACATGATCTTCTTAGAATCGTTAATTTTGAAGCCAATATTTCATTACAAATCATTTTCTTTTATACTTACCTCCTTCTTAAGAGTAGATATCCAAATTTTGTTGCTTTGAGGCATCCTTTAAGCTTGAAAGAATAGAAATCCAAGGAAACATGCGTTGAACATTTGAAACAAACGTGAAATTTATGGCGCCGAAAAATTCAACTGTTTTCTCTGAGCCCGCAAGGATAAGGCTGCTGACCAAAGCGGCTCATTCATTACCAGTCTCTCCCAACATTTTCATGATTCCAAAATGGCGGCTGCTCCTGGCTCCGTTTTTCTTGCTCACTTTAAGGATTGCATTCTGCGAAGAAGTCACTACTGAATCGTTTTTTAGGACCTATGGAGACTTAGAGCAAATTTGCCCCTGCAAAAGTTTGAAAACTGCGGATTTTAATTGTTAAATTGCTGAGTAACTCACTGCATGAATGTTATAAGACAAATATGCAACCAATGCTGAACAGATATGATCAGGTAAGATTAACAAGGTAGAGTAAAACTGGTTATTCTTTGACAAATGATCTTTCCTGTTTTATGGTTAATTCTTGCACAGACTAAACATAACATTCTAAGAAGTAATTGAAACTATATGCTTAGCTGAAAGTTTGAATTGTTTTATTGTTATCTATATTTCACAGGGTGTTTCACAGGGTGTTTCACAGGGTGGAGTGTCTTTGTTTATGATCCATGTTTCACATGTTGTTTCACATGGCTTTCAAAGACAAAAAAACATCTCAGAATTTCACAGGGTAGAATATTGACATCATCTTTTTAAAGAAATTAAAGTTCTTCTCATTTCACAGGGTGTTTCACAGGGGGACATTTTGCTTCTAAGATAAAGACATGTTTCACAGGCTGTTTCACATGGCTTTTTCAATGCCAAAAATCATGAAAAAAGTTTCACACATTTTTTCACATGGTGGAATGAAGCTGAATTTTTGGTAAAAAATCAAGTTTTATTTCACAGGATGTTTCACATGGTGTTTCACACCCCCAAAAAATTCACGTGGTTTTCACATGTACTTCACATGGTTTTCACAGGGTTGCTCCCAGTAGTGCATGTACCAAAATCAAAGGAGACAGAAACACAACCTGAACCTGAAGATGGAGGAGAGGAGAGCAGAGAGGAAGGTAACATTGCTTGTAAGACTATCATTACACTGTACACGAAGCCTGCGCATGTTTATTCTTGCAACTCCCTTAATGCTGGCTTTTACATTTCCTTTTTATGTCTCATGATATGCAAAAGGCACCCTCTGGATGGGGTGCTAGTTCATTGTAGCTTACTCACTCACAGTGGCCTCTTAATCAACAATTTGCAATACTGCTATGGCTTAATTACATATTGTGGAGTACATGCATGTACAGTGACAATTAACAAATGGCCAGAAACTGTTTAAACCCACTGATGTGAAACTCAAAAGGCTGGTGGACTAACTACTTCACCGAGTTATGTAGCAGCTCTCATAAGCAGCAAATTTCACTCCTCCTCTCATATTTTACTATAGCAGCTGCATTGTCTTTAGGCCCTGAGCTTTGTTGTTGTTCTGTCAACTATTGCTCTGTTTAGATGCATTGATGTAGTGGTAAGAGCATTTTACTTCCAGTCAAGATTGGATGGCTGGTCACTCAAGGCATGTGTTGTTTCCTTAGACATCAAGCTTCACTCCACATTATCTGAGCTCTTGACCCAATGTATTATTAAGTAGGGTACTGCAGCAACAAACTGCTGGGGTAACCCTGTGAAGGACTGGGAGGGGGGGGGATTGGCACTCCAGGTCACTGTTACAGATATTCGGATGTAATAAGGCCTCTGTTTTTTATTATGAACATGCCTGTGAACTTTACCTTTTTACCCCGCCGCCAGGACGGGGTCTAGTAATACCCATTTTTTTCCGTGTTTTTTTTTTTGGTGGTGACTTGCCTAAGACCTCCGGTTTTCGCTCGGCCAAACAAATACTCGTCGTGTCTTTCGCTACACAGGCAAGGGCTTTTATCTTGAGTGACCGTAACATATTTTACACCCCCGGGGGAGGGGGGGGGGAAGAACAACGGTGGGGTCTAATGCCCCTGGGGCTTTTCTTGTTTACTTCTATACCATTGCTGGAAATTACCCTCAGGGCCCCATGTACTTGTACATTTGTAAAATTCAACATTTGTTTCATCTTAAACAGTTCCAGTTATAGAGCTGAGTGAGGAACAGAAGGAACACATATTAAATTCTGGAGAATTTAGCAGATTCATGGACAAAGCCACAAGGCTGATGGAGAGAGCTTTGTGTGAAACAGATATCACGTTTGACTATTCTGGTGCCAAGACAGAGGACACTGAGGGGTGAGTTTGTTATTTGTGTTTGTCAGTAAAGTTAGAACTAAGGTACCCATTTGCAAAATTCTCTAAAACTTCTTGTTGGGAAAAGTAAAAAAAAATTAGTGGAGAGTGCCACTAGCTTAGTACTACTCAGTAGCTTTCATTTGAATGGTCACAATAAAAATGTAGGATTTCATCCACAGACTCAAAAGTTAGAACCACCTTGTACAGCATAATAAACAGCACCACAGGAAAGTACTGCTCAGTAGCTTTCAATTGAATGGTCACACTTTAGGATTTCATCCACAGACTCAAAAGTAAGAACTACCTTGTATAGCATACATGTAATATACAGTACCATAAGAAAGTACTGCTCATTAACAGCTGTAGACTTGTACAGCATACATGAAATATACAGTACCACAAAAAAGTAGTGCTCAACAGCTATGGTCACACTTTAGGATTGCATCAACAGAGCAAAAAGTTAGAACTGCTTTGTACAACACAGTACTTATAAGTACCAGAGGAAAGTACTGTACTGCTCAATAATTTTTTTATTTGAATTATGGTCACACTTTAGGATTCCATCAACAGACTGAAAAGTTCTATGCACCTAATGTACAGCTGATATATAGCGCCAAAGGAAAGTTATGCTCGATAGCTTCCATTTCAATGGATGTATCTTGCAGACACAAAAGTTAGAACGTTCTTAAATTCTATCGAACAACCCCGTAAAGGAAGTATCCTCTTCTGTCCCAAAGATTCAGTTTGCTTTTATGTCACAGGATTTCAGTGCACGTTAAGATAGATGGATGGCAAAATATATAATAATAATAATAATAATAATAATAATAATAATAATAATAATAATAATAATAATAATAATAATATTTAACCAGGGAACCCACTCGCCTTGGCGGTTTTCAGTGGGGCCCTGATGGGGCCTTCATGTAGTAGGCAACTGATGTAGTTCAGTTCATACAAACTTAGGTGGTGTAGCTTGAAGTAGACAGTGAATTTTGCCCTCAGACACCAGCTCTTATGAAAATCGCCGCAGTCTCAAAGTTTTATTTCTTGTTCCAGTCTTTTCAAGTAATTCATTCACTTCAATCTTTGATCCCTTCACAGAGACACACAAGCTTCTGGTAAAATGTCATTCAATCGTGAGTTCTTTGATGAGAGATGGTCAAGGCACAGAACAGTTACTTGCTTGGACTGGTCCACACAGGTACAGTTACAATATTGTTCTTCCCTTTTGATAGCTTCCTTGGCCGCTCTGATGTGGAGCTACTGAGGAAAATGTCCAGCTAACAGTCAGAGTGGAACTTAAACCTGACACCTGGTGCCCTAACCAGCTGGTCATGCTCCTTGAAGCTTTGGTTGTTTATTTGTTGTTTTCTCTGTGACATTGTCCTTCTGCACCTGGGTGTAGATAAATACATGTAGGTACTGGTAATGTCTCACAGGTGGTAGAGACTTCTGAGCTGATAATAATAATAATAATAATAATAATAATAATAATAATAATAATAATAATAAATAAATAATAATAATGAATAATAATAATAATAATAATAATAATAATAATTATGGTTTATTATCAGAGTATCCACTGAGAAAGGTTGTTCATCTGATAAAAACTACAGTACATGCTAAAAGTTAAAACTAGCTTAATACAATACAAACAAATGAAGTCTAGAAATTAGGCCTTACCAGCCACCTCTGGGCATGCAGGAACCATCCCTTTTGAAATTCTTGAATGTCATGGTCTTCATTGATAGTGGTGGATCTAGTCAACAACACTGGCTAATCTCTGTGGTAACTAACTAATTGCCAGTGGAACGTTTTCATCCAAGGAGATTGCCAGCTATGACATTTCATGTCACCAAAATGGACAAGCCTCTTTGCAGACTGTTCTTGTGTTATGTAATATTTCTCCCCTTTAGTAAGTGATGCTGGCATTTCACTACCCTCTCCCCCCTCCCCCCTCCCTACTCCCTCCCCCCTCCCTATATCCCCTGCAGCATTTTGCTAGGACTCCCTAATGGTTTGCACTTACCCATTTATACACCTGGGTGGAGAGAGACAATGAGCAGTAATGTCTCTACTTCCCCCACCCCACTGGGTAAGAAGCTAGCCCACAGGAGTCCCCCGAGTATTTTGTTCTGTTTCCCTTACAGTTCACCGCTACACATTATATACCCCTGGATGGAGAGAGACAATGAGGAGTAATGTACCGGTCAAATTGAAGCTTCAACATCCCCCCCCCCCCACCCCTGCATACCGCGGGCATTTGACTGTGCATCATGCCCGGGGAGGGGGGAATTGGAATGTTGCCTTGTAAGGGTGGGGAATTTGAACCAGATTTACCTCTCGTTCTAGCGTTATATGCCCGTGAGTACTAAAAAAAAGCCGTTCAAATGCCCCACCAATTATTGGTGGGGCATTTGAACGGCTTTTTTGCCCCGAGGGGAGGGAATTTGAACAAGCCAATCTTCAAAAGTTCAAATGCCCGGGGGGTTGCCAGGGGGGTGATGTTGAAGCTTCAATTTGAGTGGTACATAATGTTTCTTGTCTAAAGAAACAACTACAACTCAATTTGTTGCCCAGACCTGCAGGTCTTGAACCACCAACCCTTCAATCTCAATCTGTTATAAGTAATCAAAGGTAGAACACACCAACCACTTCATCACTGGGCCTTCAGACTAGTGTCCAAATTAGGTGTGTTAGAGTATTTAATGATACCCCTTGTTGTGTTTTCAGTACCCAGAGTTGCTAGTAGCTTCATATAACAACAACGAAGATGCCCGTCATGAGCCGGATGGTGTGGCACTGATATGGAATATGAAATATCAGAAAGAGTCTCCAGAATACATCTTCCACTGTCAGGTGAGTTACGTTGGTTCACATCAGAAGGGTCACATAAAACCATTCATAAATTTTTAAAAAAGCCACACCGAGGTCAAGAATAGTACAATAAAAGGGTCCCTGGCTTGACCTATTGCATTATGCACTAGACCGTACCAACAAGGACAATGTAGTTCCATTCTTCAATTCAGGTCTTCAATCTTTTTTGTCCGCATTTTTAGATTGCTGGCATTTCACTCTGGACTACATGTACAAGACATTTTAGGGTGCAATGTGTGCCCTTTTTTTGTCAAGCGAGTCGTCATAGCAAATGTTTGCTTAACAGTCATCAGATAAATTAATTATGTCCATTTTGTTTCAGTCTGGTGTGATGTCTGTAACATTTGCCAAGTTCCATCCTAACTTGATTGTTGGTGGCACATACTCTGGTCAGATAGTGCTGTGGGACAACAGAAGCAGTAAAAAGACACCTGTACAAAGAACGCCACTGTCAGCTACTGCACACACAGTAAGACAATCAAACTGAATATTGAGCAAGCTTTTCTTCTTAACAGTCGTTATTAGAGCCATCTTGGCGGCTGGGGTACCCAAGAAATTTGCATGCAATGAGGCTCCACCCTGAGGTTAAAACCCTTACCTTTAATATACTGATTTTTAGCTAAATGGTACCCATTCCTTGTACCTAGAATAAAAAATGTTAGCAATTTCTTTCAATTTAGGGTGGGGTGACCCTTAAAAATACTAAAAGAACAAATTTCTCAACCCTCTAATATACTGATTTTTAGCTAAATGGTACCCATTCCTTGTACCTAGAATAAAAAATGTTAGCAATTTCTTTCAATTTAGGGTGGGGTGACCCTTAAAAATACTAAAAGAACAAATTTCTCAACCCTCTGTTACACTTCAAGTGCCCACTATAGGGAGTACCCCCCCCCCCCCTTCCCTTGGAGCCATCATCATCACGCGAGTAAATACTGCTGATGAAACCAGTAACTGGTGAAATGAATCTTATTTTGTCAGAGGATAAACTGTAAAAGCAAAGTGTTTTGTAGCCACTGTCTTCAGTTCCACTGCAATTATTGCTGCATGATTGTCGTGTTCTTTTCTGTAGTGAGGACATGGCCCCACAAGTTTAAGCTTAACATCACTTGTTAATATAGGTTTTTTCCAATTGTTTCAAAATAGATGGGTGAATTACTGTAAAAATCTTTAGGTGAAATGCAAAGAAGATGCAGCAAAGTTCTTATCTTAAAGTTCTTTTGTTTTTTCGTTGCGTGGTGGACATTGACTACCTTGAAATCAATGTTTAATTAAACTGATTGTGTACTATTGTCAATCACAGCTGCAATCTTGAAAACGGAAGTGAGAATACGATGGGAGAGCTAGAATACGGAAAATGTGGGAGAGGAAAAAAAAAGGAAAAAGAGAAAACCAAAACTGCATAGGGTGCTAAAGTATGAAGCCTGCTTCCTTGGAAAAAAAATTAAGCCCACTCTAATGTTCTAAGGTTTCATTAGAAACAAAGGAATGCTTTCATTGTACCTGCACATCAAATTGACTGATTATTTCCTGTCTTTCTGCAGCATCCGGTGTACTGTGTAAATGTGGTGGGAACTCAGAATGCCCATAATCTGATCAGTGTGTCAACTGATGGTAAAATGTGCTCATGGAGTCTTGACATGCTCTCTCAGCCTCAGGTAACGCATTAACGTTTTTAAGCATTTTTTGCTGTCCTCCTCCATATGCATCCTCTTTCAGAATATTTCAGAATAAAACAAACAGTCTGCGGGACTTGTTTTGTTTGTGAAAAAGGCTCCTTCCCTAAATCTTAAGACCCTCCCTCTTCCCCACATCGTAGGTAACAACAAGGAAAAAACATCTTCTAAAACACAAATTCATGTTAGTTTAAGCTAACGTGGGGCGCGGTGGTCTAGTGGTTAGCACGTTGGACTTCAGATCTAAAGGTCGGTGGTTGGAGGCACAATCCCTGCCATCGTGTTGTTTCCTTAGGCGAGAAACTTTACCCCACATTGTCTCTCTCCACCCAGGTCCATAAATGGTTACCGACAACATACTGCTAGGGGTAAGCCTGCGATGGACTAGCAATCCAATCCACGAAGGGGGGGGGGGGGGTGGTAGCAATACTCTCAGTTGCTTCATGCTACAGAAACCGGGATATTAGCTCCAGCCGTGTCGGCCTGCTTGGCTCGTTTGCGACTTTACCTACCTTTTTAGCTACTTCGCTATCTTTCCAAATCGTGCAATTTGTCGAATGCGCTGGACCGAGCTCACCAGGAGCTGAATTCGTTGGCAAGGCGTTCACGTTAACACGAAGAAATGAAAATTCACGGCCGTGTTTTCGCGTTCTCCATATTACCCAGAATTTGGTTATTTCACGTTGTTCCTTTGCAGTGAACGGCGAAGAAATGTACCAATGAATATACAAATGTTTCAATTAACGTTGTCAGATGAAAGTTTAAGCCTACGCGACAAGACCGCAGGGTAATATGGGATTTTTATGCCTAAATTCACCAAAATCAGCAGTACCTTGCTTGCCGTACAATAGCAAAGTATATGGAAGAGTTTTTAAAGCATAAAAATTAAACAAATAACGTGAAAGAATCATTTGCAGATACAGTTTTCGTTTGAAACAATTTTTAATCCCACTTATCTTTTTGTTTACCGGGTTAAAACGGGATGCAAATTTTAAATATGTGGGTACACGTGGAGCACGTGCATGGTATGTAAATTAGTATGAAAAACATTAACAGCATCATGAAAAACATGGAACATGAATTTTTGTACTTCAAGGCAAGAACTAACAACTGAAAATGGAAAACCAAATCAGGATTGCCGCTGACAATTTATTACTTGTACCAAGAAATTCAAAGTTCCCGACCAACTTCTAACAACCGTTAAACTAAGTCTGATTTGCAACTATCCACACTACCCTTCGGTCTTGTCGCGTAGGCTTGGATCCGACAACCTGAATTGAAACAAGAAAGCCCATTGGGCATTTTAACCGGCCATCTGACCCTCCCCACCCCAGGTTTCACAAATGTTGGCGCGATCCTCTTTTTTTACGAACCGGCGTGACGAAAAGTGTGATTGTGTGACACAATATTTTGACTATAGCGGTACTGGATGACGTAATGTTTAAACTCTGATGACTCAGCTTATCTTTCTTATCGCTTTTATTTGTGCTGAAAAACGCAAATTCACTCAAACGTTGAATGTCGATATAAATTCGTCCACAACTGAGAATGCTCACACAGGGATGACGAAGTATTTACTGTCATGCCTAGACCGTAAATACAAACAGTGAACATAGCAGTAGAATCAAAATATAACGCTTGATAAACGAGCTCAAGCAAATCGTCAGAGTATGGGGCACGTCAAGGCATATCTCATGACGTGATGTTTAAATCCGGTTTGCTAACCCGGGAATCCCCTTGCAAAAGTAAACAAGCGAGCGGGGATGAAAGTCGCCCACGTCTTTGAAAGCTAACACGCCTGTCGAGCCGCAATCGATTTCGCGCTCACTCGCCTGTTTGTCTTTTCCTTCACTATCTCTGAACGGAAAGAGAGACTGCTCGTAGCCTTTAGCGAACACCAAACGCAAACCACACAAATCCGTCGATAATATTCAGATATTTTCGTTCTTTCAATGCAAAAAGACTCGTAACACCTGCCTTATTAATTAATCTCCTTATTAATGACGATTCCTTCGTATCAACTTCTCGCCCCAAATAAACACTCATCTCTCTCCGTTCACAAGAACTATCATGTACTGATGGTGCAATCAACTAATATTGCATCATCATACTAGTACCAATTCCTTCTCTTCCAAGCCGGCCCACGCCGGCAAAACGCAACTGTCCTTTTTGTCCGCTGCGAAATACAAGTTAGCCAATCAGAAACCTTACAATCCACTTCGCAAACCACCCCCCCCCCCATAAAACGCCAAGGAAAACCGCCTCTCACGCAGCACAATATTACGCCGCTCCCATACGAAACGCAACTTTCAAAGCAAATCACATTCACAGAAGCGTGATATGCTCCCGACATTCGCAAATCCTTCTGACTCCCACATTTTTGCACCCCTCAAAATGTCAATCCCAATTAAAAAAACTCCTGCGCTAAAAAATTTCACCATAACCACTAACCAGATCAGACAAGACAGCCAATTTCGCATTCAAATTTGAAGGTAACATTCAGAAGACTAATGCGCATGCGTCTTATATAAGACAGTACCGCTCTTGAGTACCCGTACCACAAGCTTTACAGCACTTTCTTCGTATGTTAAGCCAACTTGCCTTCAGGAAAAGCCGTGCTCATTTTATAAACCGGCCGGTTAATAGCTGCATCTAACACATGTGCAAAGCCGTTGTTTTGTTTAGCGACATTCTCGTTTCACAGCGGTCAAACTTACAACGCATGCGCAGTTACCGCCAACTGAGAGAATGTGTTCAAAATCAAGTAACTTTGAACTAGAAGTTCTATCGGCGTGAAATTCGGTTTTTTGGGACCTTTTCTGCATTGTTTTCATACAATCATCACGGTCGTAAACGTTTGAACTGATTCAAACTTCAATTCTCTCAAAAACCGGAAGTGACGTTGTTGTTGTTGTTTTTGCGTTTGACCGCTGTAGCGTTCTTGTTGCCTTCGTCGTCGTGGTTTCTAAAAGTGGCCGAACACAGTTTTCTTGTACCTATGCGTTATTCATCGTTATTTTTAAACCACTGGCATTTGGGCAGCCAAAATTGGCAAGGTGCAAATTCAACTAAAAAAGATTGTATTTTGATATGTTTCATTGGACTAGGTACCGTTACCATGGCAACACAGATTAGGAATTAGATTTTTTCCATCATTTGTCTCTAGAAAACTCAGAAAGATATTGGCCTATTGACACTGGTCTCGTGAAATTTTGACAGAGAGATCTGTTATTTTGTGTTTTGCGTTTTAACGTTTTCTGAACATGTCCTCTGTCAGATCTCAATTTTTGTTTGTAGGCGAGTTAAGCGTGTTCTGAACTATTATTCTACCAAATTTCATGAAATTCTATCGAGCGGTTCCGTAGAAATCAGTGCATTTCCACTAAATTGTGCAGTCACAATTTTCTGGTTAATTGCGCATGCGCTGCATTTGACAGGATTCTCGATCTTGACTGGCGAAAAATGTCTGATTGGTTGACGCGTGACCACGTGATCACGCTCTTGAATTATATTCAAGATCATTCAAGATGGCTACCAAAATATTTCTTGGAATTCTTTCTTTCTCGTGGCGGGTGTTGACTGTTAGATTGACAAGAAACGTAGAATTAAAACGAACGAGAACAACGTAAGGGCCATAAGTTTGGTACAACGTCGGTTGTGGATGTATAGAAGCATTTGTTGTTGTGTTCGCCACCTATAACTTGTTTGTTTTGAGACTCGTTTTAGCATTTTTCATTTCGTAAAACATCGTTTCTTTCACTTTAGACCGAAGACGTTTGGCGTCGGATATAAAACGAGCTCTGCGTTTATTTAGTCTGAAATCGCTCGTTAGATGGATTTTTGGCACATGGGACATGGTTGTAAGCTTAAATGGAGCATTTTACTGTCCAAATAATTGATTTCTTATGAATTCCGCAGCAGTCGGGAAAACAGCTGGTCAAGGAGAATGTAATACCATTTGTAATCGGTGTCAACACTAGTTTAAAATATGGCAAGTTCACAAAGAAATATACGCCTATAAAGAGACAGTGTTTTACATTGCAGAATAGAATAGAATATCTCTGGTTATGCCTAAAGAAACTACACTATTCTACTTCGATTCTAATTGGCTGTTAGAAGACATATTAATCATTATTTTGCACTAAACTGCAACTGCTTGAACATTAGTTATAGATCACTGAAATTAAAACTGCAGGTGCACCATGGCCTCTCCAAGATTATTGTGAACATCAATTAGCAGTAGTCTTCAAGGGCAGCACAGAGTCCCAAAGAGCTTTGAGAATGATTTATGTTTGAAGGCATATAACCTGGTTTCCAGGAATGTGATAAATGCCCAACTGTTTTGTTGCTACTAAAGTTTAAGACTTGCCAGTCCAGTACACTATTTGTGCAGCTACTTAAGAGTCCTTTCCATACAATTCAACTCACCTAAAGGCTTATGCAATGCTTACCCTGGATGCTGAGACTGTTAAACATTAAGGTCTGGCTTGCAGAGAGTCGTGCTATTAGTAACCATATAATAACAGGTACAAATAATTCAGCTACAGCAAGCTTGTCTATTATTGCACCTACTCAGTTCAAAACTAAACAACCACACTGTAAAATGTCATCACAGCTGACATGTGTAAGTAAACAATCCTGGGTGCATTGAAAAACATTTAATTGAGCAAAATCCTAAAATACCACAATGTTGTCAGAAGTAAACCAATTCCAATCATGATTTGATTCCATTATAAGTGTCTTTAGTTCACTATAGAGCTCAAGTTTGCAAACTCATTGTTTAATACACCTCCTGGCATGCAGGTGAACACCCCATTATCAAGACTCAGTTACAATTAACTTACATCTGAATTGCAGTGGTCTTGACAAACATGCAGTAAAGGAGTCACCCCCTCCCCCATAATAATAACAACAAGATATGAAGTGCTGCTGCAAAGATCATGTTTATATTCTCTCCACAAAATATTGTCCTTTCATATGTGCACATTCATCACCATGCAACATAAATAATGTCCTATTGCCAACATGTGTTTCCATTTTTTATGCTTAGCCTCCCATGAAAACTGTTTCATCTTGGTCTGAAAAAAAAACATAAATCACATGTTAATTAATCAATAAGTACCTCTTGGATCCAACCTTTGTATAACTAACAAAACTGAGGCAAGAAAGCATTTTTTTTTCTGATCAACAAAGGAGGGTGTAATGTGGTAAGATCTGAGACAGGGTACATTTTGAAAACATTTATTAAGACTAGCATTTTGACCAGAATGATGTTAGAACTAGAATGCCTTCTAAATACCTTTAATTGAAACACGGCACAAATAGTCTACGATCCTGGGCTAAAAAGTTCACACTTATCAGAAACTCTACCCGGCCCCAACATTTCTGGTGCAAAGACAACAATTTAGGTAAAGCAGGAATTACAAAAGTTATTAAAAAGTATTCAATTCAAGTTTGAATGCCAAGTTCATGAAAATTTGTGACTGCCAATGTTGGGCCAGTAATATTGTAATTTTCTCCATGACTAGAATAACTGTAAGAACAGTATATTCTTATGCACTGAAAACAGATCAGAGCTGACAGATGGATGTATAAGGGAGGGGCCCCAAGAAAAAAGGAATGGGGAAATAAAAATGTTTCAGAATGAAACACTGTAGAAATATTGCAAATGGTTCCGGCTTGCTCATCAAGCAATGTTTAAAGCAGAGAGTAAAAATCTACTTGCTAAAAATTTTCTGGCAGAGATATGAAACAAGGAAATAAAGATCGCAAAAATTAGGAAACAAATAACGTGTAAATCTGCAAATTATGCTTAAAGTCATGTAGAAGCTTAACTTGGGTATAGAAAATGAACTTTCAGCTTGCATCAAAATGTCACAATTACGTAGCATCAACACACCTATCACCGAATTTACTGCAACATTCTATTGAATAGCTGCCTGTACGAACAACAACATCGCGAAATTTAAAGTGCACCTAACCCCAAAATATTTTTTTCGCTAAAATAACTCTTTGCACCTGTTCGAAAAGCATTACGCCTTTTTTTATGAAATCCCCCTCAGTCTTGACTTTTTATAGGCTCTAAAAGCTACCAAATCTAGCCATCATATGGTACACGACCGAGCTAGTGAGGGGATGGGTCTATTCTGGATTTGACATCACAAACTGATTTGGATCTCCTTAAGTCTTTGTAAACATGCATGCAAAGCAGTTTGTGACGTCAAATCAAGAATAGACCCATGCCCCTTCTAACTCGGTCGTGCAACAAATGGTGCTTAGTTTGTCGTAAGTTTTGAAGCCCATAAAAAAGTCAAAAACTGCAAATAATGGCGAAATGTTTTTAAAATAGGTGCAAACATTTATATTAGCGTAAAAAATAATTTGGGGTTAGGTGCACTTTAAGCTTGTGTCGAAAAAATTCATGAAATAAGGTATTCACCATCTTCAATGGCTGGAAAATTTTCTCAATCTCACGATCACAGTTTGTCTTTAGTCTGTATAGAATTCTAACTTTATCGAATCATCGATCTTCAGGTCGCGTCGCCGATTACAATCCGAGATAAAACGTGCAAAAATATTCTGCAGGTCACACAACAATGCACTTTCCCTGCCACGTGGTACAAGCCAATTCATATATCTACACAAAGCTCAAGAATCATTCTTTCGTTCCTTTACAATATCTTTTTGTACCACGAGGCAAGAGACTGTCACTATCAAAAAACGCAAAAATAACACCTTTTTCGCAGCCTTTTCTGTCGAAGACATGATGTCAAGACGTCGATTTGTACCCGACTACAGGCTGGAAGCAACTTGCTAAACGGTGTCCCAACGTAATATTTTCCATAGAATAAGGTCCGCTTGAAATCGGCCATAAAACAAGCCTTGATCTCGTAAAAAGGTAAGACAACCTCAAGTCTGTCAACTCTTAACCGGAGGCCATTTTTCTTTCCTTCTCGAGAGCATTTTCTCACCGAGAACCAATAACATTTACGGAAACCTACCACGTGATTTTTTGCGCGGCGCCTGCGCAGACCTTTTTCGCCAATCAATTCTCGATCTTTCTCGATTCATGCAAACAATCCCAGAAAGGCAGGGTATTTTCCAATAGTATTACGAACGTTTTTGACACATAACAAACTGTTTGATTGTTAAGACGGAAAAAACCCTGGCACAAACTTCACTAAACAAAATGAAATGATCGCTGTACAGGTGCCATGTTTGTTTTTCTCAAAGCCTTGTGTGCGCGCTTATTTACGTCAGCAGTACAAATCGTAGAGCGCGCGCAAACTGTGTTCAGACACCTTAAGGACAGAACCAACACACAGCTCCCCCACCCACCTCCCCCCTCCTCCGGCAACACACACGTGCACGGCATGTGCAACTCAAGGTACGAAGCTTGTGTTTCTGTTGTTTACAGGACAGCATAGAACTTCAGTACAAACAGTCCAAAGCTGTAGCCGTGACAAGTTTGTCTTTCTTGGCGGGTGATGTTAATAACTTCGTGGTTGGCAGTGAGGAAGGCTCTGTTTATACAGCTCGTCGGCATGGAAGGTAACTTTGTAGATACTTAGGTTTGGAGAGGTTTGCGATCGAACCAAGGTTTAAAATAGCACACATTCCACGTTCCGCGATCGCACGGGGAAAGTTTGCATGCCCAAGAACCAATTTCACTTCAATACATGGGAAATCATCAAGCTCTATCGTCTCCGTCGCGTGAAGATCAACACAATGAACGTAAACTAACTTTCTCTCCGAGAATGGCGCCGCGCTTCGAGTTGCAATCTTGGTGAAATCCATGGCGAAATGACTTCGTCACGTGACCTCCCAAAAGGATATTATGGTTGCAAAGCAAAGGATTCTGGAAAGATGTTCCATTCCTCCTTGCGATCGACCATTCTATCGTAATCGAATTCTTTTGTAAGACATTTTCAAAGCGATACCAAAAACATAATAACCTTGTCGTATCTGCTTGTTCCACAGCAAATTAAAGCGGGCATCAGTGATATATTCGAAGGTCATTACTGTCCAGCAACAGGAATCGATACTCACTCGGCAGCAGGACCTATCGACTTCTCTTATGTCTTCTTGACATCTTCATTTGATTCGACCGTCAAACTCTGGAGTCACAAGGTACATAAGTAATTATGCTGCAGCATGGTCGATATTAACTTCATCTTGAGCAAAGGGCAGTGAAAATCATACATCTAGCCCTTCTTGGATACCACAAGTCTACATCTTCGTCTCTATTGAAAGAGATTTCACTCCTTTACTGAATTTCTTCCCTTTTTTACCGACTTTTCAGTTTCACACTTTTGCACAGGCGTCAAATTGAGAAGCACCTATTAAAACCGCTAGGAAAAATCGATAAACTGATATTTGAGCGACAAACATGGGGGCTTTTAAATTGTTGGTGTACAAAATTTGTCACTACCTCGCATGCGGGCGACGCCAAAAGAAAATTCATTGTGTAACCCGTTGTATGCTGACAAGAAAATACTCAAACTGAGTTGCAAAGTACAATTGTCAAGTGAGCTGTAAGTTCAGTGAAACCCTGCCATACAACCTTCTCATTATTACCGTCACGAAAGCTCAGTGGTATCAGTAATGTGATAAGTTTCTTTCCAACGGATTGACGCCGACATCGCCTAGTTACGCTGTGAGCGTAGAATGGCACTTGTTTGGAAAAAAAAAAACGAACAAGCAAGCAAAAAATTCTTGTTTTATACAGAACCCGCGGCCACTGTATTCGTTCGAGGATAATGGTGATTACGTCTATGATGTTCAGTGGTCACCAATCCACCCTGCTTTGTTCGCGGCCGTGGACGGCACAGGAAGACTGGACCTGTGGAATCTTAATAACGACACAGAGGTAAAAGTCGTACTTATCTTTTGTTTGAATGCATCGTACAGATATGCTTCCTTTCCTACCCACCCCACCCGTGTTCGTTCTCTTTGTAGGTACCAACAGCGAGCACAAATTCTGAATCAATGACGTCACTTAACCGTTTGCGGTGGACGCATTCTGGTCACCAGATCGCCGTGGGCAATGATGATGGTCACGTGTTTATTTATGACGTTAGCGAGGTAAGAACAACCAGAACTTGGATTCCCATCGACTCTCATTTCTCCTGGGTTTTGTCCTGGGCTCCTAGTGTTAATTATCTCAAGGTTTTCTGATTTCAACCGATCTTTTTTCTCCTTTCAGCAACTCGCCGTGCCGAGACCTGATGAGTGGTCAAGATTCCAAAACACGATTCACGAAATCCAGGCGAACGCTTCGTCAAACATTGGCGAAATCGGATCTCCAAAGATGTCGCCTTCCAAGTTACCATTTAAGTAACCTTACAGAAGATAATCTATTTGGTTACCTTGAACTTTGTAATGTAACATACCAGGGTTCAACTAGCACAGAAGTTTAATCTGTGAAGAGGAAAGCTGAAGTACTTACAACTTCGTCATTTTTTATAGTGAAGCCTATGCGGGAATGGGGTGGAAAAGAGTGCCAATGCCTGTCGGGGGGATGGGGTGGAAAAGAGCGCCAATGCCTGTGGGGGGGATGGGGTGGAAAAGAGTGCCAGTAACTGATGGATTCTCCTACCATTAATTTAATAACAGACCAGAATACTGAGTTATTTCTAGTATTAGTATTATTATAAACTCTTACCAGTAACCGAGTCTCAATTTAAATTTTTGTAGTCCCTGATGAAGAAAAACTTCGCTCACAACGTTGGCTATTCCAAAACAAAGCTGAAGAAATCTTCAAACATTTTTAGCTTGGTAAATTTAATTACGCTGTTTTATGACGCAGTTTTATTTCTACGGCAAGAATTGTATTCGTACTAGAGGTTATTGAATTGTGAATCGAAGTTGTTCGGAAGTTGTGTGGACTCAATTTTCCACTTTCAAGTGAACTGGACGTTTAGTTGCCACTCTTAACTCTGGCACTTCGTTGACATTTTTCCCCCGTGTTTGTTGGCTTCCAATCTTCTTAGCCAATCAAAGAACCTGCAGGTGCGCGTGGAATCCGTTAGCCATAGCTGGTGTCAAGTTTGACCGCTTTCGAATGTCTTCTATTTTGATTGGCTAAGAGAGTTAACGACACAAAGACCCTATTAAACGGTTTTAAAATTTGCTTCAACATTCGCTAAACCTTTTAAAGTTATTGAAGCAGATGTTGAGATCGTTTGAACATGTCTTTTAACCTTGTTGAAATGTCATAGCGGTGTTGAATCATAATTTAACCAACTTAAATTTATTTGAACACACCTTCAACAAGTTTTGGACACCATCTGCAGTGTTTAAATGGTCTCAACATTTGAATGTTGAATTGTTGAGCAAACATTGAAGCAAATTTTGAAACCTTTCAAACGGGCTAAGATGTCAGACAATTCTAAAAAAATAGTGAAAGATGTAAACAATTGGCAGTGGGAGAAAACAGTTGTTATACGGAAAATGTTGCTGTACGGCAATCAGTAGGTACGCACATCACATGATGGATATCATTCTGTTGCAGAAAGCTGGGTACAGGGAGAAAATAAAGATCATTGGGTGACTGCTTCTGTGCCAGTGGTTTGAAAATAGCACTATAAATTTCACGTTAAGTGTAGACGAGTGGTTCCACTTTCCAACCACATCTTGGCAATCTTCTAATTGCAACATATGCTAGTAACACAAAGAATTAATCATATAATGCCAAGTTCGGGAAAGTATGGAGCCGGTGTCGTCTAGCGCGCGGGAAAACGTAAAACCGGTGCCAAGCGCGGGAAAAATATGCAGCAGTTGCCAAGCGGATTTGCTCTGATTGGTTGAACAGACAGCTTGTGCGAGGTCTGACATAATGAACTGCTTGTTTTCTTCGAATTTCCATGCTGCTTCACTTGCTCACAAGAAATAAACTACTTGAACCACTATGTATATGGTACAACTGACATACTTTATAAAGACACTAGTTTCTTCGTTAAAAATTCCTTTTTAAATTTCGTCTTCCTTTAGCTCCCACTAACCTACTCACGACAAGTTCCAAACTACGACAAAAATTAGTGTCTTTAAAATACTGGTACATTCCGCATATTAAACATGTTAAACTTAGTCTCTGTCCGTTTGGGCACTAGTAACGAGCATCACGAGAAACAGACTGGTCCGATTTCCAGGCCAAACTCTTCCCCAGTGTCCCCGATATCGTACACGGCCACGTCGTGTATTGGAAGGCGGTGTGTTTTGGAAGTGTTCACTTGTAAGATAGTTTTACGCCATGTCCCGTCTTTAATCTAAAAGCAGTAAACAATAAATTTAGATGATTCCTTTGGGGCAAAAGAAGAACGAGGTCAAGTCGTAAGACTAAGGGACGAATGAATAAAAGTTAAAAGTGGTAGGCGTTTCGCTGGCCAGATCTGTATAGTATTGTTGGTTGGTTAAAATGAATTTGAAACAATTGGCAACCAATCTCACGCGCTACAAATGTTGGTAGAGATCTCATCAGTGTGGAAGTATCACTTGTTAGAGATCGGATATTTTCTTGGTATAAAACTACAAAAGTCAAAATGATAGCGGTTCCTGTGCGGTTCCACGCTCCAATCAAGCAAGTCAAAATAAAGTCAAAACCTAACCCATATGTCACCTCTGGGATTAAACAGCTCATGAGAACGCGAGATGAGTGGCATAGAAGTGTAATTAGGACAGGCGATAAGCTGCACTGGAATGCGTATCGTTTCTTTCGTCAAGAAGTTAAGCGTGAGATAAGGATTGCTGAAATGGAACATGTACGTACTGAAATTCGAAATTCCAATGGTAATACAAATTCTATTTGGAAAATCATCAATCGGATTGTCCCAAAGAAGAATGAGCCTCTGGCAGGTAGAGAAGATGCTTTTACTCTTGCGAACAAATTTAACGATTTCTACACAAACGTTGGAAAAGTAACAGCTGAAAAGGCCGCCGCTCTTGCTAATGTTAACAATTTTAATCTTCAAGAAGCGGAGCAGCATTCTATAAATTTGTCCGAAAATCGCGGTCCTGATGAAGACGATGGCGACAAACCTAAATTTAATTTCCAACTGATTAAGGAGAATGACGTAAGAAATATCATAAAAAGTTTACCACCAAACAAAGCTCCTGGACACGATAAAGTTACAGCAAGAATCTTAAAAGACAGTTCACCTATTACTGTTCCAATTACTACCAGTCTTATTAATAGCTCCTTCTCTTCAAATATTTTTCCTCAACCTTGGAAAATAGCTGAAGTTGTTCCTATCCATAAATCAGGTGATAGTGAAGACCCCGCTAACACCCGTCCTGTATCTCTACTACCAATTGTATCTAAAGTTTGTGAGAGATCCGCACACTCTCAGTTCACGACCTTCCTGAATTCAAATGATATAGTTCATAACCTCCAAAGTGGAAATAGAAAATTCCATTCTACTGAATCTGCTTTACTACATTATACTGATGAACTACTTAAGAATATGGATGATAAGAAGATATCCGTTATCGTTTTGTTGGACATGTCGAAGGCTTTCGACAGTATTCGCCATGACCTGATGCTGTGTAAACTTCATAAATTAGGTGTGTCCGATACTGCATGTGCCTGGTTTAAGAGTTATTTATCACAACGCAAGCAAGCCGTAAAGATAGAGAACACCTTGTCTGAGACCTTGCCCTTAACAGTAGGAGTACCGCAAGGGTCCATTCTTGGACCTGTGCTGTTTACCCTCTACGTAAACGATCTTCTTCGTGTTCCAAAACACTGCAGAGCTTTAGGTTATGTGGATGACACTAAAATTTTTTTGGCGCTTCCTTCATGTCAACTCTCCGACGCTGTGACTGCTGTTAATCAAGACCTTAGAGATATTTCGAGATGGTGTTGTGCTAATTCCTTATTGATCAATCCAGACAAGACAAAGTTGTTACTTGTTGGAGTCCCACAGCTCACGAGAAACATAACAGCCGTACCACCTGTAATGCTGCTTGGAAAGGAGGTGAAGCCTGTTACTGTCGCAAAGGATTTGGGAGTATATATCGACAGCCACCTTAATTACAATGAACACATTACAAAAACTGTCTCGACTTGCATGTATATGCTAAGTCGAGTTAATAGGATAAAACACCTTCTGGACAGTAAAACTCTTATTTTTTTAATAAATGCCTTTGTTTTTAGTAAATTATATTATTGTTCTACTGTCTGGAGCAACACGACAAAAGAGAATATAAGAAAGCTCCAATTAGTTCAAAATTTTGCATGTAGGATTGTTTTAGGTTTGAAAAAGTATGACCATATTACTGAAGGCCTCAAATCTTTGAATTGGATAAGTGTAAAAGATAAATTGCTTTTAAACGATTTAGTAATGGTTCATAAATGTCTACATGGGCAAATGCCAAATTACCTAAGTGATAAATTTATAAAACGCTCAAAAATACATGATAGAAATACTAGGAAAAAAGATGAATTGAATTTACCAAAATGTAGATTAAAAATAGGTCAGCGGTCGTTTGCTTTTCGAGGCGCCAAGTCATATAATGACCTCCCAGACGATATTAAGAAAACTAGGGACACAAAGCTTTTCAAGAAGAATTTATATAACTATTTATTAAAACTTTAGAGATTTCCCCGTTATTAGCTTTTATTATTTCGAAATTTTTAATTCTTACAATAGTATTTTATATTTTTTAGAGAAGATTAGTATTTTCTATAATATATTTTTTGTTATTAGTTTATTATTATTTGTGTATTTATAGCGGTAGAGCCCCTTTGGGAGCTATAATAAAGTATGTATGTATGTATGTATGTAGGCGGCTGCGTAATGCGGTCCGAGGTCGGCGTGCGGGCGTCTCATAAGAGAGCTTTTTGCTCACTTTTCGATAACGTCCCAAATGAAAATCATCGATCTTTGATGATCACTGGTGTCGCATCAAATCGCAATGAAATTGCTATAAAATCGCTGTTACACAGGTGATTTCAAATCGCGTTTCTGAGCGGTCGTCTCTTTCGTCTAGTGCTATCGTTGGCTTGTACCGTATTGACTCGATTAAACGCCGCAGATGAAATCAAAATTACTAATAAACGCCGCCCTCAAATAAACGCCGCACCCAATGAGAAGAATGCGGCGTTTGTTCAAGAATTATAAGAAAAAAAACAACAAGTACGGTAGGACTCGGCAATCGCTCTCTGAACGTTGTACATATCACAAGCCAGACAACTACGATTCTGTCTCGGTAAAAAAACGTGCCTTTGGAACTCTAAACATGTTTCTGTTTTACATAATATTTACAAATGATTTACCGTAATTGTTGTCAGTGATTTAAGAAATGTCATTTTGAAATAAACGCCGCGCTTGAATATACGCCGCATCGGAAACGCTAAAAATTTAATAAACGCCGCGGCGTTTAATCGAGTACCGTATTTTCTCGATTAAACGCCGGGGGCGTTTATTTAAAACTCAGCCTCGTATACCCGGCGTTTATTCGGGGCCTGGCGTTTATTTTTTAAATGCATTTTTCAGCCATCCATTTTCTAATATCAGTACTGGAGGTTTATTGAACCAAGAACCAATTTCAACAAAAAAGTAAGTTATTTATTAAAAAAAAAACAGTGAGGGGAACAGTGATTGAAATTTTCTCAACGTTACGTTTCTCCGTGAAACACGGACGAAGTGTATCGGTAACTTCTCGACAGCAAACGTAGTCTGCAAGCAATTTAGAACAAGATGATATGATGGCGAGGTTCCTGCTCCAATAGTTCTGAGAAAGGCAAAATTATAGAACCATTCAAGGAACTGCTGGAGAAACGCTGGAGAGACCCTCGAGATGATTCTCGTCTGATGGTCAAGCCCGCAGGAAAGTTACCATGATTCAAAAGAGACTGACACGATACCTGATAAGTTGTTTGTTTCATCTGTTTTAGTTAGATGTACTTTTGTAAAAGGTGGTTTGGTTTGAATATCAGTGTATAAATTCAACTGAATATAATGGTAGAAAGAGAACTAGTATGAATTTACGACACATAATCGTGCTTTAATATACCCATCTCGAATAAACGCCGGGACCTCAAATAAACGCCGGGACCCCGAATAAACGCCGGGGGCGTTTATTTTAAACTCGGCCCTGTAGGCCCGGCGTTTATTTGAACCCGGTGTTTATTCAGGGTCCGGCGTTTAAACGAGAAAATACGGTAAATACGGTATTGTACCGTATAGTATCGTTTTGTAGTGTTCTGTAGCTTAGTACTATTGTGGGGATATATTGTATTTTACTACACCTTGCATTCATCCAGTACTATCGCTGGTGTGTATTTTCTGGTTCCTTTAGCGTGCATCTCAATGCCATTATCAGCTTTGAGTTTGATGGAGTGTTCGTAGTTCCCAGATCCTTGCTGGGACCACGCGGTTGAGTTTAAGCAGTGATAAGTAATGCTCTGTTTGGCGCGGTCACTCAGGAGTCGTAGAAATGTCAGTTGAATGGTAAACAAACTAAAAAGATTGGGAAAAAATAATGTTATTTACCCTACTTCTTTGTGCCCATGCTTCATCCACTTTTTGCTTAAAATTTGTAAGGATGTTAATTTATGCGCCTGCTTGTTTGGGAGTTTGCGAGGCCTTGGTTGACAGTTTCTGTGCGAACGTTTGCCACCTGACCTAAAAGTAAGAGATTGGGTAAGGGTTTTTAAACCTAGTGCACACGCTTAAGGTCATCACTTCAAACACCAGACTCATTCCTGACCGAGAAGCTCCTCCTCTGCCGGGAAGGATTAAATTAACAGATTTTGAAAATTCGAAAGTCGTACTCGCGCTCAATCTGCGATCTTGAGGTCCCTGATATTCTACAGTTTTGGGTGGGGTCGGATGGGGGGAATCTTTGATTTACTCCTGAGTTGACTTTCTACATATTCCCGGTATGTCCCATAGTACTGGATACCGGTAGTAGATTTTCTTCAGGCGTAAACTTCATTTAGGCCGAGTTCTGTTGGGATCAACCGTTTTCGATTGGTTGGGTGTTTCATGTTTTATTGGTAACCCTTTCTGATAACTTTTGGCTGCTCACGTTCTTGAACCGCCACTGACTTCAGAACATATTGTGCAATAGATATCAACCGTTCAAATCAAAAAAATAAAAAAAATTGGTCATTTTTATGAGTTAAGTTGCCCCAACGAAGTCGCAAGTTTGCGAAAGAAATGTCAACTTGCACGCGCACACGCACTTGCGATGGGTGGCAAAGCGGGCTCGCAAGTGGACGCAAGTTAAGATACATTTCAGTGCAGCCTTGCGCGCGCGCCCGTATTAAGAATACCAGTACTGAGACCAACTTGCGGCGGTTTGCGTTGAGTGGCCAAACGGTGAAAAACTTGCGTTCGCTTCGTGCAAATTTGAGCTCGGTCAAAATGATCGCAAGCACACGCAAGTCATGGCCAAACGGAGTCGTGAGTTCTCGCAAAGTTTCAACTTGCGGTAACTTGCGACTCCGTTTGGCCAGAAAATACAGCTTTTTGTTTTCTGATTTTTCGAGTAGAAATTAACAGATTATATACGTTGATAAATCTCGGCAAAACTGAGTTACCTGTGGGCGTTTGTCAAACTCCTTGGCAAACCATTTGTATCCGTCGGGTCCCGAGAACCACTTTCTGTTTCCTGTCTGTGCACAAATCATGGAAAATCAGTTCATTACTTTTCTTAATATTTAAACAATCAAGAAAGTTCTTTTCACAACCACTTTTTTTGAAACATTTTTGACAAAGAAAAATGTGGTGATTACATATTCCAGCATTCCATCTAACTTAACTGAATTTTAAAAGGACTCTACTCCTTTCTTCTCATGACAAATGCGCATCATGGGAACTAATTCGTGTTTTCTTCGAATTGTGAAAGAACGATGACAGACAAAAACGCAAAGAGCAAACACCACATGGCCTGAAAACTAGCTAGGGACGTGGCTCAGACGTCGCAATGTCTTACTTCAATAACGAAGGGCATATTGTCTTTTTCGCGGGTGGAAAAGGCCGGGGGGACTCAGGAACAAGCGCATGACATGCGTCATCGGTAATAAGTTGGTAATACCTTAGTTTAATTCAACCCTAGACAGGGAAACAAACGAAACTGCTCTACCTTCATTATTTCAAACATTTTTGAATATTATCGGTGCATTTTCCGACTGATGATTAACGATCTTTCTCGACAACTCCAGCTGTCCACGAAGGTGCCACATATCCGGATAATGACCAATTTCTTATTGATTATTATTGATACCTACGTATTTAAGTCCCGTCGGACTCACGGCTGATTTCATAAGCCCCTTTTGAAACAATGCGTTTTTGAAAATCTCTGCGTTCATTTGACAAAAAACATAACAAAATAGTTTTGTCAACACGAGTCTTCACTCATCGCCATTGAAACGATCAAGGAAAACGGTGTCGGTGTTCTCCGAAGCTCTTGTTTTTGCCTATCATTACAATGATGCGAAACAAAAAAGACGATACATTTTCATTCGTTTTAACCTATCCACACTAAAAACGATGCATTTTAAGCGGTTTTAAAAAAGCTCGTTTGCATTGATCGTTTAAGTGTGGACAGGATCAGAGGTGAAAATGCATAAAAAAGTATGCGTTTTCAAACAAACGCTAATTCGTGTGGACCGACAGGACGTTAGTTGTTAGTGACTTTTAATTTGTCTCTGTTGTTACCTTCCTTTTGTTGGGATAAATACACGTTGCACTGAAGGTGAAATCACAATGAACTTCCACAGCATCGTCGGGCGGACCTTCATTTGGATCAATCCAAAAGTGACCTGAAAAAAATCACGCAGTTATTGGTATGGATGGCGATTGTTACAGTTAAAACAGGTGATGCATCAGCCGTTTGTACCCAGGCGTTCTCTTCTTGCTTACACGACTTGGCGCGAAATTTCGTGACGTCACCGAATGGCATACCGCGGGGACCTCATTCGGTGACGTCACGACATTTCGCACCAAGTCGAGTCGAGTGAGCGGGAGGAGAAGGCCTGGGTACTAGTCTGGTGATGCATTAGTACATTGCCAATTATCCAATGGACCGCAGAGTAAAACTTCGATTTTAGTAGCCTGAGAGCGAACGGTAGGGGTAGTTGGGCGCATTGCAAGAATTGAGAACAGAGCGCTCCGTCATCCTTGAAGAAATAACAACTGATTGCAATCTGAGCCTGGCAGCTGGACGGACACAATTTTTAACGGTCAATAAGGACCCTTAAGAAAACACTAAGACCAAATCCTTTCCGATAAGGTTATCACTTTATTATGAATTTCTTAAGGGCGAAGTCGACTGAGGTATTGACCATACCTAAAGAACAATATGTCCTATATGGTTAATTTTTAAGTTAACTATGTAGGTCATATCTGGTTATTTTCAAAGTTGAACGTCACATTTCGTGCTCTACACGGTTACACTGAGTTACGTCAAAATTCCCCATTACTGTGAGGAAATAAAATTAACCTTACCGTTAGTAACATTGGGCTGAAGTCGTTTGAGGTCTCGGCAGGTTCTGGCCGGTCGGCGCCGCCTAGTACCTAGAAACCTCCCACATTTTTTAAAGGACTGTACTTGAACGCTAAGGGCTTCAAACAACGGATTCAATTCCTGTGAAGGAAATTTAAATCAGAAGCCTTGTATTAGAGAGATGAAGAAATCACGACACAACAGGGGCGAGGAAACCTTATTCATAGCAGACTTTTTCCAGGAAAGGGTAGCATGATATTATGTGTACTGCGAAGGCTGATTTGAGTTCCCTCTTTGTCGTTTAACCCTTTAAACCCTAAATCTGCTTGCATATTCTCCACTCTGTTCTCCACACATTTTTCATGGTATTGAGGAGAATTTGTTTAACAATCAATACCTTCTGTAATTGGTGGTCATTTCCGTTATTCTCATGACCTTTATGTTTGATTAAAGGGTGTTATTTTAAGGAGAATTTTGTTTTCTGGTCACTCCTAGAGGTTAAAGGGTTAAAATGTTTCGAACCTCTTTCAACTACAACTGTTTTACAACCAGAATTAATGGAAACAAACATTCCGACTTTGTTGGTCAACATTTGTTGGCCCAACAATGTTAACCGCTAAGATTCCCATGTTGGACGATGTTACACCAATATTCATCCTACAAAAAAAAATAATATTGGTCCAACCTCACCCCATGGTGGGTGATGTTAGACCAACATTTTTATTGAATGAATGTCTTGACTTCGATCAAACATTTTACCCAACACTTTTGTTTGGCGCGTGAAAAGCAATCACAAGCGAGCATAATTTGTAACAAAAACGTGGCATGAAGAGAGGAAATACGAATGGCTTTTTGAGCAATCACTAGTTTAGCCTTTTTTCCAGGCTCTCACATAGTAGAGACAGAAAGGGAACGCGGAAAATAAGGCGCGTGGGATCTGGGGAAGAGGGGGCTCGTCTCTCCCCAGTCCTCACGAGCTTTTTTTCTCAATTTGTGCTTTCCCCACTATCTCGGAGGGGCCCCTGACACATAACTGTCTTTCTTGTTAAAGTCCAAATTTGGTTTAAATTACGTATCTTGGGAGTACCTGTTGAAGTATCGTCATGCCCGCTTCTCATTTATGAAGGCAAAATCATTTCAGCATTCATTAAGGACGGGTCTCCTTTTCTTACTGCGCATACGTTTTGCTGCACATCTCGGATCTGGTCCGAGATATTTGGGTTTCTTAAGGATTTTACCTACTAAAGGTATTCTTGCACGGTTTGTGACTATCGTGGAAAAAGCAGTTCTCAGCAAGGTCTATGAGAATCCAAAAACGAAAATTGGGGGTAACCACGCATTTTTCAGAGATAAATGAGCTTAAATTCGGAAAGAAAATGCCACACATTCATTGTATTTTAAAGCTTTTTTTAGAATTATCGTTGCTTAATTATCTCTGAAAAATGCTCGGTTACCCTCATTTTTCTTTTTAGGTTCCAATGCTAAGATCTGCTTTCTCCCCATAGTCATAACCTTTGCAAAGATACCTCTGTATTAGGACTCGCCGTCCTTAAGAAATAACGATAAACGAGAACGGAAAAATGAGCCTAAAAAGTATATTTTTCCACCGTCTAAATACCACTCTATTCACACCCAATTCAGCTGTTGTAATGGGCTAGTTTCGAGGTCACCAAGACCGCTTATCTTCATACGTGTAGTCTCAATTTGAAGTAAAATATGCACAAATACCAGGAATGTACTGAATTCTAAAACAAAAAATACCCAAAGTTATGAACAGTTCATTATCTGACTGGTGTTTCTGAAATGGTTGTGACTAGAATGGATACGTCAAAATCAGGTGAGACACCTTATGAAGTTAACATGATGTAGTATTCCTCACCGTTTGGGACCCGACCAACCTGAGAACAATACCCGAATTATTAGGCAGAGAACTGAGAGAACGTAGCTCTAGTTAGGCAAGGAGTACCAATTGGAAAAAATTGGAAAAACGTTTGCTTACTGTCTGATCTTTGTTGTTTCGTTGATCGGGAATCCCTTTATAGCAATAACTGTTTATAACACGCAAACTATGCGAAAACCTATTAATTATTTTATCACCAACATGGCCGTGTCCGACTTGCTGTTTCCAATATTCTTGTTTCCGCGGAATTTAACAGGTCTGTACGTGGACTATCAGTGGCTTATCAGTTGTCCTCTTGGCCAGGCCTTGTGTAAGCTGGTCCTCTTCTTAGCGTCTGTCTCCGGTTTTGTGTCTATTCAGAGCCTGGTTCTCATAGCAGTGGACCGATTTGGAGCTGTGGTATTTCCTCTCCGTTTTCCACTCATCAGTTCAAAGCTGTGCCCCTTCATTCTTGCCACGTGGATCGTCGCGTTAGCTGTCCTCTCGCTACAAGTTTTCGGCTACAAAATTGTTGAATACGCTGATGGAGTCGTGTCTTGTGACATGCAGTGGAGTGAAGCCTTTGGAGAGTCCTCATCTGAAGTAAATTACTTTCTTTCTCTATATGTTGTATCTTCTTACATCGCCACGGCCTTGTTGATCATACTTTACTCCATCATCGTCATCAAGCTCAAGACACAGAAGATTCCAGGCGAACAATCAAACAACGCTGAGGAGCAACGTGCCAAAAGAAACAGAAACGTGCTAAAGATGGCCATTGTTATCGTCGTAGGGTTCCTACTGTGCTGGATACCCTTAAGTATCACACACTTACTACTGATGTTTGAAAGGGATAGATGGTATAATTGTGACATAAGACTCTTCTATGAAATTGTCTATTTTATGGCTATCTCAAATAGCGCCATCAACCCTTGCATCTGTTTTATTTTTAGTGGGAATTATCGCCAGGGACTTAAAAGACTCCTGAAATGTTTCAACGCAGCGCAACAGTAAATTAAAAACTCGCATTATACAAAAAAAAAATAGACATAGCGAACGGTTTTAGGAAATCTCATCCGTAAAAATTTTTATTGCTAAAAAGGTAACCATGTTCGATTATTATTGCTTTCCTTTTACTTGCATGAAAATCGAAATTTATCGAAAACTGCAGCTGAACTTCATATTCAGAATAACAAGATTAAGTAGACTAGTTGATTTGTAAGGAATAATACTTCTTTACAAACAGAGACTTGTAATAAATAGCTTATCCTTGAAAAGATAGCAGTTTTTTTTCTAAAATTACACCTGGTTTAGGGACCCAAAATCCTCATGCGCCGATAATCATCTGACTAAACAAACAATAAACGAAACCTACTGACCAAGTCAACGATTCGTAGAAAATAATGTGGTCCCTTTTTATATCTTAAGTCAGTGGATCATTAGTAGAAAGTTATAGAAACTGAAGAAAATAAATAAATGTTTGTCAGTTTCACGGCATATTCAGCTTGTTTGGTAGCGTCTTATGTGAAAGCCTTGGAACTTTATTTGTAAACAAACTGCGTTGTTTTCCTACCGAAATAAGAAACTAGTCCTTTAGAAATGTAGCAGTCATGAGTTATATTTGCTTTCAAGTTGAAACTCAGTCTTGAAAGACTGAATTGGATATTCAACTATAGCTAATTGCTGTACGAATGGTTCCCTCGAATAAGCGCTCCTTCACCTCACGGTCTTTAAGCACATCAGCTCCAGACTGAAATGTTTTATTTTTAACCTCACAACATTTTCCCAGTCCCCGATGATGCCGTTAGCAAAAGCCCGGACTAACAAACCAAGTACAATAGCTTAAGGTTAAGGCTTCCCTTGAACCATTGAACAATCATTTTTGTTTTCAATTTTCTGTTATTATAATTGCTTTTTTCTTAGTTATATTTTACTCCAAGTAAATTATAAAAATTCATTTGTTATCACCCTTGTTCATCTGTGCCAGATTTACCTATCGGATGTGAACTACTTTCAAGGATTTTAAAAAACGCCACTCATCTTTGACTTACCAGATGCAACAAAAAACTGGTGTGGTCAATGTTTACGGAAGCGCTTTTTATTGGAAGATGTAAAAAGCCTATTTTTCTTGCTAACAAACGCTTTCTTTCCCTGCCCAAGCAAGAACCTGTACCTTGAAGCTCAGTGTTGAAAGACTGAATTGGATATTCAGCTAATTGCTGCACGAATGGTTCCCTCGAATAAGAGCTCCTTCACCTCACGGACTTTAAGTGCATCATATCAGCTCCAGACTGAAATGTTTCATATTTTTCTGCGGAATATTTTCCCATTCCCCAATGATGCCGTGGATCAGCGAAAGCTCGGACTAATAAACCAAATACGGTAGCTTGAACCATGATTGAACAATCAATTTTTCCAAGTTTCTGCTATTACTGCTTTTTTTCTTCGTTATATATATTTTACTCCCGGTAAATGAAAATTCATTGTCAATCACCCCTGGTCATCTGTGCTAGATTTACATATCGGCTCTTAACTACTTTCAATGATTTTAAAAACACAACTCATCTGTGACTCAGCTGATGTAACAAACACCTGGCGTGGCCAATGTTTACGCAATCTCTTTTTATTAGAAGATGTAAAAAGACATTTCTTGCAAACAAACCACTTTCTTTCCCTACCCAAGCAAGAACCTGTACCTTTAAATATCAGGGGCAAACACAAAAGACCTAAAAAGCTCGATCTGAATAGGGCTAACAAATTTCAACAAATTGTTCTGACGGTGGTTTCCGAATGAGTTTCAATTATGCATTTGCGTCAGTTGCCACATTAAATGTTAGTGGTTCTCTCTCCTCAGGGCTTTGCAACACTGTGTGTTTGTTGTGCTACAGTGAGTAAGAGAGAAAAGTGAGCCTTCATTTTCCCTCTCTAGTTTTATCGTGTTTTTTTTTTCTATCTTTACTTTCGGAAAACAAATTATTTCAGTTTTTCTCATCTTTACCTGGTCTAGTTTCAATTCAGTCTGAATTACAACATCCAAAACTTTATTGTAGTTTTCCTCATCTACACCTGGTCTAGTTTCTATTAATTACAACATCCGTTATCAGACGCAAAACACTGTTCTGCATAGAGAGGACTTATACTAAACATAACATTAGGTTTTAATTCCTGCTTTACGAAATAAAAAAAAGCAATGATAAAAAATAAACTTTTGATCGGCAGTTGCAACCCAACATTGTCGCCGTTTAGTCGACCCATTTTGTCTTGTTTAATTGTCTCCCAAGGATGTTATTAATGAAAAATTAGGTGTAAAAGGTTTGGTAATATAGTCAAGGCACGTTCCACTGACAGTTATTGTTTTGAAGCATATATGCACAGCTAAAACAGCAGGTATAGAAATCTTTAATAAGCGGTGTACTCCAAGTGTTCTACCCATGTGAGAAGCTGCAAAATGCATTTTTTGCTTGTCGCGTTTTTAGCCGATGACGTCACTTTTAAGTCATAGGGTAATGCTATGGCCTAAAACATCGTCGCTGGTCGCGGATATCCAACTCTGTGAAGCCCGGGGGGGGGGGGGGGCAAACTGTGAGTTTGCCGCCTGGGGGGTGTGCCGCCTGGACTCTAAAATTTTTCCTCGTACCATAAACAGCGGGACATACCCCAATAGGGTACAAATGGGAGAACCTCCCACAGGCTGTAAACTGTTTGCATTCGATCTCAGTCAACTAGGAAATAATTAATTTTTATTCGAATGCGCTATTTTGTGATTTGAAGTTTGGCAAGCTTTTATTTGCGTTGCAGTGCTGCGTTTACTTAGCCGTGGTACAATACAACCACATAAGACATTAAACACAGGACGAATTCGGGGCCGCAGTGAACGCAACTTGACTTATCACCTGAGTTCGCAGCATTTAGCGGCGGCCCCGACGCCAAACGTAGCAGAGCTAGTAGATTCTGGTGTGTTCCGTCCACAGCCATAGTTTTTGCGTCGGTTCGAACACACTTTCCAAGGAAAAAACACTCGTGTTTATCTCGACCGAGGCGCGTTGAGAGAGGGTCTATTAAGGGGGTCGCACATTCCGCAATCTGCCTTATTTTCTCCTACCTAGACCGCAAACCGCTTTCGTTTTCTCCTCAAGACCGAAACCGCCTTTATGGCAGAAAGAGAATCGCAATAACGATCTTTTTAGCGGAGCCAGCGCGCTAGCGCGTCAGCGGAGCTCCATTGCTAAGGAAATTTGGTAACCTATCAAGCCAAGAAATTTTGGTAGTGAAGTAAAAGTCACGTGACCGTCCGTCCGTAAGTCCGTCCGCCCGCACCACAGGTTTACCAATACACTTCATACACTGGATATAACCCTGTGCTGAATCCCGTGTTTTTTTGGCGCGAAATCGCATGTTGACCCGCGTTGTAGCGAAACAAGCAAAGACAACAAAAGTCATAAACAAATTTGTTAATGGTAAAAAAAGTTCAAAAGAATACTCAGTTCTCTTTTTGGTGGAAGGGGAAAAGTTCAGTTTAGGCGAAAAAAAGTAGGCGATAAAGTTCAGGCGAAAAGTTGAAATTTGCCTCGTCAGTTCTGTTCGAACTCGGTCTGCACACCGCTAGAGTTCGCAGCTTTTCGCAGCGATTTCGAAGCCAAATATAGCAGAGCGAGTGCTTTTTGGTTTTTTCTGTCCATAACCATGGTTTTTTACGGCGTTCCGAACACATTTTGCCAGGAAGAACGCCAGCATTTTCATGCTGATAGGCAGCTTGTCACGAAGAAAGAAATATGTACTAAAATGACAATAAACGCTTATGACAATAAACGCTTATGGCCTAGTGGACTGAAATCCAGCTTCAGACGCCTACGTCCCGGGTTCAACTCTCAGCGAGGGTAGGATTTTTTTTCTTTTTTTATTATTTATTTAACGACTTGAATGAGAGTATTTTCGCAAATTAATAGCTGCTAGCAAGGAAAAAAAACAAAAAAAAAACAAAAACAAAAACAAACAAACAAAACAAAAAGGGGGGCTCCGCTATTAGGCTTGGCTAAATCTACATATTACGGTAGTTTACATATTTTTACCGTATGTTCGGCATAATAATCGTACTTCTGCTCACAATGATCACGAGATCTTAAGCGTAAAACATCTTTTCTCAAATTCTTTTCAATAACTTGTGATCAAATAGTGAGTTTTGACATCCAGTGGGCAGTTCACCGAACCCAAAGATTGCACGGTGTTTAGTTCAAATTTAGAGGATTTGGTGTGCTCTTGTGGTCTTTCTGAGATGAACTTAGTGACAACACAGGCGTGTGAACTTTAGGTTACCTTTACCATGATATGTTTGCAGCACAGCTTAGTGGATGCGCGCCAGGGTGAGTTATTCGTAACCTCATGGTGGCCGCCCACGGTTTCGAAGCCTAACAAGCTGGTCCAGCAGTGTAAATGTGTTGTTTGAGGGTAATATACTGGAAGCAGTTTCTTTGTTTAGGAACAACACTGTGCACACTTATGTCGTGAAAAGGTTGTTGTTGTTGTTCATTACAAAGTGTTATCGTTCAATTGTCTCGCGATATAGTCACTTGTGATAAGAATCACCACATTTCCGGTCTTTCTGTACCTGCAGGGGCGTAGCTAGCCATTTTTGGTTTTTTTTTTTTTTGGTTTTTAGTCAAGGGTGCCATCTGGAGTTGATGGTCGTTCTCCAGCTGAAGGTTTTCCACCGCCACGTCTAGTTGTTGCACTCTCTCTTGTCGGTCAGATCGTTCTTGTACACCGTATACGTCTTATCTTGGACGTCGTTGCGTAATCCTTTAGTTTTGTTAGGAGAAGTTACTGGCCTAGGAAGCGATCCTCCCGTGATAAGAACTTGTCATTCATTTCTTGAATTAGATGATCAATAAGAGGGAGATAATCAGCTCCTTGCCAGTTGGACTCTGGGTTTGTGGCTAGGACATTCACCCTGTGTTGCTGCCTTCCGGCATGTTTCGCTCAATCTCAAACTCAGCTGCAATCTGTCTTCCCCGCTCATATACTTCTTTCCAAACCGACGGATCGCCTCTCTCAGCTGTCATGATATTTATTACCACTCTCGCTTCTCGGGCTGCCTTGATGAGATCTAAGGCTCTTTCCTTACAACATTGTTGACAAGGCAACTGTGTTGGAAAGGACATGCTCTGCTGCAAATAGAGCAGCAATAAAATCCAACTGCTTGATAGAGCATAAGTAGCCCCTTGCCATTCCATGGCCATCCCGGGACAAGGTCTCGAGCGCCTGAACTACGACTGTGAACGCTGCACGGAAGGATCAGCCCTACTCACCCATCTTGTCTTGCACAAAGTTCTTAAAAAAAATCACCCAAAAACTAGTTCTATGAAATATGAAAAGAATATTCGTATAATAAATATACCAAGAAAAGTTTGTAAGCCCGGGCTTACTGGCTTAAAGGGAGCTACGCCCCTGGTACGGAACGAGGCAGCTTTATTCGAAACTTCTCCTTGCGAATGAAATCCTTCGGTGCAGCTCCAAGCTTGTCAAAAAAGGCGACGCATTTTTAACATCGATATCTGACTCAAGATCCACGGCCGCCATCTTCCCAATTGTGCTCTCGCTTGGCTTTGAAGCCATGCCTATTATCAAATTACCTCCCTGAATGGGGAGACAGCAGAAATAACTCCACATTTTCATTTCCTGCCTTACTCAACCCCTAAAAGGCACTCTTTTGTCTAGGGAGAAGCGTTAAGGAAAATAAAGCCACCGCACATATGGGTTGACGCCGCCACCAAACACGCAAAGACCGAAAACCGAGTGATAAAGTTATAGTTTTCCGCAACCGTGCGATAATTTCTTAACTGTAAACCGCCACATTATTACGAATGTAATTGCAAACCAACCCTCAAAATTGGCTTAAATCGCCAAACCGCCAGAGTATAATAGACCCTCATGTCATGCACGTGCAAAGATGTAAGTACAAGAATTAGCATTGAAATTATAATTGTGAATACCGTGGCGCAATTGGTTAGCGCACCTGCCATGAGAGTGGTACCGGTTCAAACCTCAGTTGAGGAGGGAAGTTTAGTCTCTTTTTTTCCTGCCTTTCACGACGTGAATACATCAAAAGTGCAAGAAACAGACGTGCTGGATTATGTTTTCTTTGAAGATAAGGGAAACGAAGAGCTCCATTTACTCCGCGCTCAATTTTAATGTCACGCTATAATTTACTGCCATGTGTGCTCTTAACCTGGTGTTATGTAGGCTACGAGCACTCTCTCTTTCCGCTCAGGGATTGCGTGGGAAACGAACAAGCGAACGGGCGCGGAAACCACCTGCGTCGTCCGTCACGTTTCAAGGCGGCAGGCGATTTCGCGCTCGCTCGCTTGTTCGTTTTCCTCGACTATCCCTGAGTGGAAAGAGAGACTGCTCGTTGTCTAGGTGTTATGATGGTTAAAAGCAGGGGGAGGCAGGGTTGAGGGGGTAGGGTGGGACTGCACTGCAGTGGTGTAAGACCCATAGGTTGTCATGATAAATTTCACCATATTACATCATATTGTTCAAGAAACATTCACGAAAGTTCGGGATGACATGTCACTTGTATTCTACCTGAGTGCCCGAGGGAGCTTGTAAATATATAACGCACGCTATGATTGGCCAATACTCGGGGCCGGATTTTGCCGTATTGCCCATGGGCATTATGAGCGATATAAATGCCCGGCTGGAAAAGCGGAAATATAGAAAATGTGAAAGTACATTTGATTCAAATAGTTGCAATGATTTGAAGCTAAATGAAAAGAGACGGTTTCTTTGAAAGTTTTTCTTTTTCTTGTACGATATAAATTTTTTGTGAGCAATAAAACAACTGAGTTTGAATGTTTTCCGGTAAACTGTTTCATTCACCCCAATTCGCCACGGCTCACTTTTCAACTAATAAAGTGTTAGGCACAGCCATATAATAAACTTCTTATTAACTCTAACTAGCTCGGGACCCTACTGGGAGAATATTGCCCTCAGTCTTTCTTGTACGGACTGGTCCGTATCAAAAAGACCTCGGGCAATATTCTCCCAGTACGGCTCTCGCGCTCGTTTAATAAGAAGTACGTATTCTATGCTTCATGCTAAGCTTCCCATGTTACAGAAATGAACTTAAAAGCACCTGTTTACACAATTAGTTATCGTTTTTCCCTTGAATAATGTCATTTTCCGGGTTTAGGCCTTAAAAAGGGTATCAACGTTCAATTTTCTATCCTTAAATAGGGTAGGAACCTTTGCGGCACACACCTATCTTAAACTGACGCGAGTACCCCCTTGGGCCTGAGTGACGCACGGTTGCGCCCTTGTCTTCACCTTATTTTTGTAACTTTCTCAAACATTTTGTCCTCTTTGTCGTTGTTTCGTTAGTCATACAGATCACACTTTTTTCTTCAGTTAAGCCCTGTTTAGTGGCCCAAAATCCCCATCTGCTGATGATCCGGTTTGAATAAACATAACACTATTGCTCGCTGATAATAAACAAGCAATTAGCGAAACTTGTTAACTGGTTTACCCACCAATTCATAGAAAATAATGTCGGCCCTGTTTATGTCTCAATTCTGTGGATCGTTATTAAAAAGTTATAGACACTAAAAAAAAAATGAACTTTGTCAGTTTGAAAGCATGTTTAGCTTGTTTTGCAGCATCTTAAATGGAAAACTTGGAACAGGTGCAAATGATATTCAGTTCGAAACAAACTGGGTTCTTCTCCCGCCGAAATGAGAAACTAATCCTTTAGAAATGTAGGCAGCTGTGTTATGCTTTGTTGAAACTTTCTTGAAAGACTGAACTGGATATTCAGCCAATTGCTCTACAAATGGTTCTTTCGAATAAGCGCTCCTTCACCTCTTGGACATGAAGTGCATTATATCTACGCCAGAAATGTTTTTTTTATTCTCAATTTTTCCAATTTTCCGTTATTATTGCCTTTTTTCGTTATATTTTACTCCACGTTAGGTAAGGTAAAACTTTATTTATACAGGGTGGCCCATTCAGCACAATGGCTGGTCTCCAGGGGGGCCCTGCTAAATACAAATAAAAATTCATTTCAGTCTATCACTCCTGTTCATCTGTGCTAGATTACATATCAGCATTTAACTACTTTAAACGATTTTTAAAAAGGCAAATAATTGAAAACTAGTTGAGAGAGCCAGCCTGGCCCTGTTGCTATATGCTATGAAGCACAGCTAAAAATCAGATAAACTAACAGGGTAGAAATGTTTACTGTGTGATAATATTGCTTTTTTTAAACAGAAAATTTTTGCTAAGAGGTATGATCATTGTTTACTGTCACCGTATCCAAACTGCAGAATTTCAAACGACGATTTTTACATATACAACAAGTTAAAATCTGTTTGCAGATCAGTATCTGAGGAGGCGTATTTTGGCTAATTGGTTTTATAGGAAATGACGAATCATAAGCCGGGTGGATATTTCACCTTTACCATAAATAGAGTACTGGTTGCTCTAAGGAGGCAGACGAATTTGCGAGAGAAGGGACACAAACATCAAAAGTCTGTAAAAAACATGAATACAACGACAAATGGATCGAGCTGCTCCACTCAGCTGAATCCAACAGCACAAAAAATTGGAGAAACCTTTGCTTACTGCCTGATCTTTGTCGTTTCGTTGGTTGGGAATTCCTTTATAGCAGTAATTGTTTATAAGACGCAAACAATGCGAAAACCTATTAATTATTTTATCACCAACATGGCCATGTCCGACCTGCTGTTTCCAATATTTTTGTTTCCGCGGAATCTAACAGATCTGTGCGTGGACTATCAGTGGCTTATCAGTGGTCCTCTTGGCCAGGCGTTGTGTAAGCTGGTCCACTTCTTAGCGTCTGTCTCCAGTTTTGTGTCTATTCAGAGCCTGGTTCTCATAGCAGTGGACCGATTTGGAGCTGTGGTATTTCCTCTCCGTTCTCCACTCATCAGTTCAAAGCTGTGCCCCTTCTTCATTCTTGCCACGTGGATCGTCGCGTTAGCTCTCAATTCGCCACACGTTTTCGCCCACAAAATCGTTGAATACGCTGATGGAGTCGTGTCTTGTGACATGCAGTGGAGTGAAGCCTTTGGAGAATCCTCATCTGAAGTAAATTACTTTTTTTCTGGACATGTTGTATTTTTTTACATCCCCACGGCCTTGTTGCTCATACTTTACTCCATCATCGTCATCAAGCTCAAGACACAGAAGATTCCAGGCGAGCAACCAAACAACGCTGAGGAGCAACGTGCCAAAAGAAACAGAAAGGTGCTAAAGATGGCCATTGTTATCGTCGTAGGGTTCCTACTGTGCTGGATACCCTTAAGTATGACACACTTACTACTGGTGTTTGAAAGGGATAGATGGTATAATTGTGACATAAGACTCTTCTATGAAATTGTCTATTTTATGGCCGTCTCAAATAGCGCCATCAACCCTTGCACCTGTTTTATTTTTGGTGGGAATTATCGCCAGGGACTTAAAAGACTCCTGAAATGTTTCAACGCAGCGCAACAGCAAAATTAAAACCTCGCATTATACAAAAACAAATAGACATAGCGAACGGTCTTAGGAAATCTCATCCGTAAAAATTTTTATTGCTAAAAAGGTAACCATGTTCGTTTATTATTGCTTTCCTTTTACTTGCATGAAAATCGAAATTTATCGAATACTGCAACTGAACTTCACATTCAGAATAAGAAGATTAAGTAGACCAGTTGATTTGTAAGGAATAATACTTCTTTACAAACAGAGACTTGTAATAAATAGCTTATCCTTGAAAAGATAGCAGTTTTTTTCTAAAATTACACCTGGTTTAGGGACCCAAAATCCTCATGCGCCGATAATCATCTGACTAAACAAACAATAAACGAAACCTATTGACTAAGTCAACGATTCGTAGAAAATAATGTGGTCCCTTTTTATATCTTAAGTCAGTGGATCGTTATTAGAAAGTTATAGAAACTGAAAAAAATAAATAAATGTTTGTCAGTTTCACGGCATATTTAGCTTGTTTGGTAGCGTCTTAGGTGAAAGCCTTGGAACAGGTGCAAACGTTATTTGTAAACAAAATGCGTTGTTTTCCTACCGAAATAAGAAACTAGTCCTTTAGAAATGCAGCAGTCATGAGTTATATTTGCTTTCAAGTTGAAACTCAGTCTTGAAAGACTGAATTGGATATTCAGCCAATTGCTCTACAAATGGTTCTTTCGAATAAGCGCTCCTTCACCTCTTGGACATGAAGTGCCTTATATCTACGCCAGAAATGTTTTTTTTAATCTCAATTTTTCCAATTTTCCGTTATTATTGCCTTTTTTCGTTATATTTTACTCCAGGTTAATAAAAATTCATTTCAGTCTATCACTCCTGTTCATCTGTGCCAGATTACATATCAGCATTTAACTACTTTAAACGATTTTTAAAAAGGCAAATAATTGAAATCTAGTTGAGAGAGCCAGCCTGGCCCTATTGCTATATGCTATGAAGCACAGCTAAAAATCAGATAAACTAACAGGGTAGAAATGTTTACTGAGTGATAATATTGCTTTTTTTAAACAGAAAATATTTGCTAAGAGGTATGATCATTGTTTACTGTCACCGTAACCAAACTGCAGAATTTCAAACGACGATATTAACATATACAATAAGTTAAAATCTGTTTGCAGATCAGTATCTGAGGAGGCGTATTTTGGCTAATTGGTTTTATAGGAAATGACGAATCATAAGCCGGGTGGATATTTTACCTTTATCATAAATAGAGTACTGGTTGCTCTAAGCAGGCAGACGAATTTGCGAGAGAAGGGACACAATTAAACATCAAAAGTCTGCAAAAAACATGAATACAACGACAAATGGATCGAGCTGCTCCACTCAGCTGAATCCAACAGCACAAAAAATTGGAGAAACCTTTGCTTACTGCCTGATCTTTGTCGTTTCGTTGGTCGGGAATTCCTTTATAGCAGTAATCGTTTATAAGACGCAAACAATGCGAAAACCTATTAATTATTTTATCACCAACATGGCCATGTCCGACCTGCTGTTTCCAATATTTTTGTTTCCGCGGAATCTAACAGATCTGTACGTGGACTATCAGTGGCTTATCAGTGGTCCTCTTGGTCAGGCCTTGTGTAAGCTGGTCCCCTTCTTAACGACTGTCTCCGTTTTTGTGTCTATTCAGAGCCTGGTTCTCATAGCAGTGGACCGATTTGGAGCTGTGGTATTTCCTCTCCGTTCTCCACTCATCAGTTCAAAGCTGTGCCCCTTCTTCATGCTTGCCACGTGGATCGTCGCCATCGCTGTCGGTTGGCCTAACTTGTTCTTCCAAATTGTTAAATACGCTGATGGAGTCGTGTATTGTACCATGCATTCGAGTGAAGCCTTTGGAGAGTCCTCATCTGAAGTAAATTACTTTCTTTCTCTATATGGTTTATCTTTTTACATCCCCACGGCCTTGTTGATCATACTTTACTCCATCATCGTCATCAAGCTCAAGACACAGAAGATTCCAGGCGAACAATCAAACAACGCGGAGGAGCAACGTGCCAAAAGAAACAGAAAGGTGCTACAGATGGCCATTGCTATCGTCGTAGTGTTCCTACTGTGCTGGATACCCTCAAGTATCACATACTTACTACTGATGTTTGAAAGGGATAGATGGTGTAGTGACATAAGACTCTTCTATGAAATTGTCTATTTTATGGCTGTCTCAAATAGCGCCATCAACCCTTGCATCTGTTTTATTTTTAGTGGGAATTATCGCCAGGGACTTAAAAGACTCCTGAAATGTTTCAACGCAGCGCAACAGTAAATTAAAACCTCGCATTATACAAAAACAAATAGACATAGCGAACGGTTTTAGGAAATCTCATCCGTAAAAATTTTTATTGCTAAAAAGGTAACCATGTTCGTTTATTATTGCTTTCCTTTTACTTGCATGAAAATCGAAATTTATCGAATACTGCAACTGAACTTCACATTCAGAATAAGAAGATTAAGTAGACCAGTTGATTTGTAAGGAATAATACTTCTTTACACAAAGAGACTTGTAATAAATAGCTTATCCTTGAAAAGATAGCAGTTTTTTTCTAAAATTACACCTGGTTTAGGGACCCAAAATCCTCATGCGCCGATAATCATCTGACTAAACAAATAATACACGAAACCTATTGACTAAGTCAACGATTCGTAGAAAATAATGTGGTCCCTTTTTATATCTTAAGTCAGTGGATCGTTATTAGAAAGTTACAGAAACTGAAAAAAATAAATAAATGTTTGTCAGTTTCACGGCATATTTAGCTTGTTTGGTAGCGTCTTAGGTGAAAGCCTTGGAACAGGTGCAAACGTTATTTGTAAACAAAATGCGTTGTTTTCCTACCGAAATAAGAAACTAGTCCTTTAGAAATGCAGCAGTCATGAGTTATATTTGCTTTCAAGTTGAAACTCAGTCTTGAAAGACTGAATTGGATATTCAGCCAATTGCTCTACAAATGGTTCTTTCGAATAAGCGCTCCTTCACCTCTTGGACATGAAGTGCATTATATCTACTCCAGAAATGTTTTTTTTTTTAATCTCAATTTTTCCAATTTTCCGTTATTATTGCCTTTTTTCGTTATATTTTACTCCACGTTAATAAAAATTCATTTCAGTCTATCACTCCTGTTCATCTGTGCTAGAATTACATATCAGCATTTAACTACTGTAAACGATTTTTAAAAAGGCAAATAATTGAAAACTAGTTGAGAGAGCCAGCCTGGCCCTGTTGCTATATGCTATGAAGCACAGCTAAAAATCAGATAAACTAACAGGGTAGAAATGTCTACTGTGTGATAATATTGCTTTTTTTAAACAGAAAATTTTTGCTAAGAGGTATGATCATTGTTTACTGTCACCGTATCCAAACTGCAGAATTTCAAACGACGATATTAACATATACAATAAGTTAAACTCTGTTTGCAGTTCAGTATCTGAGGAGGCGTATTTTGGCTAATTGGTTTTATAGGAAATGACGAATCATAAGCCGAGTGGATATTTCACCTTTATCATAAATAGAGTACTGGTTGCTCTAAGGAGGCAGACGACTTTGCGAGAGAAGGGACACAATTAAACATCAAAAGTCTGCAAAAAACATGAATACAACGACAAATGGATCGAGCTGCTCCACTCAGCTGAATCCAACAGCACAAAAAATTGGAGAAACCTTTGCTTACTGCCTGATCTTTGTCGTTTCGTTGGTCGGGAATTCCTTTATAGCAGTAATTGTTTATAAGACGCAAACAATGCGAAAACCTATTAATTATTTTATCACCAACATGGCCATGTCCGACCTGCTGTTTCCAATATTTTTGTTTCCGCGGAATCTAACAGATCTGTACGTGGACTATCAGTGGCTTATCAGTGGTCCTCTTGGCCAGGCGTTGTGTAAGCTGGTCCACTTTTTAGCGTCTGTCTCCAGTTTTGTGTCTATTCAGAGCCTGGTTCTCATAGCAGTGGACCGACTTGGGGCTGTGGTATTTCCTCTCCGTTCTCCACTCATCAGTTCAAAGCTGTGCCCCTTCTTCATTCTTGCCACGTGGATCGTCGCGTTAGCTCTCAGCTCGCCACACGTTTTCGCCCACAAAATCGTTGAATACGCTGATGGAGTCGTGTCTTGTGACATGCAGTGGAGTGAAGCCTTTGGAGAGTCCTCATCTGAAGTAAATTACTTTTTTTCTGGACATGTTGTATTTTTTTACATCCCCACGGCCTTGTTGCTCATACTTTACTCCATCATCGTCATCAAGCTCAAGACACAGAAGATTCCAGGCGAGCAATCAAACAACGCTGAGGAGCAACGTGCCAAAAGAAACAGAAACGTGCTAAAGATGGCCATTGTTATCGTCGTAGGGTTCCTACTGTGCTGGATACCCTTAAGTATGACACACTTACTACTGGTGTTTGAAAGGGATAGATGGTATAATTGTGACATAAGACTCTTCTATGAAATTGTCTATTTTATGGTTGTCTCAAATAGCGCCATCAACCCTTGCATCTGTTTTATTTTTAGTGGGAATTATCGCCAGGGACTTAAAAGACTCCTGAAATGTTTCAACGCAGCGCAACAGTAAATTAAAACCTCGCATTATACAAAAACAAATAGACATAGCGAACGGTTTTAGGAAATCTCATCCGTAAAAATTTTTATTGCTAAAAAGGTAACCATGTTCGTTTATTATTGCTTTCCTTTTACTTGCATGAAAATCGAAATTCATCGAATACTGCAACTGAACTTCACATTCAGAATAAGAAGATTAAGAGTAGACCAGTTGATTTGTAAGGAATAATACTTCTTTACAAACAGAGACTTGTAATAAATAGCTTATCCTTGAAAAGATAGCAGTTTTTTTCTAAAATTACACCTGGTTTAGGGACCCAAAATCCTCATGCGCCGATAATCATCTGACTAAACAAACAATAAACGAAACCTATTGACTAAGTCAACGATTCGTAGAAAATAATGTGGTCCCTTTTTATATCTTAAGTCAGTGGATCGTTATTAGAAAGTTATAGAAACTGAAAAAAATAAATAAATGTTTGTCAGTTTCACGGCATATTTAGCTTGTTTGGTAGCGTCTTAGGTGAAAGCCTTGGAACAGGTGCAAACGTTATTTGTAAACAAAATGCGTTGTTTTCCTACCGAAATAAGAAACTACTCCTTTAGAAATGCAGCAGTCATGAGTTATATTTGCTTTCAAGTTGAAACTCAGTCTTGAAAGACTGAATTGGATATTCAACTAATTGCTGTACGAATGGTTCCCTCGAATAAGCGCTCCTTCACCTCACGGACTTTAAGCACATATCAGCTCCAGACTGAAATGTTTTATTTTTTACCTCACAACATTTTCCCAGTCCCCGATGATGCCGTGGATCGGCAAAAGCCCGGACTAACAAACCAAGTACAATAGCTTAAGGTTAAGGCTTCCCTTGAACAATTTAACCATCATTTTTTTTTCAATTTTCCGTTATTATTGCTTTGTTCTTCGTTATATTTTACTCCACGTAATTTAAAAATTCGTTTTTTATCACCCCTGTTCATCTGTGCCAGATTTACCTATCGGCTGTGAACTACTTTCAAGGATTTTTAAAAACGCAACTCATCTTTGACTTACCAGATGCAACAAAAAACTGGCGTGGTCAATGTTTACGCAAGCGCTTTTTATTGGAAGATGTAAAAAGCCTATTTTTCTTGCTAACAAACGCTTTCTTTCCCTGCCCAAGCAAGAACCTGTACCTTGAAATATCAGGGGCAAACAAAGAAGACCAAAAAAGCTCGGTCTGAATAGGAATAACAAATTTCAACAAATTGTTCTGACGGCAGTTTCTACCGAAATTATGCAAATTATGCATTTGCGTTGCCCGCATTAAATGCCTATCTCTCCTCGCGAGTTTTTGGGACCCAAAATCCTCATGCGCCGATAGTCATCTGACTAAACAAACAATAAACGAAACCTATTGACTAAGTCAACGATTCGTAGAAAATAATGTGGTCCCTTTTTATATCTTAACTCAGTGGATCGTTATTCAGAGAAAGTTATAGAAACTGAAGAAAATAAATTAAAGTTTGTTAGTTTGACAGCATGTTTAGCTTGTCTTGTAGCGTCTTAGGTGAAAAACTTGGAGTAGTTGGAAACGTTATTTCGAAACAAACTGCGTTGTTTTCCTACCGAAATGAGAAACTAGTCCTTTAGAAATGAGGCAGTTGTGTGTTATATTTGCTTTCAAGTTGAAGCTCAGTGTTGAAAGACTGAATTGGATATTCAGCTAATTGCTGTACGAATGGTTCCCTCGAATAAGAGCTCCTTCACCTCACGGACTTTAAGTGCATCATATCAGCTCCAGGCTGAAATGTTTAATTTGTTTCTGCGGAATATTTGCCCAGGCCCCGATGATGCCGTGGATCAGCGAAAGCTCAGCCTAATAAACCAAATACGGTAGCTTGAACCATGATTGAACCATCAATTTTTCCAAGTTTCTACTATTACTGCTTTTTGTCTTCGTTGTAGATATTTTACTCCACGTAAATGAAAATTCATTGTCAATCCTCCCTGGTCATCTCGGCTAGATTTACATATCGGCTCTTAACTACTTTCAATGATTTTAAAAACACAACTCATCCTCAAGACAATTAAGGCAGGGGTCCTCCAGTTATTTCACAAAAAGGTAAGGGGGTGGTCTAGCTTTTGATGAATTTGACATAAGGCGGAGAAAGCTGAGGATACACTTACAAGCTGAAATTTGAAGAATCTTAAATGTTTTTGGGATCATATACTGTCACTTGACCAATTAAGGCTATTTTTAGCTCAAAAACCTTTTTGGCAAAATGGCACCACTTTTCATAATTTTCTTGGGGCTGCAATTTCTTTTTATTAGAAGATGTAAAAAGACTATTTTTCTTGCAAACAAACCGCTTTCTTTCCCTACCCACCGCACATATGGGTTGACGCCGCCACCAAACACGCAAAGACCGAAAATCGAGTGATAAAGTTATAGTTTTCCGCAACTGCGCGATAATTTCTTACCCGTAAACCGCCACATTATTACGAATGTAACCGCAAACCGACCCTCCAAATTGGCTTGAATCGCCAAACCGCCAGAGTATAATAGACCCTCATGTCATGCACGTGCAAAGACGTAAGTACAAGAATTAGCATTGAAATTATAATTATGAATACCGTGGCGCAATTGGTTAGCGCACCTGCCATGAGAGTGGTACCGGTTCAAACCTCAGTTGAGGAGGGAGGTTTCGTCTCTTTTTTTCCTGCCTTTCACGACTTGAATACATCAAAAGTGCAAGAAACAGACGTGTTGGATTATGTTTTCTTTGAAGATAAGGGAAACGAAGAGCTCCATTTACTCCGCGCGCAATTTTAATGTCACGCTATAATTTACTGTCATGTGTGCTCTTAACCTGGTCTTATGTAGGCTACGAGCACTCTCTCTTTCCGCTCAGGGATTGCGTGGTAAACGAACAAGCGAACGGGCGCGGAAACCACCTGCGTCGTCCGTCACGTTTCAAGGCGGCAGGCGATTTCGCGCTCGCTCGCTTGTTCAGTTTCCTCGACTATCCCTGAGTGGAAAGAGAGACTGCTCGTTGTCTAAGTGTTATGATGGTTAAAAGCAGGGGGAGGCAGGGTTGAGGGGGTAGGGTGGGACTGCACTGCAGTGGTGTAAAACCCATAGGTTGTCATGATAAATTTCACCATATTACATCATATTGTTCAAGAAACATTCACGAAAGTTCGGGATGACATGTCACTTGTATTCTACCTGAGTGCCCGGGGGAGCTTGTAAATATATAACGCACGCTATGATTGGCCAATACTCGGGGCCGGAGTTTGCCGTATTGCCCATGGGCATTATGAGCGATATAAATGCCCGGCTGGAAAAGCGGAAATATAGCCGAAAATGTGAAAGTACATTTGACTCAAATAGTTGCAATGATTTGAAGCTAAATGAAAAGAGACAGTTTCTTTGAAAGTTTTTCTTTTTCTTGTACGACATAAATTTTTTGTGAGAAATAAAACAACTGAGTTTGAATGTTTTCCGGTAAACTGTTTCATTCACCCCAATTCGCCACGGCTCACTTTTCAACTAATAAAGTGTTAGGCACAGCCATATAATAAACTTCTTATTAACTCAAACTAGCTCGGGACAATACTAAGAGAGAATATTGCCCTCAGTCTCTCTTGTACGGACCGAGCGAAGCGAGGTCCGTACCAAAAAGACCTCGGGCAATATTCTCCCAGTACGGCTCTCGCGCTCGTTTAATAAGAAGTACGTATTCTATGCCTCATGCTAAGCTTCCCATGTTACAGAAATGAACTTAAAAGCACCTGTTTACACAATTAGTTATCGTTTTTCCCTTGAATAATGTCATTTTCCGGGTTTGGGCCTTAAAAAAGGTATCAACGTTCAATTTTCTATCCTTAAATAGGGTAGGAACCTTTGCGGCACACGCCTATCTTAAACTGACGCGAGTACCCCCTTGGGCCTAAGTGACGCACGGTTGCGCCCTTGTCTTCACCTTATTTTTGTAACTTTCTCAAACATTTTGTCCTCTTTGTCGTTGTTTCGTTAGTCATACAGATAACACTTTTTTCTTCAGTTAAGCCCTGTTTAGTGGCCCAAAATCCAAATCTGCCGATGATCCGGTTTGAATAAACATAATACTATTGCTCGCTGATAATAAACAAGCAATTAGCGAAACTTGTTAACTGGTTTACCCACCAATTCATAGAAAATAATGTCGGCCCTGTTTATGTCTCAATTCTGTGGATCGTTATTAAAAAGTTATAGACACTAAAAAAAAAATGAACTTTGTCAGTTTGAAAGCATGTTTAGCTTGTTTTGCAGCATCTTAAATGGAAAACTTGGAACAGGTGCAAATGATATTCAGTTCGAAACAAACTGGGTTCTTCTCCCGCCGAAATGAGAAACTAATCCTTTAGAAATGTAGGCAGCTGTGTTATGCTTTGTTGAAACTTTCTTGAAAGACTGAATTGGATATTCAGCCAATTGCTCTACAAATGGTTCTTTCGAATAAGCGCTCCTTCACCTCTTGGACATGAAGTGCATTATATCTACGCCAGAAATGTTTTTTTTAATCTCAATTTTTCCAATTTTCCGTTATTATTGCCTTTTTTCGTTATATTTTACTCCACCTTAATAAAAATTCATTTCAGTCTATCACTCCTGTTCATCTGTGCTAAATTACATATCAGCATTTAACTACTTTAAACGATTTTAAAAACGGCAAATAATTGAAAACTAGTTGAGAGAGCCAGCCTGGCCCTGTTGCTATATGCTATGAAGCACAGCTAAAAATCAGATAAACTAACAGGGTAGAAATGTTTACTGTGTGATAATATTGCTTTTTTTAAACAGAAAATTTTTGCTAAGAGGTATGATCATTGTTTACTGTCACCGTATCCAAACTGCAGAATTTCAAACGACGATTTTTACATATACAACAAGTTAAAATCTGTTTGCAGATCAGTATCTGAGGAGGCGTATTTTGGCTAATTGGTTTTATAGGAAATGACGAATCATAAGCCGGGTGGATATTTCACCTTTACCATAAATAGAGTACTGGTTGCTCTAAGGAGGCAGACGAATTTGCGAGAGAAGGGACACAATTAAACATCAAAAGTCTGTAAACAACATGAATACAACGACAAGTGGATCGAGTTTCTCCACTCAGCTGAATCCAACAGCACAAAAAATTGGAGAAACCTTTGCTTACTGCCTGATCTTTGTCGTTTCGTTGGTCGGGAATTCCTTTATAGCAGTAATTGTTTATAAGACGCAAACAATGCGAAAACCTATTAATTATTTTATCACCAACATGGCCATGTCCGACCTGCTGTTTCCAATATCAGTGGCTTATCAGTGGCTTATCAGTGGTCCTCTTGGCTGGTCCACTTCTTAGCGTCCCTCTCCAGTTTTGTGTCTATTCAGAGCCTGGTTCTCATAGCAGTGGACCGATTTGGAGCTGTGGTATTTCCTCTCCGTTCTCCACTCATCAGTTCAAAGCTGTGCCCCTTCTTCATTCTTGCCACGTGGATCGTCGCGTTAGCTCTCAATTCGCCACACGTTTTCGCCCACAAAATCGTTGAATACGCTGATGGAGTCGTGTCTTGTGACATGCAGTGGAGTGAAGCCTTTGGAGAGTCCTCATCTGAAGTAAATTACTTTTTTTCTGGACATGTTGTATTTTTTTACATCCCCACGGCCTTGTTGCTCATACTTTACTCCATCATCGTCATCAAGCTCAAGACACAGAAGATTCCAGGCGAGCAATCAAACAACGCTGAGGAGCAACGTGCCAAAAGAAACAGAAAGGTGCTAAAGATGGCCATTGTTATCGTCGTAGGGTTCCTACTGTGCTGGATACCCTTAAGTATGACACACTTACTACTGGTGTTTCAAAGGAATAGATGGTATAATTGTGACATAAGACTCTTCTATGAAATTGTCTATTTTATGGCCGTCTCAAATAGCGCCATCAACCCTTGCATCTGTTTTATTTTTAGTGGGAATTATCGCCAGGGACTTAAAAGACTCCTGAAATGTTTCAACGCAGCGCAACAGTAAATTAAAACCTCGCATTATACAAAAACAAATAGACATAGCGAACGGTTTTAGGAAATCTCATCCGTAAAAATTTTTATTGCTAAAAAGGTAACCATGTTCGTTTATTATTGCTTTCCTTTTACTTGCATGAAAATCGAAATTTATCGAATACTGCAACTGAACTTCACATTCAGAATAAGAAGATTAAGTAGACCAGTTGATTTGTAAGGAATAATACTTCTTTACAAACAGAGACTTGTAATAAATAGCTTATCCTTGAAAAGATAGCAGTTTTTTTCTAAAATTACACCTGGTTTAGGGACCCAAAATCCTCATGCGCCGATAATCATCTGACTAAACAAACAATAAACGAAACCTATTGACTAAGTCAACGATTCGTAGAAAATAATGTGGTCCCTTTTTATATCTTAAGTCAGTGGATCGTTATTAGAAAGTTGTAGAAACTGAAAAAAATAAATAAATGTTTGTCAGTTTCACGGCATATTTAGCTTGTTTGGTAGCGTCTTAGGTGAAAGCCTTGGAACAGGTGCAAACGTTATTTGTAAACAAAATGCGTTGTTTTCCTACCGAAATAAGAAACTAGTCCTTTAGAAATGCAGCAGTCATGAGTTATATTTGCTTTCAAGTTGAAACTCAGTCTTGAAAGACTGAATTGGATATTCAGCCAATTGCTCTACAAATGGTTCTTTCGAATAAGCGCTCCTTCACCTCTTGGACATGAAGTGCATTATATCTACGCCAGAAATGTTTTTTTTAATCTCAATTTTTCCAATTTTCCGTTATTATTGCCTTTTTTCGTTATATTTTACTCCACCTTAATAAAAATTCATTTCAGTCTATCACTCCTGTTCATCTGTGCTAAATTACATATCAGCATTTAACTACTTTAAACGATTTTTAAAAAGGCAAATAATTGAAAACTAGTTGAGAGAGCCAGCCTGGCCCTGTTGCTATATGCTATGAAGCACAGCTAAAAATCAGATAAACTAACAGGGTAGAAATGTTTACTGTGTGATAATATTGCTTTTTTTAAACAGAAAATTTTTGCTAAGAGGTATGATCATTGCTTACTGTCACCGTATCCAAACTGCAGAATTTCAAACGACGATTTTTACATATACAACAAGTTAAAATCTGTTTGCAGATCAGTATCTGAGGAGGCGTATTTTGGCTAATTGGTTTTATAGGAAATGACGAATCATAAGCCGGGTGGATATTTCACCTTTACCATAAATAGAGTACTGGTTGCTCTAAGGAGGCAGACGAATTTGCGAGAGAAGGGACACAATTAAACATCAAAAGTCTGCAAAAAACATGAATACAACGACAAATGGATCGAGCTGCTCCACTCAGCTGAATCCAACAGCACAAAAAATTGGAGAAACCTTTGCTTACTGCCTGATCTTTGTCGTTTCGTTGGTCGGGAATTCCTTTATAGCAGTAATTGTTTATAAGACGCAAACAATGCGAAAACCTATTAATTATTTTATCACCAACATGGCCATGTCCGACCTGCTGTTTCCAATATTTTTGTTTCCGCGGAATCTAACAGATCTGTACGTGGACTATCAGTGGCTTATCAGTGGTCCTCTTGGCCAGGCGTTGTGTAAGCTGGTGCACTTCTCAGCGTCTGTCTCCAGTTTTGTGTCTATTCAGAGCCTGGTTCTCATAGCAGTGGACCGATTTGGAGCTGTGGTATTTCCTCTCCGTTCTCCACTCATCAGTTCAAAGCTGTGCCCCTTCTTCATTCTTGCCACGTGGATCGTCGCGTTAGCTCTCAATTCGCCACACGTTTTCGCCCACAAAATCGTTGAATACGCTGATGGAGTCGTTTCTTGTGACATGCAGTGGAGTGAAGCCTTTGGAGAGTCCTCATCTGAAGTAAATTACTTTTTTTCTGGACATGTTGTATTTTTTTACATCCCCACGGCCTTGTTGCTCATACTTTACTCCATCATCGTCATCAAGCTCAAGACACAGAAGATTCCAGGCGAGCAATCAAACAACGCTGAGGAGCAACGTGCCAAAAGAAACAGAAACGTGCTAAAGATGGCCATTGTTATCGTCGTAGGGTTCCTACTGTGCTGGATACCCTTAAGTATGACACACTTACTACTGGTGTTTGAAAGGGATAGATGGTATAATTGTGACATAAGACTCTTCTATGAAATTGTCTATTTTATGGCCGTCTCAAATAGCGCCATCAACCCTTGCATCTGTTTTATTTTTAGTGGGAATTATCGTCAGGGACTTAAAAGACTCCTGAAATGTTTCAACGCAGCGCAACAGTAAATTAAAACCTCGCATTATACAAAAACAAATAGACATAGCGAACGGTCTTAGGAAATCTCATCCGTAAAAATTTTTATTGCTAAAAAGGTAACCATGTTCGTTTATTATTGCTTTCCTTTTACTTGCATGAAAATCGAAATTTATCGAATACTGCAACTGAACTTCACATTCAGAATAAGAAGATTAAGTAGACCAGTTGATTTGTAAGGAATAATACTTCTTTACAAACAGAGACTTGTAATAAATAGCTTATCCTTGAAAAGATAGCAGTTTTTTTTCTAAAATTACACCTGGTTTAGGGACCCAAAATCCTCATGCGCCGATAATCATCTGACTAAACAAACAATAAACGAAACCTATTGACTAAGTCAACGATTCGTAGAAAATAATGTGGTCCCTTTTTATATCTTAAGTCAGTGGATCGTTATTAGAAAGTTATAGCCTATTATTGCCTTTTTTCGTTATATTTTACTCCACGTTAATAAAAATTCATTTCAGTCTATCACTCCTGTTCATCTGTGCTAGATTACATATCAGCATTTAACTACTTTAAACGATTTTTAAAAAGGCAAATAATTGAAATCTAGTTGAGAGAGCCAGCCTGGCCCTGTTGCTATATGCTATGAAGCACAGCTAAAAATCAGATAAACTAACAGGGTAGAAATGTTTACTGAGTGATAATATTGCTTTTTTTAAACAGAAAATATTTGCTAAGAGGTATGATCATTGTTTACTGTCACCGTAACCAAACTGCAGAATTTCAAACGACGATATTAACATATACAATAAGTTAAAATCTGTTTGCAGATCAGTATCTGAGGAGGCGTATTTTGGCTAATTGGTTTTATAGGAAATGACGAATCATAAGCCGGGTGGATATTTTACCTTTATCATAAATAGAGTACTGGTTGCTCTAAGCAGGCAGACGAATTTGCGAGAGAAGGGACACAATTAAACATCAAAAGTCTGCAAAAAACATGAATACAACGACAAATGGATCGAGCTGCTCCACTCCGCTGAATCCAACAGCACAAAAAATTGGAGAAACCTTTGCTTACTGCCTGATCTTTGTCGTTTCGTTGGTCGGGAATTCCTTTATAGCAGTAATCGTTTATAAGACGCAAACAATGCGAAAACCTATTAATTATTTTATCACCAACATGGCCATGTCCGACCTGCTGTTTCCAATATTTTTGTTTCCGCGGAATCTAACAGATCTGTACGTGGACTATCAGTGGCATATCAGTGGTCCTCTTGGTCAGGCCTTGTGTAAGCTGGTCCCCTTCTTAACGACTGTCTCCGTTTTTGTGTCTATTCAGAGCCTGGTTCTCATAGCAGTGGACCGATTTGGAGCTGTGGTATTTCCTCTCCGTTCTCCACTCATCAGTTCAAAGCTGTGCCCCTTCTTCATGCTTGCCACGTGGATCGTCGCCATCGCTGTCGGTTGGCCTAACTTGTTCTTCCAAATTGTTAAATACGCTGATGGAGTCGTGTATTGTACCATGCAGTGGAGTGAAGCCTTTGGAGAGTCCTCATCTGAAGTAAATTACTTTCTTTCTCTATATGGTTTATCTTTTTACATCCCCACGGCCTTGTTGATCATACTTTACTCCATCATCGTCATCAAGCTCAAGACACAGAAGATTCCAGGCGAGCAATCAAACAACGCTGAGGAGCAACGTGCCAAAAGAAACAGAAACGTGCTAAAGATGGCCATTGTGATCGTCGTAGGGTTCCTACTGTGCTGGATACCCTTAAGTATGACACACTTACTACTGGTGTTTGAAAGGGATAGATGGTATAATTGTGACATAAGACTCTTTTATGAAATTGTCTATTTTATGGCTGTCTCAAATAGCGCCATCAACCCTTGCATCTGTTTTATTTTTAGTGGGAATTATCGCCAGGGACTTAAAAGACTCCTGAAATGTTTCAACGCAGCGCAACAGTAAATTAAAACCTCGCATTATACAAAAACAAATAGACATAGCGAACGGTTTTAGGAAATCTCATCCGTAAAAATTTTTATTGCTAAAAAGGTAACCATGTTCGTTTATTATTGCTTTCCTTTTACTTGCATGAAAATCGAAATTTATCGAATACTGCAACTGAACTTCACATTCAGAATAAGAAGATTAAGTAGACCATTTGATTTGTAAGGAATAATACTTCTTTACAAACAGAGACTTGTAATAAATAGCTTATCCTTGAAAAGATAGCAGTTTTTTTCTAAAATTACACCTGGTTTAGGGACCCAAAATCCTCATGCGCCGATAATCATCTGACTAAACAAACAATAAACGAAACCTATTGACTAAGTCAACGATTCGTAGAAAATAATGTGGTCCCTTTTTATATCTTAAGTCAGTGGATCGTTATTAGAAAGTTATAGAAACTGAAAAAAATAAATAAATGTTTGTCAGTTTCACGGCATATTTAGCTTGTTTGGTAGCGTCTTAGGTGAAAGCCTTGGAACAGGTGCAAACGTTATTTGTAAACAAAATGCGTTGTTTTCCTACCGAAATAAGAAACTACTCCTTTAGAAATGCAGCAGTCATGAGTTATATTTGCTTTCAAGTTGAAACTCAGTCTTGAAAGACTGAATTGGATATTCAACTAATTGCTGTACGAATGGTTCCCTCGAATAAGCGCTCCTTCACCTCACGGACTTTAAGCGCATATCAGCTCCAGACTGAAATGTTTCATTTTTTCTGCGGAATATTTTCCCAGTCCCCGATGATACCGTGGATCAGCGAAAGCTCGGACTAATAAACCAAGTACAATAGCTTAAGGTTAAGGCTTCCCTTTAACCATTGAACAATCATTTTTTTTTTCACTTTTCTGTTATTAGTGCTTTTTTCTTCGTTATATTTTACTCCACGTAAATTATAAAAATTCATTTTCTATCACCCCTTTTCATCTGTGCTAGATTTACCTATCGGCTGTGAACTACTTTCAAGGATTTTAAAAAACGAAACTCATCTTTGACTTACCAGATGCAACAAAAAACTGGTGTGGTCAATGTTTACGCAAGCGCTTTTTATTGGAAGATGTAAAAAGCCTATTTTTCTTGCTAACAAACGCCTTCTTTCCCTGCCCAAGCAAGAACCTGGGCCTTGAAATAGCAGGGGCAAACAAAGAAGACCAAAAAAGCTCGGTCTGAATAGGAATAACAAATTTCAACAAATTGTTCTGACGGTGGTTTCTACCGAAATTATGCAAATTATGCATTTGCGTTGCCCGCATTAAATGCTAGTGCCTATCTCTCCTCGCGAGTTTTTGGGACCCAAAATCCTCATGCACCGATAATCATCTGACTAAACAAACAATAAACGAAACCTATTGACTAAGTCAACGATTCGTGGAGAATAATGTGCTCCCTTTTTATATCTTAATTCAGTGGATCGTTATTCAGAGAAACTTATAGAAACTGAAGAAAGTAAATTAAAGTTTGTCATGTTTAGCTTGTCTTGTAGCGCCTTAGGTGAAAAACTTGGAGTAGTTGGAAACGTTATTTCGAAACAAACTGCGTTGTTTTCCTACCGAAATGAGAAACTAGTCCTTTAGAAATGAGGCAGTCGTGTGTTATATTTGCTTTCAAGTTGAAGCTCAGTGTTGAAAGACTGAATTGGATATTCAGCTAATTGCTGTACGAATGGTTCCCTCGAATAAGAGCTCCTTCACCTCACGGACTTTAAGTGCATCATATCAGCTCCAGACTGAAATGTTTCATTTTTTAGTAGTTATAGAGTTGGCGGTTCTAGACCACTTTCAAAGAAAGTGTTCTAAAACCAAGCCAACTCTGTAACTACTTTTCCATTAGATGAAATCTATATGTTTTTTTTTTCATGGCGCCATTTTTTATGCATTGGGGAACAAAAGCGGAGCTTTTGTGAGGCAGTGAATTGATCGCAAAGCGATCAAGAGGGGAAGTTTCTTTTTGCGATGCTGGTTCCATTTTATGGATAACTATATGTATTTTATTACATGGGCTGAATTGATTGGATTTGGATACTATATGTTGTATCTCATGATGCATCCAACGCATTATTCAATCACGTGATTCCACACCACAGGAAGTCTTTCTCAGAAACAAGTCTGGACATGTCTGATGAAAACAGGAAATGACTCAGCCATTTTACAAGGTCATGATATCACATGATCTCTATTGACCAATTAAAAACGTACCCATAAATTACTTTTTCGTGTAAAAATATCAGAAAATGTTCCAGTTTGATAAAAAGAGCAGAAGTATCTTCCGGTTGACAAAAAAATGAACTCATTTGATTTTATAGTGACCATATGCTAAACTTTGTTTTCCCCCTTTTAATATATATCTTTTATCATCAAAGCAGCTGAGTGACACTTTATTGAGCTCATAGCTTCCGAGTTGATGTTTGCTGCTTCTAATAGTTTTCATAGTATGTTTAATTTGCTTGTTTTTAAATAAAACATTTTTGTAGTCAGTATGTTTGATGTTGTTCTTTATTATATTTTTCTTGATTCCTTTGGCTGTTTTTTCGCATTTCCGGTTGTCTTTTATGTAGCTATACATTTTTGATCGCAAACCGACGAATTCTTTTATTGGAATACTGCAAGCTTCATCTTTGAATTTACCGATTACCTTCTTGTTTGTTGTATCGAAATACGGCGAGCTTTCTGGGTAGTCGCTGTTGTCAAATCGATCTTTGTCATTCCAAAAGTCTTGGTAAACATCTTCTGCTTCGATTTCATATGTTAATGAGTCTGTGTCTGTGAATAATAATTTGGCTTTGTTTCCATACTTGTTTTTGATGTAATTATAATGGAAATTATACATCAATGTTTTGCTCAGATCAAGGATACACATTCCGACATATGCCGGCCTGTTTAAAGTGAGCGTTTCTTTTATTTTATGAACTGCTACCAAATTCTCGTTGAAGATCTTACTGCTTACATAAGTTGGTTTACTTACCATTTTCAATAGTTTCCTATTATCTGAGATAAGTCGAATATCAATGCGTTTTCGTAAATTTTCCATTGTTTTACCAAAAACTGAGTTATTCATAAGTTTGAAGAAATCTTTTTCGAATGAATTTTTTGCTTGAGTACGTTTTATTGTATTAAAGCTAATGTACTCTTTGAGCCAAGGCGACTGATTGAATTCTAACACTCGATGGACTTTGTTTATTTTCAATCCAAGATCAAGGTACAGTTGCAGGTTTCTGTAATGCAGAACATATTTTTCTTTATTGCTTAATGTAGGGATTAGTTTGCTTACTAGTCCTGTCGATATATTGTATTTTGTAGCTATTGTTTTACAATACTCAGACAGCATATCTTTATTAACACAAACTCTCTCGGCCGCTACTGGGTAGTCATTATGAAGATCATGCAACTCTTTTGGGTATTCTAAATCAACTTCTATTAACAATCCTTTATTACTGTCTTCATTATACTGAGCTAAATTGATTTTATTAATCTGCTTTTCCGTCAACCATTTGAAACCCCCAGTAGGGAGATATTGGCTCATTGCCCAACCGTATAAATTATTTGCATCAAGGTAAATAATGTATTTTGACGGCATATTCTCATCATATTCACTCATGTACTTATTATTCGCTTTCCCATATCGATTGGCAATGTAAGATATACCACCACGCATACCTCTTTCAATAAATTGAAACATATCTATGTCTGTCATTAGTTCTAATTGAATATTAGTCATCTTCAACATGGCGTCCCAACTCAAACCAGGGCTAGTGAAATAGTGGCATGGGTCTAATTTGTAATACTGAAGACATGTTTTGCGGAAGTTTTCAAACACATCAGCTAATAAAAGGATATCAGACTTGAGATATAAATTATGGTATTCACCCATTGTTTTTAATTGAAATGTATTCCACACTTTCTTAGCATGACAATAATCTTCATCTGAAATATGCTCATTATTTAATATGCTGTAAAATTCTTCTTTAGTCGGTAATTCTGTTTTACTGAATTTCTCAAAACTGTCCATGTAATCATACGGATAAATACCTTTTCGTGTCATGAGATTTAATTTTTCTTTTTGGAATCTTTTGCTTGTATACTTTAAAGCTTCTGCTGGTAAGTTGCTAACTAATTTATCCAAACTTGAACTCATAAACTGGAAACTGTCGATAAATGTTAGATGATTGCCAAGCATAAAAGCCATATACTTCTCCATGTTATGTGGAATAGCATTGATATTCATTTGTTTCTCCTCTCCTTTATTATTTTTGTATGCATGTTTCTTAACAATAGCTCCAATCTCTTGCATAATGAAATGACTGTCGTAACCTCTCAAATTATGGAATATGACTGGAATTTTTATTTCTTTTGGGTTTATTCTAAGTTTCAGATTACATTCTTGGTGAGCTGAGCCTCTGAATTTACCTGTAATATGGCAATGATCTCTCACTTGAATGTCTTTTTCAGTATATTTTTTATCACAGATGTGGCATGTTGTTGCTTTTTTGAATTCCTGTTCATTCTCTTCTGTCATTCTCAATGGTTTATTGAAATATTTTTTCATTACTCTTTTGCAGTATTTCACTTCTTCTAAAATATTTTCCATGAATTTATAAACAGCCTTTTCACCTCTGTATAGTTGTATTGGTTTTGTATATTTGTCGTCATAACAGCAGACAACCTTGTACCCATATCCACAGTCTGTATGTTTTTGGTATTCTTCTGTGTATGATTTATTACCTTTTTGTTGGCATCCATGAATCTTCTCTGTTATAGCCTCGAAATCGGCATAAATTACAAATGGTACAGGTTGCTGTTTATGAAAGTTGTTGAATTTCAGTATGTTATTGTCTTTGTTGGGCATTTTAATTGCTTGAGTGCCGTTCACTTGTATGCAAATATCTTTGTGGTTGCTTAATACCCTGTCTGAACTAAAACATTGCAGACAGTGCATACAAAAGTGTTTCCTGTGTTCATGTTTTGTTTGGTTATACATGAATCTGTTAAAATCCTTTATAAGAACATAATGCTTGTTTTCTTTTTCAGTTACCAGAAGTAGTTCCATATGATCTTTATTCTTTTCTTTGGAAACATAGATTGGGTACGGCTGTTTGTTTTCGTATCCGAAAACGCTTATATTGACACTGTTCTGCTTCTCGATTCTATTGTAATGTTTGACAGCTATTGGAAATTCAACACCTGAGTAATCTAATTTATTGACATATTCTTTGTCAGATTTTTTTATTCTTTGAGGATATTTATCTTGTGGGTTTAAGTGCCTGATATGACACCATCTGAAACATTCATTATCCTCATTTTTCATGTTTATTAAGCCCTTCTTTGAATTTCTCAGTTCGTTAGGCAGTTGGATATATGAGGATCCATTCATTGGCTTGTATTTGACAATGTTGAGGTAATGGCTATCAACTGATTGTACCGTCCATCCTGAACCTTCTGATATCCGTTGAGCTATTTTATTCATTATCAGTTGTTTTGTTGATTGTAATGAATCAGTAATTTCCATTTGGTTGATTATTGTTTGGGGTGTGCTATTGAAATATGCAGGCTTTTCAACTATTTCACCATCAGAAATTTTATTGAATGTGACTTTCAATGTTTCAACGTATTTCAAGCCTTTCATTTCATTCAACAAAGTCATTACACGTTGTTCTATAGCCTTTCTAGTGTTTTGCATTTGAATTAAAGGGTCTTTATTGTTTCTGATGCCGATTTCAAATGACTTTGTATAACCTTTTAAAGCTTTGTCTATTTGTTGTATTATGGTTCTTGGTGCCGGAACAGGTTTTTTAACAGCATTTTTCTTAGTTCTTGGTGCTGGGACTGGTTTGTAATTATCCCGGAACTCTGCTGGTGGTTGAATAATATTATCTTCATACTGCTTGACCATTTCTTTAACACTCTTACGAGGTGTTGGTATTGGTCTTCTTTTTTGTTGAACTGGCTTCTTATTTTCCTGCTTCAGAAGCAATTTGATGAGTTTTGATTTGCTGAGTTTTTTCAAACTAGCTTTATCCATATATATATATAATTAGATTTTTCCATTCTATATATAACTATAGTATAATATTATTTAAATAGTTTTAATCTGCGTTTAAATATAGTCGAGAATTCAAATGATCCTGTCATGGATCCTTCGAACTGTAATTGTAACTTATAACTTATATAGGTCAACAAATCCCATAATATCAAGTTGGTAGCAGTTGAAATTGTCTATATAATCTGAACATTTATCACATATCATAGTCTCTACATAGTTAGGAAACTCACCAGTAATTAGTAGATGTGTCGCTGGTGAATGACAGTATCTATGAAATTTACAAATAATTAGGTTATATCTCTTATCTATTTCATCACTAATTCGTGATATTTTTTGTTCTAATCTTTTGATTTTCAACATTGTCTTATTTAATTTCATTCTATATACTATAGTAAAGATATTTTTTTAAGTACTTTTAATCTGCGTTCAAACACAGTCAAGAATTCAAATGATCCGCGATTTGATCCTTTGAACTGTAATTATGAAACATTATTATGCATTATGTCCTTGCATTATGTCAATTATTTTTCTCCATGATATTGATGCAATGCTATTTTTTTGGTGCTTTATCGTCTTCAAATGACAATGCTTGCCAGCCAGTGTATAGTTACGACCTGTTTTACAAATATCACAATACCATTCTTTGTCTAGCATGTACTTTGTTTTGCTTTTTTTTAAAGCCTCCTTTCTGGCTTCTTCAGTTAAATATACTTTTGGTCTTCCAGGACTTCTCTTAACATTATGATTTTCCATATATAATACTATATGTTTATTTTTAAATCACTTTAGCTTATGCGTTTAAATTCATTATATTCTGTTTCAATTCGTTTGTAGATTTTTGCTCTTTCTTCTAAGAAATCTGACAAATACGTATGTGTTTCATTTTCCGTCCATTCAATATATCTTTCTTTTAGATATTTTTGGTATTTAGTATTTTTATCATTATCATAATAGAAATCTTCAGACTCAGACTCAGACTCAGAAGATTCAGACTCGGATTCTGTATTGTATTTGGAATTCATATGTTCACATACGTAAAATAGTTCAAAAATGTCTTTTAATTGTCTATAGACTTGTGCACTTTTTTTCAAGTAATTCGAAAGAGGACTTTTTTTGGTATTTTGCATCAATTTCTCATGACTACACGTGATAAATTCTTCATAAACTGCCTTACAATCCAGGCGTGATTGATTGAATTTATGTTTTCTTGTCATTAAATGTTTCTTTTCTTTATTAAAAATATATTTCTTACAGACTTCACAATACCGTTCTTGTATTTCAGTATCCATCTATATATATGTATATATTAGATTGTTTGTAAATCCTTCATTGGAACCCAACTGTTGAATTCATCACTATACCCCTTCCACTTCACCAAAGCTTGTTTCTTCTTATAATCCCTCCGAATAACTTTATCAATTCTGAATACCTGTTGTTCAGCTTTCAGTAATTCAGGTTCATAGAAACTCCCTTTAATCTCTTCATCTCTCAGATCCTTTAGTTTGTATGTGATTGGATTCGTATGTTGTATTTTATCAATGGTAAATATTTCTTCACTAAAATTTTCAGTATAGCCTTTATCAAAGACTTTTCTCTTGTATTTGCTTATCCTTACTTTATCACCGACTTTGAACTTTGGTTTTTGTCTTGATGTTTCCATATCACCGTACAGATTAAAGTAAACAACTCCTTCATTTTTCTTTTTGCTTGCTTCTGTAGGTGTCATCTTTGTGCTTGAATGTCTGGTATTGTTATACTGTTTCACTAATTTGGGTAACATTTCAAGATACTGTGTATTACCTTGAACAGTAAACTGCTTCCACATCTTGGTTTTGATTGTACGGTTCCATCTTTCACAAACTGACGACTTTTCCTCATTCTCAGTTGAGTACAAGGTTATTTTATTCTTATCCAGTAGTTCCTTAACATGTTTATTATAATACTCTTTTCCTTTATCTGTCCAAAGATATTCCGGTTTTCTGCCTTCTTTTAAAATGGTTTTCAATGCTTCAGCAACGGTTTCACCTTTTTTATCCTTCAAAGGAATGATCCAACCGTATTTAGAGAATACATCTAAAACCATAAGAAGATATCTGTAGCCAGCGTTCCATCGACTGAATTTTTGCATCTCAACGATATCTGAACACCATGTCTCGTCAATATGGTTTACAATTACCCGCCGCCGGGTGAAGTTACGCTTTATCGGTTTATGAAGCTCATCAGCTAATTTTTCTTGCCAGTTTTCTTCACTCGACGGCCTTTCACGTTTTTTGTCTTCCTTTGTTTTACACCAAGACCTAGTTTTTGTTTTGTGTTGATTAGAAATCGTGCTGTTTGTCCCCATTTTGGCATCTGTCCATAAGGTATTTTATCCAATGACTTGACCATTACTTTGTCGCATTCACCTTTGTCCTTCCCCATGTCATAACAAATATCATGATGAGCTGATATTCTATCAACTTCATTGTAAGGTTGTACGTGCCACTTGGTGACCTCTCCAGTGTTTTTATCGTACTCTAACTGTTTATCGAGAGGGTTATATGCCCCCATGTATTTATACTTTCCAGGAGTCCATCCAGCTTTTGGTGTCGGTAATTTCCCAATTAGTTTATGGATATCAACACCAGCGCCATCCAAATCCTTTCTGTCGGTTTTATACTTTCTATTTGGTCTAATTTTGGTTGATAATTGATCAAGAGCTTGACTTCCGACATTTTGAATCATTGGATTCAACTTATCCAGAGCATAATCGATAGCCTTTTTCTGCAGTTTTGGGTTTCTCAATGCTTCTGATCCATAATATCTTCCCATTTCAACTGCCTTTTTTCCAAGCCAAGGAATACCGTGGTGAATCAATAAATCAGTACCAGTCGATGCTACTGTATCTAGTACGCCCCCTCCAAGAGAGGGCTGTACTAGTTTCCCTGTTTTTGTTTAACGAATTTAGTCTTTGTAATACCACAAGAAGCGCATACACATTCCATCATCATTCGTCCGTTTTTGGCTCTAACAAATCTTTCACTACCAGGTAGACATTCAGTGACTCTTTTTTCTTTCACACAATATGATTTTACCATATATATATATGAGTTAGATATTTTTAAAATACCGTTCTAAGAATTTCTCATTCTTTATTGTATCATGTATGTCAAACACTTTCAATAGATTAAAATATGATATCCCTTTGTTCATCTCATTTAAAAAGTATAAACAGAAGTAACCACATGTTGTCGTCAGTAAATTTTGTATTTGATTGTTCTGATGAAGCAATGTTAAATTCTTTTTTCTCGCGTGATTGACCATTTCTTGGAAGGGAGGCAAACCAAAGCTATCAAAGTAATTGAGGACTTTGTCCTTAACATAATTAGCCACCCAATGACTCCCTGACATATAACTCGGTTCAAGATTGTAAATGAATAGAGCCTGTCTATGATTGTGAGGAACATTTTCATCTCTTGACAATACATCATTAATTGGGATATTCAGATATTTACACCATTTTATTAAATCATAATTACTTAATGGGACATTCTTATGGAATTCGGGTTTTACAACAGAATGTTGAGAAGAGGGACGTTTTTGAAGGGTGAGTTCTTGCCTAATAGTAGACCTTCGCCCTTTTTCTGAGCTTTTCTTTTTTTTTAAATTCCCATACCGATTGTATCGTTCGGCCAATTTCCATAAAAAGGTGGAGTTCTATACATCGGAACTAACAAACCACCATCTTGATTATCATTGGTTAGTTGTGATATAGATCTGGGTGGTCTTTGTTTCGGTTGACCCATCTGAGGGGCACCTTTACCAGTGATTTTCTTTAATGCCTCAATAGCAAGAGGAGCAGCTATACCAGCCAAAAGAGTCCCTAGAAAGCCACCCTGTTGTACTTTAGTCGGTTTTATATGAACACCAGAGCCTGTTTGTAGAGCATTTAATATATCTTGTTTTTGTTTTGTGGTCAAAAGATGTTTATATGCTATCAACTGGTTGATTTTATTTTGTGGTATGAGAAACCCACCAGTTTGAATTCCTTTTCCAGATATCTTTTTGATGATCTGAGATGCTCCTTCACTAGCTGCTCCAGCTAAAGCCGACAATCCAAGAGTCTTAGCAATCGTTGGAGCAAAAGTTCGTCCCAGATTCAAAACTGTAGACAGAAGAGATCCACCTAATTGCTTTCGAATGTTTGTTTTTGCTAGTTTGATGTCCATTCCCTTTTTCAATTTTCTATTTTTATCCAATCGCTTAACTATATTCTGAGGTACGTATAGAGTGTCATTCCCAGATAATGAATCCTTTGTCAGTCTCAAAACGATAGTTTCTCTTTTATGATACGCGCTACTAAGATTCTTTTTCTGGTTTGGTGATAAACTAACTTTAATTTCGTATAGTTGTGTCATATATTATATGTTAGATAAATTCTATTTTAAAAAACATATTAATCTAAATTTTCATCGATGTAAAACTTATTTATTTAAACTATCATCAATTCGTTTCCAACTGTCTTAACAACAACCTCACTCTCGTAAAATACAATGCTATGAGCTCGGACGTTTGCTGCTGGGGCTACATTGAGACGATAATGGAGAATCAACTGTTTAGGATCTCTTGTCACTACCTCTTTCTGATATGACAAATCGAAATAGATAAGACCATATAAACTGGTGTAATTTGCTATATTCAATTGTGTCCCACTGTTATAATCGTTTTTACGAAATGCATAACTCATAAGATCATTGAATATCCTAATTTTTGAATCTGCATCATATTCGAGCTCTGGGTAAAAAACGTTATTCCCATATTCAAGCCTACAGCTTGATAAAGAGCTGTTAGCATTAGCTGCATTGAGTTTGAAAGTGTCAAACAAATATGGACTCCTCTCTTCTTCATTATTATTTGGTGCATCTGTCCGTTGGAGATAAACAAAAACATGTTTAACGTGGTCGATAGCTGGACTGATTTGAAACATATTCTGAATAGCTCTGGTATTTGCTGACTGATTGTAGAGATCTCGCATATATGTCCAGGTTGTTGGCTTGAGAAACTCTGAAACGAAATTACTATACATAATGTCTTTTGGGATCAATCTTGGTAGCCAAAGATACAATCTTTTTACTACAACCCTTCCATCGTCAGCCGCTCCTGCTTTGTGAATTAATTCACTGTCTTCGTTAAGTGTAAGTTCAATTGTGAGCTGCATCGGAGGCAACATTTTTCTTTCTAATTCTTGAAAAAAACTGTATCGGTTCAACGGTATCAAATCGTTAATCGATCTAGCTCCACCATTACCATCATCCTGAGCAGCTTGGGTTAAAATGCGGCGGGATTCGAAACCTGAATTTGTATTTGCTGTTGTATTATCAGTATCAAGATACCAAAACGAATTCTTTCCAACGGATCTACTATAATCATCACTGTATTCAAGAAGATTTTTGACATTCGTTATTCGATGTAGATTATCACTCTCATACACGATTTTGCCTGAAGATTTGATAACCATATGTCTGATTAGACTGTGAGATCCGTTTATCATTGTGATGCGATCTGCTGCAGCATATCCAGTACCATCTGCCCTTTTTTGAAGCTCTTTGGTTACTTCTATATACCCATTGAAAAAATCGAACATTGTCGACCTATCGTTGATTGTGAATCTGTAACCTGTCTTTTTCTGGCTTTGATTGTTAGCAGGTTGCTCAATGACATTATCCAAATGGAAACGAACGTATTCATATCGTTGTAGATTTTCATTTGTTCTGAAACTCATTTATATGAGTAGTTTAGATAAAATTCACTTTTTAATAACCAGTACCAGATATAAGTCTATTCAGAATTGTGTTGTAATCTTCTTGTTTTGGTTTAGTAGGTTTGGTAGGTTTCATTGGTTGTTTAGTTGAACCATGTAATTTTCTCATAATAAGCTCTCCGCTTTTTTCAGCTGCTTTTTTTCCCAGTTTGTCTCCAGCATGTGAAATACCAGATTCAAGCGCTTTTTTGGCAAAAGGTTTTAAAACCATTTCTGGAACTTTACTTAACACCCTTCCAACTGGTTTGAAAATGTTATCAACAATAATCCCAGATCCTTTATGCTTATACACAAAACGACCTAGTTTCGGGTGATAAATTCGCTTGTATTCATACGACGACATATATAACTATTAGTTAGATAAATCTTTCTTCTCTCTTAAAATCAAACTGAATGAAGTGTCACTATGATTAAGATCAATGATTCTTCGTTTGCCGTCGGTGATATAAATCCGAATTTTATGAATCGTATTTTTATTGACTGGATTGAACTGTACTCGTCGAGGCTCTTGTGTGAAACTATAACTCGGAGTGAGAGTTGAGGTACTGAAACTATATATAATATCTGACTCTTCACCATCGACAAGACTATCACTTATCAAATCACAATGAACATTCAATATTTCTCTGTCTTGTGAGAGATTAGGAATGTAATCTCCAACATTTACACTACTTAAATGTAAAGAATAATCTTTTTATTGAAACCAATAAGATCATTAAAATTACTTTTAGTGAGATCTAATCTGTAATTTGGGGCTAGTGTTATTATTGTCCTGAATACAGTATCGTTAAACTCCAGAGTGATTGGATATTGAGGGTTTGATGAGGTTCCTGTTTTTGTTTTTTCTTTGATTAAATTGTCAAAATCAATGTAATTCCATACTCCAGGATTGAATATAATTTCCGTCCAATTAGCACCACTATCTGCCGAATATCTTATTTTCTGATTATTGAGTTCGTTTGTCACATTAAACCAAGTGAATGACATCGAAATGATTCGGTCTAGGCCGATTTCATATTGTCTGTTTGAATCTAGTATTACCGGATTACTGTATTTGATTGTGAAATCCGATGGTTTATTACCATTTTGGTTTTTTACTGTATGACTGGATAATACAAGTTGTCTATTCATTTATATGATTAGTTTAGACTAAAATAGTTTTTGTATATTTTGTTGTATTGTGACTTATTGAGTATTGAATTTCTCAACAAGATGTCGAGAAGAGCGACGCCTGTATTCCGTAGTTCGATGCTATTATTTCCAGCAATCATCGATCCGATAATCAGTTCAAGTTTTTTCATCATTTCTGTTGGATTATTGAAAAACATTATCTGTCCACCTTTTTTTGTTTTTTTCTTCAAACCAGACCCTTTAATAGATTTGAGTTTTTGGAGTTTTTGTTGATGGTAATTCATATAATCAGTAAGAACCTTTCTTGTATCTTGAATAATTTTTCTTCGATATTGAGCCTCAGCTTCAGTAATCAAACCACTATTTAATTTTTTAGTGATATCACTCCAATAACCATTTAGTTGTTGCCGTTTCTTTTTAGCCTTTTTAAGGGTTTTGGTAAGATAAGATTTCCTCTTTTTGTCATTCATATCTTCTTGCTGAAGTCGTAATTCAATATCATCATAGTTAGGAATTTGAAGTTCATCTAAAGCTTGATTTATTCTATCCTCTTCAAGAATTTCATAATCTGGTACTTCTTCTTCGTACTCAGGTGGAAGATCTTCAGGTTCATACATGTATTCTGGATCTATATACATTTGTTTTTTACCTGATGCTAAATCCTCAAGGACATCTTCATAAGATGGAGGTTTTGGAACCAATTGTTTCTCGTTTTCAGGTAAAACAGGTTGATCAAATAGATCTTCCAATCCATAATCAGGCACTTCATCATCAATAGCTATTCCATAATCTGGAACAGGTCGCTTTTTCTTTGGTAATCTTCTCAACGGTGCTTTTGGGGCTGTAAGTTCCTTTAACTCAGATGTTATAGGTTTGAAAAGTTTCTCTGCCTCGACTTCACCCATTTGATCAGATATCTTTTTTTGTTTTATTGTATCTCTTACTGTGTTAATCTTTTTACCAAGCTCGGATCGTTTCTCAGCCATTTCTTTCCATTTGAGTAAACTCATTATATCATTTGTTTACATAAAATTTCGTATTTTGTTCGGAAAAATTAGGGTTATCATATATAAAAACGCTCGCATAGCGTGTCGCATAGCGTGTCGCATAGCGTGTGAAATTGTATAACATAATATCATATGAGAATTCAAAATTACGACATCCAAGATGATGACAATGACGATTTTGTTCAATTAAAGAGTTTCATGCCAAACCGATGTTTTAGGATGCTTATTTGTGCTCCCTCTGGTGGTGGTAAAACAAACCTTCTGCTGGATATGATCTACAGACTCTTATACTTTGACAAGATATACCTTTATGCTCGAAATCTCTCCCAAAGCAAATATAAGCATCTGCTGAAATTTCTTGAACCAATATCAAAAGATGTCGGTTATGACGTGATAGAAGCAAGTAACGATGAAATCATCCCTCTCACAGATTTGTCTGATGAAAACCAAAAATTAATCATATTTGATGACTATTTGAATACAGGTAAGAAAAATGACGAACGGATACGAGACTACTTCACCAATTCAAGAAATAAAAATTGTTGTTGTATATATTTGAGTCAAAGCTATTACGGAACCGATAAAACAATAAGACTGAATAGTTCACATTTTTGTGTTTTTGATTTTCCTTCTATAAACGAGCAATCCATGATTTGCCGAGAACTGAACATAAATAAATCAGATTATCAGAAAGCTACTAAGGATCCATATAGTTTTTTGTATGTTGATAAGGTCAAAAAAAAGGTAGCCCGAAATTTCGACGAAAAAATCTAAACTAATATTATATGAGTTATACAAACGGTATTCTTAATCATGATGATTCTCAAGGACTAAGTAAAATAGGTTTAAGAGGTTTACCTGGTATTGGATTTAAATTAGATGCTAATAATGATTATGATATGCAAAACAAAAAACTGGTTAATGTAAAACAGGGAACTAATAATAATGACGTGGTTACAAAATCTTATCTTGATTCAGAGATAGCCAATATTCCAAGTGTGGATACATCTCAATTCATGCTAAAAGCAGGTGATACGATGACAGGGTCACTCATTGTCCCAAAAGACAATTATCCAGTTCATGGTAATCTCAATAAGGTTATCAGTTATGAATCGCAAAGAGAGATATTCTTGTCAAAGAAGGAAGGAGGTCGAATGGAGCAACATATTGACATGAACAATAATTTCATCACAAATGTGAAAGATCCAGTTAATTCAGACCATTGTGTTAATAAAAAGTATGTCGAAAATCAGCTTGAAAAAAAACTGGATAAAGGATCTGATATTGATATGAAAAATAATTCAATTATCAATCTTGATCTTCCATCAAACCAAAGAGACGCCGCATGTGTCGAGTTTGTTAACAACAGAATTGATGACATGACACAAAAAAAGTTTCTCAAAGTTGATGGCACCAACAATATGACTGGAAACTTGAATTTAAATAACAATAAAATTATTAACTTACAAACCGATTACAGAGATTCAAAATCCGCAGTTAATGTTGATTTTGTGCAAGAGGAAATAAAAGATTTGAGAAATCTTGTCACTCAAAAAATTCGTGAATCTCAGATCAATAACTCAGGACAAAAACGAGACGCCTTCAGATACTTGATGGAAGACACTGATGAATCTTCGAGTGAAAACAATATCGAGGTTTTGGGTATTGTCGATTTTCCCAATTCTCCACATCAAATTAATAAAAAAGCTTACCAACTTAAACTCTTGTTTGAAAAAAGCTCACCCTTCCAGTACCGCTCACGTCTTGGTTTTAACTTATATAAACTTCCAGTGGGGTATTACACAATGGTCGTTGAATGGTTCCCGCCGGAAATGAATGAGATAAGTGTAACAGCTCAAGGAACAACGATTTCAATTTCTGATGAAACAACCAAAACATTCGAGAAGTACACCAAAACAGTTATCCATTTTCACAGATGGGGTAGCTCACCCCCACAATTTATATATCTCGATCTGCACGGTACAGTCAGTAAGCAATCGTTATTAACAATTGGGCATTTAATTGTCTATGGTGTTAAAGAAACAATTTTAAATGTTGACCCAAGTGTCTATGACACCGCTTTTGTTATTGAAAATGGCAAGATGGTAATGGAAACGGATTTGTCTTTAAACGGGCACCAACTACGCTCTTCCATTCACCACATAAACGGTTTTTTAAATTCGACAAAAGGGAACAAAAATTTTGTTTTAAATGGCGCCGAAATAATGTCATTGCCGGGTGAAGCGATTTTGAAAAATATTGATATATATTGTACGCGTCCAATCACTTCTTCTTCTTCTCATGTCACTGTACATAGACACAAAAGAATATCTTTAAAACTCAAAACAGCTTTACGGAATTTTTTCACTGGAACTCTAAGCTCTTCAAGAAATTTTACCTCAGAAAAAAGTGGGTGGTATCAAACGATAAACCCAAATTCTTTCCAAATGCCTTCGTCTGGGATTTTGGCTTTTGAACTAAATATGAATGATGATATTTGGAAAAGTTACAACGCAATTATACTTCGTATCGAGTATCAAACAAGTGCGTGATTACTTTCCACAAAAAAATTTACATTTATTATATAGCACAATGCAGGATATCCATCTGATTGGAGCATGGAATGCTTTTTAGAATATATTATTATCCCAAAAGAAATAATGAGGATTCCGAAGAAGAAGATAATGAATAATCTAACTTTATAATATAATGAGAACAGCAACTTTAATCATCGAAATCATCGATAGTATCGAGAAATTGGTTCAAAACATCAAAAAATTATACCATAGTATTAAATTATCATTCAAGAAGAAAAAAAATGTAACCGTATAATATATATGGATAAACGTAAAAACATATTCAATTGGAACCATGTGTCAGAAAAATTAACTGATGATCAAATATCTGAGTTGAAAGCATTGTATAAATACTATCATAAAAAATACTGGCTTTCCAAAATGACTTACAAATATTATAAAAAGGCAGAACTTGCATGTAATATTGGATCTGCTTTTTTGGTAGTAACTGGGACTGTAGTTGGTGGTGTCACGTTAAACCCTATTCCTCTTGGGGTAATATCTGGTACTGGTATATTGCTTAAAACATTTTCAGAGGTTAAAAATTACAAAAGGAAGATTGAGATGTCTAAATTCGCATACACTTCGTACGAAAAAGTTTTAACACATTTGCGGTATTTTATGAGAGGACTGGAGTTTAATGACAAAGAATTTCTCAATTTCGTAAAAAATCTTGATGATATAATAATTGATATGTGTCCGTTGACTGACAAATATGAAAAGAAATATAATAAGTTGTTTATTCGACAATAGATTTTATTTTATCACCGATTAGAGACATTATACTAGCCCAATATTTATTATAAAAAGCTAAAGTTTTTTTCGATTTACTAATTGGAATATTTTTGTAAGGTATTCCCATCATCTTGAATATCTTTCTCATAATGAAATTTACGCTAATCATCCTTTTCCTTGTACCATTAACTTCATTAAGAACCTTACCGATCTCTGTAAACACTCTATCGATCTTATATTTCTGACAGTTTGATATTTTAATGTTATATTTTTCTTCAATATCGAGTAATATGTTGCTGATGTGGTACTCTCGATGGTAAACAGATTTTCTAATAAATTTATGTCTATTTTCATAAAAATTAACATATTCTTTCACATAATTATATCCTTGTACGACACCACAACTTAAACATGCTAACATCCCATCGTCGTTAATAATATACTGATTATCACAGCATGAATAATAATTCACTAAACGATCTTGTGGTTTTTCATTAGAATCTTCCAATTTTTGGTCACAAAAAGGACAAACAATATCTCCTGATTCTTTCAGTTCATCATGTAATTCCTTGTTACAATTCATTCTATACTATTATATGAGATATTTTTTTATGTAAATACAAGTTCCGCAAACACAGTCTGCTTTTCTGTTCACTACAAACTTTACTGACAAACTTTACTGACAAACTTTACTGACAAACTTTACTGACAAACTTTACTTCAAATACAAGTTCATCTGATATTACATGACAATCTGATGACTCATCGGGAAAGTCCCTGTGGTTTTAAGACTTCCTGCAGTCTTTCGTCAACCGGAAGATACTTCTGCTCTTTTTATCAAACTGGAACATTTTCTGATATTTTTACACGAAAAAGTAATTTATGGGTACGTTTTTAATTGGTCAATAGAGATCATGTGATATCATGACCTTGTAAAATGGCTGAGTCATTTCCTGTTTTCATCAGACATGTCCAGACTTGTTTCTGAGAAAGACTTCCTGTGGTGTGGAATCACGTGATTGAATAATGCGTTGGATGCATCATGAGATACAACATATAGTATCCAAATCCAATCAATTCAGCCCATGTAATAAAATACATATAGTTATCCATAAAATGGAACCAGCATCGCAAAAAGAAACTTCCCCTCTTGATCGCTTTGCGATCAATTCACTGCGTCACAAAAGCTCCGCTTTTGTTCCCCAATGCATAAAAAATGGCGCCATGAAAAAAAAAAACATATAGATTTCATCTAATGGAAAAGTAGTTACAGAGTTGGCTTGGTTTTAGAACACTTTCTTTGAAAGTGGTCTAGAACCGCCAACTCTATAACTACTTTTTTTCTGCGGAATATTTTCCCAGTCCCCGATGATACCGTGGATCAGCGAAAGCTCGGACTAATAAACCAAATACGGTAGCTTGAACCATGATTGAACCATCAATTTTTCCAAGTTTCTGCTATTACTGCTTTTTTTCTTCGTTATATATATTTTACTCCACGTAAATGAAAATTCATTGTCAATCACCCCTGGTCATCTCGGCTAGATTTACATATCGGCTCTTAACTACTTTCAATGATTTTAAAAACACAACTCATCTGTGACTCAGCTGATGTAACAAACACCTGGCGTGGCCAATGTTTACGCAACCTCTTTTTATTAGAAGATGTAAAAAGACATTTCTTGCAAACAAACCGCTTTCTTTCCCTACCCAAGCAAGAACCTGTACCTTAAAATATCAGGGGCAAACACAAAAGCTCTAAAAAGCTCAATCTGAATAGGGCTAATAAATTTCAACAAATTGTTCTGACGGTGGTTTCCGAATGAGTTTAAATTATGCATTTGCGTCAGTTGCCACATTAAATGTTAGTGGTTATCTCTCCTCAGGGCTTTGCAACACTGTGTGTTTGTTGTGCTACAGTGAGTAAGAGAGAAAAGTGAGCCTTCATTTTCCCTCTCTAGTTTTATCGTGTTTTTTTTTCTATCTCTACTTTCGGAATACAAATTATTTCAGTTTTTGTCATCTACATCTTGTCTAGTTTCAATTCAGTCTGAATTACAACATCCAAAACTTTATTGTAGTTTTCCTCATCTACACCTGGTCTAGTTTCTATTAATTACAACATCCGTTGTCAGACGCAAATCACTGTTCTGCATAGAGAGGGCTTATACTAAACATAACATTGGTTTTTAATTCCTGCTTTACGAAAAAAAAAACAATGATAAAAATAAACTTTTGATCGGCAGTTGCAACCTAACATTGTCGCCGTTTAGTCGACCCATTTTGTCTTGTTTAATTGTCTCCCAAGGATGTTATTAATGAAAAATTAGGTGTAAAAGGTTTAGTAATATAGTCAAGGCACGTTCCACCGACAGTTATTGTTTTGAAACAATTATATGCACAGCTAAAACAGCAGGTATAGAAATCTTTAATAAGCGGTGTACCCCAAGTGTTCTCAGTACCCATGTGAGAAGCTGCAAAATGCATTCTTTGCTTGTCGCGTCTTTAGCCGATGACGTCACTTTTAAGTCATAGGGCAATGCTATGGCCTAAAACATCGTCGCTGGTCGCGGATATCCAACTCTGTGAAGCCCGGGGGGGTCAAACTGTGAGTTTTGGGCGGGGGTGTGCCGCCTGTACTCTAAAAGTTTTCCTCGTACCATAAACAGCGGGACATACCCCAATAGCGTATAAATGGGAGAACCTCCCACGGGCTGTAAACTGTTTGCATTCGATCTCGGTAAACTAGGAAATATTTAATTTTGCTTCGAATGCGCTATTTTGTGATTTGAAGTTTGGCAGGCTTTTATTTGCTTTGCAGTGCTGCGTTTACTTAGCCGTGGTACAATACAACCACATCAGACATTAAACGCAAGACGAATTCGGAGCCGCAGTGAACGCAACTTGACTTATCACCTGAGTTCGCAGCATTTAGCGGCGGCCCCGACGCCAAACATAGCAGAGCTAGTAGCTTCTGGTGTGTTCCGTCCACAACCATAGTTTTTGCGCCGGTTCGAACACACTTTCCAAGGAAAAAAACACAAGTGTTTATCTCGACCGAGGCGCGTTGTCAGAGGGTCTATTATAGGGGGTCGCACATTCCGCAATCTGCCTTATTTTCTCCTACCTAGACCGCAAACCGCTTTCGTTTTCTCCTCAAGACCGAAACCGCCTTTATGGTAGAAAGAGAATCGCAATAACGATCTTTTTAGCGGAGCCAGCGCGCTAGCGCGACAGCGGAGCTCCATTGCTAAGGAAATTTGGTAACCTATCAAACCAAAAAATTTTGGTAGTGAAGTAAAAGTCACGTGACCGTTCGTCCGTACGTCCGTCCGTCCGCACCACAGGTTTACCAATACACTTCAAATACTGGATATAACCCTGTGCTGAATCCCGTGTGTTTTTGGCGCGAAATCGCATGTTGACCCGCGTTGTAGCAAAACAAGCAAAGACAACAAAAGTCATAAACAAATTTGTTAATGGTGAAAAAAGTTTAAAAGAATACTCAGTTGTTTTTTGGTGGAAGGGGAAAAGTTCAATTTAGGCGAAAAAATTAGGTGATAAAGTTCAGGCGAAAAGTTGAAAGTTGCCTCGTCGGTTCTGTTCGAACTCGGTCTGAACACCGCTAGAGTTCGCACCCTCTCGCAGCGGTTTCGACGCCAAATATACCAGAGCTAGTGCTTTTTGGTTTTTTCTGTCCACAACCATGGTTTTTACGGCGTTCAGAACACATTTTGCCAGGAAAAACACCAGAATTTTCATGCTGATAGGCAGCTTGTCACGAAGAAAGAAATATGTACTAAAATGACAATAAACGCTTATGACAATAAACGCTTATGGCCTAGTGGACTGATATCAAGCTTCAGACGCCTACGTCCCGGGTTCGACTCGCAGCGAGGGTACGAATTTTTTCTTTTTTTTCTAATAAATTTAACGACTTGAATGAGAGTATTTTCACAAATTTATAGCTGCTAGCAAGGAAAAAAAAACAAAAACAAAAAACAAAAAACAAAAACAAAAACAAACAAACAAAACAAAAAGGGGGGCTCCGCTATTAGGCTTGGCTAAATCTATATATTACGGTAGTTTACATATTCTTACTGTATGTTCGGCATAATAATGGTACTTCTGCTTACAATGATCACGAGATCTTACCACCATTTTCATTACTACGCGACTTTTCTTTTCAAAACACCTTTGAGCACTTTGCAATACGCTTCCGTCAATCATACCTTATATGGGAAGTGTCTGATGTTACCGCCATTGAATCGAGCTCGTAGGAATAAAGATGACCCCAAATTATCCCGTAAATTTGCGCTGGTGAGTCATATATTCACTAGTAAGAGACTTTAGAGTCGTTGATGTTGCAAGAATACTTCACGTTTGGCAGATATTTGTAAAGAAAATTCGACATTTCTTAAGAATTAAATACCCGCTCGGTGGATTACCCTATGCGGCGAATGGTAAGCTTGCGTTCAATTTCGTGAATAAGCTAGACCGAAGTGTGAAGTAATGATTCTTGATTTTCTGACCTGAAAATAGCAAAAGACATGTTATTCGCCAGGAGTATAATCTGGTGTACGAGGACGAAAATTCAGGAGCGGATAGAATCATGATCAGCGTGCCTTCGATCAACCCATTCGTGAAGAAAATGGGCTTAACAACTAAAAGGTACCTATGTCTTGTTGCCTTTTTTTGTTTTTTGTTATGAACACTGCTAGTTCTAATCACCTATCACGAGAGGAGTGAAATGAAGAACAAAGCATCAGCTTCTGATGCGTTTTGTAACGTTTGTTGTTGAACGTTCGAGAATGTAAACATGTATTTAAACGCTGTGACATGATAGGAAGGGGAATCGTTATTTCTACAAGCGGGAACGGGGAATCGAGGAAAATATTTAAGCTTACTTTCAAGTTTACTTCTTCGTTATAGCTCAATACGATTGCCAAAGAGCGTGATGAGGGAAACAGAACGATGTATTGTCGTAGGATCGCTGAATTTCACCGAGAACAGTTGCTATTTATAGATGAGTTTGAGAAGTTCTGATTCATCTATAAATAGCAAGTGTTCTCGGTGGAATTTAGCGATGACATACGACGAAAAGTCGACGATGCATCGCCCTGTTTCGCTTATCACGTTCTTTGGTAATCACAGTGAGCTATAACGAAGAAGTAAAGCATGAAACTATGCTTAAATAATTTCCTTGATTCCCCTTTCCCGCTTTTATAAATAACGATTTTCCCTGCTATCATGTCACAGCGTTACATGTTTACATTTTCGAAACGTAGAACAATAAACGTTGTAAGCGCTTATGCTTTGTTTTTCATTCCATTCCTCAAGTGATAGGTGATTAAAATTAGCAGTGTTTCTTGCAAAAATAATCCAACAAGACATACGTACCTTTTACTTGTCAAGCCCATTTTCTTCACGAATGGGTTGATCGAAGGCACGCTGATCACGATTCGTTTTCCCTTTCCATACTCTATCCGCTCCTGAATTTCGTCCTCGTACACTTCGGGATATTGTCAGATTATACTCCTGGCGAATAAGATGTCGTTTGATATTTTCGGGTCAGAAAAGCAAGAATCATTACTTCACACTTCAGTTTAGCTTATTCACGAAATTGAACGCAAGCTTACCGTCCGCCGCATAGGGTAATCCACCGAGCGGGTTTTTAATTCTTAAGAAATGTCGAATTTTCTTTACAAATGTCTGCCAAACGTGAAGTATTCTCGCAACATCAACGACTCTAAAGCCTCTTACTAGTCAATATATGACTCACCAGCGCAAATTTACGGGATAATTTGGGGTCATCTTTATTCCTACGAGCTCAATTCAACTGCGGTAACATCAGACACTTCCCATATAAGGTGTGATTGACGGAAGCGTATTGCAAAGTGCTCATAGGTGTTTTGAAAAGAAAAGTCGCCTAGTAGTGAAAATGGTGGTAAGCGTAAAACATCTTTTCTCAAATTCTTTTCAATAACTTGCGATCAAATAGTGTTAATAGTTTTGACATCCAGTGGGCAGTTCACCGAACTCAAAGATTGCACGGTGTTAAGTTCAAATTTAGAGGGTTTGGTGTGCTCCTATGGTCTTTCTGAGATGAACTTAGTGAAAACACAGGCGTGTGAACTTTAGGTTACCTTTACCATGATATGTTTGCAGCACAGCTTAGTGGATGTGCGCCAGGTGAGTTATTCGTAACCTCATGGTGGCCGCCCACGGTTTCGAAGCCTAACAAGCTGGTACAGCAGTGTAAATGTGTTGTTTGAGGGTAATATACTGGAAGCAGTTTCTTTGTTTAGGAACAACACTGTGCACACTTATGTCGTGAAAAGGTTGTTGTTGTTGTTGTTCATTACAAAGTGTTATCGTTCAATTGTCTTGCGATATAGTTACTTGTGATGAGAATCACCACATTTCCGGTCTTTCTGTACCGGCAGGGCCGTAGCTAGCCATTTTTGTTTTTTGGGGGGGTTTTTAGTCAAGGGTGTCATTTGGAGTTGTTGGTCGTTCTCCAGCTGAAGGTTTTCCACCGCCACGTCTAGTTGTCGCACTCGCTCTTGTCGGTCAGATCGTTCTTGTACACCGTATACATCTTATCTTGGACGTCGTTGCTTAATCCTTTAGTTTTGTTAGGAGAAGTTACTGGCCTAGGAAGCGATCCTCCCATGATAAGAACTTGTCATTCATTTCTTGAATTAGATGATCAACAAGAGGGAGATAAACAGCTCCTTGCCAGTACGACTCTGGGTTTGTGGCTGGGACATTCACCCTGTGTTGCTGCCTTCCGGTTGTTCTTGGCATGTTTGGCTCAATCTCAAACTCAGCTGCAATCTGTCTTCCCCGCTCATATACTTCTTTCTAAACCGACGGATCGCCTCTCTCAGCTCTCATGATATTTATTGCCACTCTCGCTTCTCGGGCTGCCTTGATGAGATCTACGGCTCTTTCCTTACAACATTGTTGACAAGGCAACTGTGTTGGAAAGGACATGCTCTGCTGCAAATAGAGCAGCAATAAAACCCAACTGCTTGATGACATGTATTTTACATTTGGTACGCCATCTTGACTAAAAAGCTCGTGGTATATTTTTACCCATCATGCCTTATGGTACAATTTGATGACAGCATACATGACATCTCCCTTTTTTTTTAAACAACAAACTCGACTAGGTAGTATGTTCTTAAGGCTTTCAACAAATGGAATCAACAACATTAAGAAAGAAAACAAAACAAGTCACTGTTCATAGTTCTGGAAACAAATCAGTGTTCATAGTCTTTGAACAAATCACTGTGCATAGTCCTTGAGGTAGGTGGGCTGTTTCACTAGTCGACCAGAGCGGGTACGCATCGCTGGTTTTAGTGCATGTTCAGACAGTGTTTCTGTTTCATGGAAACTGCAATTGAGGTTGGTTCCCTGGCTTGTCCATTTTGTGAAGTTTCCACAGTCCCTTTGTTTAGTGCTTGCGATACTCTGCTCTTGTTCAGGTGTCTACGATTTCTCCTATACTTCTGACCTCCAGGCGTCTGAACAATGTATGACCTGGGCGTGTGGTGCTTTTCAACTACTGTAGCTTGGATCCACTTCTTGTCATGTTTCAGAGACACCTGATCACCTTTGTCCAGAGGCGGCAACTCTTTACTACAATGTTTGTCATAATAGAACTTCTGTCTTTCTTTTATCTTCTGAAGGTGCTGTTTGATTTCTGGGGTTCCCTGTGGTTTTAGAAGCTCAGCACTAGTTGGAAGAGACGTTTTAAGTCTGCAGCACATTAGGATTTGAGCAGGAGACAGGCCTATTCCATCCAAGGGAGTGTTTCTGTAGTTCAGTAAAGCCTTGTAGGGATCTTGTCCTTTCTTGAGGAAATTCTCAATGGTTTGCACGGCTCTTTCGACTTCACCATTTGACTGCGGATACAGAGGACTTGAGGTGGTGTGCACAAAACCATAACTCCTGCTAAAATCATTGAATGCTGAACATGCGTACTGGGGGCCGTTGTCGCTGATAAGTTCATCAGGGATACCGTACCTTGCAAATTGACTCTTCAGGTGACAGATAATATTGCTACTGGTTATGTCGTCTAGCTTGGCAACTTCTATCCATTTGGAATAGTAATCTACACTCAGCAAGTAGTGAACACCATTGAACTCGAACAGGTCACATCCAATTTGGGACCATGGTCTGTCTGGTGGCTCGTGAATTATCATTGGCTCTCTGGGTTGAGCTCTCTGGAACTGGTTACAAACTGAACACTTGGACACTTTATCTTCAATCTGTGAGGACATTCCGGGCCAAAATAGAATGTCTCGAGCACGCTGTTTGCATTTCACAATACCTTGATGTGATTCATGGATGCGGTCTAGCATTTCCCTTCTCATACTCTGGGGAACAATGAGCTTCTGTGTTTTAAATAGGAGACCATCAACTGATGAAATTTCATCTCTGTAGCACCAATATTCGCGGACATTGCCGGGTAACTCTTCCTTGTTTCCAGGCCATCCATTTAGGACTACGGATCTTAAGGCTTGCATGTTTGGATCGTCTGCAGTGGCTTTCTGGAACTCTGCATACTTCTCTGGTGAAATGGGAATGTGCGCAGTAAGGTGAACTTCATTCACTTCAAGGTCTGGAATGAGAGTTTCTGTAGTCTCTTGCAGGTATGATCTGCTCAATGCATCGGCTAGAGAAAGTTCTGAACCTGGAAGATATTTGACCTTCAAGTCATACCGTTGCAGTGTCAGCATCATCTTTTGCAGTCTGAGTGGTGCTTGATGCAAAGGCTTACTTAAAATGTACTGCAATGGCTTGTGGTCTGACTCTACATGCGTTGGTCTTCCATAGATAAACTGATGAAACTTCTGTGCTCCATGCACAATTGCGAGGGTTTCCTTTTCAATCTGGGCATATCGCTCTTGCGTTGGAGTGAGGGCTCTTGATGCATAAGCTAGGGGTTTTCCATCTTGCAACAGGACTGCACCCAACCCTTTGGAACTAGCATCAACTGATAGGGTTAATGGTTTGCTTGGATCGTAGTATCCAAGTACCGGTGTTGACGAGGCCATCTGCTTGAGTCTTTCAAAGCTTGCTTCTTGTTCTTGGTCCCAGTGCCAGGCAATGTTCTTCTCTAGCAATTCTCTAAGTGGTGCACTTACTGTAGCCATGTTGGGCATAAACTTTCCAAGATACTGAATGAATCCAAGAAACGTCTTAAGTTCCTTAGTGTTCTGAGGGGGTTTCATTTCTTGTACTGCCCTTATCTTCCCAGGATCTGGTTTTAAGCCATCTTTACTTAGGACATGACCAACATACGGGACTTCTTCTTGCCTGATTCAGCATTTCTTGGCGTTGAACTTGAGATTGACTTTTCGTGCTCGGTCTAACACTTGCTTTAGTCTCGCGTCATGCTCATCATCATCTTTTCCCCATATTAAGAGGTCATCCACTATCACTTTCACACCATCCACATCTGCAAACAGCTCAGACATGCAGTTCTGGAACACTTCAGGAGCTGACTTTATACCAAACGGCAACCTCGTGAAGCGATATCTTCCGAACGGTGTGTTGAAAGTACATAACTTTGAGCTTTCCTCGTCTAACTTCACCTGCCAGTACCCTGATGTGGCATCTAGAACTGAAAACACTTTGGCCTGAGGCATGCTAGCAACAACTTCTTCTATTGTTGTCATTGGAAAGTGCTCTCTTCCAATGGCTGCATTTAAATCTCTGGGGTCTATGCAAATACGGATCTTGTTAGGTTTCACCACAGCTACCATACTGTTCACCCAGTCAGTGGGTTCCGTCTGCCTGACAATCACACCTGCTTTCTCCATACGGTCAAGTTCATCTTTAATCTTTTCTTTGAGGGACACGGGTACTTTCCTTGGAGGATGAACTACAGGAGGAACGCTTGGATCCAACTTGATTGTGTGTTCTCCGGGAAGACACCCAAGACCTTGAAATAAATCTGAGTATTCAACAAGGATGCTTTGATCCAAGTCAGTGGGGCGCTCTGGAATGTTATGTTGCTGAAGTGAATGTATTCTAGCAAGTAGACCCATTTCTTTGCAGGTTTGCGCACTGAGTACTGAAGGTGCTTCAATCTCAATCACATGAAATTTCACAAGGAACACTTTACCTTTGTATTCACAAGGCAATGTTACCACTCCTTTAGTTGGAATCTGATGACCTGAATACGACTTAAGCTTAACCAGGGTCTTCTCATAGTGGCACTCAATGTCAAGGTCTTGTATAACTTTGTCAGAAATGACATTGACTTTTGCACCAGTGTCTAGTTGAAACTTGACAGTTTTGCTTTCAATTCTTAGGTCTTCGTACCACTCTCCCATATCTACTACATTAACTGAAGTGATGCATCCAACAAATAGTTCTTCATCACTATCTTCAGCTTCTTCTACATAGTGTATTCCTTTCCGAGCTGTGATCTTAGATTGACAAACACTGGCAAAATGGTTCAACTTTTGACACTTGGCACATCTTTTTCCTTGTGCAGGGCATTTTTCTTTGTCATGTTGATAACCAAAACCACATCAGTACTACAATCTTTGCTTGTGAATTTCTCTCTGCCAGACTTTGTTTTCTTATGGCTTTTTTGTTTCTTCTGATTTACACTGTTAATGCTAGGATTCTCAGTTGTCATGGTTTTCAATTGTGCTTTAGACATCTCGTCAGTTCTAGCAATGTCAATTGCTTTTTCTAGAGTAAGGTCTGAACCTTCCTGAATAATCTTTTCTCTTGTTTTGGTAGCATGGCACCCAATAACCACTCTATCTCGAACCATTTCATCAGGGTCTGCATAACCACAGTCTTTAACTAGTAACTTCAAATCAGTGAGAAATTGTTCAAATGACTCACCCTCTTGTTGAACCTTCTGGTGGAATTTGTACCTTGCAAACACTTTGTTTGATTTGGGCTTCACATACGCTTCGTACTTTGTATAATACGTGTCGAGTTTCTTCGCTTCTTCTGCAGTGAGTTCCCACGTATTGTATATGTCACGACCTTTCTCTCCAATCCAAATCATCAGGTAATTGCATTTTTCTTCTTCACTTTTCCGCTTAAGAGGTCCTCCAAACGTGAACTCGCAGTGTTGCCTGAATGCTTTCCACGCGGTCGGCAAATCTCTGCTCGTCCAATCCATCTTTGGAGTGCTGCCTGCAGAATTTCCATCCATTTCGTCGCTTTCGTCCTTCGATTTGTAAAGCGAATCTTTACTGAAGTTCGGGGGCTTTCTTTGCGGCGGTATTTCCTTTACTTAACACCATGACATGTATTTTACATTTGGTACGCCATCTTGACTAAAAACCTCGTCGTATTTTTTTACCCATCATGCCTTATGGTACAATTTGATGACAGCATACATGACACTTGATAGAGCATAAGTAGCCCCTTACCATTCCATCGCCATCCCAGGACAAGGTCTCGAGCGCCTGAACTACGACTGTGAACGCTGCACGGAAGGTATATAAAGCATCAGCCCTACTCACCCATCTTGTCTTGCACAAAGTTCTTAAAAAAATCACCCAAAAACTAGTTCTATGAAATATGAAAAAAATATTCGTATAATAAATATACCAAGAAAAGTTTGTAAGCCCGGGCTTACTGGCTTAAAGGGAGCTACGCCCCTGGTACGGAACGAGGCAGCTTTATTGGAAACTTCTCCTTGCGAATGAAATCCTTTGGTGCAGCTCCAAGCTTATAAAATTTTTAACATCGATATCTGACTCAAGATCCACGGCCGCCATTTTCCCATGTGCTCTCGCTTGGCTTTGTAGCCTGGCCTATTATCAAATTACCTCCCTGAAGGGGGAGACAGCAGAAATAACTCCACATTTTCATTCCCTGCCTTACTCTACCCCTAAAAGGCACTCTTTTGTCTAGGGAGAAGCGTCAAGGAAAATAAAGCCACCGCACATATGGGTTGACGCCGCCACCAAACACGCAAAGACCGAAAACCGAGTGATAAAGCTATAGTTTTCCGCAACCGTGCGATAATTTCTTAACCGTTAACCGCCACATTATTACAAATGTAATTGCAAACCGACCCTCAAAATTGGCTGAAATCGCCAAACCGCCAGAGTATAATAGACCCTCATGTCATGCACGTGCAAAGACGTAAGTACAAGAATTAGCATTGAAATTATAATTATGAATACCGTGGCGCAATTGGTTAGCGCACCTGCCATGAGAGTGGTACCGGTTCAAACCTCAGTTGAGGAGGGAAGTTTCGTCTCTTTTTTTTCCTGCCTTTCACGACTTGAATACATCAAAAGTACAAGAAACAGACGTGTTGGATTATGTTTTCTTTGAAGATAAGGGAAACGAAGAGCTCCATTTACTCCGCGCGCAATTTTAATGTCACGCTATAATTTACTGTCATGTGTGCTCTTAACCTGGTGTTATGTAGGCTACGAGCACTCTCTCTTTCCGCTCAGGGATTGCGTGGGAAACGAACAAGCGAACGGGCGCGGAAACCACCTGCGTCGTCCGTCACGTTTCAAGGCGGCAGGCGATTTCGCGCTCGCTCGCTTGTTCGTTTTCTTCGACTTTCCCTGAGTGGAAAGAGAGACTGCTCGTTGTCTAGGTATTATGATGGTTAAAAGTAGGGGGAGGCAGGGTTGAGGGGGTAGGGTGGGACTGCACTGCAGTGGTGTAAAACCCATAGGTTGTCATGATAAATTTCACCATATTACATCATATTGTTCAAGAAACATTCACGAAAGTTCGGGATGACATGTCACTTGTTTTCTACCTGAGTGCCCGGGGGAGCTTGTAAATATATAACGCACGCTATGATTGGCCAATACTCGGGGCCGGATTTTCCCGTATTGCCCATGGGCATTATGAGCGATATAAATGCCCGGCTGGAAAAGCGGAAAAATAGAAAATGTGAAAGCACATTTGATTCAAATAGTTGCAATGATTTGAAGCTAAATGAGAAGAGACAGTTTCTTTGAAAGTTATTCTTTTTCTTGTACGATATAAATTTTTTGTGAGAAATAAAACAACTGAGTTTGAATGTTTTCCGGTAAACTGTTTCATTCACCCCAATTCGCCACGGCTCACTTTTCAACTAATAAAGTGTTAGGCACAGCCATATAATAAACTTCTTATTAACTCTAACTAGCTCGGGACGCTACTGGGAGAATATTGCCCTCAGTCTTTCTTGTACGGACCGAGCGAAGCGAGGTCCGTATCAAAAAGACCTCGGGCAATATTCTCCCAGTACGGCTCTCGCGCTCGTTTAATAAGAAGTACGTATTCTATGCTTCATGCTAAGCTACCCATGTTACAGAAATGAACTTAAAAGCACCTGTTTACACAATTAGTTATCGTTTTTCCCTTGAATAATGTCATTTTCCGGGTTCAGGCCTTAAAAAGGGTATCAACGTTCAATTTTCTATCCTTAAATAGGGTAGGAACCTTTGCGGCACACACCTATCTTAAACTGACGCGAGTACCCCCTTGGGCCTGAGTGACGCACGGTTGCGCCCTTGTCTTCACCTTATTTTTGTAACTTTCTCAAAAATTTTGTCCTCTTTGTCGTTGTTTCGTTAGTCATACAGATAACACTTTTTTCTTCAGTTAAGCCCTGTTTAGTGGCCCAAAATCCCCATCTGCCGATGATCCGGTTTGAATAAACATAACACTATTGCTAGCTGATAATAAACAAGCAATTAGCGAAACTTGTTAACTGGTTTACCCACCAATTCATAGAAAATAATGTCGGCCCTGTTTATGTCTCAATTCTGTGGATCGTTATTAAAAAGTTATAGACACTAAAAAAAAATGAACTTTGTCAGTTTGAAAGCATGTTTAGCTTGTTTTGCAGCATCTTAAATGGAAAACTTGGAACAGGTGCAAATGATATTCAGTTCGAAACAAACTGGGTTCTTCTCCCGCCGAAATGAGAAACTAATCCTTTAGAAATGTAGGCAGCTGTGTTATGCTTTGTTGAAACTTTCTTGAAAGACTGAATTGGATATTCAGCCAATTGCTCTACAAATGGTTCTTTCGAATAAGCGCTCCTTCACCTCTTGGACATGAAGTGCATTATATCTACGCCAGAAATGTTTTTTTTAATCGCAATCTTTCCAATTTTCCGTTATTATTGCCTTTTTTCGTTATATTTTACTCCACGTTAATAAAAATTCATTTCAGTCTATCACTCCTGTTCATCTGTGCTAGAATTACATATCAGCATTTAACTACTTTAAACGATTTTTAAAAAGGCAAATAATTGAAAACTAGTTGAGAGAGCCAGCCTGGCCCTGTTGCTATATGCTATGAAGCACAGCTAAAAATCAGATAAGCTGACAGGGTAGAAATGTTTACTGTGTGATAATATTGCTTTTTTTAAACAGAAAATTTTTGCTAAGAGGTATGATCATTGTTTACTGTCACCGTATCCAAACTGCAGAATTTCAAACGACGATTTTTACATATACAATAAGTTAAAATCTGTTTGCAGATCAGTATCTGAGGAGGCGTATTTTGGCTAATTGGTTTTATAGGAAATGACGAATCATAAGCCGGGTGAATATTTCACCTTTACCATAAATAGAGTACTGGTTGCTCTAAGGAGGCAGACGAATTTGCGAGAGAAGGGACACAATTAAACATCAAAAGTCTGCAAAAAACATGAATACAACGACAAATGGATCGAGCTGCTCCACTCAGCTGAATCCAACAGCACAAAAAATTGGAGAAACCTTTGCTTACTGCCTGATCTTTGTCGTTTCGTTGGTCGGGAATTCCTTTATAGCAGTAATTGTTTATAAGACGCAAACAATGCGAAAACCTATTAATTATTTTATCACCAACATGGCCATGTCCGACCTGCTGTTTCCAATATTTTTGTTTCCGCGGAATCTAACAGATCTGTACGTGGACTATCAGTGGCTTATCAGTGGTCCTCTTGGCCAGGCGTTGTGTAAGCTGGTCCACTTCTTAGCGTCTGTCTCCAGTTTTGTGTCTATTCAGAGCCTGGTTCTCATAGCAGTGGACCGATTTGGAGCTGTGGTATTTCCTCTCCGTTCTCCACTCATCAGTTCAAAGCTGTGCCCCTTCTTCATTCTTGCCACGTGGATCGTCGCGTTAGCTCTCAATTCGCCACACGTTTTCGCCCACAAAATCGTTGAATACGCTGATGGAGTCGTGTCTTGTGACATGCAGTGGAGTGAAGCCTTTGGAGAATCCTCATCAGAAGTAAATTACTTTTTTTCTGGACATGTTGTATTTTTTTACATCCCCACGGCCTTGTTGCTCATACTTTACTCCATCATCGTCATCAAGCTCAAGACACAGAAGATTCCAGGCGAGCAATCAAACAACGCTGAGGAGCAACGTGCCAAAAGAAACAGAAAGGTGCTAAAGATGGCCATTGTTATCGTCGTAGGGTTCCTACTGTGCTGGATACCCTTAAGTATGACACACTTACTACTGGTGTTTGAAAGGGATAGATGGTATAATTGTGACATAAGACTCTTCTATGAAATTGTCTATTTTATGGCTGTCTCAAATAGCGCCATCAACCCTTGCATCTGTTTTATTTTTAGTGGGAATTATCGCCAGGGACTTAAAAGACTCCTGAAATGTTTCAACGCAGCGCAACAGTAAATTAAAACCTCGCATTATACAAAAACAAATAGACATAGCGAACGGTTTTAGGAAATCTCATCCGTAAAAATTTTTATTGCTAAAAAGGTAACCATGTTCGTTTATTATTGCTTTCCTTTTACTTGCATGAAAATCGAAATTTATCGAATACTGCAACTGAACTTCACATTCAGAATAAGAAGATAAAGTAGACCAGTTGATTTGTAAGGAATAATACTTCTTTACAAACAGAGACTTGTAATAAATAGCTTATCCTTGAAAAGATAGCAGTTTTTTTCTAAAATTACACCTGGTTTAGGGACCCAAAATCCTCATGCGCCGATAATCATCTGACTAAACAAACAATAAACGAAACCTATTGACTAAGTCAACGATTCGTAGAAAATAATGTGGTCCACTTTTATATCTTAAGTCAGTGGATCGTTATTAGAAAGTTATAGAAACTGAAAAAAATAAATAAATGTTTGTCAGTTTCACGGCATATTTAGCTTGTTTGGTAGCGTCTTAGGTGAAAGCCTTGGAACAGGTGCAAACGTTATTTGTAAACAAAATGCGTTGTTTTCTTACCGATATAAGAAACTAGTCCTTTAGAAATGCAGCAATCATGAGTTATATTTGCTTTCAAGTTGAAACTCAGTCTTGAAAGACTGAACTGGATATTCAGTTAATTGCTCTACAAATGGTTCTTTCGAATAAGCGCTCCTTCACCTCTTGGACATGAAGTGCATTATATCTACGCCAGAAATGTTTTCTTTTTAATCTCAATTTTTCCAATTTTCCGTTATTATTGCCTTTTTTCGTTATATTTTACTCCACGTTGATAAAAATTCATTTCAGTCTATCACTCCTGTTCATCTGTGCTAGAATTACATATCAGCATTTAACTACTGTAAACGATTTAAAAAAAGGCAAATAATTGAAAACTAGTTGAGAGAGCCAGCCTGGCCCTAGTGCTATATGCTATGAAGCACAGCTAAAAATCAGGTAAACTAACAGGGTAGAAATGTTTACTGTGTGATAATATTGCTTTTTTTAAACAGAAAATTTTTGCTAAGAGGTATGATCATTGTTTACTGTCACCGTATCCAAACTGCAGAATTTTAAACGACGATTTTTACATATACAACAAGTTAAAATCTGTTTGCAGATCAGTATCTGAGGAGGCGTATTTTGGCTAATTGGTTTTATAGGAAATGACGAATCATAAGCCGGGTGGATATTTCACCTTTACCATAAATAGAGTACTGGTTGCTCTAAGGAGGCAGACGAATTTGCGAGAGAAGGGACACAATTAAACATCAAAAGTCTGCAAAAAACATGAATACAACGACAAATGGATCGAGCTGCTCCACTCCGCTGAATCCAACAGCACAAAAAATTGGAGAAACCTTTGCTTACTGCCTGATCTTTGTCGTTTCGTTGGTCGGGAATTCCTTTATAGCAGTAATTGTTTATAAGACGCAAACAATGCGAAAACCTATTAATTATTTTATCACCAACATGGCCATATCCGACCTGTTGTTTCCAATAATTTTGTTTCCGCGGAATCTAACAGATCTGTACGTGGACTATCAGTGGCTTATCAGTGGTCCTCCTGGCCAGGCGTTGTGTAAGCTGGTCCACTTCTTAGCGTCTGTCTCCAGTTTTGTGTTTACTCAGAGCCTGGTTCTCATAGCGGTGGACCGATTTGGAGCTGTGGTATTTCCTCTCCGTTCTCCACTCATCAGTTCAAAGCTGTGCCCCTTCTTCATTCTTGCCACGTGGATCGTCGCGTTAGCTCTCAGTTCGCCACACGTTTTCGCCCACAAAATCGTTGAATACGCTGATGGAGTCGTGTCTTGTGACATGCAGTGGAGTGAAGCCTTTGGAGAGTCCTCATCTGAAGTAAATTACTTTTTTTCTGGACATGTTGTATTTTTTTACATCCCCACGGCCTTGTTGCTCATACTTTACTCCATCATCGTCATCAAGCTCAAGACACAGAAGATTCCAGGCGAGCAATCAAACAACGCTGAGGAGCAACGTGCCAAAAGAAACAGAAAGGTGCTAAAGATGGCCATTGTTATCGTCGTAGGGTTCCTACTGTGCTGGATACCCTTAAGTATGACACACTTACTACTGGTGTTTGAAAGGGATAGATGGTATAATTGTGACAAAAGACTCTTCTATGAAATTGTCTATTTTATGGCTGTCTCAAATAGCGCCATCAACCCTTGCATCTGTTTTATTTTTGGTGGGAATTATCGTCAGAGACTTAAAAGACTCTTGAAATGTTCCAACGCAGGGCAACAGTAAATTAAAACCTCGCATTATACAAAAACAAATAGACAAAGCGAACGGTTTTAGGAAATCTCATCCGTAAAAATTTTTATTGCTAAAAAGGTAACCATGTTCGTTTATTATTGCTTTCCTTTTACTTGCATGAAAATCGAAATTTATCGAATACTGCAACTGAACTTCACATTCAGAATAAGAAGATTAAGTAGACCAGTTGATTTGTAAGGAATAATACTTCTTTACAAACAGAGACTTGTAATAAATAGCTTATCCTTGAAAAGATAGCAGTTTTTTTCTAAAATTACACCTGGTTTAGGGACCCAAAATCCTCATGCGCCGATAATCATCTGACTAAACAAACAATAAACGAAACCTATTGACTAAGTCAACGATTCGTAGAAAATAATGTGGTCCCTTTTTATATCTTAAGTCAGTGGATCGTTATTAGAAAGTTATAGAAACTGAAAAAAATAAATAAATGTTTGTCAGTTTCACGGCATATTTAGCTTGTTTGGTAGCGTCTTAGGTGAAAGCCTTGGAACAGGTGCAAACGTTATTTGTAAACAAAATGCGTTGTTTTCCTACCGAAATAAGAAACTAGTCCTTTAGAAGTGCAGCAGTCATGAGTTATATTTGCTTTCAAGTTGAAACTCAGTCTTGAAAGACTGAATTGGATATTCAACTAATTGCTGTACGAATGGTTCCCTCGAATAAGCGCTCCTTCACCTCATGGACTTTAAGCGCATATCAGCTCCAGACTGAAATGTTTTATTTTTTACCTCACAACATTTTCCCAGTCCCCGATGATGCCGTGGATCAGCGAAAGCCCGGACTAATAAACCAAGTACAATAGCTTAAGGTTAAGGCTTCCCTTGAACCATTGAACAATCATTTTTTTTTTCAATTTTCTGTTATTATTGCTTTTTTTCTTCGTTATATTTTACTCCACGTAAATTATAAAAATTCATTTTCTATCACCCCTGTTCATCTGTGCTAGATTTACCTATCGGCTGTGAACTACTTTGAAGGATTTTAAAAAACGAAACTCATCTTTGACTTACCAGATGCAACAAAAAACTGGCGTGGTCAATGTTTACGGAAGCGCTTTTTATTGGAAGATGTAAAAAGCCTATTTTTCTTGCTAACAGACGCGTTCTTTCCCTGCCCAAGCAAGAACCTGGACCTTGAAATAGCAGGGGCAAACAAAGACGACCAAAAAAGTTCGGTCTGAATAGGAATAACAAATTTCAACAAATTGTTCTGACGGTGGTTTCTACCGAAATTATGCAAATTATGCATTTGCGTTGCCCGCATTAAATGCTAGTGCCTATCTCTCCTCGCGAGGTTTTGGGACCCAAAATCCTCATGCGCCGATAATCATCTGACTAAACAAACAATAAACGAAACCTATTGACTAAGTCAACGATTCGTAGAGAATAATGTGGTCCCTTTTTAGATCTTAATTCAGTGGATAGTTATTCAGAGAAAGTTATAGAAACTGAAGAAAGTAAATTAAAGTTTGTCAGTTTGACAGCATGTTTAGCTTGTCTTGTAGCGTCTTAGGTGAAAAACTTGGAGTAGTTGGAAACGTTATTTCGAAACAAACTGCGTTGTTTTCCTACCGAAATGAGAAACTAGTCCTTTAGAAATGAGGCAGTCGTGTGTTATATTTGCTTTCAAGTTGAAGCTCAGTGTTGAAAGACTGAATTGGATATTCAGCTAATTGCTGTACGAATGGTTCCCTCGAATAAGAGCTCCTTCACCTCACGGACTTTAAGTGCATCATATCAGCTCCAGACTGAAATGTTTCATTTTTTCTGCGGAATAGTTTCCCAGTCCCCGATGATACCGTGAATCAGCGAAAGCTCGGACTAATAAACCAAATACGGTAGCTTGAACCATGATTGAACCATCAATTTTTCCAAGTTTCTGCTATTACTGCTTTTTTTCTTCGTTATATATATTTTACTCCACGTAAGTGAAAATTCATTGTCAATCACCCCTGGTCATCTCTGCTAGATTTACATATCGGCTCTTAACTACTTTCAATGATTTTAAAAAGACAACTCATCTGTGACTCAGCTGATGTAACAAACACCTGGCGTGGCCGATGTTTACGCAACCTCTTTTTATTAGAAGATGTAAAAAGACATTTCTTGCAAACAAACCGCTTTCTTTCCCTACCCAAGCAAGAACCTGTACCTTAAAATATCAGGGGCAAACACAAAAGATCTAAAAAGCTCGATCTGAATAGGGCTAACAAATTTCAACAAATTGTTCTGACGGTGGTTTCCGAATGAGTTTACATTATGCATTTGCGTCAGTTGCCACATTAAATGTTAATGGTTATCTCTCCTCAGGGCTTTGCAACACTGTGTGTTTGTTGTGCTACAGTGAGTAAGAGAGAAAAGTGAGCCTTCATTTTCCCTCTCTAGTTTTATCGTGGCTTTTTTTCTATCTCTACTTTCGGAAAACAAATTATTTCAGTTTTTCTCATCTACACCTGGTCTAGTTTCAATTCAGTCTGAATTACAACATCCAAAACTTTATTGTAGTTTTCCTCATCTACACCTGGTCTAGTTTCTATTAATTACAACATCCGTTGTCAGACGCAAAACACTGTTCTGCATAGAGAGGGCTTATATATACTAAACATAACATTAGTTTTTACTTTTGATCGGCAGTTGCAACCTAACATTGTCGCCGTTTAGTCGACCCATTTTGTCTTGTTTAATTGTCTCCCAAGGATGTTATTGATGAAAAATTAGGTGTAAAAGGTTATTGACAGTTATTGTTTTGAAACATATATGCACAGCTAAAACAGCAGGTATAGAAATCTTTATTAAGCGGTGTTCCCCAAGTGTTCTACCCATGTGAGAAGCTGCAAAATGTATTTTTTGCTCGTCGCGTCTTTAGCCGATGACGTCACTTTTAAGTCATAGGGCAATGCTATGGCCTAAAACATCGTCGCTGGTCGTGGATATCCAACTCTGTGAAGCCCGGGGGGGAAACTGTGAGTTTTTGGGCGGGGGTGTGCCGCGTGGGCTCTAAAAGTTTTCCTCCTACCATAAACAGCGGGACATACCCCAGTAGTGTATAAATGGGAGAACCTCCCACGGGCTGTAAAGTGTTTGCATTCGATCTCGGTCAACTAGGAAATATTTAATTTTGCTTCGAATGCGCTATTTTGTGATTTGAAGTTTGGCAGGCTTTTATTTGCGATGCAGTGCTGCGTTTACTTAGCCGTGGTACAATACAACGACATCGGAGATTAAACGCAAGACGAATTCGGGGCCGCAGTGAACGCAACTTGACTTATCACCTGAGTTCGCAGCATTTAGCGGCGGCCCCGACGCCAAACGTAGCAGAGCTAGTAGCTTCTGGTGTGTTCCGTCCACAACCATAGTTTTTGCGCCGGTTCGAACACACTTTCCAAGGAAAAAACACTCGTGTTTATCTCGACCGAGGCGCGTTGTCAGAGGGTCTATTATAGGGGTCGCACATTCCGCAATCCGCCTTATTTTCTCCTACCTAGACCGCAAACCGCTTTCGTTTTCTCCTCAAGACCGAAACCGCCTTCATGGCAGAAAGAGAATCGCAATAACGATCTTTTTATCGGAGCCAGCGCGCTAGCGCGACAGCGGAGCTCCATTGCTAAGGAAATTTGGTAACCCATCAAGCCAAGAAATTTTGGTAGTGAAGTAAAAGTCACGTGACCGTCCGTCCGTACGTCCGTCCGTCCGCACCACAGGTTTTCCAATACACTTCAAACACTGGATATAACCCTGTGCTGAATCCCATGTGTTTTTGGCGCGAAATGGCATGTTGGGCCGCGTTGTAGCAAAACAAGCAAAGACAACAAAAGTCATAAAGAAATTTGTTAATGGTAAAAAAAGTTTAAAAGAATACTCAGTTGTTTTTTTGGTGGAAGGGGAAAAGTTCAATTTAGGCGAAAAAAATTAGGCAATAAAGTTCAGGCGAACAGTTCAAATTTGCCTCGTCGGTTCTGTTCGAACTCGGTCTGCACACCGCTAGAGTTCGCAGCTTTTCGCAGCGGTTTCGACGCCAAATATAGCAGAGCTAGTGCTTTTTGGTTTTTTCTGTCCATAACCATGGTTTTTACGGCGTTCCGAACACATTTTGCCAGGAAAAACACCAGAATTTTCATGCTGATAGGCAGCTTGTCACGAAGAAAGAAATATGTACTAAAATGACAATAAACGCTTATGACAATAAACGGTTATGGCCTAGTGGACTGATATCCAGCTTCAGACGCCTACGTCCCGGGTTCGACTCTCAGCGAGGGTAGGAATTTTCTTCCTTTTTTTCAAATAAATTTAACAACTTGAATGAGAGTATTTTCACAAATTAATAGCTGCTAGCAAGGGAAAAAAAACAAAAACAAAAAACAAAAACAAAAACAAACAAACAAAACAAAAAGGGGGGCTCCGCTATTAGGCTTGGCTAAATCTATATCTTACGGTAGTTTACATATTCTTACCGTATGTTCGGCATAATAATGGGTACTTCTGCTTACAATGATCACGAGATCTTAAGCGTAAAACATCTTTTCTCAAATTCTTTTCAATAACTTGCGATCAAATAGTGTTAATAGTTTTGACATCCAGTGGGCAGTTCACCGAACCCAAAGATTGCACGGTGTTAAGTTCAAATTTAGAGGGTTTGGTGTGCTCCTGTGGTCTTTCTGAGATGAACTTAGTGACAACACAGGCGTGTGAACTTTAGGTTACCTTTACCATGATATGTTTGCAGCACAGCTTAGTGGATGTGCGCCAGGTGAGTTATTCGTAACCTCATGGTGGCCGCCCACGGTTCGAAGTCTAACAAGCTGGTCCAGCAGTGTAAATGTGTTGTTTGAGGGTAATATACTGGAAGCAGTTTCTTTGTTTAGGAACAACACTGCGCACACTTATGTCGTGAAAAGGTTGTTGTTGTTGTTCATTACAAAGTGTTATCGTTCAATTGTCTCGCGATATAGTCACTTGTGATGAGAATCTCCACATTTCCGGTCTTTCTGTACCGGCACGGGCGTAGCCAGCCATTTTTGTTTTTTTGTTTTTTTGGTTTTTAGTCAAGGGTGTCATCTGGAGTTGTTGGTCGTTCTCCAGCTGAAGGTTTTCCACCGCCACGTCTAGTTGTCGCACTCTCTCTTGTCGGTCAGATAGTTCTTGTACACCGTATACATCTTATCTTGGACGTCGTTGCTTAACTCGCTTTAGTTTTGTTAGGAGAAGTTACTGGCCTAGGAAGCGATCCTCCCATGATAAGAACTTGTCATTCATTTCTTGAATTAGATGATCAATAAGAGGGAGATAAACAGCTCCTTGCCAGTTGGACTCTGGGTTTGTGGCTGGGACATTCACCCTGTGTTGCTGCCTTCCGGTTGTTCTTGGCATGTTTAGCTCAATCTCAAACTCAGCTGCAATCTGTCTTCCCCGCTCATATACTTCTTTCCAAACCAACGGATCGCCTCTCTCAGCTCTCATGATATTTATTACCACTCTCGCTTCTCGGGATGCCTTGATGAGATCTACGGCTCTTTCCTTACAACATTGTTGACAAGGCAACTGTGTTGGAAAGGACATGCTCTGCTGCAAATAGAGCAGCAATAAAATCCAAGTGCTTGATAGAGCATAAGTAGCCCCTTGCCATTCCATCGCCATCCTGGGACAAGGTCTCGAGCGCCTGAACTACGACTGTGAACGCTGCACCCATCTTGTCTTGCACAAAGTTCTTTAAAAAAATCACCCAAAAACTAGTTCTATGAAATATGAAAAAAATATTCGTATAATAAATATACCAAGAAAAGTTTGTAAGCCCGGGCTTAGTGGCTTAAAGGGAGCTATGCCCCTGGTACGGAACGAGGCAGCCTTATTGGAAACTTCTCCTTGCGAATGAAATCCTTCGGTGCAGCTCCATCTTATAAAAAAAGGCGACGCATTTTTAACATCGATATCTGACTCAAGATCCACGGCCGCCATCTTCCCATGTGCTCTCGCTTGGCTTTGAAGCCTGGCCTATTATCAAATTACCTCCCTGAAGGAGGAGACAGCAAAAAAAACTTCACATTTTCATTTCCTGCCTTACTCTACCCCTAAAAGGCACTCTTTTGTCTAGGGAGAAGCGTCAAGAAAAATAAAGCCACCGCACATATGGGTTGACGCCGCCACTAAACACGCAAGGACCGAAAACCGAGTGATAAAGTTATAGTTTTCCGCAACCGCGCGATAATTTCGTAACCGTAAACCGCCACATTATTACGAATGTAACCGCAAACCGACCCTCAAAATTGGCTTAAATGGCCAAACCGCCAGAGTATAATAAACCCTCATGTCATGGACGTGCAAAGACGTAAGAAGAAGAATTAGCATTGAAATTATAATTGTGAATACCGTGGCGCAATTGGTTAGCGCACCTGCCATGAGAGTGGTACCGGTTCAAACCTCAGTTGAGGAGGGAGGTTTCGTCTCTTTTTTTCCTGCCTTTCACGACTTGAATACATCAAAAGTGCAAGAAACAGACGTGTTGAAATATGTTTTCTTTGAAGATAAGGGAAACGAAGAGCTCCATTTACTCCGCCCGCAATTTTAATGTCATGCTATAATTTACTGTCATGTGTGCTCTTAACCTGGTGTTATGTAGGCTACGAGCACTCTCTCTTTCCGCTCAGGGATTGCGTGGGAAACGAACAAGCGAACGGGCGCGGAAACCACCTGCGTCGTCCGTCACGTTTCAAGGCGGCAGGCGATTTCGCGCTCGCTCGCTTGTTCGTTTTCCTCGACTATCCCTGAGTGGAAATAGAGACTGCTCGTTATCTAGGTGTTATGATGGTTAAAAGCAGGGAGAGGTGGGGTTGAGGGGGTAGGGTGGGACTGCACTGCAGTGGTGTAAAACCCATAGGTTGTCATGATAAATTTCACCATATTACATCATATTGTTCACGAAACATTCACCAAAGTTCGGGATGACATGTCACTTGTATTCTACCTGAGTGCCCGGGGGAGCTTGTAAATATATAACGCACGCTATGATTGGCCAATACTCGGGGCCGGATTTTCCCGTATTGCCCATGGGCATTATGAGCGATATAAATGACCGGCTGGAAAAGCGGAAATATAGAAAATGTGAAAGTACATTTGATTCAAATAGTTGCAATGATTTGAAGCTAAATGAAAAGAGACAGTTTCTTTGAAAGTTTTTCTTTTTCTTGTACGATATAAATTTTTTGTGAGAAATAAAACAACTGAGTTTGAATGTTTTCCGGTAAACTGTTTCATTCACCCCAATTCGCCACGGCTCACTTTTCAACTAATAAAGTGTTAGGCACAGCCATATAATAAACTTCTTATTAACTCTAACTAGCTCGGGACCCTACTGGGAGAATATTGCCCTCAGTATTTCTTGTACGGACCGAGCGAAGCGAGGTCCGTACCAGAAAGACCTCGGGCAATATTCTCCCAGTACGGCTCTCGCGCTCGTTTAATAAGAAGTACGTATTCTATGCTTCATGCTAAACTTCCCATGTTACAGAAATGAACTTAAAAGCACCTGTTTACACAATTAGTTATCGTTTTTCCCTTGAATAATGTCATTTTCCGGGTTCAGGCCTTAAAAAGGGTATCAACGTTCAATTTTCTATCCTTAAATAGGGTAGGAACCTTTGCGGCACACACCTATCTTAAACTGACGCGAGTACCCCCTTGGGCCTGAGTGACGCACGGTTGCGCCCTTGTCTTCACCTTATTTTTGTAACTTTCTCAAAAATTTTGTCCTCTTTGTCGTTGTATCGTTAGTCATACAGATAACACTTTTTTTCTTCAGTTAAGCCCTGTTTAGTGGCCCAAAATCCCCATCTGCCGATGATCCGGTTTGAATAAACATAACACTATTGCTCGCTGATAATAAACAAGCAATTAGCGAAACTTGTTAACTGGTTTACCCACCAATTCATAGAAAATAATGTCGGCCCTGTTTATGTCTCAATTCTGTGGATCGTTATTAAAAAGTTATAGACACTGAAAAAAAAAGAACTTTGTCAGTTTGAAAGCATGTTTAGCTTGTTTTGCAGCATCTTAAATGGAAAACTTGGAACAGGTGCAAATGATATTCAGTTGGAAACAAACTGGGTTCTTCTCCCGCCGAAATGAGAAACTAATCCTTTAGAAATGTAGGCAGCTGTGTTATGCTTTATTGAAACTTTCTTGAAAGACTGAACTGGATATTCAGCCAATTGCTCTACAAATGGTTCTTTCGAATAAGCGCTCCTTCACCTCTTGGACATGAAGTGCATTATATCTACGCCAGAAATGTTTTTTTTTTAATCTCAATTTTTCCAATTTTCCGTTATTATTGCCTTTTTTCGTTATATTTTACTCCACGTTAATAAAAATTCATTTCAGTCTATCACTCCTGTTCATCTGTGCTAGATTACATATCAGCATTTAACTACTTTAAACGATTTTTAAAAAGGCAAATAATTGAAAACTAGTTGAGAGAGCCAGCCTGGCCCTGTTGCTATATGCGATGAGGCACAGCTAAAAATCAGATAAACTACCAGGGTAGAAATGTTTACTGTGTGATAATATTGCCTTTTTTAAACAGAAAATTTTTGCTAAGAGGTATGATCATTGTTTACTGTCACCGTATATCCAAACTGCAGAATTTCAAACGACGATTTTTACATATACAATAAGTTAAAATCTGTTTGCAGATCAGTATCTGAGGAGGCGTATTTGGGCTAATTAATTTTATAGGAAATGACGAATCATAAGCCGGGTGGATATTTCACCTTTACCATAAATAGAGTACTGGTTGCTCTAAGGAGGCAGACGAATTTGCGAGAGAAGGGACACAATTAAACATCAAAAGTCTGCAAAAAACATGAATACAACGACAAATGGATCGAGCTGCTCCACTCCGCTGAATCCAACAGCACAAAAAATTGGAGAAACCTTTGCTTACTGCCTGATCTTTGTCGTTTCGTTGGTCGGGAATTCCTTTATAGCAGTAATTGTTTATAAGACGCAAACAATGCGAAAACCTACTAATAATTTTATCACCAACATGGCCATGTCCGACCTGCTGTTTCCAATATTTTTGTTTCCGCGGAATCTAACAGATCTGTACGTGGACTATCAGTGGCTTATCAGTGGTCCTCTTGGCCAGGCGTTGTGTAAGCTGGTCCACTTCTTAGCGGCTGTCTCCAGTTTTGTGTCTATTCAGAGCCTAATTCTCATAGCAGTGGACCGATTTGGAGCTGTGGTATTTCCTCTCCGTTCTCCACTCATCAGTTCAAAGCTGTGCCCCTTCTTCATTCTTGCCACGTGGATCGTCGCGTTAGCTCTCAGTTCGCCACACGTTTTCGCCCACAAAATCGTTGAATACGCTGATGGAGTCGTGTCTTGTGACATGCAGTGGAGTGAAGCCTTTGGAGAGTCCTCATCTGAAGTAAATTACTTTTTTTCTGGACATGTTGTATTTTTTTACATCCCCACGGCCTTGTTGCTCATACTTTACTCCATCATCGTCATCAAGCTCAAGACACAGAAGATTCCAGGCGAGCAATCAAACAACGCTGAGGAGCAACGTGCCAAAAGAAACAGAAACGTGCTAAAGATGGCCATTGTTATCGTCGTAGGGTTCCTACTGTGCTGGATACCCCTAAGTATCGCACACTTACTACTGGTGTTTGAAAGGGATAGATGGTATAATTGTGACATAAGACTCTTCTATGAAATTGCCTTTTTTATTGCTATCTCAAATAGCGCCATCAACCCTTGTATCTGTTTTATTTTTAGTGGGAATTATCGCCAGGGACTTAAAAGACTCCTGAAATGTTTCAACGCAGCGCAACAGTAAATTAAAACCTCGCATTATACAAAAACAAATAGACATAGCGAACGGTTTTGGGAAATCTCATCCGTAAAAATTTTTATTGCTAACAAAGGTAACCATGTTCGTTTATTATTGCTTTCCTTTTACTTGTATGAAAATCGAAATTTATCGAATACTGCAACTGAACTTCACATTCAGAATAAGAAGATTAAGTAGACCAGTTGATTTATAAGGAATAATACTTCTTTACAAACAGAGACTTGTAATAAATAGCTTATCCTTGAAAAGATAGCAGTTTTTTTCTAAAATTACACCTGGTTTAGGGACCCAAAATCCTCATGCGCCGATAATCATCTGACTAAACAAACAATAAACGAAACCTATTGACTAAGTCAACGATTCGTAGAAAATAATGTGGTCCCTTTTTATATCTTAAGTCAGTGGATCGTTATTAGAAAGTTATAGAAACTGAAAAAAATAAATAAATGTTTGTCAGTTTCACGGCATATTTAGCTTGTTTGGTAGCGTCTTAGGTGAAAGCCTTGGAACATGTGCAAACGTTATTTGTAAACAAAATGCGTTGTTTTCCTACCGAAATAAGAAACTAGTCCTTTAGAAATGTAGCAGTCATGAGTTATATTTGCTTTCAAGTTGAAACTCAGTCTTGAAAGACTGAATTGGATATTCAACTAATTGCTGTACGAATGGTTCCCTCGAATAAGCGCTCCTTCACCTCACGGTCTTTAAGCGCATATCAGCTCCAGACTGAAATGTTTTATTTTTTACCTCACAACATTTTCCCAGTCCCCGATGATGCCGTGGATCGGCGAAAGCCCGGACTAACAAATCAAGTACAATAGCTTAAGGTTAAGGCTTCCCTTGAACCATTGAACCATCATTTTTTTTTTCAATTTTCTGTTATTATTGCTTTTTTCTTCGTTATATTTTACTCCACGTAAATTATAAAAATTCATTTTCTATCACCCCTGTTCATCTGTGCTAGATTTACCTATCAGCTCTGAACTACTTTCAAGGATTTTATAAAACGCAACTCATCTTTGACTTACCAGATGCAACAAAAAACTGGGGTGGTCAATGTTTACGCAAGCACTTTTTATTGGAAGATGTAAAAAGCCTATTTTTCTTGCTAACAAACGCCTTCTTTCCCTGCCCAAGCAAGAACCTGGACCTTGAAATAGCAGGGGCAAACAAAGAAGACCAAAAAAGCTCGGTCTGAATAGGAATAACAAATTTCAACAAATATTTTGACGGTGGTTTCTACCGAAATTATGCAAATTATGCATTTGCGTTGCCCGCATTAAATGCTAGTGCCTATCTCTCCTCGCAAGTTTTTGGGACCCAAAATCCTCATGCGCCGATAATCATCTGACCTAACAAACAATAAACGAAACCTATTGACTAAGTCAACGATTCGTAGAGAATAATGTGGTCCCTTTTTATATCTTAATTCAGTGGATCGTTATTCAGAGAAACTTATAGAAACTGAAGAAAGTAAATTAAAGTTTGTCAGTTTGACAGCATGTTTAGCTTGTCTTGTAGCGCCTTAGGTGAAAAACTTGGAGTAGTTGGAAACGTTATTTCGAAACCAACTGCGTTGTTTTCCTACCGAAATGAGAAACTAGTCCTTTAGAAATGAGGCAGTCGTGTGTTATATTTGCTTTCAAGTTGAAGCTCAGTGTTGAAAGACTGAATTGGATATTCAGCTAATTGCTGTACGAATGGTTCCCTCGAATAAGAGCTCCTTCACCTCACGGACTTTAAGTGCATCATATCAGCTCCAGACTGAAATGTTTCATTTTTTCTGCGGAATATTTTCCCAGTCCCCGATGATACCGTGGATCAGCGAAAGCTCGGACTAATAAACCAAATACGGTAGCTTGAACCATGATTGAACCATCAATTTTTCCAAGTTTCTGCTATTACTGCTTTTTTTCTTCGTTATATATATTTTACTCCACGTAAGTGAAAATTCATTGTCAATCACCCCTGGTCATCTCTGCTAGATTTACATATCGGCTCTTAACTACTTTCAATGATTTTAAAAAGACAACTCATCTGTGACTCAGCTGATGTAACGAACACCTGGCGTGGCCGATGTTTACGCAACCTCTTTTTATTAGAAGATGTAAAAAGACATTTCTTGCAACAAACTGTTTTCTTTCCCTACCCAAGCAAGAACCTGTACCTTAAAATATCAGGGGCAAACACAAAAGATCTAACAAGCTCGATCTGAATAGGGCTAACAAATTTCAACAAATTGTTCTGACGGTGATTTCCGAATGAGTTTAAATTATGCATTTGCGTCAGTTGCCACATTAAATGTTAGTGGTTATCTCTCCTCAGGGCTTTGCAACACTGTGTGTTTGTTGTGCTACAGTGAGTAAGAGAGAAAAGTGAGCCTTCATTTTCCCTCTGTAGTTTTATCGTGTTTTTTTTTCTATCTCTGCTTTAGGAAAACAAATTATTTCAGTTTTTGTCATCTACACCTGGTCTAGTTTCATTTCAGTCTGAATTACAACATCCAAAACTTTATTGTAGTTTTTCTCATCTACACCTCGTCTACTTTCTATTAATTACAACATCCGTTGTCAGACGGAAAACGCTGTTCTGCATAGAGAGGGCTTATACTAAACATAACATTAGTTTTTAATTCCTGCTTTACGAAATAAAAAACAATGATAAAAAATAAACTTTTGATCGGCAGTTGCAACCTAACATTGTCGCCGTTTAGTCGACCCATTTTGTCTTGTTTAATTGTCTCCCAAGGATGTTATTAATGAAAAATTAGGTGTAAAAGGTTTGGTAATATAGTCAAGGCACGTTCCACTGACAGTTATTGTTTTGAAACATATATGCACAGCTAAAACAGCAGGTATAGAAATCTTTAACAAGCAGTGTACCCCAAGTGTTCTACCCATGCGAGAAGCTGCAAAATGCATTTTTTGCTTGTCGCGTCTTTAGCAGATGACGCCACTTTTAAGTCATAGGGTAATGCTATGGCCTAAAACATCGTCGCTGGTCGCGGATATCCAACTCTGTGAAGCCCGGCGGATCAAACTGTGAGTTTTTGGGCGGGGGTGTGCCGCCTGGACTCTAAAATTTTTCCTCGTACCATAAACAGCGGGACATACCCCAATAGCGTATAAATGGGAGAACCTCCCACGGGCTGTAAACTGGTTGCATTCGATCTCGGTCAACTAGGAAATATTTAATTTTGCTTCGAATGCGCTATTTTGTGATTTGAAGTTTGGCAGGCTTTTATTTGCGTTGCAGTGCTGTGTTTACTTAGCCGTGGTACAATACAACGACATCAGAGATTAAACACAAGACGAATTCGGGGCCGCAGTGAACGCAACTTGACTTATGACCTGAGTTCGCAGCATTTAGCGGCGGCTCTGACGCCAAACGTAGCAGAGCTAGTAGCTTCTGGTGTGTTCCGTCCACAACCATAGTTTTTGCGCCGGTTCGAACACACTTTCCAAGGAAAAAACACTCGTGTTTATCTCGACCGAGGCGCGATGTCAGAGGGTCTATTATAGGGGGTCGCACATTCCGCAATCCGCCTTATTTTCTCCTTCCTAGACCGCAAACCGCTTTCGTTTTCTCCTCAAGACCGAAACCGCCTTTATGGCAGAAAGAGAATCGCAATAACGATCTTTTTAGCGGAGCCAGCGCGCTAGCGCGACAGCGGAGCTCCATTGCTAAGGAAATTTGGTAACCTATCAAGCCAAAAAATTTTGGTAGTGAATTAAAAGTCACGTGACCGTCCGTCCGTACGTCCGTCCGTCCGCACCACAGGTTTACCAATACACTTCAAATACTGCATATAACCCTGTGCTGAATCCCGTGTGTGTTTGGCGCAAAATCGCATCTTGACCCGCGTTGTAGCAAAACAAGCAAAGACAACAAAAGTCATAAACAAATTTGTTAATGGTAAAAAAAGTTCAAAAGAAGACTCAGTTGTGTTTTTGGTGGAAGGGGAAAAGTTCAATTTAGGCGAAAAAAATTAGGTGATAAAGTTCAGGCGAAAAGTTCAAATTTGCCTCGTCGGTTCTGTTCGGACTCGGTCTGCACACCGCTAGAGTTCGCAGCTTTTCGCAGCGGTTTCGACGCCAACTATAGCAGAGTTAGTGCTTTTTGGTTTTTTCTGTCCATAACCATGGTTTTTACGGTGTTCCGAACACATTTTGCCAGGTAAAAACACCAGAATTTTCATGCTGATAGGCAGCTTGTCACGAAGAAAGAAATAAGTACTAAAATTAACTTGAAAACTGACAATAAACGCTTATGGCCTAGTGGACTGATATCAAGCTTCAGACGCCTACCTCCCGGGTTCGACTCTCAGCGAGGGTAGGAATTTTTTCTCTCTTTTTTTAAATTTATTTAACGACTTGAGTAAGAGTATTTTCACAAATTAATAGCTGCTAGCAAGGAAAAAAACAAAAACAAAAACAAACAAACAAAACAAAAAGGGGCGCTCCGCTATTAGGCTTGGCTAAATCTATAGATTACGGTAGTTTACACATTTTTACCATATGTTCGGCATAATAATCGTACTTCTGCTCACAATGATCACGAGATCTTAAGCGTAAAACATCTTTTCTCAAATTCTTTTCAATAACTAGCGGTCAAATAGTGTCAATAGTTTTGACATCCAGTGGGCAGTTCACCGAACCCAAAGATAGCACGGTGTTTAGTTCAAATTTAGAGGGTTTGGTGTGCTCCTGTGGTCTTTCTGAGATGAACTTAGTGACAACACAGGCGTGTGAACTTTAGGTTACCTTTACCATGATGTGTTTGCAGCACAGCTTAGTGGATGTGCGCCGGGTGAGTTATTCGTAACCTCATGGTGGCCGCCCACGGTTTCGAAGCCTAACAAGCTGGTACAGCAGTGTAAATGTGTTGTTTGAGGGTAATATACTGGAAGCAGTTTCTTTGTTTAGGAACAACACTGCGCACACTTATGTCGTGAAAAGGTTGTTGTTGTTGTTCATTACAAAGTGTTATCGTTCAATTGTCTCGCGATATAGTCACTTGTGATAAGAATCACCACATTTCCGATCTTTCTGTACCGGCAGGGGCGCAGCTAGCCATTTTTGGTTTTTTTTTTTTTGGTTTTTAGTCAAGGGTGTCATCTGGAGTTGTTGGTCGTTCTCCAGCTGAAGGTTTTCCACCGCCACGTCTAGTTGTCGCACTCTCTCTTGTCGGTCAGATCGTTCTTGCACACCGTATACATCTTATCTTGGACGTCGTTGCGTAATCGTTTAGTTTTGTTAGGAGAAGTTACTGGCCTAGGAAGCGATCCTCCCGTGATAAGAACTTGTCATTCATTTCTTGAATGAGATGATCAATAAGAGGGAGATAAACAGCTCCTCGCCAGTAGGACTCTGGGTTTGTGGCTGGGACATTCACCCTGTGTTACTGCCTTCCGGTTGTTCTTGGCATGTTTGGCTCAATGTCAAACTCAGCTGCAATCTGTCTTCCCCGCTCATATACTTCTTTCCAAACCGACAGATCGCCTAATTCACTTAGTTTTACTCAGCTCGATTAGCTTTATAGTTATCCTGAGTAAACATTACCTATTTTTGTATTAATATATTATATTGTAAAGTTTAACTTTTTTTCCTTTTTCTATTTGGTGATAAAGCTTGTTGTTGTTGTTGTTGATATTTATTACCACTCTCGCTTCTCGGGCTGCCTTGATGAGATCTACGGCTCTTTCCTTACAACATTGTTGACAAGGCAACTGTGTTGGAAAGGACATGCTCTGCTGCAAATAGAGCAGCAATAAAATCCAAGTGCTTGATAGAGCATAAGTAGCCCCTTTCCATTCCATGGCCATCCTAGGACAAGGTCTCGAGCGCCTGAACTACGACTGTGAACGCTGCACCCATCTTGTCTTGCACAAAGTTCTTTAAAAAAAAATCATCCAAAAACTAGTTCTATGAAATATGAAAAAAATATTCGTATAATAAATATACCAAGAAAAGTTTGTAAGCCCGGGCTTACTGGCTTAAAGGGAGCTATGCCCCTGGTACGGAACGAGGCAGCTTTATTGGAAACTTCTCCTTGCGAATGAAATTCTTCGGTGCAGCTCCAAGCTTATAAAAAAAGGCGACGCATTTTTAACATCGATATCTGACTCAAGATCCACGGCCGCCATCTTCCCATGTGCTCTCGCTTGGCTTTGAAGCCTGGCCTATTATCAAATTACCTCCCTGAATGGGGAGACAGCAGAAATAACTCCACATTTTCATTTTCTGCCTTACTTTACCCCTAAAAGGCACTCTTTTGTCTAGGGAGAAGCGTCAAGGAAAATAAAGCCACCGCACATATGGGTTGACGCCGCCACCAAACACGCAAAGACCGAAAACCGAGTGATAAAGTTATAGTTTTCCGCAACCGTGCGATAATTTCTTAACCATTAACCGCCACATTATTACAAATGTAATTGCAAACCGACCCTCAAAATTGGCTTAAATTGCCAAACCGCCAGAGTATAATAGACCCTCATGTCATACACGTGCAAAGACGTAAGTACAAGAATTAGCATTGAAATTATAATTGTGAATACCGTGGCGCAATTGGTTAGCGCACCTGCCATGAGAGTGGTACCGGTTCAAACCTAAGTTGAGGAGGGAAGTTTCGTCTCTTTTTTTCCTGCCTTTCACGACTTGAATACATCAAAAGTACAAGAAACAGACGTGTTGGATTATGTTTTCTTTGAAGATAAGGGAAACGAAGAGCTCCATTTACTCCGCGCAATTTTAATGCCACGCTATAATTTACTGTCATGCTGGTGTTATGTAGGCTACGAGCACTCTCTCTTTCCGCTCAGGGATTGCGTGGGAAACGAACAAGCGAACGGGCGCGGAAACCACCTGCGTCGTCCGTCACGTTTCAAGGCAGCAGGCGATTTCGCGCTCGCTCGCTTGTTCGTTTTCCTCGACTATCCCTGAGTGGAAATAGAGACTGCTCGTTGTCTAGGTGTTATGATGGTTAAAAGCAGGGGGAGGCAGGGTTGAGGGGGTAGGGTGGGACTGCACTGCAGTGGTGTAAAACCCATAGGTTGTCATGATAAATTTCACCATATTAGATCATATTGTTCAAGAAACATTCACCAAAGTTCGGGATGACATGTCACTTGTATTCTACCTGAGTGCCCGGAGGAGCTTGTAAATATATAACGCACGCTATGATTGGCCAATACTCGGGGCCGGATTTTCCCGTATTGCCCATGGGCATTATGAGCGATATAAATGCCCGGCTGGAAAAGCGGAAATATAGAAAATGTGAAAGTACATTTGATTCAAATAGTCGCAACTGAATGATTTGAAGCTAAATGAAAAGAGACGGTTTCTTTGAAAGTTTTTCTTTTTCTTGTACGATATAATTTTTTTGTGAGAAATAAAACAACTGAGTTTGAATGTTTTCCGGTAAACTGTTTCATTCACCCCAATTCGCCACGGCTCACTTTTCAACTAATAAAATGTTAGGCACAGCCATATAATAAACTTCTTATTAACTCTAACTAGCTCGGGACCCTACTGGGAGAATATTGCCCTCAGTCTTTCTTGTACGGACCGAGCGAAGCGAGGTCCGTATCAAAAAGACCTCGGGCAATATTCTCCCAGTACGGCTCTCGCGCTCGTTTAATAAGAAGTACGTATTCTATGCTTCATGCTAAGCTTCCCATGTTACAGAAATGAACTTAAAAGCACCTGTTTACACAATTAGTTATCGTTTTTCCCTTGAATAATGTCATTTTCCGGGTTTAGGCCTTAAAAAGGGTATCAACGTTCAATTTTCTATCCTTAAAAAGGGTAGGAACCTTTGCGGCACACACCTATCTTAAACTGACGCGAGTACCCCCTTGGGCTTGAGTGACGCACGGTTGCGCCCTTGTCTTCACCTTATTTTTGTAACTTTCTCAAAAATTTTGTCCTCTTTGTCGTTGTTTCGTTAGTCATACAGATAACACTTTTTTCTTCAGTTAAGCCCTGTTTAGTGGCCCAAAATCCCCATCTGCCGATGATCCGGTTTGAATAAACATAACACTATTGCTCGCTGATAATAAACAAGCAATTAGCGAAACTTGTTAATAACTGGTTTACCCACCAATTCATAGAAAGTAATGTCGGCCGTGTTTATGTCTCAATTCTGTGGATCGTTATTAAAAAGTTATAGACACTAAAAAAAAAAGAACTTTGTCAGTTTGAAAGCATGTTTAGCTTGTTTTGCAGCATCTTAAATGGAAAACTTGGAACAGGTGCAAATGATATTCAGTTGGAAACAAACTGGGTTCTTCTCCCGCCGAAATGAGAAACTAATCCTTTAGAAATGTAGGCAGCTGTGTTATGCTTTGTTGAAACTTTCTTGAAAGACTGAACTGGATATTCAGCCAATTGCTCTACAAATGGTTCTTTCGAATAAGCGCTCCTTCACCTCTTGGACATGAAGTGCATTATATCTACGCCAGAAATGTTTTTTTTAATCTCAATTTTTCCAATTTTCCGTTATTATTGCCTTTTTTCGTTATATTTTACTCCACGTTAATAAAAATTCATTTCAGTCTATCACTCCTGTTCATATGTGCTAGATTACATATCAGCATTTAACTACTTTAAACGATTTTTAAAAAGGCAAATAATTGAAAACTAGTTGAGAGAGCCAGCCTGGCCCTGTTGCTATATGCTATGAAGCACAGCTAAAAATCAGATAAACTAACAGGGTAGAAATGTTTACTGTGTGATAATATTGCTTTTTTTAAACAGAAAATTTTTGCTAAGAGGTATGATCATTGTTTACTGTCACCGTATCCAAACTGCAGAATTTCAAACGACGATTTTTACATATACAATAAGTTAAAATCTGTTTGCAGATCAGTATCTGAGGAGGCGTATTTTGGCTAATTGGTTTTATAGGAAATGACGAATCATAAGCCGGGTGGATATTTCACCTTTACCATAAATAGAGTACAGGTTGCTCTAAGGAGGCAGACGAATTTGCGAGAGAAGGGACACAATTAAACATCAAAAGTCTGCAAAAAACATGAATACAACGACAAATGGATCGAGCTGCTCCACTCCGCTGAATCCAACAGCACAAAAAATTGGAGAAACCTTTGCTTACCGGCTGATCTTTGTCGTTTCGTTGGTCGGGAATTCCTTTATAGCAGTAATTGTTTATAAGACGCAAACAATGCGAAAACCTATTAATTATTTTATCACCAACATGGCCATGTTCGACCTGCTGTTTGCAATATTTTTGCTTCCGTCGAATCTAACAGGTCTGTACTTGGACAATCAGTGGCTTATAAGTGGTCCTCTTGGTCAGGCTTTGTGTAAGCTGGTTCCCTTTTAAGTGGATGTCTCCAGTGCAGTGTCGATTCAGAGCCTGGTCTTGATAGCAGTGGACCGATTTGGAGCTGTGGTATTTCCTGCCCTTTCTTCATCCTTGCCACGTGGATCATCGCGTTAGCTGTCGTCTCGCCAACCTTGTTCGTCTTCCAGATTGTTAAATACGCTGATGGAGACGTGTCTTGTACCAGACTGTGGAGTGAAGCCTTTGGAGAGTCCTCATCTGAAGTAAATTACTTTCTTTCTGGATATGTTGTATTTCTTCACATTCCCATCTCCTTGTTGATCATACTTTACTCCATCATCGTCATAAAGCTCAAGACATAGTTCTTTCCAGGCGAACAATCAAACAACGCTGAGGAACAACGTGTCAAAAGAAACAGAAACGTGCTAAAGATGGCCATTGCTATCGTCGTAGGGTTCCTACTGTGCTGGATACCCTATAGTATCACATACTTACTACTGATGTTGGATTGGGGCAGATGGTATTGTGACATAAGACTCTACTATAAAATTGCCTCTGTTTTGGCCATCTCCAATTGCGCCATCAACCCTTGGCTCTGTTTTATTTTTAGTGGGAATTATCGCCAGGGACTTAAAAGACTCCTGAAATGTTTTAACGCAGCGTAAGAGTAAACTGAAAACTCGCATTATACACACACACACAAAAAAACAGACATAGCGAACGGTTCTAGGAAATCTTATCCGTAAAAATTATTATTGCTAAAAAGGTAACCATGTTCATTTATTATTGCTTTCCTTTCATTTGCATGAAAAATCGAAATTAATAGAATACTTCAGCTGAACCTCATATTCAGAGTAAGAAGATTAAGCAGACTAGTCGCTTTCCAAGGAATAATACTTCTTTACAAACAGAGACATGTATAAAATAGTGAATCCTTGAAAAGATAGCAGTTTTTTTTTCTAAAGTTACCAAAATCCTCATCCGCCGATAATCATCTGACTAAACAAACAGTTAACGAAATCAGTATTAACTAATTCACCGATTTGTAGAAAATAATATGGTCCCTTTTTATATCTTAATTCTGTGGATCGTTACTAGAAAGTTATAGAAACTGAAGAAAATAAATTTAAGTTCGCCCGTTTGACAGCATGTTAAGGTTGTTTTGTAGCGCTGTCTTACGTGGAAACCTTGGAACAGGTGCCAACGTTATTTCCAAACAAACTGCGTTGTTTTCCTACCGAAATGAGAAACTAGTCCTTTAGAAATGTGGCAGTCATGCAGGGGCGGATCCAGGGGGGTGGATTGGGTGGCTAGCCACCCCCCTATTTGGGGTCTTTTAAGCTTAAAATCAAGAAAGGGAACAAAACTATCACCGGGGTGATTTTGTCTCGGATTGTTCTGATATCGCTCTGTAATGTCAGCCACCCCTCTTTCAAAACTCCTGGATCCGCCACTGGTCATGTGTTATATTTGCTTTCAAGTTGAAACTCACTCTTGAAAGACAGAATTGGATATTCAGCTAATTGGTGTACGAATGGTTCCTTAGAATAAGCGCTCCTTCACCTCAGGGACTATACGTGCATTATATCAGCTCCAGACTGAAATGTTTTATTTTTGCTGTGGAATATTTCCCTGTCCCCGATTATGCTGTGGATCGGAGAAATGAACCGACTAATGAACCAATTACAGTAGTTTAAGCTTAAGGCTTCCCTTGAACCATTGAACCATCAGTTTTTCCAATTTTCTGTTATGATTGCTTTGTTCTTCGTTATATTTTACTCCACGTAAATTATAAAAATCCATTTTCTATCACCCCTGTTCATCTGTGCGAGATTTACATATCGGCTGCGAACTACTTTCAAGGGTTTTAAAAAACGCACCTCATCTGTGACTCACTAGATGCAACAAAAAACTGGCGTGGCCAATGTTTACGCAAGCACTTTACTATTAAAAGGTGTAAAAAGCCTATTTTTCTTGCAAACAAACCGCTTTCTTTCCCCACCCAAGCAAGAACCTGTACCTTAAAATATCAGGGGCTAACAAAGAAGACCAAAAAAGCTCGCTCTGAATAGGGTAACAAATTTTACCAAATTGTTCTGAAGGTGGTTTCTACCGAATGAGTTTAAATTATGCATTTGCGTTCAGGCCCACATTAAATGTTAGTGGTTATCTCTCCTCGCGAGTTTGTAACACATTGTGAGTGTTGTGCTACATTGAATAAGAGAGAAAAGTGACCCTTCATTTTCTCTCTCTAGTTTTATCATGGTTTCATTTTCTATCTCTACTCTTTGGAAAAAAAAATATTTCAGTTTCTCTCATCAACACCTGGTCTAGTTTCACTTAATTTCAACATCCGCTGTCAGCCGCAAAACACCGCTCTGCATAAATAAGGCTTATACTAAACATAACAATTTTTAATTGCTGCTCTAAGAAATAACAAACATAAGAAAAAAATAAACGTTTGATCTGCAGTTGCAACCTAACATTGTCACTGTTAAGTCGACCCATTTTGTCTTGTTTAATTGTCTCCCGAGGATGTTGTTAATGAAAATTAGCTGTAAAAGATTTGGTAATATAGTTAAGGCACGTTCCACTGACAGTTATTGCTTTGAAACATATGAAATCTTTAATAAGCGGTGTATCCCAAGTGTTCTACCCATGTGAGAAGCTGCAAAATGCAGTTTTTGCTGTTGATCGTGCTAGATTTAGATATCCACTGTAAGCTGTAAGCGACGGTGCCTCCTAATGCAGATGTATTTTTGCAAAGGTTATGATTATGATTATGATTATCAACGCACACTCGGAATTGGCTGCCGAAAAAGGATCGTCCGCGTGGCTAACAGTACTGCCTCTTAAAGAGTTAGGATTTAATCTTAACAAAAGGCAATTTAAGGACGGAGTCAAACTACGTTATGACTGGCCAATCGACGATATTCCATCCAGCTGTGTGTGCGGGGAACTGTTTGATGTTGACCACGCCATGATATGTAAGAGAGGGGGGTTTGTCATTCAGAGGCATAATGAACTGAGGGATCTGGAAGCGGAGTTGATAAATTTGGTTTGTAGCGATGTCGTTACTGAACCAGTGCTGCAAGATGTATCAGGTGAGCAGTTGACAAGAGGGTCGAACACAGCGAGAGATGCCAGACTGGATATACATGCACGCGGATTTTGGGAGCCTCAGCAATCAGCCTTTTGCGACGTCAGGGTTTGTCACCCAAATGCTGAAAGCTATAGGGACCTGGAACCGCAACAAATTTATCGGATACATGAGAACGAGAAGAAGCGGCAGTACGCAAGCAGAGTTGTTGATATTGAGCAAGGAACTTTCACACCGCTGGTATTTACAACCACGGGTGGAATGGGGAAAGAATGCCGGATGTTTCATAGCCGCCTAGCCGAGCTAATCGCTATCAAGAAAGGAGAAGATTACGCCAAGACAATCTCCTGGATTCGTGCAAGAACTTCCTTTGCTCTTTTGAGATCAGCGCTAATCTGCCTTCGTGGATCACGAACAGTTAAGAGGGTCTCATGGGACTTAAAGAACTCTGACATTGAAATTGAAGCAACCGAGGGAGCCATTAGATAGGGACTTTTGATTGATTTTATTATTTATTCCGAGTTTCACGAATGAGCGCCACTAGGATATATATACTTTTAACTATTGGAATATTTTATTACCTTTTCATAAATTTAAAAAAAAGAAAAAAAATAAAAAAATAAAAGAAAAAAAAAATTATTATTATTATTATTATTATGACTATGGGGAAAAAGCAGATCGTAGCAAGGGCTATTGGAATCCAAAACCCGAATATCCCGAGATGCGCAGAACGTATGCGCAGTAACAATAAGAGGCACCGTCCTTAAAGAGGCAGATAATTAAAATCTAGTTGAGAGAGCCAGCCGGGCCTGGAGGTTTCCGGCGCCAAGAGCTACGATCATGAGTTACTGTCACCATATCCAAACTGCAGAGTTTTAAACGACTTCTTTACTTAACAGAGTAAAAGCTGTTTGCAGATCAGTAACTGAGGTGGCGTATTGCTCATTGGTTTTCTAGGAAATGACGAATCATAAGCCGGGTGGATATTCTATAGAGTGCCGTTTGCTCTAAGGAGCCAGACGAATTTGCGAGGGAAGGGACAGAATTAACCATCAAAAGTCTGCAAAAAACATGAATACAACGACAAATGGATCGAGCTGCTCCAGTCAGCGGAATCCGACAGCAGAAAAAATTGGAAAAACTTTTGCTTTCTGCCTGATCTTTGTTGTTTCTTTGGTCGGGAATTCCTTTATAGGAATAATTGTTTATAAGACACAAACATTGAGAAAACCTGTCAATTATTTTTTTGTCAACATGGCCATGTCCAACCTGCTGTTTCCAATATTCTTATTTCCGTCGAATCTAGCAGATCTGTACAGCACAAAAAATTGGAGAAACCTTTGCTTACTGCCTGATCTTTGTCGTTTCGTTGGTCGGGAATTCTTTTATAGCAGTAATTGTTTAAAAGACGCAAACAATGCGAAAACCTATTAATTATTTTGTCACCGACATGGCCATGTCCGACCTGCTGTTTCCAATATTTTTGTTTCCGCGGAATTTAACAGGTCTGTACGTGGACTATCAGTGGCTTATCAGCGGTCCTTTTGGTCAGGCCTTGTGTAAGCTGGTCCCCTTCTTATGGTATGTCTCCTGTTTAGTGTCTATTCAGAGCCTGGTCCTTGTAGTAGTGGATCGATTTGGAGCTGTGGTATTTCCTCTCCGTTCTCCACTTATCACTTCAAAGCTGGGCACGTTCTTTATCTTGGCAACGTGGATTGTCGCAATGGCTGTCATTTCGCCATACCTATTCGCCTACAATCTCACTGAATACCCGGGGGAACTGTCATGCGAACTACGGCGGAAAGAAGCCTTTGGAGAGTCCTCTTCCCCTGGTAATGTCTGTGTTGTATGTTTTTATATCCCCATCACCTTGTTGGTCACGTTTTACTCCATCATCATTGTCAAGCTCAAGACACAGAAGATTCCAGGCGAGCAGTTGGACAACGCTGACAAACAGCGTGCGAAAAGAAACAAAAAAGTGCTTAAGATGGCCATTGCTATCGTGATAGGGTTTGTACTGTGCTCGTTACCCTTAAGTGTTGCCATTTTACTACTTTCGTTTGCACGCGACTGGACTTGCGGCATTTTTCTCTATATGTCTATCGCCATCTTTATGGGTACCTCAAATTGCGCCATCAACCCTTGCATCTGTTTTATTTTCAGCGAGAATTATCGTCAGGGACTAAAGAGACTCCTGAAATGTTTTAACGCAGAGCAAGGGTAAGTCAAAAACTCGCATTGTAAAAAAAAAGACAGCGTACGGTTCCAGAAAATTTCAACCGTAACAATTATCATTACTAAAACGGTAACTACGTTCATTATTGCTATCCTTTTACTTGAATGAATACACCAAATTTAGAGAAAACTACAGTTGAACTTCACATTTAGAATAAGAAGGAAATTAAGAAAAACGTTGGGTTTAAGGACACTTCTAGATAAACAAATAGTACAACCTTAGCCCAGCGTTTTTAAGCGCTCTTTACAAATCTACCTGTACATAAACATATAAGAAAGATGTTAAACGGTTGGCCAATCTATCTTTCTTGTTATTTTAAAAACTCTACAGTTGTTATTGTCCACACTTAGAAGCTATACTTAGATTCCCAGTAAAGTTTAGCAATGTAATTCTTTTGCGACAAGCACTGTATTTTATTACTAAATACTGACTTACTCGAAACTCAGCTGAACTTAGAATTATGTTTTTCTTAACCCTCTCAAAACAGAAGCGCTTGATATTCCAACGTTCACGAAACGTTCACGAAACATTCACGAAAGTTCGAGATGACCTGCCTGAGTGCCCGAGCGGGGTTGGGGGGGCGGGGGGCGGAGGCTACTCCCATATAAAAACTGCATAAGTATGGGCCGCTAAATAGGGTACAGTTTTTGAGGTTCTCAGTCCTTAAAATGTAGGGAATTTATTTCGCCCCTCTTTGGTATAAATTGTGGTCCCGGTGTTATCCTTAGATAGGGTTCCTTTTTTGTATTAGCTTAAATTGCAGTACCTAAACGCCAAACAGGGGCGGATCCAAGATTTTAGGAAAGGGGGGAGGGGTGCACTAATTACTTTTGTTTTCGAGGTGACAATGATGTCGTTTGGGGTGGAAAATAAGGTCAGCTACGCTTTTTCAGGGAGCGGACAGCAGCCAGGAAATAATGGAAAAAAATTCCCCGTTCCTTAAAAGTTTGTGGTAATAATATGAACAATAAGTAAACATTAAGCGTATAATCTGCAGTTACAACGAAACATTTTCGCCATCTAGTCGACACATTTCGTCTTTGCTTAATAACCCCATAATTATCACCCGTGGATGTTGTTAATGAAAAACATTAGCTGTAAACATTTCGGTAATATAGCCAAGGCACGTTCCACTGAAAGTTGTTGTTTTGAAACACAGCTAAAACAGCAGTTGTAGAAATCTTTACTAAGCGATGTACACAAGTGTTCCTCCCATGTGAGAAGCGGCGAAATGCAGTTCTGTTTTTTGCCGGCTCGTTTTTTAGTTTACCTGTTGAACGTTCTGCCGATTTGCAGCGCATTGTCTTTGTTTTGGTACCACGAATGAGAAAAGAAAGCGACTCGTTTATTTTGTTTTCTTTCTTGTTTAATCGAAGTTTTCTTTTTCTATCTCTACTGTATCATTGCTTTCTGCAGATAAAAATTCATTTCAGTTTCCCTCAGCCGCAACTGGTCTAGCTTCAATTACCACATCCCGGCTGTCAATCGAAAAACTCTACTCTGCGTAAGTAGGGGTTATACTGAATATAACATCTGCTTTATGAAAATAAAGAATTAATAAAGAAAAACTAAACTTTAATTAATTTGCAATTACCTCCTAATAGCGCCGATCTTTGTCTAATGAGCTCCCAAGGATCATGTTATTAATGGAAAATTTGTCGGTAATACAGTCAAGGCACCCTCCACTGACAGTTATTGCTTTGACAAGCACAGGTAAAACCGCAACCTAACATTTTCGCCGTTTAGTCGACACATTCCGCCCTTGTTTAATTGTCTCCCAAAGATGTTGTTAATGAAAAATTAGCTGTAAAAGGTTTGGTTCGGTAATAAAACACAAGGCAAGTTCCACTGACAGTTATTGCTTTGAAACGCAGCTAAATCAGCAGGTGGAGAAATCTTTCTTAAACGATGTTCACAAGTGTTCTACCCAGGTGAGAAGCTGCGAAATGTTGTTTTTTTGAGTCTTGTGTTTTGTTTAGCTGTTGAACTTCTCTTAAAATACTGACTTGGATTGTTAACAAATCGCTCGCTCGATGTTCAACCGAATGAGCTTGGAACTTAACCTCACCTCCCGATTCTCAGCAAGTTTTTGTTTTGCTGCCATAAATACGAAAGAAAAGTGACCCCGCATTGTTGTTGTTGTTTTTTTTTTGGCCTTTATTTTTATCATAATTTTCTTTTTCTAGCTGTTCTTTTCTTTATCAGTACTCTTTGCAGAAAAAAATTTATTTCGGCTTCTACAGCTACAGCTACATCCCCTGTCAATCGTAAGACACTACTCTGCATAAAGAGGGCTTATAAGCAACGTAACATTACATTTCATATTAAACCCCGCCTTCTTAAAATGCAGATGCAACAAGGAAAACCTAAATTTAAATTGTAGTTTGCAGGTTTTTCAGTCATAAGACTGATAAGTAAGTGTTACAAGTCGATTCATTTATTTTATAGTAATTATTTTTGTACTTTGCTGGGTACCCATAATCGGATAATTAACTTCCCATCATTCTTTGCATGGGACGCGAGACTTCCTTCTCACATATTTCTCTTTTTGTCTGTCGCCGAATTGTGCTATCAGCGCTTGCATCGGACTTAAGAGATCCCTGAAGTGTTTCAGAGACGTGCAGAATTATTTGACTGAAAACTCGTGTCTGAAAATAAAACATAGAGAACGGTTCGAGGAAGTCCTATTGGTAAATATTATTACTGTAAAAAGGTGAACATGTTCGTTCAGTTATTTGCTGTCTTTTCTCTTACATGAATAAAAGAAATTTAAAGAATTCTGCATCTAAACTTCATGTTCAGAATAAGAAGATGACGAAAAAAAGTTTATTTCAAGGAATAATACTTCTGTACCAACAAGAATCTTGCAGAGAAATAAATCGTACGTATAACCTGGTGTAAGAAGAAGGAATTAACGAGAAACTAATCTTCAAAATTGTCGCTTTAATCAGGCACACGTCACCATTTTTTAATTAACTCCCTCAAAAAGTCACTTTCGAGACATTAACTGTAAAAGCTTTTAAATTCTAAATAATAATTAAAATCTTGCTGAAAAAACCAGCCAGGCCCTGATATTATTAGTTTGAAGCACAGCTTCCTGGTATGATGTTCAATGATCACCAATCCACCCTGCTTTATTCGCGGCCGTGGACGGCACAGGAAGACTGGACCTGTAGAATCTTGATAACGACAAAGAGGTAAAAGCCTTCCTTATCTTTTGCTTGAATGCATCGTACAGATATGCTTACTACTTACCCACTTCACCCCTATTCATATCCTTTGTAGGTGCCAACAGCGACCACAAATTCCGAATCAATGACGTCACTTAACCGTTAGCAGTGGACGCATTCTGGTCACCAGATCGCCGTGGGCGATGATGATGGTCACATGTCTATTTATGACGTTGGCGAGGTGAAAACAACCAAAACTTGAATTCCCATGGACTCTCATTTGTCCTGGGTTTACTCCTACTCTTAGCTTCATTATCACAAGGTTTTCTGATTTTAACGTATCTTTTTTGTTCCTTTCAGCAACTCGCCGTGCCGAGACCTGACGAGTGGTCAAGATTCCAAAACACGATTCACGAAATCCAGGCGAACGCTTCGTCTAATATTGGCGAAATCGGCTCTCCAAAGATGTCGCCTTCCAAGCTACCATTTAGTTAACCTTACAAAAGATAGTCTATTTGGTTACCTCTGAACTTTCTAATGTAACATACCAGGGTTCAACTAGCACAGAATTAATCTGTGAAGAGGAAAGTTGAAGTAATTACAACTTCGTCATTTTGGTTTAACCTATGCGGGGATGGGGTAGAAAAGAGTGCCAATGCCTGTCGGGGGGATGGGGTGGAAAAGAGTGCCAATGCCTGTGGGGGGATGGGGTGGAAAAGAGTGCCAATGCCTGTGGGGGGGATGGGATGGAAAAGATTGCCAATGCCTGTGGGGGGGATGGGATGGAAAAGAGTGCCAGTAACTGATGGATTCTCTTTCCATTAATTTAATAACAGTCCAGGATACTGAGTTATTTCTAGTATTAGTATTATCATAAACTCTAACCAGTAACCGAGTCTCAATTTAAATTTTTGTAGTCCCTGATGAAGGAAAACTTCGCTCACATTACGTTGGCTATTTCCAAAACAATGCTGAAGAAATCTTCAAAAATTTTTAACTTGGTAAATTGAATTACTCTGTTTCATGACGCAGTTTAGAATTGTATTCGTACTGGAGGTTTATTGAATTTGTGAATCGAAGTTGTTCGGAGGGTGTGTGGACTTAATTTTAGGCTTTAAAAGTGGATTAGACGTTTAGTTGCCACTCTTAACATTGACACTTCGTTGGCAACTTTTTCCCCTAGTTTGCTGGCTTCCAATCTTCTCAGCCCGAATCAAAGAACTTGCAGGTGCGGATGAATCCGTTAACCATAGCTGCTGTCAACTTTGGCTGCTCTCGAATGTCTTCGATTTTGATTGGCTAAGAGAGTTAACGACACAAACACCCTATTGAATGGTTTTAAAATTTGCTTCAACATTCGCTCACCTTTTTAGCTATTGAAGCAACTGTTGAGATCGTTGGAATGTGTCTTTTAACGTTGTTGAAATGACACAGCGGTTTTGAATCCTAATTTAACCAACTTAAATTTGTTTCAACACACCTTCGACAAGTTTTGAACACTATCTGCAGTGTTTAAATGGTCTCAACATTTGAGTGTTGAATTTAGTTGAGCGAACATTGAAGCAAATTTTGAAACCTTTTCAAACGGGCTAAGATGTCAGACAGTTATAAAAAAATAGTCAAAAATGTAAACAATTGGCAATGGGAGAAAACAGTCATAAATGTTGCTGTACGGCAATCAGTAGGTACACATATCACATGATGGATATTTATCATTCTGCTGCAGAAAGCAGTGTACAGGGAGAAAAGAAAGGTCATTAGGTGACTTCTTCTGTGCTAGTGGCTTGAAAATAGCACTATAAATTTCACGTTAAGTTTAGACTATTTTAATATGATTTCCACTTTCCAACCACTGACATCTTGGCAATCTTCTAATTACAACATACGGTATGCTGGTAACGGAAAGAACCAATCATATGTTGCCAAGCGCGGGAAAGTATGGAGCCGGTGCCGTCCAGCGCGCGGGAAAACACAAAACCGTTGCCAAGCGCGGAAAAACATGCAGCAGTTGCCAAGCGGATTTGCTCTGAATGGTTGAACAGACAGCTTGTGCGAAGTCTGACATAATGAACTGCTTGTTTTCTTCGAATTTCCATGGTGCTTCACTTGCTCACAAGAAATAAACTACTTGAAAAAACAAGTGATTTAATTTAACCACTATGTATATGGTACAACTGACATACTTTATAAAGACACTAGTTTCTTCGTTAAAAATTCCTGTTTAAATTTCGTCTTCCTTTGGCTCCCACTAACCTACTCACGACAAGTTCGAACACTACGGCAAAAATTACAGTGTAGTCTTGAAAACACTAGTACGTTCCGCATATTAAACACGTTAAACTTAGTCTCTGCGCGTTTGGGCACTAGTAACGAGCGTCACGAAAAACAGACTGGTACGATTTCCAGGCCAAACTCTTCCCCAGTGTCCCCGATATCGTACACGGCCACGTCGTGTATTGGAAGGCGGTGTGTTTTGGAAGTGTTCACTTCTAAGATAGTTTTACGCCATGTCCCGTCTTTAATCTAAAAGCAGTAAACAATAAATTTAGATGATTCCTTTGCGACAAAAGTAGAACGAGGTCAAGTCGTAAGACTAAGGGTCGAATGAATAAAAGTTAAAAGTGGTAGGCGTTTCGCTGGCCAGTTCTGTATAATATTGTTGGTTGGCAACCAATCTCACGCGCTACAAATGTTGGTAGAGATCTCATCAGTGTGGAAGTATCACTTGTTAGAGATCGGATATTTTCTTGGTATAAAACTACAAAAGTCAAAATGATAGCGGTTCCTGTGCGCATAGGCGGCTGCGTAATGCGGTCCGAGGTCGGCGTGCGGGCGTCTCATAAGAGAGCTTTTTGCTCACTTTTCGATAACTTCCCAAAATGAAAATCATCAATCATTGGTGATCATTGGTGTCGCATCAAATCGCAATGTAATTGCTATAAAGTCGCTGTTACACAGGTGATTTAAATCAGGCTTAAAACCACCCTTGTGAGCGGTCCTTTCTTTCGTCTAGTGGTATCGTTGGCGTGTGTTGTATCGTATCGTATCGTATCGTATCGTATCTTATCGTATCGTTTTGTTGTGTTCTGTAGCTTAGTACTATTGTTGGGTATATTGTATTCTACTGTACCTTGCATTCATCCAATACTATCGTTGGTGTGCATTTTCTTGTTCCTCTTGCGTGCATCTCAATGCCATTATCAGCTTTGAGTTTGATGGAGTGTTCGTAGTTCCCAGATCCTTGGTGGGACCACACGGTTGAGTTTAAGCAGTGATAAGTAATGCTCTGTTTGGAGCGGTCACTCAGGAGTCGTAGAAATGTCAATTCAATCGGATCACAGTCGTAAACAAACTAAAAAGATTGGAAAAAATAATGTTATTTACCCTACTTCTTTGTGCTCATGCTTCATCCGCTTTTTGCTTAAAAATTTAAGGATGATAATTTATGCGCCTGCTTGTTTGGGAATTTGCGAGGCCTTGGTTGACAGTTTCTGTGCGAACGTTTGCCACCTGACCGTTAAGCCCTAACAGTGACGAAAATGAAATTTCTCTTTACATTATCAATACTTCTTTAAACATTCAAGTGATGAGAAAAAAGAAAGTGATCACCAAGGATAAGGTGGCTTGATATTAAGACAAATTCTCCTTACTAATTCCATGAGAAATGTTTGGTTTGGAGAACAGTAAGGAGAATATGCATTTTTATATCAAGGCTTAAAGGGTTAAACTTAGTGCACACGCTTAAGGTCATCACTTCAAACACCAGTCTCATTACCGTCCGAAAAGCTCCTCCTCTGCTGGGAGAAATTAAATTAACAGATTTTGAAAATTCGAAAGTCGTACTCGAGCTCAATCTGCGATCTTGAGGTGCCTAATATTCTACCGTTTTGGGAGGGGTCGGAGTGGGGAATCTCTGATTTACTCCTGAGTTGACTTTCTACATATTCCCGGTATGTCCCATGGTACTGGAAGCAGTAGTCTATTTTCCTCAGGCGTAAACTTCATTTAGGCCGTGTTCTGTTGCGATCAACCGTTTTCGATTGGTTGGGTTTTTCGTGTTTTATTGGTAAAAACCGTTTTCGATGGCTTTGACTGCTCAACTTTTTGAACCGCCACTGAAGTCAATTGAAATGGTTGAGTATATTGTGCACTAGATATCACCTGTTTAAATAAAAAATATGGTGAAATATTGTTCTTTATTACGTGGAAGACCCTCGCAGTTATGTGTGTAACTTAAGCAGTAGTCACGATATCTATGCTTTTAGCTCTTGAGGAGTACCATAAACACTTGCGCTCTCACTCTCTTTCCAACACATCTTCCCGTGAGCCATATCGATTAGCCCCGGCCAATCGGAGTCGCAAGTCAATGCAAGTTTGAAAATGCCAATTTGCGTACGCAACGCACACTTGCGATGGGTAGCCGCCATACGGGCTCGTAAGTGGACGCACGTTAGCTGCAATTTGGCAAAAATTCATTTTAGTGCAGGTTGTACTAAGAATACCAGTACTGAGACCAACTTGCGGCGGCTTGCGTTGGGTAGCCAAACGGAGAAAAATGTGTTCGCTTCCGTGCAAATTTGAGCTCAATCAAACTGAACGCAAGTTATCGCAAGCCATCACAAGAACACACAAGTCATGGCTAAACGGAGGCGAGTTATCGCAAGTTTTCAACTCGCGGTAACTTGCGACTCCGTTTGGCCAGAAAAATACAGCTTTTTCTTTTCTGATTTTTCATGAAGCAATTAACAAATTGTATGTTGATAAATCTCGGAAAAACTGAATTACCTGTGGGCGTTTGTCAAACTCCTTAGCAAACCATTTGTAGCCGTCGGGTCCCGAGAACCACTTTCTATTTCCTGTCTGTGCACAAATTATGGAAAATCAGTTCATTACTTTTCTTATTATTTAAACAATCAAGAAAACTTTTATCACGACCACGTTTTTGAAACGTTTTTGACAAAGACAAATAAATGTAGTGATAACATATTCCAGCATTCCATCTAACTTAACTGAATTTTAAAAGGACTCTACTCCTTTCTTCTCATGACAAATGCGCATCATAGGAACAAATTCGTGTTTTCTCGTTTATTTACACGTGACTCTTCCGGCGCTTCGAATTGTGAAAGAACGATGTCAGACAGAAAGACAAAGAACAAACACCACGTGGCCTGAAAACTAGCTAGGGACGTGGTCCAGACGTCGTAATGTAATCAATAACGAAGAGCATCATGTATTTTCCAAGGTGGAAAAACCGGGGGAGGGGGGTGGCCGGCGTAATTCAGGAAAAAGCGCATGGCATATAAGTTGGTAATACCTTAGTTTAATTCAACCCTACACAGGGAAACAAACGAAACCGCCCTACCTTCATTATTTCAAACATTTCTGAATATTAACGGAGCCTTTTCCGACCGACGATCAACGATCTTTCTCGACAACTGCAGCTGTCCACGAAGGCGCGATGACCATATCCGGGTAATGAGCAATTTCTTATTGATTCGTAATATATATCTGCGTATTAAAGGCCCGTCGGTCTCACGACTGATTTCATAAGCCCCTTTCGAAATAATGCGTTTTTTAAAAACTCCGCGTTCATTTGACGAAAACGTAACAAAATATTTTTGTCAACACGAGTCCTCACGCATCGCCATTGCAGCGATCAGAGAAAACGGCGTAGGTGTTTTCCTAAGCTCTCGTTTTTACCTATCATCACAATGATGCAAAACAAAAAAAAAACAAAAAAAACGGATACATTTTCACCCGTTTTCACCTATCCTCACTTAAAACGATGCATTTTAAGCGGTTTTAGAAAAGCTCGTTTGCATCGATCGTTTAAGTGCGGACAGGATCAGAGGCGAAAATGTGTTCTCAAACAAAAGCTAATTCGTGTGGACAGGACGTTAGTTGTTAGTGACTTTTAATTTGTCTGTTGTTACGCCTGGAACAGGCTATTACCTTGCTTTTGTTGGGATAAATACAAGTCACACTGAGGGTGAAATCACAATAAACTTCCACAGCATCGTCGGACGGACCTTCCTTTGGATCAATCCAAAAGTGACCTGAACAAAATCACGTAGTTATTGGTATCGATGGCGATTGTTACAGTTAAAACAGGTGATGCATCAGCCTAGTACTCAGGCGTTCTCTTCTCGCTCACACGACTTGGCGCGAAATTTCGTGACGTCACCGAATAGCATACCGCGGGGACCTCATTCGGTGACGTTACGACATTTCGCACCAAGTCGAGTCCAGAGCGGGAGGAGAACGCCTGGGTACTAGGCTGGTGATGCATTAGTACATTGCCAATTATCCAATGGACCGCAGAGTAAAACTTCGATTTTAGTAGCCTGAGAGCGAACGGTAGGGGTAGTTGGGCGCAATGCAAGAATTGAGAACAGAGCGCTCCGTCATCCTTGAAGAAATAACAACTGATTGCAATCTGAGCCTGGCAGCTGGACGGACACAAATTTTTAACGGTCAAAAAGGACCCTTAAGAAAACACTAAGTCCAAATCCTTTTCGATAAGGTTATCACTGTCTTATGAATTTCTTAAGGGCGAAGTCCACTGAGGTATTGACCATACCTAAAGAACAATATGTCCTATATGGTTAATTTTTAAGTTAACTATGTAGGTCATATCTGGTTATTTTCAAAGTTGAACGTCACATTTCATGTTCTACACGGTCTCACTGAGTAACTGTGAGGAAATAAAATTAACCTTACCGTTAGTAACATTGGGCTGAAGTCGTTTGAGGTCTCGGCAGGTTCTGGCTGGTCGGCTCCGCCTGTTACCTCGAAACCTATCACATTTTTTAAAGGACTGGACTTGAGCGCTAAGGGCTTCAAACAACGGATTCATTTCCTGTGAAGGAAATTTAAATCAGAAGCCTTGTATTAGAGAGATGACGAAATTATGACACAACAGGGGCGAGGAAACGTTATTCATAGCAGACTATTCCCAGAAAAGGGTAGCATGATATTATGTTTACCGCGAAGGCTGATTTGAGTTCCCTGTTTGTCGTTTAACCCTTTAAACCCTGATATCAGCTTGCATATTCTCCACACTGTTCTCCATACATTTTTCATGGTATTGATGAGGAGAATTTGTTTAACAATCAATACTTTTTGTACTTGGTCATCATTTCCTTTATTCTCATGACCTTTATGTTTGATTAAGCGGTGTTATTTTAAGGAGAATTTTGTTTTCTGGTCACTCCTAGGGGTTAAAGGGTTAAAATGTTTCGAACCGCTATCCACTACAACTGTTTTACAGCCAGAATTAATGGAAGCAAACATTCCGACTTTTTGTCCAACATTTGTTAAACGCTTAGATTCCCATGTTGGGTGATGTTATATCAAAATTCATCCAACAAAAAATTATTGGTCCAACCTCACCCCATGTTGGGTGATGTAAGACCAACATTTTTATTGGATGAATGTCTTGACATCGATCAAACATTTTACCCAACACTTTTGTTGACATGAAGAGAGGGAAAACAAATGGCTTTTTGAGCAATCACTAGGTTAGCCTGTTCCAGGCTCTCAGATAGTAGGGGCGGTACGAAAAATAGAAAGGGAACGCGAAAAAAAGACGCGCGGGATCTGGGGAAAAGGGGGCTCTTCTCTCCCCAGTCACCACGCGTTTTTCGCGCTCGTTTTATCAATTTGTGCTTTCCTCACTATCTCCGAGGGCCCCTGACAAATGACTAAATCTCTTGTAAGAGTCCAAATTTGGTTTAAGTTACGTACCTTGGGAGTATCTGTTGAAGTACCGTCATCTCCGCTTCTTATCTATGAAGGCAAAATCATTTCAGCAATCATTAAGGACGGTGTCTCAGTAGTAATGTAGGCTGGTTGAGGGTGATTTACCTCGCTTTCATGTTCCAAAAAACCTCGCTTTCATGTTGGGTCTCGATGTGAGGTCGAGACATAGGGGAAATACGTCACGAGATCTTAGGTTTATTATTAATTATGATTGCATTGGTTTGTTTGTCGGTAACGGCGTCATTTTGGTTCATGTCTGAAGCGTGTAAGGGTGAAATTATGAAGCCACGTTGAAGACCTTTGCGATGTTTGGATTCTTTTCAGAATATTTTTGGACGAGAAGCATTGCGTTTAATAACAAGACCCGAGAGATCACATTTGGCTCGATTGGCCGAGAGGATCAGAGAAAGAAGAGAAGAAACGTGGCGTACGTCACGAGATCTTAGGTTTATTATTAATTATGATTGCATTGGTTTGTTTGTCGGTAACGGCGTCATTTTGGTTCATGTCTGAAGCGTGTAAGGGTGAAATTATGAAGCCACGTCGAAGACCTTTGCGATGTTTGGCTTCTTTTCAGAATATTTTTGGTCGAGAAGGATTGAGTTTAATTACAAGACCCGAGAGATCACATTTGGCTCGATTGGCCGAGAGGATGAGAGAAAGACGAGAAGAAACTTGGCGTGTATTGAATCGAGATCGCGTGGCGGCTTTTATTGAATTGGTGACCCTTGTCTGGGTCGATGAAGAAAATTGCATCCGTCACGCTTCAGAGAGAGGAACTGCGGATGAATCCCTCACGTGGACATTACTGAATCATGTGTTGCCATTTTGTTCACGACATTGCAACGACTTTTCAACGGTGGCAAAGTGGGCAAGACCGATGTTTATGAAAGACTTTGAAAAAATGAGAACGTGTTTGGATGTTAAATTTCCAGACTTGCGTGAAACATCGAGACATTGGCGTAAGGTTTGTCATTATTATGAGGGAATATGGAAAGACAATCAATAAGACATATAGCGTGACGTTTTCATGTTTATTATTTAACCCAAGTAGAAAAATTACAAATGTTTATTAGCTTTATCTAACAATTGTTGTAAACGCACACGTTTTTTGTCACTGAATTTTTCTTTTCGTTGACTATGAATTAAATGCATGTATTTTTTCAGTCGTTTTCGTTTTGATTGAAAAGGAGAAGATCTCACAGTTATGTCTTCCTCCGAAACAAGAGGTTCAAATCGGAGTAAATAAAAAGTGTTATTGCTCATGACAGGAGTGTAAGTTTTGACTTGGTTTGAAAAACGAACACGCTTCATGTTTTACAAATGAAGTCCTTCCAGCTCTAGTCTTACTTGCTCAATGTTTTCGGGTAGACAGAATGTTCTCTGGAACAAGTTCTTGATTGCTGCCCTTGTTGCAGGAGTAATGTCTCGCGAACCAACCACAGCACTGCTCTGATGAAGGGTGGGTAGTCGAAGAGTGCCCCAGGGTTTAAATGATGTCACTTTTTTGAGACAGGAGTTTTCGATGTTGTAGGTATTTTCTGACCGATACCACTGATTGGTGTTGGTGTCAAACAGGAAGACTTCTTTACCCTGATCTATGGCTAATTGCACAGTCCACCCAGTTCCTCCTTCCACTCTTTTTTTGTCTGCACACAGTTTTCCAAAGGCAAAGACGGTATGGGCTTTTCTGGCAATGTGGTAATTGCGCTGCAAGAGGGAGAGAGTGTAAAAGTGAGTTGGAACACGTTTACACAACTTGTGAGCAGCAGCACCTATGGCAGGATCGGCTTGTATCAACACTTCGACAGAAGCAGGTGAAGTGAACTTTGCACGGGGATGATTTGGCGGAACAATCACTTCAATTTGCATTCCATATTCCCTGGCCATTTCCTCTGCTAGGGTGTCTGTTCCGTCTGCACCCCCCGTATACAATACATGTCCATGACCAATAGTCAATTGCATTTCTTCTTCATTAGTCATCATGTTTGGAGGCATTTTACCTGAGTTCTCTCTCTCTCTTCTTCGTCTTTTTTGAGAATGAAGAAACAAGTTAAGAAAACACCGAATTTATGGACAAAATGATCAAGTGAAACAACCAATCAGAAAAACAGTTTCCTTATATAGGCAAAGCGTGGGGTATTGAGGAACCAATGAAAAAACATATTAACTGACCAATTGGAAACAGTTTTTCCTTATATGGTTAATGTGAGAGGTATTTTCTGACCAATGAAAAAACAGAACGAAAGGAACCAATCGCGATTAAGTATGTCCTTATATGGATATTTGATCAAGTTTTGAAAACCAATCAGAATTAAAAGTGATTGTATAAAGGACGACTAAGTTGAAGGGAAAAATCACAGTTGAGAAGAGAAGTTTCAGAAAGATGGCTGAAGTCGAATTTGTTGGCGAAGTGCCTTCCAGAAAGAGAAAAGGTGGTTCTCACACGGACAAGAACAAGAAGAAGAAGAGAGAGCCCACGATTGAAATTCTTGAGAGCCCGATCGCCCCTGTTGAAGTTCAGTCACCTGCTGAAGAGGAAACGGCTGCGGCTGTTCAAGAGTTGTTGAACGAATTGAACCAAATTCAAGTTGAAGATTATTCAACTCCTTTGGAAAACGTGGCTGCTTTTACGTTCGACAACAACAGCTCTGAAGAAAAAGAGAAAGTCGCTGATGAGAAGAAGAATGAAATGTCTCTCGATGAGCGTTTCAAGAAGGCAGTGAAGTCTGTGGAGGTCTTTGACACCGTGGAAGATTTTGAGAAATACCTTGATGGTGAAAAGAGAAAAGCGCTCAAATCTCGAATGATGTGCAAAAAACTAGAATCAGAGGATTCCGATGTGGACTACGGCAACGTGTCCCCGGTGCCTGGTGTGATTCCAAAGTTGAACTCAAACCTCAAACCCAAAAAAACAAAAGAGGACGACGGATTGGCAAGAATGGTGAGACTGAGTACCATGTTCCAAAGCCCGGGATTTCTGAAGGACAAACCCTCCCCAAAAGTGCAACCCCCACCCAACAAGACTGACTACATGGTTTGTCTGCGACACGACGTGCGTTTGGAGAAACGAGTGTCCAAAGGGGGATGGCATTACGTGAAATGTCCCAGACAACCCTGCCTCCTCTTTTGCCCTGAAGATAGTGCTGAAGAGTACATGAGACAAGTGTACAGGAATGTCCACCCCACCATTTGCGATAAGTGGGAAACCCTGGTCTGCTTTTGTCGTCAACCCGTTACCATTCGTCAAAGTAGTTCAGAGAAGAACCCTGGACGATTGTACGTTGGTTGTTCCAGTTCTGGAAAAAAGTGCAAGTTCTTCAATTGGACCGATCTCCCCCTGACTGAAAAGTACCTGAAATGGTTTGACGAAGAAAAAGATCTCCCTCAAGTCAATGGAAACACATGGGGGGAACAGTTTACAGAGAAAGATCTGCAGTTGTTGAGAGCCATCAAAGAAAAAGACCGAGTGGTCGATAATGTGGTATCACCATCAGTACTGTCACCACCAGCACTTCCACCACCCAAGTACTCAGATAGAGAAGACGTGTGGAGGCGAACCCTTGCTTCTGCACGATGGGGAGGACGATCAGACTATGCTGCCTGATTGACATGAACTGATTTGAATTGTTTTATTATTTTGAATGTATCTTTTAAAAGTGTGTGTAATGAGAATAAAGATCATTTTGAACGAAAAAATGGAAAGTGTTTTCATGCGTGTTGCATGGGACTGTTTGTGGGAATGGGGAGGATCTCTTGTGCAATGGGTTTGTCACAAGTCCCTTTGTCAGTGTTTGTACGAAAGACAAGAAGAAGAAAATAGGATACCCATTCCCGATTATGTTGACGAGACACACCCGCTCCAAGTTTTTGAAGAAACCCATGTCGAATTGAATTTGTACCGTTGGACGGTATTTGTGTTGTGGTTGCAACATCATCCTGACGCTTGGCGCTGGTATCGAATCATTCAAAAGACGCACCCCTCTCGTATTCCTTCAATACCTACCCTGTTGAATGAGCTATGGCACCTCGAAAGAAGAAGTCCGTGAAAAAAGTATCCGTGGCACAAGCATTGCTCAAGCGTTATCACGATCCAAAAGCGAAGGGTAGTTTGGGAGGAATTCAACGATTTGCCAAGCCATGGGGAGTACCGTTGAAAGTGGCACAGAATCTATTGAAGCGGGATTTAGCTTACACCCTGCATAAACCACGCCGACGTCGTTTTCCAACGGTACCCGTTGTGGTGGGTGGGTTGGACGACCAATGGGTTGCAGATTTGGTGGAGGTTCAGTCTTTGGCTAAGTACAACCGCGGTATTCGTTATTTGTTGACGGTGGTTGACGTGCTGTCAAAATTTGCTTGGGTTCATCCTTTGAAAGACAAGACTGGAGCGAAAGTGGTGGAAGCCTTTGAAGAAATTGTGAGTCAAGGACGTCAACCTAACAGACTTCAAACAGACAAGGGAAAGGAATTTTACAATCGTTCGTTTGAAAATTGGACGAAAGACCGAGGAATCCAACACTTCTCTACCAGGGGGGATGCTAAGGCCAGCGTGGTTGAAAGGTTTAACAGAACGTTGAAACAGAGGTTATATCGCTATTTCACGTCAGCTAACACGCTACGATTTGACGGTGCTCTTCAAGACTTGGTGGATGGGTACAATGCTACACCTCATCGAAGTATTGGCATGGCTCCTAACAAAGTGACTTGGAAGAATGAAGAAAAGGTGTGGAAACGACTGTATGGCAAGCGATTGAAAGCCAAAAAGAAACGTTCTTTGTTGAAAGTGGGAGACCGCGTTCGTTTGAACAAGATTCATCGCACCTTTGGTAAAGGGTATTTGCCGGGATGGACCGAAGAGGTGTTTGTGGTTCATCGAGTTATTGAGGGGAGTGTACCAACCTATAAGATTCGCGAGTGGGACGATACACCGGTGAAAGGAACATTTTACCACGAAGATTTGCAAAAAGTGCATGTGTCTGACGAAGCGCTCTTTCGCATCGAAAAGGTACTTAAGCGCCAAAAAGGTCAAATGTTAGTAAAGTGGAAAGGGTGGCCCGACAAGTACAATAGTTGGATTTCCAGTGCGAGCGTCAGTAAGCTTTGAAGAAGATGTCGTTTTACGTTACTTTACCCAGTCATTCAAACCGGGGTGAATTTCCCCACAACCAAGCCAATTCCTTCAAGATTCGTTTACCTCAACCGTTACGGTTACCCGGGGGTTCATGGCAAGTGGGGTTGAGTGCCATTTCCTTACGGGATACCCGCGTGAATTTGTACGAGTTGGTCAACAAAGACGGCTACGTCATGTCGACGTCCTGGGAGATCACCTATCCCAAACCCGATGGAAGCAGTGGGGAAATGGCAGCGCGCATAGGCACGACGCAAACCGTCATCCAAGACGTCCAAGATTTGGATTGGGTGGTGGATGGCGTGAGTTTCATGAAAGCCACGATTGCCCACTTGGAAAAACGACGCCACGAAACGGCGATTCAAGGAGGTCGGTTTACCAACGATCAAGGCAAACACACCTACGTCAAGTTCAAGTGGGAAGGCGAGGATCTGCTCATCGACAACACCCATGTCTGCCATTGTGGCAACAGCACACCTGCCCTTACCATCTACACCAAGTTAGCGCTCAAGATGGGGTGGTTACGTAAAATTGGCAGTGGGTTGACTTTGGGCCCGAACTTACAGCAAGAATTCCTGGGGGATCAAATACCCGACATGACCAAGAACGGGGCTTGGAACGATGTGAACGACGAACACAGCAAGCCTGTCTTTTGGGTAGTGCGTTCGTTTTTACCGGATTATTTACAATTGAGCATGAGTTGTCATTGGCGTTTCACCAACTTGAATGTGGCGTTTCGGGCGGTGGTGGGAGAGCCCACGCGATCGTTGCACGTGTACTCGGACGTGGCAGGCAGTACGATTGTGGGCAATCGCGTGACCGATTTGTTGCGTGAAATCCAGTACAAGCGGCAAGGACGTGGCACCATGTACTTTGAACCGTTGCACATTCAATACCTACCTCTTCGTAACGAAGTCGTGGAAATTATTCATGTTCAAGTAGCTGAAACGATTGGTACCGGAGGAGACTTGGTCAAGTTTGGTGACGGCCATACCATTGTCACGTTGCACTTCAAAAAAGGATAAAAAAGGAGACTTTACAGAATTGCTTTTAATCATGTCTGTTAAAAAGCGAAGAACGACCAAACGGAGGACGAAAGGGCCCAAAAAACGAACCACCAAAAGATCAACAGTGCGAAGGGGACGGAGACAACATCCGCAACGAGTGCCCGTGCCAGATTTTGTTGTTGACGATCAAGTGGGTGAAGGAATTGCAAGCGTGATAGCAGGACTTCCCAAAGCCGCTTGGAGTATTACCAAAGGGTTGGAAAAACTCGCCAAAAAGAATGCGAGAAAATCTCATTTGAAACGTATGGAGGAGATTCGAAGTGGAAAACGAAAACGCTATGCAGGAGAATCTTTCACATGTAACATAATGTGAGTATAAAAAGAGAACACCAGAGTGGAAAAACAATCATCACAAAAACAACATGCGGGGTGGAAGTTTGACACGTTTTCGTACAGATGAGGCCTATGGTCAAGAGGGGTCCGGCTTATTGAAAGGCATCTTGCAGGGAGGCTTACAAGGTCTTATAAAAAGTCGTAACCCTTTAAAAGTGCCAACAAACACTTTGAATGGTCTTGCAGCAGGATTGAAACGAGGTGTGAAACGAAAAGCCGAAGAAGCTCTGAAAAAGGAAATAAGTAAACGAGCCAAACAAGTGTTGAAACGAAAGGACGTTAATAAAGCCGTGAAAGTTGCTGCTGCTTTGTTTCCAAAACACGCCAAAAGAGCTCGAGACATTTTTGGTGTGTAAAAATGCAACCGATTCCTTCGAGGGTTCGACGCGTTCGAAGTGAAAGAGGACTGCCTCAACGTGGTGGATTTGTACCATTGTGGAAAATTTTGAAAATGCCTCGACAGCGAGGGGGATGGATAAGTCAAGACGTAAGTCGACCTCCTGGCTACGACTTCTCAAGATTGCTCGCACGGGGAAAGTATAAAAACCGTTCCCAACGTAGAAGAGGTACTAGTAGTCAACGAAAAAGACCGAGAAGAAGAAGACAACGGCGCTGAAAAAATGACTGAAAATACCATAGCGACTCACAACATGTCTGAGGGAACGACGAATGGTGCTCTCAATCTGTTCAAGGTTCCAAAAACAGACATCAGTACGGTTGCCTATCGAATGGTTACCATTCAACCAACGACGACAGGCATTAACCCCATGGAATTTGTCATTCCTGGGTTGGATGGTTTTACCGATTTGGGAAGGAGTTACTTCACCATGGAATTGGCATTGAAAAAAGACGATGGGGGAAATTTGGTTGATGCTGAAAAATTGTGGCCTGCCAACAATTTGGCCCACACCATTATCAAACAAATCGATTTGCACTTGAATGGAACTTTGATCAGCCCACAATCGGACACGTACCACTACAAGGCTTACTTTGAATCTCTTCTCAACTTTGACCGAGCCGATGGTAAAACCATCTTGAGACCAAGTGGATGGTACAATGCATTGGATTCTCCCCCCGAGTGGACAGCCAACAACACCAACAAGACAGGACCTCATCAACATTACACTGATTTGCCCCAGAATCAGAAAAACACTCTGGATGCCATGATTGCTGAAACTGCTGAGTATGCTGGAGGAAGGACAAGATCTTTGGTTTTCAAACCGCATTTGGAAGTCTTTCACACTGGCAAAGTGTTGGTGCCTGGAGTGGAAATAAAAATGAAATTTCATTTCAATAGCCCCAATCTCTTCATGAATGGAGTTGGTTTGGCAGCGCGTTTGAATGAAGCTGATATCAAAATTCGGTTTCACATGTGTCAACTGAGGTTGAATGAAACCGTTTTCATGAATCTGAGTGCCAAGAGGGAAGACGGTGAAGTTGCTGTTTATCCCACTGTTCGTAGTGAAATCAGAACCTTCAGCATGGATGGGGCCCTGACTCGCTTTGACATACCTAACCTGTTTCAAAACCGAGTGCCTGACAGAATGATTGTTGGTCTAGTGGACAGCCGTGCGTTCAATGGAGCAGTCACCCGAGATCCCTTCTGCTTTCAGAAATTTCAGTTGACTTCCATCAAGCAGATTGTGAAAGGGGAAGAATATCCCTATGAAACCCTCCAGCTGGTGGGCAACAACTCCTCCAAAGATCTGTTGGGATACTTTAGATTTCTGCTAGCCAGTGGTGTTGTGTGTAAAATGAAAGGAAACATGGTCGAACAAGATGACTGGGGGCAAGGCAAAGGATGCACTCTGTTCATGTTTGACAATGTAGCCAGTGGTTGTGCCGACAGTGCCAATCTCAACCCCAGACAAAGTGGAGACCTTCAACTGAAGCTCGAATTCCGAGCAGCACCAGGCAGCAATATAACTGTAATCGTCTACGGAGAATTTGAGAATCTCATTGAGATCGACAAGAACGGAGCTGTGCTGTACGACATCTACATACACTAAAAAAGATGGAGCATGTTGCCTTGACCGACCAACAGTTAACTTACTTGGCAAGAGAAGACCCAAAGTTGAAACCAAAGTTTTATGGTGTGGTGCCCTGTGATGGTTTACCCAAGTCGCCCGTCAAAGACATGACGAGACCCCAGGGTTATATTGTGAACACAGACCCTCACGACCAGCCCGGTCAGCACTGGATTGCTTTGTGGACTCAAGGAAATGTGTGTGAAGTGATGGACAGTTACGCCCTACCCTTGGACTTTTACCATCAAGCCGCTGCCTTGAAAGATTGGGCGATGAAACATTGGAAGTACGTGGTGAGCAATGGAAGGTCCCTTCAAGGAATTCACAGTAAGGCTTGTGGACATTACGCCTTGATGTATTTGAAGTGTCGCGCTCATGACATGAACTTGCAAGATTTTACAAACAATTTTTCAACCTATGATAGAGTAAACAATGATCACGAAGTAGGACAAATGATCAAAGAGCTAATTACTAATCAAGATGAAAAAGGGTGGGAAAAAGTGTGTTGTTGCACGCCTCTTCAAACTTGTCAATCACCACATGATCAAATGATTACTACTTAAATAAAAGAGTGAAATGTGAAAAAACTTGAGTCATTCTTGAGTCATCATGCAGAGGTGCAAACCATTTCGTTTTCACACCCCTTCTTCCATTTTGGTAGTGGGACCTTCGGGATGTGGTAAAACCGTGTTTACACAAAAACTCCTTTTGGAGAACTCGGATTTGTTTGAAACACCCCCATCTCAAGTTCATTATTGCTACGGTGCATGGCAAGATGGGTTTCGACCCATGAAAGATGAAGGTGTTGTTTTTCACGAGGGGATTCCAGACCACCAGGAATTAGCGAAATGGTTCCCAAAGGGAAGAGGTGTTTTGGTGTTAGACGATTTAATGGATGAAGGAAGTGGCGACAAGCGTGTTTTGGATCTCTTCACCAAACATTCCCATCATCAAAACATTACAGTGCTGTATTTGTGTCAGGACATGTTTCCCGTAGGGAAATATGCCAAAAGCATTTCCCGCAATGCTCATTACATCGTGGCATTCAAAAACCCCCGGGATCAATTGGGTGTACGAAATGTCTTGTTGCAATCGTTTCCCTCCGATTGGAAAGACTGTTTGGAAACCTTTCACATGGCAACATCCCGCCCTTTTGGGTACTTGGTTTTGGATTTGCACCCGGCCTCGTCGGATGAATTTAGGTTGTGGAGCAATCCGTTAAAAGGAGAGGGTTGGACAAGGAGTTATCACAAACAACCAAATGAAGTCACCGAGAAGAAGTAAGAGACTGCGAGAAGGTAGCCCCGACTTGGGCTGGAGTGCCTTGAAAAACTGATAGGGGATCATCTCAATGGAATGAGTATGGAGGACATGGATTTTGAAAAGATGAGAGAGGTATATAAATTAGCTCGTTTGAGAAAAGGACAAAAAATTCGACAACTTGTTAGAGAGTACAACGAGACTTATTTTCGTGAATTGATACAAACTCTGCAAGAGGAGGCATGTCGTCTGATGATGGATCCCGACGTCGTAGACAAGCTTTTCAAGGTGCCGTATCACCTGCGGGGGTCGGCACGTTGGTCTCTAATCAAGTATCTCCTGACACACTTCAATTAGGCACATACCCAATTGATCAAGCTTTTGCAAACATGGGAATTGCTGACATGAGAGCTTATTTGGATGCATTACCCCCTCCTAATTCTCTTTTGGCACCAACTGGAATTGGGAGTCGCGCGTCTAATTCCCCAGTAAGTAGTGGTGCACGAACCCCTGCGAGTCACATAAGTGTACCCTCGGCGGGTGGATCGCGAGACGCGACGGGTGTAGGGAGTGTGAATAGAAACAACCGAAGTCGAAGTAGGAGTCAAAGTCGAAGTCGCAGCAGTACTCCTCGTGCAAGAGTACCAGGAGCCCGGAGAGGTCATGGACCACGCGTAAGGGGAGGTTTGACAAGAAGACCGTTGCACTCTTCACCAATTTCACCCCGAAGTCAAAACTCAACACCATCGTATCACCCGAGAAATTTGAATCAGGCTGATTTACAGCGCCGTTTGCAGATGTTAATGCAAGACCAAGAACAATTAGCACAGGGGAGAGAAATCAAAAACATCACCATGACCAATAGTATAGTGACAAGTTATAAACAGGGCGGTAGTCCTTCGGTGCAAACCAATTCATCTCGACTTTCGACGTGAACAGCAAAATGAGTTCCAAGGAGCAACTTGTAGTGTCTCTGGTAAACGACCCACAGTCAACTTACAATGCCTCCAAACTGGAACCAGAACTATTGCAACGCATGGACTCGTTGTATGCTTTCTACCACAAACAATGGTGGTGTTACAAAAATATGTTGAATCATTTCAAATGTCGCAATGCTCTGTTCAACGGGTTGGCCTTGTTGCTGGTGGCCATTGGAACGATCGTGGGTCCCGTTCTGGAAAACGTCATACTGGTGACTTGTTTGGCTGCGGTTGGAACTGTTGTCAAAGGATGGAATGATTTCAAAAACTATCGTTTCAAAGAAGAGATGAGTCGATTTGCCTTCACCACCTATGCCAAAACTTTGATCGAGTTGCGTACGTTTGTGCGTGGTTTGCCACCAGAGGGTTTGGAAGGGTTTTTAGTCAAGATGCAAACCTTGGATGACACTATCATCGACTTTACACCCCCCTTGCCTAAATATTGTGTACAGAAGTATCTTCGTTTACATCGGTATCGATCAGTGAGCGGACAATGCTACGTTGACGGCCGATCTAGACCCTTGATGTCCAAAAGTCATTGGGAGGAAAAGGATAAAAAAAAGTGCTCCCATCCACCACTGCCACTTTCTACACCATGGTCGTCCGACGGGGCAAACAAAAAAGAGGAAAAAGAAGAAAAGGAAGAAGGGTACAAAGAGGTGGTGCTCTGATTCGACGCAAACCCCGAACAGTGGACAAAATTGCTAAGGGAATGAGCATGTTTCTAGCCGGACCGGCTCCTACGTTTGCCACAGCCTTTGGCAAATTGGGATCCCAAGCTTTAAAAGGCATCACTGACAATGTCAAATTTTACAAACGCCGAAAGCGTGGGAAACGATGAAACGCGTTAAGCGCCACTTGCCATTTTTGAAGTCCATATTACAAGAAGCCAATCGTTTGAAACGTCAAGATCTTTTGAAACATGCCAATGCAGATCAAATCAACGCCTTGAGCGAGGTGGTTTTGAACTTACTGAAAAACAAGATTCCCATCACACCACCCATCATGGCCAAACTACGACCTCATAAAAGCACCTTGAGAGAAGTTGGACGACGTAAAAATTCAGTCAAAAGACGACGAGAGTTATTGATAGGTCAACAAGGGAGCGGATTGTTTCGGGGTCTCAACGACGTACTATGCCAATGTACCAAATGAATCTAGTTACTTGGGTGAAATTGTTGCAAGACGCGAACCGGGAGTCATCGAAATGGGAAGAGAATTCGTGGTATTGGAAACATAAATATGAAGAGCTGTATCGCGAATACATGTGCATTCTGGTATCTCAACTGTGCGAAAGCTGTCGTGAAATAGAAGACGGAGAACTTTGTTCAAAGTGCCGAGAACTACCGGGATGGAAGAAGTCTACATGATTCCTAAAAATGAAATGGATAAATTAATCCAATACTACAAGGGAGAATTGACTGAAAATGCTCAGTTGACAAAAGCAGCCAAGTTGGCCGCGGAAAAACACGTGTTGTTGAATTCTGGGTTACCTCCACCTATTATCAATGCCAAAACGAAACCATTGAGTCAAGAGCTGATGAAGCTTACCAAACGCATTCGTCAATTTCCCGGTGGAGTTGGACCCGGTGGTCAAGGTGGGATTCCTGGTGAAGACGAGGAAGAAGGCGATTTGGTAACAGGGCCTGTTGAACAATGGCTAAAGCAAATGATAAAAGGAACCCCCTCAACACCCAAACCCACAATTGCTTCACCGTCTAAAAAAGGCAAAGCTGCTTCAACAAGTCGAATTCCTGTTAGAGTAAAAGCGGAGGGCATTCAAAAAAGGTTATCCGATATTCGGGAAAGACGAAAAGCTTTGCTGGAATCCATTGACAACATTGGAAAAGGCAAGGGTAAAGGCAAAGGCAAAGGCAGAGGCAAAGGCAAAGGACCTAGTAGAGAACTTGAAAAGTTGAAACCCTTACCAGATTGGGAAGATTGGGCCAAAGGCAAAAAGTTGAGGCGCAAGTTGGATTACGACGATAGTGATTAAAAAAACATGGGAGCAAGAAAGAGAAAAGCCCAACCACCGACCAGACGAAAAGGAATCAAACGAAAAAGAAGTCAAAAAGGATGGGGATTTGATATTCAAAAATGGCTTGCCAAAACAGGCATGGAATTTCATTGGCCTGGATATCAATACATGGGGCCCGGTACACATTTGGCCAAACGTTTGAAACGAGGAGATCCCGGCATCAACCGATTGGACAAGATTGCCAAGCAGCACGACATTGATTACAGCAAAGCGGGACACAATTTGGAAGCCAAATGGAAAGCAGACACCAAAATGATCAAGGCCATTGACCGTCTACCCGGTAGAAAAACATTAACGGAGCGCATTGTCAAAAAAATAATGCAAGCCAAAAAACGTTTGAAAATGTAAACTCTTTTTTTATTATTGTTGTCATTAAAAAGTATTTAAAACACATTCATGCCTCCTCAGCCATGTCTGCTTTAGTGGGATAAGGTATGGGTTTTTTCCCAGGATAACACTGTCACGGAGAAACCCAACGATGGGGCATCCACTCGAACTAGTTAAAGAACAACAAACAAACATTCATTTCAACACTTTATTGTAATTGAATACAATGTTACAACAGTTGCACTCGCAATTCCTATCACTACAGTTACAACATCTACATTGGGCATACATTTTACAGCCAGTCAACTTTTCCCACTCAACTCTTTTACCTCTCCATCCACGCCTTTCTAAAACACTCCTAATTCCTATTCCTTTGATACCCACTCCTTGAATAATACCTTCATACTTTTTCCAAAAATTGGCTTCTTTAGAAATATGTTTCGGGGAACACATACAAATAGATATGCCAAATTCTATTTGTTGGTGCACCTGAAAAATTAATAAAACAAACTTTTCTTAACATCATGTTTTCTTAATCTCAGCAACTTGGCGCGTCTCAAAGTTTGCAAAAACTTGACATAACAATGGGAACATTCAGTGCGATGCCAACTCACGGAAGAGGTCATCTGTAAATGAACCTGCGGAGGACAATTGAAGTGGACGCTCACAACCAAAACATAATTTCAACAAGCGTTTCAAAATTAACATCTTTGTTGAGAATGAAAAATTACGTTGAAATTTCAATTCACATGGCAAACAACGAAAACGGTGCCACTTTGGAGAATTCTTCATTTCGTCTTGCACCTGAAAAAATACATTTTTAAAGTTCGCAGTCAAACATTACATCATTTCATTCTCGAGATCAGCCAATACTTAAAACAAGGCATCCATTTGTATGTGAACCTAAAAAGAACAAGTAGTGTCTTCTAAAAACGATCTTTATGTTTTAAACGTATAATAATGATGAATAATATTGAATGAAAAAGCAGTCCATCTGAACGTGGACCTGAAAACGCTCATGAACACTCATGACACTCGTGACACTCATGACACACTCATGACACTCATGACCTGAACACTCTCATGAACACTCATGACACTCGTGACACTCATGACACACTCATGACACTCATGACCTGAACACTCTCATCATGTGTACTACGTTTTAAACTTACAATCTGCCATGTCGGATAATGTGGAATAATACGAGAAATTCTGTTTATTTTTATAAATGTGTCTAAACCTAAAGTAACACTGATGACACTTAGAGTAATGCCAATCGAGTAAGAAGTCCATCTGAACGTGGACCTGAAAACGATAAGAAACAAGTTCGTTTACTTTTCAAATACACTCTCATCATGCGTACAATAGCCACTTGTTTTTTCCACCGTTGAAATTTACAATAAAAATCAATTTCACATCGAACACAACTAAAGCGATGCCACTTTTCCTTTGTCATTTGGGTCATCACCTGAAAAGATCGTCACAAATCCTTTTCAGTAATCGAGTAGATGCCAACAGGTGATATCTATTACACCAATAGCACCGACGGAAAAAAAGACGATGACCACATTTCTGAAATCACCTACAAAGTCAATAAATTCGAATAAATGGATGATGTGCACAACACAGCCAACACCACATCATCTCGGGTTTATTGTCTGAATGTTTTTTAAAGTGATATTGTTCACAATAAGAACACCAAATCAATGTTGTTGGCAGTTCCATTTCTTCCAACACCTATCAAAAATCACAAAAGCTTTTCGTCATTAAAAACGCAACACTTCTGGCACGAAGAGCACCACATAAAAAACGACGATGTTGACATTCGTCTTCCAAATGTTTTTCATAGTGAAATTGATGACAATAAGAACACCAAATCATTGACGCCTCCATTTCTTTAATCACCTATTTAAATAACAAAAGTTTTTTTATCAATGCCAGATATTCTGGTACGTGTTCATTTCTTCCATTACCTATCAAGAATGACAAGTCATCCATTGGTAAAACAAATACGTTTCCACTCGAGGGCAATGGGAATGAGAATGAGTGTGATGACCACAATCAAAAAGAGGTTCGAATCCGTTCCAAAGCAAACAGTTGGCTTTGGGACAATCATAAGCTTCCAAATCAACGTGTGGAATATTCAATCGGGACAATAACTGTTTTTCAATTGTTCCTCCCTTGTAGGCGACAACATCTTTATCGAGGGAAGAGAGTTTCTCGTGCAACGTTTTCACTACAAACTCGACCAAATACCCCTCGGCGGCATTCTCTTGTGAGCGTGCTTCAAAAGGAAGCGCGTGGATGTTGTGGAACACGTAACTCACAGTCCGCTTATCCCTCGGAGATAAAGAGTTGTATTGAACTTCAGGTTTAAAATGAAAGCTATCCGAAAATCCATTCATGTCGCACCATCCCACTTCGCGAACAATCACTCTATTCCCTCGGAGAACGAAACCTTCGATATCCAATATCATACACACTTGACGCAAACCGGGGTTAATATGAATGGGTGCAATGGAAAACGACGTCGGCGTGGTTTATGCAGGGTGTAAGCTAAATCCCGCTTCAATAGATTCTGTGCCACTTTCAACGGTACTCCCCATGCCTTGGCAAATCTTTGAATTCCTCCCAAACTACCCTTCGCTTTTGGATCGTGATAACGCTTGAGCAATGCTTGTGCCACGGATACTTTTTTCACGGACTTCTTCTTTCGAGGTGCCATAGCTCATTCAACAGGGTAGGTATTGAAGGAATACGAGAGGGGTGCGTCTTTTGAATGATTCGATACCAGCGCCAAGCGTCAGGATGATGTTGCAACCACAACACAAATACCGTCCAACGGTACAAATTCAATTCGACATGGGTTTCTTCAAAAACTTGGAGCGGGTGTGTCTCGTCAACATAATCGGGAATGGGTATCCTATTTTCTTCTTCTTGTCTTTCGTACAAACACTGACAAAGGGACTTGTGACAAACCCATTGCACAAGAGATCCTCCCCATTCCCACAAACAGTCCCATGCAACACGCATGAAAACACTTTCCATTTTTTCGTTCAAAATGATCTTTATTCTCATTACACACACTTTTAAAAGATACATTCAAAATAATAAAACAATTCAAATCAGTTCATGTCAATCAGGCAGCATAGTCTGATCGTCCTCCCCATCGTGCAGAAGCAAGGGTTCGCCTCCACACGTCTTCTCTATCTGAGTACTTGGGTGGTGGAAGTGCTGGTGGTGACAGTACTGATGGTGATACCACATTATCGACCACTCGGTCTTTTTCTTTGATGGCTCTCAACAACTGCAGATCTTTCTCTGTAAACTGTTCCCCCCATGTGTTTCCATTGACTTGAGGGAGATCTTTTTCTTCGTCAAACCATTTCAGGTACTTTTCAGTCAGGGGGAGATCGGTCCAATTGAAGAACTTGCACTTTTTTCCAGAACTGGAACAACCAACGTACAATCGTCCAGGGTTCTTCTCTGAACTACTTTGACGAATGGTAACGGGTTGACGACAGAAGCAGACCAGGGTTTCCCACTTATCGCAAATGGTGGGGTGGACATTCCTGTACACTTGTCTCATGTACTCTTCAGCACTATCTTCAGGGCAAAAGAGGAGGCAGGGTTGTCTGGGACATTTCACGTAATGCCATCCCCCTTTGGACACTCGTTTCTCCAAACGCACGTCGTGTCGCAGACAAACCATGTAGTCAGTCTTGTTGGGTGGGGGTTGCACTTTTGGGGAGGGTTTGTCCTTCAGAAATCCCGGGCTTTGGAACATGGTACTCAGTCTCACCATTCTTGCCAATCCGTCGTCCTCTTTTGTTTTTTTGGGTTTGAGGTTTGAGTTCAACTTTGGAATCACACCAGGCACCGGGGACACGTTGCCGTAGTCCACATCGGAATCCTCTGATTCTAGTTTTTTGCACATCATTCGAGATTTGAGCGCTTTTCTCTTTTCACCATCAAGGTATTTCTCAAAATCTTCCACGGTGTCAAAGACCTCCACAGACTTCACTGCCTTCTTGAAACGCTCATCGAGAGACATTTCATTCTTCTTCTCATCAGCGACTTTCTCTTTTTCTTCAGAGCTGTTGTTGTCGAACGTAAAAGCAGCCACGTTTTCCAAAGGAGTTGAATAATCTTCAACTTGAATTTGGTTCAATTCGTTCAACAACTCTTGAACAGCCGCAGCCGTTTCCTCTTCAGCAGGTGACTGAACTTCAACAGGGGCGATCGGGCTCTCAAGAATTTCAATCGTGGGCTCTCTCTTCTTCTTCTTGTTCTTGTCCGTGTGAGAACCACCTTTTCTCTTTCTGGAAGGCACTTCGCCAACAAATTCGACTTCAGCCATCTTTCTGAAACTTCTCTTCTCAACTGTGATTTTTCCCTTCAACTTAGTCGTCCTTTATACAATCACTTTTAATTCTGATTGGTTTTCAAAACTTGATCAAATATCCATATAAGGACATACTTAATCGCGATTGGTTCCTTTCGTTCTGTTTTTTCATTGGTCAGAAAATACCTCTCACATTAACCATATAAGGAAAAACTGTTTCCAATTGGTCAGTTAATATGTTTTTTCATTGGTTCCTCAATACCCCACGCTTTGCCTATATAAGGAAACTGTTTTTCTGATTGGTTGTTTCACTTGATCATTTTGTCCATAAATTCGGTGTTTTCTTAACTTGTTTCTTCATTCTCAAAAAAGACGAAGAAGAGAGAGAGAGAACTCAGGTAAAATGCCTCCAAACATGATGACTAATGAAGAAGAAATGCAATTGACTATTGGTCATGGACATGTATTGTATACGGGGGGTGCAGACGGAACAGACACCCTAGCAGAGGAAATGGCCAGGGAATATGGAATGCAAATTGAAGTGATTGTTCCGCCAAATCATCCCCGTGCAAAGTTCACTTCACCTGCTTCTGTCGAAGTGTTGATACAAGCCGATCCTGCCATAGGTGCTGCTGCTCACAAGTTGTGTAAACGTGTTCCAACTCACTTTTACACTCTCTCCCTCTTGCAGCGCAATTACCACATTGCCAGAAAAGCCCATACCGTCTTTGCCTTTGGAAAACTGTGTGCAGACAAAAAAAGAGTGGAAGGAGGAACTGGGTGGACTGTGCAATTAGCCATAGATCAGGGTAAAGAAGTCTTCCTGTTTGACACCAACACCAATCAGTGGTATCGGTCAGAAAATACCTACAACATCGAAAACTCCTGTCTCAAAAAAGTGACATCATTTAAACCCTGGGGCACTCTTCGACTACCCACCCTTCATCAGAGCAGTGCTGTGGTTGGTTCGCGAGACATTACTCCTGCAACAAGGGCAGCAATCAAGAACTTGTTCCAGAGAACATTCTGTCTACCCGAAAACATTGAGCAAGTAAGACTAGAGCTGGAAGGACTTCATTTGTAAAACATGAAGCGTGTTCGTTTTTCAAACCAAGTCAAAACTTACACTCCTGTCATGAGCAATAACACTTTTTATTTACTCCGATTTGAACCTCTTGTTTCGGAGGAAGACATAACTGTGAGATCTTCTCCTTTTCAATCAAAACGAAAACGACTGAAAAAATACATGCATTTAATTCATAGTCAACGAAAAGAAAAATTCAGTGACAAAAAACGTGTGCGTTTACAACAATTGTTAGATAAAGCTAATAAACATTTGTAATTTTTCTACTTGGGTTAAATAATAAACATGAAAACGTCACGCTATATGTCTTATTGATTGTCTTTCCATATTCCCTCATAATAATGACAAACCTTACGCCAATGTCTCGATGTTTCACGCAAGTCTGGAAATTTAACATCCAAACACGTTCTCATTTTTTCAAAGTCTTTCATAAACATCGGTCTTGCCCACTTTGCCACCGTTGAAAAGTCGTTGCAATGTCGTGAACAAAATGGCAACACATGATTCAGTAATGTCCACGTGAGGGATTCATCCGCAGTTCCTCTCTCTGAAGCGTGACGGATGCAATTTTCTTCATCGACCCAGACAAGGGTCACCAATTCAATAAAAGCCGCCACGCGATCTCGATTCAATACACGCCAAGTTTCTTCTCGTCTTTCTCTCATCCTCTCGGCCAATCGAGCCAAATGTGATCTCTCGGGTCTTGTAATTAAACTCAATCCTTCTCGACCAAAAATATTCTGAAAAGAAGCCAAACATCGCAAAGGTCTTCGACGTGGCTTCATAATTTCACCCTTACACGCTTCAGACATGAACCAAAATGACGCCGTTACCGACAAACAAACCAATGCAATCATAATTAATAATAAACCTAAGATCTCGTGACGTACGCCACGTTTCTTCTCTTCTTTCTCTGATCCTCTCGGCCAATCGAGCCAAATGTGATCTCTCGGGTCTTGTTATTAAACGCAATGCTTCTCGTCCAAAAATATTCTGAAAAGAATCCAAACATCGCAAAGGTCTTCAACGTGGCTTCATAATTTCACCCTTACACGCTTCAGACATGAACCAAAATGACGCCGTTACCGACAAACAAACCAATGCAATCATAATTAATAATAAACCTAAGATCTCGTGACGTATTTCCCCTATGTCTCGACCTCACATCGAGACCCAACATGAAAGCGAGGTTTTTTGGAACATGAAAGCGAGGTAAATCACCCTCAACCAGCCTACATTACTACTTGTCTCCTTTTGTTACTGCGCATACGTTTTGCTGCGCATCTCGGGTCTGGTCTGAGATATTCGGGTTTCGTAAGGAATTTGCCTGTGGAAAAAACAGTTCTCAGCAAGGGCTATCAGAATCCCAAAATAAAATTGGGGGTAACCACGCATTTTTCGGAGATAAATCCCACACACTCTTTGTATTTTAAAGTTTTTTTTTAGAATTATCGCTGCTTAAGTATCTCTAAAAAACGCCCGGTTGCCCACATTTTTCTTTTTAGATTTCAATAGATCTGCTTTTTCCCCATAGTGATAAACGTCTGTATTAGGACTCGCCGTCCTTAAGAAATAACGATAATCGAGAGCGGAGGAATGAACCTAAAAAGTATATTTTTCCACCGTCTGAATACCACTTTATTCACACCCAAGCCAGCAGCTGTAATGGGCTAGTTTCGAGTTCATCAAGACCGCTCATGTTCATACGTTTAGTCTCAATTTGAAGTAAAATGTGCACAAATACCAGGAAAGTACTGAATTCTAAAACAAAAAAGTACCCAAAGTTATGAACAGTTCATTATCTCACTGGCATTTCTGAAATGTGTTGTGACCAGAATGAATACGCCAAAATCAGGTGAGACACCTTATGAAGTTAGTATAATGAAGTATTCCTCATCGTTTGGAACCCGACCAACTTGGGAACAATACCCGAATTATTAGGCAGAGAACTGAGAAAATAGAGCCCTAGTTAGGCAAAGAATACCATTTGGGGTTTAGCACTGATCGTCCGTGGTTAGGGTAAAGCAGTGATTTGAATGTTAGCTTTCTGTTATTGTTCTGGCAACGGTCTACATAAATATGCTGGTGTAGTGGATATAGACATCGGTTATGAAGCGAATGACTCAGGTACGATTCCGTACTACCCTGATTTTTGTCATACTTTTTCTTCGAACTGCGAAATAAGATTTTCTTCGTGTAATTTGAAGTGAAAGAGGAAACCTCATTTTGAGCTAGTCACAACTGGCATTTGTGAATATGTAGAAATGTGTCATTTGTCTTTTAATCCAGCGGTCGTGAACTTGAAAGTGTTTCGTTTTACTCACCGAACTGCTCCTGTACAGCAAGGACTTTATGTTGCTTTGAGGTGAAGTCCGAGCAGGAGGGTCGAACCGAGCGTTGTCAAGGTAACCGTATGCCTAAAGCGAGATTTAAGAACAATCAACTGAATATAGTAATAAATTTCAGTCTAGCTTGTAATTACCTGCTTAGTAGAAGCAAGGATGTCGCAATGGTGAGGGCACTCCCAATCCCCGCGTGGCAATTCCTATCATATTTTGCATGAGGTAGGAGATTGCCTCGTGGCATCAGGTCTCTTTTCTCGCGTTTATGGCTACCTCGAATTGTGCCATGAACCCTTGTATCGAACCTAAGAGACTTCGGAAGTGTTTCGAGTAATTCTAAAACCTATTCAGCCTTGGCACAAAGTGCCCTCCCCCCCACGCCCCCGAACTCCGAATTTTGGCAACGAAAGTCGAGGCTGGATAGTGCCTTTAAAAATGTTCCCTTTGAGGTCACGACTTGATGAAGTCAAATCGCATCTCGGATCCACGACCGATTTATAGCTTTTTCCAAAACCTTCAGAAACCATTAAAATTGGCCGAAAAATAATAAAAAGCAATAAAAGAAAATAATTTCATTTAACTTAAGATTTTTCATTTAAAACTGCAAAATTCAAAATTATTCTGTGAAAATAGGGTTGCCATAGCAACGTCAGGTCTGATCAACAATGACATGTAACACCAAATTGTTCCCAGATAAATTTTAGAACAAGTCACAAATGTTCGTTTGTTATTCGCCATCTGTTCTCTTGCGTGAATAAACAAAGATTCCCGCAAACAATTCCCCAGCTACGCAGGCTAATAATGCGCCTAAACATATAAAAACACTAAGATAAAAGTTGATTTCCGAGGAATAAAACTTCTGCGCAAACAGGAAACTTGTAAAGAAATAAATAGTATAACCTGGTGTTAGGAAATAAAAAGTAATTAACGAGAATTACATATTACAAATTGTCACCTTTAGTAGGTAGATGGCCACACCTTGGCTTAACTCCCGCACAAAGTTACTTATAAAAACTAGTTGTGAAAGCTTTCTACCCCTCCGTCAGGACGGGGTCTAGTAATATCCGGTTTCTTTTTTTACCTCGCCGTCAGGATGGGGTCTAGTAATACCCTCTGTTTTTCTGTTTTTTTTTTTGGTGGTCACTTGCCCCAGACTTCCGGTTTTCGCTCGGTCAAAGAAATACTCGTCGTGTCTTTCGCTACACAGCCAAGGGCTTTTAACTTGAGTGACCGTAACATATTTTACACCCCCCGGGGGGGGGAGAGAACAGCGGCGGGGTCTAATGCCCCTGGGGCTTTTCTTGTTTTTTTTTTGGTGGTCACTTGCCCCAGACCTCCGCTTGGTCACAACAATACTTTTTTTTATTTACTTTTTTTTAACACTTTACTTCACAACAATACTTGCCGGTAATCTTCGTTCGTTTAGCGTTTATTCGCCAGAATTTTCATGAAAGTTGGTGTAGAAAATTACTGGCGATTTAATGGCATAAAAACCCCTTCGATGAAAGCAAGAACGTGGGTGCTAGCGAGCTTTGAAGCTGGCATGAATCCGCCTAACTTGCCCTGGCACGTAAACATTACATCACCGAAACACAGAAGCCGATTCGGGGAAGTCCCTTGCTTTCGCCAAGTTGAATAATTCAACAGTGAAATGCAAGCATTTATTTGGCAGGTTTGCTTTGCTTCGCCAAAATCTTTAGGGTAAGTTGTGTAGAAAAGTACAAGAAATTCAATGGAGTTGACTTCTCTTCGACGAGAGCGAGCTTTGAAAGCCAATGATTCATGCTACGTGCCGTAGCATATAAACAGAAGCCGATTCGGGGAAGTAACTTGCTTGCGCCAAATCACTCATCAAATCACGGCCTAAAATAGACTTTTACATTTTTTTCCATAGCTACCAGTTTCCTTTAGATTTTAGAATAAGTTTCTTTATCAACAAATCCATTTAAATTTACGTGCCCTCGGTGTTATTTAGAATTACGCTGACATGCCAGTTCGTTTATTTAAAAAAAACGTGACGTAACTGAGTCACGCTGTGGTCAAAATATTTCGTCACATTCTTCTTTGCAATGGCTAGGACAGGCGGATGACCAAGAAATGAGGGTTGGTAAAGGGGTTCATACTATCAGAGATTCAGTTATCACAGGGAGAAGGGTGCGGAGAAGACGTAAGGGGGCAATGGCAACAAACACGTCAAAGGTACGATAAATCACCAACTTCAAAAGCTCAAACCACTTAGGCTCGTATCTTGAGTGACCGTGATGTATTTTGCACCCTGAGGGGAAGGGAAAAACGGCGGGGTCCAATGCCCCCGGGGCTTTTCTTGTTTTTTTTTTGGGTGGTCACTTGCCCCAGACCTCCGCTCGGTCAAAACAATACTTACCGGTAAACTTTGTTCGTTTAGCGTTTATTCGCCAGAATTTTCATGAAAGTTGGTGTAGAAAATTACTGGCGATTTAATGGCATAAGAACCCCTTCTATGAAAGCAAGAACGAAGGTGCTAGCGAGCTTTGAAGCTGGCATGAATTCGCCTAACCTGCCTTGGCACGTAAACATTACATCACTGAAACACAGAAGCCAATTCGGGGAAGTCTCTTGCTTTCGCCAAGTTTGAATAATTCAACAGTGAATGCAAGCATTTTTTTGTCAGTTTTGCTTTGCTTTGCCAAAATCTTTAGGGAAAGTTGTGTAGAAAAGAAATTCAATGGAGTTGACTTCTCTTCAATGAGAGCAAGGACGAAGGTGCTAGCGAGCTTTGAAGCTTACATGGATTCGCCTAACTTGCCCTGGCACGTAAACATTACATCACTGAAACACACAAGCCGATTCGGGGAAGTCCCTTGCTTTCGCCAAATCATTCATGGAATCATGACCTAAAAGTAGACTTGTACATTTCTTTTTTCGGTAGATAACCGTTCTCTTTAGATTTTAGGATTATTTTTCTTTATCGATAAATCTCATTTCCGTGCCCTTACACAGAGATGTCAGTTCGTTTTAAAAAAACGTGGCGTAACTGAGTCATGCTATGGTCAAACTATTTCATCACGTTCTTTTTTCGCGAACAGGTGAATGACCAAGAAATGAGGGATGGGGAAAGTGTTCATATTGTTAGGGATTCATGTTATCACAAGGAGATGGGTGCAGAAAAGACGTGGGGAGGGGGGGAAGGGGTGACAGCAAACATCAACTTCATATATTTACACCGCTTGCCGGCTCGTATTGTGAGTGACTGTAATGTATTTTGCACCCTGTGGGGAAGGGGAAAACGGCGGGGTCTAATGCCCCTGGCGCTTTTCTTGTTCATTATTTTCCTCTTTTTTCGTGGTCACTTGCCCCAGACTCCTGCCTTTCGCTCGGCCAGATAAATACTTGCCGTGTCTCTCGCTACACGGGCTAGGACTTGTATCTTGAGTGGCCTTAATAGGTTTTACACCCGGAGGGGAGGGAGAACAACGGCGGGGTCTAATGCCCCTGGGGCTTTTCTTGTTAGTTCTAAATAATACTGAATTAAAATTTAAATGAGACAGCAAGCCTGGCCCTGACGCTATTTTTTTAAAACGGAGCTCAAAAATGAAATAAGAGGAAGTTTTCGCTAAGAGTTCATGATCATGAGTTGCTGTCACCGTATCCAAACTGCAAAATTTTTAAACGACTTCTTTGCGTATACAATAAGGAAAAAGCTGTTTGCAGATCAGTAACTGAGGAGGCGTATTTTGGCTAATTGGTTAGGGTTAGGTTAAAAAACGCAGATAATTAAAATCTAGTTGTCACCATATCCAAACTGCAAAATTTTTAAACGACTTCTTTGCGTATACAATAAAGTAAAAGCTGTTTGCAGGTCAGTAACTGAGTAGGCGTATTTTGGCTAATTGGTTAGGGTTAGGTTAAAAAACGCAGATAATTAAAATCTAGTTGTCACCATATCCAAACTGCAGAATTTCAAACGGCTTCTTTGCATATACAATAAGGTAAAAACTGTTTGCAGATCAGTAACTGAGTAGGCGTATTTTGGCTAATTGGTTAGGGTTAGGTTAAAAAACGCAGATAATTAAAATCTAGTTGTCACCATATCCAAACTGCAGAATTTCAAACGGCTTCTTTGCATATACAATAAGGTAAAAGCTGTTTGCAGATCAGTAACTGAGTAGGCGTGTTTTGGGTAATTGGTTAGGAAATGACGAATCATAAGCCGGGTGGATATTTCGCCTTTACCGTAAATAGAGTACCGGTTGCTCTAAGGAGCCAGACGAATTTGCGAGAGAAGGGACGGAATTAACCATCAAAAGTCTGCAAAAAAACATGAATACAACGACAAATGGATCGAGCTGCTCCACTCACCTGAATCCTACAGCAGAAAAAATTGGAGAAACCTTTGCTTACTGCCTGATCTTTGTTGTTTCGTTGGTCGGGAATTCCTTAATAGCAATAATTGTTTATAAGACGCAAACAATGCGAAAACCTATTAATTATTTTATCACCAACATGGCCATGTCCGACCTGCTGTTTCCTATATTTCTCTTTCCCCGGAATCTAACATATTTGTACGTGGACTATAAGTGGCTTATCAGTGGTCCTCTTGGCCAGGCCTTGTGTAAGCTGGTTCCCTTTTTAGCAGATGTCTCCAGTCTTGTGTCGATTCAGAGCCTGGTTCTCATAGCGGTGGACCGATTTGGAGCTGTGGTATTTCCTCTCCGTTCTCCACTCATCAGTTCAAAGCTGTCTCCCTTCTTCATCCTTGCCACGTGGATCGTGGCCATGGCTGTCAGTTCGCCTGACTTCTTCACCTTCCCAATTTTTGAAGACGCTGATGGAAACGTGTATTGTAGGAGAGTGTCGAATGAAGCCTTTGGAGAGTCCTTATCTGCAGAAAATTTTTTTCTTTCTTTGCATGTTGCATTTTATTACATCCCCACGGCCTTGTTGATCATACTTTACTCCATCATCGTCATCAAGCTCAAGACCCAGAAGATTCTAGGCGAACAATCGAACAACGCTGAGGAGCAACGCGCCAAAAGAAACAGAAACGTGCTAAAGATGGCCATTGCTATCGTTATAGGGTTCCTACTGTGCTGGATACCCAAAAGTATCATAGACTTACTACTGTTGTTTGAAAGGGACAGATGGTACTGTGACATAAGACTCTACTTTGAAATTGCCTTTTTTGTTGCTATCTCAAATTGCGCCATCAACCCTTGGCTCTGTTTTATTTTTAGTGGGAATTATCGCCAGGGACTTAAAAGACTCCTGAAATGTTTTAACGCAGCGCAAGAGTAAACTGAAAATTCGCATTATACAAAAAAAAAAGACATAGCGAACGGTTCTAGGAATCTCATCCGCGTAAAAATTATTATTGCTAAAAAGGTAACCATGTTCGTTTATTATTGCTTTCCTTTTACTTGCATGAAAAAACGAAATTTATAGAATACTGCAGCTGAACTTCATATTCAGAATAAGAAGATTAAGTAGACTAGTTAATTTCCAAGGAATAATACTTCTTTACAAACAGAGACTTGGAATAAATAGTGTATTCTTGAAAAGATAGCAGTGTTTTTTTTTCTAAAGTTACCAAAATCATCATCCGCCGATAATCATCTGACTAAAGAAACAATTAACGAAAGCTATTAACTAATTCACCGATTCGTACAAAATAAAGTGGTCGCTTTTATATCTTAATTCAGTGGATCTTTATTAGAAAGTTATAGAAACTGAAGAAAATAAATTAAAGTTTGTCAGTTTGACAGCATATTAAGCTTGTTTTGTAGCGTGGTCTTAGGTGGATAACTTGGAACAGGTGCAAACGTTATTTCGAAACAAACTGCGTTGTTTTCCTACCGAAATGAGAAACTAGTCCTTTAGAAATGTGGCAGTCGTGTGTTATATTTGCTTTCAAGCTGAAACTCGGGCTTGAAAGATTGAATTGAATATTCAGCTAATTGCTGTACGAATGGTTACTTCGAATAAGCGCTCCTTCACCTCACGGACTTTAAGTGCATTATATCAGCTCCGGAAATGTTTTTTTTTTTTTACTGCGGAATATTTCCCAGTCTCCGATGATGCCGTGGATCGGCGAAAGCTCGGACTAATGAACCAAGTACAGTAGCTTAAGGTTAAGGCTTTCCTTGAACCATTGAACCATCAAGTTTTCCAATTTTCTGTTATTGTTGGTTTTTTCTTCGTTATATTTTACTCCACGTAAATGAAAATTCATTTTCAATCACCCCTGGTCATCTGTGCCAGATTTATATATCGGCTGTTAACTACTTCGATTTCAAGGATTTTAAAAAAGGCAACTCGTCTTTGACTCAGCTGATGTGACAAAAACTGACGTGGCCAATGTTTATGCCATCGCTTTTTGCATGAAGATGTATAAAATCTCTTTCCCCACCCAAGCAAGAACCTGTACCTTAAAATATCAGGGGCAAACAAAAAAGACCTGAAAAGCGCGGCCTAAATAGGAATAAAAGATTTCAACAAATTTTTCTGACAGTGGTTTCTACCGAATGAGTTTAAATTATGCATTTGCGTTGCCCACATTAATGCTAGTGGTTACCGGCTCTCCTCACGAGTTTGCAACACATTTTGTTTGTTGTGCTACATTGAATAAGAGAGAAAAGTGACCCTTCATTTTTTTCTCTAGTTTTATCATGGTTTCATTTTCTATTTCTACTCTTTGGAGAAAAAAAATTTCAGTTTCCCTCATCTACACCTGATGATCATCATCTACACCTACGCCTCGATTAATTTCAACATCCGCTGTCAACCACAAAACACTTCTCTTCATAGATAGAGCTTATACTGAACATAACATTAGTTTTTGTTTTTTTTAGTTTTACCAAATAAAAAAAAATCAATAAGAGAAAATTAAGCGTTTAATCTGCACTTGCAACCTAACATTATTGCCGTTTAGTCGACACATTTCGTCTTTGTTTAATTGTCTCGGCCGAGGATGTTGTAAACATAAAATTAGCTGTAACTTACAGCTAATTTTATGTTTACAACATCCTCGGGAGAAAAGAAACCTTGAAGGTTTCGGTCGGTAATAAAACCAAGGCACGTTCCCCTGACAGTTATTGTTTTGAAACACGGCTAAAACAACGGGTGTAGTCATCTTCACTAAGCGGTGTACACAATTGTTCCACCCACGTGAGAAGCTGCGAAATACAGTTCTGATTTTCGTCTCGTTTTTTGTTTAGAAGTTGAACCTTTCTTACAATACTGACTTGGATTCTTAACAAATCGCTCGGTCGATGTTGAATCGAATTAGCTTCACAGGCCTGGCTAAACTAGGAAACATTGCTGCAGACGCAAATGTTTCCCAGTTTAGCTGCACGAGGAACAATGTTTTGTGGAAGCAAATTTTGCGTCTTGGAAGCAAGGAAATGTTTCTGAATCAAGTCAAAAACATTTTTGCTTCCGAAACGTATGTTTCCCAGTTTAGCCACGCAAGGAAATACGTCTGGAAACAATGTTTCCTAGTTTAGCCAGGCCCTAACTTTACCTCACCTCCCGATTCTCAGCAAGTTTTTGTTTTGCTGCCATGAATACGAAAGAAAAGTGACCGCGCATTTTTATCTTAATTTTCTTTTTCTATCTGTTCTTTTCTTTATCAGTACTCTTTGCAGACAAAAATTCATTTCGGTTTCCTTCAGCTACAGCTGGTCTACCTTCTATCAGTTACCTCACGGACTTAAAGTGCGTTATATCTGCTCCAGCAATCTTTTTATCTCAATTTATCTGTTGTTGCCTTTTTTTTACCTTTGTTATATTTTACTCCACGTAAATGATAAAAATTTGTTTTCTATCACCCCTGGTCATCTGTGCTAGGTTTATATATCGGCTGTTAAGTACCTTCAAGGATTAAAAAAAAAGGCAACTCATCTTTGACTTAGCTGATGGAATAAAAAACTGGCGTGGCAAATGTTTATGCCATCGCTTTTTAGTAGAAGATGTAACAAGTCAATTTTTTTAAATTAAGAAACAAACCGCTTTGTTTTTCTACCCAAGCAAGAGCTTGTACCTTAGAATGTCAGGGGTAAACAAAGGATCCGGTTTCGGCAGTATATCTTTTCGGAAGCCATTAACGGCCTCAGAAATTCGAAAGAAAATTGGATGAAAAACTAGAGCTTTTGTCAGTTTCGTTATCGGTGCGCAAACTAATTCCTTTTGTTTTCGAGGTGACAATGATGTCGTTTGGGGTGGAAAATAAGGTCAGCTAGACTTCTTCAGGGAGCGGACAGCAGCCAGGAAATAAGGGGAAAAGTCCCCGTTACTTAAAAGTTTGTGGTAATAATAAGAACAATAAGAAAACATTAAACGTTTAATCTGCAGTTGAAACCAAACATTTTCGCCATCTAGTCGACACATTTCGTCTTTGCTTAATAACCCCCTAATTATCACCCGTGGATGTTGTTAATGAAAAACATTAGCTGTAAAAATTTCGGTAATATAGCCAAGGCACGTTTCTTTACTAAACGATGTACACAAGTGTTCCTCCCATGTGAGAATCGGCGAAATGCAGCTCTGTTTTTTGCCGGCTAGTTTTTTAGTTTACCTGTTGAACGTTCTGCCGATTTGCAGCGCATTGTCTTTGTTTTGGTACCATGAATGAGAAAAGAAAGCGACTCGTTCATTTTGTTTTATTTCTTGTTTAATCGCAGATAAAAATTAATTTCAGTTTCCCTCAGCCACAACTAGTCTAGCTTCAATTTCCACATCCCGGCTGTCAATCGAATAACTCTGACTCTGCCTAAGTAGGGCTTATACTGAATAATAACATCTGCTTTATGAAAATAAAGAAGCAATAAGGAAAAACTAAACTTTAATTTGGAATTACATCCTAATAGCGCCGATCTTTGTCTAATGAGCTCCCAAGGATCATGTTATTAATGAAAAATTTAGCTGTAAAAGGTTTGGTAATACAGTTTAGGCACCCTCCACTGACAGTTATTGCTTTAACAAGCACAGGTAAAACCGCAACCTAACATTTTCGCCGTTTAGTCGACACATTCCGCCTTTGTTTAATTGTCTCCCTGAAATTCATGTTGTTAATCAGTGAAAAATTAGCTGTAAAAGGTTTGGGTTGGTAATAAAACAAGGCAAGTTCCACTGACAGTTATTGCTTTGAAACCGAGCTAAAACAGTAGGTGAAGAAATTTTCACTAAACGATGTTCACAAGTGTTCTACCCATGTGAGAAGCTGCGAAATGTAGTGTTTTGTTTTAGTCTTGTATTTTGTTTAGCTGTTGAACTTCTCTTAAAATACTGACTTGGATTGTTAACAAATCGCTCAGTCGATGTTCAACCGAATGAGCTTCAAGTTAACCTCACCTCCCCATTCTCAGCAAGTTTTTGTTTTGCTGCCATGAATACGAAAGAAAAGTGACCCCGCATTTTTATCTTAATTTTCTTTTTCTATCTGTTCTTTTCTTTATCAGTACTCTTCTCAGAAAAAACTCATTTCGGTTTCCTTCAGCTACAGCTACATCCCCTGTCAACCGTAAGACACTGCTCTGCATAAACAGGGCTTATACGCAACATAACATTACATTTCATATTAAACTCCGCCTTCGTATGTATAACCTGGTGTAAGAAGAAGGAATTAACGACAAACTAATCTTCAAATTTGCAACTAAAAATTGTCGCTTTTAGTAGGCACACGTCACCTTTTTTTAATTAACTCCCTCAAAAAGTCACTTTCGAAACATTAGCTATAAAAGCTTTTTAATTCTAAATAATTATTAAAATCTTGCTGAGAGAACCAGTCAGGCCCTGATATTATTAGTTTGAAGCACAGCTTCCTGGTATGATGTCCAACGGTCACCAATCCACCCTGTTTTGTTCGCGGCCGTGGACAGTACGGGAAGACTGGACCTGTGGAATCTCGATAACGACACAGAGGTAAAAACCTTCCTTATCTTTTGTTTGAATGCATTGTACAGATATGCTTACTTACCTGTACGTTCTATTTGTAGGTACCAACAGCGAGCACAAATTCTGAATCAATGACGTCACTTAACCGTTTGCGGTGGACGCATTCTGGTCACCAGATCGCCGTGGGCGATGATGATGGTCACGTATTTATTTATGACGTTGGCGAGGTAACAACAAGCAGAGCTTGGATTCCCATTGACTCTGATCTTTCCTGGGTTTTTTCCTGGGCTCCTAGTGTTAATTATCTCAGGTCTTCTGATTTTAACTGATCTTTTTTGTTCCTTTCAGCAACTCGCCGTGCCGAGACCTGACGAGTGGTCAAGATTCCAAAACACGATTCACGAAATCCAGGCGAACGCTTCGTCAAACATTGGCGAAATCTGCTCTCCAAAGATGTCGCCTTCCAAGCTACCATTTAGTTAACCTTACAGAAGATAATCTCTTTGGTTAATTTGAACTTCCTAATGTAACATACCAGGTTTCGACTAGCACAGAATTTTAATCTGTGAAGAGGAAAGTTGAAGTACTTACAACTTGGTCATTTCAGTGAAGCCTGTGCGGCGATGGGGTGGGAAATAGCTATAGTGTCAATGCCTGTGGGGGGATGGGGTGGAAAATAGTGTCAATGCTTGTGTGTGTGTGGGGGGAGGAGTGGGGTGGAAAAGAGTGCTAGTAACTGATGGACACTCTTACCATTAATTTCATAACAGACCAGAATACTGGGTTATTTCTAGTATTAGTATTATTATAAACTCTAACCATTAACCGGGTCTCAATTAAAATTTTTGTAGTCCCTGATGAAGAAAAACTTCGCTCACAACGTTGGCTAATTCTTAAACAAGGCTGAAGAAAACTTCAAAAACGTTTTAATTTGGTAAATTGAATTACTCTGTTTTATGACGCAGTTTAATTTCTACGGCAAGAATTGTATTCTTACTAGAGGTTTATTGAATTGTGAATCCAAGTGGTTCGGAAGGTGTGTGGACTTATTTTAAGCTTTCAAGTGAACTAAACGTTTAGTTGCCCCTCTTAACTCTGGCACTTCTCGAACAACTTTCCCCCCTATATTTGTTGGCTTCCAATCTTCCCAGCCAGTCAAAGAACCTGCAGGTGCGCGTGGAATCCGTTAGCCAGAGCTGGTGTCAACTTTGACTGCTCCCAAATGTCTTCGATTTTGATTGGCTGAGAGAGGTAACGAGGCAAGATGTCAGACAGTTCTAAAACAAAATTAGTACCACGCTAAATTTTGGCGTGCTCCCATTGGTCGAAATCGATCACGTGACGCGATAGTGTCTCTCCTCAGCGGGCACCTATCAGCGCATGTTGCCCGTTTTGGGCAATTTTCCCTCAAAATTTAGCGTTGTACAATGAAAACAATAGAGTCCTTCTGTCTCAGGCCCTATGTGTGATAGGTTCCCTCGGAAATTTGATGTTCAAACTTCATATAAGCCCTCGGACTACGTTCTCGGGCTAATATTTGTTGTGAACATCCAATTTCCTCGGGCAATCTATCACACGATAGTGCCTTCGACAATAAATAGTCAAAGGCGTAAACAATGGGCAGTGAGAGAAAACCATCAGAAATGTTGCTGTACGGCAATCAGTAGGCACACATGATGGATATTTATCATTCTGCTGCAGAAAGCAGTGTACAGGGAGAAAACAAAGGTCATTGACTGCTTCTGTGCTAGTGGTTTGAAAATAGCACTATAAATTCACGTTAAGTGTAGACGATTTTGCAATGGCTTCCATTTTCCAACCACACCTTGGCAATTCAATCTTCAAATGACAAAACATGCTAGTAACACAAAGAACCAATCATATGTTGCCAAGCGCGGGAAAGTGTGGAGCCGGTGCCGTCTAGCGCGCGGGAAAACACAAAACCGGTGCCAAGCGCGGGAAGAATGTGTAGAAGTTGCCAAGCGGATCTGCTCTGATTGGTTGAACAGACAGCTTGTGCGACGTTTGGAGTAATGAACGGCGTGTCTTCTTCGAATTTCCATTCTGCTTCGCTTGCTCACAAGAAAATAACTACTTGAACAAACAAGTGATTTAATTCAACCATTATATATATGGTACAACTCACATACTTTATAAAGACACTAGTTTCTTCGTCAAAAATTCCTTTTTAAATTTCGTCCTCCTTTAGCTCCCACTAACCTACTCATGACAAGTTCGAAAACTACGACAAAAATTACAGAGTAGTCTTGAAAACAAAAGTACATTCCGCATATTGAACACGTTAAACTTAGTCTCTGCGCGTTTGGGCACTGGTAACGAGCATCACGAGAAACAGGACTGGTCCGATTTCCAGGCCAAACTCTTCCCCAGTGTCCCCGATATCGTACACGGCCACGTCGTGTATTGGAAGGCGGTGTGTTTTGGAAGTGTTCACTTCTAAGATAGTTTTATGCCATGTCCCGTCTTTAATCTGAAAGCAATAAGCAACAAATTTAGAATGATTCCTTTGGGAGAAAAAAAGAACGAGACAAAGTCGCATAACGTACGGACGAATGAATAAAAGTCGAAATTGATAGACGTTTGTGCAAGTGTTGGTAGCGATGTTATCAGTGCGGAAGTTTTTGTGTCACTTCTCAGAGGTCAGATATTTTCTTGGTGTAAAACTACTAAAGTCAAAATGTAGGAGGTTTCTGTGCATGTAGGCGGCTGGCCTCACAAGGGTGCTTTTGCTCACTTTCCGATAACTTTCCAAATGAAAATCATCGATCTTTGATGATCACTGGTGTCGCATCAAATCGCAATGAAATAGCTATAAAATCGCTGTTACACAGGTGATTTCATTGTGAACGGCCCTTGCATTCGACTATTGGTATCGTTGGCGTGTATTGTATCGTATCGTATCGTTTTGTAGTGTTCTGTAGCTTAGTACTATTGTTGTTTATATTGTATTCTACTGTGCGTTCCATTCATTCAGTACTATCGTTGGTGTGTATCGTATCGTATCGTATCGTATCGCATCGTATCGTATCGTTTTGTAGTGTCCTGTAGCTTAGCACTATTGTTGTGTATATTGTATTCTACTGTACCTTGCATTCATCCAGTGCTATCGTTGGTGTGTGTTGTATCGTATCGTATCGTATCGTTTTGTAGTGTTCTGTAGCTTAGTACTATTGTTGGGTATATTGTATTCTTCTGCACCTTGCATTCATCCAGTACTATCGTTGGTGTGCGTTGTATCGTATCGTATCGTATCGTATCGTATCGTATCGTAGTGTTCTGTAGCTTACTACTATTGTTCGGTATATTGTATTCCACTGTACCTTGCATTCATCCAGTACTATCGTTGGTGTGTGTTTTCTGGTTCCTTTAGCGTGCATCTCAATGCCGTTATCAGCTTTGAGTTTGATGGAGTGTTCGTAGTTCCCAGATCCTTGGTGGGACCACGCGGTTGAGTTTAAGCAGTGATAAGTAATGCTCTGTTTGGCGCGGTCACTCAGGAGTCGTAGAAATGTCAGTTGAATCGGATCACAGTCGTAAACAAACTAAAAAGATTGGGAAAAATAATGTTATTTACCCTGCTTCTTTTTGCTCATACTTCATCCACTTTTTGCCTAAACATTTAAGGATGTTAATTTATGCGCCTGCTAGTTTGGGAGTTTGCGAGGCCTTGGTTGACAGTTTCTGTGCGAACGTTTGCCACCTGCCCTAAAAGTAAGAGATTGGGTTAGGGTTTTTAAACCTAGTGCACACGCTTAAGGTCATCACTTCAAACACCAGTCTCATTCCTGACCGAGAAGCTCCTCCTCTACTGGGAAGGATTAAATTAACAGATTTTGAAAATTCGAAATTCGTACTCGCGCTCAATCTGCGGTCTTGAGGTCCCTAATATTCTACCGTTGTGGGTGGGGTCGGAGTGGGGAATCTCTGATTTACTCCTGAGTTGACTTTCCACATATTCCCGGTATGTCCCATAGTACTGGAAGCAGTAGTGTATTTTCTTCAGGCTTAAATTTTATTTAGGCCGTGTTCTGTTGAGATCAACCGTTTTTGATTGGTAGGTTTTTTGTGTTTTATTGGTAGGTTTTATTGGTAGGTTTTTCGTGTTTTATTGGTAAAAACCGCTTCCGATGCCTTTGGCTGCTCAACTTTTTGAACCGCCACTGAAGTCAATTGAAATGGTTGAGTATATTGTGCACTAGATATCACCCGTTTAAATTAAAAAAAATGGTGAAATATTGTTCTTTTTATTACGTGGAAGACCCTCGCAGTTATGTTTGTAACTTAAGCAGTAGTCACTATATCTATGCTTTAAGCTCTTGAGGAGTACCATAAACACTTGCGCGCTCACTCTCTTTCCAACACATCTTCCCTTGAGGCATGTCGATAAGCCCCGGCCAAACGGAGTCGCAAGTCAACGCAAGTTCGAAAATGCCAATTTGCGTACGCAACGCACACTTGCGATGGGTAGCCGCCATACGGGCTCGCAAGTGGACACACGTTAGCTGCAATTTGGCAAAAATTCATTTTAGTGCAGGTTGTACTAAGAATACCAGTACTGAGACCAACTTGCGGCGGCTTGCGTTGGGTGGCCAAACGATGAAAAACGCGTTCGCTTGCGTGCAAATTTGAGCTCAGTCAAACTGAACGCAAGATTTCGCAAGCCATCACAAGCACACACAAGTCATTGATAGCTAAACGGAGTCTTGAGTTCTCGCAAGTTTTCAACTTGCGGTAACTTCCGACTCCGTTTGGCCAGAAAAATACAGCTTTTTGTTTTCTGATTTTTCGCGTAGAAATGAACAAATTATATGTTGATAAATCTCGGCAAAACTGAGTTACCTGTGAGCGTTTGTCAAACTCCTTGGCAAACCATTTGTAGCCGTCGGGTCCTGAGAACCACTTTCTATTTCCTGTCTGTGCACAAATCATGGAAAATCAGTTAATTACCTTTCTTAATATAAAAACAATCAAGAAAAAAAGCTCTTTTCACGACCACTTTTTTTCAAACATTTTTGACAAAGACAAATGTAGTGATAACATATTTGGTTTCCAGCATTCCATCTAACTTGACTGAATTTAAAAAGGATTTTACTCCTTTCTTCTCATGACAAATTCGCATCATGAGAACAAATTCGTGTTTTCTCGTTTATTTACACGTTTATTTACACTCACGTTTATTTACACGTTTATTTACACTCTCGGCGCTTCGAAATGTGAAAGAACGATGATAGACAAAAACGAAAAGAACAAACACCACATGGACTGAAAACTAGCTAGGGACGTGGCTCAGACGTCGTAACTGTCTTACTTCAATAACGAAGAGCATCATGTATTTTCCAAGGTGGAAAAACCAGGGGGGGGCGGCGGAATTCAGGAACAGGTGCATGGCATATAAGTTGGCAATACCTTAGTTTAATTCAACCCTACACCGGGAAACAAACGGAACTGCTCTACCTTCATTATTTCAAACATTTCTGAATATTATCGGAGCCTTTTCCGACCGACGATCAACGATCTTTCTCGACAACTCCAGTTGTCTACGAAGGCACGATGACCATGTCCGGATAATGACCAATTTCTTATTGATTCGTAATATATATCTGCGTATTTAAGTCCCGTAGGTCTCACGACTGATTTCATAAGCCCCTTTCGAAATAATGCGTCTTTTAAAAAACTCCGCGTTCATTTGACAAAAAACGTAACAAAATATTTTTGTCAACACGAGTCCTCACGCATCGCCATTGGAGCGATCAGAGAAAACGGCGTCGGCGTTTTCCTAAGCTCTCGTTTTTACCTATCATGACAATGATACAAAACAAAAAAAAAAACGGATACATTTTCACCCGTTTTCACCTACTCTCACTTAAAACGATGCATTTTAAGCGGTTTTAGAAAAGCTCGTTTGCATCGATCGTTTAAGTGCGGACAGAATCAGAGGCGAAAATGTGTTTTCAAACAAAAGCTACTTCGTGTGGACAGGACGTTAGTTGTTAGTGACTTTTAATTTGTCTGTTGTTACCTTGCTTTTATTGGGATAAATACAAGTCGCAATGAGGGTGAAATCACAATAAACTTCCACAGCATCGTCGGACGGACCTTCATTTGGATCAATCCAAAAGTGACCTGAACAAAATCACGCAGTTATTAGTATCGGTGGCGATTGTTACAATTAAAACAGCTGATGCATCAGCCGTTTGTACCCAGGCGTTCTCTTCTTGCTCACACGACTTGGCGCGAAATTTCGTGACGTCACCGAATAGCATACCACGGGGACCTCATTCGGTGACGTCACGACATTTCGCACCAAGTCGAGTCGAGTACCCAGGCGTTCTCTTCTTGCTCGCACGACTTGGCGCGAAATTTCGTGACGTCACCGAATAGCATACCGCGGGGACCTCATTCGGTGACGTCACGACATTTCGCACCAAGTCGAGTCCAGTGAGCGGGAGGAGAAGGCCTGGGTACTAGTCTGGTGATGCATTAGTACATTGCCAATTATCCAATGGACCGCAGAGTAAAACTTCGATTTTAGTAGCCTGAGAGCGAACGGTAGGGGTAGTTGGGCGCAATGCAAGAATTGAGAACAGAGCGCTCCGTCATCCTTGAAGAAATAACAACAGCTGGTTGCAATCTGAGCCTGGCAGCTGGACGGACACAAATTTTTAACGGTCAAAAAGAACCCTTAAGAAAACACTAAGTCCAAATCCTTTTCGACAAGGTTGTCACTTTTTTATGAATTTCGTAAGGGCGAAGTCGCCTGAGGTATTGACCATACCTAAAGAACAATATGTCCTATATGGTTAATTTTTAAGTTAACTATGTAGGTCATATCTGGTTATTTTCAAAGTTGAACGTCACATTTCATGTTCTACACGGTTTCACTGAGTTACGTCAAAATTCCCCATTACTGTGAGGAAATAAAATTAACCTTACCGTTAGTAACATTGGGCTGAAGTCGTTTGAGGTCTCGGCAGGTTCTGGCCGGTCGGCACCGCCTGGTACCTAGAAACCTCCCACATTTTTTAAAGGACTGTACTTGAACGCTAAGGGCTTCAAACAACGGATTCATTTCCTGTGAAGGAAATTTAAATCAGAAGCCTTGTATTAGAGAGATGAAGAAATCACGACACAACAGGGGCGAGGAAACCTTATTCATAGCAGGCTTTTCCAGGAAAGGGTAGCAGGATATTATGTGTACTGCGAAGGCTGATGTGAGTTCCCTGTTTGTCGTTTAACCCTTTAAACCCTGAATCTGCTTGCATATTCTCTACTCTGTTCCGTCTCCACACATTTTTCATGGTATTGAGGAGAATTTGTTTAACAATCAATACCTTTTGTACTTGGTGGTCATTTCCGTTATTCTCGTGACCTTTATGTTTGATTAAAGGGTGTTATTTTAAGGAGAATTTTGTTTTCTGGTCACTCCTAGGGTTAAAGAGTAAAATGTTTCGAACCGCTTTCAACTACAACTGTTTTACAACCAGAATTAATGGAAGCAAACATTCCGACTTTGTTGGTCAACATTTGTTGGCCCAACAATGTTAACCGCTAAGATTCCCATGTTGGGCGATGTTACACCAATATTCATCCTACAAAAAATATAATATTGGTCCAACCTCACCCCATGGTGGGTGATGTTAGACCAACATTTTTATTGAATGAATGTCTTGACTTCGATCAAACATTTTACCCAACACTTTTGTTGGGCGCGTGAAAAGCAATCACAAACGAGCATAATTTGTAACAAAAACGTGGCATGAAGAGAGGAAATAGGAATGGCTTTTTGAGCAATCAGTAGGTTAGCCTTTTTTCCAGGCTCTCACAAAGCAGAGACAGAAAGGGAACGCGGAAAATAAGACGCGCGGGATCTGGGGAAGAGGGGGCTCGTCTCTCCCCAGTCCTCACGAGCTTTTTTTCTCAATTTGTGCTTTCCCCACTATCTCGGAGGGCCCCTGACACATGACTATCTCTCTTGGGAGTATCTGTTGAAGTATCGTCATGCCTGCTTCTCATCTATGAAGGCAAAATCATTTCAGCATTCATTAAGGACGGGGTCTCCTTTTGTTACTGCGCACAAGTTTTCCTGCGTATCTCGGGTCTGGTCTTAGATATTCGGGTTTCTTAAGGAATTTGTCTACTATAGATACAGTTGCGCGGTTTGTGACTATGTGGAAAAAGCCGTTCTCAGCAAGGGCTATCAGAATCCAAAACGAAATTTGGGGATAACCACGGATTTTTCACAGGTAGATGAGCTTAAATTCAGAAAGAAAATGCCTCACATTCATTGTAATTGGAAGCTTTTTTTAGAATTATCAATGCTTAATTATCTCTGAAAAATGCTCGGTTACCCTCATTTTTCTTTTTAGGTACCAATGCTAAGATCTGCTTGCTCCCCATAGTCATAACCTTTGCAAAGATACCTCTTTATTTTTTTCTCAGCGCGTGAGCGGGCAAGATGAACCAAATCCTGCAATCTGATTGGTTCCGGGAGCGGGCGGAATTTTCCGATCTTGACCGCGGTCAACGGAACGGCAATAACGAAAAATTTGTAATGGCTTTTTAAACCTTTAAAATCTTTAAAACGTTCTCTGAAACTTAGAATTCTGAAATTTTTTGTACATTGTCGTTAAAAACTTTCTTTCCAAAATTTCTTGTTAAAATACCGAAGGTTGTACAATGTAAATCGCCTCTTCCCTTTCGACAAACATTTGAGTAAATCGAGCAGGAGTTAGCTACATGTATCGAAATTTGGGAAAATAAAGGGGTTTCTTTTAGTTATATTGCTTCCTGTGATTTCTGAGTTTTCACAGAGTAAAAAAGCGTATTTTGCTGCTCTGGTGTCACAAACGGCTTCGTTTCATGGTTCATTTTACGCGCGCTTGCAAAACGTTGCTTTCCGAAAACAACAAGACACGTTTAACTTTTGAAAAACAACAAGAAAAAAATAAAAATATTATTTGCCGGCCTTGGTCGGTCCGTATTGAGAAAAACTGTGCCCTCGGTCTTGAGCACGGCCCTCGGCCTGCGGCCTCGGGCCGTACTCAAGACCTCTGGCACAGTTTTTCTCAATACGGACCGACCAAGGCCGGCAAATAATATATATGTATTTAAGGACTCGCCGTCCTTAAGAAATAACGATAAACGAGAGCGGAAAAATGAGCCGAAAAGGTATATTTTTCCACTGTCTAAATACCACTCTATTCACACCCAATTCAGCTGTTGTAATGGGCTAGTTTTGAGGTCACCAAGACCGCTTATCTTCATACGTGTAGTCTCAATTTGAAGTAAAATATGCACAAATACCAGGAATGTACTGAATTCTAAAACAAAAATACCCAAAGTTATGAACAGTTCATTATCTCACTGGTATTTCTGAAATGGTTGTGACTAGAATGGATACGCCAAAATCAGGTGAGACACCTTATGAAGTTAACATAATGTGGTATTCCTCATCGTTTGGAACCCGACCAAACTGAGAACCATACCCGAATTATTAGGCAGAGAACTGGAGAACAGAGCTCTAGTTAGGCAAGGAGTACCAATTGGGGTTTAGCACTGATCGTCCGTGGTTAGGGTTAAGCAGTGATTTGAATGGTTAGCTTTCTGTTATTGTTATGGCAACGGTCTACATAAGTTTACTGGTGCAGTGGATATAGACATCGGTTATGAAGCGACTGACTCGGGTACGATTCTGTACTATGATGATTTTTGTCATACTTTTTCTTCGAACTGCGAAATAACATTTTCTTCATGTAATTTGAAGTGAAAGAGGTAACCTCGTTCTGAGCTATACATTCTAATCACAACTGGCATTTGTGAATATGTACAAATGTATCATTTGTCTTTTAATCTATCGGTCGTGAAGCTGAAAGTGTTTCGTTTTACTCACCGAACTGCTCCTGTACAGCAAGGACTTTATGTTGCTCTGAGGTGAAGTCCGAGCAGGAGTGTCCAGCCGAGGATTGTCAAGGTAACCGTATGCCTGCCGCGAGTTTTAAAAACAATCAACTGGATAGAGTAATAAATTTCAATCTAGCTTATAATTACCTGCTAGGATGTCGCAATGGTGAGGGCACTCCCAATCCGCGCCCGGGGATTACTCGATAAAGTTTTTTTTTTTTTTTTGCGAGGCTCCTTCCTGAGTTCAAACCCTTACTCTTAAATATATATATTTTTATCGACATGGTACATCTTCCATATACCTAGAACAAACATTGCACCTTTAGCTATATTATATTATACTTAAAAAACAAATTATAGTGCAATGCTAATTTTTGGCGTGCTCCCATTGGTCGAAATCGATCACGTGACGCCATAGTGTCTCTCCTCAGCGGGTGCCTATCAGCGAATAGTGCCCGTGTGTGGCAATTTTCGTTCAAAATTTAGCGTTGTACAATAAAAAAACAATAGAGTTCTTCTGTCTCAGGCCCTACGTGTGATAGGTTTCCTCGGAAATTTGTTGTTCAAACTTCATATTACACTGATATTAGCCCTCGAACTACGTTCTCGGCCTAATATTTGTTGTGAACGTCAAATTTACTTGGGCAACCTATCACACGATAGTGCCTTCGACAGAAGAACTCTATTGTTTAAATAGTGTATCCTTGCAAGATTTTAGTCGTTCGAAGACTCCAAGCTTTCGTATACTTGGCGTTAATTATCTCTTTCAAAATACGGTTTAACATGCTAAAACAGCAGATTTCCCCACCCTTTTGTATACTTCAAGTGCAATAAAGGTACCACTTCTGGCGGGTCCTCCCCGCATAGCTCGTCATAGGGAGTACCCCCTGGGGGGGGGGGGGCAATCCTGGACCCAGTACCACAGGTGGCTTGAGTCTGTTGCTGATTCTCGTCCTCGTGGCGTGGGTGCTCCGTTTTTTCTACCTCCTTAAATACCAACAAAATAATAATTAGTTTTATAATTCGATCCGGTATCCGAGGGTCACAGATTTCTCAGACATTAGGCTGTTAAGTGTGAAAATTCCAGTCATTTCGTTTATAAATCATTGTTTTTGTACTATGCTGTGTGCCCGTGATTACTATCAACTTCCTATCATATTTTGTGTGAGATAGGAGATTGCCTCGTGCCATCAGTTCTCTTTTTCACTACTGCCGCGAACCTAAGAGACTTCGGAAGTGTTTCGAGTGATTCTAAACACTCGAGTGATTCTATTCAACCTTGGCAAAAAGTGCCACAAAGTGCCCTCTCCCCCCAACCCCCGAACTCCGAATGTATTAAGGTTTTGGCAACGAAAGTCGAGGCTGGATAGTGCCTTTAAGGGACTTTTTCGGGAGCCCCCCTTCCGGATTGTTTGAAAAATTCAGGACCCCCCTCAATAAAAGAATGGTTGAAAATGTGGAAAATGAATATTTTACACAATGGCTAGTATGGCAAGTCACAAAAACTCCTACCTTGCTTAGGATTCGCTATCACTGCCAAATGTACCAAAAACATAATCATCATCTGAGTCTGAGTCTGAGTCTGAGTCATCTGAGTCTGTATCTGGCATGGAGTCTGTCTGTTTCTCTTCTATTTCACTTATGTTGTTTTCCCGTAGTACGTGGCACGTTACAGTTTTAATTTTGTCAGCTTTATTCCCATATTTCCTTAGCCCATGTGCATCGAGGTACTTGTCAATTTCCTTCACCACTAATTGTTTTAATGTCCCTTTCAGTGCCATATCTAGCCAGTCATACTCTTCATAGCCTTTCAAGTCACGCTTATCTTTGTCTGTCTTCCTCTGGTTGGACCTGATGGATTCTTTGAGTCTCAGGGTGTTTAGGTGCTCTAGATACGAACGCACATGTTTCTCCTCGACATCATACTTCGTGGCATATTCCTTTATCGCATCTGTGTCGTCAAGAGTTATTTTAGATGAATGAAATAAACACTTCAGCTGGGCCCTTGGCTGCCAGTCATCAGGAATTCTGCGGCTTTCATCTTCATTTCGCACAGGAGTAACAAATACGCTCTTGAAGTGTGGAAGATTTTGTGGGTCCGGAATAGGTTGGGGTATTCGCTCACCCTCTGGTCCCACCCACGGATGGTTCTTACAAAAGTCGCATAGCTGACCATCTTGATGCTCACGGCAAGTCTTCTTCAGGTACTCCATGTAGAGCTCGCCAACTTGATAGTGCAAGTCAACAAATGTAGATATCTTCTTCATATATCCACTTCCAGGAATCTGCTCTATTGCACTACTGCTTTTTGATTTACTAAAAGCTAAAATATTGGCCTCATTAAAGAAGAACTGGTCTTCTTTCTTCATTGTTAGATACGCAGTTATATATTCGCTCAGCACTGGAGCATCATGTATTCGTGCTTTCACTTCATTTGCGACTTCCCATGCATTGTTCTCCATTCTTTTCTTCTCGTATTCCTGGAAGTCTTTGACAGACATCGATTGTACTTCTTCCTCTGTCATACCTTGGAAGCACTTGGTTTTCTCCCACTCAAGTGTTTCGCCATCAATAATGGAATCTCCAATGGCACTATTTGTACGTTCAGCCTCCCCCTGGCCGCTATCACCTCGTGATCTGTGACAACGAACCCTGTAATCTGAATTATATAATCGTGTCAATTCAGTATCTCTAAATCTCACAAGATAGTTTGAGGCACAAACTCCTGGTCCCGCGTCCGTTAGATCAGCCCACTTTGGCTTGACTTTAGGAAGCTCTCAAGTTCTCAAAAATGTCAAAGAGTTCATTGGAAGTATCTTTCAATCTCGCATTCAAGATCATGATTTGTCCCACGCTAATATTACTAAAATCAGGAGCATATATTTGATTGCGCAGCTCATCAAGGGTGCTCTGAATTTGAGACAATTTTGGCACGACACGAGAAGCAATTAAAGTATTCTCTGCATCAGTAAGGGTCATATCCATGCCAAGAGTTTCTGAGGCTCTCTGGAGACCATTCTGTGCATGATTAATTCTACTGGCTTCATATAATCGATGAGGGCACTCTGATTTAGTAGTCATCTTGCTTAAGTCAATAACATTGGTCATATCCACATATTGAAACACGTAATCATGAACTTGTGCACAAAAACTGGGAAATCCTTTAGTGTAAATGTTCCCATTCACAGTTGGCACCTCAAATACATCAGGGGACCTGTGCCTCAAGTCTACAGTCTCGCTTGCCCACAGTCGGATCCGGAGCTTCCAATAATTGCCTTAGGTCTAACATAAACAAAGTGGTGATCTTCGTCTGTTTCCAGTGTTTCCACATCATCCGTTATCGAACCTTTCTTAGTGAATATACGATGTGCAGCTGGAGTAATGTACACCAGCTTCTCAGGCCAGTCATATTTCGGTAATACTCGTGCTCGATTCACATCAGTAAGATTCAAAATTGTGACATTTCTGCACTTTTCAAATCCCTCTGATGTACCAGGACGTAAATAAGCTTTATCGTCAGTACTTCGCATGAAGCATAAATTTCAGGTTTTGCGCGTCTACCTTGTTGGAAAAAAATGATAACTTGATGTTCTTGATGTGACCTCTTTGATAGTGTGTATTCTCGTTGTCATTGTCCTCAGCTTTGGGGGGCTTTTTGAAGCAAAAAAGGCCTTTGCCACAGTGGCGTCGTGCTTGTAAAGAATGCATATGTCTTGGTCGTGACCGGTTATACACTGTGTTCACTGATCTAATTACTTTCTTTCCTCTCTGTAAGAGCTTGTAGTTAGCAATGTTAAGAAGGTCACGTTTTTAACTCTCTTGTTGGTGTACATGACAGTGTCATGTCGACGGCCATGATATGTAGCCTTGTCTTCGATACATTTAGCAACAAATTCTTCATCCTCACTGTCCAACGAAGCTGGTCTTCCTTGTGAAGATATGGCACTTCTTTTTACTCTGTTTTCTTCAAATAAAGCCTTGGCCTTGCGTTTGATCACCTGCTTGGCTTTTTGTCCCTTGAGATCTCTCAGTAAACATTCAGTATCTTGAATTCTTTCTTCTGCTAACTCAATCTCTCCCTCAATTTTGTTCAGTCCTGTCGACCAAACTCCTTCCTTTTTCTGTTTTAAGTTGTTGAGACCTTCTAAGTTTTCTTGATAGGAAGACAGCTGTCCCTTGAGGCGCAACGTGGTTATATCTTCAGCAGCTGTGATTGCATTCTGCCATTCTTTTGCAACATCAAGCACCTGCTTATTATCCCTTGTAATGGAATCTGTATCTATGCCGAGACTTTCAAGCTCCTTGTATGATCGATTAGAAGTAAGTAAAGCCTTTACTACTTTTTTGTCCCATTCCGTGTCTACAGTCGACAAAATAGTCCTAAGTGTTTTCACTTATTTCTTTTTCAGAGGCTGAGGCTGTATAATTGATCTCATGAAAAATGTGGGTCAAATCTACATCATCGGGTCTAAGCACTACCATCTTTCCAGCTTCGCCTTGTGTGTTTAATATGTACACAGGGAGACCATATCTATGATGTAGTAGGCAGTCTTGAAATGATACTCTATCATCTTTCGTGAGAGACCCAGGAGCAAAGTCTGTTTTATAACCAAGAAAGATTTCAAGACAGTAGTTAAAAGAAAGGATGCTCTTTCTATATTCTCTTCCATCGCTTCCAATTTCTTGAGAAATAAGCTCATTGTACACTGCAATTAAACCATTTAACTTTTGTTGCTCTTTCTCCCTTTTTTCTTTTCTCAACAGGGATCTTAAATGTGGCAAAATTTGACCAATCGAACAAGGTTGATTTGAATTTTTAACATGTGGCGAGATGGTTGTTGCTCCTTGCCTATTTAATGATCGAACCTCATCTGACCCTCGTAAATTTGAGCTGTCTACAGAAATCCGGGGTCGTCCAGGTGGTTTTGAGAATCCCGCTTGCGGTTTACTAAGATAACAAGAAAAGGCCTTGATTGTAATATTCCTATTATCTTATATTATAGTACAGTATACATAAAATGACAAAAAAAAATAACAGCATAGCACCACATATTCTTGAAATAAAATAACACAGTTCAACTGTTGCAGCAAGGTACGTAGGGAAAGGTTTTTCAATAAAATACTAATATTTTTTATATAATATAAACTTAATTTAGCGATACAGGGTACACATTATTACATTATTATGATAATGGAATAGCTTATTCGTGATAAATGTAAAATACCTGATTATAACGTACCTGGAAACACTGTCCACTCTGCACTTTCGCAAAAATCGCCAGGCATTCCTAAATCAGCCGAAAAGACCTGAGTTCTAGTGAAAGCCAGCTTGGCATGATGGGGCGATGCAATTAATATTCAAAATGGCTGCTCAAGATGGAAAGCAACTTTCTGTACTTTTTATGTTTGGCGAGGAGAAAATACAAACCTGTGTTGACTTTGGGTCAAATATCAACGATTTACTAGAGGCATTTGGGAAAGTTTTCGAGGTTTCCACGAGTGATCTAACGTTACAGAGCTACGACAACGAATGGGAAGAGTGGGGAAATTTACCACAAAGTTTTACTGCCTCGACATGAATAAAGATAAAAGTAGTTTCTAAGGTTCCAGCCAAACCGAGCATAAACAGTAATTCCAAGAACTGTGGCTTCAAGCAAGTTACTCTAAAGGCAAGTGCGAATACTGGAATTTTGGAGTTAAATAAAGAGAAGATAGTAAACGAATCTAAGCCGTACGAAATATACCTTTATCCAAATCCAAACACCCCAAGACTTCAGTTCTACAATGATGTCACTCCCATTTTATATGATGAGTCTTTTAAAGACTTTTCTTCCACGGAACGGTTCCAGAACTATTTGATTACTGAACGAAGGTGGAGATTTGATATAGAAAGTAAAACTAACTCATTGACTGCAAAAGTCACTGACATCACCACTAACTCCACAAATCAAAGCAATGGAACTGCACATAATATTCAAAGGCTGCAGAAAGTTCCATTAGATGTTAGTTCAGAAGATGTAAGTCGTGGCGAACGAGCACTAAGTGCCTTGGAGGCAATGAAAAACACCTGTGAAGATCTGTCTAATTCACTCTTACAGAAGAAGAAAACGTGTTACCAGCTCCCAAACATGGATCTAATGCCAGGAGGTAAAAGCGCACTTCAGTATATTCAAGTTAAGCTAGATACTTTGGAACAACTCAAAGGAACTCTTTTTCGTATGCTTGACAATGTAAACTCATTACTTCTTGACCTACATAGAAGGTATAGTAGGAGGACATCTGCCAAGGCTGAGGAGTTGAGGAAAAAAAGAAGAAAGAAGGAACAAAACAAGAAGAACAAGAACAAGAAGCTAAAAAACAAGAGAAGTTTGTAAACTTTTGACTGGAAATCAGTCTGACATAGAAATCACTAAAAAGGCATCTTCACCCATCATCAACGCAAAAGATATAAACAGAGAAGCACTACATACAAAACTGAGAAAACGATTTCACCTAGAGCCTCTTAAAGACCTAATCCAACAAGGATATATCAGTGACTGTGCACTTTCTGAAGTAAAAGAAGCTATTGAGAAGTTGGAAGCACCCCCAATGACTGCAATGTCAAAAGAAGGAGCAAAAGATAAACAAGTGACACTGACTACCTTTCTGGCTAAATGTAAAAAGAATGCTAAACCAGCTGAAACTACAATCAGTGAGAGTTCTGATAGTGAAGCAGTAATGCCTGATTCAGAGAGTGATTCTGAGTCACTAAGTGATCAGGAACATTGACACTGTGATAAAAATGTTCATTTGTTTTGTTCTGCTCCTGAGCATATAATTTAGTGATACTCTTCAGTTGCAAATTGTGTTAAAATGAGCTCCTTTTATTTATAGGGGTTCAAGTTGTTAATTATCTAAAACAAGAAAGCCTATTGGGCATTTTAACCGGCCATTCTGACCCTCCCCACCCCTAGGTTTCACAAATGTTAGCGCGATCCTCTATTTATACGAACCGGCGTGACGAAAAGTGTGATTGTGTAACACAATATTTTTACTATAGCGTTACTGGATGACGTAATGTTTAAACTCTGATGACTCAACTTATCTTTTTTATCGCTTTTATTTGTGCTGAAAAACGCAAATTCACTCAAACGTTGAATGTCGATATAAATTCGTCCACAACTGAGAATACTCACACAGCGACGACGAAGTTGTCTGTTGTGCCTAGACCTTAAATACAAACAGTGAACATAGCAGTAGAATCAAAATATAACGCTTGATAAACACGAGCTCGAGCAGATCGTCAGAGTATGGGGCACGTCAAGGCATATCTCATGACGTGATGTTTAAATCCGGTTTGCTAACCCGGGAATCCCCTTGCAAAAGTAAAGAAGCGAGCGGGGACGAAAGTCGCCCACGTCTTTGAAAGCTAACGCGCCTGTCGAGCCGCAATCGATTTCGCGCTCAACCGCTAACTAGATCAGACAACACAGCCAATTTCGCATTCCATCCTATTAGCTGCTTTACTCAATTGCGCATGCGTTGTACAAGACAAGTACAAAAAACCCCAAACTTAACAACCCTTCGTCGTTGATATCTTAAATACTGTAAATTAAAAGACAAGAACACACGAAGGTAACATTCAGCAGACTATAAAGGAGCATGCGTCTTATATAAGACAGTACCGCTCTTGAGTACCCGTACCACAAGCTTTACAGCACTTTGTTCGTATGTTAAGCCAACTGACTATCAGGACGAAACCGTGCCCATTTTAAAAACCGGCGGTCGCCATAGCGACGGCCGGTTAACAAGCGAGCGGGGACGAAAGTCGCCCACGTCTTTGAAAGCTAACGCGCCTGTCGAGCCGCAATCGATTTCGCGCTCACTCGCTTGTTTTCCTTTTCCTTCACTAGTCTGAACGGAAAGAGAGACTGCTCGTAGCCTTTAGCGAACACCACACGCAAAGCACACAAATCCGTCGATAATATTCAGATATTTTCGTTCTTTCAATGCAAAAAGACTCGTAACACCTACCTTATTAATTGATCTCCTTATTAATGACGATTCCTTCGTATCAACTTCTCACCTCAAATAAACGCTCATCTCTCTCCGTTCACAAGAACTATCATGTACTGATGGTGCAATCCACTAATATTGCATCATCATACTAGTACCAATTCCTTCTCTTCCTAGCCCACGCCGGCAAAACGCAACTGTCCTTTTTTGTCCGCTGCGAAATACAAGTTAGCCAATCAGAAACCTTACAATCCACTTCGCAAACCACCCCCCCCCCCCCCATAAAACGCCAAGGAAACCGCCTCTCACGTAGCGCAATATTACACCGCTCCTATACAAAACGCAACTTTCAAAGCAAATCACATTCACAGAAGCGTGATATGCTCCGGACATTCACAAATCCTTCTGACTTCCACATTTTTACATCCCTCAAAATGTCAATCCCAATAAAAAAAAACTCCTGCGCTAAAAAAAGTTTCACCATAACCACTAACTAGATCAGACAACACAGCCAATTTCGCATTCAATCCTATTAGCTGCTTTACTCAATTGCGCATGCGCTATACAAGACAAAAACAAAAAAACCCAAACTTAACAACCCTTCGCCGTTCATATCTTAAATACTGTAAATTAAAAGACAAGAACACACGAAGGTAACATTCAGCTGACTAATATGCGCATGCGTCTTATATAAGACAGTACCGCTCTTGAGTACCCGTACCACAAGCTTTACAGCACATTGTTCGTATATTAAGCCAACTGACTATCACGATAAAACCTAAACATGGCATAAAAAGCACCTTAGAAACACTCTACTCATTTGTAGGGTAGATTAATTACAAAATTTCATGTGTAAATAGGTTGAAAGTGAAATTTAATGATTGAATGGTTTTACGAAACTTAACTTTTCTCAAGACCCCCCTAAAATATCATTTTCAGCTTTCGAGACCCCCCTATTTCTCACTAGAAATAATTCAGGGACCCCCAATTTCTCCTCCACCCCCTCCCCCTCCGACTTAAATAACGACCGGTCCCTAAGAATGTTTCCTTTGAGGTCACGACGTGATGACGTCAAATCGCATCTCGGATCCACCACCATGCATTTATAGCTTTTTCCAAACCTTCAGAAACCATTAAAAGTGGCCGAAAAATAATAAAAAGCAATAGAAGAACACAATTTTAATTAAAGTTAAATTTTGTCATTTAAAAGTGCAAAATTCAAAATTTTGAGAAAACTTCCTGTGAAAATATGGTTGCCCTGGCAACGTCAGGTTTGATGAACAATGACATGTAACAGCAAATTGTTCCCAGATAAATTTTAGAACAAGTCACAAGTGTTGGTTTGTTATTCGCCGTCTGTTCTCTTACGTGAATAAACGAAAATTCTCGCGCAAACAATTCCCCAGCTACGCAGGCTAATAACGCTCCTAAACATATAAGAAAACTAAGATAAAAGTTAATTTCCAAGGAATAAAACTTCTGCACGAACAGGAAACTTGTAGAGAACTAAATAGTGTAACCTGGTGTAAGAAAATAAAAAAGCAATTAACAAAAATTGCATATTAAAAATTGTCGTCTTAAGTAGGAAGATGGCCACACCTTGGCTTAACTCCCACACCTTGGCTTAACTCCCGCACAAAGTTAAGTTATTTATGAAAAATTAGCTGTGAAAGCTTCTTAGTTCTAAATAATACTGAATTAGAATTTAATTGAGACAGCCAGCCTGGCCCTGACGCTATTTCTTTAAAGCAGAGCTCAAAAATCAAATAAGAGGAGGTTTTCGCTAAGAGCTCATGATCATGAGTTGCTGTCACCGTATCCAAACTGCACAATTTCAAACGACTTCTTTGTATAATTTTGCAATAAGGTAAAAGCTGTTTGCAGATCAGTACCTAGGGAGGCGTATTGGGTAATTGGTTTTCTAGCAGATGGCGAATCATAATCCGGGTGGATATGCAACCTTTACCATAAATAGTTTACCGGTTGCTCTAAGGAGCCAGACGAATTTGCGAGAGAAGGGACACAATTAATTGACCATCAAAAGTCTGCAAAAAATATGAATACAACGACAAATGGATCGAGCTGCTCCAGTCAGCTGAATCCAACAGCACAAAAAATTGGAGAAACCTTTGCTTACTGCCTGATCTTTGTTGTTTCGTTGGTCGGGAATTCCTTTATAGTAATAATTGTTTATAAGACGCAAACAATGCGAAAATCTATTAATTATTTTATCACCAACATGGCCGTGTCCGACTTGCTGTTTCCAATAATCTTGATTCCGCGGAATCTAACAGGTCTGTACGTGGACTATCAGTCGCTTATCGGTGGTCCTCTTGGTCAGGCCTTGTGTAAGCTGGTTCCCTTTTTAGTGGATGTCTCTTGTACAGTGTCGATTCAGTGCCTGGTCTTGATAGCAGTGGACCGATTTGGAGCCGTGGTATTTCCTCTCCGTTCTCCACTCATCAGTTCAAAGCTGTGCCCCTTCTTCATCCTTGCCACGTGGATCGTCGCGTTAGCTGTCCTCTCGCCATACTTGTTCGCCTTCCAAATTGTTGAAGACGCTGATGGAGACGTGTCTTGTACCATGCAGTGGAGTGAAGCCTTTGGAGAGTCCTCATCTGGAGTAAATTACCTTCTTTCTGCACATGTTGTATTTGCTTACATCCCCACTGCCTTGTTGATCATACTTTACTCCATCATCGTCATCAAGCTCAAGACCCAGAAGATTCCAGGCGAACAATCGAACAACGCTGAGGAGCAACGTGCCAAAAGAAACAGAAACGTGCTAAAGATGGCCATTGCTATCGTCGTAGGGTTCCTACTGTGCTGGATACCCCTTAGTATCACAACCTTACTACTGATGTTTGAAAGGGATAGATGGTATAATTGTGACATAAGACTTTTCTCTGAAATTTTCCGTTTTATTACTATCTCAAATTGTGCTATCAACCCTTGCATCTGTCTTATTTTTAGTGGGAATTATCGCCAGGGACTTAAAAGACTCCTGAAATGTTTCAACGCAGCGCAAGAGTAAATTAAAAACTCGCATTATACAAAAAACAACAGACATAGCGAACGGTTCTAGGAAATCTCATCCGTAAAAATTATTATTGCTAAAAAGGTAACCATGTTAGTTTATTATTGCTTTCCTTTTACTTGCATGAAAAATCGAAATTAATATAATACTGCAGCTGAACTTCATATTCAAAATAAGAAGATTAAGTAAAGTAGTTGATTTGCAAGGAATAATACTTCTTTACAAACAGAGACTTGTAATAAATAGTGTATCCTTGAAAAGATAGCAGTTTTTTCTAAAGTTACCAAAATCCTCATCCACCGATAATCATCTGACTAAACAAACGATTAACGAAACCAGTGATTAACGAAAATAATGTGGTCCCTTTTCATATCTTAATTCTGTGGATCGTTATTAGAAAATTATAGAAACTGAAGAAAATAAATTAAAGTTTGCCAGTTTGACAGTATGCTTAGCTTGTTTTGTAGCGCCGTCTTAGGTGGAAAACTTGGAACAGGTGCAAACGTTATTTCGAAACAAACTGTGTTGTTTTCCTACCGAAATGAGAAACTAGTCCTTTAGAAATTAATGTGGCAGTCATGTGTTGTATTTGCTTTCAAGTTGAAACTCAGTCTTGAAAGACAGAATTGGATATTCAGCTAATTGCTGTACGAATGGTTCCTTCGAATAAGCGCTCCTTCACCTCACGGACTTTAAGTGCATTATATCAGCTCCAGAAATGTTATATTGTTTACTGCGGAATATTTTCCCAGTCCGCGATGATGCCGTGGATCGGCAAAAGCTCGGACCAATGAACCAAGTACAGTAGCTTAAGGTTAAGGCTTCCCTTGAACCATTAAACCATCAATTTTTCCAATTTTCTGTTATGATTGCTATTTTCTTCCTTATATTTTACTCCACGTACATGAAAATTTATTTTCTATCACCCCTGGGTATCTGTGCTAGATTTATATATGTGCTGTTAACTACTTCGATTTCAAGGATTTTAAAGGCAACTGACCTTTGACTCACTAGATGTAACAAAAAGCCGGCGTGGCCAATGTTTAGACAATCGCTTTTTACATGAAGATGTATAAAATCTCTTTTGCTTTTTTCTTGGGAACAAACTACTTTCTTTTCCTACCCAAGCAAGAACCTGTACCTTAAAATCTTAGGTTCAAACAAAAAAGACCTAAAAAGCACGGCCTGAGTAGGAATAAAAGATTTCAACAAATTTTTCTGACAGTGGTTTCTACCGAATGAGTTTAAATTATGTATTTGCGTTGCCCACATTAAATGTTAGTGGTTACCGGCTCTCCTCACGAGTTTGCAACACATTCTGTTTGTTGTGCTACAGTGAATAAGAGAAAAAAGTGCCCCTTGATTTTTTTTCTCTAGTTTTTTCATGGTTTTTATTTTCTATCTCTACTCTTTGGAGAAAAAAAATTTCAGTTTCCCTCATCTAAACCTGGTCTAGCCTCAATTAATTTCAACATCCGCTGTCAACCACATTGATTGGCCTAGTGGAAGATTGGCCTAGTGGAAGATTGGAAATTGGCTAGGGACAATCGTCTGTCGGTGGGAATATTATCAACAGATATGTCCAAAGCGTTCGATAGCTTACACCCAGCTCTTATGCTATGTAAGTTAAAAGCCTACGGTTTCCAGCACAGAGCACTGGATTTGCTGCGCAGCTACTTATGCAGTCTCTTAGGGAGAGTGCGCATTGGATCGGTAACCAGCTCTGCATGGAGAAATGTGGAACGAGGCTGCCCCCAGGGATCGGTGTTGGGACCGCTATTATGGAATATATTTCAGAACGATCTTTCATATAGCGTAGACTCTGGGCTATCAATGTACGCAGACGATCACCAGATCTACGTGAAAGGAAAGGACATATGTACTTTGGTCGCGAAACTTCAAGAGAATGCCACTCTAACAACTAATTGGTATGATTCGAATCTTCTTCAGGGAAACCTGAAAAAATATCAAACGATGAACATTCGGAATAAAAGTGTGAACTATGGTGACAAAACAAGTATAACTGTCAATGGCAAAGATATAATGGAATCAGACAATTTAGAGCTCCTAGGCGTAACCATTGATTGTGGACTTAATTTCAATTTGCATATTAGTAATGTTTGTAAGAAAGCTAGCCAGTGAGGTGTGATAATGAGGCTGCGGAATCTAATACCAACTGAGGACAAATTACATCTCTTTAAGGCAGCTATTCTCCCACATTTAACATATTGCCACTTAGTGTGGCATTTTTGTAGAGCCTCGGACACCCGTAGATTGGAGAGAGTACAGGAGCGTGGACTGCGCGCTGTATTTAAAGACAAGCAGTCTAGCTACCAACAGCTAGCTGTTAGTGAAAGCAAAGCTACCATCGTTGTATAATAGGAGACTGCAGGACATATGTATTCTAATGTATAAGGCAAAACATAATTTGTGTCCACGGACTATTTGTGACATGTTTCTGACCAACAGCCACGCTTACAATTTACGGCACAAAGATTTTTATCAACCTAGTTTTAACACAGTTACGCACGGAAAACACTCAATTCGATACCTAGGTCCAAGACTTTGGAGCAAGATACCAAGCAAGGACAGATCAGCTCCCAGTCTTCAGCAGTTTAAGACCCGGATACGCAGTCTTGATTTAAGTAGCATTTTAGATGGATGTAGTGGCTGCTACTTTTGCAATTCGTAATTTTTTTATTTTTTAATTACGATTTTAATTACAAGATTTTAGAATTTTTTATAATTATAAATGGAGTTTTTGTAGTATGTATGTTGTGTGAGTAATCATTAGTAGTTTTCAATTCTGACTCTTGGTATTCTAGTGTTAACTCTATGCTAATTCGTTTTGTATTTTTAGATTGTATTTTAGAAAGTTAGGTGTCCTCTATTAGCAGTGCGAAATCCCCTCTGCTAGATTCTTGTTTGACACGGTAATAAAGTCATTATTATTATAAACACTTCTCTCCATAGATAGGGCTTATACTAAACATAACATTAGTTTTTAATTCCTGTTTTACCAAGTTAAAAAAAAATAAATAAGGGAAAATTAAGCGTTTAATCTCCACTTGCAACCTAACATTATTGCCGTTTAGTCGACACATTCTGTCTTTGGTTAATTGTCTCCTGAGGATGTTGTAAACATAAAATTAGCTGTAAAAGGTTTCGGTCGGTAATAAAACCAAGGCACGTTCCACTGACAGTTATTGTTTTGAAACATGGCTAAAACAACGGGTGTAGTTATCTTCACTAAGCGGTGTGCACAAGTGTTTCACCCACGTGAGAAGCTGCGAAATACAGTTCTGATTTTCGTCTCGTTTTTTGTTTAGCAGTTGAACCTTTCTTACAATACTGACTTGGATTCTTAACAAATCGCTCGGTCGATGTTGAATCGAATTAGCTTCAAAGGCCTGACTAAACTAGGAAACATTGCTGCAGACGCAAATGTTTCCCAGCTTAGCTACACGAGAAGCAATGTCTTGTGGAAGCAAATTCTGCGTCTTGGAAGCAAGGAAATGTTTCTGAATCAAGTCAAAAACATTTTTGCTTCCCAAACGTATGTTTGCCAGTTTAGCCACCCAAGGAAATACGTCTGGAAACAATGTTTCCTTGTTTAGCCATGCCCTAACTTAACCTCACCTCCCGATTCTCAGCAAGTTTTTGTTTTGCTGCCATGAATACGAAAGAAAAGTGACCCCGCATTTTTATCTTAATTTTCTTTTTCCATCTGTTCTTTTCTTTATCAGTACTAGTAGTATAAGGGGCCCGTTTGGGGAATTTTCCCACGTTAATTTGCATACACACCCCCTGTTCTGGTTTGTGATTGGTTATGGGGTTGTGCATAGTAACGCCGCTGACCAGTGGGAAAAAACGATCGCGGGCTCAGGCAACCGGAAGTCACATGACCGGAACCGGAAGTGACGTCACCTAAACCGGAAGTCACGTGTTTTAGGATGGGAAACCGTTGAGCAGTTGGAAAAATCGATCGTGGGCTCAGGACCGCTGAGAAAACGCGGGCTCAAAGTCCAAAGTCCAATTTGAGCATCGGGGGTGATCCCTGGACTCTCAAAAATAAAATTAAAAAAAAAAAAAGAGACGCCATGTTAGAAAAAAAAAGATTTTATTTCAAAACGTTACAAGGCATAACAAAGAGTTCCAATCCAGACTGGCATGGGCATCCTTTTACTGGCAAACTCAAAAGGCTCTTCCTACGTGGAATGACTTTGGCTGGCTCTCACTGGTATCCGTACGGATAGGTGCGGAATGTGTGGGGATCTATCACTCGCTTGTTGTACACCAGTTGGTAACGTTTATAATTAGAGAAGGTGTAGAGTTGATAGGTTTGAGGATCCCGGACAATCTGGTGTGTGTTGATGACTTGGGTCTGACGGGGTTTCAGGAGTGGCTTTTCAATTTCATCCAAGACATTCTGACGCATGACATTGTAGTTTAACTGACTTTTCCCCTCACTGTTAAGGCGGAAACCACGAACCTTGCACTCAACCTTTCCGTTCTTGGTGGTGTACCCATAATTCTTTGGGCCTCCTGATACAAATTCCACGATGTGATCCTTCTTGTCCAATTCACTGGTAAACTGGCCGAGGTAAGGACCCAAGTCAGGGTTGGTTTGACCCTCGTCTGTCCAATAGATGATGGAGTCTGTGTCGTAGTAAAGTACTCGTTCTCCCAAGGATTCCAAGGTCTTGTAGAGTTTGATCCGGGCATGACAGGTCGTGAAGCATGCGACGAAGATGTTGAGGTTGGGTGAGACGGGGATGTCTTCCTTTTCGTATTGGTAATGGACCTCCACCATTTGATCCGTCATTATGGATACCTGACGCACGTCCATTGAATCTGTATCTAAGAAACAGTGGAAGGTTTGGGGGTCATCAAATTCTTGGACTCAGGTCTTGTTGAGTCGTTGTCCAAACTTGCCCCACATGGAATTGAGCATCATTTTAGCCAGGGTACGTAGCCCTGGATTCTTCTTAATGTTGGCGTACTCCAATTGGATGCCCTCGTACTTCAAGTAATTGTCGATGTAGGCCTGTTTTTGTTCTTCTGTCATGTTGGCCTCAGGCCACCCACTGGCTTCTTGCTTGACTTTCAACCAAGTGTTGACGTAATCTTTAAAGAGCCCCTCACAGGTTTCTTCAAAATGTCAGACTTCATAAATGTACAGGACTTGGTACCCGAGCTCGACAGCTTTCTCTAATTCGGGGCTGCACCAGGTACTTGTCAGGGCACGTTCCTCGTCGGGGTGAGGGCAATGATAGGATCTGTCTAGAAGGGGTTTGGCCATTTCTTCTTCCGCACAACGGGCACAGAGTGGAAAGAGTAGTTTGTCGTCATGGCGGTAAGGCAGCACGGGATGGTACAGTTCATGGGGAGGCAGGACTTGACATTGGATCAATCCAAAGTACTGGTGGATGTTTGTATGACCCGGATGTGTAATAAAGGTGGGATGTCCTTTAGGGTAGACAGAGGTCTTGTTGACCCATGGGTACAAGGAGGTCACATCGATGTAATGGATCTTTTGACTGGGGGTCACTTGATGGTACAGTTTCACGGCATTGGTACGTCCTCCACAGAAAGCGTCGCGTGGATTGAGAGGTTTTGTGGTTTGAAGGTTTGCTACAAACGTACTGATGTCAAGGGAGGTGTCTTTGAGATGGGACCAATCGCATCCCCACATTTCCACCACGGTGTATCCTTGTTCTCTTAAATGTTTGGTCCTTTGTTGCGTGTCTTCGTAGGCATCTTGCATGGACCGATCACAGTGGCGTCGATGTGTTTCGTAACGGTTGGGATAACAGCGAGGACATCCATGCCAAAAATAACCGTGATGTTCGTAGATGGTGTTGGTACTGGCATCGAAACCATCCACATGGAGCTTGGTACCAGGGATGCGATACTCGCCGGCATTTTTGGCATGTTGAAGATGGGGTGCTTGGTGTTGTTGGCACCAGGTTAACCATTCAATGGCTTCGTAGGACTGATTGATGTTATTCTTCTTCCAAGTAAGGGTGGGTTCACTGGCAATACTGTTAGGGATCATCCGGTTCATACGTAAATCCATGTTGCAGGCAGAAGCAATGGTGATGTGGTCAAAGGGGTTGAACCCCGCTTGAGCTTCAAACATCCGTTTGAAAGTCAGGCATCCTTCTTTCAAGAGTCGTACATCGGATTTGCAGTAAGCTAGCAATTCGTGTTGAAAGTCGAAGAGGGTGTTATTGGCACACTGCTCTTGATGCCACTTTTCGAAGGCTTGCCTGTCTTCAGGAGACATGGTTTCGGACATGTAGTAATCGAGAGCCGGGACAGGTCCCACGTACGTTTGGTGCTCGTGATCGGGGATATTGAACTGGTGGGGGAAGTAGCCTTTTTTCAATTCCGTTAATCCAAAGGTTGCGGGAAAGGCGGACAAAGGCATCTGGAAGAAACTCATGGAATCGATGAATCGGATGCGATCGTGCTTGACTTCCAAGAGTTTACACCCGTTGCGGAGCTGCTGGACGATCCGGTTGTCACTATGGTATTGCTGGACGACAAAGTACCCATCGTACCCTTGGAAATTATGAGCCAGGACATTGACTTGTCGGGTATCGTTGAGTGTCAAGGTATCCAGCCATTCCAGAAAATCTCGGGTACAAGAGGGGCCTGGGAAAGGCTTGGGTTCATCGTCGTCTTCGGTTTCGGCCACGAGGAGATTAGCAATGTGTCGTTGGTGGGGTTGCATGGCTTCAATATCAAAAAACACGTGCAAGGGGGGCAGGTCGTCGTCGTCCTCCTCTGGGGTGGTGGTGGTATCAGGCTCCGCCGCGGCGGCTGCCCCTCGTTTGGCGCGAGGCCCTCCCTGGTGTTTCCTCTTTCTCTTCTTCTTCTTGTCTTGAGTGGGTCTTTGAATAAAACAAAAATGGTTTTGACTGTCCACGTACTCATGGCAAGACGGGCAGTCCACATAGTAGCATTGGTGTTTAGCAATCTCTTGTAATCCAACGTTCAGTTTCAAACAGGTAGGACAGCGACGGCGTGTAAAGCAGACGGAGGACTCTTGGTTGGTTGCAGGTTTGCCCGTGTGGTCCTTGCCGACATGGGCTTGAAGGCAAGTGTCTCCGAAAAAGTCCCGACGACATTGTTGGCAACGTTGGGTGGCTTTCTGGTTTCGAGGGTACGCTGCCTGGAAATCAGGGCACTCTTTTTGGCGACAGGCTCGGCATTGTTTTTTCTTGTTGCAGCGATGGTGATCTTCGGTGTTGTAGGGTTTCCAACAATAGGCACAGACGTAACTGGACCCGAAAAACCCGGGTAAACGGGTGATGACGTCGTAATGGTTATGGTCGTGCAACAGGATCAGTTGTTTGTCTTGGGGGTCTCCATAGGTGGTGATGTGATAAGATCGATGGGCATCCACCAGGATGATCTGGTACCCAGCCAGGGACGGGGCTTGACTAAAAGCCGTCAAGGCGTCGTAGCTGCAAGGACCCGGAGGGACACGAGCTTCGTCATGGAGCCGCAACGCGAGTTCCCTTTGAAGTTTCCCTCCTTTTCGAATCGATTCCCATTTCGGGTGTTGGTCCACTCTGGCCTTGGCTGTGACGAGGGCTCTGGCACAACAGAAGTCATCGTTGTGATTGTGAATTCTTATGACACTCTTTTTGTTTGCCCTCAACAAGGTCATGGTGGGGTGGCCTGGTTTACCCCGACGGGGTTTACCGGTGCCTTGAGGGGCATGTTGGACTTGATTAATGGATAATTGAAAGGAGTCATCCATTTCAAATTGTTCGTTGCTATTCAAGGCTTGCGCTAAACGGTGGAATAGGGCCTCCACACGCTCTGTGTCTTGCCGCCATTCACCTGCACGTAATCCCCACCCCTGAAAATTATTGTGGAGTCTGTTTGAGGCGATAGTGAAGTAGAGTCGATCTTGATCGTGGAGCTCAGGAGTGGTGTCTAACACTTGATTCACCGCTCGACGTAAAGCATCTTGTAGGGCTTGCGTGATGTTTTGACCTGGAATCAAGTTCCCCCTTTGGCGTAAACGGGTATTGAAATGACGTTCATGCACTCCCATACGCGTGCTCCGCCGGTCGACATAGGGTTGAACTTCAAACTCAAACGCACCGACTGCCCTTGTATCCAAACTTCCCCCACTTTGTTCAAGGAGATGAGTTTGAAAGGCACGTTGCCGTTCGAAGTGATCTAAGGCCTCTTGACAAATGTCATCCTCGTCACTGTCCACCATCTCTTCTGCCAGGCCACTTGGGCCTGGCTCCTCTGGTTGTGAGGACATGATCAGATGAACTCACTGGTGGTGGATGTTCGGCTTTTATAGGGTAAAAAGTCATTCCTCGCAACGTATTGTGGGTTAACTAGGGTGGGGGGACCCCCCTCCCCCCTCCTTAGATAGGCCATCAGGCTTTGCGGGGAATGATCCCAGAGACTATAAAACAGATCGAACTTCGAGGTGAGTCATCCCAAGATGGACTCTCGCTATGAGAAGCTTTTAGAAGAGTTCGAGAAATTCCAAGTGCAACAAATTTTAAATGAGGTTAAGAAGTGGAGTATCGACGACGACCAAGGCATCAGGGAGTATGGTGAAGAGTTACTGGAGGAAAGGAGAAAAAGGAGGCAGCTCGCCCAAGCAGCTCAGACAGCACGGCACATCTATGTGCAACAGCACTGGAACCCGGGCTGCTACCCGCAACTCAACACCGAGTGGTACATCCGGGGCCTCGACTTCTGCTGGACCAACTGGCACCACAAATTCAAGAGGCCCCAGACACCTCCGCCAGCCCCGCCGCCGCCGTCGCCCGAGCTCTGTCGAAAGCTGCCCATGCGGTCGCCGAGGCCTCACGACCCGTCCTCAAAGCGACAGCGACAGAGATGACGACGAAGACAACGATGACGACGACGACGAAGACGACATTGACTTGGACATTAACAATAAAGTGGCAGAGATCCTGGCGAAAGGACAAAAACGACTGGCGCGGCGACGGGCAAACCGAGCTAGGTACCGGGCCAGATATCCTGAGCGAGTAGCCGAGCAGAGACGACAATATCGGGCCAGACACCCCGACCGAGTAGCCGAGCAGAGACGACGGTACTATGCCAAAAACCGCGACCGAATAGCCGAGCAGAGGCGACGGTATCGGGACAAATATCCTGAGCGAGTAGCCGAGCAGGGACGACGGTATCGGGAGAGGTGTGGGGCCCAATATCTTGCCCGCCTGAAACAGTACTATAAGGACCATGCAGAACAACTCCGGGAGCACAAAAGACAATTTTACCTATCGGAAGCAGGTCAACGGTGGCAGAAACAATACTTAGCGAAAAAGCGTGAGGCCGTTGCCCTCACAGGGGCCCTGGTCCGAAAGAGAACGGAGGAGAAACGCCAAGCCTTAGGGCCCCTCAAATTAACCGTGACCCTGGAAGATTTTATGCAGGACTTTTGTAACTCCCTCTCGCCCACCCCGGAGGATTCTATGGATCAACTTAGTACCATAATGGACATGGATTCAGGGGTGCTTGATCCTCTGGATCATTTTGTAGGCGACGAATCGTCCCTTTCTTCTTGTGACATGTGGGACGATGGGAAAGGATTTTTGGACAATCTACTCGATGACTTGCCGTCGTCGTCATCGGACGACTCTTTGTTGGACAATTTACTGGAGGAGCTCGATGACTTGTCGTCATCGGACGACTGTTTGTTTGACTTTTTAATTGACATGATGGAGGAGGATTCTTCGTTTGATTTGGATGACTTTGTCACTTAAACCCTCGTTTTCGTATTTTTGGCAGAACTTTGTTGAAATCGTATGACTATTTGTCAGAACATCGTATTAGCATTTGGCAGAACTTTTTGAAAATCGTATGACTAATTTGGCAGAACATCGTCTTAGTATTTTGGCAGAACATTGAACTTTTTGAAGACACAACTCATGAACAAAATGAGACAGTGATTGACATTTTCATTTGCTTTTATTTACTCAACATGTAACTGGGGGTGTTATTAAATTTTTTACAATTTTAAACGTTTCTTGGTTTGCATGATTTTCTTGACCACCCGTTCCGTCTTGTTTTTCTTGCCGGGTAAGCGATCAATGGCTTGGATCATCTTGGTATCGGCTTTCCATTTATCTTGCAAATTCTTAGCACGGCTGTAATCAATGTCGTGTTGCTTAGCAATCTGGTCCAAGCGATTGATGCCGGGATCCCCACGTTTCAGACGTTTGGCCAAATGGGTGCCAGGGCCCATGTACTGATACCCAGGCCAATGAAATTCTTTGCCGGTTTTCGCGATCCATTTTTGGACATCCAAGGCTCCTCCTCGTTGGGGGCGTTTAATACCCCTTCTCCTCTTGGGGGGCATGTTTAGTCCGTGTCGTAATCCAATCGACGTCGTAACTTTTTGCCACGAGCCCAATCTTCCCAACCGGGTAAAGGTTTCAATCGTTCCACTTCTCGGGCAGGTGCTTTGCCTTTTGCCTTTGCCTTTGCCCAAGGACTCTCGGCTATCTTTTTTTCCAACGTCTTGCGCTGTTCTCGAATGACTTCTAAACGCTACCGGCTATCCCCTCGACTGGTGGAAGGCGCCTCTTTCTTGGGAATCTTACTGGTGGTGGCTGCTCCTTTGCCTTTCTTGGTTGCAGGGGTAATGGGTGGTTTGGGGCTCGACGGGCTGCCTTTTATCATGCGCTTCAACCATTGTTCCACGGGTCCCGTCACCAAATCCCCGGCTTCTTCCTCGCCTTCTTCACCGGGTGGTCCACCCGGGGCACCAACCCCCACCCCGCCAGGAAATTGACGAATGCTTTTGGTTAACTTGGTTAATTCTTGACTCAATGGTTTGGTTTGAGCATTGACCAAGGCTGGGGGTAATTGGGGATTGGCTAACAAGACATGTTTTTTGGCGGCTAACGTCGCGGCTTTGTTCAACAAGGCATTTTCGGTGAGTTCTCCTTTGTAATATTGATTGGCTTTTTGAATCGTGCGTTTTATACGTTTATCCGTTTCCAAGGCCACGGCTTTCCCTAATCCTGCCATGGTGGGGACCAATAAATCTAAAAACCCTCCTCGTTGACGACGTCGTCGTCGTAATCTTCTCCTCCTCACCATGAACGGTTCATCAATACACGTTGCAGGGCTTTGTTTTGTTTGATCACGTCTCGCGACTCTTTATAGCCTTGACGGGTATTGCGTTTGAAATCTTGCCACCAACCCCCACCTCGTTGTCGGTAATGTTGTACATTATCGGTAATGCCTTTCAAGGCTTGACCGCCTAATTTGCCTAAAGCGAGTCCAAACCCAGGCGCTGGCCCTGATAGAAACATACTCATGCCATGGGCAATTTTATCCACCAAACGGGGTTTGCGACGCATTAAAGCCCCTCCTCCTTGACGTCGTTTCCTTTTTCTGCGTCGTCGTCGTTGGACGGCCATGGTTCTAAGAGTGTGGGACTGGGTGGGAGTGGCTTTTTATCTATCCAATAGTCTTTGGGTCTCAAGGGACGAGGACATCCGTCTACATAGCATAGAGCTTCCACGGGTTGGTACACAAAATGACGGTGGTAATCTTGCACACATCGTTTGGGTAACGGAGGGGTGAAATCCACAATGGTATCATCCAAGGTTTGCATCTTGATTAAAAATCGTTCCAGATCCTCCAAGGGGACACCCCGGACATGGGTTTTCAATTCGGTCAAGGCTTTGGCATAGGTGGTAAACGCAAATCGACTCATGGTGACTTTAAATCGGTATTGTTTAAAATCATTCCATCCTTTGACCACTGTACCCACTGCCGCCAAACATGCTACCAACGTACTGTTTTCCAAAAGGGGTCCAGCAATCATGCCTGCAGCCATCAGGAGTAATGCCATGCCATTGAACAAGGCATTGATCCACTTGTAATGATTCAACATTTTTCGATAACACCACCATTGTTGATGGTAAAAAGCATACAAGGAATCCATCCGTTGTAATAATTCAGGGGGGAATCGAATGCCATGATGTTTCGATCCATTCAATAACGACACGACGGTTTTCATCTTTACGGCGAAACCCGGGACGACGAGGTTTGTACGCTCGGTGCTCCTCCCTGTTTATAACTGGTTACAATGCTATTGGTCATGGTGACAGTGGAAATGTCTCGACCTTGGGCTAATTGTTCTTGATCTTGTAACAGCATGCGTAAACGTCGTTGTAAATCCGCTTGACGCAAGGTACGAGGGGCTCGGCCAGAACTCCCAGACGTCCAAGATCCTCGAGGGGTGGCTGGATTGGAGGTAGGTGTCAAAGGTGAAGTGGGGGTATTTCGTCGTCGTCCTCGAATTCGTCTCGGTCGTCGTCCGCGATGACCACCACCACCACCACCACCACCACCACCGCCACCACCACCACCACCAGCACCACCAGCACCACCAGCACCACCACGCCCACCACCACCACTACCACCACCACCACGTCCACCACGCCCACCACGTCCATTACCATCACCCCCAGCACCCGCGGCTGTCCGACCACCTGTCGCTGTTCGCCAACCAGGTGGACCTCTCGGGGACTCCGGGGTGGTGTGTATGCTACGGTAGGATTGACTTCCTGGACTTCCTACCCTGGCGGGGGAAGAGGCCTGCACAGGGGGCGCACCATCTACATCGGCAGGGGGGATGGATTCCATAAACCGAGAGAGGGGATCGGGGTGCATTTCCTCCATGGCAACGTCGACAAGGCCTTCGTCTCCCGACCAAAATAAATCTTGGAAGGCCCTTGGGGACATTTGATTACTGGTGGTCGCCCCCACACCCGCAGGGGCCACGGTATCGTACGATTGCGGAGGTTGACGGTCATCGGTCATGGTCGCTTTCTCTTTTTTCCTGTTCCAAGGGTGCCTTTATAGGCGTTTTTGATAGGTACGAGTCCATCCTTCGTCTTTTAACAGGTGACTCAACAACCGTTGTTGATCGGAGGAGGCGGGGTGTAAATCCAAGACCAAATACCCATACGGTCGTGTGGTGGCTTGATGAAACGTCTCCAACGTGTCTTTCCAAGTGGTCGGAAACGATTGAAGCATGACATTGCGTACCCCTAATTGATCTCGGGGGTTCTTGAACACCACAATGTAATGGGCATTGCGGGAAATACTTTTAGCATAGCGACCCACGGGAAACATGTCTTGACACAAGTACAGTACGGTCACCCCTTGATGATGTGAATGTTTGGTGAATAAATCCAACACGCGTTTATCGTGACTCCCTTCATCCATTAAATCATCCAAGACCAGGACCCCCTGTCCTTGAGGAAACCATTGGACCAACGCCTCATGATCGGGAATCCCTTCGTGAAACACCACCCCTTGATCTTGCATGCCTTGAAATCGATCTTGCCAGGCCCCATAACAATAATGCAGTTGGGTCGGTGGGGTTTCAAACAACTCTGGGTTGTCTACCAAGAGTTTTTCCGTAAACACGGTTTTGCCACATCCCGAAGGTCCCACCACCAAGATAGAGGAGGGAGTATGAAAACGAAACGGTTTCCCCGTTTGCATGATGACTAACTACCCTTAGAAAAAAAGGCACCTTTTTATGGGAATCGGTGGGACTCGAACCCACGCACGACCTCCCTATTTTTTCGGGGGATCCAAAGGCTCAACCCACTGAGCTACGACCCCAACACAACTTTTTTCCAACGAATTTTATTTAACCATTACATTGATGATACGGATGACAACAAAGTTGATACCATCTGGCTTCTTGACCTACAATCAATTGTTGAAGGCGTTGACCCGCTTGATGGTCATTGCTTACATAATCATGATCAGAAAACTCATTTAAAAAATCTTGCAAGGTTCGTCCACGGGCTTTGGATTTCAAGTACAACAAGGCGTAATCACCACAACTCTTGCTTGAAATGGCTTGGAGGGACTTGCCATTCGTCACCACATACTTCCAATGTTGCACGATCCAATCTTGTAACGGGGTGGCTTGCACGTACGTGTCCATGGGCAAGGCATAACTGTCCAGGACTTCACACACGTTTCCATCCGTCCACACCGCTAACCAATGTTGTCCCGGTTGATCGTGTGGGTCCGTGTTCACAATGTACCCTTGCGGGGCAGTCTTGACAGGACTCTTGGGTAAACGATCACAGGCTACCGTTCCGTAAAAGACAGGGTTCAATTGGGGGTCGTCTCGGGCTAAATAATCCAACTGCACATTATTCAAGGCCACATGTTCCATTTTCTTCAGTGTTGGTAAATGTTATACAACACGGCTCCGTTGCGGTCAATCTCCAGCAAGTTCTCAAATTCCCCATACACGAGCACGGTTATATTGACACCGGGTGCAGCTCCAAATTCCAAGACGAGTTGTAAATCGCCTGTTTGCTTGGGGTTGAGGTTTTGACTGTCAGCACATCCATTGGCGACATTGTCAAACATGTACAAGGTACAATTTTTAGCTTGGCCCCAATCGAGCAGTTCCACCATATTGCCTTTCTTTTTACACCAGGCACCACTGGCTTGCAGAAAACGGAAGTAGCCTAGATTATCTCGGGTGCCATTGTTGTGCACTAACTGTAGGGTTTCATAAGGGTACTCTTCTCCTTTGACAATCTGTTTAATGGACGTCAGCCCAAATTTCTGGAAACAGAAAGGATCTCGGGTCACATCTCCATTGAAGGCGCGGCTGTCCAGTAACCCCACAATCAATCGGTCAGGTATTCTGTTTTGAAACAGGTTGGGGATATCAAAGCGGACCAGGTTGCCTTGCATGCTGAAGGTCCGGATTTCACTGCGGACGGTCGGGTAGGAGGCGATTTTTTCTTCATTGTGTCTTTGGGAAGACAAACTCATGTAGATGGCGTCATTCAAACGCAGTTGGCAGAGATGAAACCGTAGTTTCACATCGCCTTCCATCAATCGGCCAGCTAGAGCTACTCCATTGAAAAACAGGCTGGGGCCATTGAAATGAAATTTCATCTTGATTTCTATGCCAGGCACCAACAATTTGCCAGTGTGAAACACTTCCAAGTGGGGGGTAAACACCAGACTGTGGGTGACACCTCCAGCATACTTGGCGGTTTCGGCTACCATGGCGGCCAAGGCCCCTTTGTGGTTGGCACTGAGAGCGTCATAGGCGGCATCAGGTGTGGCATAGTCTGTGTTGGTGGCAGTCCATTGGGGTGGGGAATCCACTTAATTGAACCATCCTTGGGGTCCTAACACGGTCTTGCCATCTTCTCGGTCATAATTCAGCAAGGTTTCTAGGTAAGCTTTGTAATGATAAGTGTCGGATTGAGGACTAATCAACGTGCCATTCAACTGCAAGTCAATTTGCTTGATGATGGAATGGGCCAAATTATTGACGGGCCACAATTTCTCATTGGCCACCAAGTTCCCGTTATCGTCTTTTTTCAAACTCAATTCCATGGTAAAGTAACTGCGTCCCAAATCCACAAAATCGTCCAACCCCGGAATGATGAATTCCATGGGATTGATACCCGTGGTGGTGGGTTGGATGGTGACCATGCGATAGGCATTGATGCTAATGTCGGTGGGTGGCACCTTGAAAATCCGTAACGCCGGGTTGACGGTCCCTTCGGAACGCTCGTGAGCCGGGGCGGTTTGCGTACTCACGTCAGGCATGTTTAACGTCGAGTACTGGTACCCCGTCGTCGTCGTGAGGGGTTTTTATAGCGTCGTCGTCGTGCTAAACGTTGTCTCAAATCAAACCCGGGGACTCTCATCACCTCGGGACTTAACCATCCACCACGTTGTCGTCGCATGAGTTTCCAAAACGGATACAGTCCTCCCCATTGAGACAACCCTCGATCACTACGAATCCGTCGAGGTCGTGAATGCACGGGTTCCATGTTCACACTCCAAAAATATCTCGCGCACGTTTGGTTTGTTTGGGAAACAAAGCACTGGCTACACGCACGGCGTCTTTCACGCTCTTATGACTCAAAGCTTTCTTGGCTTGTTTGGTGATTTCCTTTTTAATGACGTCTTCGGCTTTGCGTTTGATACCTCGTGTCAAACCCGTTTCCAATCCTCTCTTGATATTACTAGGCAGTTTTAAAGGATTTCGCGTGCTTTTAAGGCCTTGGAACCCCCCACGCAAGAGATCCGTCACCAACCCTTGTCCACTTTGACCCTGTTGATCATACCACTCGTCTGCCCGAAATCGTGTCAAACTTCCCCCACGCATTGTGTCGTCTTCACGCGTTACCAAAGATCACGTTTTTGTTTGTGTCACAGGACTCGTCTCTTTTTATACCGTCATCATCGTCGTTTTTTCCGAAAAGCGGCTTCCAACCCTTTTTTGGCCCCGTAACTCGCTGCACCACCCGCGGCACCCAACGCCACGGCTTTCCCTCCAGCGATCAAGGCTGGAATGAGGGCGGCCAGCGGGAATAAACCCCCTCGTTGCCTTCTTCTTCGTCTCGTTCGACGCACTCTTGTCTTGGGCATCTTTGATTAGACACTCCCTTGGTCAAGTCCACCCCTTTTTATGTCTTTTTGAAGTGTAACGTGACAATGGTATGACCTTCACCAAACTTGACCAAGTCTCCTCCTCTACCTATCGTTTCAGCCACTTGAATGTGAATCATTTCCACCACCTCGTTACGAAGAGACATGTATTGAATGTGCAACGGTTCAAAATACAGGGTGCCACGTGCTTGTCGCTTGTACTGGATTTCACGCAACAAATCGGTCACGCGATTGCCTACCATCATACTGCCTGCCACGTCGGAGTACACGTGCAACGATCGTGTGGGTTCCCCCACCACCGCCCGAAACGCTACATTCAAGTTGGTGAAACGCCAACCACAACTCATACTCAATTGTAAATAATCCGGTAAAAACGAACGCACCGTCCAAAAGACCGGGTTGCTCTGATCGTCGTTCACATCGTTCCAATCATTGCCAGCGGGTTTTGTCATGTTGGGGATTTGATCCCCCATGAATTCTTGTTGTAAGTTTGGCCCCAAAATCAATCCACTGCTGATTTTACGTAACCATCCCATTTTGAGAGCCAACTTGGTGTAGATGGTCAGGGCTGGCGTGTCGGTTTTGCAATGGCAGACTTTCGTGTTGTCGATGAGCAGATCCTCGCCTTCCCAACGAAACTTGACGTAGGTGTGTTTGCTTTGATCATTGGTAAACCGACCACCTTGAATGGCCGTTTCCATACGTCGTTGTTCCAAGTGAGCAATGATGGCTTTCATGAAACTCACGCCATCTACCACCCAATCCAAATCTTTCACGTCATTGATGATGGTTCGCGCGGTGTCTACTCGCGAGGTCATTTCCCCGTCTTTTCCACCCGGTTTGGGATAGGTTTGACGCCAGGACGTCCCCATGACGTACCCATTTTTTTTTTACCAACTCATACAAATTGACGCGCGCATCCGGTAAGGAAATGGCACTCAACCCCACTTGCCATCCACCTCCCGTGAGCTTTAACGGTTGAGGTAAACGAATCTTGAAGGAATTGGCTTGGTTGTTGGGAAATTCACGTCGGTTGGCATGACTGGGTAACGTCACGTAGAACGACATTTTGTCTTCTTCTTCACACCACGACTTCCCTTTTAAAGTGGAGGGTTAGGAGGGTACGCCCTTCGCCAAATTTCACGAGATCCCCATTAGTTTCGGCCATCTGGGTTTCCACGATTTCCACCACTTCGTTGCGTACTGGGACATATTGAATATGTCGAGGTTCAAAGTGGGTGGTGTTTTGAGGCTGGTACTTGATTTCTCGTAAGAGATCGGTGATGCGACCCCCTACCATGCTGCTGGTCCCTACATCACAATAGACGTGCAAAGGACGCGTCGAGGGAAATTCCAACGAGGGACGAAAGGTCTCGTTCAAATTCACAAACCGCCAAGGGCACGATAGACTCAACTTCACGTAATCACCCTCCACTTTCCAAAAGATGGGTTTGTTGGCGGCATCGCGGATATCCGTCGGGGTGGGAATGGTGGAAATGCCTTGAAATTCTTGCAAGAGATTCGGACCCAATCGATACTGGCCGGGGGACACTTGTTCAATCCATCCCATTCTCAGGGCCAAGGTTTTGCCCCATGACACGTGCGCCACTTGTCGTTTGTAATCCACATTGGTGGTATTCAATAACAAATCCCCTTCGGAGGTCCATTCAAAGGTCGGGTACAATTTGACGCCATTGTCCTCGGCCCATTTGTTTTTGGGTTGGGTTTGTTTCGCACGGCTGTGCTCGTAACGGTACACCAGTTGATGAAAAAAGTGCGATCCCGTCGACGAGGCCATCTCCTTTCTCATATCTCGTCCGTAGACAGTGAGTTCGCGACGTTCATGGTACCACACGTCGTCCCCTTGATCGTCTGTGTCATGCACCCGTTCGTGCCATCGTACGTACAACAGAGGATGGGAATCGCCCACTCCTCCTTCTTCTGCTACCACGGGAATGGTGGGTAAGGATAAACTCACCATGCCCACCATCCATCCTCGTCCCACAAATCGGATGGGTTTAGGCAATCGGTTTCTGAAATGATGGCTCTTGTTCCCAGGAAACTCTTTGGTACTCGCATGACTCATCAACGTCACGTAAAACGAAGAGTTGGGCACCAACGTCATTTTTTTAGTCACGTCGTCGTCTTTTGGGTGGGCTTGTCTCTTTAGTCTTAGGTTGTCGTTTGGGCGGCCTTGTCTTTTTCCTCTGGGGTGGTTGGAGAGACGTGACGTCTTGACTACGAATCCAACTATTGTACTTGTCGGGCCACCCTTTCCACTTGACCAACCATCGATCTTTTTGTCGCTTAAGTACCTTTTCGATGCGAAACACGTCGGACACATGGACTTTTTGTAAATCCTCTTCATAAAACGTACCTTGGACGGGGGTATCATCCCATTCGTGAATCTTATACGTGGGCACGGGTCCCGGGATCACACGATGCACCACAAACACTTCTTCGGTCCAACCGGGTAAATAGCCTTTTTCAAAGGTACGATGAATCTTGTTGAGACGTACACGATCCCCGACTTTGAATTGGGGTTTTTTCTGGCCTTTCCCTCGTTGGCCATACAATCGTTTCCACACGGCTTCTTCGTTGTCCCATGTCACGTCTTGAGGGGCCATGCCAATACTTCGATGACGGGTCGCATTGTAGCCTTGCACCAACTCGGGTAAGACATCGTCAAAGCGTAAGGTGTTGGCCGCGGTAAAATAACGGTACAACCGTTCTTTCAAGGTGCGATTAAATCGTTCCACCACACTGGCTTTGGCATCCCCTTCGGTGGAAAAATGATGAATCCCTTGCTCGTCCAGCCATCGTTGAAAGGTCCGATTATAAAATTCTTTCCCTCGATCCGTTTGCAATCGATTAGGGTGACGTCCTTCTTTCAAAATCTTCTCAAAGGCATGAACCAACGCCACCCCGGTTTTGTCTTTCAACGGTAGTACCCACGCATACTTGGACAACACATCCAAGACCGTCAACAAGTATCGTATGCCCCGATTATACTTGGCCAACGGTTGCACTTCCACTAAATCCGCGACCCATTGATCATCTAATCCTCCTACGATCACGGGGACGGTCGGAAAACGACGACGTCGTGGTTTATGCAAGGTATAGGCCAAATCCCGTTCCAACACCCGTTGGGCTTTTTTCAAAGGGAGACGATGGGCTTTAGCAAACCGTTGCACACCTCCTAAACTGCCGGGGACTCTCGGATCGTGGTACCGACTCAACCATGATGGGGAGACCTTTTTCTTTCGAGGGGCCATACGTTCTGGCATTCATCCCATAAGGTCGGTATGGTGGGGACCGTGTGGGGATGCGCCTTTTGAATGATTCGATACCATCGCCAGGCGTAACGATGGGCTTTTAACCATAAGACAAACACCACCCATCGATACAGGTTGCGGTCGACATGGGTTTCTTCAAAGATCTGGAGAGGATGCGTGTCCTCGGGACATGGGGGTATGGGGATTTTGGTACCGGGTTGATGGTCATATAAGACTTGACAAAGGGTTTGATGACATTGCCATTACACCAAGGACAAGACAGAATCCCACGCATAACATACAGACTCCATGGTGACATTGATAAAAAAATTTTATTCCTACGCCTTTTTAATACATTAAAAGAGTCGTCCACAGCTGATGGTCTCTAGACCTTTCTGCCAGTTGTCCACACTGTCACTGTACTTGGGGGGTGGTGGAGCTGGGGCTACCATCATTTCTTGACGGTTCTTAAGATCTTGAATTTCTCGCAACAATTGTTTCTCATACTCTGTCAGGGGCCGATCCTCTTTCCTTTGGACTCGAGGTGGCGGGCCAGGGATGTCTACTCCACGTTTGGGATACCCTTGAACATCACGGCTGGGTGGTTCAGCTTGTTGATCGGCTTTTTTGGGGGGATGGTCATGAAACCAAGTCCAGTACTTGGGACCCAAGGGTTGATCAGCCCATCGGAAGAAGCCACACGTTTTCTTGGAACAAGTCAGAAACAAACGATCGGGATTCTGGGTCGAATGACTTTGTTGAAGCGTGGCGGGTTCACGGCAAAAGCATTGCAAACAACACCACATGTCCAACACTTCTGCATGAGGTTGACTATACACGGCTTTCATATACTCCAAGGCTTGATCTTGTCCACAAAACAGCAAACACGGTTGCATGGGACATTTTACATACTTCCATCCCTTTTGAGATTCTCGGGCCTCCAAACGCACGTCATGGCAAGGGCATACCATATAGTCCAGCGAACTGGGAGGATCTTCGGCATACGTCACCATGTATTCAGGCGGGGACACCATATCATTCAATTCTTTCATCATATCTTCCACCGCAGCTCGAGTGTCGTCCACAGCAGCTCGGGTGTCTTCGACCACTTTGCGCACCACAGGATCACAGTCCACATTCTCTTTCTTTTTCTTCTTCCCCGCAGGGTGTACGCTTGGCTTTCTCTTCCGATCAACAGACATCGTGCTCAAGATTTTCACCCTACCGCCCATGCCTTTTTATACCCATGACCCTTGCATCTCATTGGTCAGCTTATCCTACCCATATAAGGACGTCTCATCGTCCCATTGGTCAGCTTTTGCCTCTCCAAATAAGGACCTCTTGTCTTCCCATTGGTCCGTTGTCCCTATTTAAGACGGTCCCTTGGTCTCTAGATTGTCATTCTCAAAGCAATGCCCCCAGACATTGACATGATCGGAGAACAAGATCTCGATGCCTTGGAACTGCAAGTGGGTTATGGCCATGTGGTGTACACCGGGGGAGCCAGAGGCACGGATGCACTCGTCGAAGAACTGGGTAAACAGTTTGGGATGCAAGTCGAAGTCCTGGTCCCCCCGAACCATCCTCGAGCTACCTTCATCACCCCGTCGACTGTGGAAGTCCTCATGCTGGCCAACCCCCATCTTCACCAGGCAGCGGAGAAACTAGGCAAACAAATGCCCAGTCATTTTTACACCTTGCAATTGCTGCAACGCAATTATCAAATTGCCAAAAGAGCCCATACGATCTATGCTTTTGGCATTTTGGAACAGGATCATAAACGCGTGAAAGGAGGCACTGGTTGGACTGTGCAATTGGCTATGGATCAAGGCAAACCCGTCTACCTCTTTGATATACCCAGTCAATCATGGTACCGCTCGGACCATTACTACCAAGTCAACGAGAAGGCCGCCAGCCTTGTCACTGGCAGTCAATTTGTTCCTTGGGGACCTAAAAAGCCTACCCTTCATCAAAGCAGTGCTATTGTGGGATCCCGTGATGTGGACGACAAAACCCGAGCAGAAATTCAAGCCTTGTTCAATCGCACGTTCTGTCTCCCCGAGAACATTGATCAATTACGTATGGAACTGGAAGACTTTCATTTGTAATTGTACATAGTCATTTTTACTTTTGGAATTGTACATAGTCATTTTTTTAGTTTTATTTTTGGAATTGTACATAGCCAATTTTTTAGTTTTTTATTTTTCCAATTGTACATAGCTTTTTCTTTTACTTTTTATTTTTTCAAACTGTAGATAGCTTTTCCAATTTGTACATAGGCGCGCCCCACCCAGCGTGGCAAAGAACACAGACCACCATTTGTAAAAAACATCAACTCTTTTTTAATTAAAAAATAAAAAAACTTTACTTACAAATGTTATCTGGTTCTTAACTCACAATAAAAACAAAATGTTCCAGTCTATTTACAAAAACAAAACACGTCGCACTTGGTCCCGCATTATAGCCTGCTCTCTCCTCTCACGCTCCTCTTGCAACCGCCGCTCCCTCACCCTTGCCATGTCACCAAAATAAACTCTGGTCCTTTGCCATGGTCGGCTCGCATACACAGAAGGCAGGTACAAGTTCAGTTCATTGTCCATTTCCCTGAAATGTTCTAATGACATGGGCCAACGCTTCTCGCAGTTTGACCACACCCGGTGTTGGTCCACCCACGGAATTATCTTCCGGACCAGGGTACCCAGCAACTCTCCCACGATCTCGGGATGTGGCCGGCCCTCCCGCTCCCCATTCTCCGTCCACACCATACACCTTAAAAAGAGTTCCAAAAATGCCCTTACGCGCTGCCAGGTTAAAGGGCGCCAGGTTTCTTCTTGTCTCTCCCGCATAACTCTCGTCTGGCGTTCCACAGCCGTACGCTCTGGTCGCACTCTCCTTCGTAACACCTCCTCTCCTTCCACGTTCACAGTACTGGCTAAGGAGCCCAACGGCCTTCTCGTTGTGGACATTTTTGACCAAACAGACAAAAGTCAACACTGCATCAACTCAAAGCTAGGAGTGACTTCCTGGGGCCTCCCTTGACTTATATACCCCGATCCGCGCAATGCACCATGGGTCATCTAAGGAGGGGGGAGGGGGGTCCCCCTCCTGAGGACCATAGGATGACTCACCTCGAGGTGATGTCCTCCCTCCCTACATCCATAGGATGACTCACCTCCAGGGGAGGTCCTCCCCTAGATCGATCCTCCCCCCTCTTTAGATAGACCACAACACTTTGCGAGGATCTCTATAAAAGACCACCTCCACTCCCCGTTTTTTCACTCCCAAGCCAGCAAGCAGTCAGGCAAGCAAGCAAGCAAGCAAACAAGCAAGAATGTCAAGTAAAACGGGATAGCGGTAAGCCTTTTTTATTCCTCATCTCTTTTCAACAAACCAATCTAAGTAGTTAGCCTGTTCTGGAGCTAACCGGGCTAGGTCCCACGTGCTCCAGGATTTAATTAATGATTCGCTTTCTGTATAAAAAACAACCACGTCATGTCCGTTGACTTTTTCTGGAGAGTTGAAGAGTGACGATGGTTCTGCCTTGTTTGAAAGGAGCTGGTTGTCCATTGGCTGTTTGAATCTCCATGGCAATGCTGTCAAAGATGGTTTTGCCAAGAGGAAAATACATCCGTTGCGTGGTATCAAACTGATGATCGGTATTGCCAGCATCCAAGGTACGTAAAAACCCTTTTTCTTGATTTCTGTGCCACCAGATCCGTGTAAATCATCAATTGTTGTTGCCCTTGTTGGGGTTTGATCGTTTGGGTGGTGGGAAATACTTGTCGACTGAGATTCGGACCCAAGAAGAAGTAATAATTGAAATCGGGATGAGTAAAACTAACGGACACAATACCATGAGGTGGATATTTGTTGACAGGACCACGGGTGGGTGTCCATTTGTGTCGATCGTCATAATCCACGATATTTTTGACCAGATAATTTTTTCTTCCACAATTTGTTGCGTTGGCGATCCATCTTTGACCAGTCCCATCAGTTGAGCGAATTTCCATTCCATTTCAAATTGCATGTTGGCTGGTATGAGTACATACAACGAATCTAATTCGGGGGCGATGCCTGTATTGGTGATTTTCACGTAGGGTTGAGCCAGGTTGAGAGCGGCTAGTTGTTGTCGTTTCGCTTGATCCTCCACGTCCATTTTGGTTATATCCATCATGACTTCCATGTGTTGTTTTTCCATTTCGTAAGCAATGGCAATCCATGCTTCTTTCAAATTGTAGTAATACCCTGGTGGCAAATGGATTTGTTTGGTCACTTGAATAGGAGCCGTTCCATCCGCACGTTTTGGTATGTATCTAATATCTGTTTTCATCCAATGTTTTTGACTATCTTCTTGCGTCCAATTCTGCTTGGTTTGATCTTCCAATTGTTGATTTAACCCCGGGTGTGAGATATGAACCAAGGCCGCTTCCCAATCATCTTCCCCCCACCAAATAATAGGAATGAGGAAGTCGAGCCGTAAATTTTTGTCCCGTGCCTTGTGCTTGATCACTGATAAGGGTGATGTAAAAACTCATGGTCACAATCCTAACCCCTCTGGTTGCCTTTTTATACCTACCCCCGATGCTACAATTGGACTTTGGACTTTGAGCCCGCGTTTTCTCAGCGGTCCTGAGCCCACGATCGATTTTTCCAACTGCTCAGCGGTTTCCCATCCTAAAAGACGTGACTTCCGGTTTAAGTGACGTCACTTCCGGTTCCGGTCATGTGACTTCCGGTTGCCTGAGCCCGCGATCGTTTTTTCCCACTGGTCAGCGGCATTACTATGCGCAACCCCATAACCAATCACAAACCAGAACAGGGGGTGTGTATGCAAATTAACGTGGGAAAATTCCCCAAACGGGCCCCTTATACTACTAGTACTCTTTGCAGACAAAAATTCATTTCGGTTTCCTCAGCTGCAGCTGGTCTACCTTCTATCAGTTGCCTCACGGACTTAACGTGCGTTATATCTGCTCCAGCAATCTTTTAAATCTCAATTTATCTGTTACTGCCTTTTTTCTTCGTTATATTTTACTCCACGTAAATTATAAAAATTTGTTTTCTATCACCCCTGTGCTAGGTTTATATATCGGCTGTTAAGTACTTTCAAGGATTTAAAAAAAAAAAGGCAACTCATCTTTGACTTAGCTGATGGAATTAATAAAAAACTGGCGTGGCAAATGTTTATGCCATCGCTTTTTAGTAGAAGATGTAACAAGTCAATTTTTTAAATTAAGAAACAAACCGCTTTGTTTTTCTACCCAAGCAAGAACTTGTAGCTTAGAATGTCAGGGGTAAACAAAGGATCCGGTTTCGGCAGTATATCTGTTCGGAAGCCATTAACGGCCTCAGAAATTCGAAAGAAAATTGGATGAAAAACTAGAGCTTTTGTCAGTTTCGTAATCGGTGGGCAAACTAATTCCTTTTGTTTTGGAGGTGACAATGATGTCGTTTGGGGTGGAAAATAAGGTCAGCTAGACTTCTTCAGGGAGGGGACAGCAGCCAGGAAATAAGGTGAAAAGTCCCCGTTCCTTAAAAGTTTGTGGTAATAATAAGAACAACAAGAAAACATTAAGCGTTTAATCTGCAGTTGAAACCAAACATTTTCGCCATCTAGTCGACACATTTCGTCTTTGCTTAATAACCCCCTAATTATCGCCCGTGGATGTTGTTAATGAAAAACACTAGCTGTAAAAATTTCAGTAATATAGCCAAGGAACGTTCCACTGAAAGTTGTTGTTTTGAAACACAGCTAAAACAGCAGGTGTAGAAATCTTTACTAAGCGATGTACACAAGTGTTCCTCCCATGTGAGAATCGGCGAAATGCAGTTCTGTTTTTTGCCGGCTAGCTTTTTAGTTTACCTGTTGAACTTTCTGCCGATTTGTAGCGCATTGTCTTTGTTTTGGTACCATGAATGAGAAAAGAAAGCGACTTGTTTATTTTGTTTTATTTCTTGTTTAATCGCAGTTTTCTTTTTCTATCTCTACTGTATCATTGCTTTCTGCAGATAAAAATTGATTTCAGCCGCAACTGGTCTAGCTTCAATTACCACATCCCGGCTGTCAATCGAAAAACTCTGACTCTGCCTAAGTAGGGCTTATACTGAATAATAACATCTGCTTTATGAAAATAAAGAAGTAATAAGGAAAAACTAAACTTTAATTTGCAATTACATCCTAATAGCGCCGATCTTTGTCTAATGAGCTCCCAAGGATCATGTTATTAATGAAAAATTTAGCTGTAAAAGGTTTTGGTAATACAGTCAAGGCCCCCTCCACTGACAGTTATTGCTTTGACAAGCACAGTTAAAATCGCAACCTAACATTTTCGCCGTTTAGTCGACACATTCCGCCTTTGTTTAATTGTCTCCCTGAGATGTTGTTAATCAGTGAAAAATTAGCTGTAAAAGGTTTGGGTCGGTAATAAAACACGAGGCAAGTTCCACTGACAGTTATTGCTCTGAAACCGAGCTAAAACAGTAGGTGAAGAAATCTTCACTAAACGATGTTCACAAGTGTTCTACCCATGTGAGAAGCTGCGAAATGTAGTGTTATTTTTTAGTCTTGTGTTTTGTTTAGCTGTTGAACTTCTCTTAAAATACTGACTTGGATTGTTAACAAATCGCTCAGTCGATGTTCAACCGAATGAGCTTCAACTTAACCTCACCTCCCGATTCTCAGCAAGTTTTTGTTTTACTGCCATGAATACGAAAGAAAAGTGACCCCGCATTGTTGTTTTTTTTTTGCCTTTATTATTTATCATAATTTTCTTTTTCTATCTGTTCTTTTCTTTATCAGTACTCTTTTCAGAAAAAAATTTATTTCGGTTTCCTTCAGCTACAGCTACATCCCCTGTTCTAATTAACCAATTAAGACACTGCTCTGCATAAACAGGGCACGTCACCTTTTTTTAATTAACTCCCTCAAAAAGTCACTTTCGAAACATTAACTATAAAAGCTTTTTAATTCTAAATAATTATTAAAATCTTGCTGAGAGAACCAGTCAGGCCCTGATATTATTAGTTTGAAGCACAGCTTCCTGGTATGATGTCCAACGGTCACCAATCCACCCTGTTTTGTTCGCGGCCGTGGACGGCACGGGAAGACTGGACCTGTGGAATCTCGATAACGACACAGAGGTAAAAACCTTCCTTATCTTTTGTTTGAATGCATTGTACAGATATGCTTACTTACCTGTACGTTCTATTTGTAGGTACCAACAGCGAGCACAAATTCTGAATCAATGACGTCACTTAACCGTTTGCGGTGGACGCATTCTGGTCACCAGATCGCTGTGGGCGATGATGATGGTCACGTGTTTATTTATGACGTTGGCGAGGTAAGAACAAGCAGAGCTTAGGTTCCCATTGACTCTGATTTTTCCTGGGTTTTTTCCTGGGCTCCTAGTGTTAATTATCTCAGGTTTTCTGATTTTAACTGATCTTTTTTGTTCCTTTCAGCAACTCGCCGTGCCGAGACCTGACGAGTTGTCAAGATTTCAAAACACGATTCACGAAATCCAGGCGAACGCTTCGTCAAACATTGGCGAAATCGGCTCTCCAAAGATGTCGCCTTCCAAGCTACCATAATGTAACATACCAGGTTTCAACTAGCACAGAATTTTAATCTGTTAAGAGGAAAGTTGAAGTACTTACAACTTGGTCATTTCAGTGAAGCCTGTGCGGGGATGGGGTGGGAAATAGTTATAGTGTCAATGCCTGTGGGGGGATGGGGTGGAAAATAGTGTCAATGCCTGTGTGTGTGCGTGTGGGGGGGGGGGGGGGAGTGGGGTGGAAAAGAGTGCTAGTAACTGATGGACACTCTTACCATTAATTTCATAACAGACCAGAATACTGGGTTATTTCTAGTATTAGTATTATTATAAACTCTAACCATTAACCGAGTCTCAATTTAAATTTTTTGTAGTCCCTGATGAAGAAAAACTTCGCTCACAACGTTGGCTAATTCTTAAACAAGGCTGAAGAAATCTCCAAAAACTTTTTAATTTGGTAAATTGAATTACTCTGTTTTATGACGCAGTTTAATTTCTACGGCAAGAATTGTATTCTTACTAGAGGTTTATTGAATTGTGAATCCAAGTGGTTCGGAAGGTGTGTGGACTTATTTTAAGCTTTCAAGTGAACTAGACGTTTAGCTGCCCCTCTTAACTCTGGCACTTCTCGAACAACTTTCCCCCCTATATTTGTTGGCTTCCAATCTTCCCAGCCAGTCAATGAACCTGCAGGTGCGCGTGGAATCCGTTAGCCAGAGCTGGTGTCAACTTTGACTGCTCTCAAATGTCTTGGATTTTGATTGGCTGAGAGAGGTAACGGGGCAAGATGTCAGACAGTTCTAAAACAAAATTAGTACCACGCTAAATTTTGGCGTGCTCCCATTGGTCGAAATCGATCACGTGACGCGATAGTGTCTCTCCTCAGCGGGCACCTATCAGCGCACGTTGCCCGTTTTGGGCAATTTTCCCTCAAAATTTAGCGTTGTACAATGAAAACAATAGAGTCCTTCTGTCTCAGGCCCTGTGTGTGATAGGTTCCCTCGGAAATTTGATGTTCAAACTTCATATAAGCCCTCGGACTACGTTCTCGGGCTAATATTTGTTGTGAACATCCAATTTCCTCGGGCAATCTATCACACGATAGTGCCTTCGACAATAAATAGTCAAAGGCGTAAACAATGGGCAGTGGGAGAAAACCATCAGAAATGTTGCTGTACGGCAATCAGTAGGCACACATGATGGATATTTATCATTCTGCTGCAGAAAGCAGTGTACAGGGAGAAAACAAAGGTCATTGACTGCTTCTGTGCTAGTGGTTTGAAAATAGCACTATAAATTCACGTTAAGTGTAGACGATTTTGCAATGGCTTCCACTTTCCAACCACACCTTGGCAATTCAATCTTCAAATGACAAAACATGCTAGTAACACAAAGAACCAATCATATGTTGCCAAGCGCGGGAAAGTGTGGAGCCGGTGCCGTCTAGCGCGCGGGAAAACACAAAACCGGTGCCAAGCGCGGGAAGAATGTGTAGAAGTTGCCAAGCGGATCTGCTCTGATTGGTTGAACAGACAGCTTGTGCGACGTTTGGAGTAATGAACGGCGTGTCTTCTTCGAATTTCCATGCTGCTTCGCTTGCTCACAAGAAAATAACTACTTGAACAAACAAGTGATTTAATTCAACCATTATATATATGGTACAACTCACATACTTTATAAAGACACTAGTTTCTTCGTCAAAAATTCCTTTTTAAATTTCGTCCTCCTTTAGCTCCCACTAACCTACTCACGACAAGTTCGAAAACTACGACAAAAATTACAGAGTAGTCTTGAAAACAAAAGTACATTCCGCATATTTAAACTTAGTCTCTGCGCGTTTGGGCACTGGTAACGAGCATCACGAGAAACAGACTGGTCCGATTTCCAGGCCAAACTCTTCCCCAGTGTCCCCGATATCGTACACGGCCACGTCGTGTATTGGAAGGCGGTGTGTTTTGGAAGTGTTCACTTCTAAGATAGTTTTATGCCATGTCCCGTCTTTAATCTGAAAGCAATAAGCAACAAATTTAGAATGATTCCTTTGGGACGAAAAAAGAACGAGACAAAGTCGCATAACGTACGGACGAATGAATAAAAGTCGAAAGTGCTAGACGTTTGTGCAACTGTTGGTAGCGATGTTATCAGTGCGGAAGTTTTTGTGTCACTTCTCAGTCAAAGTCAAAATGTAGGAGGTTTCTGTGCATGTAGGCGGCTGGCCTCACAAGGGTGCTTTTGCTCACTTTCCGATAACTTTCCAAATGAAAATCATCGATCTTTGATGATCACTGGTGTCGCAACAAATCGCAATGAAATAGCTATAAAATCGCTGTTACACAGGTGATTTCATTGTGAACGGCCCTTGCATTCGACTATTGGTATCGTTGGCGTGTATTGTATCGTATCGTATCGTTTTGTAGTGTTCTGTAGCTTAGTACTATTGTTGTTTATATTGTATTCTACTGTGCGTTCCATTCATTCAGTACTATCGTTGGTGTGTATCGTATCGTATCGTATCGTATCGCATCGTATCGTATCGTTTTGTAGTGTCCTGTAGCTTAGCACTATTGTTGTGTATATTGTATTCTACTGTACCTTGCATTCATCCAGTGCTATCGTTGGTGTGTGTTGTATCGTATCGTATCGTATCGTATCGTTTTGTAGTGTTCTGTAGCTTAGTACTATTGTTGGGTATATTGTATTCTTCTGTACCTTGCATTCATCCAGTACTATCGTTGGTGTGCGTTGTATCGTATCGTATCGTATCGTATCGTATCGTAGTGTTCTGTAGCTTACTACTATTGTTCGGTATATTGTATTCCACTGTACCTTGCATTCATCCAGTACTATCGTTGGTGTGTATTTTCTGGTTCCTGTAGCGTGCATCTCAATGCCGTTATCAGCTTTGAGTTTGATGGAGTGTTCGTAGTTCCCAGATCCGCGGTCACTCAGGAGTCGTAGAAATTTCAGTTGAATCGGATCACAGTCGTAAACAAACTAAAAAGATTGGGAAAAATAATGTTATTTACCCTGCTTCTTTTTGCTCATACTTCATCCACTTTTTGCTTAAAAATTTAAGGATGTTAATTTATGCGCCTGCTTGTTTGGGAGTTTGCGAGGCCTTGGTTGACAGTTTCTGTGCGAACGTTTGCCACCTGCCCTAAAAGTAAGAGATTGGGTTAGGTTTTTAAACCTAGTGCACACGCTTAAGGTCATCACTTCAAACACCAGTCTCATTCCTGAACGAGAAGCTCCTCCTCTACTGGGAAGGATTAATTAACAGATTTTGAAAATTCGAAATTCGTACTCGCGCTCAATCTGCGGTCTTGAGGTCCCTAATATTCTACCGTTGTGGGTGGGGTCGGAGTGGGGAATCTCTGATTTACTCCTGAGTTGACTTTCCACATATTCCCGGTATGTCCCATAGTACTGGAAGCAGTAGTCTATTTTCTTCAGGCTTAAATTTTATTTAGGCCGTGTTTTGTTGAGATCAACCGTTTTTGATTGGTAGGTTTTTTGTGTTTTATTGGTAGGTTTTATTGGTAGGTTTTTCGTGTTTTATTGGTAAAAACCGCTTGCGATGGCTTTGGCTACTCAACTTTTTGAACCGCCACTGAAGTCAATTGAAATGGTTGAGTATATTGTGCACTAGATATCACCCGTTTAAATAAAAAAAATGGTGAAATATTGTTCTTTTTATTACGTGGAAGACCCTCGCAGTTATGTTTGTAACTTAAGCAGTAGTCACTATATCTATGCTTTAAGCTCTTGAGGAGTACCATAAACACTTGCGCGCTCACTCTCTTTCCAACACATCTTCCCGTGAGGCATGTCGATAAGCCCCGGCCAAACGGAGTCGCAAGTCAAACAAGTTCGAAAATGCCAATTTGCGTACGCAACGCACACTTGCGATGGGTAGCCGCCATACGGGCTCGCAAGTGGACACACGTTAGCTGCAATTTGGCAAAAATTCATTTTAGTGCAGGTTGTACTAAGAATACCAGTACTGAGACCAACTTGCGGCGGCTTGCGTTGGGTGGCCAAACGATGAAAAACGCGTTCGCTTGCGTGCAAATTTGAGCTCAGTCAAACTGAACGCAAGATTTTGCAAGCCATCACAAGCACACACAAGTCATTGATAGCTAAACGGAGTCTTGAGTTCTCGCAAGTTTTCAACTTGCGGTAACTTCCGACTCCGTTTGGCCAGAAAAATACAGCTTTTTGTTTTCTGATTTTTCGCGTAGAAATGAACAAATTATATGTTGATAAATCTCGGCAAAACTGAGTTACCTGTGGGCGTTTGTCAAACTCCTTGGCAAACCATTTGTAGCCGTCGGGTACTGAGAACCACTTTCTATTTCCTGTCTGTGCACAAATCATGGAAAATCAGTTAATTACCTTTCTTAATATAAAAACAATCAAGAAAAAAGCTCTTTTCACGACCACTTTTTTTCAAACACTTTTGACAAAGACAAATGTAGTGATAACATATTTGGTTTCCAGCATTCCATCTAACTTGACTGAATTTGAAAAGGATTTTACTCCTTTCTTCTCATGACAAATTCGCATCATGAGAACAAATTCGTGTTTTCTCGTTTATTTACACGTGACTTTCCCGGCGCTTCGAAATGTGAAAGAACGATGATAGACAAAAACGAAAAGAACAAACACCACATGGACTGAAAACTAGCTAGGGACGTGGCTCAGACGTCGTAACTGTCTTACTTCAATAACGAAGAGCATCATGTATTTTCCAAGGTGGAAAAACCAGGGGGGCGGCGGAATTCAGGAACAGGTGCATGGCATATAAGTTGGCAATACCTTAGTTTAATTCAACCCTACACCGGGAAACAAACGGAACTGCTCTACCTTCATTATTTCAAACATTTCTGAATATTATCGGAGCCTTTTCCGACCGACGATCAACGATCTTTCTCGACAACTCCAGTTGTCTACGAAGGCACGATGACCATGTCCGGATAATGATCAATTTCTTATTGATTCGTAATATATATCTGCGTATTTAAGTCCCGTAGGTCTCACGACTGATTTCATAAGCCCCTTTCGAAATAATGCGTCTTTAAAAAAACTCCGCGTTCATTTGACAAAAAACGTAACAAAATATTTTTGTCAACACGAGTCCTCACGCATCGCCATTGGAGCGATCAGAGAAAACGGCGTCGGTGTTTTCCTAAGCTCTCGTTTTTACCTATCATCACAATGATACAAAACAAAAAACGGTTACATTTTCACCCGTTTTCACCTACTCTCACTTAAAACGGTGCATTTTAAGCGGTTTTAGAAAAGCTCGTTTGCATCGATCGTTTAAGTGCGGACAGAATCAGAGGCGAAAATGTGTTTTCAAACAAAAGCTACTTCGTGTGGACAGGACGTTAGTTGTTAGTGACTTTTAATTTGTCTGTTGTTACCTTGCTTTTATTGGGATAAATACAAGTCGCAATGGGGGTGAAATCACAATAAACTTCCACAGCATCGTCGGACGGACCTTCATTTGGATCAATCCAAAAGTGACCTGAACAGAATCACGCAGTTATTAGTATCGGTGGCGATTGTTACAGTTAAAACAGCTGATGCATCAGCCTTGTACCCAGGCGTTCTGTTCTCGCTCACACGACTTGGCGCGAAATTTCGTGGCGTCACCGAATGGCATACCGCGGGGACCTCATTCGGTGACGTCATGACATTTCGCACCAAGTCGAGTCGAGTGAGCGGGAGGAGAAGGCCTGGGTACTAGGTTGGTGATGCATTAGTACATTGCCAATTATCCAATGGACCGCAGAGTAAAACTTCGATTTTAGTAGCCCGAGAGCGAACAGTGGGGGTAGTTGGGCGCAATGCGAGAATTGAGAACAGAGCGCTCCGTCATCCTTGAAGAGAAATAACAACTGATTGCAATCTGAGCCTGGCAGCTTGACGGACACAAATTTTTAACGGTCAATAAGGACCCTTAAGAAAACACTAAGACCAAATCCTTTTCGATAAGGTTATCACTTTCTTATGAATTTCTTAAGGGCGAAGTCGACTGAGCTATTGACCATACCTAAAGAACAATATGTCCTATATGGTTAATTTTTAAGTTAACTATGTAGGTCATATCTGGTTATTTTCAAAGTTGAACGTCACATTTCATGTTCTACACGGTTTCACTGAGTTACGTCAAAATTCCCCATTACTGTGAGAAAATAAAATTAACCTTACCGTTAGTAACATTGGGCTGAAGTCGTTTGAGGTCTCGGCAGGTTCTGGCCGGTCGGCGCCGCCTGGTACCTAGAAACCTCCCACATTTTTTAAAGGACTGTACTTGAACGCCAAGGGCTTCAAACAACGGATTCAATTCCTGTGAAGGAAATTTAAATCAGAAGCCTTGTATTAGAGAGATGAAGAAATCACGACACAACAGGGGCGAGGAAACCTTATTCATAGCAGACTTTTCCCAGGAAAGGGTAGCATGATGTTATGTGTACTGCGAAGGCTGATTTGAGTTCCCTGTTTGTCGTTTAACCCTTTAAACCCTGAATCTGCTTGCATATTCTCCACTCTGTTCTCCACACATTTTTCATAGTATTGATGAGGAGAATTTGTTTAACAATCAATACCTTTTGTACTTGGTGGTCATTTCCTTTATTCTCATGACCTTTATGTTTGATTAAAGGGTGTTATTTTAAGGAGAATTTTGTTTTCTGATCACTCCTAGAGGTTAAAGGGTTAAAATGTTTCGAACCGCTATCAACTACAACTGTTTTACAACCAGAATTAATGTAAGCAAACATTCCGACTTTGTTGGTCAACATTTGTTGGCCCAACAATGTTAACTGCTAAGATTCCCATGTTGGGCGATGTTACACCAATATTCATCCTACAAAAAATGTAATATTGGTCCAACCTCACCCCATGGTGGGTGATGTTAGACCAACATTTTTAGTGAATGAATGTCTTGACTTCGATCAAACATTTTACCCAACACTTTTGTTGGGCGCGTGAAAAGCAATCACAAACGAGCATAATTTGTGACAAACGTGGCATGAAGAGACGAAATACGAATGGCTTTTTGAGCAATCACTAGGTTAGCCTTTTTTCCAGGCCCTCACATAGTAGAGACAGAAAGGGAACGCGGAAAACAAGACGCGCGGGATCTGGGGAAGAGGGGGCTCGTCTCTCCCGAGTCCTCACGAGCTTTTTTTCTCAATTTGTGCTTTCCCCACTATCTTGGAGGGCCCTTGACACATGACTATCTCTCTTGTAAGAGTCCAAATTTGGTTTAAATTACGTACCTTGGGAGTATCTGTTGAAGTATCGTCATGCCCGCTTCTCATCTATGAAGGCAAAATCATTTCAGCATTCATTTCTCCTTTTGTTACTGCGCATACGTTTTGCTGCGCATCTCGGGTCTGGTCCGAGATATTCGGGTTTCTTAAGGAATTTACCCACTAAAGGTATTCTTGCGCGGTTTGTGACTATCGTGGAAATTAAGCAGTTCTCAGCAAGGTCTATGAGAATCCAAAAACGAAAATTGGGGGTAACCACGCATTTTTCAGAGATAAATGAGCTTAAATTCGGAAAGAAAATGCCTCACATTCATTTTTTTTAGAATTATCGTTGCTTAATTATCTCTGAAAAATGCTCGGTTACCCTCATTTTTCTTTTTAGGTTCCAATGCTAAGATCTGCTTTTTCCCCATAGTCATAACCTTTGCAAAGATACCTCTGTATTAAGACTCGCCGTCCTTAAGAAATAACGATAAACGAGAGCGGAAAAATGAGCCTAAAAGGTATATTTTTCCACTGTCTAAATACCACTCTATTCACACCCAATTCAGCTGTTGTAATGGGCTAGTTTTGAGGTCACCAAGACCGCTTATCTTCATACGTGTAGTCTCAATTTGAAGTAAAATATGCACAAATACCAGGAATGTACTGAATTCTAAAACAAAAAATACCCAAAGTTATGAACAGTTCATTATCTGACTGGTGTTTCGGAAATGGTTGTGACTAGAATGAATACGCCAAAAACAGGTGAGACACCTTATGAAGTTAACATGATGTAGTATTCCTCACCGTTTGGGACCCGACCAACCTGACAACAATACCTGAATTATTAGGCAGAGAACTGAGAGAACGTAGCTCTAGTTAGGCAAGGAGTACCAATTGGGCTTTAGCACTGATCGTCCGTGGTTAGGATTGAGCAGTGATTTGAATGGTTAGCTTTCTGTTATTGTTATGGCAACGGTCTACATAAATATGCTGGTGCAGTGGATATAGACATCGGTTATGAAGCGAATGACTCGGTTACGATTCCGTACTACGCTGATTTTTGTCTTACTTTTTCTTCGAACTGCGAAATAAGATTTTCTTCATGTAATTTGAAGTGAAAGAGGTAACCTCATTCTGAGCTATACATTCTAATCACAACTGGCATTTTGTGAATATGTACAAATGCGTCATTTGACTTTTAATCCAGCGGTCGTGAACTTGAAAGTGTTTCGTTTTACTCACCGAAGTGCTCTTGTACAGCAAGGACTTTATGTTGCTTTGAGGTGAAGTCCGAGCAGGAGGGTCGAGCCGAGCGTTGTCAAGGTAACCGTATGCCTAAAGCGAGATTTAAGAACAATCAACTGAATATAGTAATAAATTTCAGTCTAGCTTGTAATTACCTGCTTAGTAGAAAGCAAGGATGTCGCAATGGTGATGGCGTTCCCAATCCCCGCCCGGGGGGTTACTCGATAAAGTTTTTTTTCGCGAGGCTCCTTCCTGAGTTCAAACCCTTCCTCTTAAATATATAAATTTATCGAAATGGTACATCTTCCATACAACTAGAACAAACATTGCACCTATAGCTATATTATACCTCAAAACCAAAAATAGTATATCCTTGCAAGATTTTAGTCGTTTGAAGACTCCAAGCTTTCGTATACTTGGCGTTAATTAGCTCTTTCAGTATACGGTGAATTTCACGCCCCTCTAACGTGCTAAAATAGCAGATTTCCCCACCCTTTTGTATACTTCAAGTGCAATAAAGGTACTCCTTTCTGGCGGATCCTCCCCGCATAGTTCGTCATAGGGAGCACCCCCTGGGAGCGAAGGGGACAATCCTGGACCCAGTGCCACACGTGGCTTGAGTCTGTTGCTGATTCTCGTCCTCGCGGCGTGGGTGCTCCTTTTTTTCCTACCTCCTTAAAAAGCAACAAAATAATAATTCGATTCGGTATCCGAGAGTCACAGATTTCTCAGACATAAGGCTGTTAAGTGTCAGAGTCGAGTTATTTTGTTTATAGATCATTGTTTTAGTACTATGCTGGGTGCCCGTGATTACTAGCAACTTCTTATCATATTTTGCATGAGATAACTGACTAACGCCCCGTTTTTGGCTATCACCTTTTGCATCGAACTTAAGACTTAAGAAGTATTGCGCGTATTCGGCCTTGGCACAAAGTACCCCCTACCCCCTCCTCCCACCCGGAGTTTCAAATGTGTTAAGGTATTGGCAACGAAAGTCGAGGCTGGATAGTGCCTTTAAAAAACTTTTCTTTGAAGTCACGACTTGATGACGTCAAATTATATCTCGGATCCACCACCTTGGATTTATGGCTTCTTCCAAAACCTTCAGAAACCATTAAAATCAGCCGAAAATAATAAAAAGTAATAAAAGGACACAATTCAAATTCAAAGTTAACAAAGTCAAGTTCATTTTTTTTAAATTTGAAACTACAAAATTCAAAATTTTGAGAAAACTTCCTGTGAAAATATGGTTGCCATGGCAACGCCTAGTTTGATGAACAATGACATGTTACGCCAAATTGCTCCCAGATAAATTTTAGAACAAGTCACAAATGGTCGTTTGTTATTCGCCGTCTGTTCTCTCACGTGAATAAACGAAAATTCCCGCAAACAATTCCCCAGCTACGCAGGCTACTAATGCGCCTAAACATATAAGAACACTACGATAAAAGTTGATTTTCAAGGAACAAAACTTCTGCACAAACAAGAAACTTGTAAAAAATTAAATAGTATAACCTGGTGTGAGGAAATAAAGAAGCAATTAAAGAGAATTGCATATTTAAAAGTTGTCGTTTTTAGAAGGCATATGGCCGCAGCATTAGTTCAAACATAACAAACTTAGAGCACAAAAAAAATTATCCACAGGAGACGGAAAATGATGCATGGGTGTGTCAAATAAAGCTGACAGACTTCAATTAGCGAGGAGTTCTGATGACACTGTTGAGTAATTACCATAATTGTTCTCACAGAGAATCAAATAAAACAGACGACGAGATAACACGCGTGACCCACGTTTAGACGCGATAATTTCTCGGGTGATTTCTCCAGCGTTAACATTTGCGATCCCGTTCTTACGTACGTTCTCGTTGCGTGAAAAAAAACAAGCGTTCGGTAGCTTCAACAATGCAATAAATGCCGCACCAGAAGCCTATCATGGCGGCACTGATTTAGAATGCATAAAGCCCAAAAAAATTTAGAGTAAAGCCCCAAAAAATTTAGAGGCTTTGGTTGCAAAACAAAATCTGTCCAGGAGGTCTTATTTTAAAATCTTGTACGTGAGTTGTAACCATATGCCAGAAGGTGGAAGCGATGGACCATTATATTTTTGATTGGGGTGGGGGGTGGGCAATTTTTTTCTGCAGAAATATCTTTTCGTCACTAATCACCATTGGAGACCTTCGCTTGAATTTTATTTCACTAGCTTGCAATATATTTATCTGCTTTGTGCTGCTATGCACAATATTTATTTCTTCTGTAAAAGCTGTGCAGGAAATTTTTTCGCATTTGCCCAGCCACCCCTAAAAAATAAAATGGTCCGTCAAGCAGAGACAAGACAGTGTTATTTGAGTCACACAGTTTCTGCTTTTGCGTTCTCAATCATAAGTTACGCCATGCGGCGCGTAATGTGTTTGTCCAATTTTACTGATCGTAATTCCTTTGCTGAAACGGTTAGTACACCTTTTTGAAACCTCATAGTGATTGGTAAAATCTCATTGGATTTTGTAGCCAAGACTCTCACGAAGAACCTGCATTTTGTCGCGAGGTTGCCGATGAATTACTACAAGCGAATTTTGCAAGCGTGAATTATAAGTTGTTTATCGATTCCGGTTCTCGATGCTTTTTACAAAGCCCCGCAAATTGAGTTTGGTAAGTACCATTTTATGGAAGAAAAGAAAGGTCGACATCAGTCACTGATCAGGCCATTTACTTTGATTTCTACGCGCGAAAATATGAGGAATAGATGAAGTGCGGCGCCTTCTCGAAATCGTTTATAATTTATTTCTGGAATTATGGATGTCCGGTGTATATTTTTTCGATGTTTTCTTGGTGAGCTTTGCCACAGTTTCTGTCCTTGGCATATCAAGAGGCACATCGAACCCATAAGAAAATTCATCAGACTTTTGGAGAGCTGGTATTTTTGTCTTCTGATCACTGAAGCGAATTGGCGGGAAATGCGAGGTCGCGGGACTCACGTGTAATCCCCGAATGATCAACGCAAGGAAAAGAACACTAGTAAGTTGAAGTTGAAGTTATGAGTTTGACTGTGTATGCTATTCTAAGCCATCATTCTTGCTCGCACTGAATTGCTTTGTTTCATTTGGTCATGGCTAGTCAGTTTTTTAGTGAGTTGTTTTTATCTTTCTAGCACGCGAGATATTAACCGGCTTCGCGCGCGCTAACCGATTCTGCTTTAGTGCTTGGGTACTCAGCTTTTTATTGAACTGTTGTTATCTGTCGAGCAAACTGCTTTACTTGGGTAGTCAGTTCTGTATTGGACTGTTGTTATCTGTCGAGTAGTTTGTCTCACTTGGGTAGTCAGTTCTATACTGAGCTGTTGTTATCTGTAGAGCAGGATTTTAACCTAAGCTTGCCGCTAACATTTTGTACTAACTTATATTCAGCTGTTATTGTACGCGCGTTAACCTATTCTGCTCCACTTGGGTAGTCAGCTTATTATTGAACTGTTGTTATCTGTCGAGCAGACTGCTTTACTTGGGTAGTCAGTTCTGTATTGAACTGTTGTTATCTGTCGAGTAGTTTGTCTCACTTGGGTAGTCAGTTCTGTACTGAGCTGTTGTTATCTGTCGAGTGGAATATTAATCTTGATCATCGCACTGCACTAACATACTGTTTTCTGCTTTGGCTGGGCATTATACACTTTATGCTATAGTTTATACCGCTTGTACTGAGCAATATTTTTTCTAGGCCGTTTTTTCACGTTTTTTGAAAGAGGAGTTTCATTTTCCCGCTCAGCTAATTTTTTTCTTTATTCTCTTTCTAGGGACGTCTGCCGCGTGGAGCGGACCACGCGCTTTGCTCAGCGCAATTCTGTTTTAAATATCTGATGTCAAAATATGTCAGATCTTAGAGGATTTGTCCTTCACTTTGCATGCGTTTTGTAAGTCAATAAGTCAGAAAAAGCGTTACCGCAAACATTAAAAGCGACACCGCAGGCGCTCCAATCTTGTGAAATGTGGTCTTCGGTTACAGTTAATAATAAGCCATGGGTAGATTCAATCTACCCTAAGCCTAATTTGCATAAATTTTTTTTGTGGCCTAAGTTTGTTATGTAATGCTGAATTAAATTTTAATTCAGACAGCCAGCCTGGCCCTGATGCTATTTCTTTAAAGTACAGCTACAAATAAAATAAAAACACATGGCAGAAATGTTTCTGTGTACTAATATTGACCTTTTTTTTTTTTAAAAAAAAGGACGTTTTCGCTAAGAGCTCATGATCATGAGTTACTGTCACCATATCCAAATTGCAGAATTTCAAACGACTTCTTTATATAATTATGCAATAAGGTAAAAGCTGTTTGCAGATCAGTAACTGAGTAGGCGTATTTTGGCTAATTGGTTAAGGTTAGGTTAAAAAACGCACATAATTAAAATCTAGTTGTCACCGTATCCAAACTGCAGAGTTTCAAGCGACTTCTTTGCATATACAATAAGGTAAAAGCTGTTTGCAGATCAGTTACTGAGGAGGCGTATTTTAGCTAATTGGTTTTCTAGGAAATAACGAATCATTAGCCTGGTGGATATTCAACCTTTACCATAAATAGAGTACCGTTTGCTCTAAGGAGCCAGACGAATTTGCAAAAGAAGGGACAGAATTAACCATCAAAAGTCTGCAAAAAAACATGAATACAACGAAATGCATCGAGCTGCTCTACTCAGCTGAATCCAACAGCAGAAAAAAATTGGAAAAACGTTTGCCTACTGCCTGATCTTTGTTTTTTCGTTGGTCGGGAATTCTTTTATAGGAATAATTGTTTATAAGACGCAAACAATAATGCGAAAACCTATTAATTATTTTGTCACCAACATGGCCATGTCCGACTTGCTGTTCCCAATATTCCTGATCCCGCGGAATCTAACATATTTGTACTTGGGTCACAATCAGTGGCTTATCAGTGGTCCTTTTGGCCAGGCCTTGTGTAAGCTGGTTCCCTTTTTAGTGGATGTCTCCAGTCTTGTGTCGATTCAGAGCCTGGTTCTCCAGTGCTCGAGACTAACTTTTCAGCTTAGTAGCCAAGTGGCTAGTGAGAGGTTTGATTTCACTAGCCAAAATAAATTTTCGCTAGCCAGACTTTTTTGCATAATCTCATACTGTGTTCAATATGTCTAATTTTTAGCCGAGTTAAGTACTGTAAACGTGCCTCTATGTAATCTCAAGAGTGAAGAACTTGAATGCTGACTGTTCTTTCCAACGGTTAAAGATCCTCACACGCGGAATACAAAGTACTATGTGCCTTCAGGGCAAATTCCCAGGCGCGATGTAGTTCACGCCTCTCTTTTCCGTTTCGGTCAGATCATGACGAATAACTCGAACAGTTAACCTTCAATGAGCATGTCATCGTACGAAGAAACGTTGGGAAGACAAAGGTACGGAGAAACGTTAAGAAGTCATCAAACACGTTGGTTGGAAATGCACTACAGTAGGGAGAAACGCTGCCAACGTGCCAAGATACAGAGACTAATAAAATACGTAACCACTAACTTACAGAGAAACGTTGTCAGGCGAAACTACTGTAATTCCGTACACTAAGAACGTGTGTGACATACGGAAGAACGCCGGACAGACCGAGCTAATACAGTGGGACAATAAATTACGAAGAAATGTCAATGAGACAACTAAAATCGCACTAACGTACGGATGACGTTGAGAAGACAAGACTAATGCCGTATGAACATACGAACGTACAGAGAAACGCTAAGCAGTGTCGACTTATCGTACGAATGTACCAACACACTGAAAACATTAGGGAGAGCAGAACAATGTCGTGCGAGCGTGCTGACGTACAAAGAAACGTTGAGAAGGCTAGACTAATAAATCGACGAACCTACTTACGTACGGAGAAAAACGTTGTGAAGAAGTTACGTAGAGAGAAATGCTGGGAAGAGATACAATTGTACGAACGTAGCAATTAATGTAAAAAAAGTCGATAACAGAAGTCTAAAGAATTGTGTGACCTTACTAACGTGTAGACAAATATCATATGAACGCACTACTGGACCTTTCAAGGAAAGGTATGGTGAAACGTTCTGACGACGGATAGTTTCGTTCGAACGTAGAAATGACGGAGAAAACGTCGCCATCTGAGACGAGAATTAGTAGGGAAAAACGTTGAGAGGACAAAACAAGTATCATACGAACATTGTGATATCCTTCTACAGAATAAGTTTTAAAATTCTGCTCATTCAATTTGCTTTTGGGATCCAATCATCAGAAGCAATATTTAGTTTGGTTTCCATCCGGTGCTTTAGTGCTTTGAAATTTTTATTAGCCAAAATGGCTAGCGCACGACTTACTAGCCTAAACGGAATTTCTACTTGTCTCTGACTAGTTGGCTACCGTTAGTCTCGAGCCCTGTTCTCATAGCGGTGGACCGATTTGGAGGTGTGGTATTTCCTCTCCGTTCTCCACTCATCAGTTCAAAGCTGTGCCCCTTCTTCATACTTGCCACGTGGATCGTCGCCATGGCTGTCAGTTCGCCTTACTTGTTCTCCTTCCAAATTGTTGAAGACGCTGATGGACACGTGTCTTGTACCATGCTGTGGAGTGAAGCCTTTGGAGAGTCCTCATCTGCAGAAAATTATATTCTTTCTTTCCATAATGTATTTTATTACATCCCCACGGCCTTGTTGATCATAGTTTACTCCATCATCATCATCATCAAGCTCAAGAACCAGAAGATTCCAGGCGAGCAATCGAACAACGCTGAGGAGCAACGTGCCAAAAGAAACAGAAACGTGCTAAACATGGCCATTGCTATCGTCGTAGGGTTTCTACTGTGCTGGATACCCTATATTATCATAACCTTACTACTGTTGTCTATTTTATGGCTATCTCAAATTGCGCCATCAACCCTTGCATCTGTTTTATTTTTAGTAGGAATTATCGCCAGGGACTTAAAAGACTCCTGAAATGTTTCAACGCAGCGCAAGAGTAAACTGAAAACTCGCATTATACAAAAAAAGACATAGCGAACGGCTCTAGGAAATCTCATTTGGAAAATTAAAATTGCAACTTTAAAAGATATTTTCTCTACCATAATAAACAAAATTTGGAGAATACTGCAGCTAAACTTTACATTCAGATTAAGAAGTTTAATTAAAACGGCTGGTTTACGAGGAACAATACTCCTGTACAAACTAGAGACTTATAAATAAATAAAAAGTGTATAATATCCTTGAAAAGAAAATAAATTAAAGTTTGTCAGTTTGACAGCATGTTTAGCTTGTTTTGCTGCGTCTTAGGTGAAAAACTTGGAACAGATGCAGACGTCATTCACTTCGAAACAAACTGCGTTGTTTTCCTACCGAAATGAGAAACTAGTCCTCAAGGAATGTGGCAGTCATGTGTTATATTTGTTTTCAAGTTGAAACTCAGTCTTGGAAGACTGAATTGGATATTCAGCTAATTGCTGAATGGTTCCTTCAAACGAGCGCTCACCTCAGGGACTTAAAGTGCATTATATCAGCTCCAGATATGTTTTATTTTTTACTACGGAATATTTTCCCCGTCCTCGATAATGCCGTGGATCGGCGAAAGCTCGGACTAATGAACCAAGCACAGTCGCTTAAGCTTAAGGCTTCCCTTGAACCATTGAACCATCAATTTTTCCAATTTTCTGTTATTGTTGCTTTTTTCTTCGTTATATTTTACTCCACGTAAATGAGAATTCATTTTCTATCACCCCTGGTTATCTGTGCTAGATTTATATATCGGCTGTTAACTACTTCGATTTCAAGGATTTTAAAGGGAATTCACCTTTGACTCGCTAGATGTCACAAGTAGCCGGCGTGCCAATGTTTACGCAAGCGCTTTTTATTAGAAGATGTAAAAAGCCCATTTTTCTTGCTAACAAACCGCTTTCTTTCCCCACCAAGCAAGAACCTGTACCTTAAAATATCAGGGGCAAACAAAGAAGACCATAAAAGCTCGGTCTGAATAGGAATAACAAATTTGAACAAATTGTTCTGAAGGTGGTTTCTACCGAATGAGTTTAAATTGTGCATTTGCGTTGCCCGCATTAAATGCTAGTGCTTATCTCTCCTCGCGAGTTTGTAACACATTGTGAATGTTGTGCTACAGTGAATAAGAGAGAAACGTGACCCTTCATTTTCTCTCTCTAGTTTTATCATGGTTTCTTTTTCTATCTCTACTCTTTGGAGAAAAAAAATTATTTCAGTTTCTCTCATCAACATGCACCTGGTCTAGTTTCACTTAATTTCAACATCCGCTGTCAGCCGCAAAACACCGCTCTGCATAGTACTAAACTTATACTAAACATAACAATTTTTAATTCCTGCTTTACGAAATAAAAAATAATAAGAAAAAAAAAATAAACGTTTTATCTGCAGTTACAACCTAACATTGTCACTGTTACGTCGACCCATTTTGTCTTGTTTAATTGTCTCCCGAGGATGTTATTAATGAAAAATTAGCTGTAAAAGGTTTGGTAATATAGTTAAAGCACGTTCCACTGACAGTTCTTGTTTTGAAAGATGTGTATCCCAAGTGTTCTACTCATGTGAGAGGCTGCAAAATGCAGTTTTTGCTGTTTATCTGTTGATCACCGTATCCATGCAAACTGCAGAATTTCAAACGACTTGTTTGCTTATACATAAGGTAAAAGCTGTTTGCAGATCAGTAACTGAGGAGGCGTATTTTAGCTAATTGGTCAGGGTTAGGTTAAAAAACGCACATAATTAAAATCTAGTTGAGAGAGCCAGCCTGGCCCTGTTGCTATATGCTATGAGGCACAGCTAGAAAGTAGATAAACTAACAGTGTAGAAATGTTTACTGTGTGATAATATTGCTTTTTTTTTAAAACAGGAGGTCTTCGCTAAGAGCTATGATCATTATTTACTGTCACCATATCCAAACTGCAGAGTTTCAAACGACTTCTTTGCATATACAATAAGGTAAAAGCTGTTTGCAGATCAGTAACTAAGGAGGCGTATTTTGGCTAATTGGTTTCCTAGGAAATAACGAATCATAAGCCGGGTGGATATTCAACCTTTACCATAAATAGAGTACCGTTTGCTCTAAGGAGCCAGACAAATTTGCTAGAGAAGGGACAGAATTAACCATCAAAAGTATGCAAAAACATGAATACAACGACGAATGGATCGAGCTGCTTCCTGCCGAATTCTTCAGCACGAAAAATTGGAGAAACCTTTGCTTACTGCCTGATCTTTATTGTTTCGTTGGTCGGGAATTCTGTTATAGGAATAATTGTTTATAAGACGCAAACACTGAGAAAACCTATTAATTATTTTATCGTCAACATGGCCATGTCAGATCTACTGTATCCAATATTCGCGTTTCCACGGAATCTAACATATTTGTACTTGGACAATCAATGGCTTATCAGTGGTCCTTTTGGCCAGGCCTTGTGTAAGCTGGTTCCCTTTTTAGGGGATGTCTCCAGTCTTGTGTCGATTCAGAGCCTGGTTCTCATAGCGGTGGACCGATTTGGAGCTGTGGTATTTCCTTTCCGTTCTCCACTTATCAGTTCAAAGCTGTGCCCTTTCTTCATCCTTGCCACGTGGATAGTCGCGTTAGCTGTCTTCTCTCCATACTTGTTCGCCTTCCAAATTGTTCAAGACGCTGATGGAGTCGTGTCTTGTACCAGACTGTGGAGTGAAGCCTTTGGAGAGTCCTCATCTGAAGTAAATTACTTTCTTTCTGGTTTTGTTGTATTTCATTACATCCCCACGGCCTTATTGATCATACTTTACTCCATCATCGTCATCAAGCTCAAGACACAGATCTTTCCAGGCGAGCAATCGAACAACGCTGAGGAGCAACGTGCCAGAAGAAACAGAAACGTGCTAAAGATGGCCATTGCTATCGTCGTAGGGTTCCTACTGTGCTGGATACCCTATAGTATCATGACCTTACTACTGTTGTTTGAATGGGACAGATGGTATTGTGACATAAGACTCTACTATAAATTTGCCTTTTTTATTGCTATCTCAAATTGTGCCATCAACCCTTGCATCTGTTTTATTTTTAGTGGGAATTATCGCCAGGGACTTAAAAGGCTCCTGAAATGTTTTAACGCAGCGCAAGAGTAAACTGAAAACTCGCATTATACAAAAAAAAAGACATAGCGAACGGTTCTAGGAAATCTTATCCGTAAAAATTATTATTGCTAAAAAGGTAACCATGTTCGTTTATTATTGCTTTCCTTTTACTTGCATGAAAAAACGAAATTTATAGAATACTGCAGCTGAACTTCATATTCAGAATAAGAAGATTAAGTAGACTAGTTAATTTCCAAGGAATAATACTTCTTTACAAACAGAGACTTGGAATAAATAGTGTATCCTTGAAAAGATAGCAGTGTTTTTTTTCTAAAGTTACCAAAATCCTCATCCGCCGATAATCATCTGACTAAAGAAACAATTAACGAAACCTATTAACTAATTCACCGATTCGTAGAAAATAAAGTGGTCGCTTTTATATCTTAATTCAGTGGATCTTTATTAGAAAGTTATAGAAACTGAAGAAAATAAATTAAAGTTTGTCAGTTTGACAGCATATTAAGCTTGTTTTGTAGCGTGGTCTTAGGTGGATAACTTGGAACAGGTGCAAACGTTATTTCGAAACAAACTGCGTTGTTTTCCTACCGAAATGAGAAACTAGTCCTTTAGAAATGTGGCAGTCGTGTGTTATATTTGCTTTCAAGTTGAAACTCGGGCTTGAAAGATTGAATTGGATATTCAGCTAATTGCTGTACGAATGGTTACTTCGAATAAGCGCTCCTTCACCTCACGGACTTAAAGTGCATTATATCAGCTCCGGAAATGTTTTTTTTTTTTACTGCGGAATATTTTCCCAGTATCCGATGATGCCGTGGATCGGCGAAAGCTCGGACTAATGAACCAAGTACAGTAGCTTAAGGTTAAGGCTTTCCTTGAACCATTGAACCATCAAGTTTTCCAATTTTCTGTTATTATTGGTTTTTCTTCGTTATATTTTACTCCACGTAAATGAAAATTCATTTTCAATCACCCCTGGTCATCTGTGCCAGATTTATATATCGGCTGTTAACTGCTTCGATTTCAAGCATTTTAAAAAAGGCAACTCGTCTTTGACTCAGCTGATGTGACAAAAAACTGACGTGGCCAATGTTTATGCCATCGCTTTTTACATGAAGATGTATAAAATCTCTTTCCCCACCCAAGCAAGAACCTGTACCTTAAAATATCAGGGGCAAACAAAAAAGACCTGAAAAGCGCGGCCTAAATAGGAATAAAAGATTTCAACAGTGGTTTCTACCGAATGAGTTTAAATTATGCATTTGCGTTGCCCACATTAATGCTAGTGGTTACCGGATCTCCTCAAGAGTTTGCAACACATTTTGTTTGTTGTGCTGCATTGAATAAGAGAGAAAAGTGACCCTTCATTTTTTTTCTCTAGTTTTATCATGGTTTCATTTTCTATTTCTACTCTTTGGAGAAAAAAAATTTCAGTTTCCCTCATCTACACCTGATGATCATCATCTACACCTACGCCTCGATTAATTTCAACATCCGCTGTCAACCACAAAACACTTCTCTTCATAGATAGAGCTTATACTGAACATAACATTAGTTTTTGTTTTTTTTAGTTTTACCAAATAAAAAAAAATCAATAAGAGAAAATTAAGCGTTTAATCTGCACTTGCAACCTAACATTATTGCCGTTTAGTCGACACATTTCGTCTTTGTTTAATTGTCTCCCGAGGATGTTGTAAACATAAAATTAGCTGTGACCAGAAACTCATAAGGACTTGAAACGTGTAACTCGCATATGTAGGTTTTGACTGATGCTCGTAATTATTCATTTTCGCAAGTACCATATTTGGAACATGAGGAGAAAGAGAACTGACCAATCAATTTTATGAACGACGTGATGTAATTTCACATTAAAGTGCACCTAACCCCAAAATATTTTTTTCGCTAAAATAACTCTTTGCACCTGTTCGAAAAGCATTACGCCTTTTTTTAATGAAATCCCCCTCAGTCTTGACTTTTTATAGGCTGTAAAAGTTACGAAATCTAGCCATCATCTGGTACACGACCGAGCTAGTGAGGGCATGGGTCTATTCTGGATTTGACATCACAAACTGATTTGCATCTCCTTAAGTCTTTGTAAACATGCATGCAAAGCAGTTTGTGACGTCAAATCAAGAATAGACCCATGCCCCTTCTAACTCGGTCGTGCGACAAATGGTGCTTAGTTTGTCGTAAGTTTTGAAGCCCATAAAAAAGTCAAAAACTGCAAATAATGGCGAAATGTTTTTAAAATAGGTGCAAAGATTTATGTTAGCGTAAAAAATATTTTGGGGTTAGGTGCACTTTAAGTTCGCCCGCTTGCTTAAAGGATGGCTGACAAACAGGGGGAAAACAAGCCGACAAAGCTTTCAAACGTTGGAATAACAAAGCAAAAAGAAATACTGGCTTCGAAGACCGAGCAGGAAATTTTTCAGGCAACAAAATTGGTAATTGAAACAACATCGAGCAAACCGCTGGGTTTAGGAGTAGATCGGACTGCGAAACCAAACCAAACTAGTCTAGCGTTGTGTTTACGATTTCTTTCACCGTGGCACTATCAAGAAATGTTCACAAAAGGTAGGCTTTACACGGAAAACTTTTGACACCAAAATATCAAGACATGATGCAAAAATATTTAACACAGTAAAATTGAAGAGAACTGTTTAATAATATTTAAGTTAAGTGTCACATGTCACACATTTTCGGTTGTTCGCTACCAAAATCAAGCTAAATAATTAACTGAATGAGAAAGGACGACATTTTTTCGGCTTTATAAGCTTACTAAACAAAATAACACTGCAGTTGACGTAGCTCTGAGTTCAAGCAGCTCCAAATGTTCAAATAAAGAGATTGTAATGCAAAATAAGTTGAATGTTTGATTGATTGTTGTTTTGACATATTCCGTCCGCGGCCTCTGAACCTGTAACCACTACGTTTTGTGTCCGTTTCCACTCTCCATCTCCAATGCTGAAATCATACTGTAGCCTTAATCCACATTGGACGGTGAATACAATAATTTTTCAGGAAACGTCAAACCTGTACCACAGTTTAGAGCCAATGTTTGGAAGACATTTTCAAAAAATTATTCTCGGATGTTCACTTCGGAGTTGTTTCATCGATCCATTCAGCTTTGCAAAGAAACGCTGCAACACGGTTTTGGGGCCTTTTTCTTTCAGTCATGTGATCAATTATTGTCCCTTTCCTTTCTCGTTTTTTTTTTCCTCGTTGTTTCTTGATTTTTATGGTAACTAGTGATTGAGTTTTCCATCAACTGCGCGTTTGTATCGCTTATAAGTCCAATTTTCAACGGAAGCGAAATGAATTGCAGCATCCTGCCGAAAAAATACTTTCAGTAAGTTCATAATCGTTCAGTTAAGTTTTACAACGCTGAGTTTGGACCAAACCCAGCGTTGTGAAACTTAAACTTTATAATTTACCGACCACTTTTGCCAAGCATGTTGCCATCTTCAGCTCACAACTCCTGCGTAGACTGGAGCGAAGGGTTTCCAAATATGGTAGTTTGAAAAATGAATATTCACGAGCATAAAACGTGAGTTGCACGTTTCAACTCCTTATGAGTTTCTGCTGTAACTTACAGCTAATTTTATGTTTACAACATCCTTGGGAGAAAAGAAACCTTGAAGGTTTCGGTCGGTAATAAAACCAAGGCAAGTTCCCCTGGCAGTTATTGTTTTGAAACACGGCTAAAACAACGGGTGTAGTCATCTTCACTAAGCGGTGTACACAAGTGTTCCACCCACGTGAGAAGCTGCGAAATACAGTTCTGATTTTAGTATCGTTTTTTGTTTAGCAGTTGAACCTTTCTTACAATACTGACTTGGATTCTTAACAGATCGCTCGGTCGATGTTGAATCGAATTGGCTTCACAGGCCTGGCTAAACTAGGAAACATTGCTGCAGACGCAAATGTTTCCCAGTTTAGCTGCACGAGAAACAAAAACCATTTTTGCTTCCCAAACGTATGTTTCCCAGTTTAGCCACCCAAGGAAATACGTCCGGAAACAATGTTTCCGCAACAATGTTTCCTAGTTTAGCGAGACCCTAACTTTACCTCACCTCTCGATTCTCAGCAAGTTTTTGTTTTGCTGTCATGAATACGAAAGAAAAGTGACCCCGCATTTTTACCGTAATTTTCTTTCTCTATCTGTTCTTTTCTTTATCAGTACTCTTTGCAGACAAAAATTCATTTCGGTTTCCCTCAGCTACAGCTGGTCTACCTTCTATCAGTTACCTCACGGACTTAAAGTGCGTTCTAGCTGCTCCAGCAATCTTTTTATCTCAATTTATCTGTTGTTGCTTTTTTTCTTCGTTATATTATACTCCACGTAAATTATAAAAATTTGTTTTCTATCACCCCTGGTCATCTGTGCTAGGTTTATATATCGGCTGTTAAGTACTTTCAAGGATTAAAAAAAAAAGGCAACTCATCTTTGACTTAAAAAACATGGCGTGGCAAATGTTTATGCCATCGCTTTTTAGTAGAAGATGTAACAAGTCAATTTTTTTAAATTAAGAAACAAACCGCTTTGTTTTTCTACCCAAGCAATAACTTGTAGCTTAGAATGTCAGGGGTAAACAAAGGATCCGGTTTCGGCAGAATATCTGTTCGGAAGCCATTAACGGCCTCAGAAATTCGAAAGAAAATTGGATGAAAAACTAGAGCTTTTGTCAGTTTCGTAATCGGTGGGCAAACTAATTCCTTTTGTTTTCGAGGTGACAATGATGTCGTTTGGGGTGGAAAATAAGGTCAGCTAGACTTCTTCAGGGAGCGGACAGCAGCCAGGAATAAGGGGGAAAGTCCCCGTTACTTAAAAGTTTGTGGTAATAATAAGAACAATAAGAAAACATTAAGCGTTTAATCTGCAGTTGCAACCAAGCATTTTCGCCATCTAGTCGACACATTTCGTCTTTGCTTAATAACCCCTAATTATCACCCGTGGATGTTGTTAATGAAAAACATTAGCTGTAAAAATTTCGGTAACATAGCCAAGGCACGTTCCACTGAAAGTTGTTGTTTTGAAACACAGCTAAAACAGCAGGTGTAGAAATCTTTGGTCGGTAATAAAACACGAGGCAAGTTCCACTGACAGTTATTGCTTTGAAACACAGCTAAAACAGCAGGTGAAGAAATCTTTACTAAACGATGTTCACAAGTGTTCTACCCATGTGAGAAGCTGCGAAGTGTAGTGTTTTTTTTTAGTCTTGTGTTTTGTTTAGCTGTTGAACTTCTCTTAAAATACTGACTTGGATTGTTAACAAATCGCTCGCTCGATGTTCAACCGAATGAGCTTCAACTTAACCTCACCTCCCGATTCTCAGCAAGTTTTTGTTTTGCTGCCATGAATACGAAAGAAAAGTGAACCCGCATTGTTGTTGTTTTTTTGCCTTTATTTTTATCATAATTTTCTTTTTCTATCTGTTCTTTTCTTTATCAGTACTCTTTGCAGAAAAAAATTCATTTCGGTTTCCTTCAGCTACAGCTACGTCCCCTGTCAATCGTAAGACACTGCTCTGCATAAAGAGGGCTTATACGCAACATAACATTACATTTCATATTAAACCCCGCCTTCGTATGTATAACCTGGTGTAAGAAGAAGGAATTAACGAGAAACTAATCTTCAAATTTGCAACTAAAAATTGTCGCTTTTGAGTAGGCACACGTCACCTTTTTTTAATTAACTCCCTCAAAAAGTCACTTTCGAGACATTAACTGTAAAAGCTTTTTAATTCTAAATAATAATTAAAATCTAGCTGAGAGAACCAGCCTGGCCCTGATATTATTAGTTTGAAGCACAGCTTCCTGGTATGATGTCCAATGGTCACCAATCCACCCTGCTTTGTTCGCGGCCGTGAACGGCACGGGAAGACTGGACCTGTGGAATCTCGATAACGGCACAGAGGTAAAAACCTTCCTTATCTTTTGTTTGAATGCATTGTACAGATATGCTTACACCTGTACGTTCTATTTGTAGGTACCAACTGCGAGCACAAATTCTGAATCAATGACGTCACTTAACCGTTTGCAGTAGACGCATTCTGGTCACCAGATCGTCGTGGGCGATGATGATGGTCACGTGTTTATTTATGACGTTGGCGAGGTAAGAACAACCAGAGCTTGGATTCCCATCGACTCTCATTTTTCCTGGGTTTTGTCCTGGGCTCCTAGTGTTAATTATCTCTGGTTTTCTGATTTTAACCGATCTTTTTTGTCCCTTTCAGCAACTCGCCGTGCCGAGACCTGACGAGTGGTCAAGATTCCAAAACACGATTCACGAAATCCAGGCGAACGCTTCGTCAAACTTTGGCGAAATCGGCTCTCCAAAGATGTCGCCTTCCAAGCTACCATTTAGTTAACCTTACAGAAGATAATCTCTTTGGTTAATTTGAACTTCCTAATGTAACATACCAGGTTTCAACTAGCACAGAATTTTAATCTGTGAAGGGGCAAGTTGAAGTACTAACAACTTGGTCATTTTAGTGAAACCTGTACTGGGATGGGGTGGAAAATAGTGTCAATGCCTGTGTGTGTGTGTGTGGGGGGGGGGGGGGGGGGGGAAGAGTGCTAGTAACTGATGGACACTCTTACCATTAATTTCATAACAGACCAGAATACTGGGTCATTTCTAGTATTTGGTATTATTATAAACTCTAACCATTAACCTAGTTTCAATTTAAATTTTTGTAGTCCCTGATGAAGAAAAACTTCGCTCACAACGTTGGCTATTTCTTAAACAAAGCTGAAGAAATCTTCAAAAAATTTTTAATTTGGTAAATTGAATTACTCTGTTTTATGACGCAGTTTAATTTCTACGGCAAGAATTGTATTCTTACTAGAGGTTTATTGAATTGTGAATCCAAGTGGTTCCTAAGGTGTGTGGACATATTTTAAGCTTTCAAGTGAACTGGAAGTTTAGTTGCCCCTCTTAACTCTGGCAATTCTCGCCAACTTTTCCCCCTATGTTTGTTGGTTTCCAATCTTCCCAGCCAGTCAAAGAACCTGCAGGTGCGCGTGGGATCCGTTAGCCAGAGCTGGTGTCAACTTTGACTGCTCTCAAATGTCTTCGATTTTGATTGGCTGAGAGAGTTAACGGAGCAAGATGTCACACAGTTCTAAAAATAAAATAGTACCACGCTAAATTTTGGCGTGCTCCCACTGGTCGAAATCGATCACGTGACGCGATAGTGTCTCTTCTCAGCGGGTACCTATCAGCGCATGTTGCCCGTTTTGGGCAATTTTCCCTCAAAATTTAGCGTTGTACAATGAAAACAATAGAGTCCTTCTGTCTCAGGCCCTATGTGTGATAGGTTCCCTCCGAAATTTGATGTTCAAACTTCACATAAGCCCTCGAACTGCGTTCTCGGGCTAATATTTGTTGTGAACATCCAGTTTCCTCGGGCAAACTATCACACGATAGTGCCTTCGACAATAAATAGTCAAAGATGTAAACAATGGGCAGTGGGAGAAAACAGTCAGAAATGTTGCTGTACGGCCATCAGTAGGCACACATGATGGATATTTATCATTCTGCTGCAGAAAGCAGTGTACAGGGAGAAAATAAAGGTCATTGACTGCTTCTGTGCTATAAATTTCACGTTAAGTGTAGACGATTTTGCAATGGCTTCCACTTTCCAACCACACCTTGGCAATTCAATCTTCAAATGACAAAACATGCTAGTAACACAAAGAACCAATCATATGTTGCCAAGCGCGGGAAAGTGTGGAGCCGGTGCCGTCTAGCGCGCGGGAAAACACAAAACCGGGACCAAGCGCGGGAAAAATGTGTAGAGGTTGCCAAGCGGAACTGCTCTGATTGGTTGAACACACAGCTTGTGCGACGTTTGGCGTAATGAACGACGTGTCTTCTTCGAATTTCCATGCTGCTTCGCTTGCTCACAAGAAAATAACTACTTGAACAAACAAGTGATTTAATTCAACCATTATGTATATGGTACAACTCACAAACTTTATAAAGACACTAGTTTCTTCGTCAAAAATTCCTTTTTAAATTTCGTCCTCCTTTAGCTCCCACTAACCTACTCACGACAAGTTCAAAAACTACGACAAAAATTACAATGTAGTCTTGAAAACAAAAGTACATTCCGCATATTGAACACGTTAAACTTAGTATCTGCGTGTTTGGTCACTGGTAACGAGCATCACGAGAAACAGACTGGTCCGATTTCCAGGCCAAACTCTTCCCCATTGTCCCCGATATCGTACACGGCCACGTCGTGTATTGGAAGGCGGTGTGTTTTGGAAGTGTTCACCTCTAAGATAGTTTTATGCCATGTCCCGTCTTTAATCTGAAAGCAATAAACAATAAATTTAGATGATTCCTTTGGGGCAAAAGTAGAACGAGACAAAGTCGCATAACGTACGGACGAATGAATAAAGGTCAAAAGTATTAGACGTTTGTGCAAGTGTTGGTAGCGATGTTATCAGTGCGGAAGTTTTTGTGTCACTTCTCCGAGGTCAGATATTTTCTTGGTGTAAACTTCTAAAGTCAAAATGTAGGAGGTTTCTGTGCATGTAGGCGGCTGGCCTCACAAGAGTGCTTTTGCTCACTTTCCGATAACTTTCCAAATGAAAATCATCGATCTTTGATGATCACTGGTGTCGCATCAAATCGCAATGAAATAGCTATAAAATCGCTGTTACACAGGTGATTTCATTGTGAACGGCCCTTGCATTCGACTAGTGGTATCGTTGGCGTGTATTGTATCGTATCGTATCGTTTTGTAGTGTTCTGTAGCTTAGTACTATTGTTTTTTATATTGTATTCTACTGTACGTTCCATTCATTCATTACTATCGTTGGTGTGCATCGTATCGTATCGTATCGTTTTGTAGTGTCCTGTAGCTTAGTACTATTGTTGTGTATATTGTATTCTACTGTACCTTGCATTCATCCAGTGCTATCGTTGGTGTGTGTTGTATCGTATCGTATCGTTTTGTAGTGTTCAGTGTAGCTTAGTACTATTGTTGTGTATATTGTATTCTTCTGTACCTTGCATTCATCCAGTGCTATCGTTGGTGTGTGTTGTATCGTATCGTATCGTTTTGTAGTGTCCTGTAGCTTAGTACTATTGTTGTGTATATTGTATTCTTCTGTACCTTGCATTCATCCAGTGCTATCGTTGGTGTGTGTTGTATCGTATCGTATCGTTTTGTAGTGTTCAGTGTAGCTTAGTACTATTGTTGTGTATATTGTATTCTACTGTACCTTGCATTCATCCAGTGCTATCGTTGGTGTGTGTTGTATCGTATCGTATCGTTTTGTAGTGTTCAGTGTAGCTTAGTACTATTGTTGTGTATATTGTATTCTACTGTACCTTGCATTCATCCAGTGCTATCGTTGGTGTGTGTTGTATCGTATCGTATCGTATCGTAGTGTTCTGTAGCTTAGTACTATTGTTGGGTATATTGTATTCCACTGCACCTTGCATTCATCCAGTACTATCGTTGGTGTGTATTTTCTGGTCCCTTTAGCGTGCATCTGAATGCCATTATCAGCTTTTAGTTCAGGGATGGAGTGTTTGTAGTTCCCAGATCCTTGGTGGGACCATGCGGTTGACTTTAAGCAGTGATAAGTAATGCTCTGTTTGGCGTGGTCACTCAGGAGTCGTAGAAATGTCAGTTGAATCGGATCACAGTCGTAAACAAACTAAAAAGATTGGAAAAAATAATGTTATTTACCCTGCTTCTTTTTGCTCATACTTCATTCACTTTTTGCTTAAAAATTTAAGGATGTTAATTTATGCGCCTGCTTGTTTAGGAGTTTGCGATGCCTTGGATGACAGTTTCTGTGCGAAACGTTTCCCGCCTGACCTAAAAGTAAGAGATTGGGTAAGGGTCTTTAAACCTAGTGCACACGCTTAAGGTCATCACTTCAAACACCAGTCTCATTCCTGACCGAGAAGCTTCTCCTCTGCTGGGAATGATTAAATTAACAGATTTTGAAAATTCGAAAGTCGTACTCGCGCTCAATCTGCGGTTTTGAGGTCCCTAATATTCTATCGTTTTGGGAGGGGTCGGAGTGGGGAATCTCTGATTTACTCCTGAGTTGGCTTTCTTACATATTCCCGGTATGTCCCATAGTACTGGAAGCAGTAGTATATTTTCTTCAGGCTTAAATTTTATTTAGGCCGTGTTCTGTTGGGATCAACCGTTTTCGATTGGTTGGGTTTTTCGTGTTTTATTGGTAAAAACCGTTTCCGATGGCTTTGACTACTCAACTTTTTGAACTGCCACTGAAGTCAATTGAAATGGTTGAGTATATTGTGCACTCATTAGATATCACCCATTTAAATAAAAAAAATGGTGAAATATTGTTCTTTTTATTACGTAGAAGACCCTTGCAGTTATGTATGTAACTTAAGCAGTAGTCACCATATCTATGCTTTTATCTCTTGAGGAGTACCATAAACACTTGCGCGTTCACTTTCTTTCCAACACATCTTCCCGTGAGGCATATCGATAAGCCCCGGCCAAATGGAGTTGCAAGTCAACGCAAGTTTGAAAATGCCAATTTGCGTACGCAACGCACACTTGCGATGGGTAGCCGCCATACGGGCTCGTAAGTGGACGCACGTTAGCTGCAGTTTGGCAAAAATTCATCTTAGTGCAGGTTGTACTAAGAATACCAGTACTGAGAACAACTTGCGGCGGCTTGCGTTGGGTGGCCAAACGGTGAAAAACGTGTTCGCTTCCGTGCAAATTTGAGCTAAATCAAACTGAACGCAAGTTATCGCACGCCATCACAAGCACACACAAGTCATGGCTAAATGGAGGCGAGTTATCGCAAGTTTTCAACTCGCGGTAACTTGCGACTCCGTTTGGCCAGAAAAATACAGCTGCTTTTTGTTTTCTGATTTTTCATGAAGAAATTAACAAATCATATGTTGATAAATCTCGGAAAAACTGAGTTACCTGTGGGCGTTTGTCAAACTCCTCGGCAAACCATTTGTAGCCGTCGGGTCCCGAGAACCACTTTCTATTTCCTGTCTGTGCACAAATCATGGAAAATCAGTTCATTACTTTTATCGAAAAGTAATGAAAAGTAAAGAAAGCTTTTATCACGACCACGTTTTTGAAAGGTTTTTGACAAAGACAAATAGATGTAGTGATAACATATTCCAGCATTCCATCTAACTTAACTGAATTTTAAAAGGACTCTACTCCTTTCTTCTCATGACAAATGCGCATCATAGGAACAAATTCGTGTTTTCTCGTTTATGTACATGTGACTCTCCCGGCGCTTCGAATTGTGAAAGAACGATGTCAGACAAAAACACAAAGAACAAACACCACGTGGCCTGAAAACTAGCTAGGGACGTGGTCCAGACGTCGTAATGTCTTAATTCAATACCAAAGAGCATCATGTATTTTCCAAGGTGGAAAAACCGTGGGGGGGGGGGTGGGGGGGGGGGGCCGGCGTAATTCAGGAACAAGCGCATGGCATATAAGTTGGCAATACCTTCGTTTAATTCAACCCTACACAGGCAAACAAACGAAACTGCTCTACCTTCATTATTTCAAGCATTTCTGAGTATTAACGGAGCCTTTTCCGACCGACGATCAACGATCTTTCTCGACAACTGCAGCTGTCCACGAAGGCGCGATGACCATATCCGGATAATGAGCAATTTCTTATTGATTCGTAATATATATCTGCGTATTGAAGGCCCGTCGGTCTCATGACTGATTTCATACGCCCCTTTTCAAATAATACGTTGTTGAAAATCTCTGCGTTCATTTGACAAAAAACGCAACAAAATATATTTGTCAACACGAGTTTTCACTCATCGCCCTTGAAACGATCAAGGAAAACGGCGTCGGTGTTCTCCTAAGCTCTTGTTTTTACCTAATGATAACACTGATGGGAAACAAAAAAAAAACGATACATTGTCATCCGTTTTAACCTATCCACACTAAAAACGATGCATTTTAAGCGGTTTTTAAAAAAGCTCGTTTGCATCGATCGTTTAAGCGTGGACAGGATCAGAGGTGAAAATGCATAAAAAAGTATGCGTTTTCAAACAAAAGCTAATTCGTGTGGACAGGACGTTAGTTGTTAAGGCTGGTTTCCATATGATTGCTACAATCGCTGCGATCGCTGAAAAAAAGTTCAGCGATCGTTGCGATCATATGCAATCCACTCTCCAGAAATTGTAGCGATCGTTGCGATGAAAAATATACCATAATGCAGTACGTCGCTGTTTGTTCCAGGTCCTCTCGGGCATTTTTTTAAATTCGGTAGCGATCGTAGTGATCATGTGAAAATTTGTAGTCGTAAGGATCGCTCAACGTTAGTGAAGCGATCGCAGCGATCATATGGAAACCAGCCTTTAGTGACTTTTAATTTGTCTCTGTTGTTACCTTGCTTTTGTTGGGATAAATACACGTTGCACTGAAGGTGAAATCACAATAAACTTCCACAGCATTGTCGGGCGGACCTTCATTTGGATCAATCCAAAAGTGACCTGAACAAAATCACGCAGATATTGGTATTGATGGTGGTTGTTACAGTTAACACAGGTGATGCATCAGCCTTGTACCCAGGCGTTCTCTTCTCACTCACACGACTTGGCGCGAAATTTAGTGGCGTCACCGAATGGCATACCGCGCGGACCTCATTCGGTGACGTCACGACATTTCGCACCAAGTCGAGTCGAGTGAGCGGGAGGAGAAGGCCTGGGTACTAGTCTGGTGATGCATTAGTACATTGCTAATTATCCAATGGACCGCAGAGTAAAACTTCGATTTTAGTAGCCTGAGAGCGAACGGTAGGGGTAGTTGGGCGCAATGCAAGAATTGAGAACAGAGCGCTCCGTCATCCTTGAAGAAATAACAACTGATTGCAATCTGAGCCTGGCAGCTTGACGGACACAAATTTTTAACGGTCTAAAAGGACCCTTAAGAAAACACTAAGTCCAAATCCTTTTCGATAAGGTTATCACTTTCTTGCGAATTTCTTAAGGGCGAAGTCCACTGAGGTATTGACCATACCTAAAGAACAATATGTCCTATATGGTTAATTTTTAAGTTAACTATGTAGGTCATATCTGGTTATTTTCAAAGTTGAACGTCACATTTCGTGTTTTACACGGTTTCACTGAGTTACGTCAAAATTCCCCATTACTGTGAGGAAATAAAATTAACCTTACCGTTAGTGACATTGGGCTGAAGTCGTTTGAGGTCTCGGCAGGCTCTGGCCGGTCGGCACCGCCTGGTACCTAGAAATCTCCCACATTTTTTAAAGGCTGGACTTGAGCGCTAAGGGCTTCAAACAACGGATTCATTTCCTGTGAAGGAAATTTAAATCAGAAGCCTTGTATTAGAGAGATGAAGAAATCACGACACAACAGGGGCGAGGAAACCTTATTCATAGCAGAATTTTCCCAGGAAAGGGTAGCATGATATGTTTACCGCGAAGGCTGATTTGAATTTCCTGTTTGTCGTTTAACCCTTTAAACCCTGATATCAGCTTGCATATTCTCCACTCTGTTCTCCACACATTTTTCATGGTATTGATAAGGAGAATTTGTTTAACAATCAATACCTTTTGTACTTAGTGATCATTTCCTTTATTCTCATGACCTTTATGTTTGATTAAACAGTGTTATTTTAAGGAGAATTTTGTTTTCTGGTCACTCCTAGAGATTAAAGGGTTAAAATGTTTCGAACTGCTACCCACTACAACTGTTTTACAGCCAGAATTAATGGAAGCAAACATTCCGACTTTTTGTCCAACATTTGTTAGCCCAACAATGTTAAACGCTTAGATTCCCATGTTGGGTGTTGTTATATCAATATTCATCCAACAAAAAATTATTGGTCCAACCTCACCCCATGTTGGGTGATGTTAGACCAACATTTTTGTTGGATGAATGTCTTGACTTCGATCAAACATTTTACCCAACACTTTTGTTGGCATGGGGAGAGGAAAAACAAATGGCTTTTTTTAGCAATCACTAGGTTAGCCTGTTCCAGGCTCTCAGATAGTAGGGATGGCACGAGAAATAGAAAGGGAACGAGGAAAATAAGACGCGCGGGATCTGGGGAAGAGGGGCTCGTCTCTCCCCAGTCCTCACGCGTTTCTCGCGCTCGTTTTCTCAATTTGTGCTTTCCCACTATCTTGGAGGACCCGCTGACACATGACTATCTCTCTTGTAAGAGTCCAAATTTGGTTTAAGCTACGTACCGTGGGAGTTTCTGTTGAAGTACCGTCATTTACGCTTCTCATCTACGAAGGGAAAATCATTTCAGCATTCATTAAGGACGGTGTCTCCTTTTGTTACTGTGCACACGTTTTGCTGCGCATCTCGGGTCCGGTCTGAGATATTTGGGTTTCTTAACGAATTTGCGTACTAAAGGTATTTTCGCGCGGATTGTGACTATGAGGAAAAAGCAGTTCTTCGGCAAGGGCTATCAGAATCCAAAAATAAAATTAGGGTTAACCACGCATTTTTCAGAGATAAATCCCACACACTCTTTGTATCTTAAAGTTATTTTTTAGTATATAATCCCTGCTTAAGTATCTCTGAAAAATGCTCAGTTACCCACATTTTTCTTTTTAGATTTCAATAGATCTTTCTTAGATCTACTTTTTCCCCATAGTGATAAACCTCTGTATTAGGACTCGTCGTTGTTAAGAAATAACGATAAACGAGAACGGAGAAATGAACCTAAAAAGTATATTTTCCACCGTCTAAATACCACTCTATTCACACCCAAGCCAGCGGGTAGTTTCGAGATCAGCAAGACCGCTCATTTTCACACGTTTAGTCTCAATTTGAAGTTAACTAAGCATAAATACCAGGAAAGTACGGAATTTTAAAACAAAAAAAAAATACCCAAAGTAATGAACAGTTCATTCTCTCACTGGCATTTCTGAAATGTGTTGTGACTAGAATGGATACGCCAAAAAGCAGGTGAGACACCTTATGAAGTTAACATAATGTGGTATTCCTCATCGTTTGGAACCCGACCAACCTGAGAACAATACCCGAATTATTAGGCAGAGAACTGGAGAACAGAGCTCTAGTTAGGCAAGGAGTACCAATTGGGGTTTAGCACTGATCGTCCGTGGTTAGGGTTAAGCAGTGATTTGAATGGTTAGCTTTCTGTTATTGTTATGGCAACGGTCTACATAAATATGCTGGTGCAGTGGATATAGACATCGGTTATGAAGCGAATGACTCGGTTACGATTCTGTACTACGCTGATTTTTGTCATACTTTTTCTTCGAACTGCGAAATAAGATTTTCTTCATGTAATTTGAAGTGAAAGAGGTAACCTCATTCTGAGCTATACATTCTAATCACAACTGGCATTCGCGGATATGTACAAATGCTTGGTTTGTCTTTTAATTCAGCAGTCGTGAACTTGAAAGTGTTTCGGGTTACTTACCGATCTGCTCCTGTACAGCAAGGACTTTATGTTGCTTTGAGGTGAAGTCCGAGCAGGAGGGTGGAGCTGAGGGTTGTCAAGGTAACCGTATGCCTAAAGCGAGATTTAAGAACAATCAACTGAATATAGTAATAAATTTCAGTCTAGCTTGTACTTACCTGCTTAGCAGAAAGCAAGGATGTCGCAATGGTGAGGGCACCCCCAATCCCCGCCCGGGGGCTACTTGATAAAGTCTTTTTTCGCGAGGCTCCTTCCTGAGTTCAAACCCTTACTCTTAAATATATATATTTTTATCGACATGGTACGTCTTCCATAGACCAACATTACACCTATAGCTATATTATACCTCCAAAACAAAAATAGTATATCCTTGTGGGATTTTAGTCGCTTGAAGACTCTAAGCTTTCGTATACTTGGCGTTAATTAGCTCTTTCAATATACGGTGAATTTCACGCCCCTTTAACATGCTAAAACAGCAGATTTCCCCACCCTTTTGTATACTTCAAGTGAAATAAAGGTACCACTTTCTGGCGGATCCTCCCCGCATAGCTCGTCATATTTCGCATGAGATAGGAGATTGCCCGTGGCATCAGTTCTCTTTTTGACTATCGCCGCGTTTATGCCTACCTCGAATTGTGTCATCAACCCTTGCATCGAACCTAAGAAACTTCGGAAGTGTTTCGAGTAATTCTAAAACCTATTCAGCCTTGGCATAAAGTGCCCTCCTAACACTAAGATAAAAGTTGATTTCCAAGGAATAAAACTTCTGCACAAACAGGAAACTTGAAAACAAATAAATAGTATAACCTGGTGTAAGGAAATGAAGAAGCAATTAACGAGAATTGTATATTAAAATTGTCCTTTTTGTAGGCACATGGCTGCAACTCTGTCTAGCTCCCGCACAAAGTTATTTATGAAATATTAGCTGTGAAAGCTTTTTGGTTCTCAATAATGCTGAATTAAAATTTGATTGAGACAGCCAGCCTGACTCTGATGCTATTTCTCTTAAGCTGAGCTCAAAAATAAAATAAAAACACAGGGTAGAAATGTTTACTGTGTACTAGCATTGTTTCTTCTTTTTTTCTTTTAAATGGAGGTTTTCGCTAAGACAGCTGTCACTGTATCTAAACTGCAGAAGTTCAAACGACTTCTTTGCATGTACAATAAGTTAAAAGCTGTTTGCAGATCAGTAACTAAGGAGGCGTATTTTAGCTAATTGGTTTTCTAGGAAATGACGAATCATAAGCCGGGTGGATATTCAACCTTTACCATAAATAGAGTACCGGTTGTTCTAAGGAGCCAGACGAATTTGCTAGAGAAGGGAGACAATTAACCATCAAAAGTCTGCAAAAAACATGAATACAACGACAAATGGATCGAGCTGCTCCACTCAGCTGAATCCAACAGCACAAAAAATTGGAGAAACCTTTGCTTACTGCCTGATCTTTGTCGTTTCGTTGGTCGGGAATTCCTTTATAGCAGTAATTGTTTATAAGACGCAAACAATGCGAAAACCTATTAATTATTTTATCACCAACATGGCCATGTCCGACCTGCTGTTTCCAATATTTTTGTTTCCGCGGAATCTAAGAGGTCTGTACGTGGACTATCAGTGGCTTATCAGTGGTCCTCTTGGCCAGGCCTTGTGTAAGCTGGTTCCCTTTTTAGTGGATGTCTCCAGTTGTGTGTCTATTCAGAGCCTGGTTCTCATAGCAGTGGACCGATTTGGAGCTCTGGTATTTCCTCTCCGTTCTCCACTCATCAGTTCAAAGCTGTGCCCTTTCTTCATTCTTGCCACGTGGATCGTCGCCTTGGCTGTCCTCTCGCCACACCTTTTCGCCCACAATACTGTTGAATACGCTGATGGAGTCGTGTCTTGTGACATGCAGTGGAGTGAAGCCTTTGGAGAGTCCTCATCTAAAGTAAATTACTTTCTCTATATGTTGTATTTTTTTACATCCCCACGGCCTTGTTGATCATACTTTACTCCATCATCGTCATCAAGCTCAAGACACAGAAGATTCCAGGCGAACAATCAAACAACGCTGAGAAGCAACGTGCCAAAAGAAACAGAAACGTGCTAAAGATGGCCATTGTTATCGTCGTAGGTTTTCTACTGTGCTGGATACCCTTAAGTATCACATACTTACTACTGATGTTTGAAAGGGATAGATGGTATAATTGTGACATAAGACTCTTCTATGAAATTGTCTATTTTATGGCTGTCTCAAATAGCGCCATCAACCCTTGCATCTGTTCTATTTTTAGTGGGAATTATCGCCAGGGACTTAAAAGACTCCTGAAATGTTTCAACGCAGCGCAACAGTAAATTAAAAACTCGCATTATACAAAAAAATAGACATAGCCAACGGTTTTAGGAAATCTCATCCGTAAAAATTTTTATTGCTAAAAAGGTAACCATGTTCGTTATTATTGCTTTCCTTTTACTTGCATGAAAATCGAAATTTATCGAATACTGCAGCTGAACTTCATATTCAGAATAACAAGATTAAGTAGACTAGTTTATTTGTAAGGAATAATACTTCTTTACAAACAGAGACTTGTAATAAATAGGTTATCTTTGAAAAGATAGCAGTTTTTTTTTTCTAAAATTACACCTGGTTTAGGGACCCAAAATCCCCATGCGTCGATAATCATCTGACTAAACAAACAATAAACGAAACCTATTGACTAAGTCAACGATTCGTAGAAAATAATGTGGTCCCTTTTGATATCTTAAGGCAGTGGATCGTTAACAGAAAGTTATAGAAACTGAAGAAAATAAATAAATGTTTGTCAGTTTCACGGCATATTTAGCTTGTTTGGTAGCGTCTTAGGTGAAAGCCTTGGAACAGGTGCAAACGTTATTTGTAAACAAACTGCGTTGTTTTCCTACCGAAATAAGAAACTAGTCCTTTAGAAATGTAGCAGTCATGAGTTATATTTGCTTTCAAGTTGAAACTCAGTGTTGAAAGACTGAATTGGATATTCAACTAATTGCTGTACGAATGGTTCCCTCGAATAAGCGCTCCTTCACCTCACGGACTTTAAGCGCATATCAGCTCCAGACTGAAATGTTTTATTTTTTACCTCACAACATTTTCCCAGTCCCCGATGATGCCGTGGATCGGCGAAAGCCCGGACTAACAAACCAAGTACAATAGCTTAAGGTTAAGGCTTCCCTTGAACCATTGAACCATCATTTTTTTTTCAATTTTCTGTTATTATTGCTTTTTTTTCGTTATATTTTACTCCACGTAAATTATAAAAATTCATTTTCTATCACCCCTGTTCATCTGTGCCAGATTTACCTATCGGCTGTGAACTACTTTCAAGGATTTTAAAAAACGAAACTCATCTTTGACTTACCAGATGCAACAAAAAACTGGCGTGGTCAATGTTTACGCAAGCGCTTTTTATTGGAAGATGTAAAAAGCCTATTTTTCTTGCTAACAAACGCCTTCTTTCCCTGCCCAAGCAAGAACCTGTACCTTGAAATATTAGGGGCAAACAAAGAAGACCAAAAAAGCTCGGTCTGAATAGGAATAACAAATTTCAACAAATTGTTCTGACGGTGGTTTCTACCGAATGAGTTTAAATTATGCATTTGCGTTGCCCACATTAAATGCTAGTGCCTATCTCTCCTCGCAAGTTTGTAACACATTGTGAATGTTGTGCTACAGTGAATAAGAGAGAAAAGTGACCCTGCATTTTCTCTCTCTAGTTTTATCCTGATTTCGTTTCCTATCCTACTCTTTGGAGAAAAAAAATTATTTCAGTTTCTCTCATCAACACCTGGTCTAGTTTTGATTAATTTCAACATCCGCTGTAAGCCGCATAAAACCGCTCTGCATAGATAAGGCTTATACTAAACATAACAATTTTTAATTCCTGCTTTACGAACTAAAAACAATAAGAAAAGAAAATAAACGTTTGATCTGCAGTTGCAACCTAACATTTTCACTGTTAAGTCGACCCATTTTGTCTTTGTTTAATTGTCTCCTGAGGATGTTGTTAATAAATTAGCTGTAAAAGGTTTGGTAATATAGTTAAGGCACGTTCCACTGGCAGTTATTGTTTTGAAACATATGAAATCTTTAATAAGCGGTGTATCCCAAGTGTTCTAACCATGTGAGAAGCTGCAAAATGCAGTTTTTGCTGTTGATCTGTGCTAGATTTAGATATCCGCTGTTAACTACTTTCAATCGTTTTTAAAAGGGCAGATAATTAAAATCTAGTTGAGAGAGCCAGCCTGGCCTAGAGGTTTTCCGGCGCCAAGAGCTAGGATCATGAGTTACTGTCACCATATCCAAACTGCAGAATTTTAAACGACTTCTTTACTTAATAGAGTAAAAGCTGTTTGCAGATCAGTAACTGAGGTGGCGTATTGGCTCATTGGTTTTCTAGGAAATGACGAATCATAAGCTGGGTGGATATTCTATAGAGTGCCGTTTGCTGGAGCCAGACGAATTTGCGAGAGAAGGTACAGAATTAACCATCAAAAGTCTGCAAAAGCATGAATACAACGACAAATGGATCGAGCTGCTCCACTCAGCTGAATCAAACAGCAGAAAAAAAACTGGAAAAACTTTTGCTTTCTACCTGACCTTTGTTGTTTCGTTGGTCGGCAATTCCTTTATAGGAATAATTGTTTATAAGAGGCAAACAATGCGAAAACCTATCAATTATTTTATTGTCAACATGGCCATGTCCGACCTGCTGTTTCCAATGTTCTTATTTCCGTCGAATCTAGCAGATCTGTACGTGGACTCCTGGCTTATCAGTGGTCCTCTTGGCCAGGCCTTGTGTAAGCTGTTCCCCTTCTTATGGTATGTCTCCTGTTTAGTGTCTATTCAGAGCCTGGTCCTTATAGCAGTGGATCGATTTGGAGCTGTGGTATTTCCTCTCCGTTTCCCAGTCATCACTTCAAAGCTGTGCCCCTTCTTCATCTTGGCAACGTGGATTGTCGCGATGGCTGTCATGTTGCCATACCTGTTCGCCTACAATCTCATTGAATACCCGGGAGAACTGTCGTGCGTACTGCGGTGGAAAGAAGCCTTTGGAGAGTCCTCTTCCCCTGGTAATGTCTGTGTTGAATTTTATTTTATCCCCATCGCCTTGTTGGTCATACTTTACTCCGTCATTATTATCAAGTTCAAAACGCAGAAGATTCCAGGCGAGCAGTCGGCCAACGCTGAGCAACAACGCGACAAAAAAAACCGAAACATGCTAAAGATGGCCATTGCATTCCAGGCGAACAATCGAACAACGCTGAGGGGCAACGCACCAAAAGAAACAGAAAAGTGGTAAAGATGGCCATTGCTATCGTAGTAGGGTTCCTACTGCGCTGGATACCTCTTAGCATCCTAAACTTATTGCTAACGTTTGCATGGGAAAGACGGCATTGTGACATAAGACTCTACCATAAAATTGCCTATTTTATGTTTATCTCAAATTGCGCCATCAACCTTACATCTGTTTGATTTTTTAGTGGAATTATCGCCAGGGACTTAAGGACGTTCGCGCGAAAAACTTCTACAACACAGATTTTTTTAATAGTTTGGCTACAGTCAGATAATGAGTTACCTATGTCAGAAATGCAAAAAAATTAGGGGGTCACCGACTTCGTTTACGAAATAAAGCGCGTGGAAAACTACCTCAATTTTGACACATCAGTCCTCGTAACTCGACATGGCCTCGGTGCTTGTTAGTTGAAAGATATTTAAAATGATTCGCTGTAGACCCACTTTCCTAGTCAAATTTTCTTTAAGTGGGTCTGTCAAGTAAATAATTTGAACCGGTGTCATCCTTTTAGTTAAACTGAACCTCTAAGATGGACTTTTACGAACTCCGTGCAGCTACAATAATAGCAAAATTCGATGATGCGGGGGCAGAAAAGTTGAAAAAAATCAAACTTCCACAATACAGATTTTCTTTAATTTTTCACAAAACGTAGATAATCGACAAAGAAAGTGATCTATCAAAAGAAAATATGGGGTCACCGAACATTTAAGAGAGTTAAACCCATGCATAGATATTAAAGTGCCCACTAGCGCTATATATCTCCACATTTCTTCAACAGCGCGCGCACTCAATGCATGACGTGGCATGACATCGCGAAGTGGATTGCGTGCGCACTAAGGATGCGCAGAAACAATTAGCGCGAACGTCCTTAAAAGACTCCTGAAATGTTTCAACGCAGCGCAACAGTAAATCAAAAACTCGCATTATACAAAAAAAAGAGACATAGCGAACGGTTCTAGGAAATCTTACCTGTAAAAATTATTATTGCTAAAAAGGTAACCATGTTCGTTTATTATTGCTTTCCTTTTACTTGCATGAAAAATCGAAATTTATAGAATGCTGGAGCTGAACTTCATATTCAGAATAAGAAGATTAAGTAGACTAGTTGATTTCCAAGGAATAATACTTCTTTACAAACGGAGACTTGTAATAAATAGTTTATCCTTGAAAAGATAGCAGTTTTTTTCTCTAAAGTTACACCTGGTTTAGGGACCCAATTATCCTCATGCGCCGATAATCATCTGACTAAACAAACAATAAACGAAACCTATTGACTAAGTCAACGATTCGTAGAAAATAATGTGGTCCCTTTTTATATCTTAATTCAGTGGATCGTTATTCAGAGAAAGTTATAGAAACTGAAGAAAGTAAATTAAAGTTTGTCAGTTTGACAGCATGTTAAGCTTGTCTTGTAGCGTCTTAGGTGAAAAACTTGGAGTAGTTGGAAACGTTATTTGTAAACAAACTGCGTTGTTTTCCTACCGAAATGAGAAACTAGTCCTTTAGAAATGAGGCAGTCGTGTGTTATATTTGCTTTCAAGTTGAAGCTCAGTGTTGAAAGACTGAATTGGATATTCAGCTAATTGCTGTACGAATGGTTCCCTCGAATAAGAGCTCCTTCACCTCACGGACTTTAAGTGCATCATATCAGCTCCAGACTGAAATGTTTCATTTTTACTGCGGAATATTTTCCCAGTCTCCGATGATACCGTGGATCAGCGAAAGCTCGGACTAATAAACCAAATACGGTAGCTTGAACCATGATTGAACCATCAATTTTTCCAAGTTTCTGCTATTACTGCTTTTTTTCTTCGTTATATATATTTTACTCTACGTAAATGAAAATTCATTGTCAATCACCCCTGGTCATCTCTGCTAGATTTACATATCGGCTCTTAACTACTTTCAATGATTTTAGAAACACAACTCATCTGTGACTCAGCTGATGTAACAAACACCTGGCGTGCCAATGTTTACGCAACCTCTTTTTATTAGAAGATGTAAAAAGACATTTCTTGCAAACAAACCGCTTTCTTTCCCTACCCAAGCAAGAACCTGTACCTTAAAATATCAGGGGCAAACACAAAAGATCTAAAAAGCTCGATCTGAATAGGGCTAACAAATTTCAACAAATTGTTCTGACGGTGGTTTCCGAATGAGTTTAAATTATGCATTTGCGTCAGTTGCCACATTAAATGTTAGTGGTTATCTCTCCTCAGGGCTTTGCAGCACTGTGTGTTTGTTGTGCTACAGTGAGTAAGAGAGAAAAGTGAGCCTTCATTTGCCCTCTCTAGTTTTATCGTGGTTTTTTTTCTTCTATCTCTACTTTTGGAAAACAAATTGTTTCAGTTTTTCTCATCTACACCTGGTCTAGTTTCAATTTAGTCTGAATTACAACATCCAAAACTTTATTGTAGTTTTCCTCATCTACACCTGGTCTAGTTTCTATTAATTACAACATCCGTTGTCAGACGCAAAATACTGTTCTGCAAAGAGAGGGCTTATACTAAACATAACATTAGTTTTTAATTCCTGCTTTACGAAATAAAAAAAAAACAATGATAAAAAATAAACTTTTGACCGGCAGTTGCAATCTAACATTGTCGCCGTTTAGTCGACCCATTTTGTCTTGTTTACTTGTCTCCCAAGGATGTTATTAATGAAAAATTAGGTGTAAAAGGTTTGGTAATATAGTCAAGGCACGTTCCACTGACAGTTATTGTTTTGAAACATATATGCACAGCTAAAACAGCAGGTACAGAAATCTTTAATAAGCGGTGTACCCCAAGTGTTCTACCCATGTGAAAAGCTGCAAAATGCATTTTTGCTTGTCGCGCCTTTAGCCGATGACGTCACTTTTAAGTCATAGGGTAATGCTATGGCCTAAAACATCGTCGCTGGTCGCGGATATCCAACTCTGTGAAGCCCGGGGGGGGGGGGGGGCAAACTGTGAGTTTTTGGGCGGGGGTGTGCCGCCTGGACTTTAAAAGTTTTCCTCGCACAATAAACAGCGGGACATACCCCAATAGCGTAAGTAGTAAAGGGGGCCCGTATGTGGCATATGGAGGCTTCTGATTGGTCGAGAGCGATCACGTGACCAGAGGAACTTCCGGTGACGTCATAAATCATTTCCGGTGGCAAAAACCGCTGACCAGTATGAAAAAGGGATCGCGGGCTCATGGGAACCGGAAGTCACGTGATTTTGAATGGGAAACCGCTGACCAGTTGGAAAAAGGGATCGTGGGCTCATACAACCGGAAGTCAGGTGATTTTGAATGGGAAACCGCTGGCGAGTATGAAAAAGGGATCGTGGGCTCAAGGTGGGTTAAAACCACTGAGAAAACACGGGCTCAAAGTCCAAAGTCCAATTTCTGGAACGGGGGTAGGTATAAAAGGGTAAACCCTAGGGTTAGAGAGTAATCACGATGAGTTTTTACATTACCCTTATCAGTGATCAAGCACAAGGCACGGAACAAAAATTTACGGCTCGACTTCCTCGTTCGTATTATTTGGTAGAAGATGATTGGGAAGCGGCCTTGGTTCATATCTCCCACCCGGGGTTTAATCAACAATGGGGAGATCAAACCAAACAGAATTGGACGCAAGAAGATAGTCAAAAACATTGGATGAAAACAGATGTGAGATACATACCAAAACGTGCGGAGGGAACGGCTCCCCTTCAAGTGACGAAACAAATCCATTTACCCCCAGGGTATTACACCAATTTGAAAGAAGCATGGATTGCCATTGCGTACGAAATCGAAAAACAACACATGAGCAGCGGGGGTGGTCCTTGACTCAAAGAAAACACACCATGTTGGAAAAATGTTTTAATGGCAGACATTTTTGAACAGCTCAACAAATCATTTTAATGATAATCCATGGCATGCAGATGATGAGAGTTCCGCTCTTTGTCCAACAAACTGATGGATGCAAGCCAGGCAGCGGCACGGAGTCCAAAGTTCAATGTCATGGGAAGGAACACGCGCCCTGAGAAAGAGTATAAGTCGATCAGAAAAGTACTAATTTGCAAACAGATAATTCTCACCTAAAGCATGACCTTTGTATTTTAAAACGAATGAAGCGTATCCGGTCGCCAAAACAGAATTAGAAGAACATAGCTTTCCAATTGACAGTTGTAAAACAGAATCAAATTTATTCACAGTAAACAGATTGAATTTACGACAAAATGTGTCAAATGTGTGCAACACTGTGCAATAATCTGTAAACAAAACCAAAACAGAATTTCTAGTAGTTTTCGAAGCGAACACGCGTCTCCAATTACAAAATACAAAGCGACAAATAAAATAACAGCAATCAAAACAAACGAAAAATGCCGATAAACGATTAAATGAATTTGCCTAGCGAACTTAAAGTGAAAGCACAAATAGATAAACTAGATTTGCTTGAATCACGAAACAGAATTATAACTCTAAGTTTATACTAAAATGATACGCTTAATAAAACTATACAGTAATTAACGAGGTCAAGTACCTAAGTTAATAACAGTAAACAAGATTAATTCTGAAGAATTTATAGGCGGCCGATGGTAACCGGTAGATATGGAGTTCCGCTTTTAGGCTTGGCTAAATCTATATATTTTTTTAGCTGACAGTAAGAAAAAAATGATGCTTACTTTGCGTGGAGGTTTGCTTGTTGTTTTCAAAAAGCCGCTCGCTTTTTTCTCGGCGAAAATGCGAGTTGTCATCTCGTTTGTCTCACCGCGTTACAGTCAGCACATCGTTGGACTGTGGAAAAAAGAAATACAGAGAGTGAGTAAAAATAAATTAAATAGTCTTTCGGGTAGAAAATGATTTTTTCACAACAACGCGGGGAATGGGAAAACATTGCGAGCTAAACAGAACCGCCTCGGTTTTCAAAAAAAAAAAAAATAGAGCCATTGGAAAAACAACGAGTATTATAAGACACAGTGTTTTTTAATCGAAAAGTTCGTCGTTGTGGGAAAAACAGGCTAAACACTTCAATATTTTTAGCCGGCAGCAAAACACAACACTTACCTCGTGTTAAGCTTTCGCTGTTTTCAAAACATCCATTCGGCGGCTTCTACAGATAAAAATCTCCCACATTTTTCGCTGAAATCTTAGCTGTCATCGTTTTGTTTGTAAAGCCGAGGGTTGCTGGGGTAAAGCGATGAATAAATCTGTGAAAAAACTGTCGTAAGTCTCCCTGACCTTCCTCCATCTTGAAAAAAAGAAAGTTCGGGGGTAATTTTGCTGCTTATATAGCTAAACAGTATGACCTTATTTGGTTAGGATTGGTTGTGATTGGTCAGTCCCAGTCAGGCCATGGTCAAGGTCCAAGGCCATGGTCAAAGTATCAGTCGATCAGAAGCAGAGTTTCACAACAACGCGGGAATGGGAAAACATTGCGAGCTAAACAGAACCGCTTCGGTTTTCAAATTTTTTTTTTTTTTATAGAGAAAGCGAATCATTAATTAAATCCTGGAGCACGTGGGCTCAGAGGAAAGAAAAGAGAGGACATTTCGTGACGCTTACATGACGTATCAGAATAGGCCTCTGGCTAAGGTGGGAAACCGCTGACCAGTGGAAAAAAAGGATCGCGGGCTCAGGATGGAGCAAAACTGCTGAGGAACGCGGGCTCAAAGTCCACAGTCCAATTTGAGCATCGGGGGCAGGTATAAAAAGGTAACCAGAGGGGTTAGGTGGTGATTGTGACCATGAGTTTTTACATTACCCTTATCAGTGATCAAGCACAAGGCACGAATCAAAAATTTACTGTCAGACTTCCTCATTCACATTATTTGGTGGAAGATGATTGGGAAGCGGCCTTGGTTCATATCTCACACCCGGCTTTTTATCAACAATTGGGAGATCAAACCAAGCAGAATTGGACGCAAGAAGATAGTCAAAAACATTGGATGAAAACAGATATCAGATACATACCAAAACGTGCTGATGGAACGGCTCCCATTCAAGTGACCAAACAAATCCATTTACCGCCAGGGTATTACCACAATTTGAAAGAGGCATGGATTGGCATCGCTTACGAAATAGAAAAACAACACATGGAAGTCATGATGGATATAGCCAAAATGGACGTGGACGATCTAGGGAAACGACAACAACTAGCCGCTCTTAACCTGGCTCAACCCTACGTGAAAATCACCAATGCCGGCATCGCCTCCGAATTAGATTCGTTGTATGTACTCATACCAGCCAACATGCAATTTGAAATGGAATGGAAATTGGCCAGCCTGATGGGACTTGTCAAAGATGGAACGCCAACGCAGAGAATTGTCCAAGAAAAAAATTATCTGGTGAAACATATCGTGGATTACGACGATCGCCACAAATGGACACCCACCATAGGGCCTGTCAACAAATATCCACCGCATGACATCGTCTCTGTCAGCTTTACCCACCCCGATTTCGAGTATGAGTTGTTCTTGGGTCCTAATCTCAGTCGACAACCATTTCCCACCACCCAAACCGTCAAACCGCAACAAGGACGACAACAACTCATGATTTACACGGATCTCGTCATTGACAGCGTGGTTGGAAATCAAGAAAAAGGTTTTTTACGTGCCATTGATGCTGGCAATACCGATCATCAGTTTGATACCACGCAACGGATGTATTTTCCTCTTGGCAAAACCATCTTTGACAGCATTGCCATTGACATTCAAACAGCGAATGGACAGCCGGCTCCTTTCAAACAAGGCAGTACCATCATTACCCTTCAACTCTCCAGAAAAAGTCAACGGACATGACGTCAGGGTTGTGAACTTTTTTATTTTAATTAAAAAAAGAGTTGATGTTTTTTTACAAATGGTGGTCTGTATTCTTTGCCACGCTGGGTGGGGCGCTCCTATTTACAATTGAAAAAAGCTATCTACAGTTTGAAAAAATAAAAATTGAAAAAGAAAGCTATGTACAATTGGAAAAAATAAAAACTAAAAAAAAAAATTAAAAAAGAAAGCTATGTACAATTACAAATGAAAGTCTTCCAGTTCCATACGTAATTGATCAATGTTCTCGGGTAGACAGAAGGTGCGGTTGAATAAGGCTTGAATTTCGGCTCGGGTTTTCTCGTCCACATCCCGGGATCCCACAATAGCACTGCTTTGATGAAGGGTGGGCTTCTTAGGCCCCCAAGGAACAAATTGACTGCCAGTGACCAGGGTGGCGGCATTCTCATTGACTTGGTAGTAATGGTCCGAGCGGTACCATGATTGACTGGGTATGTCAAACAGGTAGACGGGTTTGCCTTGATCCATAGCCAATTGCACAGTCCAACCAGTGCCTCCTTTCACGCGTTTATGATCCGGTTCCAAGATGCCAAAGGCATAGATGGTATGGGCTTTTTTGGCCAATTGATAATTACGTTGCAGCAATTGCAAGGTGTAAAAATGACTGGGCATTTGTTTGCCTAGTTTCTCCGCTGCCTGGTGAAGATGGGGGTTGGCCAGCATCAGGACTTCCACCGTAGAAGGGGTGATGAAAGTGGATCGAGGATGGTTCGGGGGGACGAGGACTTCTAGTTGCATCCCAAAGTGTTTGGCCTGTTCTTCCACGAGGGCATCCGTACCTTTGGCTCCCCCTGTGTAGACCACATGGCCATGACCCACTTGCAGTTCCAAGGCACCGAGATCTTGTTCTCCAATCATGTTGATGTTGGGGGGCATTTAAATACGTAGCCGGTGTCTGGGCCTACAATAGCTAGAATCTCCGTGGGAGTCAACTCTAAGGCCAAACCGAAATCAATGACGTGGTGCTGTCGGCACTGTTTGAACGTGAATCCCGCTGCTAGACCTCGTTTGACCCGTTCAGCCAAATAGTCTTCGGTGGAAGCAAAGTCGTCTCGGTTGAGATCTTGGTAGTAGTCCATCTACTTAGAATGATAACTCAGGGACCCAGGGAGCTCCTTAAATAGGGACAACGGACCAATGGAAGACAAGAGGTCCTTAGTTGGAGAGGCAAAAGCTGACCAATGGGAAGATAACAAGTCCTTATATGGGTAGGATAAGCTGACCAATGACAGTCAAGGGTCTAAGGTATAAAAAGGCATGGTCGGTAGGGGTGACATCAACCTTGAGTACGATGTCTGTCGATCGGAAGAGAAAATCAACCCATCCCCCAGAGGGGAAGAAGAAGAAGAAGAGCATTCAACATATGACGCCCGTGGACTGTGATCCTGTGGTGTGCGACGTGGTGGAAGACACCCGAGCTGCTGTGGAAGATATGATGAAAGAATTGAATGACATGGTGGAGCAATCACCCCCATCACCTCAATTCACCTTGACGACCGTGTATGATCCTCCCAGTTCAGTGGACACTATGGTATGTCCTTACCATGAGGTGCGTTTGGAGGCCCGAGAATCTCAAAAGGGATGGAAGTATGTGAAATGTCCCATGCAACCGTGTTTGCTGTTTTGTGGTCAAGATAAAGTTCTGGAGTATATGAAAGCCGTGTATAGTCAACCTCATGTAGAAGTGTTGGACATGTGGGGTGGTTTACAATGCTTTTGCCGTGAACCCGCTACGCTTCAACAGAGTCATTCGACCCAGAACCCCGATCGGTTGTTTCTGACTTGTTCCAAGAAAACGTGTGGCTTCTTCCGATGGGCCGATCAACCCTTGGGTTCCAAGTACTGGACGTGGTTTCATGACAACCCTCCCAAAAAAGCCGACCAACAAGCTGAATCTCCCACCCGTGATGCTCAAGGATATCCCAAGAGGGGCTATGACATCCCTGGCCCGCCCCCTCGAGTCCAAAGCAAAGAGGACGTGGAACGAGAACGACCCCTGACAGATTATGAGAAACAATTGTTGCGAGAAATTCAAGAGCTCAAGAACCGTCAAGAAATGATGGTAGCCCCGGCACCACCACCCCCCAAGTACAGTGACAGTGTGGAGAACTGGCAGAAAGGTCTAGAGACCATCAGTTGTGGCCGTCTAGGTCTCTTTTAAATGGTTTAAAAAGGAGTAGGAATAAAATTTTTTATCAATGTCACCATGGAGTCTGTGTGTGATGCGTGGGAGTCTGTCTTGTCCCTGGGGCAATGGCAATGTCATCAAACCCTTTGCCAAGTCTTATATGATCACCAACCCGGGTCTCAAATCCCCATACCCCCTTGTCCCGAGGACACGCATCCTCTCCACCTCTTTGAAGAAACCCATGTCGACCGCAACCTGTATCGATGGGTGGTGTTTGTCTTATGGTTAAAAGCTCACCCAGAGGCATGGCGATGGTATCGAATCATTCAAAAGGCGCATCCCCACACGGTCCCCACCATATCGACCTTATGGGGTGAATGCCAGAACGTATGGCCCCTCGAAAGAAAAAGGTCTCCCAATCATGGTTGAGTCAGTACCACGATCCTCGAGCCCCCGGCAGTTTAGGAGGGGTGCAACGGTTTGCTAAAGCCCATCGTCTCCCTTTGAAAAAAGCTCAACGGGCCTTGGAACGGGATTTGGCCTATACGTTACATAAACCGCGTCGTCGTCGTTTTCCCACCGTCCCCGTGATCGTAGGAGGATTAGATGATCAATGGGTCGCGGATTTAGTGGAAGTGCAACCCTTGGCCAAGTATAATCGGGGCATACGATACTTGTTGACGGTCTTGGATGTGTTGTCCAAGTATGCGTGGGTCCAACCGTTGAAAGACAAAACCGGGGTGGCCTTGGTTCATGCCTTTGACAAGATTTTGAAAGGACGTCACCCGAATCGATTGCAAACGGATCGAGGGAAAGAATTTTATAATCGGACCTTTCAACGATGGCTTGACGAGCAAGGCATTCAACATTTTTCGACCGAAGGGGATGCCAAAGCCAGTGTGGTGGAACGATTTAATCGCACCTTGAAAGAACGGTTGTACCGTTATTTCACCGCGGCCAACACGTTGAAATTTGACGATGTCTTACCCGAGTTGGTGCAAGGCTATAATGCCACCCGTCATCGAAGTATTGGTATGGCCCCTCAAGACGTGACGTGGGACAACGAAGAAGCGGTGTGGAAACGATTGTATGCCAAACGGTTGAAAGACAAGAAAAAACCTAAATTCAAAGTAGGAGATCGTGTCCGTCTCAACAAGATTCATCGTACCTTTGAAAAAGGCTATTTACCCGGTTGGACCGAAGAAGTGTTTGTGGTGCATCGGGTGATCCCGGGCCCTGTGCCCACGTATAAGATTCGCGAATGGGATGAGACCCCCGTCCAAGGTACGTTTTATGAAGAGGATTTACAAAAAGTCCATGTATCCGAGGTGTTTCGCATCGAGAAGGTACTTAAGCGACAAAAAGATCGTTGGTTGGTCAAGTGGAAAGGGTGGCCCGACAAGTACAATAGTTGGATTGCAAGTCAAGACGTCACGTCTCTCCAACCACCCCAGAGGAAAAGCCCACCCAAACGACAACTGAAGACTAAAGAGACAAGCCCACCCAAAAGACGACGCGACTAAAAAATGACGTTGGTGCCCAACTCTTCGTTTTACGTGACGTTGATGAGTCATGCGAGTACCAAAGAGTTTCCTGGGAACAAGAGTCATCATTTCAGAAACCGATTGCCTAAACCCATCCGATTTGTGGGACGAGGATGGATGGTGGGTATGGTGAGTTTATCCTTACCCACCATTCCCGTGATAGCGGAAGAAGGAGGCGTGGGTGATTCCCATCCTCTGTTGTACGTACGATGGCACGAACGGGTGTATGCCCAAGACGATCAAGGCAACGATCGATGGTGGCATCAACGTCGCGAACTCACTGTCTACGGGCGAGATATGAGAAAGGAGATGGCCTCGTCGACGGGATCGCACTTTTTTCATCAACTGGTGTACCGTTACGTGCAAGCCCGTGCCAAACAAACCGAACCCAAAAACAAATGGACCGAGGACAATGGCGTCAAATTATACCCGACGTTTGAATGGACCTCTGAAGGGGATTTGTTGTTGAATACGACCAATGTGGATTACACACGACAAGTGGCACACGTGTCACGGGGCAGATCCTTGGCTCTGAGAATGGGATGGATTGAACAAGTGTCCCCCGGTCAGTATCGATTGGGTCCGAATCTCTTGCAAGAATTTCAAGGCATTTCCACCATTCCCACCCCGACGGATATCCGCGATGCCGCCAACAACCCCATCTTTTGGAAAGTGGAGGGGGATTATCTGAAATTGAGTCTATCGTGCCCTTGGCGGTTTGTGAATTTGAACCAGACCTTTCGTCCCTCGTTGGAATTTCCCTCCACGCGTCCTTTGCACGTGTATTGTGATGTAGGGACCAGCAGTATGGTAGGGGGGCGCATCACCGATCTCTTACGAGAAATCAAGTACCAGCCACAAAACACCACCCACTTTGAACCTCGACATATTCAATATATCCCAGTACGCAACGAAGTGGTGGAAATCGTCGAAACGCAGATGGCCGAAACCAATGGGGATCTGGTGAAATTTGGTGAAGGCCATGCCCTCCTGACCCTTCACTTTAAAAGGGAAGTGGTGGTGTGAAGAAGAAAGACAACATGTCGTTCTACGTGACGTTACCCAGTCATGCCAACCGACGTGAATTTCCCAACAACCAAGCCAATTCCTTCAAGATTCGTTTACCTCAACCGTTACAGCTCACGGGAGGTGGTTGGCAAGTGGGGTTGAGTGCCATTTCCTTACCGGATGCTCGCGTCAATTTGTATGAGTTGGTGCAGAAAGATGGGTACATGATGTCGTCGATCTGGCAGCAAACCTATCCCAAACCGGGCGGCAAAGACGGGGAAATGATCACTCGCATGGGATACGCTCAAACGCTCATCAATGACATTCAACATTTGGATTGGGTGGTGGATGGGGTGAGTTTCATGAAAGCCATCATTACTCACTTGGAACAACAACGTATGGAAATGGCCATTCAAGGGGGTACGTTTTTGAACGATCAAGGCAAACACACCTACGCCAAGTTCAAGTGGGAAGGCGAGGATCTGCTCATCGACAACACCCATGTCTGTCATTGTGGCGACGACACGCCAGGCATTGACATCAATACCAAATTAGCTGTCAAGATGGGATGGTTACGTAAAATTAGCAGTGGATGGATCTTGGGACCCAACTTACAGCAAGACTTCATGGGGGATCAAATCCCCGACATGACCAAGAACAGCGCTTGGAAGGATATCACCGATAAGGAGGGGAACCCGGTCTTTTGGACCGTTCGGTCTGGGTTACTGGATTATTTACAATTGAGTATGAGTTGTGGGTGGCGTTTCACCAACTTGAATGTGGCGTTTCGTTCAGTGGTGGGTGAACCCACACGATCGTTGCACGTGTACTCCGACGTGGCAGGCAGCACGGTGGTGGGCAATCGCGTGACTGATTTGTTACGTGAAATCCAGTACAAGCGTGAAGCACGCGGCAACCTGTATTTTGAACCGTTACACATTCAATACATGTCTCTTCGTAACGAGGTGGTGGAAATGATTCACGTTCAAGTGGCTGAAACGATTGGTGCCGGAGGAGACTTGGTCAAGTTTGGTGAAGGCCATACCATTGTCACGTTACACTTCAAAAAGACATAAAAAAGAGAGACGAGAAGGGAACCCAAATCAATTATGCCTCCGAAACGACGACGACGACGACGACGACGACCACAGCGTCCACAAGAGGGGGAAGGGGTCAACGCGGTGATTGCCGGGATTCCTAAGGCCGCTTGGTCCATCACCAAAGGGGTAGAAAAGTTAGCCAAAAAGAATTACCTAAGATCAACGAAGAAACGTATGGAAGAAATGCGAAGTGGGAAACGCAAACGGTGGGCGGGGGAATCGTTTACGTGCAACCTCATGTGAGTATAAAAAGAAAACAAGGGTTGTGAAAACAAACAAAGATGCCCAAGACAAGAGTGCGTCGAAGAAGAAGAAGAAGGCAACGAGGGGGTCTCTTGCCCCTGGCCGCCCTCATTCCAGCCTTGATTGCTGGAGGGAAAGCCGTGGCGTTGGGTGCCGCAAGTGGTGCCGCGAGTTACGGGGCTAAAAAAGGGTTGGAAGCCGCTTTTCGGAAAAAACGACGATGACGGTATAAAAAGGGGAGTCCCATGAAGCCCAAACAAAAACGTTTATCCCTGGTGAAGAAGGCACCATGCGTGGGGGAAGTTTGACACGATTTCGAACCGACGAGTGGTATGATCAACAAGGCAAAGGAGTGATGACGGATCTGATGCGTGGGGGGTTGCAAGGTCTTATAAGGACGCGAAATCCTTTAAAATTGCCTAGTAATATCAAGAGAGGCTTGGAAACGGGTTTGACACGAGGTATCAAACGCAAAGCCGAAGACGTCCTTAAAAAAGAAATCACCAAACAAGCCAAGAAAGCGTTGAGTCATAAGAACGTGAAAGACGCCGTGCGTGTAGCCACTGCTTTATTTCCCAAACAAACCAAACGTGCACGTGATATTTTGGGAGTGTAAACATGGAACCCGTGCATTCACGACCTCGACGGATTCGTAATAATCGAGGGTTGTCTCAATGGGGTGGACTGTATCCGTTTTGGAAACTCATGCGACGACAACGTGGTGGATGGTTAAGTCCCGAGGTGATGAGAGTCCCCGGGTTTGATTTGAGACAACGTTTAGCACGACGACGACGACGCTATAAAAACCCCTCACGACGACGACGGGGTACCACTCGACGACGTTAAACATGCCTGACGTGAGTACGCAAACCGCCCCGGCTCACGAGCGTTCCGAAGGGACCGTCAACCCTGCCTTACGGATTTTCAAGGTGCCACCGACCGACATTAGCATCAATGCCTATCGCATGGTTACCATCCAACCCACCACCACGGGTATCAATCCTATGGAATTCATCATTCCAGGGTTGGACGATTTTGTGGATTTGGGACGCAGTTACTTTACCATGGAATTGAGTTTGAAAAAGGACGATGCCGGGAACTTGGTGGCCAATCAGAAATTGTGGCCCGTCAATAATTTGGCCCATTCCATCATCAAACAAATTGACTTGCAGTTGAATGGCACGTTGATCAGTCCGCAATCCGACACCTATCATTACAAAGCTTACCTGGAAACCTTGTTGAATTATGACCGAGAAGATGGCAAGACCGTGTTAGGACCCCAAGGATGGTTCAATCAAGTGGATTTCCCACCCGAATGGACTGCCAACAATACCAACACAACAGCGAATGCTGGTGCTGGACATGTAGACTACCAGAATCTCCCTCCCAATCACAAAGGGGCCTTGGGCGCCATGAAAGCTGAAGTGGCCAAGTATGCTGGAGGTGTCACCCACAGTCTAGTGTTTACCCCGCACTTGGAAGTCTTTCACACTGGCAAACTGTTGGTGCCAGGCATAGAAATCAAGATGAAATTTCATTTCAATGGTCCCAGCCTGTTTTTGAATGGAGTGGGTCTAGCTGGCCGATTGATGGAAGGGGATGTGAAACTACGGTTTCATCTCTGTCAACTGCGTTTGAATGACGCCATCTACCAGAGTATATCTAGCAAAAGACACAATGAAGGCCAAGTGGCGGCTTACCCGACCGTCCGCAGTGAAATCCGGACTTTCAGCATGCAAGGCAACCTGGTCCGCTTTGATATCCCGAACCTGTTTCAAACCAGAATACCTGACCGATTGATTGTGGGGTTACTGGACAGCCGCGCCTTCAATGGAGATGTGACCCGAGATCCGTTCTGTTTCCAGAAATTTGGTCTGACCTCCATTAAACAGATTGTCAAAGGAGAAGAGTACCCTTATGAAACCCTCCAGTTAGTGCATGACAATGGCACCCGAGATAATCTAGGCTACTTCCGTTTTCTGCAAGCCAGTGGTGCTTGGTGTAAAAAGAAAGGCAACATGGTAGAACTGTTGGATTGGGGCGAAGATAAAAATTGTACCTTGTACATGTTTGACAATGTGGCCAATGGATGTGCTGACAGTCAAAACCTCAACCCCAAGCAAACGGGCGATTTACAATTGGTGTTGGAATTTGGAGCCGCCCCCAATACCAATATAACCGTACTCGTGTATGGAGAATTTGAGAATTTGCTGGAGATTGACAGGAACGGAGCCGTGTTGTATAACATTTACCAGCACTGATGGAACATGTGGCCTTGAATAATGTACAGTTGGATTATTTAGCTCGAGACGACCCCCAATTGAAACCGGTCTTTTACGGGACAGTGGCCTGTGATCGTTTACCCAAGAGTCCTGTCAAGACCCAACCCCAAGGGTACATTGTGAATACGGACCCACACGATCAACCGGGACAACATTGGTTAGCGGTGTGGACGGATGGAAAGGTGTGTGAAGTCCTGGACAGTTATGCTTTGCCCATGGACACGTACGTGCAAGCTACCCCGTTACGAGATTGGATTGTCCAACATTGGAAGTATGTGGTGACCAATGGCAAGTCCCTCCAAGCCATTTCAAGCAAGAGTTGTGGTGATTACGCCTTGTTGTATTTGAAAGCCAAAGCCCGTGGACGGACCTTGCAAGCGTTTTTAAATGAGTTTTCGGATCATGATTATGTTAGTAATGACCATCAAGCCGGTCAACGCCTTCAACAATTGATTGTAGGTCAAGAAGCCAGATGGTATCAACTGTGTTGTCATCCGTATCATCAATGTAATCATTAAATAAAAAAGTTCGTTGGAAAACGGTGTCGGAGTCGTAGCTCAGTGGGTAGAGCCTTTGGATCCCCCGAAAAAAAAAATAGGTGTAGGGGGATTGTGCGTGGGTTCGAGTCCCCCCGATTCCAATAAAAAGGTGCCTTTTTTTTTTCTAAGGGTAGTTCGTCATCATCATGCAAACGGGGAAACCGTTTCGTTTTCATACCCCCTCCTCTATCTTGGTGGTGGGTCCTTCGGGATGTGGGAAAACCGCGTTTACGGAAAAACTCTTGGTAGACAACCCGGATTTGTTTGAAACCCCACCGACCCAAATGCATTATTGTTATGGGGCCTGGCAAGATCGATTTCGAGGCATGCAAGATCAAGGGGTGGTGTTTCACGAAGGGATTCCCGATCATGAGGCCTTAGTGCAATGGTTTCCTGAAGGACATGGGGTCCTGGTCTTGGATGATTTAATGGATGAAGGCAGTCACGATAAACGCGTGTTGGATTTATTCACCAAACATTCGCATCATCAAGGGGTGACCGTCCTATACTTGTGCCAAGACATGTTTCCCGTGGGTCGCTATGCTAAAAGTATTTCCCGCAATGCCCATTACATTGTGGCGTTCAAGAACCCCCGAGATCAATTAGGGGTACGCAATGTCATGCTTCAATCGTTTCCGACCACTTGGAAAGACACGCTGGAGACGTTTCATCAAGCCACCACACGACCGTATGGGTATTTGGTCTTGGATTTACATCCGGCCTCGTCCGATCAACAACGTGTGTTGAGTCACCTGTTAAAAGACGAAGGATGGACTCGCACCTATCAAAAACGACTATAAAGGCACCCCTTTGGAACAGGTAAAAAGAGAAAAGCAACCATGGCCGATGATGACCGTCAACCTCCGCAATCGTACGATACCGTGTCCCCTGCGGGGGTGGGGGCGGCCAGTGGTAATCAAATGTCCACAAGCGCCTGGCAAGATTTGTATTTCACGGGAGACCAAGGCCTTCTCGACGTCGCCATGGAGGAAATGGAAGCCGAGCCCCTCTTTCAGTTTATGGAAGCTCTCCCCATTACCGGTAGAGATGGTGCACCCCCTGCCCAGGCCTCTTCCCCTGCTGGGGTAGGAAGTCCAGGAAGTCAATCCTACCGTAGCATACACACTACCCCGGAGTCTTCTGGTGCTCGAACCCCTGCGAGTCCTCCTAGCGTACCTTTGGCAGCGGGTGCTCGAACAGCAGCGGGTGCTGGGGGTAATGGTAATGGACGTGGTGGTGGACGTGGTGGACGTGGTGGTGGACGTGGTGGTGGTGGACGCGGTGGTGGAAGCGGTCGTGGTGGTGGTGGTGGTGGTGGTGGTGGACGTGGTGCTGGTGGTGGTGGTGCTGGTGGTGCTGGTGGTGGTGGTGGAGGTGCTGGTGGTGCTGGTGCTGGTGGTGCTGGTGGTGCTGGTGGTGGTGGAGGTGGTGGTGGTGGAGGTGGTGGCGGTGGTGGTGGTGGTGGTGGGGGTCGTCGTGGACGACGACCGAGACGAATACGAGGACGACGACGAAATACCCCCACTTCCCCTTTGACACCTGCCTCCAATCCAGCTACCCCTCGAGGATCTTGGACGTCTGGGAGTTCTGGCAGACAGCCTCGTACCTTGCGTCAAGCGGATTTACAACGACGTTTACGTATGCTGTTACAAGATCAAGAACAGTTGGCCCAAGGACGTGAAATTGCTAATGTCACCATGACCAATAGCATTGTGACCAGTTATAAACAAGGAGGAGCACCGAGCGTACAAACCTCGTCGTCCCGTGTTTCGCCGTGAGGATGAAAACTGTCGTGTCGTTATTGAATGGATCGAAACAGCATGGTCTTCCCTTCCCCCCGGAATTATTACAACGCATGGATTCCTTGTATGCCTTTTATCATCAACAATGGTGGTGTTATCGAAAAATGTTGAATCATTACAGGTGTATCAATGCCTTGTTCAATGGTATGGCCTTACTCCTGATGGCTGCCGGTATGATTGCGGGCCCCCTTTTGGAAAACAGTACATTGGTAGCCTGTTTGGCGGCGGTGGGGACCGTGGTCAAAGGATGGAATGATTTTAAACAATACCGATTTAAAGTGACCATGAGTCGATTTGCGTTTACCACCTATGCCAAAGCCTTGACCGAATTGAAAACCCATGTGCGGGGTATTCCCTTGGAGGATCTGGAACGATTTTTAATCAAGATGCAAACCTTGGATGATACCATTGTGGATTTCACCCCTCCGTTACCCAAACGATGTGTCCAAGATTACCACCGTCATTTTGTGTACCAACCCTTGGAAGCCCTAGGCTATGTAGATGGATGTCCTCGTCCCTTGAGACCCAAAGACTATTGGATCCATAAAAAGCCGCTCCCTCCTAGTCCCACACTCTTAGAACCATGGCCGTCCAACGACGACGACGCAGAAAAAGGAAACAAAGAGGAGGGGCTTTAATGCGTCGCAAACCCCGTTTGGTGGATAAAATTGCCCATGGCATGAGTATGTTTCTATCAGGCCCAGCACCTGGGTTTGGACTGGCTTTAGGCAAATTAGGTGGCCAAGCCTTGAAAGGCATTACCGATAATGTACAACATTACCGACGACAACGAGGTGGGGGTTGGTGGCAAGATTTCAAACGCAATACCCGTCAAGGCTATAAAGAGTCGCGAGACGCCATCAAACAAGACAAAGCCCTTCAACGTCTATTGACGGGTCGACCATGGTGAGGAGGAGAAGACGACGACGCCACCGTCAACGAGGCGGTTTTTTAAATCTATTGGTGCCCGCTATGGCAGGATTGGGGAAAGCCGTGGCCTTGGAAACGGATAAACGTATAAAACGCACGATTCAAAAAGCCAATCAACGGTATCGTCGTCGTCACCGATAAAGGATGCAACGTCTTCGACGTCAATTACCGTTTTTACGGTCCATGTTACAAGAAGCCAATGGTTCCAAACGTCAAGAGTTGTTACAACATGCCAATGCCGATCAAATCAATGCTGTGAGTGAACTGGTGTTGAACTTTTTAAAAAACAAGATTCCTGTGACCCCACCCATGCTGGCTAAACTTCAACCCTATAAAAAGGTACTACGTGATTTGGGACGTCGTCGACATTCCGTCAAAAAACGTCGTCAGTGGTTAATCCAACAAAAAGGACGTGGGTTGTTTCAAGGACTTCACGAGGTGTTATGTCAATGTGTTCGTTAACGTGTTAAGACATGGAAAGACTCTTATTGGAAGCATAAATATCACCTGTTGTGACAGCTGTCGTGCATTGGAAGACCTTTGCCCCCGACCATGGACGAGGTCTACATGATTCCCCACAAGGACTTGGAACAACTCATTCAATATTACAAAGGAGAACTCACCGAAAATGCCTTGTTGAACAAAGCCGCGACGCTCGCCGCCAAAAAACATGTCTTGTTAGCCAACCCTCAATTACCCCCAGCCCTGGTTAATGCTCAAACCAAACCGTTGAGTCAACAATTAATCAAGTTAACCAAACGCATTCGTCAATTTCCTGGCGGGGTGGGGGTTGGTGCCCCGGGTGCCCCGGGTGGTCCGCCAGGTGAAGAAGGCGAGGAAGAGACCGGGGATTTGGTGACGGGACCTGTGGAACAATGGTTGAAGCGCATGATAAAAGGCAGCCCGTCGACTCCCAAACCACCCATTACCCCTGCAACCAAGAAAGGCAAAGGAGCAGCCACTACCAGTAAGATTGTCAAGAAAGGGAGCCCATCCACCAGTCGAGGGGATACCCGGTCGCGTTTAGAAGCCATTCGAGAACAGCGCAAGACCTTGGAAAAAAAGTTAGCCGAGAGTCGCAAAGGCAAAGGACCCGCTCGTGAAGTGGAACGATTGAAACCTTTACCCGGTTGGGAAGATTGGGCTCGTGGCAAAAAGTTACGACGTCGATTGGATTACGACAGTGACTAAAACATGCCCACCAAGAGAAAAAGGGGTATCAAACGGAAACGCCCCCAACGAGGAGGAGCCTTGGATGTGCAAAAATGGATTGCGAAAACCGGCAAAGAATTTCATTGGCCTGGTTATCAGTACATGGGCCCTGGCACCCATTTGGCTAAACGTCTGAAACGGGGGGATCCCGGCATCAATCGCTTGGACCAGATTGCTAAGCAACACGACATTGATTACAGTCGTGCCAAGAATTTGCAAGATAAATGGAAAGCCGATACCAAGATGATCCAAGCCATTGATCGATTACCCGGCAAGAAAAACAAGACGGAACGGGTGGTCAAGAAAATCATGCAAGCCAAGAAACGTTTAAAATTGTAAATTTAATGGCAAACCGTTACATGTTGAGTAAAAAATAAAAAAATGAAAATGTCACTGTCTCATTGGTTCATGAGTTGTCTTCAAAACGTTCTACCACAATGTTCTGCCAAATACTAAGACGATTCAATGTTCTGCCAAAATACTGAGACGAGGGTTAAGACACCAAATCATACATCAAATCGACGCCCTCGTTGGGTGACATGTCCTCCACATGAACGAGGTCCTCAGGGGGCACCAATGCCTCCAAATCAAAGGAAGAATCCTCGACATCGTCCATGACCTGCTCCCAATCGTCGGGTGACATGTCTTTCAATAAGTCCTCCAAAAACGAAAGGTCATCCAAGTCACATTCAGGGGGTTCCACGACTTGCATGGTCCCCGCTCTCTTCGCTTTAACTTCTCACCAAACTCCACGACACTTGGGTCGAGCACCAACTCCACCTTCGAGATCCACTTCGAATTCTTCAAAAGCCTCTAGCAGCTTCTCATGGCGAGAGTCCACGTTGAGATGACCCACCTCGAGGTGCGATCTGTTTTATAGTCTCTGGGATCATTCCTCGCAAAGCCTGATGGCCTATCTAGGGAGGGGGGAGGGTGGTCCCCCCACCCTAGTTGGCCCACAATACGTTGCGAGGAATGACTTTTTACCCTATAAAAGCCGAACATCCACCACCAGTGAGTTCATCTGATCATGTCCACTCAAGAAGAAGACGATGTGGCGGGGCCAAGTGGACTACAGATGTCTAGTGATGATGATGAAGCCTATAATGAATTGATGGACCATTTGGAACGGCAACATGCGTTTCAAACCCAACTCCTTCAACAAAGTGGTGCAGGATTGGATACCAATGAAGAGGGTGCCTTCGACTTTGAACTCGAACCTTTTGTGAATCGGAAGAGTGATCGCATGGGGGTACAAGAACGTCATTTCAAGACCCAGTTACGTCAAAGGGGGAACTTGCTTCCAGGCCAAAATATAACCCAAGCTCTCCAAGATGGATTACGTCGAGCCGTCGATCAAGTGTTAACCACCACCCCCGACCTCCACGATCAAGATCGACTCTACTTTACCATAGCATCCGATCGCCTGCACAATAATTTTCAGGGGTGGGGATTACGTGCAGGTGAATGGCGTCGAGACACAGAACGGGTGGAAGCTCTGTTCCAACGTTTAGCCCAAGCCCTCAACAGCAACGAACAATTTGAAATGGATGACTCCTTTCAAGTCTCCATCACTCAAGTTCATCATGCTCCTCAAGGCACCGGCAAACCCCGTCGTGGGAAACCAGGACATCCTACCATGACCATGTTGACAACCAACAAACGGTCGGTCATCCGCATCCAAAATGATGATGAGCTCTGTTGTGCCAGAGCCCTCGTGCTCGCCAAAGCTCGCGTGGACCAGCACCCGAAATACAACAGCATCTGCAAAGGAAGGCCCCTGCAGAGAACCCTAGCTCTGGACCTCCAGAATGAAGCCCAGGTACCCCTCGGTCCTTGCAGCTATGATGCCTTGACCCAATTCAGTCAAGCTCCCTCCCTCACCGGTTACCAGATCATCCTGGTGGATGCACAGCGATCGTTTCACATCACGACGTTTGGACCCCTTTCTGACAAACAACTGATCCTGTTGCACAACAAAGACCATTACGACGTGATCACCAAATTGCCGGGATTTTTCGGGTCCAGTTATGTGTGTGCGGATTGTTGGAAACCCTACAACACCGAGGGACGTCATCGATGTACCAAAACCAAGGTATGCGGAGCCTGTCGACAGAAAGATTGTCCAGACTTTCAATATGCTTACCCCCGACACCTTAAAGCCACTCAACGTTGCGACTCGTGTCATCGGGACTTTTTCGGACCCGCGTGTTTCGAAGCCCATGCCAGCAAGACCCATGCTGGCAAACCCACCACGGGCCTCCAGTCCTCCGTGTGCTCTCAACGACACCGATGCATTGACTGTTATCAACAAAATGTGGGCTTGTCCCGCATTCAACGTCACCTTTGTAAGCACGTGGATTGCCCTTCTTGTCATCAGTACGTCCACGCTGACGACCACCGTTGTTTTATACAAAGAGCCCCCAAACCTCAAGACCAAAAGAAGAGAAAGAGGACCCGTCAAAAAGGTCCTCGCGCCAAACGAGGTGCCGCCGCCGCGGAACCCCATGCCTCCTCCGAGGACGAGGACGAGGAAGACCTGCCTCCCTTACACGTCTTCTTTGATATCGAAGCCATGCAACCCCAGGGAAAACACATTGCCAATCTCGTCGTGGCCGAAACCGAAGACAAGGATGAACCCAAACCTTTCCCAGGTCCCACCTGTATCCGTGACTTTCTGGAATGGTTGGATACCTTGACCAACTATGACACAAGACAAGTCAATGTCATCGCCCATAATTTTCAAGGGTACGATGGGTACTTCATCATCCAAGAATACTATAGTGACAACCGCATCGTCCAACAACTCCGCAACGGATGTAAACTCTTAGAGATCAAACATGACCGCATCCGGTTCATTGATTCCATGAGTTTCTTCCAGATGCCCCTCTCCGCGTTTCCCAAAACCTTTGGTTTGACAGAACTCTGCAAAGGCTATTTCCCCCACAAGTTCAACATACCTAAGCATCAAAACTACGTGGGCATCCTCCCCTCACGCGATTACTACATGCCTGAGAGCATGACACTCGAAGGAAGACAAGCCTTTGAAACCTGGCATCAAGAACAACGCAACCAGGGCGTGGTGTTTCATTTTCAACAAGAGTTATTGGCCTATTGCAGCTCCGATGTACGACTCCTCAAACAAGGATGTCTGACTTTCAAACGCATGTTTGAAGACTTAACAGGCTTCAATCCCTTCGATCACGTCACCATTGCCTCCGCTTGTAATCGAGATTTACGTATGAACCGCATGATCCCCAACAGTATTGCCAGCGAACCCGCCGGTCAGAAGGGGTGGAGAAATAACATCAACCAGTCCATCCCAGCCCTTGAATGGTTAACCTGGTGCGATCACCAACTACGTCAACGCGCCCTCCAAGATCTCAACCCCGACGATCTACTGGCCAGTGCCAATCCAGAGCCTCAGTATATTCAACATGTCCGAAATCAAGGCGAGTATAAGATCCCCGGGACCAACTTCTTTGTGGATGGTTATTGCCCCGACACCCACACCGTCTACGAATTTCAAGGGTGTTTCACCCACGGATGCCCTACCTGTTATCCCCATCGCTACGAAAAACATCCCCGCAACTATGATCGGACGATGCAGGACCTCTATGACGTCACCCAAGACAAAGTCCAAAAGCTTACCGACCAAGGGTACAACGTCATTCAAATGTGGGGATGTCAATGGGACCACCTCCGAGACACCCACCCAGAGATCGACTCCTTCGTCCGGGAACTCAACTTTATCCAACCTCTTGAACCTCGGGATGCTTTCTGTGGAGGTCGTACCAATGCCATCAAACTCTACCATCATATCACCCCTGGCCAAAAAATTCACTACATCGATGTCACCTCCTTGTACCCGTGGGTCAACAAGAAGTCCACCTACCCCAAAGGGCATCCCACCATCTATTGTCAACCGGGTCACACGGACATACACCAGTACTTTGGCCTCATTCAATGCAAAATCCTGCCTCCCCGTGAATTGTACCATCCCTTGCTGCCTTACCGTCATGACAACAAACTGCTCTTTCCCCTCTGTGCCCGTTGTGTGGAAGAAGAAATGGACAAACCTCTTTTGGACAGATCCTATCATTGCCCTCACACCGACGAACAACGCGCCCTCACAAGTACCTGGTGTACCCCAGAACTGTATAAAGCCGTTCAATTGGGGTACCAAGTCCAATACATCTACGAAGCCTGGCATTTTAAAGAAACCTGTGAGGGCCTCTTCGCCGATTATGTCAACACCTGGTTGAAAATCAAACAAGAAGCTAGTGGGTGGCCTAAGGACGACATGACAGAAGAAGAAAAGCAACGTTACATCGAACAGTACTTCCTGCATGAAGGCATCCAGTTGGAGTACCACAAGATCGAATACAACCCGGGCCTGCGTACCCTAGCTAAGCTCATGCTCAACTCCATGTGGGGCAAGTTTGGACAACGCCTCAACAAGACCCAAATTCAAACCTTTGATGATCCTCATGCCTTCCACCAGTTTTTGGACAATGATTCCTTGGACGTCCGTCACGTTGCCGTTATCAATCATGATATGGTGGAGATCCACTACCAAAAACAAAAAGAGGACATCCGCGTCTCACCCAACCTCAACATTTTTGTGGCCTGCTTCACCACCTGCCACGCCCGCCTTAAATTGTATGACGCCCTGGAAGACTTAGGGGAAAGAGTCCTCTACTTTGACACCGACTCCGTCATCTACCTGGAGGAAACACCCACTCAATTCCAACCTGTATTGGGTTCCTATCTTGGGGACTTCGCCTCCGAATTAGATGATAAAGAATACATTCAAGAATTTGTCAGTGGAGGACCCAAGAACTATGGGTATACTACGAATAAAGGAAAAGTGGAATGCAAGGTCAGAGGCTTCCGACTCAACAGTGAAGGACACACTCAACTCAATTATGACGTCATGCGTCAAAATGTCCAGGACGAAATCCAGAAACCCCTTCCCAAACCACGGGAAATCCAAGTCACGAAAACTTATCAAATTGTTCGCAACCCAACAAACTACACCTTGCTCACTGAACCCCAACATAAATGGTACAAGTTGGTCTATGACAAACGAGTCATTGATCACAACACCTTCAAGACGTACCCCTATGGCTACCAGTGAAAGCCCCAACAAGATCGTCGATTGTAATGAACATTTAAGGAACACTTATCAAATAGGAACTCAAAGGAAACCACAGTTATTGTAAACAAAGCAATAAAATGTGATTTATTCATTTTGTCTTGTTTTCCGGTTACCCACGTTCCAAAAATTGGACTTTGGACTTTGAGCCCGCGTTTTCTCAGCGGTTTTACTTCCCCTTGAGCCCGCGATCCTTTTTTCACACTCGTCAGCGGTTTCCCATCCTAAAACACGTGACTTCCGGTTGTATGAGCCCGCGATCCCTTTTTTACCCACTGGTCAGCGGGTTTTTCCACCGGAAGTTCCTCTGGTCACGTGATCGCTCTCGACCAATCAGAAGCCTCCATATGCCACATACGGGCCCCCTTTACTACTAGCGTATAACTGGGAGAACCTCCCACGGGCTGTAAACTGTTTGCATTCGATCTCGGTCAACTAGGAAATATTTAATTTTGCTTCGAATGCGCTATTTTGTGATTTGAAGTTTGGCAGGCTTTTATTTGCGTTGCAGTGCTGCGTTTACTTAGCCGTGGTACAATACAACCACATCAGACATTAAACATAAGACGAATTCGGGGCCGCAGTGAACGCAACTTGAGTTATCACCTGAGTTCGCAGCATTTAGCGGCGGCCCCGACGCCAAACGTAGCAGAGCTAGTAGCTTCTGGTGTGTTCCGTCCACAACCATAGTTTTTGCGCCGGTTCGAACACACTTTCCAAGGAAAAAACACTCGTGTTTATGTCGACCGAGGCGCGTTGTCAGAGGGTCTATTATAGGGGGTCGCACATTCCGCAATCCGCCTTATTTTCTCCTACCTAGACCGCAAACCGCTTTAGTTTTCTCCTCAAGACCGAAACCGCCCTTATGGCAGAAAGAGAATCGCAATAACGATCTTTTTAGCGGACCCAGCGCGCTAGCGCGACAGCGGAGCTCCATTGCTAAGGAAATTTGGTAACCTATCAAGCCAAGAAATTTTGGTAGTGAAGTAAAAGTCACGTGACCGTCCGTCTGTCCGCACCACAGGTTTACCAATACACTTCATACACTGGATATAACCCTGTGCTGAATCCCGTGTGTTTTTGGCGCGAAATCGCATGTTGACCCGCGTTGTAGCAAAACAAGCAAAGACAACAAAAGTCATAAACAAATTTGTTAATGGTAAAAAAAGTTCAAAAGAATACTCAGTTGTCTTTTTGGTGGAAGGAGAAAAGTTCAATTAACAAAGGCGAAAAAAATTAGGCGATAAAGTTCAGGCGAAAAGTTCACATTTGCCTCGTCGGTTCTGTTCGAACTCGGTCTGCACACCGCTAGAGTTTGGTTTTTTCTGTTCATAACAATGGTTTTTACGGCGTTCCGAACACATTTTGCCGGGAAAAACACCAGCATTTTCATGCTGATAGGCAGCTTGTCACGAAGAAAGAAATATGTAGTAAAATGACAATAAACGCTTATGACCATAAACGCTTATGGTCTAGTGGACTGATATCCAGTTTCAGACGCCTACGTCCCGGGTTCGACTCTCAGCGAGGGTAGGAATTTTTTCTTTTTTTTATTTATTTATTTAACGACTTGAATGAGAGTATTTTCACAAATTAATAGCTGCTAGCAAGGAAAAAAACAAAAAAAGAAAACAAAAACAAAAACAAACAAACAAAACAAAAAGGGGGGCTCCGCTATTAGGCTTGGCTAAATCTATATATTACGGTAGTTTACATATTTTTACCGTCTGTTCGGTATAATAATCGTACTTCTGCTTACAATGATCACGAGATCTTAAGCGTAAAACATCTTTTCTCAAATTCTTTTCAATAACTTGCGAACAAATAGTGTCAATAGTTTTGACATCCAGTGGGCAGTTCACCGAACCCAAAGATTGCACGGTGTTTAGTTCAAATTTAGAGGGTTTGGTGTGCTCCTGTGGTCTTTCTGAGATGAACTTAGTGACAACACAGGCTTGTTCACCTTAGATTAACTTTATCATGATATGTTTGCAGCACAGCTTAGTGGATGTGCGCCAGGTGAGTTATTCGTAACCTCATGGTGGCCGCCCACGGTTTCGAAGCCTAACAAGCTGGTCCAGCAGTGTAAATGCGTTATTTGAGGGTAATATACTGGAAGCAGTTTCTTTGTTTAGGAACAACACTGCGCACACTTATGTCGTGAAAAGGTTGTTGTTGTTGTTGTGCATTACAAAGTGTTATCGTTCAATTGTCTCGCGATATAGTTACTTGTGATGAGAATCACCACACTTCCGGTCTTTCTGTACCGGCAGGGGCGTAGCCAGCCATTTTTTTTTTGGCTTTTAGTCAAGGGCGTCATCTGGAGTTGTTGGTCGTTCTCCAGCTGAAGGTTTTCCACCGCCACGTCTAGTTGTCGTACTCGCTCTTGTCGGTCAGATCTTTCTCGTACACCGTATACATCTTATCTTGGACGTCGTTGCTTAATCCTTTAGTTTTGTTAGGAGAAGTTACTGGCCTAGGAAGCGATCCTCCCATGATAAGAACTTGTCATTCATTTCCTGAATTAGATGATCAATAAGAGGGAGATAAACAGCTCCTTGCCAGTAGCACTCTGGGTTTGTGGCTGGGACATTCACCCTGTGTTGCTGCCTTCCGATTGTTCTTGGCATGTTTAGCTCAATCTCAAACTCAGCTGCAATCTGTCTTCCCCGCTCATATACTTTTTTCCAAACCGACGGATCGCCTCTCTCAGCTCTCATGATATTTATTACCACTCTCGCTTCTCGGGCTGCCTTGATGAGATCTACAGCTCTTTCCTTACAACATTGTTGACAAGGCAACTGTGTTGGAAAGGACATGCTCTGCTGCAAATAGAGCAGCAATAAAATCCAACTGCTTGATAGAGCATAAGTAGCCCCTTGCCATTCCATCGCCATCCTGGGACAAGGTCTCGAGCGCCTGAACTACGACTGAGAACGCTGCACCCATCTTGTCTTGCACAAAGTTCTTAAAAAAAATCACCCAAAAACTAGTTCTGTGAAATATGAAAAAAATATTCGTATAATAAATATACCAAGAAAAGTTTGTAAGCCCGGGCTTAGTGGCTTAAAGGGAGCTATGCCCCTGGTACGGAACGAGGCAGCTTTATTCGAAACTTCTCCTTGCGAATGAAATCCTTCGGTGCAGCTCCATCTTATAAAAAAAGGCGACGCATTTTTAACATCGATATCTGACTCAAGATCCACGGCCGCCATCTTCCCATGTGCTCTCACTTGGCTTTGAAGCCTGGCCTATTATCAAATTACCTCCCTGAAGGGGGAGACAGCAAAAAAAACTTCACATTTTCATTTCCTGCCTTACTCTACCCCTAAAAGGCACTCTTTTGTCTAGGGAGAAGCGTCAAGAAAAATAAAGCCACCGCACATATGGGTTGACGCCGCCACTAAACACGCAAGGACCGAAAACCGAGTGATAAAGTTATAGTTTTCCGCAACCGCGCGATAATTTCGTAACCGTAAACCGCCACATTATTACGAATGTAACCGCAAACCGACCCTCAAAATTGACTTCAATGGCCAAACCGCCAGAGTATAATAAACCCTCATGTCATGGACGTGCAAAGACGTAAGAAGAAGAATTAGCATTGAAATTATAATTCTGAATACCGTGGCGCAATTGGTTAGCGCACCTGCCATGAGAGTGGTACCGGTTCAAACCTCAGTTGAGGAGGGAAGTTTCGTCTCTTTTTTTCCTGCCTTTCACGACTTGAATACATCAAAAGTGCAAGAAACAGACGTGTTGAAATATGTTTTCTTTGAAGATAAGGGAAACGAAGAGCTCTATTTACTCCGCCCGCAATTTTAATGTCATGCTATAATTTACTGTCATGTGTGCTCTTAACCTGGTGTTATGTAGGCTACGAGCACTCTCTCTTTCCGCTCAGGGATTGCGTGGGAAACGAACAAGCGAACGGGCGCGGAAACCACCTGCGTCGTCCGTCACGTTTCAAGGCGGCAGGCGATTTCGCGCTCGCTCGCTTGTTCGTTTTCCTCGACTATCCCTGAGTGGAAATAGAGACTGCTCGTTGTCTAGGTGTTATGATGGTTAAAAGCAGGGGGAGGTGGGGTTGAGGGGGTAGGGTGGGACTGCACTGCAGTGGTGTAAAACCCATAGGTTGTCCTGATAAACTTCACCATATTACATCATATTGTTCACGAAACATTCACCAAAGTTCGGGATGACATGTCACTTGTATTCTACCTGAGTGCCCGCGGGAGCTTGTAAATATATAACGCACGCTATGATTGGCCAATACTCGGGGCCGGATTTTCCCGTATTGCCCATGGGCATTATGAGCGATATAAATGCCCGGCTGGAAAAGCGGAAATATAGAAAATGTGAAAGTACATTTGATTCAAATAGTTGCAATGATTTGAAGCTAAATGAAAAGAGACAGTTTCTTTGAAAGTTTTTCTTTTTCTTGTACGATATAAATTTTTTGTGAGAAATAAAACAACTGAGTTTGAATGTTTTCCGGTAAACTGTTTCATTCACCTCAATTCGCCACGGCTCACTTTTCAACTAATAAAGTGTTAGGCACAGCCATATAATAAACTTCTTATTAACTCTAACTAGCTAACTCTCAGTATTTCTTGTACGGACCGAGCTTCGCTCGGTCCGTACCAGAAAGACCTCGGGCAATATTCTCCCAGTACGGCTCTCGCGTTCCTTTAATAAGAAGTAAGTATTCTATGCTTCATGCTAAACTTCCCATGTTACAGAAATGAACTTAAAAGCACCTGTTTACACAATTAGTTATCGTTTTTCCCTTGAATAATGTCATTTTCCGGGTTTGGGCCTTAAAAAGGGTATCAACGTTCAATTTTCTATCCTTAAATAGGGTAGGAACCTTTGCGGCACACACCTATCTTAAACTGACGCGAGTACCCCCTTGGGCCTGAGTGACGCACGGTTGCGCCCTTGTCTTCACCTTATTTTTGTAACTTTCTCAAAAATTTTGTCCTCTTTGTCGTTGTTTCGTTAGTCATACAGATAACACTTTTTTTCTTCAGTTAAGCCCTGTTTAGTGGCCCAAAATCCCCATCTGCCGATGATCCGGTTTGAATAAACATAACACTATTGCTCGCTGATAATAAACAAGCAATTAGCGAAACTTGTTATTAATAACTGGTTTACCCACCAATTCATAGAAAATAATGTCGGCCCTCAATTCTGTGGATCGTTATTAAAAAGTTATAGACACTGAAAAAAAATGAACTTTGTCAGTTTGAAAGCATGTTTAGCTTGTTTTGCAGCATCTTAAATGGAAAACTTGGAACAGGTGCAAATGATATTCAGTTCGAAACAAACTGGGTTCTTCTCCCGCCGAAATGAGAAACTAATCCTTTAGAAATGTAGGCAGCTGTGTTATGCTTTGTTGAAACTTTCTTGAAGGACTGAACTGGATATTCAGCCAATTGCTCTACAAATAGTTCTTTCGAATAAGCGCTCCTTCACCTCTTGGACATGAAGTGCATTATATCTACTCCAGAAATGTTTTTTTTAATCTCAATTTTTCCAATTTTCCGTTATTATTGCCTTTTTTCGTTATATTTTACTCCACGTTAATAAAAATTCATTTCAGTCTATCACTCCTGTTCATCTGTGCTAGATGACATATCAGCATTTAACTACTTTAAACGATTTTTAAAAAGGCAAATAATTGAAAACTAGTTGACAGAGCCAACCTGGCCCTGTTGCTATATGCTATGAAGCACAGCTAAAAATCAGATAAACTAACAGGGTAGAAATGTTTACTGTGTGATAATATTGCTTTTTTTAAACAGAAAATTTTTGTTAGGAGGTATGATCATTGTTTACTGTCACCGTATCCAAACTGCAGAATTTCAAACGACGATTTTTACATATACAACAAGTTAAAATCTGTTTGCAGATCAGTATCTGAGGAGGCGTATTTTGGCTAATTGGTTTTATAGGAAATGACGAATCATAAGCCGGGTGGATATTTCACCTTTACCATAAATAGAGTACTGGTTGCTCTAAGGAGGCAGACGAATTTGCGAGAGAAGGGACACAATTAAACATCAAAAGTCTGCAAAAAACATGAATACAACGACAAATGGATCGAGCTGCTCCACTCAGCTGAATCCAACAGCACAAAAAATTGGAGAAACCTTTGCTTACTGCCTGATCTTTGTCGTTTCGTTGGTCGGGAATTCCTTTATAGCAGTAATTGTTTATAAGACGCAAACAATGCGAAAACCTATTAATTATTTTATCACCAACATGGCCATGTCCGACCTGCTGTTTCCAATATTTTTGTTTCCGCGGAATCTAACAGATCTCTACGTGGACTATCAGTGGCTTATCAGTGGTCCTCTTGGCCAGGCGTTGTGTAAGCTGGTCCACTTCTTAGTGTCTGTCTCCAGTTTGGTGTCTATTCAGAGCCTGATTCTCATAGCAGTGGACCGATTTGGAGCTGTGGTATTTCCTCTCCGTTCTCCAGTCATCAGTTCAAAGCTGTGCCCCTTCTTCATTCTTGCCACGTGGATCGTCACGTTAGCTCTCAGTTCGCCACACGTTTTCGCCCACAAAATCGTTGAATACGCTGATGGAGTCGTGTCTTGTGACATGCAGTGGAGTGAAGCCTTTGGAGAGTCCTCATCTGAAGTAAATTACTTTCTTTCTGGACATGTTGTATTTTTTTACATCCCTACGGCCTTGTTGCTCATACTTTACTCCATCATCGTCATCAAGCTCAAGACACAGAAGATTCCAGGCGAGCAATCAAACAACGCTGAGGAGCAACGTGCCAAAAGAAACAGAAACGTGCTAAAGATGGCCATTGTTATCGTCGTAGGGTTCCTACTGTGCTGGATACCCTTAAGTATGACACACTTACTACTGGTGTTTGAAAGGGATAGATGGTATAATTGTGACATAAGACTCTTCTATGAAATTGTCTATTTTATGGCTGTCTCAAATAGTGCCATCAACCCTTGCATCTGTTTTATTTTTAGTGGGAATTACCGCCAGGGACTTAAAAGACTCCTGAAATGTTTCAACGCAGCGCAACAGTAAATTAAAACCTCGCATTATACAAAAACAAATAAACATAGCGAACGGTTTGAGGAAATCTCATCCGTAAAAATTTTTATTGCTAAAAAGGTAACCATGTTCGTTTATTATTGCTTTCCTTTTACTTGTATGAAAATCGAAATTTATCGAATACTGCAACTGAACTTCACATTCAGAATAAGAAGATTAAGTAGACCAGTTGATTTGTAAGGAATAATACTTCTTTACAAACAGAGACTTGTAATAAATAGCTTATCCTTGAAAAGATAGCAGTTTTTTTCTAAAATTACACCTGGTTTAGGGACCCAAAATCCTCATGCGCCGATAATCATCTGACTAAACAAAAAATAAACGAAACCTATTGACTAAGTCAACGATTCGTAGAAAATAATGTGGTCCCTTTTTATATCTTAAGTCAGTGGATCGTTATTAGAAAGTTATAGAAACTAAAAAAAAATAAATAAATGTTTGTCAGTTTCACGGCATATTTAGCTTGTTTGGTAGCGTCTTAGGTGAAAGCCTTGGAACAGGTGCAAACGTTATTTGTAAACAAAATGCGTTGTTTTACTACCGAAAAAAGAAATTAGTCCTTAAGAAATGCAGCAGTCATGAGTTATATTTGCTTTCAAGTTGAAACTCAGTCTTGAAAGACTGAATTGGATATTCAGCCAATTGCTCTACAAATGGTTCTTTCGAATAAGCGCTCCTTCACCTCTTGGACATGAAGTGCATTATATCTACGCCAGAAATGTTTTTTTTTAATCGCAATCTTTCCAATTTTCCGTTATTATTGCCTTTTTTCGTTATATTTTACTCCACGTTAATAAAAATTCATTTCAGTCTATCACTCCTGTTCATCTGTGCTAGATTACATATCAGCATTTAACTACTTTAAACGATTTTTAAAAAGGCAAATAATTGAAAACTAGTTGACAGAGCCAGCCTGGCCCTGTTGCTATATGCTATGAAGCACAGCTAAAAATCAGATAAACTAACAGGGTAGAAATGTTTACTGTGTGATAATATTGCTTTTTTTAAACAGAAAATTTTTGCTAAGAGGTATGATCATTGTTTACTGTCACCGTATCCAAACTGCAGAATTTGAAACGACGATTTTTACATATACAACAACACTGCACGAAAAGACGGATTTACCGAGCTTTGCAACTGAAGTAAATATGTAGCAAATTTAGGGCTCTAAATTTGTCACAAATTTGCACAGGCGGCATTGTCGAAGCAAAGACACACACTTGCTCCTGCTGAAATTAGGCGCAAATGTAACGTAAACAGGAAGTTTGCATCAGATTGGTGTCAGTTTTGCCACCAAGGTAAATTTTCAAATTTCACTTTTATTTGCTGAAGTTTTGCCACCCTTAAAAATTATACTTTTACGGAGTCCGTAAATCTAAGCAAACACGGTGAAACTCAACTTATTTGCATCAAATTACCATCACTTTTACTTGAGTGGCAAATAAACAAATTTGCATTACTTACTCTCACATTTACTATTATAGCAATTGTGCCTATTTGCACCAACTTTACGCAAAGGTCAAATCAAGAAATTTAGGTTTATTTACCCCATATTTACTAAAGGAGCAAACATACTCATCTCCGAACACGCAAACAAGTGGCGTAAATCAAAGTACTGTCACATTTATTTGAGTAGCAAATAAACAAATTTGGATATCTTACCCTTACATTTGCTATCATTATGGCAATTCTGTTTATTTGCACCAACTTTACACCAAGTCAGCAAATTTAGGTTTATTTACCCCAGAAGAAAATATGGAGCAAATATAACCATTTCCATTTTCGCCAACCTACTTTTTTTTTTATGAAACCCGAAGATTTTCAAGTCACATTTCGTGTACTGTTAATCAGCAAATTTGTCCTAAACAATCCTTTTTGACCTCTGTACCCCTGTGTCAGGACCACAGTCAAACCATGGTCAACCATGTTTTTACCACGGTTGATCATGGTCAGCAACCATGGTCTACCATGATCTGTCAATGGTAGAACCATGGTTTGACCATCGTTAACCATGAACGTTAAATGGCACAAATTCGACCACGGTTGACCATGGTCAAGATAAGCTGCAAAATTATAGACATGAAAAAGACATGGTCAACCATGTATAATCACGGTTGTATAACATGTTTAGCCATGGTCTACCATGGGAAATTACTCAAAACTGAAACCATGAAAAAACATAGTCAACCATAGTAGTAGTAGTATAGGGTCCAAATTATCCTTAAATCGGGAGTTGTTTCTCCTCCAAGATGGCGTCCAAGATGGCGTCGAATCCAAGATGGTGTTCGAGAGGGCACTGGGGTATAAGGATCGGAAGTGACGTCATGATGAACCGGAAGTGAATGGAAAGGCAAAAGTCACGTGATTTGGGGTGGGAAACCGCTGACCAGTGCCGGAAAATGGATCGCAGGCTCAAGGAATGGGCATGATAGGTAAAATGGACTTGAGGAGTAGTATGGCACGTCGATATAGGAATTTTGTAGGGAAAAAAGACCCACCCCTCCAGTTTTATAGGAATTTTGTAGGGAAAAAGACCCACCCCTCCAGTTTGATAGGAATTTGTAGGGAAAAAAGACCCACCCCTCCAGTTTTATAGGAATTTGTAGGGAAAAAAGACCCACCCCTCGAGTTTTTAAACCAATCAATCAGAAACGAGGGTCAGGACGAAGGATCACACGGCAGCAGCAGCAGCAGCGGCGGCGAGCGCGGGCGGCGGCGGCGGCGACACGCGGGGAATGGGGCGCGCGCTTTTAGCGCGCACGCGTAGGGGAAGGGGCTGCAGCACGCTCCAGTTTATACAGCAAGAGGACCGGTTCATTTTTTGAAAAAATCTTTTAATTTTTTTATTTTTTTAATCCCAAAAGTCATTATTTCCCAAAATGGAATGAAGGTTTTCTTGTTGTTTCGCCCATTCTAACCATTTTCTAAAGGTGACACATTTCACCGTGGCACAGTAGCCTCTTTCGTGATGTCCGCAATCTTCTTCGGGTGGTTCTGTGTCTGGATCGAGCAACGATTGAATTTTCTTACATCCCCAATGTTCCAAATTGATGGCCTCAATGCCCAATTTTTTCAACGTGTCCTTAACGGCTTGTCCTCCTTTGTAAGCGACCAAGGGTTGATCGTCTGTTTTGTATTTGTGGTACAACTCTCGGACATCTTGTTCAAAACAAGCGTATGGTTTGGCGTCTTCGGTGGGATCATCGTCAAAAGCTAATCCGTGCACGCGTGCCGTGACGTAGGCCACATGCCATCGATCTCGACTTTGTTTCAACGTCATGGGCATTCGGTATTTGATGTTACCGCACGCAACTTCTTTGACAGCACTCCAGCCTAGTTCGCGACAATAGTATTGGTTCTGAATGTAAAATCCTTCAAAACCAAGGAGGAGACATACTTTGTGAAGTGACTCGGTCGACGGCATCTTGCGGAAGGAAGGGCGAGGCGAGGGGAGTGACGGGTTTTATACTTTTTTTTCTAGGGTGGGGAGTAGAGACACACAATAACAAAACATTTTTCTCTGAAAACAACAACATCGTTTTATTCAATAACGATAAGAACAACAACTTTTTTTCTATTCTTCTATCCAACCCCGTGGCTTATACCAAACAATGGGTGCAGCAGAACCTTGCCCTCGTTGGGCGGGCTTAATACGGGGTGGAGGAAATAACTTTTCTAATTGATGGTACAATTTATCACGACGATCGTGTAAACTCTCTAACGTTTCTTGGCGTCGCTGAGTGGCATCTTCTTCCCCATAGGTCATTTGATCTTGTTTCTTGGGTCGAGGGATGAAAAGTTGATCGATTTGTTCGTCTTGATCTTTGATGGCTTCAATGTTACGTTCGACAATGGCACGTTTTTGCTGGGCTTTTTTAATGGCTTTAGGGTCGCCTTGCTTTTCTGCTTTGGTCAAAGCCTCTTGAGCTCTAGCTCGAAACCCTTCGAATTCACGTTCCATGGTCTCGCGACGTTCCACCGCTTCACGGTACGATCCTGCTAGAGGAGGATGAGTGGTCGACACAGGGTCCTTGCTTCGTGGAGACAAGGGAGGTGGGGGTGGCATGCCTGGTTGAGGAAACATTCTTTCCAGTTGACGATAGCGTTGGATTTGACGTTGTTGTAAGGTGGCACGTCGGTCTTGTCGCCACAAACTCTCGTCGTCTTCTCCATAGGTGTTTTGTTTGTCTTTGTCGGGACGACCCCATTCCAATCCATCTAATTCACTATCTTGCGCCTTGATTTCGTCAATGTTGCGATCAACGATAGCCATTCTTTGCCGAGCTTTTTCGATCCGGGTGGTGTTGCCGGATTTCATGGCCGACGCTAGATCGGCTTCGGCTTCCTTTCGGAACGTCTCCAAATCCTGATCCATGGTTTCCTGTCGTTTGATGGCCTCTTGAAAGGAGTGAGGTATGGCATTCCTAAAAGGGACTTGAGGTGGTGGCGGTGTACGCGACGTTTTGGTCGAACGTGGGGTGTCCTTAAACACGGACTTGATGGTACGCGGTTGTACGTTCTGTAACTGACGTTGGGAGCGACAGTAGTCACTGCCACCTAACCCATAATCAGGGACCGAGGGCGGTAGAGCGCGCCCTTCACTTTCTTTCATGTCCTCCATGATTTTCATCATCTTATCCACGTGTGGAGCATGAGCTAGCTCATCCACCAACAACCGACGTTTCCAAAATTGCGCCATCCCCTCGTCCGCTGCGTGTCCCCCTGCTTGCGTGGTTGTGTCTTCGGGGGGTTTGGGTACCAGGATCATCTCTTTGGCATATTTTTCACTCATCTTGTCAAGGCGTTCAAACCAGCACGCACAAAAGGGAGAAGACGTTTCCCCAACGACAGAAGGAGGGCACGACGTTCGTACAAGGGGGTTTTCAGGCCACTGAGTCGTCGAATCTCTTTTATATGCTTTTTCAAGGGCACCTTGACCTCCGTGGGGATGGGGATCACCCCGTCGTACACGTTGCGGATTAGATCTGTCAAAGCCCGTAATTCCTCGGTACTGGCTTGTTGTATTTGTCTTCCCCATCCATTCGATGTTAAAGTCAGTAAAAAGGGTTGGTGTGTCAGCACTCGCCAAGACGTGTTGCCACGACCTTCCTGTTTCTTGTTGCTTTTCGGTTTTAACACACTACCTAACAACGCGCCTAGACCTGCCACCACAGGAACCATCCCCGCGGCCATCCATCCTTTTTTACCCATCTTGCCTCTCAGTTTTCCTAGGGGAGCCCGCGTCTTTGTCTTGGCTTGTCTTGGGTCGGTCGAGCTGTGAAACCATCGTTGAGTTGTTTGGCAGCTGCCGAAGAAGGGTTAAAGCCTCGATTGGGTGGATAACGACGCCACGCACCTACCGGGGGAGCCATGATTTTTCTTTTCTTTTCTGACAAGGTGACTTCTTCTTTTATAGACGTCGTGGCGGCATACGAATGTTGGGGGTGGCATCCTGCGACGTTGTTGAGGCATCAACGAATTTAACAACATGGGAGCTAAACTCATACCAGCCATCAGAGCTAGAGGGCCGAGGCCTCCTTTTTGAGAGCGTCGTTTTCTGGCACCCACCCGTTTCGTCTTCTTCCTCTGGGGAAACACCAAACCTCCTTTTTGGGATGGACGAGGAAGTTGATAGTAAGTGTTGGGCGGCAGGTGATTGGGTAAGCCAATCATACGCGAATTGCCCGGTAAATCAAACGCTCCGGCTCCTCCTTGTTCTACCAGTCCCGGCACGAGGTTTCCCAACAAGTTGCCCACGGCTTCTGTGGCCAAAGGGGCAAGGGAATACAAAGCCATCTGTTGAGCAAAGGGGCCCAACCCTCCTTTCTGACGTCGAGATGACACCGGCATTTTTTTCTTCTTCTTTTTGTGGCATGTCCAAAAACCACGTGGACTTTTATACCTTTTGTTTGCGAAGAAGTTGTCCTACCAACGTACCCAGTAATGCCAAAGGGGCCGCCGCCGCGGCCCCTCCCAAAGCCGCGGCGCCTGCCAATTTCCCTGTCAAGGTGGTGGGGGTCAGTTTGTTGCGTATTTTCCACAAGCCCCGGTTCACGCTGCGCTCCAAGCGCTGCGGTAAACGGTTGGCGTAAGCGCGTTGGGCGGCCTGGCTTCGTTGAGGTGGGGGTGCTCCACCACGTTGACGTCGTTTTTTCCGACGACGACGGCGTTTGACCAGAGCAGCACGGCCCTTGGTCAAAGGGCTGGCATCTTGAATGTTCACATCGTACTCATCGCCTCGTAAGACAAAATGGGTGCCTGGCATGCCCGGTCCCCAAGGTGCTTGCAACGAACGAGGAAGGCGTCGAAAGGCCGAACGACGAAAGGTGGGTAACACGGTCGTAGTCATGGTGGGTAGACTTCATCATCAGTTCACGTCTTGCTTTTATGTTTTTTTTGGGCCTGTTTGATCACGTGCGATAAAATACCCCCCACCACAGGTGCCATGATCCCAGCTGCCACACCCCCGGCGGCTAACAACCCTCGGCGTGTTTTGTTGGGACGTCCAGGTAACCCTTTTTTGAATAGGTGTCTGGCTTCAAATGTCACTTGTCTCTTTTTTTCCCCGAGAGATTGTTTGAGGGTGGGTCGAGGATGATGTAAACGCCAACGAATCCGACGCGTCGTTTCTTTCCATCGTTCTTGTTGATGCCCCATCCGTCGTTGTAAATCAGCTAATTGTTGAGTCCCAGGGGAACCGGACGGGCGACGGGTGCCTCCTCGTTGCCGTCCCATTACTTGCGTCGACTTCGTTGCGCCGGTTGTAAGACGGTGATGGGGGACGATTCGTCCACCAACAGATGGGTTCGGAATCGAATGGCTTCGTCACTTCGCGGATGATTATCAATCAATAGGTAGCCGTAGGGTTGGGCTGTGGCCTTTTTATAGAGTTCCCAAAACGCTTGACTGTTGCCCATCCAACGATTGCCCAACGCCTTGACGTAACGGGTGTCGGCGGGATTTCGAAATAACACGGTGTAATGGTAATTGCGATTTTGAGTCGCTTGTTCGCGACCTCCCGGATACAGGTTCTGCATCAACGTGATGGCAAACAATTCCAAGTGATGCGTCCCGCGCGTTAACAGTTGGGTGACTTGCGGGGATTGCACCGCTTCTTGCATTAAATCGTCCAGTATCAACATCCCTGGGCGTGCCTCGGGTGGAAACAGGGCTTCCAAGTCGTCGGGTAAGTTGGGATGAAAGATCACTCCCAAGGCTTGAAAGTCATTAAAAATGGGTTGCCAATGGGAACCATAACAATACACGATTTTTTTAAAAAAACAAGGCGATCCATCCGCTCGTCGAAAGTACACGGGGGCATCCCGCACTAAACGGTAGAGCCACGTGGTTTTGCCACTCAGGGAGGGTCCCACAATTTGCATGTTGCAACAAGTAGTACAGGACGTAATCCCCACACACGTCCGTGCTCCATTGTTGGAGGACCTGAGGGTTTTGTTGAAAGGTGTCAAAGCAATTCCAGTGGGGGTAGTAGGTGTCAGGTGTCATGGCATAACTGTCAAAGAACTCCCCTTGCTGGGGTCCCGTCCAAAACAGGCCCACCCAATGTTGGCCTGGCAGATCGATGGGATCGGTGTTGGCAATAGCACATCGCGGGTACGGGGCTTGGCATGGCACTTGATCGGCGCCGTACACATCCAAGAAATAGCGTCGAATATAGGCATCTTGTTGACAGATGTTCCGTAATGTCCAAGTATCGTGCATGGTGTTCTTTTACACACTTCCTAAGGGAATGGGGCCTTGCACGGTGCCACGGTTGTCGACTTCCAACAGATGTTCGTCTGTATTATAGAAAAACAGGGCTTGAAGGGTAGGATTGCCACTGCTAAATCGCAGGCGGATATCCACCAGCATGTGTAGCAAAGGGGTACTGGATTCCCCACCATCTTGGACAGCAGTCAGGTCAAAGGGGACGATGAAGAAACCTTCATCAAAGGTATCGGGATCCAAGAGATAAGCATCTCGTTTGTTTTTGCCAGAAGCATTCAGCAAAAGGTCATAGATCTCATACTTGTGGGTCAGATTCAAACTGGCTTTAGGGACGGGCACCCCATTGGCCGTACATTCCACGGACAGACCATTCATGCGTGTAAAATTAAAAGGATTTTTTCCAAAATCTCCTTGATAACGTTCGTCCTCCACCAAGACCATCCAAAACAACCGCGGGGCTCTTCCTCGAAACACATCATTCAGATCTATTTGGGTCTGATTGGCTGGCAATTGATAGTTGTCACAGCGCATGCGGCGAAACGGGAAGGTCAGGGGGTTGACCACACTGGTGGCTTCCACTTGTTCTTCTATGTACTTCACAATGCTTTCTCTAGGAACGCGGTAAAACACACGGATGAAACATTGAGAGACCAACACTTCAAACGACACTTTGTTACTCGAGGTGGCGGCTTGCCCATTTCCATCATCTTTGTATTTGCGGGCCATCAAAGCAAATTCAGGGGTATTGAATTCAATATCAAATTCCACTTTGGTGTTGGGTGGCACATTCTGTTCAATCTGGGTGAAATTACTGGGAATGGGTGTCACGTTGAATTCATATTCGCCTGTGGTATTCACCAAGTTCTGTTGGCGAGCGATGCCGGAGGCATTTTGGGTAGCAGCATCCTCCAGCTTACCACCCCATTTCTCCATTTGTCCTGCTACATCTCGGTACCATCCTTGACGTTTCAGTTTAGACATTTCGTCCTCGGGTCGGATTCCAACAGAGTTTCAAAATATTGTCGGTAAGCCAAATTCACCCCCGAAGCAGATTCCGTCTCGGCATTGTTGACTTTGCAACGCACTTGACGGATGCAACTGTACCCAAAGTTATTGACGGGTCCAATGATGAATTGGGTGGTGGTGCTGTGATAAGCTGGCGCTTTGGCATCCGCTAGTTTAAACTTGACTTTCAAATGCAGTTCCATTTCCCGCGGGCAGAAAGGGTAAGGCCGATCATCGATCCGAAATTGCAACGGGGTGGACGACGTCGTCAAAGGTTTGATGTCTTCAAACTGCCATTTGTATTCGGTGGCATCGACAGGGCGTTGAGGACGATAGTTGTAAGGTCCTCGATCCTCCTTTAAACTCAAGGTGGTGATGTCCATGGTGCTTGACGTGTGGCGTCGTCTGTGAAAAACATAGCACGTGTCACTCCTTTATATGCTTTTTCTTAGGGTAACCCCTGAAAACAGTGACTTCGACGCGGGCGGCGACGACGTCCCATACCGACTTGGAGTCCCGAAATCACGTCGGGTAACACTCCAATGGGACGTTGACCCGCTCGACGAAACAATCGATTCAAGGTGGTTTGAGGATCCAATATCGACGAGCCTGTGATGTACTTGGATCGTTTCTTCTTCTTCTTCTGTGAACCCGCTCCACGTCCACGTTGGGCTGCTTTCTTTTGAAATCCCATCTTGATCAAATCCCCAATGGGTTCAATGATGGGACCTAAAAATCGCCCTGTCTGTTGTCCCATGCCCATCTGTGGGGAGAACAAAGAAGCTAACAAAGGGAGGATGCCTCCTTCTTGATAGGGATCGGTGCCTGCTTGGTATGTGTTTCCACCAGCGCCTAGTTGGTCAAGCCAGGATACCAACGGTTGCACGCCCCCTTGCTGAGTTGTCTTCTTCCTCTTCTTTTTTTTCCTGGGGGGTGCTTCTTCTTCATCCTTGTGACAAAAGGATTGACGAAATCGTTTCGCAGCTGTACACATGACGTCTTTGCCCACCGAGGTAGCGCCTTGGCCGGCTAGAGCCCACAGGGGGGACCAACCTCCTTCTTGGTAAGGCGGGGTGCCTTCCTTGTACGTCTGACCCCCGGCTTGAAAGGGGGGACTGACGTCCACCCAGTCGTGGAGGGCAAATCGTTTCTTCATCACCATGGTTCTCAATCACGGCAGGGCACGTCGGCGAAAATACAACGTGGCCGTCACTTCACCGCCTTGGAATGGAATGGGACGGCCTAAGTTGTCCCTTATATCGATTTTGATGTCGCGAAATTGCAGTTGACTCAGGGGGTAAAAAATCAAGTGAGAGATGTACACATCTTCCAGGCGTTGTTTCTTGGTGTTGACCCCATGGGTTAAGATGACTTTGGCCATTTGGGATCCTATGTACACCGGTTCGATGATGTCACAATGCACGTAGATGTTTTGAAACGAGTTTTTCGAGATGGTGGCCCAGACACTGGTCTGACTGTGTTTAGCCATGGTATGACTGCGGGTCAATTCCACTTCCGTGGGTCGACCGTTGGCATCGCGTTGCGTGATTTCTACCGTCGGATGACGTTGATCAGAGCGGTAGTAAAAGGGAACGTTCCACGTCTCCCACTCCAAGTAACCCAAGACGCGGGCCAACCAGGCCGGGATGTAAACGGAGAATTCGGCATCGGGAAACGTCCACGTGTAAAATCCTTTCCCATCCAATTCCAGTTTGAGAGAAGCAAAGGACGCTCTGTCGTTCGAAGGGATGTTGGCTTCCATGACGCCCATCCAACCTTCCACCACATCTTGGACGGTCACATACGCACCCGCTGGGAGATACATCGACACATTAAACGTGCTATTGTAATGCACCCGAAACGGTACTTGCCGATCTAGGATGTTGTGCCACGTGTGGGGTAACAACAATTGCACTAAACCCACTTCCCACGAAGAATCCAACTTCCACATTTCGGGGAGACGTAGATGAAACTCTGCGGGGTGGTCGTTAGGGAACACCTCTTTTTGGGCGTTGCTCTCTAAGGTCACACGACGTCCTCCTTGAAAACTCATGCCGAGGGAGGTTAAAGACGTGGGCGTAGGTCCACGATGAAAATACAGCGACAAGCCGACCAGCCCGGTGTAGAATGGAATGCCCCGATTGTCGGCGTTTCTTAAATGCACTCGTAGTTGATTCAAATGGCGGGTGGGAGCCGCCAAGGCGCGAAAATCCAGATGTTGGGGATAGTACACACACGTTTGACCATAGGTCTGACTGGGTAAAGGCACGGTCCCCAAGACGTGACGTTGTCGACCTCCTGTGACACTTAATTCCACAATATCCAGTTCCGCATAACATTTACTGAAATCCACGTTCGACAAGACGATGTCGTTGCCTAACGGGGTCTGCAAGTTGGGTAAGACTTGCAGACGTCCCGTCACCGACGAGGCCCCCACCACTTTGTCTAAACCGTGCGCAAAGCACGCGCTCTTGAGAGGGGCCGCTTGCAATCCCCACCGGCCCGGTTCCAGGCTCACCAACACGAGGGGCGATGTCCCTCGCATGTGGGGAGTAAAGGGGCTGGGGTCTTGAATCCAGGCACCCATGTCAAAGACCGCTTTTCTTTCGAACATGTGCTGAAGTCGTTCGATGGCAATGTTGAGATGAATACGAACACCTCCTAACTGAAAATCTTGCTGGATGATCCCCACATGATCCAAATCTAAGCGCGAGACCACCCAATTGCCTCGCGTCCCAGCCCCCGTGTCAGCATAGACAGTGTTGTGAGCCACGATGCGGGTTTGACCAGGACGGGTGGGATCCGGTTCGAGAAATCCCATGAACAGAGCCAACGATTCCCCCAAGTTGTAATATCCTTGGGACCACATTTCAATGGCATAATGGGTAGTAGGCCGAGTGGGGCTATCTTGGAGTGTCCAGATATACTTGACTTTATCGGCCCCCATCAGTGTCAACGTGGCGTCATTGATGTATTGTTTGATTCGTGGAAACGTGGTTGGTAAACTCCCAAAACCATGGGTGGCGAGATACGTATCGACAAGGTCGCGGCGAAAATAATCCAGTTTAGGGTTGGTCGGAAAGTTCATGTCGGTGGTGCCGGGCGAATCCAAATGTAGTTGTCCATAATGATACTTGCCTCCGGACAAAGTGGGAATGACGGGTACCTTGAGTTGTTCGACCAAATCTTCCAAGACGTGACCTACATGGGTAAAGTGTTTGTGAGGAGACAATTGTAAGGTCCGTAGAGGGGGACCCACTTGAGACAAATCCTTGACATCGTAGTGAAAATCTTGTGGTGATTTAAGAACGGCATTGCCATAGGAATGGGTGTAAACGAGACTCAAGAGAGCCACTTTCCAATCATCACTTAACGTCAGAGGTCTTTCGAGTTCTTGACGAAACGCAGCTCGTACGGTGGTCACCCCTGGTTCCAAAGGATGCGTGCCTTGGTCGGCACTGTTAAAGTACAAGACAAAATCACGTGGGTGGGTTTCACTCATACTGTTTCAACGCTCGGGTGGGAATCCACGAACGATAACTGGGAGCCACTCCTTGCCAATTCACCAACACTTCACGCGAGGGACCCCGTCCCTTGTATTTAAGCTTTTCCTTGACACGCCAATGGTTGGGCCAAGGTTGTACTTTTTGCAGTTGCGGTTCGTAAAAACGACCGGGCACTTTTTCATTTTGCCATGTTTTTAACTTGTAATAATTCACACCATCGTAAAGGGAACGATGACGCGCGCTCACCACGTACACGTCTTGACTAAACGTCCCGCGATAACTCTGAGGTCCACAGGCACCTCGCTTGACGCGTTTCGAGGTACGTACAAAATCTCCCACTCGAAATTGATAAGGGGCCAGAGGGACCGTGGGTTTGTACAGACGACGCCAAATCACCGATGCGTTGTCTGGGGTGACATCCGCGGGAGCCATCTGAGTGGACGAATGAAGGCGGGTGTTGTAGCGTTGCACCAGGTCTGGCAAAGCTTCCAGGTACTTGGGGGTGTTGTGAGCCGTCATGTACTTGTAAGTGAGTTCTTTCAACGTGCGATTAAATCGTTCGACCACCGCTGCTTTGGGTTCCCCTCGAGTCGAATAATGCTGAATGTCATAGTCGTCCAACAATTGTTGCACATGCTTATTGTAAAATTCTTTCCCTTGATCGGTTTGTAAGTAGGTTGGACGACGATCTGGGTGGGTTTCTAACACGTACTGCAATGCATCCCGGACGGCTGTACCTCGTTTACTCTTTAAACCTACTACCCAAGCGTACTTCGACAACACATCGATCACCGTTAACAAATAACGGGTACGTTTGTTGGCTGCAATCAATTGCCGATCTTGCATTTCCACGAGATCTGCTTGCCAGGTACTATCCAAATGAGGATCGACCACCGTTTTGGAACGAGGAAACCGTACACGGCGCGGGCGATGTAATGTGTAGGTCGGTTCGCCTTGCAAATAGCGTAACGTGGTTTTTTTGGGAATGCCCAGGGAACGACCAGCCTCCAAAAGAGATTGGGTGTTCCCACTGAGGGCGTAGGGACTGTCGTCCCCTAGATACAAGTATTCCAACGAGGACGGAGACGACACTTTCATGACACAGATTTTCAATGCAAAATTATGGTTTTTTAATGCAAAATCATGGTTTTTTATAAGCTTGTTTCTTCTCTAACAACGATACACGGGTGGCGTTCAAACGGGCTGGGGCACGAAGATCCACACTGTCACCGGCCACTGGCACGTGCTTGAAACGCGCGCGATACTTTTGAGTATAGGCATCGGGTACAGGTGGTGCAAAGTCGGTGATGGTGTCGTCCAAGGTTTGCATCTTGACCAAAAAGGTATCTTCGTCAAACGGAAGGCCTCGCACGTAATTGCGTAGTTCAGTCAGGGTCTTGGCATAGGTGGTGAAAGCAAAATGACACATGTCCATTTTGATGGGATATTTTTTAAAATCGTTCCATCCTTTGAGAGCCACACCCAAGGCGGCCAAACAAGTGACCCATAAACTGTCTTCCATCAGGGAACCGACCACCATCCCGACGGCAGTCACCACCAGGGCCAAGGCATTCAAGGAAGCGTGAAGCCACTTGAAATGAAAATATCTTTGACGGTAACACCACCATTGAGAATGATAGAAGGCGTACAAGGCATTTAATTCGTACAAGAGGTCGGGTTCCACCGCTGCGGTTTCCAAATGGGTACCCTCTAACAGGGACACAGGGGTCCGAGATGCCATGGTGCTTCTTCTTCTTTTGGGAAAGCTGGGTATCATCTTTCTTAAATGTCTTTTTTGGATTCCGTCAAGGGGTCCAGCGAGGGGTCTAGAGCGGGGGGTGGTGGTGGTGGTGGTGGTGGTACCACCGTGTCTCCCATGTGTTTTCGTTTGGTTTTCTTGGGTTTGGGTTCCTTCACCCCTCCTTTTTTTGGGTCGTCTTCTTCGGCATGTTTCTTGGGAAAAGCGACATCAAAATCATGTGGCCAGGGGATCCCAGTGCTCTTGTAAGCGTATTCAAATTGATCCCACGCTTGACACAATTCCATGGTTTTCATCGATAAGAGTCCTAGGGATGTCATCAACTGAGTTCGAGCGATCAGACTCAATTCGGGGGAACCGGCCACGATCAGGTCAGTCATGCGATTACTAAACTGTAACAAATTGTACCCCAAATTATTCAACAAGTGTTGCAACTGAAGCTCTTCCTTGCCACGGAGCGCCATCCTACACGTCTGGTCTCAACTGCGTCTAAGGGGAAAATGAACGAAAGGGACTGGAGACGGGTTTTTATAGGTGTGGGTGACCCTCCCAAAGAAAAGACAGCAACTTTTTTCAAACAAACTTTTTTTTAATTATCACAGACGTGTGGTGGATAGCATATGTCGCTCTGTGGATCAACAACGGTTTTCTTGTAAGCATATGTACACAAATGTTCATAGCAGGAGGGGGAACTACATCCTCCTCAGTTCGTTAACTCCCTCAGATGTCTAGAGGAATCGTCGTGACGCCGTCCGCTAACACACGTCGTTTCGGGTAGAAATAGCTGAAACCGACGCGAAACTGGGCATACGTCAGCACTTTGTTGTTGAGTACCCGAAAACCTCGGTTTTCCCCGGATTCTGGCTGTCCCCTCTTTAAGACTTTAAGGTACTTGTCCTTGTTAATCGTGTTGTTCTTCTTGCTGATTCCTTTACACGAGTACTTGTCTTTCTCTTGTCCCCAACAATAATAGGTCTTAGAATTGAGTCCAACGAACCCCTGGCCTGACCACTCCACCTTGAAGAGACCAGGCGTGCGCTTGTCGTAGGCTGCGTTTTCTGGGGTATCGTTTCTCGGAAACCATCGGTCTTTGACTCTTTCAAACTCTTCACGTAACTCCAGCTTGACGAGTGCGTCGACGGTGTCTCCGGCTAGGGCCATGTAGAGACTGTCCGTGTCCATTTCCAACAACTCGAAATCAGCACGATCGAGAAAACGATCGACGCAATGGTAATAGAATTCTAACATACGCAATTTAGCGTATTGATAGACAAAAAAGCCTATCTGTATCGGTAAGTTCATCTTGATACGTTTCTTGGCTGACTTGAGCTCATACACCCCATCATCGATTTCTTCCAGATCTCGGAACCAATACGAATTGATGGTTCTTGCCACTTTGTTTACATCTTCTTCATACTTGATATCAAGATGACGGGATGAATCCATGATAAAGCGGCCATAAAGTGGGCATTGCCCACCGTCTTGGCTGTTTCGGCCACTACTTGGCTACCCCCTTGATCCCCATTGCGTCTCGCCGTAGACACAAAGTCACCGAAACCGCGAAAGCAGGGTTTGGAACACCACTGCACGGCTTGATGCACTTTGGTGACCACCAACCCCTGCTCTAAATAAAACTGGAGCAGAGGGGTGGCCAGCAAGATCTTGTCCCCACGGTAGCTGCCGAAAAGGCTACGACGCGGGCGGGGCATGCATTCGTTCTCTTGCGCAAACTCCTTCATGTGGGGTCCGATGTCGTCAAGCGAAATATCCACATTCTTGAATATCGGCGTCATTTCATTGAACTAAGACTTGAGGTGGTCAGGAACATGAATGTCGACTTCCACAGCGCCGAAAAACTCGCCGTTTCTCACTTCGTCTAGGAGCTGTGTTTCTGATTTGAGCTTGCCCTTGTGTTGTCTTCCGGGGAAGACTTTGTTCAGGTGTGTTTCAATCTCTGGATTGTGCCTTTTCTCATTGAGCCACTGACACCCCCACTGCACGATGGGTGAGAATCCTATTTCTTGAAGGTAGGTGATGTTCTGGAGAGTCTTCTCATACCAATAGCCGTACGTTTTCCCACGGGTGGGGTGAGGGTCCTCCGGGTCGAAACAGGATGGGCACCCGTGCCAGTAACACCCCATGTATTGGTAGGGGGTGTTACTGGCGGGATCAAATCCGTCGACAGGCAGTTGCCTGTCTCCCAGTCTCTTCTCCGTGTCGTTCAATCTGGTTCTCAGGCTTACTCCACGCTGGTGGGTGACCCAGGCCAGCCATTCGTCGGCTTCTTTCCACGGAAACAAGGGCTGGAATTTCTCTCCCACCTTCTGCCAGTGGGTGTATAACCCCACGGGCATGGGTTGGGACAGCGCCCACAGGTAGAGGGCGTTGGCGTCGTACCCCTCGACTTTCTGGCACAATTTGTCAGGATTGTTCCTGATCTCCGTCTTGCTGGCCTCCGCATACCGTTTAAAGATGATTGCCGGTCCCCCGACCATATTTTATTCGAAAGAGGTTGTACAACTGAGCGGAGTCGAAGACTGAGAGATGGATGCCTTGGTGTTTTAAGAATTGCATCTCAAACTTCATCGCAATTCCCGGCAGGGAAATAAAATTAAAAATGTCTATTTGATGGTCTTTCCAAAACGCTGCCATCTTCTCAAGGGCGTCGATGAAGGGTGTGACGTCAAGATTATTGTACCAAATCAAAAAATCGCGCATGGTCTTCATCTTCTTCTCGCGCCACACTTCTTGACAATAGCTGTATTCCTCCTCGGAGATGTTCGTGTTCTTGAGTGAGGAATAAAAGGCGCTGTGAGGTGGAAGTTTTGGGTCTTCCAATTTCTCCAAACTATCCATCCACTCATATGGGAAGAACCCCTTGTTTTCGGTGCACCCTTACGCTTTAAGAAAACCGGCGTAACTGCTCCCAGCAGCGAGAAAGTTACTGACATCCAAAAATGTCAGTTTGGATGATTTTAACGAAAGGTACGATTGGTTCCTTTTGATTGTAAATTGAACGCCGCCATTTCTCACCAAGTAAGGAATCAGGAAACGTTTTAAAACGTTCATATCGTATTGTCCGCTGTGAAAGCCAATCACAGTGAGGGAACGTAAATGTTCATCAAGCTCTTGTATCAAGCGTTCAGCTTTTGTCTTGACTCTGGAAGGTTTTTCTGGAGTTATTGGTGTTTCCACCTCCCCTTCATCTTCTTCCTCATCCACAATATCATCATCACCATCTGCTTCCATGTCTTGCTGTGGGTCAGGTCGCAATCTTTCTCGAATTATTGCCCTCAGCTCTGCATATCTAGCCTGCTCAAGTTCATAAGCGGCGTCGCTTATGAACTTGAGATACGTTACAAGCTCTTTCACCAGCTCTTCGCCATCCTTCTCCTGATCTCCTTCCACAATGAGACATTTCGGTTCTTTGTAGTGGGGTACATTTGCCGCGACGCTGACACTAAGCAATTTATGCTCAGCTGTATACTCTAATTTCCGTTTCTTCGTGGGTAGTGTTGTCGATTTCGGATAAAACACCTCGATGTCAAAGGTAGCGACAAAACGCGAGAACTTCAATTCGTCTGAGACTTGAATCCCCTACTCTTCGAGTTTCTCGAAAACGGTTTTCGAGGGGGTGTACACCCCACCCGGGTAGTCCAGCTTGACCTGGGCTTCGCATGCCCGTTCGTGTCTCATCAGTTTACAATCTTTCTGGAACACTTTCCCACACCTCTCGCAGGTAAACGCCTTCGAATACTTTTTCATGTCTTTGATATAAGAAAAATGTTGTTGACATAAATTCAACTTCATGGCTTGCTCTGTTTCCGCTTTGGAGAGAACTTTAGTCGGGCGATGAAGTAAGGTGGCGATGGGTTTCTGTCCGGGGCCGCGCTGTTCAAGGGTGTACACCAAGGTGTTTATTCCAAACAGTTTATCCAAATAGTACAAATCCGACAGTCTTACACCGTCTTCACTTTGATTCTCGGGGAGTGAGTTGAGATATTCTGCCCGTAACGACTTGGCTTTCTTTTCCAGATTCTTGAGGTGGAATCCTTTATGGCGAGCTAAACAACGAAAATAACATAAATTATCCTCGTAAGGTTTTCCTGTCTGAAAATTCGCTTCTAAGGCGTCAACACCTCTGTTCTCCACAATATATGCAGGCAAACGCTTGCCGCGTCCTATCGGCTGTTCCGTTACTTTGTAAATATGGAGGGCAGCGTTACATAACAAACTGACTCGCCATTTGCTGTTGGGTTTCTGGCGGCGGATGAACTCTTGCCAATCGGTATCTTGAATCTTGTGTAGAAATCTATTCAAGTCCTCCTCGTTGCTGATGAGGATGGGTTCTTCATACAGGAATCCGTTCTGACTAGGGTAGTAATACCTCACTTCACCTGTCTCGGTATTTCGGAGAATAAACCCGAAAGCGATATTGATCTTAAATGCTGTTTTCTGTCGTTTGAAGACATCTTTGATGACTTGATCCACCGCTGTTTCGAGACGGAAGGTGTAGATATCGACGTGTTTTCCGTTCTTGGTTCGAGAGCGAATTTCGCTCCAATGTTGGCGAATACAATTGACAATTTCCTCATCTTCACAGTCATACAGCGTTTCCACATCTGGTGGACATTCCAATGGGTCCTCCCATTGCTGTCCACGGCTACTACACTGGGGTCTATTTCCTCCATGAAATTGGTTTTCGTGGTGAAACAGTTCAGCTGAAGTTTTGAAGCCACTTCGCCCACAGATACCACACGTCCACGTTGGGGTGTGAAGCTTCTGATGTTTTTTTAAATTGGCTTCATACCGAAAGGTCTTTGAACAGAACTGGCACGAATATTGAGTAGGAGATTCGTCAGGAACATCATCCGGATGCTTTTCTCGTTGATGCCGAAGCAAATTACCCTTTCTCGTAAACTTCTTCTCACACGTACCGCATGTAAACTCCCTCATTGTCTAGGTTGAAATGATGAGTTTTGAATCCGGTGACGGCTTTTATACTCTTTTCCTGTCGTCTTCCTATTGGTTTACGGAGTAATTTGATTGACAGGTTGGATAGATTGACGGCTGAGTAGACAATGATTGACAGCTGAGGAAGCATTGATTTCATCGACAACTTTTTAATAGACAATTCATACCTGCGAATAAAAAAGATTGATTTGTATTGAAGTGGGAGATTTTTTTTATGTTATTATTTTTTTTAACATACATTTTTAATTCAAGGAATTTTTTCCTAAGAAAAGAAAGAAAGAAAAAGACACACTCCCGAGCGGGGACTCGAACCCCGAACCTTTCGATTCTTTTTTTTTTCTTGGTTCGCGCAAGGACACTTCGGTTTGGCAGCGTGAACAACTTATTTTTTCACAGCTTTTATTCATCGCTTTACCCCCAACAACCCTCGGCTTTACATACAAAACGATGACAGCAAAGATTTCAGCGAAAAAGTGGGAGATTTTTATCTGTAAAAGCCGCCGAATGGATGTTTTGAAAACAGCGAAAGCTTCACACGAGGTAAGCTTAAGTGTTGTGTTTTGCTGTCGGCTAAAATCGTTTTCTACCCGAAAGACTATTTGATTTATTTTTACTCACTCTCTGTATTTCTTTTTTTCCACAGTCCAAGGATGTGCTGACTGTCACGCGGTGAGATGAGCAAGAAGAAAAACTTTTCTCCGAGAAGAAAGCGAGCGGTTTTTTGAAAACAACAACAAGCAAACCTCCGCGCCAAGTAAGCATCTACTGTCCGCTAAAACATATTTTTTTAACGTGTTGAGCATTTTTTACACAAAAATCAAACTTCAGTACAAAACACATTTATGTTTTTAGTCCTCTTTTGTTTTTCCAATGGCTATTTTTTATCACCTCGAAAGAAAATTGGAACACCGAAGCGGTTCTGTTTAGTTCGCAATGTTTTTCTCATGCCCCGCGTGAAACGTTTCTACCCGAAAGACTATTTTTATTTTTTTTACTCACTCTCTGTATTTCTTTTTTTTTTTTTTTCCACAGTCCAAGGATGTCCTGTCTGTCACGCGGTGAGACGAGAAAGAAGGAAAACTTTTCTCCGAGAAGAAAGCGAGCGGTTTTTTGAAAAACAACAAGCAAACCTCCACACCAAGTAAGCATCTACTGTCAGCTAAAAAATATTTTTTAACGTGTTGAGCATTTTTTTTCACACAAAAAACAAACTTCCGTTCAAAACACATTTATGTTTTTAGTCCTCTTTTTGTTCTTTCCAATGGTTCTATTCTTTTTTATCGCCTCAAAAACCTTTTGCGAACCATTGCGGTTCTGTTTAGCTCGCAATGTTTTTCTCATGCCCCGCGTTCTTGTTGTTGTTGTGAAAATTTTCACTACACCAGAAAATATTTCTTCTTACTTTTGTTTTGCTCTATATTTTAGAATCCAACGATGTCCTGCCTGCAACGTGGTGAGACGAGCAAGAAGAAAAGTATTCCGAGAAAAGATCGGCGCCGTGTCGAATTTTTTTTCCCTGAAACATAGAACTCCAGGGGAAGAAAAGAATGATCATCCAGATCATCATGACAGAGTCCACCAGCTACCTTGACATGAATAAAAAAAACCTTTGTCATCCAAATAAAACCAATCAACTCTCTTTTGTCTTTCAAAAAATTTCAAGCCCAGCTCGATCGCTTTTCTTCTTCGAAAACCCCACCGACTCCCAGCCCCAAAAACAATCACAACCACTCTCGAATAAATTTTCTCCTAGTCCCCTCGACCCGAAAAAAAATTTTCCATGCTTTTCCCAAAAAAAGTTTTTTCCACCCCGACCGGGATTCGAACTCACACTTTTAGGGTCCTCACAGCGCGCGCCTCATCCCCGCGCGCCGCCGCCGCCGCCGCTGCTGCCGTGTGATCCTTCGTCCTGACCCTCGTTTCTGATTGATTGGTTTAAAAAACTCGAGGGGTGGGTCTTTTTTCCCTACAAATTCCTATAAAACTGGAGGGGTGGGTCTTTTTTCCCTACAAATTCCTATAAAACTGGAGGGGTGGGTCTTTTTTCCCTACAAAATTCCTATAAAACTGGAGGGGTGGGTCTTTTTTCCCTACAAAATTCCTATATCGACGTGCCATACTACTCAAGTCCATTTTACCTATCATGCCCATTCCTTGAGCCTGCGATCCATTTTTCCGACACTGGTCAGCGGTTTCCCACCCCAAATCACGTGACTTTTGCCTTTCCATTCACTTCCGGTTCATCATGACGTCACTTCCGATCCTTATACCCCAGTGCCCTCTTGAACACCATCTTGGATTCGACGCCATCTTGGACGCCATCTTGGAGGAGAAACAACTCCCGATTTAAGGATAATTTGGACCCCCATGGTCAACCATGTACCGAGGGATTCACCAAACATGACATATCATGGTCAACTATGTTTTTTTTGCTGGGGGAGGGGGGGGGGGGCAAACCATGACAGAACATGATCAACCATGTTTTCTGGTTAAAAGAAACCATGAAATAACCCAGTCAGATCTTAACAAACCATTTTCATTTAACATGGTCAAGCATATACTTAGATGGAAAACAAAGCACTGCATACGAGCAGATGACAAATCCATCCCATAAAACTTTCTTACATTGTCAATACCTGGGGCATGCTGTGAAAACTGTTACAAAAATGCAGGGAGGAGAAGAGTGCACAAAAATTGTAGAACATTCAATGATTGATAAAGTCTTGAGGAAGTCAATAATCATTGCTACATGCTGAGCTCTGATTTTTTTAATGCTTTAATTAATTAATATCCATACATGACATCTAACAAGACAGAACACCTACAGTAATTCAATGTATGTGGACATGAGAAATATGTTTTACACAGATCAATCAACCAAAACAGTTTACAAGACTTTCAGCCCCTTAATTAAAACTGCACTAGTCAACATCCTCACTTTATAACCACCAGCAGTGCCCATGTTTCCTCCACAGGGCTGTGTTTGGATTGTATCATTTGCAAATGGTAGCCCAATTAAAGTGGGATGATTCACAACACCTGGTGTTACAGTTAGAAAATTAAAAAAATTACCCTGGGGTTGTTCAACTCTGTAGAACCAAAATAAATTTAGGGTTCCTGTAAAAGTTCCAAAAATGCCACATCTCAGTATTATCCCAGTAATAATTTTGTTACACGCAAGTCTGCACTTTTGAGTTTGCAAATCACGTAAAAATGCTATTTTGACTTAATGAAGTCTGAATTTTTTTTTAGATTCATGAAACATAACAACGACTAACAACAACAACAATAACAATAACAATAACAATAATATTAGTGGTAAAAGTAATAATAATAACCTATAAGGGTAAGGCATGTCTTTATTGATCCAGTCATAAATTCACTTTCTTTTCTAGATAGCTTGTTACTGAAAACATTATAAGCCTAGATTCTTTGAAGATGGATTTCCATCCCTGGGGTAGGTTCTGGAATAACATAACTCTTGAATGTCCCATCCATGGGATTTATAATTTATATGAGCAAAATCCCCACTCATGCCTGGAGGGCTGGCTGGGCACTGCTGGGTTCGACTGAAAATGCTACGAAGCAAGCCTCTACAGTCTACAGATGACATTAAAACCCTTATTAACATACTCCTGGATGTCAGAGGCTAAGTGGAGCTGTCTATCAGCCACCAAAACATGTAAGAAAAGCCTCTGCTACCCAGTGTACAATTAATTTTGTAACCTTGTTCCAAAAGAACATGTTCTTAAAACTGACAATTACAATTTTATAATTGTGTTTTCACTGTTCCACACTTAGCTCATTAACTGCCAGTAAATTTTGTTAGGTAATACTGCACTTCCAGCAAAAAAAATTGCATCCACATCAATCAGGGGCCATTAAACTACAATAAAACAAAAACAAATGTGTTGTTAAAACCACTTGAAACCAGCATCATTTTTTCTAACGGTTAGCATTTGTTTAATACCTCCTCTCTAGTCACACCAGTGATATTCACTTTACAGTAGCTAAAAATGTTTTCATATTATAGTTGTATTTGTGCCAGTTAAAATTATCCATAAGCTGCATGACACAAATAACACAGAACGTCTAACACATCCAGCTTTTTTTCATTCATCAAGAATAAAATCATATCACTGTGCACTCTAAGAACTTCAAAATATTTAAAGAGAGGTCTAAAATACAAACACTTCATCACACAAAGTGGGTTAAAATATAAACTAAGAAAACTAAGACTCCCGGCGATATCAATCAATGAAAATCAATAATCAATAAAATCAATAATAATCAATAACAATTAATTGATTGGTATTGGAAATCAATAAAAATCAATGCCTTAAAGTTGAGTGAGTATCGATTTTTATTGATTATCATTGATTATTATTGATTGATATTGATTTTTATTGATTATGAAATTTGTTATTTATCTTCAATAAAAACGCACCATATGAATAACAAACCATTCACTAAACTTTATTTGCTATGCTTTACGTTATTACAAATCAAATGTTTCAAATTTGTAGCACTTTTACTACAGTTTAACTACTAAAAGCTCACTAATTACTAAAACGTTTGATTGTCTCGAAACAAGAACATGTTATTAACTGTTTCTACTTTCTTTAGTCTCAGGTCAAGGCGGCACCCAGCCACTTGCAAGGAGCACTTGTTAAAAGGAGAGATGTTTTTTATTTGCGGTTAACACTGATCAGTCATCGTTTTCATGGGACACCCTTGTCGTGACAGCAAGTCCACACAACTCCAATTTTCGCTTAACCTCCCGAGCTTGATTTTCCTTAAGGTTCAACGTAACTTTAACAGGGACATTTTTCCCTCCACCGCGTCGCCATCTTCCTTTTGGGTCATCCTCTGGAGGCCCTGTCACAATTCTAAGAAATTAATAAATAAAAGTGAGTACAGTGATCGTGACGACACATTTCGATAATTTTTTTTCAAACTTACACAGTAATCTTTTCTTGTAAGGGCCAAAGAGGACTAACAAGCTCGATTTGAGGGTGTCCGAGCTGCCCCCGATCATTGCAAACTTTGAACGCATTCCCACGTTCTCCTCTCTTCTTGAATGCGTGAAATGTTTCCCCGATATTTACATAAAAGGGGCATTCGTGGTAGCCTTTAACTACGCAGCGTACAGATAGTTCAACTTGCTTCGCCATCATTAACATCAACAACAGTCTGAAACAAGTGAAGTCCGGAAACAAGTGTGTTGTGAGAATCCCGTTGGGAATGCCAGGAATTATCAAAACACGGGAAAAACTTGTGCAATCGAATTACCCTGGACACATAAATATCCCGGGATTTATGACGCAAGTCTACGCTACTAAGCGCCATAAAGTTGCGTAATCAATTATTGATTATCTATAAAAATCAATAATAATCAATAGCAATTAAGACGATTTGGTGAGTGAGTATCGATTTTTATTGATTGGTTGAGCCAATCAATAATAATCAATTGATTATTATTGATTATTATTGATTATATTGATTGCAATCAATGATTGATTTTCATTGATTGATATCGCCGGGTAAGACTTCAGCTTACGCGCTTCACAGCGTTCGTGTATTTAAGTTGATCTTGCCTATCAAAAGTCATCATTTTCAAAAGTTATCATCTGTTATTAAAACTTACCTCGTTTTTAAAATGTAAGTGGTCCATATTCACCGTTTTATGAGTCATTTTAAATGATTTTCTCCAAGAAAACGTGAAGAAACTGACCGTTGATCTGCAATGGCGAAATCGAACGATCCCTCTTGTGAACAGCCGCTGACCACGCGCTCACCACGCAGGCTTATCTAGTCACCAGCTCGTTCGCATCCTTTTACTGAAAATGACGCCTGACGGTAACAGTTACATGTTACATATCAGTCTTTTCTTCCCTGTTTAAAGGGTTTATGCTTTACTAGAAAACAAAGAGAAACCATTTAAAGAGATCTATAGATGACAAGAAAAAATTACATCCTATATTCTTGTAAAGCAAGAAAAATATGGAATCCCATTGTGAGAACGAACTTCACTGCGTTGCCACATTGCCACCTCTTTCGACTGAAGTCTGACTCTATTAAAATAGGATGAAACTCGAGCATACTAGAAAGGTAAAGCCAGATTTACAAACAATTAATATTGAATTGGATAAAAATGTATAGCGTATTCCAGTGGCAAAACCGAATCAATTTCAGTAGAATATTTGAATGACAATGTGAAAGATGGTCCAACATAGTTAACCATGGTCACATGAATCAGAATTGTTCAGGATCTGAGAATGATGGCTTTTGTAATCTATCGAGATTTGCCAGTGTCAAACTAGCCGGTTTTCATAATTATTGTATGTTTACTCACAAACTAGTGTTGTCTTTTTTTTGTTTTGCTTTGTTTTGTTTTAATTCAATTCAACCTTACACAAGGTCTTTTGTTAGTTTTAAGAAAACTGTGGATTGACATGATTTTTTAAATCACTTTAATCTGGTTACTACGTTCTTCTCATCACCAAAGCATTTCACGTGTACACCTTAGTCTTAGATACTTGTCAAATAAATATTAAAGATGGTTTACTGTCCAGTTGTGTTGGTATAATTTTGTGAAATAATTTGGTTAAAATTGAATTAGCAAAACATGGTTGAACATGATTTATCATGGTTTCCTGGCGAAATCAAATATCAGTATTTTCACTGCTACAGCTGTGAAAAAGCAATTTTTATAGTTTTCATCCACCATTTGTACATTTTCCTTAATCATACCACAGTGTCAATAAGTTTTCAGAAATTAAATAGTTCAAAAACTAAACCATGGTTGAACATGGTTTAACATAAACTGCTGGGGGAAAATGTCGGGTCTGATGTCATGTTAAGGCTAAAGCATGATCTTTTGATTTTTTATTACCTTTGTTTAGTGCCAAATAGAATAAGATGATATCTTAGTTTGAGGTTTGCTCCAAATAAAAAAATATTATGATAAGTGCTCATTTGACCATGGTTGACAATGTACCATGGTCAACTCTTATTCAGAGACCATGGTCAGACACCATTGCCACAACACTGTCAACCATGGTTGGCAATGAAAAACAATGGTACCATGGTCATCCTGTCGCCGGGGTAAGAAAGTGCACAAGTATATAAATCATGGCTGAAAACGTACTTAAAATGGCGAATTATTTCCCTCCAAACAAATTGCAAATCTTAGTAGTTTTCGTTCTCACATTGGATAATTCAGTCTTGAACGAGGTCAATCAAACGCACTATGGGATTCCAATGGGATAATGATCACGCGCGCGTCATGTTTTCACGCCACACGCAATTTTCGCGCCCGCTCGCGTGTCCTTTGTGCTAATCAACCCCTAGCGGATTTTGGAGGTGGATTCATTAGAAGAACAAAGAAAAATGTTTTCTATGCCAGAGGGACTTTGAATATTACATATCCCAGAATTGCCCAGACATACAATGATTTAAGAACTCCACGATGTTTGAATTAGCAAGGATACACAACATTTGCTTAACATTTTGTCTCAATCTGGTAATTATGTTGCATATTTCACAACATTTTCCTAAATCTTTTCGTCTCAAAATGCTTCTGTTGCATATCCCAAAAGTGCTCAGGCATATGGTGATGCTAGGACTCCAAGCTGAGTCCGCCAGAAAGGATATTCAACATATCTAAAATTTTGCCGCTGAACAGGGTAAGGTTTTTGGCCTCTCTGTCCTGTACAGGGTATATAATTTTATGCAAGTTTGTCCCAAACAGGGTATGAACGCGTCCTAAACAAGGTATGGCTGCACGATTGTCACCGTTGTCACTTATACATAGCCAGTCATAGATCGGAAACCTGACGTTTGCCGCCCAGTCTCTAAAATACTGTAAAATTGTCTCGAACGTGAAGAAAGTGTGCATTTTTTTTTTCAATTGTTCTAAACAGGGACCTAAAATGGAGGGTGTTGTCCTAAACGGGATTGGTATTTTACGGCTTTTTGTCCTAAACAGGGTCAGGGTATCAGATCTTCAGCGGTACCCCTACACCCAAACATGAGTCAAGTACCACCCCCGGAAAACATTATTGCTCTGACAAATGAAATCTGTATCTTTCTTTACCGTTTTCATTCTCTTTCAAATGAGCATTTTCTCACTAAAACCATTTTACAGAAGTGCCAGTCATGAAAGATCAGCATTTTTTGTTTGCAATAGGCTTCACTGACTGCCTAAAGATGACTGCATCTTTGCAGTGGGTTTCCTAAAAATGACCACATTTTGAAAATCCAACAGTGAATACTAGAACAAACAGAAAATGTCAGTCATCTTTTGTCACATTCGATTTGTGACTGCGATGCACGAATTTGGCTAATGAAATTCCTTTCTTCTGACATGTTGCACTTACAAAAGGTTTTTCTCTAGATTTCAAATGAGATCTTGACTTTGGATATTTCTTCCTGGCTTTAAGCTTTTTGTTTTTCACTTATCTTATTCATTGCTTTCAATTTTGAAAAATATGAAACACAGAACTCTTTGTACTAGAATCTGCCAGTCATGAAAGATCAGCATTTTTTGTTTGCAATAGGCTTCACTGACTGCCTAAAGATGACTGCATCTTAGCAGTGGGTTTCCTAAAAATGACCACATTTTGAAAACCCAACAGTGAATACTAAAACAAACAGAAAATGTCACTCATCTTTTGTCACATTCGATTTGTGACTGCGATGCATGAACTTGGCTAATGAAATTCCTTTCTTCTGACATGTTGCACTTAAAAAAGGTTTTTCTCTAGATTTCAAATGAGATCTTGACTTTGGATATTTCTTCCTGGCTTTAAATTTTTTTTTTCACTTATCTTATTCATTGCTTTCAATTTTGATAAGTATGAAACACAGAACTGTTTGTACTAAAATCTGCCAGTCATGAAAGATCAGCATTTTTGTTTGCAATAGGCTTCACTGACTGCCTAAAGATGACTGCATCTTTGCACTGGGTTTCCTAAAAATGACCACATTTTGAAAACCCAACAGTGAATACTAGAACAAACAGAAAATGTCACTCATCTTTTGTCACATTCGATTTGTGACTGCGATGCACGAACTTGGCTAATGAAATTCCTTTCTTCTGACATGTTGCACTTACAAAAGGTTTTTCTCTAGATTTCAAATGAGATCTTGACTTTGGATATTTCTTCCTGGCTTTAAGCTTTTTGTTTTTCACTTATCTTATTCATTGCTTTCAATTTTGAAAAATATGAAACACAGAACTCTTTGTACTAAAATCTGCCAGTCATGAAAGATCAGCATTTTTTGTTTGCAATAGGCTTCACTGACTGCCTAAAGATGACTGCATCTTAGCAGTGGGTTTCCTAAAAATGACCACATTTTGAAAACCCAACAGTGAATACTAAAACAAACAGAAAATGTCACTCATCTTTGTTACATTCGATTTGTGACTGCGATGCATGAACTTGGCTAATGAAATTCCTTTCTTCTGACATGTTGCACTTAAAAAAGGTTTTTCTCTAGATTTCAAATGAGATCTTGACTTTGGATATTTCTTCCTGGCTTTAAGTTTTTTTTTCACTTATCTTATTCATTGCTTTCAATTTTGATAAGTATGAAACACAGAACTGTTTGTACTAAAATCTGCCAGTCATGAAAGATCAGCATTTTTTGTTTGCAATAGGTTTCACTGACTGCCTAAAGATGACTGCATCTTTGCAGTGGGTTTCCTAAAAATGACCACATTTTGGAAACCCAACAGTGAATGCTCAAACAAACAAAAAATGTCACTCATCTTTTGTCACATTCGATTTGTGACTGCGATGCATGAACTTGGCTGATGAAATTCCTTTCTTCTGACATGTTGCACTTAAAAAAGGTTTCTCTAGATTTCAAACGAGATCTTGACTTTGGATATTTCTTCCTGGCTTTAAGTTTTTTTTTTCACTTATCTTGTTCATTGCTTTCAATTTTGATAAGTATGAAACACAGAACTGTTTGTACTAAAATCTGCCAGTCATGAAAGATCAGCATTTTTTGTTTGCAATAGGCTTCACTGACTGCCTAAAGATGACTGCATCTTTGCAGTGGGTTTCCTAAAAATGACCACATTTTGAAAACCCAACAGTGAATACTAGAACAAACAGAAAATGCCATTCATCTTTTGTCACATTTGATTTGTGACTGCGATGCATGAACTTGGCTAATGAAATTCCTTTGTCATGACATGTAATGCACTTACAAAAAGTTTCTCTCTAGATTACACATGAGATCTTGAATTAAGATCTTTCTTCCTGGCTTTAAGCTTTTTTTTTTCACTTATCTTATTCATTGCTTTCAATTTTGAAAAGAGTATGAAACACAGAGTTGTTTGTACTAGAATCTGCCAGTCATGAACGATCAACATTTTTTTGTTTGCAATAGGCTTCACTGACTGCCTAAAGATGACTGCTATGCAAGAGGCAGTGTTGGTATTGTCTCAAAGCGAAAAAAAAATTGTTAATATGACCATTTTTTTTCTTTTCTCTTTGTTTATAGAAATTATTAGTCTTGTTACTGAATGTATTTTTTGGCAGCTTTCAAACCAAACATATTTTGGCTTCCATCCAAACATTAAAACTTGCCAAAAAAATTTACATACACACCATGGCATTAACATAAAGAGGCACGCAGAGTTAGATAATTGGCTTTAAAGTCATTTAACACACCAGGAATGGTGGGTGCACCAACCCACCAGTTTTGAGCCTTTTTATTTACCAACAGATTTTACGAGTTAGCTCAGATCAGGTGCTACATAGAACAATAATCATTTTCAAATGAAGCAGGTGTCATAAAGCCTAAACAAAACAATTACTCTGGTCAATCATAAGACACAGGCAATCAGATGAGCCAATGAGAGCTAGTAGCAAATACAAGTGACCAGTGCCAAGCGTAGGAAAAATGTGTGTGTGCGTTCAACGATTGGTTGTCGTTGCAGTATATGTCCCTAAGTCTACATGTACTTAGGCCCCATTTACATGAGTTATTTCATCCCGGGATGAGTTTCATCCCGGGACAACTTTCGTCCCGAACCCATTTTTGCTCCAAATCATGTAAATACTCACAGGTAAATGACCAGACAACGGGATGAAAGTCACCCCGGGATGAGATGAAAATCATCCCGGGATGAGTTAACTCATGTAACGGGGCCTTAGCCAGGTGACAGTAGTCTAACAAACTGTTTGAAGACAGTATCTTAATACTTGTAAAGGGTTTCCAACCATAGCCTTCTCAAGTTTTCATGGTAAGGTCATTATCATAAATTGTTGTCTTTGTTATTGTTGTTTTTGTTTGTTTTTTTCTTTGCTTTTCATCAACTGCTCAGGGCATGTCAATATGAAGTGAGAAGTGAGAAGTGAGAAGGCTCAGGTTAATCACGAATTCAGCAGCTAAAAGCTGCTATCGCTAAAAGTCGCTGCTTTGAACTTTTTTAATATTCCTATGTTCCTTTTGCCAGTCCGAGACTTCGTTATACAGGCTGTATGCATCCTTAATTCTACTCACCATGGTGGTAGACTAACATTCATGTATTGCTTCAAGAAATTATCCTAGTACAAAGATTTTCTTACCAGAGCTTTCTTTTTTTTAGTCAGGGCCGGGTCATTATCATTAGATTATTTGTTTGTTTGTTTGTTTTGTTTTGCTTTTTACCAACTGCTCTTAATTATGAGTTATCGACATTTATTTCTTGTATCAACAGCAAATGCAAACTGGCAAAAGATGTGTCATCTTGGCAGTCCTGCTCATAAAAATTGTGTCACCTTAAGAGCAGGAATGGTTGCCAGTGCCACAAGGAAACAAATATTCTTCAATCAAGTTTCAATTCTTGCATATTTTTTCTCAAACATTACTGCTGTGAGAGCTGAGAAGACTTTATTACAAAGAGGGACTGGCCTGTATCAGTTAAGTTATGGACTGGCAAAATGAACATAGAAATAAAACTTCTCAAACTCATTCATAATTCATTAAGAGAAAACAAAGGAAATCACAACTGTGACGGTGGTTTGGATACCGGATCTTAATTAGCATAAGATTTCGTGAACTTTTGCTTTGAATTTCTCCAAGAATTATGAATGGTTTGAGAAGCCATATCAAAAACTCGAAAGAGTGTTTCATCAGGTATCCAAACACCTCGAAGTCAGTCAAAAAAACTCAGCTGCGCCTCGTTTTTTCAACCCACCTCTTGGTGTCTGGATATGCTGATGAAACACTCTTTCTCCTGTTTGATATATTACTTCAAATATCTTTCCAAATCACACTTAATGAGTGACAAAGAAAAAACTGCCATCTCAGTGGACAGTCCTTCTAAGAAAGGAAGTGCCTCCATCGTCTCACTTATAATAGAGCAAAAAAGCAAAGCTGAAAACATCGATTTCTTCTTATTGTTTTCTTAGCATCCTCGTTCAATCAGACCTCATAAACAAATTGATGTGGATTAGCTGAGATTTTCTAAATAAATTTTGTATCTAACTTGCCATGCAATGCTGTTTTTCTTACCAAAATTTTGCTTTCATGAAATACTGATCGAAGCCGATCCAAAATAGTGAGAAATGTGTTGTCCCTGTAAGAAAATGTCCAGTTCTTTAAAATATTTACCAGTGCCCCATGAGTGGTAGTTGACAAAGGCAAGAAATCTGAAAAAGACAAGGTTGAGAAGGTCATTTGTGACACTTGTACACTGTAAATCAAATTCACTTAATGAGAATATTAATTTTAACATGGACATGAGTGATGCTTGCATACCCTTTTGTATCCCATTGATAGTAGCCATAATAATGAGGAAGTTGCATCTTGATAAAGTGGTTGAGATCCTTAAGTGGGGTTCAACTGTATACTTAGATACATGTAGTTTGAATTTACAAGAGTAATCTTTAATTGAGGCAGTCATTAAGGTGGTAAAAATAATGTTGACTAATGACATTGACTGTAACAATGAATATCTGCTTTACCAACACACACTTAATAAGACACTCTGTTATACTCAACTGTTCATTGTTTGGACAATCTTTCAACCTTTGGCATTATCCTCTAATATACCAACTGCCAAAAGGGGTTGATTTGCTAAATAACACTCATGCCAGAAAAAAGTTCCCCTTAAAGTTTTGTTTTCAGCCTTGGGCATTATATGCATGTATCAGCTGTTGAAATGGGTTTATGTACTAAAATAATAATAATAATAATAATAATAATAATAATAAACTGTAATAATAACAGCAACAATAACATTATACCTCAAGTTGCTAGGGAACCAATCAGAATACAGTCAAAGCCCTCCCTGTGACCACTCTCGTAAGCGACCAGCTCAAGTTACAACCAACATTGTGAAACCCCATTTGAACATCACCTAAACTCTGTAATCAAAAGTTCTCATAAGCAATCGTTCCCGTAAGCAACAGTGTGACCACTTTTGTGAATTATTGCCTGGATTCTAAGTTCTCGTAAGTGACCGCTCAGTCAACACTTTACAGTGCTGCATGTTGTACGGTTGCCACCAGACAACGGTACAAGAGAGAGAGAGTGTGGAACTTATCAACTCTGCCTCCCACATTTCTTGCATTCTAATTGGCCAGTTGAAACAAAACCCATTGGGAAGTTGTCAGAAAGATGTCAAAAAGTTGTCACAAACTAATGAAAAACTTTGTCTGGTGGCAAGGGTACAGCAAGCAGCACTGTAATAAAACTACTCACTTTTTGGGAAAATTCAGAGTAATACATGGCATAAGCACTAATGGTTCATTGACTTGTACATTCGCGATAATCTTGTATAAAAATTCTTAATATTTTTGATACAGCACTATTGGTGACCATCAACATATGCAGGCTTTATGCTAAAAGCTCTCATAAGCGACCACCCTCTTCTGTTGTACCTCGTGGTCCCTTTAATAAGAGCTCCTTCTCATGAGCGGCCAGCTCTAGCTGCGACCACTTTTCAGAATTCCAGAGGTGGTCGCTGATGAGAGCTTTGACTGTACTGAAACCTGTAATATTCACAGTAGAATATATCTATAAAAGGCAGTCACATGACTTCTTGTGCAATTTGATCATGAGATAAGACTGGCAATATTCCTAGAAAAATTTGTAGTGCTCAAATTTCCATTCAAATGTTGCGGCTTCTTACACAACATGTAAGCCTAAATGAAGTGGCCGGGTATTCTGAAATTGCTCCCAATAGCGTTCCCTTATGTTAGGCCCTTTGGAAAGCCCAAGATGATATCAGTAGGACCAATAGTCAAAAACAAAATAAAGTAGTTTGTCAACTTACCAGTTTCAACAGCGATGCATTTCATCATGGACTGATGAATTCCTTTTCTGTTCGGATGAGATGTGGACATTTTTGCTGATGACCGGGGCTGATGATCCAAGTCGAAACGTCGGCTACCCGTATGTAGCTTCCATTTTGCTAAAACTGCAAAGTGGAAAGGCTATTTTCGTGCGCTGGGTGAACCTGATACACCCGAAAGTTAGAAACAGCACCGTTTTCATTTTACCAGGAACAAGAAACGTACAAAACTATAAAATATAACATGTAGCCATAGCCCTTGCTTTCACAACATCCGCGCCAAAATTCGTCAAGTCCCGCGCGATATTTGCCCGCGATACTTTTGGAAAGGAGTGTGAAGTTTCCGGAGTCCCCCTGGGAAGATCGAAGGAATAGGCGGTATGAATTTGTCAGGTTTAACCTTGATTCTCTCTTCTCGAGAAAAGGATGGGTAACTTTTTTCAAATTGCTACTTTTTGATAGGGATGACATTTAAAATTTCTAAGCAAATTGAGTTTGTGCTTATCGTCCCTCCCCTCCCCTCCTCTCTCTTTTCAAGTTAATTTATTCTGTGGAAGCCGTTATAAAATTATGCTATGCGCGCGCAGCCCTAGCTGGTAGGCGTTTATTTCAAGCCTGAAACAGAAGGACTTCGTTTCATTTCGTAACAAAAAGGTAGAAAATAGCGAGGTTCACGTCGTAAAAGCAGTTCACAGAGGTCAGAATGAAGGACCAGAAGCCGACGGGTCTCTAAGAAACTGTTTCACAATGTTCTGGCGATTCCACGGTTGACACTGGAACGATGGAACCGAACAACCGACCTGGACGGGCAATGAGATGGAAATAAGTGGCGGGGTATTCTGCAGGTAAGCGCAAGTCATGAATACTCAACAAATTGTGCAGTTCCCTATTTACGTTTTAAACAAGTGTTGTTTTGCTGCAACTACAGGACGTGTGAATGAGCGTATGGCCCAAGTGCATGTAATGTTTTTATACAGCATTTGCATGAAACCCCTTCGACTGGCAGGCTAACAGAGATTATTACTTTAAAAGAAAAGTCGCGTTTTAGTGTTGTTAAGCTTTTCATTCAGACTGAATATTACAAAAATAATATTCCTCGGTTGCTGTTGCCAGGCACATGCTCAATATACCGGTAACTATAGTCACTCAATAGAAATTGATATCAGAAATAATAATTATTGATAAATTATCAATTAATTATCATTTTCTGATTGCTAGTAATTGGTTTTGGCAGTCAAACTTATAGAACAATCACTTAAAAAGCCATCTTTAGTGATTTCAGTTGCACAGCTTGCCTTCTTCAAGTGGGGCCAGAGGTCTTGGGACTAATGCACAAGTCATTTGAAACCCCCCCCACCCCCAGGCATGGCCAGGGTAATGAGGGGACTTTCACTTCATATTCACTCCATTTTCGTCCCCCGGTAGACAGGGAACACACAAGAAATCACGGCCTTAGCCTCCCTGGCCAGGGAATTACTCCATGGTCGGCGGTTCTCATTTTCATGCCGCATATTAATTTTGCATACATTATCATCACTCCTTTGATTGAACGATCGAAGCAAATTGCAAAGCGAAGCGATACAAAGCTGCAAATTAAAATGCTCTGTAACTTCTTTCTGCCTTTCCGTAAGGAAAGGTGGGCATACTTTCAATGATACTGTATAGATATTAAAATATTATGCATTTAAACTCACTGACTTGACCTATCGATGAACAAGTTAAGCTATTATCAATGTTAATATTAATGATTAAGTTACGCGTTGTTTTGTGTTGTTTCGATTAGTGTCTAACTGGGGATAGCTTCTTTATGACCTACTTTCATTTTGACAAGAAATACATTTGTTAAGCTTGAGTTATTCTAACTTCAGAAGACTATTGCTAAAACATGAGTTGTAATTTGTTGTGTTCTTGCATTTTCTGACAACAAGATGTAAAATAGAAAGATTATGTTGAAATAGTTGTCTTTTCTTGTCCATGGAGGGGTTTCAAGCGTTGCCACACAATGTTTTCATTTCACGGCTATCATCATATTTGTCATCCCTTGTTACGAGTTGACATTTAAAAGGGAGTACCCTGTTTGTTGGACATACATTTATGGGGGTGGGGAGTTCACCATTCACTTTCCCCTGGGGACCGGGGAATTCACTGGCTTTCATTTGCATAAAAAGTGAATGCCCTGGTCATGCCCGAGGGGTGGGGGGGGGGGGGTCGGGAGTTTTAAATGACAGGTGCATAATAGTCTTTGCCTCAATCTACTGTTTAATTTTGTCTATTGAAATTATTTTGTCTCTATGTTTTGATGTTTATTTTGGAAGGAAGATAGCCCTAAGAAGTGACCTTGTTTTTGATTTGTGTTTTTGTTAAAAGTCTGAACTTCTGGGATCTATGGCAATTAATAACAAGCATTCTTCATTGCTATCAGCAATCTGAATTAATAAAAGTCACAAACCTTTTTCTTCATTGATTCTCACTGATTGCTAAAATCATTTGAAATCATTCATTGATATTGTTTACTCTTGCTTGTTGTTTTGTGACTTTCAAAATTGCTCTTTTAGAAATGTGTCTACTTTAGTTTTTCCCACAGTACCGGCCTCCACTGCAGAGCAAAGTAAATATTTGTGTGCAACTAAAGGCTAATTCACATGCTGTGACTTGTCAGGCCGATTTGTCGGCCACGACAAATCAGGGAGTGAATCAGCGCCTGTGAATGGCAATCCGATGGGGGCGCGACTCCAATCCGACAAGCCGGCCGATTCAGAAAAATCCGTGACCGCTTCACAGATTTTCACGTGTCGGGCCCGATTTTAAGAACGAAAACGCAACCTACAAAAGAAATGGGACAAAACAAATTATATCTGCAGTATTTTAGCTGAAAACAAACTAACTATCTAGCACCTACCATTTTGTTTTCCAAAACGTTTTATAAAAAAGCTTTTACTGTAAAAAAAAATGCATGTGCAGTGCTTGCACTGTACATAAACCAATTCGCTTCCCGATTTATCGTGGCCGACAAGTCACAGCCTTAAAATGCAATAGTATGACATGTATCTTTTGGTCATCATGGTTTAGTTTGACTGTGTTGTGTCTTCACAGAAAAAAAAAGACAACAGCATTGGGCAACAAATTAGTCAAGATGGACAAGAAGAACAAGTGCATGGAAAGCAGGGATTATCTGCTGAACATTAGGTCTTAAAGGCAGACACCAATGATGATTTTAAGATCCAAATTGTTATCTTACAAGTGTAAGTACTATGCACTAGCACAGCTCAGAATGGGACACATTTGACTACAACTACCAGAATCCTTCAGTTTTTCTTTTCTGATTAAGAGTTACCAACATGCCAGCCAGTTGCACGAGCAACACAAACATGTAAGTCCACAATTCTGAAGAAAAAGGCTGAGGGTACAGCTGTAGAAATGGAGTGTTTCTTGCATGCAATGCTGAAGAAAATTGAGAAACAGCGGTCAAACACTTTATGGAAGCCTAAGCGAACTGTCATATAACAGTTGCTGAGTTCAGCAGTGTACATGTACATGTAAGAACATTGTATGTCGTGCTCGATTTAGATGTTTTGACTTACAGTACTCTTATATCTGTTGCACCACTGCAAATCCACCTATTTAGACAGTACAAGTTCGTTGTATGCAACATGCTAACAAAAAGCCTACTGCGCTCATTGTTTTATGTGAATCAAAGCTACATGTACATTTTTATCATGACTGTTGCCGTGACAAAAACAAAACAATTCCAAGATAAAGACAGATAAATTAAAGAGCAATCGAGAAGAGAAATGACCTTTATAATCAAAGGAAATTGCTGCCTCACTGGTCTGAGTAATCGAAGATAGGGAAAGAAAACTACAGTAGGATTAATATTGATATTATACTGTGCCTTGCATGTGACTATGTGCCTTGCATCTTGCACCCTTGGCTCGCTAACAAACATGCCTCACTGACTCACTCATTGTTCATACACCCAAATTAGGTCCATTGTCATTAAGCTTCACTGGGATTACACAATTTTTAATAAGAAAGGAAAAACTAATTTGATTGTGGCAGTTGTAGTTGCAAATGTCCTACAATTGTTAATGAAACAGACTATGCCAATCCAAGAAAAGAATGCAATCCTTATGCTTGCACTGTTCCTGGAGACGCTAAACCCTTTACATTTTCAAATAAAAACTGCTGAACAACAAAAATTGGTTCTAAAGTAGTCAATATTTGGCCTTGTTAATGCAATTCCATAGAAAGCAACCTAATAAGCTACATTGTAGCATGTGTGGGCTGGATTTGGGCCCACACATTTCTTTTGGTTCATTTAGCATGTGTACATGTGCTGTGCCCAGTTCCCTCTTTGATCACAATTTGAAGGTATCGTGGTTGTTGTATTTAAAGTGGCATGTTTGGTTATTTCCTGCGGTTCTCAGGGTGTGTAGGTTGCAGGACCCAAAGATTTGAATGATTTTTAATCATAAAACAAACTACTGGATTTCATTTCATGTACTGAATAAGACTTCTGGGTAAGCTCATTTTGGACTTGTTTTGCTGCATACAACTACCATGATGCACCAATGGCATGTTTATAGAGGGAACTGAACATTCAAAAATTATTCATTTTCATTTGAGTATTCACTAAGATGTTTTCATAATTTTTCAATCAAATCAAGCATAAAATTATGGTTACTAATTGACTGAGGTCAGGCTGAATGGGAAAATATACGGCTCTTGATCTTGGTGCACAAACCTTTGCTTTCCAGTTGTCAACCCCAAGGCCTTCCATCAAATGTTTCCCACCCAGCCTTCTCACTCAGTTAACAGGTCATTGGGATCAGTGTTCATATGAAAAACTAACTGCTCAGCTGCCTACTTTACAGCTCTTGTCATAACATCATTCAAGCATGTAAGTGGAATTTAGCACAGAGTGCTTATTGGAGACACTGTTTTTTTCACTACATTACTACACTAGCCTGATAATAAGCTCTTCCACTGAAATTTAATGTCATTATATATACATGTAATGCATCAGTCAGTTCCAGCAGTGCCCATCCCCCCCCCCCCCCCCCACTCGCAGGCATGAGTGGGGCATTTTTCCTATTGTCCCTCATGGGGCCAGGCATTAGTCTACCCCAGGGCATTTGCCATCCCATGATTTTCATGCCACAGTACTGTAACTTCCTTTTAGTGATAACTTCATTGGGCAAGTTCAATTTAGCTTTGATTACTAGAATAAAGGTAAGCCCAAAAACTAGGAAATTAACATACATGTATTTTTTTTTACCTTACCTGGGGGCATTTGCCAGGTTGTTCTATAAAAATCCTAACGCCCAGGGGTTGACCTGGTGAAGGGGGGAATGGGCACCAGGCAGCTGGAAATGACTGATTCATAATTAATTGCTGCTGGTGCACTTAGTTGTAAGCAGTGAAAAGTGCATTCTGTTGAAGAATCTCTTACCTGTAAGACATTCAGAAAATTGATCAGGGCACATGTACAGTTGCTTAAAACAGGATTAAGCTAACCCAGGGTTAGTATCAGTTTTGAATTCAAGTTTGTAGCTTAGAGCGGTTTTCAATTGAGTGTCGAAAGTAATTCGCGTTTTGCTTTGGTTTTGCTTTACTTCGCTCTGCGATTGGTTAAAAAATCTCGCGCCACTTTCACGACCAATCAGAAGCAAAACTCAAACCAATCGCCACTTGCTCGCACGCGTTTTCCCGCGCTTGGCGCTGGTTACATGTATTTGCTTCGAGTTCTGATTGGTTCATTGGGTAATTTGTGTTTGTTGTGATTGGCTGGGGTAATTACTTTGGTTTTGGTTTTACGACACTCATTTGAAAAGCGCTCTATGATGTGTTCCTGTTGATTCTTTTTGTTCAAACTACAACTAAAAATAAGCAGTGGAAATGGTCTCAAAAAAAGAGATAAAGAATCATTTGTTAAAACTTTTACTCCTGTGTTAGCTGTAACCGGCTTTCAAACAACTATGCAGTTTAGCTCTTGCAAAGCTTTCCAGTGAAACATATGACTCTGCTTTTCCCACCCTTACTTTGTTGATGAAAGTGTCATTAGTTGTGCAATTTTAGTATTCTTACACTTAAGGTGGCAGTTTTTACAAAAGAGAAATTGATTAGTTATGACACTTCTACCTAGTAATGAAAAAATAAGAATTTGTTGGTCACCACTGATTACAATTCAAGAAACTGATCGTTTTGTGTTATAGTGTGCTGTTAGTTTTGTGACCACAAAAATTGATTTGATATTATTGTACATTTGAATTAATAATTGCAAGTAGAACTGTACTTGAAATAGGGAACTTGGGTGCATTAGTTGATATACAAAAACTTTGGTGATAATACATGTATTTAGCCGTTAAAATTATCTTTACGGTCAGCTAAATTAACTGTTGCTTCTAAAAAGACTAACACTCCCTGAAATAAGAATAAATATTGGCATTTTGCTGAACATGCTTTAGAGTACAGTTGTTGTCGAGATTATTGTTAAGTTTTGCCTAAAAGAGCAAGCAAATGTGACCAACGGAAAGCAAACCTGGCATTTTGTCATATTTCCTATTCAGGTAAAACATCTTTTCGTGCAGTAGATACACTGTATTTGACCGTGCTTCATAATTACTTTTGCGGTGAATTTGTCTTAAATGTGTACAAATTTATCACGTTTGCTACGGTATGGAAATATGGAGGAAAGACCTGTATTCACCTTCTTTGCTTCACTGGTAAATGTGGCCCAAACACGAGATTTGATTCATGTGCAAATATGACCAAAGAAAACATTGACATGGCATTTCCTTCATATTTCCTATCCATGTAAACATCGAGTAAAAGCGGTATTTACCATCTTTGCTTTGTTTATAAATGTGGTGCAAACACGTCATTTGATTTATGTGCAGATATGGCCAAAGTAAAGCAAAGGTGGCATTTGCTTCATATTTGCTATCCATGTAAACATCGAGTAAACGCGGTATTTACCATCTTTGCTTTGTTTGTAAAAGTGGTGCAAACACGTCATTTGGTGTACGTGTTGATATGGCCAAAGTAAAGCAAACATGGCATTTGCTTCATATTTGCTATCCATGTAAACATCGAGTAAACGCGGTATTTACCATCTTTGCTTTGTTTGTAAATGTGGTGCAAAGACGTCATTTGATTTACGTGCAGATATGACCAAAGTAAAGCAAACATGGCATTTGCTTCATATTTGCTCTCCAGGTAACTATCGAGTAAACGCGGTATTTACCAACTTTGCTTTGCTTGCAAATGTGCTCCAAACACAAAATTTGACTGATGTACAAATATTATCAAAGTACAGCAAACATGGTATTTGGTTCATATTTGCCACCCATGCAAACCCATCTTTTGGGGCAGCAAATATTTAACTTCACTTCATAATTACTGCAGGAGTAAATCCGTCTCAAATGTGTACTTCCTGTTCACATTTGCTACGTTGCATAAATATCGAGTAAACGCGGTATTTACCATATTTGCTTTTCATGCAAATGTGGTGCAAACATGACATTTGAATTTGACCAAATATGATCAGATTAAACATTTATGGTATTTAGTTCATATTTGCTGCGATTTTGCTATCCTTGTAAATCCGTTTTTTCGTGCAGTGCAAGTTAAAATCTGTTTGCAGATCAGTATCTGAGGAGGCGTATTTTGGCTAATTGGTTTTATAGGAAATGACGAATCATAAGCCGGGTGGATATTTCACCTTTACCATAAATAGAGTACTGGTTGCTCTAAGGAGGCAGACGAATTTGCGAGAGAAGGGACACAATTAAACATCAAAAGTCTGCAAAAAACATGAATACAACGACAAATGGATCGAGCTGCTCCACTCAGCTGAATCCAACAGCACAAAAAATTGGAGAAACCTTTGCTTACTGCCTGATCTTTGTCGTTTCGTTGGTCGGGAATTCCTTTATAGCAGTAATTGTTTATAAGACGCAAACAATGCGAAAACCTATTAATTATTTTATCACCAACATGGCCATGTCCGACCTGCTGTTTCCAATATTTTTGTTTCCGCGGAATCTAACAGATCTGTACGTGGACTATCAGTGGCTTATCAGTGGTCCTCTTGGCCAGGCGTTGTGTAAGCTGGTCCACTTCTTAGCGTCTGTCTCCAGTTTTGTGTCTATTCAGAGCCTGGTTCTCATAGCGGTGGACCGATTTGGAGCTGTGGTATTTCCTCTCCGTTCTCCACTCATCAGTTCAAAGCTGTGCCCCTTCTTCATTCTTGCCACGTGGATCGTCGCGTTAGCTCTCAATTCGCCACACGTTTTCGCCCACAAAATCGTTGAATACGCTGATGGAGTCGTGTCTTGTGACATGCAGTGGAGTGAAGCCTTTGGAGAGTCCTCATCTGAAGTAAATTACTTTTTTTCTGGACATGTTGTATTTTTTTACATCCCCACGGCCTTGTTGCTCATACTTTACTCCATCATCGTCATCAAGCTCAAGACACAGAAGATTCCAGGCGAGCAATCAAACAACGCTGAGGAGCAACGTGCCAAAAGAAACAGAAAGGTGCTAAAGATGGCCATTGTTATCGTCGTAGGGTTCCTACTGTGCTGGATACCCTTAAGTATGACACACTTACTACTGGTGTTTGAAAGGGATAGATGGTATAATTGTGACATAAGACTCTTCTATGAAATTGTCTATTTTATGGCTGTCTCAAATAGTGCCATCAACCCTTGCATCTGTTTTATTTTTAGTGGGAATTATCGCCAGGGACTTAAAAGACTCCTGAAATGTTTCAACGCAGCGCAACAGTAAATTAAAACCTCGCATTATACACAAACAAATAAACATAGCGAACGGTTTTAGGAAATCTCATCCGTAAAAATTTTTATTGCTAAAAAGGTAACCATGTTCGTTTATTATTGCTTTCCTTTTACTTGCATGAAAATCGAAATTTATCGAATACTGCAACTGAACTTCACATTCAGAATAAGAAGATTAAGTAGACCAGTTGATTTGTAAGGAATAATACTTCTTTACAAACAGAGACTTGTAATAAATAGCTTATCCTTGAAAAGATAGCAGTTTTTTTCTAAAATTACACCTGGTTTAGGGACCCAAAAATCCTCATGCGCCGATAATCATCTGACTAAACAAACAATAAACGAAACCTATTGACTAAGTCAACGATTCGTAGAAAATAATGTGGTCCCTTTTTATATCTTAAGTCAGTGGATCGTTATTAGAAAGTTATAGAAACTGAAAAAAATAAATAAATGTTTGTCAGTTTCACGGCATATTTAGCTTGTTTGGTAGCGTCTTAGGTGAAAGCCTTGGAACAGGTGCAAACGTTATTTGTAAACAAAATGCGTTGTTTTCCTACCGAAATAAGAAATTAGTCCTTTAGAAATGCAGCAGTCATGAGTTATATTTGCTTTCAAGTTGAAACTCAGTCTTGAAAGACTGAATTGGATATTCAGCCAATTGCTCTACAAATGGTTCTTTCGAATAAGCGCTCCTTCACCTCTTGGACATGAAGTGCATTATATCTACGCCAGAAATGTTTTTTTTAATCGCAATCTTTCCAATTTTCCGTTATTATTGCCTTTTTTCGTTATATTTTACTCCACGTTAATAAAAATTCATTTCAGTCTATCACTCCTGTTCATCTGTGCTAGATTACATATCAGCATTTAACTACTTTAAACGATTTTTAAAAAGGCAAATAATTGAAAACTAGTTGAGAGAGCCAGCCTGGCCCTGTTGCTATATGCTATGAAGCACAGCTAAAAATCAGATAAACTAACAGGGTAGAAATGTTTACTGTGTGATAATATTGCTTTTTTTAAACAGAAAATTTTTGCTAAGAGATATGATCATTGTTTACTGTCACCGTATCCAAACTGCAGAATTTCAAACGACGATTTTTACATATACAACAAGTTAAAATCTGTTTGCAGATCAGTATCTGAGGAGGCGTATTTTGGCTAATTGGTTTTATAGGAAATGACGAATCATAAGCCGGGTGGATATTTCACCTTTACCATAAATAGAGTACTGGTTGCTCTAAGGAGGCAGACGAATTTGCGAGAGAAGGGACACAATTAAACATCAAAAGTCTGCAAAAAACATGAATACAACGACAAATGGATCGAGCTGCTCCACTCAGCTGAATCCAACAGCACAAAAAATTGGAGAAACCTTTGCTTACTGCCTGATCTTTGTCGTTTCGTTGGTCGGGAATTCCTTTATAGCAGTAATTGTTTATAAGACGCAAACAATGCGAAAACCTATTAATTATTTTATCACCAACATGGCCATGTCCGACCTGCTGTTCCCAATATTTTTGTTTCCACGGAATCTAACAGATCTGTACGTGGACTATCAGTGGCTTATCAGTGGTCCTCTTGGCCAGGCGTTGTGTAAGCTGGTCCACTTCTTAGCGTCTGTCTCCAGCTTTGTGTCTATTCAGAGCCTGGTTCTCATAGCAGTGGACCGATTTGGAGCTGTGGTATTTCCTCTCCGTTCTCCACTCATCAGTTCAAAGCTGTGCCCCTTCTTCATTCTTGCCACGTGGATCGTCGCGTTAGCTCTCAATTCGCCACACGTTTTCGCCCACAAAATCGTTGAATACGCTGATGGAGTCGTGTCTTGTGACATGCAGTGGAGTGAAGCCTTTGGAGAGTCCTCATCTGAAGTAAATTACTTTTTTTCTGGACATGTTGTATTTTTTTACATCCCCACGGCCGTGTTACTCATACTTTACTCCATCATCGTCATCAAGCTCAAGACACAGAAGATTCCAGGCGAGCAATCAAACAACGCTGAGGAGCAACGTGCCAAAAGAAACAGAAAGGTGCTAAAGATGGCCATTGTTATCGTCGTAGGGTTCCTACTGTGCTGGATACCCTTAAGTATGACACACTTACTACTGGTGTTTGAAAGGGATAGATGGTATAATTGTGACATAAGACTATTCTATGAAATTGTCTATTTTATGGCTGTCTCAAATAGCGCCATCAACCCTTGCATCTGTTTTATTTTTAGTGGGAATTATCGCCAGGGACTTAAAAGACTCCTGAAATGTTTCAACGCAGCGCAACAGTAAATTAAAACCTCGCATTATACAAAAACAAATAGACATAGCGAACGGTTTTAGGAAATCTCATCCGTAAAAATTTTTATTGCTAAAAAGGTAACCATGTTCGTTTATTATTGCTTTCCTTTTACTTGCATGAAAATCGAAATTTATCGAATACTGCAACTGAATTTCACATTCAGAATAAGAAGATTAAGTAGACCAGTTGATTTGTAAGGAATAATACTTCTTTACAAACAGAGACTTGTAATAAATAGCTTATCCTTGAAAAGATAGCAGTTTTTTTCTAAAATTACACCTGGTTTAGGGACCCAAAATCCTCATGCGCCGATAATCATCTGACTAAACAAACAATAAACGAAACCTATTGACTAAGTCAACGATTCGTAGAAAATAATGTGGTCCCTTTTTATATCTTAAGTCAGTGGATCGTTATTAGAAAGTTATAGAAACTGAAAAAAATAAATAAATGTTTGTCAGTTTCACGGCATATTTAGCTTGTTTGGTAGCGTCTTAGGTGAAAGCCTTGGAACAGGTGCAAACGTTATTTGTAAACAAAATGCGTTGTTTTCCTACCGAAATAAGAAATTAGTCCTTTAGAAATGCAGCAGTCATGAGTTATATTTGCTTTCAAGTTGAAACTCAGTCTTGAAAGACTGAATTGGATATTCAGCCAATTGCTCTACAAATGGTTCTTTCGAATAAGCGCTCCTTCACCTCTTGGACATGAAGTGCATTATATCTACGCCAGAAATGTTTTTTTTAATCGCAATCTTTCCAATTTTCCGTTATTATTGCCTTTTTTCGTTATATTTTACTCCACGTTAATAAAAATTCATTTCAGTCTATCACTCCTGTTCATCTGTGCTAGATTACATATCAGCATTTAACTACTTTAAACGATTTTTAAAAAGGCAAATAATTGAAAACTAGTTGAGAGAGCCAGCCTGGCCCTGTTGCTATATGCTATGAGGCACAGCTAAAAATCAGATAAACTAACAGGGTAGAAATGTTTACTGTGTGATAATATTGCTTTTTTTAAACAGAAAATTTTTGCTAAGAGGTATGATCATTGTTTACTGTCACCGTATCGAAACTGCAGAATTTCAAACGACGATTTTTACATATACAACAAGTTAAAATCTGTTTGCAGATCAGTATCTGAGGAGGCGTATTTTGGCTAATTGGTTTTATAGGAAATGACGAATCATAAGCCGGGTGGATATTTCACCTTTACCATAAATAGAGTACTGGTTGCTCTAAGGAGGCAGACGAATTTGCGAGAGAAGGGACACAATTAAACATCAAAAGTCTGCAAAAAACATGAATACAACGACAAATGGATCGAGCTGCTCCACTCAGCTGAATCCAACAGCACAAAAAATTGGAGAAACCTTTGCTTACTGCCTGATCTTTGTCGTTTCGTTGGTCGGGAATTCCTTTATAGCAGTAATTGTTTATAAGACGCAAACAATGCGAAAACCTATTAATTATTTTATCACCAACATGGCCATGTCCGACCTGCTGTTCCCAATATTTTTGTTTCCGCGGAATCTAACAGATCTGTACGTGGAATATCAGTGGCTTATCAGTGGTCCTCTTGGCCAGGCGTTGTGTAAGCTGGTCCACTTCTTAGCGTCTGTCTCCAGTTTTGTGTCTATTCAGAGCCTGGTTCTCATAGCAGTGGACCGATTTGGAGCTGTGGTATTTCCTCTCCGTTCTCCACTCATCAGTTCAAAGCTGTGCCCCTTCTTCATTCTTGCCACGTGGATCGTCGCGTTAGCTCTCAATTCGCCACACGTTTTCGCCCACAAAATCGTTGAATACGCTGATGGAGTCGTGTCTTGTGACATGCAGTGGAGTGAAGCCTTTGGAGAGTCCTCATCTGAAGTAAATTACTTTTTTTCTGGACATGTTGTCTTTTTTTACATCCCTACGGCCTTGTTGCTCATACTTTACTCCATCATCGTCACCAAGCTCAAGACACAGAAGATTCCAGGCGAGCAATCAAACAACGCTGAGGAGCAACGTGCCAAAAGAAACAGAAAGGTGCTAAAGATGGCCATTGTTATCGTCGTAGGGTTCCTACTGTGCTGGATACCCTTAAGTATGACACACTTACTACTGGTGTTTGAAAGGGATAGATGGTATAATTGTGACAAAAGACTCTTCTATGAAATTGTCTATTTTATGGCTGTCTCAAATAGCGCCATCAACCCTTGCATCTGTTTTATTTTTAGTGGGAATTATCGCCAGGGACTTAAAAGACTCCTGAAATGTTTCAACGCAGCGCAACAGTAAATTAAAACCTCGCATTATACAAAAACAAATAGACATAGCGAACGGTTTTAGGAAATCTCATCCATAAAAATTTTTATTGCTAAAAAGGTAACCATGTTCGTTTATTATTGCTTTCCTTTTACTTGCATGAAAATCGAAATTTATCGAATACTGCAACTGAACTTCACATTCAGAATAAGAAGATTAAGTAGACCAGTTGATTTGTAAGGAATAATACTTCTTTACAAACAGAGACTTGTAATAAATAGCTTATCCTTGAAAAGATAGCAGTTTTTTTCTAAAATTACACCTGGTTTAGGGACCCAAAAATCCTCATGCGCCGATAATCATCTGACTAAACAAACAATAAACGAAACCTATTGACTAAGTCAACGATTCGTAGAAAATAATGTGGTCCCTTTTTATATCTTAAGTCAGTGGATCGTTATTAGAAAGTTATAGAAACTGAAAAAAATAAATAAATGTTTGTCAGTTTCACGGCATATTTAGCTTGTTTGGTAGCGTCTTAGGTGAAAGCCTTGGAACAGGTGCAAACGTTATTCGTAAACAAAATGCGTTGTTTTCCTACCGAAATAAGAAACTAGTCCTTTAGAAATGCAGCAGTCATGAGTTATATTTGCTTTCAAGTTGAAACTCAGTCTTGAAAGACTGAATTGGATATTCAACTAATTGCTGTACGAATGGTTCCCTCGAATAAGCGCTCCTTCACCTCACGGACTTTAAGCACATATCAGCTCCAGACTGAAATGTTTTATTTTTTACCTCACAACATTTTCCCAGTCTCCGATGATGCCGTGGATCGGCAAAAAGCCCGGACTAACAAACCAAGTACAATAGCTTAAGGTTAAGGCTTCCCTTTAACCATTGAACAATCATTTTTTTTTTTCACTTTTCTGTTATTATTGCTTTTTTCTTCGTTATATTTTACTCCACTTAAATTATAAAAATTCATTTTCTATCACCCCTGTTCATCTGTGCTAGATTTACCTATCGGCTGTGAACTACTTTCAAGGATTTCAAAAAACGCAACTCATCTTAGACTTACCAGATGCAACAAAAAACTGGCGTGATCAATGTTTACGCAAGCGCTTTTTATTGGAAGATGTAAAAAGCCTATTTTTCTTGCTAACAAACGCTTTCTTTCCCTGCCCAAGCAAGAACCTGTACCTTGAAATATCAGGGGCAAACAAAGAAGACCAAAAAAGCTCGGTCTGAATAGGAATAACAAATTTCAACAAGTTGTTCTGACGGTGGTTTCTACCGAATGAGTTTAAATTATGCATTTGCGTTGCCCGCATTAAATGCTAGTGCTTATCTCTCCTTGCGAGTTTGTAACACATCGTGAATGTTGTGCTACAGTGAATAAGAGAGAAACGTGACCCTTCATTTTCTCTCTCTAGTTTTATCCTGATTTCCTTTCCTATCCTACTCTTTGGAGAAAAAAAATTATTTCAGTTTCTTTCATCAACACCTGGTCTAGTTTCAATTAATTTCAACATCCACTGTAAGCCGCATAACACCGCTCTGCATAGATAAGGCTTATACTAAACATAACAATTTTTAATTCCTGCTTTACGAAATAAACTGACAATAAGAAAAGAAAATAAACGTTTGATCTGCAGCTGCAACCCAACATTTTCACTGTTAAGTCGACCCATTTTGTCTTTGTTTAATTGTCTCTTGAGGATGTTGTTAATGAAAATAAGCTGTAAAAGGTTTGGTAATATAGTTAAGGCACGTTCCACTGGCAGTTATTGTTTTGAAACATATGAAATCTTTAATAAGCGGTGTATGCCAAGTGTTCTACCCATGTGAGAAGCTGCAAAATGCAGTTTTTGCTGTTGATCTGTGCTAGATTTAGATATCCGCTGTTAACTACTAAAAGGCAGATAATTAAAATCTAGTTGAGAGAGCCAGCCTGGCCTAGAGGTTTTCCGGCGCCAAGAGGTAGGATCATGAGTTACTGTCACCATATCCAAACTGCAGAATTTTAAACGACTTCTTTACTTAATAGAGTAAAAGCTGTTTGCAGATCAGTAACTGAGGTGGCGTATTGGCTCATTGGTTTTCTAGGAAATGACGAATCGTAAGCTGGGTGGATATTCTATAGAGTGCCGTTTGCTGGAGCCAGACGAATTTGCGAGAGAAGGGACAGAATTAACCATCAAAAGTCTGCAAAAAACATGAATACAACGACAAATGGATCGAGCTACTCCACTCAGCTGAATCAAACAGCAGAAAAAAACTGGAAAAACTTTTGCCTTCTAACTGATCTTTGTTGTTTCGTTGGTCGGGAATTCCTTTATAGGAATAATTGTTTATAAGACGCAAACAATGCGAAAACCTATCAATTATTTTATTGTCAACATGGCCATGTCCGACCTGCTGTTTCCAATATTCTTATTTCCGTAGAATCTAGCAGATCTGTACGTGGATTCCTGGCTTATCAGCGGTCCTCTTGGCCAGGCCTTGGGTAAGCTGGTCCCCTTCTTATGGTATGTCTCCTGTTTAGTGTCTATTCTGAGCCTGCTCCTTATAGCAGTGGATCGATTTGGAGCTGTGGTGTTTCCTCTCCGTTCCCCACTTATCAGTTCAAAGCTGTTCCCCGTCTTCATCTTGGCAACGTGGATTGTCGCGATGGCTGTCATGTCGCCATACCTATTCCCCTATAATCTCATTGAATACCCGGGGGAACTGTCCTGTGAACTACGGCGGAAAGAAGCCTTTGGAGAGTCCTCTTCCCCTGGTAATGTCTGTGTTGTATGTTTTTATATCCCCATCGCCTTGTTGGTCACATTTTACTCCATCATCGTTGTCAAGCTCAAGACACAGAAGATTACAGGCGAGCAGTTGGACAACGCTGACAAACAGCGTGCGAAAAGAAACAAAAAAGTGCTTAAGATGGCCATTGCTATCGTGGTAGGGTTTGTACTGTGCTCGTTACCCTTAAGTGTTGCCATCTCGTTTGCACGCGACTGGACTTGCGGCATTTTACTCTATATGTCTATCGCCATCTTTATGGGTACCTCAAATTGCGCCATCAACCCTTGCATCTGTTTTATTTTCAGCGAGAATTATCGTCAGGGACTAAAGAGACTCCTTAAATGTTTTAACGCAGAGCAAGGGTAAATTGAAAACTCGCATTGTAAAAAAACAGACAGCATACGGTTCCAGTAAATTTCAACCGTAACAATTATCATTACTAAAACGGTAACTACGTTCATTATTGCTATCCTTTTACTTGAATGAATACACCACATGTAGAGAAAACTATAGTTGAACTTCACATTTAGAATAAGAAGAAAATTAAGAAAAACGTTGACTTTAAGGTGTTTCGATACAGTTTTTTGGGGAGCATACCTTACTTTTGAAATCGGCTCTTAGACAGTCTTTATCCTGTCGGACCAACGTGAAATTTGCAGTACTTTTTGGTTTTGGATTGAACTTTAGCGCGGTTTACATTTTATGAAAATCGATATTTCCATGACAACGATAAACAAAAATCCTCGAAAACACTAAAATTGAAATTTTACGCGATCCAGACTTCGCTTTGAAAAGCAAACACCAACATCTTAAACTGTGGTGTATGGCAAACAAAATATACCAGAACAAATAAAATCTGTATGTTTGTTTCGAAGTAAATCGCAAAAACATTTTCAACCTTAGTTTTTGCATAGTAATAGTAAATGCACCGAAAAATAATCAATGTTTTGATGAAATGGCTAGAAAATAGTGTTAAAATGTGTCTTTTACTTACTATTTTGTGCCTAGAACGTTTTGTTAAGACTGGTGTTCGCGATCTCGAGAACGAATTGTTTTTCTACGATCATTCAGGTAATCATTTTGTGGTAATTTTTGAATTTGAGCGCTTTTGCGAAAATCTTAAGAACGGCTCGATAGATTTTTTTGAAACATTAAACACGCGTGCTTGACGATGTGACCAATTTTAGTGTTGAGTCTTATTAACATTGATTCACTAAAACACTCTTAGATTTAACGTTAAAGAGGACGTATGAACCGACGGAAAACCTTGCATTACAAAAACACAGTTGGCAAGTAAATGCTAATATATTCAAAGTAATGCGTGATTCATCGCTTCGTGATTTTTATTTGGTTTCTTTGTTCTTTGTTGCACTGTAGATGACAAGGGAAAGTAAAAATCACGGAGGAATGCATTGCGCATTACTTTGAATATATTAGCATTTACTTGCCAACTGTGAATATGTAACGCAAGGTTTTCCGTTGGTTCATACGTCCTCTTTAACGTTAAATCTAAAAGTGTTCCAGTGAATCAATGTTAATAAGACTCAATACTAAAATTGATCACATCGTCAAGCACGCGTGTTTAATGTTTCAAAAAAATCTATCGAGCCGTTCTTAAGATTTCGCAAAAGTGCACAAATTCAAAAATTACAACAAAATGATTACGTGAATGATCTCAGAAAAACAATTCGTTCTAGAGATCGCGAACACCAGCTTCCGCAAAACTCTCCAGGCGTAAAATAGTAAGCAAAAGACATATTTTAACACTATTTTCTAGCCATTTCATCAAAACATTGATTATTTTTCGGTGCATTTACTATTACTATGCAAAAACTAAGGTTGAAAATGGTTTTTCGATTTACTTCAAAACAAACATACAGAATTTTTTGGTTCTTGCATATTTTGTTTGCCATACACTACAGTTGAAGATGTTGGTGTTTGCTTTTCAAAGTGAAATCTGGATCGCGCAAAATTTGAATTTAACTGTTTTCGAGGATTTTTGTTTATCGTTGTCATGGAAATATCGATTTTCAAAAAATGTAAACCACGCTAAAGTTCAATCCAAAACCAACAAATAGGGCAAATTTCACGTTTATCTGACAAGAAGAAGACTGTCTAAGAGCCTATTCAAAAAGTAAGGTATGGTCCCAAAAAACTGTATCGAAACACCTTAAGGACACTTCTAGATAAACAAATAGTACAACCTTAGCTCAGCGTTTTTTAAGCGCTCTTTACAAATCTACCTGTACATAAACATATAAGAAAGATGTTAAGAGCGGTTTGCTGTAAGAACCGCCTAAGGGTATGCAAGATAGAAAAATCCGATTTTCTCAAAATCTGCCAGGATAAAGGCTTTGGTGAACTAGTTGTAAAAATATAAGTTTCGGGTCGTTTAGATTTTTATTTATTTTTTAGTGAATATTTTCGTATTTTGCCCTTCACGGCAGTCAAAATCAACGCCCAAATCGGGACTTTTCCGGAAGCTCCTGTTCAAATATCGAAAGCGTCCTAAAAAAGATTAACCCGGGGAGTTAAAAGATCTTTTTTCCTCTGTTTATTAGCAGTGTCAAAGTTTCATTAAAAGCAATCTTGAATTTTTTACGAAATTTTAAAATTTATACCCAACAACGGTCGTTACCGACAACCCAATTTAGGCTAAATTCAAGGCTCAAAAAAGCACTCTGGTACATGGCCTTACACAACGAGACTATGCTCCGGGAAAGAACAATCACTTCAACTAAACATCGGCCGAAAAACATTTTGGGACAAATGAAACGGCGAATTTTGAGAGCGCTTTAAAAACAGGCTACTTGAGTGATATGAGCGACCCTTTGACCTTTCATGTCAACGGAAATCAACACACAGCAGCTCTTAAAATGTGACTTTCCTTCGCCAGAATACGAGTTTGCTTGTTTTTCTAGAATGTTTTCAAGTAGAGGAAACCAGGATTTTGAATTTGGAGGCCTTTGTTCCCAATAGTAAGCGATGTTGGGCAATTTAGAGAAGTATGTTATGAAATTGACCTACTTTGTTTATCACCGAATTATACATTCAAAGTCTGTTTACAACATGAATGCGGAATCAATAACGAAGTAAAAAACCGATTCATGAAATGTTTAGGAAATAACTCTTACCTAATTAAGTGAGCTTTTCCTGGCTGGAAACTGCAACTTTCATTGCAAAACACATAGCGAGATCGCCGAGCCATGTTGCACGTGAGTTGTCAAATGTTTCGACAGTGCGGCCGAGGATCCGGCCCTATGTTAACGATTAACCAGATTTTAGGCCCGCATAGCGTGCAGTCGGAAACAACACTATGGTGGCGAACGCTTGTGCTTGATAGGGAAAAAAGTAGGGGAAAAAGGAAAAAGAGAGCTTTTATTACATATATACTTATTATTATACATATTTTTTACGTCCAAACCGGTGACACGTACGACTAAGCAAGTTCTCCCAATGTCGGTGACTTGAGAATTAGAGCCTTATAGTGCTAGCCCGCTTGCAGACGTCTCTTATATTCTTTGCTTCACAGATGTCTTTCTCCCTTGCTCGTCTTCGATGATACAGCAGCCACACCCATAGACAAGCCTTTTCATGCTGTCTTTCCTATGGATGTTGCACAGGTTCGAGTTGTCATATGCGATGAGGTTGTGAAAAATTTAATTTTATACTTAAAAAAGTACTTCATCCAGTACAATCTGGCAGGTATCACAGAGATTTTGTCACTTAATATCTCCCGTTTGGGCAGCGGTACCTCTGCCTGTCCCTGGAAAAATGCTGAATACCCCGCATATCATCAGGACAATGATTCTCAACAAGCGAGCATGCTTACCGGTAGGAAACAGATTTTACTGCATTCAGCACAGCAACCATATTAAGACCCTTGCCCACCTGCATTGCAAGAGCGAAAAACAAAAACAAAAGCAAAAACTGCCCGTGTCACCGAGACTACATCACAAGAGAGCTCTGTTGTATAACTCAAGAGATCAAGAATCCCACGATCGACACCGCTATCCTACTACGTGAGTACGCTGGATGCTATCAACTGCTGTGTAGCATCATGTACTCTAAAGAAGGTCAATACGTGGACGGGGGTCTGCAGAGTGGATTTCGGTGACCCAGGAAGAGAAAAAGGGGCTTGTGACATAGAGGTAGACACTATCGAAACCCTAGCCTGCGTAGCAAGCGTTTACGTAGGCCTAGGGTTTTTCGTACGTTCGAAGCATTTTTCGCTTTTTGGCCGCGCGAAAATTGGGGCGACCGCAAGAGAAGTGGGAGAAGGGGCAGGAGAAGGGAGGAAAGAAAACGCTTGCCCGCAAATCCCATGATTTTGAAAAACCCATACGCCAACGAATGTCAATCAAATCAGGTAAGTTAATTTGAGCGTGGCCCACATCAACACAACTAACTGTTTCTCTCCAGCTGGAAAATTTCGATGTTCAGGTTTGACTCTAGAAGACGGCTGTTCGGTGGCTTCAAATCTCAGGGACTTTCGGGAAGCTTTCTCTTTCCACATGGACTGTTAACTGATGGAGTTTTGAACCACCGTTTAGACACGTTAATACGCCGATTTGGCGGAGCTTGGGAAACAGGAGACTTGATATAATTATTGCATTCCGAATAACTTGGAATAATGCCCCTAAGTTCCTAATTTTGCGAGCAAAAAGATTGCCTACACGTTCCGAAAATAGCTACAAGTTTTAAACAACTTCCACTCTAATCACTCTGAAAATATCAGCAAGAATTGCTCCTTAAGAGTCCTTTCTTTCCGACGCTTTGAAAAGGTTCCCGAAGAAATAAAACCGATTTTCCTAGCGGAAATAAATTTCCAAATTTATTAACTTTGAAATTACAACGACAAATCCTGAAGCGCCCCTTTTGAGTTCCAACTTTCGAGGCTTCGACATCGCATCTCCGAGTGCTTCGTTTCTGCAGTTCGTGGGTTTGACTTACGTGGAGCATGTTTTGATTTTGACTAAAGTAAATTTGTAACATCTGGTGATCTGTGATTTGTTGCTTTATTGACAAGCTGTCACGCTATGAATTCACCCAACCTTGAGTGCTAAAGGGGCGTTTTACAAACTTTTGCGGGCAGGCGTTTCCTTTTTTTGCCTCTCCTCCCCTCTCCCTCCCCGCTCTCGGTTCCTTTTTTTTTTGCGCTCGCCTTAATTTGGCGCGGCCAAAACGCGAAATTCCTCAAAAAGGCGGAAAAGTCTGCGGAAGTGCTTGCTACGCTGGCTATCGGAACTCACGAACTTAGACACATGAATGGTTGTCACGATTTACAAATAGCTTGCAACTGTCACTTGCAACTTCCTCAAGTAAATTCGACGGTGTAAACATGCTAAACAATCTTGAGTTCAACAGTTTGGAGAGGGAGCGTTTGAGGTCGGGAAAAGGAAGCATATCAGCAAATCAAAATTGAAGATGAAAAATACTGGCCTAATTTTTTCACTGAAACATTTGCCATGAAAAAGAGACTACTAATCAAAGTTGAGACCACTTTCCAAAATCCCAAAAAAGTATTAGGAGCAAGTGAGGCAACGGATAACGGCAGTTTTTTTTTTTGGGGGGGGGGGGGGGGGGGGGCGCAACAAACTAGGTACAGGCAAGAACTTGACAGATATTCGAGTTGATAAGGAAGCAGATAGGTCGAGGTTGTTCTCCAAGTACTAGTTCCTCACTACACGATGGATAAGTTGTTCTCGTTCTCTTCAAGAATAATTTATAAGCTGCGTCACTCTGATAGGCGAATTGGCTTTTTACTTCGTGGTAAGCGTTTAAGTGTCATTGTCTGAGAAAGTGTTCCAGAGGTTGGAAATGGGGGTCAACCGATTTCGATGAAACTTGCTGCAGAAGTTAGCCTTGATGAGATATTCCAAAAGCCAATTTGGTTTTGTTTTCTAACTTTTGGTTGAAAAGTTTCGGGGGAGGTCCCATTTGGGGCCTTCAATTCACTGAAAATCTTGTTTTTTAAGGAGTAGGTTTAGAGTTCAATAAAAACAAAACTAAAAATCCTTTGGACTCATTAATGGTATGGTGTGTTTCTACTATAAATACTCTTTCAGTTCATATGTAGGGATTTGGCATAGAGGGATCTGGTAGTCTGGGGTCTGGCACTAGTTTTGGCCAGATTTTGAAGTGAAAACCTCTACCCAAATTTGCCAAAGTTCACACCTTTATATTTTTTAACTGCCAAACTAGCTAAAATTGATTCTTCTATCAGGAGTTACCCCAATGTAAGTAGAATCCAAATCAATTGAGAAAAATTTGGCCCATTTATTTTTTAGGGGCCTTTAAGGCCCAGTTGCAGTCACACCATCACATAACTCACATATTGTCAAAAGTAATAATTTAACAGCCATCATAGCTTTATTTGTGTTTAAACACTTCAACTTGATTGTGTCAAGCCTATTTTATTTACAAAATCTGTGAGAAACAGTAACTTTGCTTTCAAACTCTACTTGAGACTGTTAAACTGCCGCAGAACTACAAAATCAGTACAAGAGAACAATCTTGCTGTATTTGAAAGGTAAATATATGATGCTATAAAGCTAATTTGTACTCAAACAACTGAGTAGATGGACTGTTACACTTAGTTATACTGACAATTCTTCCAAACATAGCCTGGCTTTACTTACCTAGCTTTTTTAAAGGTCCTTGGCTTGTCCTAGAGGAAAGTAATTTCTCCAAGGTGTTGCCGAAAAACCCATATATTTCTCGAAATCTTGCGAATAAAACTATCCTGCCGTCAAATCACATTGCCTGATGATAAAACCTCATTGCCTGATGATTCTGCATTGGTTTACAGACGAGTCCATCATCCAACCATCATCCTACTTGATCCTATGTTCTGGAACCGCTCTTTGGTAGTTCAGCCTTCTATCGAGTCTTTCAGCAGGAATACTCATCGCTGGATGCAATTAATCGGACACATTCAGTGTAGAAAGTTTATATGATACGCAGGTTTCCTCAGAAGTACAACGCACGTCCTTAGAGTGGATTTCATGACAGAGAAGACAACTCCGAGCTTTGATTCATTTGTAGTGTTTATCCGCCATTTTGGAAGTGGACGCGGGCGAACTGGGTCGAGATTAGCCCCAGTATCAAAAGCTATGCACACTTATGCACACAATTTATACAAGTTTCAAACCATTGATTATGAAACAAAAAAGAATCCACTGAAATAATCATACATGCTTTTGATCTGTGGCTAGCAAATAAGGGTTTTGTTTGCCTAAAAAAATTAGACCGGGCAGCTGCGTGACAAAACGTTTTCATTCCCACGCACCCAAATCTAATCAAATCAAATCACCGAATTGCATACCGGGGGACGTGAGGGGGGGGGGGGGGGGGGAGTTAAAGAAAGTTTGTTTGGGGGTGTGCCGCCGTGGCCTTCAAACCCTGACCCCGCTTAAGATAAAATCCGTTCATTTCGCTACCCTGTTTAAGGAAAGAGGCTTTTATATTTTGCTTGTGTTCTGCGGTTTTTGTCTGCCTTGTTTTTTATTTCCATTTCCTACATAAAAAGAATATTTTTTTATGAATGGCATCATAGTATGAGATTTAAAAATTTGCTGGTACCCACATGTAGGGTTCAAGAGTCCAGTCCAAAAAAGACACTTTGTTCAAGACGCTAAAAAGTCCTATTGTATACTCTGTTTAAGACGCAAGACCCTGAAAACCATGCCCTGTTGAGCAGCACGTATCCGTCAAGGCCAAATAAGGGAGTTCCTTACCCACCCCCCCGGGGGGTATTGCATAATACAGTGGGAATGTAACATTATTCGGAATAATAGTAATAATAATAATAATTATTATTATTATTTATTATTATTATTATTATTATTATTATTATTTATTTTTTGCAGTGAAACAGTAAAAGCGCAGTGGTGCCGTGGTTAGTGAGACTTCTGATTGGACTTCAGTTCATTGTACGTGATGGTAGGGCTACTGACTGCACAAGTGCAGGGTTAACGTAAAGGAAACTCACCCATCTGTTTTAAGAGCTGCGTTACGGAGTGATAAGGCGGGCTGCTACCATAGCTCCTCACTATTGTCATCTATTTACTCGACAAGTAAGCGAACGGGTATAGAAGTTATACGTTATGATTTTTCAGATCCTCAAGCAGGGAATTGAAGGATCTTACTGACCACAAAATTGCGCCATGCAAGTAACGTCTGAGAAATTACGTATCAGAAAACAATGACATGGAGAGGGCAGAAAACGTGAAAAGTGGACTGGAATCTCCACCAGTATTACAGGCACCCGGGTGGCAGTTTGTAAAATCGATACTTCCAAAATGCCAGCAGCCGTTGGAAATAATGAGATTCCAGGTATTACTACATACAATAACTTCTCTTTTGATGAAGATGGCATGCAAGTGAGTCGCAAGTATAGCAGGCATACGGTGTTGGCAAAGGTATGAAGATTAAACACTGATAGCAAACAGGAAGTTTCTGGTCTAGAAATAGCACGCGAGTGGAGCCAAGCAGTTACTAGGAAACAGCAAAAAAGGAACAAAAGAGAATCGAAAGCTTGTAACAGTGATCTCGTAAACACATATGCCAGTTTGGCCCCATCATCTATTTTGACATTTAGCACACTTGACGACGCTGATGAGCATATGGATACTGGAATGCCACGTCATGCTACTCGAGAATGAATGTCTGTACGACACTATACGAAGACAGTGGGCCGCTACAGCAACTTCTGTCAAGGGAAAGAATCAGAAGATTAGTGACAGTCAATACCATCCTGAATCTACAGTACAACAGGAGGCTTGCCAGGGATGGGCTCTTAGGAAGCAGAAAGCTACTGGCAGAATCTCACCTTCCGTCAAGGAATGCCTCACGTAGGTGTTTAAAATAATGAAGGTACCAAGGATGGACACTCAAAAGCAAACGTGGACATGATGAGCCAGCTACTTGTAAAGTATCATTCAATGACGCTATTTTGAGCTAGTAAAATCCTGCCAGTCCTAATAAGCGATCTTCAAGTGATTGTTAAGGTTGTGAAACCCAGGGCTTGAATTGGACATGGAGGGATAATTCATTTCAGAATACGCAAAAATGTCTATTTCATAGAATCCCCTACTTCTTTTAGATTTGGCTTATATATGACAGAAGAGTCTTGAAATGAAGGTCTACAAACAAAACAACACAATCAGACCAAAATAATAATAATAAAATAACCATATGGTTTTCTGAACCCTGTCTTTGTGCAGTCGGAAAAAAACATCTTTCTTTCAGGGGGGGGGGGGGGGTAACCTTACCGATCGGAAGTCCAATCAGAAGTCCAACTGCCTAACGACGGCGCCACTGCTCCCCTACTGATTCATTACAAATAATCATAATCATAATAATTATCTTTACTATTACCATTATTATTTTGAATTACGTTACATGCCCACCGTAAATTATACGCAATTCGGTGATTTGATTTGATTTGATTTGGGTATGTGGGAATGAAAACGTTTTGTCACGCAGTTGCCGGGTCCAATTTTTTTAGGCAACCAAAAACCTTATTTGCTAGCCGCAGATCAAAAGCATGTATGATTATTTCAGTGGATTCTTTTTGTTTCTGAGTCAATGGATTTGAAACTTGTATAAATTGTGTGCATATAGTGTGTGGGGCTAATCTCGACCCAGTTCTCCCGCGTCCACTTCCAAAATGGCGGAAAAACACTACAAATGAATCAAAGCTCGGAGTTGTCTTCTTTGTCATGAAATCCACTCTAAGGACGTGCGTTGTACTTGTGAGGAAACCTGTGTATCATATAAACTTTCTACGCCAAATGTGTCCGATTATTTACATCCAGCGATGAGTATTCCTGCTGAAAGACTCGATAGAAGACTGAACTGCCAAAGAGCGGTTCCAGAACATCTTCCTATTACATAGGATCATGTAGGATGATGGTTGGATGATGGACTCGTCTGTAAACCAATGCAGAATCATCAGGCAATGAGGTTTTATCATCAGGCAATGTGATTTGACGACAGATTGGTTTTATTCGCACGATTTCGAGAAATCTATGGGATTTTTTGGAGTATCTTGGAGAAATTACTTTCCTCTAGGACAAGCCAAGGACCTTTAAAAAAGCTAGGTAAGTAAAGCCAGGCTATGTTTGGAAGAATTGTCAGTATAACTAAGTGTAACAGTCCATCTACTCAGTTGTTTGAGTGCAAACTAGCTTTATAGTATTGTATATTTACCTTTCAAATAAAGCAAGATTGGTTTCTTGTACTGATTTTGTAGTTCTGTGGCAGTTTAACAGTCTCAAGTAGAGTTTAAAAGCAAAGTTACTGTTTCTCGCAGATTTTATGAATAAAGTAGGCCTGACCAAATCAAGTTGAAGTGTTTAAACACAAATAAAGCTATGATGGCTGTTAAATTATTACTTTTGACAATATGTGAGTTATGTGATGGTGTGACTGCAAATGGGTCTTAAAAGCCCCTAAAAAATAAATGGGCCAAATTTTTCTCAATTGATTTGGATTCTACTTACATTGGGGTAACTCCTGATAGAAGAATCAATTTTAGCTAGTTTGGCAGTTAAAAAATATAAAGGTGTGAACTTTGGCAAATTTGGGTAGAGGTTTTCACTTCAAAATCTGGCCAAAACTAGTGCCAGACCCCAGACTGCCAGATCCCCCTATGCCAAATCCCTACATATTAACTGAAAGAGTATTTATAGTAGAAACACACCATACTGTTAATGAGTCCAAAGGATTTTTAGTTTTGTTTTTAGTGAACTCTAAACCTACTCCATAAAAAACAAGATTTTCAGTGAATTGAAGGCCCCAAATGGGACCTCCCCTGAAACTTTTCAACCAAAAGTTAGAAAACAAAACCAAATTGGCTTTTGGAATATCTCATCAAGGCTAACTTCTGCAGCAAGTTTCATCGAAATCGGTTGACCCCCATTTCCAACCTCTGGAACACTTTCTCAGGCAGTGACACTTAAGTGATAGTCTTGCGCCAGAGAAGCAAAAGTTCTATACCCGATAGATTGTATTAGATCAAGCTTGCACAGTTATAGCACGCCATCGCTTACAACACTGACCTGAACTTGTGCGACTTGCATAAGAAATGCAGCGTGAAAATGCTAAGCATACCCATGCTTAGGACTGTTTTTTAGTATTTTGGCTTGGGCAGATGTATTTCTCGCATAGCGTAAGGTGCAACATCTTTCTTCCTTAGCGGGCATTAGACCTTCTAATTAAAGACTCTTGGCAAAGAACTGAATAAAATGCAGCCAAGTCCATTGTTGAGTTATGCAACCAAGGGTAGGGGGAAGGGGGTAAGGACAGTAGAACAGTAGAAAAGTACCGGATGAAGCACTTAAATTTTAAAACCTGTGCGACATGCATAGGGAAGGCAGCAAGAAAAGGCTGAGAACAGCCGTGCTAAAGGCTGTTTGTGAGTATTATGGCGTGTGCGCATATGTATCCCATGCAAGACAGAAATCACAGCACCTTCTGCTGTAGCGAAACCAGTCGAGGGAAGTGGCTGCTGTTTCATCGAAAACTAGAGAAAGACACTGAATTGTGTGTTTTCATGTGTTTTATTTACTAAAAGTATGTTTCACTAAGAATGAAAGTTTGAAGAGCCTTCCGGAGCGAATGGAATTGAACGAATTTTGTGTGTTTACTGCGCTTCAGACGCTTGTTCAACAAGTCTCTAACCTTTCATACTACAACGCTAAATTTTAGCGTACTCCCTTTGGTCAAAATCGATCACGTGACGCGATACTGTCTCTCCTCAGTGGCACCTATCAACGCATATTGGCAATTCTCGCTCAAAATTTACCGTTGGACGATAAAAACAAGAGAGGGATTCTGTCTCAGGCCCTATGTGTAATAGGTTCCCTGGGAAATTTGATTTGCAAACTACATATTAGCCCTCGAACTACGTTCTTGGGCTAATATTTGTTGTGAACATCAAATTTCCTCGAACAACCTATCACACGGTAGTGCCATCAACAGAAGAACTCTATTGTTTAAATAGGCCACCGACGTTGGGTGAACTTGCTTAGTAGTACGTGTCACCGGTGTGGACGTAAAAAAAATGTAATAAAAGCTCTCTTTTTCCTTTTTTTCCCCTACTTTTTTGCTTATCAAGCACAGCGTTCGCCACCATAGTGTTGCTTCCGACTGCACGCTATGCGGGCCGAAAATCTGGTTAATCGTTAACATAAACCGTTAACATAGGGAACTTCGGCCGCACTGTAGAAATTTGACAACTCACGTGCAACATGGCTCGGCGATCTCGCTATGTGTTTTGCAATGAAAGTTGCAGTTTCCAGCCAGGAAAAGCTCACTTAATTAGGTAAGAGTTATTTCCTAAACATTTCATGAATCGGTTTTTTACTTCGTTATTGATTCCGCATTCACGTCGTAAACAGACTTTGAATGTATAATTCGGTGATAAACAAAGTAGGTCAATTTCATAACATACTTCTCTAAATTGCCCAACATCGCTTAATATTGGGAACAAAGGCCTCCAAATTCAAAATCCTGGTTTCCTCTACTTGAAAACATTCTAGAAAAACAAGCAAACTCGTATTCTGGCGAAGGAAAGTCACATTTTAAGAGCTGCTGTGTGTTGATTTCCGTTGACAGGAAAGATCAAAGGGTCGCTTATATCACTCAATTGGCCTGTTTTCAAAGCGCTCTCAAAATTCGCCGTTTCATTTGTCCCAAAATGTTTTTCGGCCGATGTTTAGTTGAAGTGATTGTTCTTTCCCGGAGTATAGTCTCGTTGTGTAAAGCCATGTATCAGAGTACTTTTTTGAGCCTTGAATTTAGCCTAAATTTGGTTGTCGGTAACGACCGTTGTTGGGTATAAATTATAAAATTTGGTAAAAAATTTAAGTTTGCTTTTCATGAAACTTTGACACCGCTAATAAACAGAAGAAACAAGATCTTTTAACTCCCCGGGTTACCACCATTTTCACTACTACGCGACTTTTCTTTGAGCGGGTATTTAATTCTGAAGAAATGTCGAAATTTCTTTACAAATATCTACCAAACGTGAAGTATTCTTGCAACATCAACGACTCTAAAGCGTCTTACTAGTCAATATTTGACTCGCCAGCGCAAATTTACGGGATAATTTGGCGCTATATTTATTCCTTCGAGCTCAATTCAATTGCGGTAACATCACACACTTTCCATATAAGGTATGATTGACGGAAGCGTATTGCAAAGTACTCAGAGGTGTTTTGAAAAGAAAAGTCGCGTAGTAGTGAAAATGGTGGTAATCTTTTTTAGGACGCTTTCGATATTTGAACAGGAGCTTCCGGAAAAGTCCCGATTTTGGCGTTGATTTTGACTGCCGCGAAGGGCAAAATACGAAAATATTCACTAAAAAAATAAATAAAAATCTAAACGACCCGACAGATTTTGAGAAAATCGGATTTTTCTATCTTGCATACTCTTAGGCGGTTCTTACAGCAAACCGCTCTTAAACGGTTTTCCAATCTTTCTTTCTTGTTATTTTCAAAATTCTACCGTTGTTATTTACACTTAGAAGCTATACTTAGATTCCCAGTAAAATTTAGCAACGTAATTCTTTTGCGACAGGCTCTGACTGTAAATATCGAGAATCGGTGGACAGGCTCAAAAAATCGAAAATCCTGATAACTTGTCAGAAGAATACTTTTGGGAAACTATCTTCAAAAATATTATTTAGACTTTCTGGAACTCTATTGTTTTCGAGAAATTCGGAAAAAACGGTTTTGCTTAGTTAATTATGCAAAAACAGGCTCAAAATTAAGAGAATTGCGTGCGCTTGCTTCTAAACAATTTGCAACGTTATAAAACAATTTTAATTTTAGATGATAGCAATACTCTTCTACTTTCTATCAATGGGAGTTACTTGGAGTTTCGCTTTATTTATAAGGTTTGGTAGACTTTCTCACTCCCTCGCGCTCGGTTTTTTGGGAATTCACGCTTCCGAAATCGCGCTTCCAAAAAAAAAAAAACTCTGAGCTCGACTTGTGGGCAAGCCTAGTGGTTTGGTTGCTCTTTGAAACAAAGGCATTTTACGCACTTCGGAAAAAGGCAAAAACTGGGTAACTTCAGAGGCTGAAATTGGGTCTTGGTATGTGTAAAACCAAATTGAAATATGTACTGTGATGAAGTTCGGTCCTGATACTATTATGATATGAAATAAAAAATCTGGGCAATTCAGGCTCGCGCTGACAAAAACAAAAATTCGCGGACCAGTGTTGCCAAAATTTGCATAATTTACATAACAGGAAATATGAAGTATTAATGGGAGGACGACTTGCAATATGACAAATCCTTTACCGTAACTACTTTCAGATGTCTTACTACTTGATATTGCTTTCGCTGGTATCCCTCTTTATCGTTCTAAAAAATTACGAATGAATTTGGAAAATTGTTGGTGAAATTAGAGTGCAGTGAGTAATGATATTTCGTCATGTCTAAACTCTGAAGCACCAATGGCCCCTCTTTGTTATACTTTATTATTTGCAGTTTCGTCGGGAAATTATTAATCTCCTCGAAAATTTACATGGTTTCTTTTACAAGTCATTTAAATTGACGAACGCGTATAATTTGAGAACTAAAAAAGGAGTCTACTTGGGCCGTGTTAGCAAGGAAAAACATAGGCACGCATTGCGTGCTTGACCTATGTTGAAATGACAAGTCTTATCCTCGCTTATTTGCGATTTTTAAGACATACTCTGAGGACAAAACAACACGCGATTATTCTTGCAAATACTTCCTCCCTCCACTATAGCACCTGAGTGCATAAAGCCCAGTGCATAAAGCCCAGTTCAGACGCCGCACCTCCCATGTGTCGTACCAAGTAGTACGTAGTTTTTTGGCAGTTGTACGGTGTCCAAATGAGTTTTTTCGACAGATTTCAATTAGGCAAGCCAAAATCTCAGAGTACGGCAAAGTTTGCCACTTAAATACGACCTAGGAGCGAAAATGTATTTGGTACGGCCCATGAGAGGTACGGCGTCTGAACTTGGCCTCAAACAGCTTTTTTGTTTACTCAGCAATACCCTTGGAATGCAAAACAACATCCCGCTAAAAGTCCAGTTGGACCAAAATTGGAGATAGAGCAACCATCGGGCTAGTAGGCTACAAACTAAAAAGTCAAACTGACACTAGAACAAAACGACTGCATAAAAACTTCAAATTAAATTTAAAACTGAAACCTCAGTTAAGGTCAACTAATGATTGTCTGCATATTACTGAAGAATATAAATCGAGCTCACAACAAGATGTGAAAGAAACAAGTGTAGTAGATAATAATTTGAGGAGAGGAAAGTCATTGCGGTCATGTTAAAACGTAGCCTGCAGACTGTGCAGACTGCAGACCATGCAGACTACGCAGACTGGTATTTTGTTTTCTTTAAGTAAACTGTGATTTGTTGTACTTTTTAGGACTTTTCACTTTTTGTCGTGTTAAGATGACATGGCCAGCAGCTTGCCGAGTTCTCCAAAAAATGCCCCGCTGTAAGGAATTCTCGAACAATTTCGACAGAAAGATTCGCACCTTCTGGGAGTATTTCATATTCCTTTGCCAGACGATTCAAAAGTACATTTTGGTTTTGCAGTTAACAAAGTTTCCGAGCTTGAGCGTACCGTGAACTCGCTATGTTACCGTATACACTACAGGTTTATAAACCTACAGACACGCTTGAACCACAGGCAGCCCAAGCTAAGGTTGAGAGCTGCGCATAAATTAGACTGTGTTTTCCACGCTATGCATAATAATGACATCGGCAACATTTAAGAGTTTGTATGGAAATGATACAAAACGTCTCAAATTGCCACAAATCAGAAAGAAGTCGAAATAAAAAAGATTTGTCTTATTTCATTGTTTTATTGGTCATTATTGGAGGGCTTCCTGGGCTGGTTTGAAGCTTTTTGGGCGAGAAATTGAGGTTTATATTTTTCATCAGTTACTGAACGTTTAGAATTAATTAAAGGCAGGAAACAGTTTCACACTGCACCTCACTTGAGGCTCGATAAATTCCATCACAATAAACGAATCGCCCTACAACTTCAAAGGTGTATTCTTGGGTCTTGCGCATACCTCTGTTCTTTCTCATGGGTTCCAGATCCTATTTTAAGCCGTCGAAAATGCCTCTTAAATACGAAACTCACCTTTCCTGGTATGCGTTTTCATTTGAAGTGCACACATGAATCGTTGCGAGCCGCGTTTCGACGACAAAATATCCCTCAGCCGGGGACAGGCTGAGTGAGATTGTCGACATTAGCAAACACGACACTGCGGAGTCCAGAGAGGTCGGTTTACAGAAATAGAGAAATATTAGAACGGCCGTGAAATTCACTCGCCTCACTTGACTTGGAAAACCATAATTTTGTTTTAGGGACGAACGAAGAACTATCTTTTGCTGCACTCTAATCAATCTATTCGATGATTTTATGCCGAGTATTTGGCGCAAGTGATCCTGCTCACTGCCCACAAATCAACCTCATTATTTAACTGGCCCATATATAGGGTTGTCTGCCCTAAAAAAAATATTGCTGTGACCGTGGAAAATACCCACCACAATTTCCATTCCTTTGAAAACCGGTGCAATTTTTTTTTTAGGTGGAAACTGCTCCTCGTCTTTGCTTCTAAATTTCGACAACATTTTTTTTGCGGTAAACAGGTAAATGTGACGGAACAAATCACTATGCTAATAAATTGTCGCACGAAGACATTAAAGCGTGCTCGTGGTGTCAAGTGAGGCGACTACTTTTCACGGGCGTGCCGATAGTTTTCTATCAGGCCCTCAAACCGACCTCTCTGGACTCCGCAGTGTCGCCTTCTGCTTGTGGACAATCTCCCTCAGCCTCTCCCCGGCTGAGGGACATTTTGTCGTCGAAACGCGGCTCGCAATGATTCATGTGTGCACTTCAAATGAAAACGCATACCAGGAAAGGCGAGTTTCGTATTTAAGAGGCATTTTCGACGGCTTAAAATAGGATCTGGAACCCATGAGAAAGAACAGAGGTATGCACAAGACCCAAGAATACACCTTTGAAGTTGTAGGGCGATTCGTTTATTGTGATGGAATTTATCGAGCCTCAAGTGAGGTGCAGTGTGAAACTGTTTCCTGCCTTTAATTAATTCTAAACGTTCAGTAACTGATGAAAAATATAAACCTCAATTTCTCGCCCAAAAAGCTTCAAACCAGCCCAGGAAGCCCTCCAATAATGACCAATAAAACAATGAAATAAGACAAATCTTTTTTATTTCGACTTCTTTCTGATTTGTGGCAATTTGAGACGTTTTGTATCATTTCCATACAAACTCTTAAATGTTGCCGATGTCATTATTATGCATAGCGTGGGAAAAACAGTCTAATTTATGCACAGCGCTCAACCTTAGCTTGGGCTGCCTGTGCTTGAACAAGCTAATCTATGCAAATTGCTATCTTAAACACGTCGCTAAAAAATTTCAAAAACCATATGTTCCCGTATATGATAAAACCAAGAAAGAAATCATTTCTATGTCGGCTGGAAAATCTGTGGATATGACTGATATAAATCATGGACACAACATCGTAAACTAAAACTAAACCGCATTTTGGGAAGAGAAAACAGGTTTAAAAACCTACTGACACGCTTGAATAAACAAGCTAATTTATGCAAATTGCAATCTTATAAACACGTCGCTATAAATTTCAAATTACCAAACAAAGCTGTTTCAAAAACCTTGCAAAGTACAGTCAAAATTATCCGTATCAAGCACAGATACAATCTTTTCAACCAACATCTTGCTAAAAGATACATAACCAAAACAGCTGTTTCATAACACAAATCATAAAAGAACAAATTAAATTACAGTTTCTCGTCAACAAGTCTATTTTTGGAACGATGTTTAAAATTGTTTTTGTCAAGCACTCACGTTCCACCGTTGGCCACGACAAAGTTCAATTTTACCTGCCCTTACAATAGCTTTAGGAAATTACCATCAATTCCACCACACCAAGCCGTCACTGAAAATATAATATTCGAGAGGAAAAAGTAGAAAAGCACATTTGAGCTGATCGTTTCCGTCACCATATGTACATTCGACATGGCCGGTAAGCTTAACCTTGTCTGACCTTCAGCTTCAGTAAGGGGATTCTAACCAGCTCTTTCATTGGTAGAATGTACTCTTAGCTTGGTAGCCTCAATCTGATTGGTGCCACATAGTGCCACATAAATTCCCCCGGGGGGTGTACTCCCATGTGAAAGGTGCATGGATGCACGTCGTCTCGCGTTCTCCGTCTGTCTTAGCATAGCTTTAATTTAAATTTTCCGACGAGCATTCCCGCCCGTCTCACATGAGATTTCCCCCCCGGATCAAAAATACATACATACATACATACAGACAGACAGACATACAAACAAACAAACAAACATAGAAAGCGAAAAACTTCACGCTGGCTAAGACCCTATGTTTTCAACATAGGTCAACAAAGGGATTACTCAAAATAATGTCACGCAACAGCACTGAACCTTCATAGCGTGAAAATATTCTTCAATGAAAATTTTATCCCCTAAATGCAAACTGTTGAAGAGTTCTAAGCGTCCTTGCAAAGTAAAATCAAGCAAACCTTCTGGGCATTGATATCTCTGAGTTCTCTTAGGTCTCTTAAATGTACAGCCGCAGTACATGTACTCAGAGACAACTCATAAATACATCACGCTGCCAGGACGTCAGTGGTTTGCGCTGAACATATTAATTTACATCAATGCAAGAAGTGTGATAAATGATAGAAACAGCACTTATTTTGACAAATACTGAAAAACAATAATAACAATACACTTCTGCTTTCCGGCCAAAACAGCGTCGTTTCAGAAAAGAACCCAAAATCTAGCACTTTGAAAACGGAGAGATTGAATCACGGACGACTTGCCTGTCGGATACCAGTAGGTACTTTCCTCCCAGTAGAATGTCAGCTACACATGACAGCGTGCCTTAAACACAGGAATGCTTACGGTATTCGCTGAAGAACTGGCAAGACAAGATGCTCTGTCCCAATAGAAGATACACGCCGTAAAAAAGCTGCCATTAAGTTGACAGGAATTTCCACGTGACACCGGTCACGCAACAGCTTGTGTAGAAATTTTAAAACTTCTTCTCCTTCTGTTTAGTTTTACGTAGTAACAGTATAAGCACAAATCAATGTAAGAAAAGATTGAAGGAATGTTTTAGTTCATTCTTCGTGTGTCTTCAGTGAATAAAATCCTTGAAATTGAGCTCCCCAAACCAGATCACTTTCAAGAAGATCGACACCAAAAATTAGCATTATGCAAATTTTGGCAACACTGGTCCGCGAATTTTTGTTTTTGTCAGCGCGAGCCTGAATTTCCCAGATTTTTTATTTCCTATCATAATAGTATCAGGACCGAACTTTATCACAGTACTTATTTCAATTTGATATTACACATACCAAGGCCCATTCTAAGCCTCTGAAGTTACCCAAGTTTTGCCTTCTTCCGAAGTGCGTAAAATGCCTTTGTTCCAAAGAGCCACCAATCCACATAAATAAAGCGAAACTCCAAGCAACTCCCATTGTTAGAAAGTAGAAGAGTGTGGCTACCATTTAAAATTAAAATTGTTTTATAGCGTTGCAAATTGTTTAAAAGCAAGCGCACGCAATTCTCTTAATTTTGAGCCTGATTTTTGCATAATTAATTAAGCAAAACCGTTTTCCCGAATTTCTCGAAAACAATAGAGTTTCAGAAAGTTTAAATAATATTTTTGAAGATATCTCCCCAAACGTGTTCGTCTGGCAAGTTATCAGGATTTTCGATTTTTTGAGCCTGTCCACCGATTCTCGATATTTACAGTCAGAGCCTCTTGATACTTACTTGAAACTTATCTGAACTTAGAATTGTTTTTCTTAACCCGCTCAAAACAGAAGCGCTTGATATTCCAACGTTCACGAAACGTTCACGAAACATTCACCAAAGTTCGAGATGACCTGCCTGAGTGCCCGAGCGGGGTTTGGGGTGGGGGCTACTCCCATATAAAAGTTATATAAGTATGTGCCGCGAAATAGGGTATGGAGGTTCTCAGTCCTTAAAATGTAGGGAATTTATTTCGCCCCATTTTGGTATTGTGGTCCCGGTGTTATCCTTAGATAGGGTTCCTTTTTTGTATTAGCTTAAATTGCAGTACCTAAACGCCAAGCAGAGGCGGATCCAAGATTTTAGGAAAGGGGGGGGGGGATAATTACTTGACAATGATGTCCTTTGGGGTGGAAAATAAGGTCAGCTAGGCTTTTTCAGGGAGCGGACAGCAGCCAGGAAATAAGTGGAAAAAGTCTCCGTTCCTTAAAAGTTTGTAGTAATAACAAGAACAATAAGAAAACATTGAGCGTTTAATCTGCAGTTGCAACCTAACATTTTCGCCGTTTAGTCGAATGTTTCGTCTTTGTTTAACTGTCTCCCGAAGGCACGCTCCACTGACAGTTATTGCTTTGAAACACAGCTAAAACAGCAGGTGTAAAAATCTTTACTAAGCGATGTACACAAGTGTTCCACCCATGTGAAAAACCTGCGAAATGCAGTTCTGTTTTTTGCCTTCTCGTTTTTTTTTTTGTTTGCCTATTGAACGTTCTGCGATTTGCAGCGCATTGTTTTTGTTTTGCTACCATGAACCAGAAAAGAAAACGACTCGTTTTTTGTTGTGTTTTATTTCTTGTTTAATTGTTTAATCTTGTTTTCGTTTTCTCTCTCTACTGTATCATTGCTTTCTGCAGATAAAAATTCATTTCAGTTTCACTCAGCCGCAACTAATCTAGCTTCCGTTAATTACCACATCCGGGCTGTCAATGAAAAACTCTTCTCTGCCTAGGTAGGGCTTATACTGAATATAACATCTGCTTTATGCAAATAAAAAAGTAATAACGAAAAACTAAACTTTAATTTGTAGTTACATCCTAATGGCGCCGATCTTTGTCTAATGAGCTCCCAAGGATCATGTTATTAATGGGAAATTTAGCTGTAAAAGGTTTGTTTCGGTAATACAGCCAAGGCGCCCTCCACTGACAGTTATTGCTTTGAAGCACAGCTTAAACCGCAACCTAACGTTTTCGCCGATTAGTCGACACATTTCGTCTTTGTTTAATTGTCTCCGAGGATGTTGTTAATGAAAAATTAGCTATGAAAAGGGTTCGGTCGGTAATAAAACCAAAGCACGTTCCACTGACAGTTGTTGTTTTGAAACACAACTTAACAAGGACATGGGCGTAGAAGTCTTTTCTCAGCAGTGAATATATGTGTTCCACTCATGTGAATGACCTAAGAAATGCAGTTCTGTTTTTTGCCGTCTCGGTTTTTGCTAAGCTTTTGAACCTTTCTAAAAATACTAACTTGGATTGTTAACAAATCGCTCGGCCGATGTTCAACCGAAATAGCTTCAACTTTACTTCACCACCCGATTCTCAGCAAGTTTCTGTTTTTTGCTGCCATGAATATTACGAAAGAATAGTGACCCTGTATTTTTTGTCTCTATTTTATCCGTTATAACTTTCGTTTTCTATATTTTTATTAGTACTCTTTGCAGACAAAAACTCATTTCGGTTTTCTTCAGCTACAGCTGGTCTACCTTCTATCAATTGCAATACAACATCCGCTGTCAATTGTAAGACACTGATTGCATGAATAGGGCTTACACTCAACATAACAATACATTTCATGTTAAGCCCTACTTTCTTGTATACAGAAACAAACAGGAAAAACTAAAATTTAAATTGCAGTTTGCAGCTTTTTTTCTATTCATTTATTTTATAATCATTATTTTTGTACTATGCTGGGAACCCATAAGGATCATTAACTTCCCATCAGTTTTCGCAGGGGACGAGACTGAGACTTTCTTGTCGCATATTTCTCGTTTTGTCTATCGCCGAGTTTATGGCTACCTCGAATTGTGCCATCAGCCCTTGCATCGGACTTAAGAGACTCCTGAAGTGTTTCAGAGACATGCAGAATAATTTAAAAACTCGTGTCTTAAAATATAGCGTAAAGAACATTTCGAGGAAGCCCCATCCGTACAAACTATCATCATAAAAAAATAACCGTGTTCGTTTATTATTTGCTGTCCGTTCTCTTACATGAATAAACGAAAATTAGAGAATAAGACAAATAAATTTAATCCATAGAATAAGAAGATTAAGAAAAAAAGTTGATTTTCGAGGAATGATGCTTTTGTACAAACAAGAAGCTTGTAGATAAATAAATAGTACAACCTGGTCTAAGAAAATACAAGTACAATGAATTAACAAGAAACTAATCTTCAGATTTGCAATTATAAATTGTCACTTTAAGTAGGCACACGGCGCTTTTGTTTAATTGACTATGGCAAAGGTCACTTATGAAAAATTAGCCGTAAAAGCATTTTGCTTCTAAATAACAATTAAAATCTAATTGAATCAGCCAGCTTTGCCTTGATGCTTTTGCTTTAAAGCACAGCTAAAAATAAAATGAAAAAAACAGGGAAGAAATATTGACTGTGGCGGCAATAACATTGCCTTTTTTAACAGGAGGTTTTCGCTAAGAGCTACGAAGAAAAAGTTGATTTTCAAGGAATGATATTTCAGTATAAACGTTAACCAACCACTTGAAGGTAAGTAAATAGCCCAACCTCGAAAAGCACGTATTGTAAAAAAGGCCGCGATGCCGTGTAATATGATTTAACTTATTATTTAAGAAACTTTGCTACGCGTTTTTTAACCGCTCTTTAGAACTCTGCCTGTACATAAACACAAAAGAAAGATGTCAGTTGAACGGGTTCCCAACCGTTCTTTGGAAATTCGCTATATAGTGTTTTTCTTGTTATTTTAAAACTTTACAGTTGTTGTTGTCTTTTCCTAGAAGCTATACTAAGTTCGTTCGAATGAGCGCTCCTTCACCTCACGGACTTGAAGTGCATTATATCTGCTCCAGAAATGGTTGACTCAGCCGATGGAATAAAAAAACTGGCGTGGCCAGTGTTTACGCGATCGCGATTTCGTAATCACCGCGGTAGGTAAACTAATTCCCGTTGTTTTGGGACAATTGTGTCGTTTGCATTGTTAAATAAGGTCAGCTAGACTTTTTGCGGGAGTCGACAGCAGCCATGAAATAAGGGAGAAACGTCCCCTTTCCTTGAAAGTTTGTGTGATGTTGATTTTCTGGTAAAGACTCTGAACAGATCAACCTGTGATAGCCTACACAAATTACCCTGTAAAAGGCTCTGAAACAATCTGAGAAGAAAGAAACCGATATTGGAAGTGTTTTGCTTGAATTTACTCGTTGGGTGCTCGTTCTTGTGCTGTGCTCTGTTTATCACCCCACGATCAGGAGGTTCTGGCGCTACATCTTGCCTGATCGTTCCCGTAAAGTGGTCATGAACCAAGCTTTCTCAACTGTTTTATCGGACAGAAAGTATTAAAGGAGGATATTTCCATCAAGTGCCACCATTTTTGCAACGCTGACGTTTCACCAGGGTCAGACTCCAAACTTTAACGGCTTGAATGAAACTAGAGGTTTATTTTCAAACATATGAAGACATGCGCAGCCGTGCAAGTTCAACGTTATTTCACCTTTCTGAAAATACAAAAAATTCGAAACCTCGTCTCACCCCGCGGTTATGTGCTTGCATGTCTAAAACATCTTTTTCCCCATGAGCCTCAACCCTTATTTCAAATAAATTTACTCTTAACTGGTGAGCGAGACATCAATCAAAATTTAGATAGCTAAGAGAAGCGTGAGTGCAAAACGGAGCAGTACCGGGTCTTCAGACATTAGCTATTGGTCAGCGGCTACTGCCTGGATAACATAACACGAGGTTTTTGGACCGAAGAATTTTCCCAAAACCGACTGTTTTGACGCTTCTTAGATGATCTCTAAAACGCACGGAGACAGCCACTTAAGATTCTCACACTCATTCTGATAGCGTTGTTTGAGCTGTTTTAAGTGTGACCGGCGTTTGCGCATGCACAAAGATGCTTCTCAAATGAATAAGCCTTTCACTGAAAAAGACAGTCCTTATATCCACCGAAGAAGCGATAGAAGTGACAAAACAGTGAGCAAATTTTGCGATGCCAACAGAGCAGAAGTGAGGAGAATGATCGGCCTCGCTTTAGAAGAAGCAGTTAAGACAGCGACGCAGAATCACCTTCAATGGTAAGAAGGCGCAATGGACAAAGTATTGATGAGCAGGTGGACCAGGGAGTTCAGAGCATAGGTCACCAATGCAGCCAAGAATATCGACAACTTCGCACCACACGTTCTGCAATACTATGTCGACGACAACAACATAGTGGCTACAAGTTAGTTGAAGGTGAACTAATGATGTTCCATGAGGAAATAGAGGCAGACATGGGGCTACCAGATGACGAAAGAACGGCCAAAATTGCACAGCAAATCGCCAATGACATCTGCGATTCTATAAAAATGGAAGTCGATTACCCTAATCGCCACCCATCAGGATGGATGCTACTACTTGACCTGCAAGTAAAGATAGCAGATGACAATACCGTAGACTTTATGTTCTACCAGAAACCAATGGCGTCACCGTTCACAATTTCCAGCAGGGCTGCGATAAGGGCAAAAGTCAAATTGGAGAATAATGTCCAACAAGGAGTAAGACGGCTGAGAAATACTAGACCACGCCTGCAAGATGTGGTCCGCAAGAACCTAAAAGAAGAATGGGACGAAAGTATGATGGTCTCAGGGTACCCGGAGAACTACAGAAGGAAAGCCGACAGTGCGCAGTTTTGGGATATGAGAAGATGCTTGACAAGAGTAGAAACGGTCTTAAGCCTCTCTACAGACCAAGAGAATGTCAAGAGGGGGAAAGAAAAAACTCATCAGCAAGACAGTCTGGTTCCGCCCTCAGGACACAGTAATGTTTGTACCCGTCACACCAAACGGGAAGTGGCAAAGAGAGGGAGAAAAGTCGAAGAAGAGGAAGGTCCTAGAATCGATGTGAGAATGATTGAAACTGCAGGTACCGAGTCCCTCGAACAACAACTGGTGAAGACAGACTTGGCTGCGGACCAACCGTGCAGACAACAAGGCTGTTTCCTATGCAGTACTGGGGAAGGAAAGAGAAATACATCCCATCACAGAAGTGGTGCCCTGTATAGAGGAACATGTCAAGCACGTGATCGAGAAGGACAGAAACCTGAGTATATCGGTGTGAGACGGGTTACTCAGCCTTCACAAGAACGTCCGAACACGGATAAGACATCAGAAGAGGGAATCCAAAGAACCCCTATGTCAAACAACTGACAATGTTTCATCGAAGACGAAGAGAGATACCCGGAAATCTTCAAGTTTGAAGTCCTGAGAACATCCAGTAAGAATCTTGACAGACAAATCGCCGAGGTTGTGCACATCTACTGAGGTCTAAAGCTGACATTATAATGAACAGTAAATCGGAGTTCATGCAGCCAGCGATGCGGAGAGTAATAGTTACCAGGGAACTTAGTGGAACTTAATGAGGACTTTTAGGCGGAGCCTACAGATTCTTTTTCCGCTTAATTACCGCTGTTGTTCCGTTCTCCCGATTTTTACTTTTGTTTTACTTTAATTATATTTGTCATGTTATTTTTGTACAGTTTAATATCTACATACCTTTCATTTCCATATACGCATCATTTGCTGCAGCACAATAGCACCTTTGTTATTTACACAGCCATTGTACGTGTTTTCTATACTCCTTTGTTTTGTAACACGACCTCTGTCTTACTGGACATATATGAACTTATATGCGCATATTTTAACTATTATTTTCACATCGTACGCTGATGAAGGAGCTTGGCTCCGAAAACGTTTCGTAAAATTACCTGTGATAATTCTAGCTTACGGAAACCAATACACAGATTATGAAAAACTTCACAATTGTAAAATTTCAAAGTGACATTTTGATTGGTGGTTTAATAATAATTTGACAATCACATGATCTAAACAATAAGAGCATTACACATATTTTAAGGGGGCCTGCTGTCGTCATGACTTCGACGAGATTATATTATATTTGATTTTTTATATTTACCAAAGTATCATAAATGTATAAGCATTATTTATGATTCTATATGGCAGAGTCGGCCAAAAGTCTGAAAAAATCAAATTTTGTAAAAAAATCTAGCCACATTTGGATAAACAATCAGGACAATTTGAGGATTTCATCCGATGGGTTATGACCAGTCGGATTTGACCCAATCTCTCTCTCCAGCGTATGAAAAATATGCGTGACTTTTGGCCGACTCTGTTGGTGCAGTGAAATGTTTGGTATGTAAAAATACAGCTTATTAAACAGGTTTTCACTGAGAGCTATGATCATGAGTAACTGTCACCATACCCAAACTGCAGAATTTCAAACGAGTTCTTTGTGTACATACAATAAGATAAAAGGCGTTTTGTAGTTTAATAGCAGAGGTGGCGTATTCGCTAATTAGATATTTTAATTCTTAGGAAATTACGAATCATGGGCCGGATGGATATTTCACCTTGACCATATATTGAGCACCGTTTGCTCTCAAGTAGCCAGACGAATTTGCGAGAGAACGGACAGAATCAACCACCTATATGCTAAAGTCTGCAAAAAAACAAAAACAAAAACAAAACATGAATTCAACGGTGAATGGATCAAGCTGCTCCGTCTCCCTGAATCCCACAGCACAAAAAAATTGAAGAACCCTTAAGTTTGCTTACTGCCTGATCTTCGTTGTATCGCTGGTCGGGAATTCCTTTATAGGAATAATTGTTTATAAGACGCAAACATTGCGAAAACCTATCAATTCAGATTTTTATCGCCAACATGGCCGTGTCCGACTTGCTGTTCTCAATATTCGTAATCCCGCGGAATCTAACATATCTGTACGTGAACTAGAAGTGGCTTATCAGTGGTCCTCTTGGTCGACAGGTCTTATGTAAGCTGTATCTTAGCCTAATGCTTGTCTCCACGTTTGTGTCGATACTGAGCCTGCTTCTCATAACAGTGGATCGATTTGTAGCGGTGGTGTTTCCCTTCCGTTCCCCAATCATCAGCTCAAAACTGTGCCACTTCTACATTATCGCCACATGGATCGTCGCAATGGCTGCCTTCTCCCCAACCTTGTTCGCTCTCAAACTTGTTGAAAACCCAGGAAAACTGGCGTGCGAATGGCGTGGAATGAAGCCTTTGGAGAGTCCTCTTCAGTAGGGAATTACTTTCTTGCTCTCTATGTTGTATTTTATTTTATACCCATCGTTTTGCTTGTCATACTTTACTCAATCATCGTTTTCAAACTCAAGTCACAGAAGATTCCAGGTGAGCAGTCAGCCAACGCTGAGCAACAACGCGTAAAACGAAATAAAAAAGTGCCTAAGATGGCCATTGCTATCGCGATAGGGTTTGTACTCTGCTGATGACCCTTTAGTGTTCACAACTTGCTATTTTTATTTGCATGGGGTAGAAGACCGCCTTGTGGCATTTTTATCTATTCCTTTATTGCCTATTTCATGGCTATCTCCAATTGCGCCATCAACCTTTGCATCTGTTTTATTTTCAATGAGAATTATCGTCAGGGAGTTAAGAGACTCCTGAAATGTTTTAACGCAGAGCAAGGGTAAATTGAAAAATATCACTGACCGGTTCAAGGAAATCTCACATTGTGTCTTACCCGTAAATTTTGGTTCATTATTGTTATCCTCTTATATGAATAAACGAAATTTGAAGACCACTGCAGCTACACTTCCGCAGCTACACTTAGCATTTAGAATGAGAACGTTAAGAAAAAAGTTGATTTTCAAGTAATAATATTTCAGTATCAGCGACTCCACTGAAGATAAGTAAACAGCACAACCTCAAAAAGCACATATAATAATTGTAAATAAGCCTTCAATGCCGTGTGATATCATTTAACTTACTATTTAAGGACCTTTGCTAAGCTTTTTTTTAACCGCTCTTTAGAACTCTGCCGGTACATAAACAAATAAGAAAGATGTTGAACGGGTTTCCAACCGTTCTTTGGAAATTGGCTATTCAATATTTGTCTTGTTATTTTAAAAACTCTACAGTTGTTGTTGCCTTTACTTAGAAGCTGTACTAAGATTCACTGTTGATTAAAGTTAATAAAGTATAGTAACGTGATCTTTTGGGACAAGCACTGTATTTTATTGCTAAACCCTCAGCCTCCCCTGACAGCTGCAAGGAAGAAAAAAGTCAACACTGCCTCAATTTTTCTTAAACGCCGTGCTTTTACTTTTTTGTCGTCATTTTTTCTTCCGTGCTTAAATAATCGCTTTTTATAACAAGAGGTGATACGTGCAAACATCATTTCAATACAAACTGCTTTTAAACATTGAACAAATTGTTTTGTTTTTACCTGGCTTCATGGGTTTTTCTCTCAGGGGTACCCAAAGGGAGAATTCATGATAAAACGTAGAAGAATTTCGACGTTTTCTGTTTTCCCGTATGGATTTAGGGCCTTTTAAGGGACGTTCGTGTAAACTAGCACAGTCGGGTGTGTTCATTTCCTGTAGCTGAATATTTAATTACAAGTTTCTAGAAATTTTTAGGGAACTAAATTTCGTTCAAATAACGTACGAAGTTATTTTATGCCTTTGCGAATACCCTTGCTGAACTTAATGTTTTACGTACCCAAAAATATTTTCCATCCTTTCAAAACAGGAACGACTGATGTTTCCGTCGCATACAAAACTTAAACGTCACTAAAGTTCGAGATGACATTTCACGGATATTTCACCCGAATGACTGGTTTCGCGGTAATTTTTCCATAAAAATTTCTGTTTTTCATTGTATTCTTACTCATGTGATAAACTTTATTTGTTTCTTTTTCTTTTAGTTTTTCGCGGTTTTAAACAAAATCATATTTCTTAACATAACGTCACGAATTCCCGATTAGTAGAAAACAATGTCACCCTATGTTAATCTGATGGATTGTTATCGTAGAAAGTCACCTAAATTGAAGAAAAAATAATTGAATTTCGTCGGTTAGGCTACGCGTACTTTGTTTTAAAACTTTATTCGGCAGTTACAAGTCTTACAATGACAATGTCGGATCAGACCTTACTGAAGTTCAACAACCAAGTTCATTTACGTCGCACCAGATACTCTTCTCTTAACTTAATTTGCCTTTCCTTTAACAGAGTGACAGAATGGGGCAGGACCTTTACAGTGAGGAGTTGTAATTTATGGAACACTCTGCCATTAACCTTGAGAAAAGCCGAATCTTTTATGTCTTTTCAGAAAGGGTAATTTCAGTAAACAACAATGCCAACATCATTTTATCCTTTAATTATTTTATCCTTAGTTATACAAAATTTAATCTGTCATAGTAGCTTCTTCTTTCTTTCTTCTTTTTTTAATCACTTGTATTTTGTTATGTAGTAGTTTTGTATATAACTTTGTGATTGACTATCTATTTCTTTTTAACCAGTTTTTATTGTAATGCTTAGTGGACGGCCTCTATTTTATTGGCGCTGCTATTACAAGCCACCCGCATTAAATAAAAATTTATTTACTTACTTACTTACTTACTTTTCTTACTCAGTCACTCACTCACTCACTCACTCACTCACTCACTCACTCACTCACTCACTCACTCACTCACTCACTCACTCGCTTACTTGCTTACTTACTATGTGCAAAGATTATTTTGAAAGAAATTGTTTTGTGTTTGTGCCAAAATATAAGATGAAACTGACCCTAATTTTCTGTTATCATTGCCTTTTGTTCTTTGTTTTATTTTACTCAAAGCATATAAAAATATCTTTTCTTTCTTTCGGGCTCCTCTGTTCTAGCTTTACCACATCCGCTGTTTGACTGTAAAAAGTCTAGTTAAAAAAGGCGTGGCCAATGTGTAAGCAATGGCTTTACTTTAAACAAGAGGATGCAACGTGTAGTTTTCCTTCGAAACAAACCTCTGTGTTTTTCTACTCAAGCAAGAATTTGATCTTCAAAAAATTCGGCTTTAATTAGTGTTGTACTGCTTGTTTGCTTGTTTGTTTTTTTTTTTTTTTTATCAGGTGTCATTTTGTTATACTAGTGGCCTGGAAACTCTTAAAAATGTTCTGCCGAGGGTCCTACCGAAGAAGCTTAAACGTTACTTCACCTCACGAGTACAGCGCACTGTTTTTGTTTTGCTGTTATAAATGGGGACGAAAAGTGACCGTTCTATTTTTCTTTCTACCCTTGTATTTTATCATAATTTTCATTTTCTATCTCTTCCTTTTTATTACTCTTTGCAGATGAAAATTCGCTTTTACTTCCCTCATCTACACCTGTGATAGTTTTAATATTACTTTCCACAAATGCTGTCAACCGCAAAACGCCGCTCTGCGTAGATAGGGCTTATTCCAAACATAACATTTAAGTTTTTAATTCGTGCCTTACGATAAAAATGAAGTGATAAGGAAAAGCTAAACTTTAATTTGCAGTTCCAACCTAACATTGTCGCCATTTAGTCGACACATTTCGTCTGTGTTTAATTGTCTCCCGAGGATGTTGTTAATAAAAAATTGGCTTTAAAAGGTTTCGGTGGGTAATAAAACCAAGGCACGTTCCACTGACAGTTTTGAAACACAGCTAAAACAGTAGGTGTAGAAATCTTTAATAAGCGATGTACACAAGTGTTCCACCCATGCAAGAAGCTGCGAAATGCAGTTCTGTTTTTCGTCTCGTTTTTTGTTTACCTATTGAATGTTTTTTAAAATACTGACTTGGGTTCTCAACAAATCGTACTGCCGATAGCCGAATTAGCTTCAAATTTCCCCCCATGCATCCCACGGTTTTGAATCGCGTTGTTTTTGTTTCGCTACCATGAATAACAAAGAAAAGTGACCCCTCCTTTTTTTTTTCCTCCATTTTTATGATAATTTCTTTTTCTATATGTCCTTTTCGTTATCAGTACTCTTTGCAGACGAAAATTCTCTTCAGCCGGCCTCAGCTACACTTGGTCTAGCTTCAATTACTTTCCACATCCGCTGTCAACTGAAACACACCGCTCTGCATGGATAGGGCTCATACTAAACATAACACGATGATAACATAATATGTAAAATCCTGCTTTTGAAGTAAAAAAGCAATAAGCAAAAAACTAAACTTTAATTTGGTAGTGCAACTTCAAATGGTCTCCATTTTATTAGTTCTAAGTTTAAGCATTTAAACTGTTGTTAATGTTCTCTGTGGTTTATGTCAAACCCATAACTCATTTGTCACTGGCTCTGTTATCTCAAGGTTTCAGTTATTGGGCAATAGTCCGGGGGCAATGTCTAACCGGAAGTAGTTATTTTGTTACCCTCTAAACCTGTATGACAAAGCTCCCAGTATTTTTCCCCTCACGCTTCCATGTGATCTCGGCATGCAATCACCAGTTAGTAAAATCCCCTTGTCTTGTGACCCTGTCTCAGTTGTAAGCTACTCTTCAAGCTAGGTTGAGTTGTAAGCTACTCTTCAAGCTAGGTTGTTCTTTGCTTTTTGTAGCGCACGTTTTCTCAGCTATTGACCATGCCTAAACAACGCAGATCTCGTGGCAACCGTTCCACAACAACCGCCAAGCAAACCGGACGCGGTCGTTCTACTTCTGGTGCCGTTCCATCACAACCGTTGACCAACAATCTCTCTGTAAACTACACAGCCATGCCAACGGAGACACTTCGCGTTATGCTGTCCCAGCGGCACCTCAGCCAAACCGGTTCACGCCTTGCCCTCATCGCCCGACTACAAGAGAGCGACTCTCCGGGTAATATTCCTGCTACTTCTGCGCCACCAGTTTCCGATCAGTTGTCGGCTATGATAACTTCCATTGTGGACGCCAGGCTGGCAATCCTCCACCCAAGATCCGAGCCCGAGCCAGACTCGGCGCAAGCACTGCCAAGCACCGAAAGCCTCGTCCCAGTTCCCACCGACCAAGTATTAGAACCCACTCCTCCTCCAACGCAGTTATTTAATGGCGGACAAGATGGCGGACACAATCGTCACAATGGTGTTCACTCTTCAATCGACCTCGGCGATCCGGAAGACGTGGCCTCCATCCACTCCAGCTACAGGCTGCCCTCGCTGGCTAGTCACCTTTCAAATCATCAGATATCAGCCATCACGAACGATGAGTACGTGGACCTTGCTAGTCTACTCCCATTTTCCTCCCTGCTACGCGATCGTGTAAACTCGAACCTCAAGCTTCAGGTGGGAAACGAGGGCCTCACCATACCCCTGCCTTCCCCTGCCCAACGCCCCAAAATTAACAGCATCGATCGTTGGCTCGATGCCTTCGCTATATACTCTTCGGTGATCCTTTCTTCTTACCCTTCCCGTGGGGCGGACTTGTTTTCATACCAGCAGCTGATCCGTGAGTCAGCGAGGAAATTCCCGGGAATGGCTTGGTATGTGTACGATGTTGAGTTCAGGCGCTGGGCTTCCCACAACCTTTCAAAGAAATGGGGGGAACGGGATGTCCAGTTGTATTTAGATACATTCACTGGTCTCCCAAAGGCTATTATCTGTAAATCTTGTAGCAGTTCAGACCATTTCACCGGTTCCTGCCCCCTTTCCCCCAGGTCCAAGGATTCCCAGGGGCCAAACCGAGCGGACTTATGCTACAATTTCAACAAAGGGGTCCCTTGTGCTCGCACTCCCTGCCTCTACAGGCACCAATGCAATAAACCTGGATGCACTGCAGCCCACTCAGGAAAGGACCACGATGACCTGTCTCCCTCAGGATCTCAGCCAAAGCCAACTAGCCGCTCTAGCCATTCTTCCCGAAGCCGCACCTGATTACTTGTCAAAGTTATCCCCCTCTACTCCTATCAACATCCCAAAACTTTCCTCCTACTTGTGTGATCACCCTGATCCGGTGGCTGTTCACACTCTCCTTACGGGTCTTTCTCAAGGTTTCAAGGTTACCAGGGTCCCCGTATCCCCAAAGAATTCTCTAACCTCCCTTCTGCTAAGGACAACCCCTCTATCATCAGTAAAAATATTCTAAAAGAGGTTCAACTGGGCCACACTGCTGGCCCTTTCACATCCCCTCCCTTCTCCAACCTGCAGGTTTATCCTATCGGGGTCATTCCAAAGAAACACTCCTCTGACTGGCGTACTATTTTTCACCTTTCATATCCCAAACACCACCCCACAAGTGTCAATGCTCATATTAGCCCTGATGAGTATTCACTGCACTATATAACTGTTGACAATGCCGTCTCAATCATCCAGAAACTTGGTCAAGGGTGTTTTATGTCTAAGCTGGACATAAAGTCTGCCTTTCGCAATATCCCGGTCCATCCGTCTGACTGGGAACTCCTAGGCATGAAATGGAATGGCCTGTACTACTTCGACACTGTCCTCCCCTTCGGCTTGCGGAGCGCGCCTTTCCTTTTTGACCAATTTTCCTGCATGATTGAGTGGATCATTAAGGCTAAATTAGGTATCCCTGATGTGATCCACATCCTGGATGATTTCTTTTTTGTCACCAAGCCCCCACGGTCAAACTGCCTCACTGCCCTCTGCAACATTCTGTGTTTGTTCACAGAGCTTGATGTCCCTACTGCTCCAAGCAAAACCTTTGCCCCCACCACCTGCCTGGATTTTATGGGTATTCTCCTGGATTCCAACAAAATGGAAGCCCCCCCCTCCCCCTGGACAAGCTAACTAGGGCTAAAGAGGCCCTGCAGCAGTGGTCTAATAGGAAATCTGCTACCCTCAAGGAACTTCAGTCCTTGATTGGTACACTCCAATTTGCTTGCAGGGCTGTCGTTCCTGGACGAGCTTTCCTGCAGCGGATTATTAGTTTACAAAGGGCATTTCTAACTCTAGGTGGCATGTCAGGCTTAACGCAGAATTCCGCAAGAACATTTCCATGTGGCTGACCTTTCTTGACCTCTGGAATGGAGCTCGTTTTTTCTTGGGGGATACAGTTCTCTCCTCCTCAGACCTCCAGCTATTTACCGATGCCTCTGGGTCTCTAGGTTATGGTGGGTACCTCAATGGCCAATGGTTTCAAAGCCGTTGGCTTCCCCAACACTGCATCAACCTTGCCACGGGGATCAGCATTGACTGGCAGGAACTTTTTGCTATATATATTGCCTGCTTTATTTGGGGTTCCCAGTGGTCTGGTAAACGTATTTGCATTTGGTGCGACAACCTACCCGTTGTTGCAATCATTAACTCCAAACGTTCCAAATCACCCAGGGTCATGGATTTGGTCCGAGCTATTACCATACTGACCTTAGTACGTAATTTTACCTTCACTGCCAAACATATCCCAGGGCTGGACAACTCTATTGCTGACTCTCTCTCCCGTTTTCAGATGGACCGCTTCCACCTTCTGGCTCCCAACGCCTCACCCACTCCATGCACCATCCCTCCATCAGCAATGGCCATTTAACAGCATCAGTCTACCACTATTTTGGTGCCTCACTGGCCCCTAATACCCAACGGTCATACGGTGTGGGCAAGAATCATTTTATTAGTTTTTGTCTGATGCACGGTTTAATCGGTCCGTCTACCCCGCTTCTCCCTGCGTCTGAAATCACTTTAATCTATTTTGCTGCTCACTTAGCAAAAACAATTTCCTACACTTCCAGTAAACTTGACCTGGTTGGGGTTCAAGATCTCCATAGGCAACTTGACTTTCCCTTAAAATTGCACAAAATGTATCGCCTTCAAAAGGTCCTCACTGGTATTAAGCGGTCCCAAAACCCTAAAAAATTAAGTCGCTATCCCATAACTATTCAAATTTTGTCATTCATTTTCAATTACTTCCAGCCTTCCCTATCTTGTAATGTAGACCACATAATGCTATGGGCTGCCTTCACTTTAGCCTTTTTCGGTTTTCTCTGTTCAAGTGAATTCACTTGCAATGGTACCCCTTTTAACCCCACTGTTCATCTTTGTACCAGGGACATCACTTTTATCCCCAACATAGAATCTCCCGATCACATGCTAGTCACCATTAAGCAATCCAAAACTGATCCTTTTCGTAAAGGCTGTACCTTGACTATAGCAAGGTCCACCACCTCTATCTGTTCGGTGATGGCTATGAGAGACTACCTGCTTCAACGTAAACCAGCAGCTACAGGCCCTTTGTTTACCTTCGCCAATGGCAAGTGGCTATCACGTGTCTCTCTTACCAAGGAACTCCGTTCTACACTGCAACATTGTTGTTTGCCTGCTGAACACTACTTTACACACAGCTTCCGTATTGGTGCAGCCACCACTGCAGCAGCAGCAGGTATTCCTTCCTGGCTTATAAAGGTTTTGGTGCTGGAGCTCAGACTGTTCTGAACGCTATGTAAGAACCCCTCAAAAAATGCTTCTAGCTGTCTCTAAGAAATTAGTAACAGACCATTCTATAACTGTAATTTAGGCCTATTGTATGGTTAACCCTTTCAGCCCCACCGTCAAAGTTTAACCCTTTAAGCCCTGATATTAAAAATGCATATTCTCATTACTGATCTCCATACATTTCTTATGGAACTAGTGAGGAGAATTTGTCTAAGTATCAAGACATCTTATCCCCAGTGATCACCTCCTCTATTCCTGTCACTTGAATGTTCAAACAAGTAGTGATCATGTAAAGAGAAATTTCATTCTCATCAGAACTTAGGGCTTAAAGGGTTAAACCTCCTTATGAACCTCCTTCCACTGTGATGCACTCGTGGGAGATGATGTTCATCCCTCCTTTCTCTTTCATTTTCATTGGCACATGTCCTGCCTATCTACCAGCTCTTTTAAAACAGGGACCGGTTTAAAGTCCTTTTCACAGCTGGGTCTCAAAGGGTTGATTACTCACAGTAGTTAAGCATTCTATTGATTTCTTATCTATACTTACTTGTTTAGATAATTAATTGATTAAAATGCATTTATTCCTTATACAGAACCTACTGCACAGCCATATGTAGGTCTGTTTTTTCTCCTTCTTCTTACTGTGGGGTGATTGTATTCCCCCACTTCTCGATCAGGCTAGCAGTGGGCTCACACAGTCGTGGCAGGGAAGTGCACCCTAGGCTGCACTTTTCCCACAGTAAGTGCTATAGCCACCCTGGGAAATAGGTCCGGATCTCTTCCAGGATGGTACCATCGTACCATCTGACCTATTGTCCTCCCAGAAGGGCACCCCTCTTCTGGTCCATCCTATGTTACACCCTAACATGGGTTCCCCTAGAGACGCCGCTACTCTAGGGGAGATAGGCTCTGCCTTTCCTGCCACCCAAGGTTTGCCACAATAATCAATTTTTCTCATTGTTTTCCTGTGTCCACCCAGCATGGGGGGTAAAGTCCAATATCCCCCCCCCCCTGTAGTGCAACCAAGGGATTTTAATCATAGCTGCGAGCATCATCAAAATCCGCCTCTATGTTTTTGGTGTGTATTCCTTACAGTACAAACCGCAGGGACTCATTAATTCTAAGTTTAAGCATTTAAACTGTTGTTAATGTTCTCTGTGGTTTATGTCAAACCCATAACTCATTTGTCACTGGCTCTGTTATCTCAAGGTTTCAGTTATTGGGCAATAGTCCGGGGGCAATGTCTAACCGGAAGTAGTTATTTTGTTACCCTCTAAACCTGTATGACAAAGCTCCCAGTATTTTTCCCCTCACGCTTCCATGTGATCTCGGCATGCAACCACCAGTTAGTAAAATCCCCTTGTCTTGTGACCCTGTCTCAGTTGTAAGCTACTCTTCAAGCTAGGTTGTTCTTTGCTTTCCCTCCCTCCCTCCCTGTATTGGTAGCTTTGTCATTCCTCATCTTCTCAATTGTAAATTTGGAACTACCATTCACAAGTAAGCAAGGAGCCCTTATTTAAGATTATGTTATCTACTTGGAGCTGTTTCATTTATTACTGTTGTCAGTTAACCTTGTTGGTTAGTTAATAAAGTTTTTTGTGGCAGGGAAGTGCACCCTAGGCTGCACTTTTCCCACAGTAAGTGCTACTGCCACCCTGGGAAATAGATCCGGATCTCTTCCAGGATGGTACCATCGTACCATCTGACCTATTGTCCTCCCAGAAGGGCACCCCTCTTCTGGTCCATCCTATGTTACACCCTAACATGGGTTCCCCTAGAGACGCCGCTACTCTAGGGGAGATAGGCTCTGCCTTTCCTGCCACCCAAGGTTTGCCACAATAATCAATTTTTCTCATTGTTTTCCTGTGTCCACCCAGCATGGGGGGTAAAGTCCAATATTCCCCCCCCCCCCTGTAGTACAACCAAGGGATTTTAATCATAGCTGCGAGCATCATCAAAATCCGCCTCTATGTTTTTGGTGTGTATTCCTTACAGTACAAACCGCAGGGACTCATTAATGGACACATAGCGGCTTTCTTTGTTTAATTAGCTCCCGAGGATCTACATAGATAGCGCTCACTGGACTCACGTACACTAAACATAACATTTAACTTAAACTCCTGCTTAATTCATTTGTGGGAACAACCTAATGGCGCCGGTCTTTGTTTAATGAGCTCCCGAGGATAATGTTATTAATGAAAAAATTAGTTGTGAAAGGTTTCGGTAATGCAGCCAAGGCAACCTCCACTGACAGTTATTAATTTGAAGCACAGCTAATACAGCAGGTGTTGGAATTTTTATCAAGCAAGTGGTGTACATAAGTGTTCCATCCACGTAAGAAGCTACGAACTCGTTTTATGTTTGGATGCTCAACAATTCGTTCTCCTAATAGCGGCTTATGACGGTCCATGCATTCGCAACGCGTTCATTTGTTAGGTTTTTGCTTCCCCTTAGAATCTCACCAGCTGCAGAACGCGCTTAAATTGAAGAATGCGAAACTTTTTTGAGAGCTATAATCTATTTCTACAAATATTCGAGAAATACGACTTTGGTTATGTTAGCCAATAGGGTCACAGGAATAAACTTATTTGAATGGGGGATAATTTGCAATAACCGCCAAACCGATTGAAAACCTATAATGGCCAACTAGATCTGAGAGCCCCAAAGTAATGGAATAGCAGTATTACTAAAATAAGCTAACAGAACAGAAAGAGAACAGTACAGTGGTGCCTTTGCTAGAGTTGTCAGTCTTGAGCAGTTAGATTAATCTGTATTAAGGTGTATCTGTAGAGTAAATGGAGAATTGGGCCTTTTCAGCGAGTTGTTAGTTTTTTATTAATAGTAACTGCAATGTGCGTGATTTCTTCAGTTTTGAGGCCCAAGAAACCAGCTGCGACCAGTTAGAACTTTGATAAATCGTAAAAAAATTAAATGATCCTGTAGGGTCAAAAGAAATGCATTTTTGTGACTACTAGGATAAAGGCTTTTAAACACAGAACATAAAAAAAATTCATTTTTTTATTCAAAATCACTGGTCGTTCCACAGGTAGACCAAGCGTAATATAAAAGTTTGTATGGAAAATTGAACTGAGAATTCCTATCCAAAAATAAATGGACTTTAGAAGGTAACGCTCTTGAATAAAAAAGCTGAAATGTTACCTGGTGTTGTTTGCTGTCTTCCTGTGAAGTTTCAGCGCCTTTGGAGAGGTTTTTAATCTTCTACCCTAACAGTGTATAAGAGAAAGGCAAGGTTGGAGAATGGAGCCCTACCGGCGATCGAACCTGCCTCGACAAACAGCTAAAAATTTACGCGAAAAAAGGCATGCACTTACATTTTGTCTCGCCGTACTCACAAAGTAGTTGTTTAAGTTCCCCTTTCTGAAATCCAATGGAGTACACCTTGATTCTTCCCCGTATAAGGCGACCGAATAGTTTTTATCCGTGACTCGGGAAAGTTGCCCAGTTCGACCGTTACAACCTCGGCCGGCACTGGAAACGAACGTCAAATGACAACCCCATCAGGAGAGGACAGGATACTTTTGAAAATACAAACGTTCGGTGAAATATACACTGTCCTCTCCCAGTGGGGTTATAATTTGACCCTCGTTCCCAGTGCCGGCCGACGTTTTAACGGTCGAACTGGGCAACTTTCCCGAGTCACGGATAAATGGCGGCGGTTTTCGATTTCGTGTTTGAACTTTTCGGTCGTCTTTACGGGGAAGAATCAAGGTATACTCCATTGGATTTCAGAAAGGGGAACCTAAGCCACTACTTTGTGAGTACGGCGAGACAAAATATATGTGCATGCCTTTTTTCGCGTGAATGTTGGAGCCGTTCTCGAGGCAGGTTCCATGGCCGATTTGACTCCATTCCAACCTTGTCTTTCTGTTATACACTGTTAGGGTAGAAGATCTAAAACCTCTCCAAAGGCGCTAAACCTTCACAGGAGGACAAAATACAACACCAGGTAACATTTTATCTACTTTATTAAGCAGCTTTACCTTTTAAAGCTTATATATTTATCGATGGAAATTCTCAGTTCGATTCCTCATACAAACTCTTATATTACGCTTGGGGTACCTGTGGTCGTTCCTTAGGGAGACACACTCTTAATACTCTCGCGGCATTTATTTAGTGACACGTCACCATAAACAGAGATAAACATGTCTTTGAGTTTTCTTTTTGTAAGCGACATATCTTGAATTCTGTTCGTTTCAATAAAGTAAGACGATTGAGTTTGTAAGCAAACAAGCTACAGTGTGTTGCCCAGTTTTCGTACACTTTAGTTTGTAATCGCTATATCTTTTCGTCTGTGAGACGAAAATTTCTGAATTTTCTATTAAAGATAGCCCATTTACTTACCTTCAATATATAAAACGATTGGCCGCTTGATCGACGTACGTTCAAAATTATGCCATTTTTCCCGAAACTCCTAAGTTGCCCAGTCTTCGTACACCTGGCCCAGTTTTCGTACATCGACAAACAACATTTCTCCACGAAATCGCTCGACGCGAACTGATCTGTCAGCCACCCTGCTGAGTGCTTATCGTGTTTTCTCTTCGGTTTGTGAATAAATATCGGCGTAGCGACCAAAATTTGGCGTACAAAGCAAATGGTTATTCGGGGGGTGGATGTTTAATCGATCCTGCAGTGTTGATTTTTTGGTCCCTCACTTTTGGGCGGCTTTTCTTACGCTCAATCCACTGTCTCGTACGTCATTTACTGCCTTGGTAAAGGTAGTTGACAGGTTACTATTCTGCGTATTACAACTCTTAAGAAAAGGCCTGTATAAGATTCGACGTTTTCCTTCCGTTTCCGCTTACGCCTTTGGAATAGCAAACTCTATACTTCCGTATCCGCTTACGCTTGCTTTTCTTACCTACTTTTGTAAATGTTTATTAGAATCGCAACGGAGTGAAAAAATCAGTAAAACCGGTAAGCTAACGATATTTCACGGTGTATGTCAACATTCTATGCATAGACATCTACCTTAGTTAATTATTTGACGAATTAGATTGTTTGCGTGGGATTACGTTTATTAAATATTCGTGACCTTTGCGTGGCCTGGATGTAAAGCGTCGCTGTTATACCACATCAAATACATGTAGTGTATCGTACTTTGCAAGGATTGTTGTGTAATCTTTGCTGCACTTGCGACCTATTAGTTTTCGAACAGCAAAGTTTAAAATTCAGTTCTTTAACTTATCTAAAAATAGGTTTTGAGAAAGGCGCAGCTAAGTGTACGAAAACTGGCACAGTAGGTCAAAATGTATGCGAAGATTCTCACCGCTAAAATTCAGGAGCAGTTAAATTTAAGCTGGCGTTGAAAGTTTTTCCATTCACTTTCATCTTTTGTCTATCATCTGTCCAAAAATCATGAAGTTCCTTGCAAAATTACCAGCAAAACGGGCTATTTGTTCATCTACAATACCTTTACTGTGCAGTGAAAAGTGCCAATATTAGCCGCTAACTTTTGCTCACCTCGAAAGAAATTGTCCGCACTGACCTGCCTCTTCGTCAAAAAGCCCGGTAAAACCGGTTATTTATAGCTGAGATGTTCCTTTTACTTTTGGAATTCTTCGGTTGACGAAGATTTAAATGACCGACGACAATATTCAAATAAAGTTCTTTTTGTACGAAAACTGGGCCCGTACGAAAACTGGGCAACATACTGTACTCTTTTAAAACCTTCAGTTCACTAAAACCGATGGGCCCAAATTGACTTCACCTCACAAAATACAAATTTGCATAACTTCAAAACAATTGTGGTGTGTAATTTGAAACCTGTCACCAACGCACGATGCCATCCAAAATCAAGAACTTTCGAAGGTTTACGGAGGAATTTGTTAACCCTCAGCCTATTCTCACATCGCTTTCATTCACTGTAAAACTTGATTCTATCGATTGAAAACATAGTTGACGAGCCATTTGTTGCATGTTGACAAAGCAACGTGTGCGCTTCGGATCAGCTGTTCGGATCGAATGATCGGCAAGTTTACTCTCCTCACATGTCCTCAGTTTTCTGCAATCTCGATTTCGACAGATCACTCTCAAATTTAAAACAAAGACACACGAGAGCAATGAAATATTATTAGTTAACTAATCCAGCAGATTTCGGTAACAAATGCGTTCCTCTGTTGATCGAGACTTGCCAATGCAAAATACTTCAAAGCCCAGGGCTCGCACTCCCGTATAAAGTGTATGGGTACGTGCCGCTGATAAGGTAAGGGTTTCAGTGTCCCGCTAGCACACCCCCGCCCAACATTTCACAGAGTACCCCCTCCGGAAGATTGAGGACAGATACCGTATATCGGAAAGCGGAAAGCGCGGAAAGACATTAGCCATGACTTCACTTTCGTGACGTCATTGGCTAAAAATAGTCAAAGATGTAAACAATTGGCAGTGGGAGAAAACAGTTGCTATGCGAAAAATGTTGCTGTACGGCAATCAGTAGGTACACATATCACATGATGGATATTTATCCTTCTGCTGCAGAAAGCAGTGTACCGGGAGAAAATAAAGATCATTAAGTGACTGCTTCTGTGCTAGGGGTTGAAAAAAGCATAAATTTCACGTTAAGTGTAGACGATTTTGAAGTGGTTTTCACTTTCCAACCACATCTTGGCAATCTTCTAATTACAACATGTGCTAGTAACACAAAGAACCAATCATATGGTGCCATTAAGCGCGGGAAAGTGTGGAGCCGGTGCCGTCTAGCGCGCGGGAAAACATAAAACCGGTGCCAAGCGCGGGAAAAATATGCAGCAGTTGCCAAGCGGATTTGCTCTGATTGGTTGAACAGACAGCTTGTGCGTATGCGAAGTCTGACATAATGAACTGCTTGTTTTCTTCGAATTTCCATGCTACTTCACTTTCTCACGAGAAATAAACTACTTGAACAAACAGGTGATTTAATTTAACCATTATGTATATGGTACAACTCACATACTTTGAGACATTAGTTTCTTCGTTAAAGATTCCTTTTTAAATTTTGTCTTCCCTTAGCTCGCACTAACCAACTCACGACAAGTTTGAAAAGTACGACAAAAATTACAGTGTCTTAAAAATACTAGTACATTCCGCATATTGAACATGTTACACTTAGTCTCTGCCCGTTTGGGCACTAGTAACGAGATTGAAATTGATAACATCACGAGAAACAGACTGGTCCGATTTCCAGGCCAAACTCTTCCCCAGTGTCCCCGATATCGTACACAGCCACGTCGTGTATTGGAAGGCGGTGTGTTTTGGAGGTGTTCACTTCCAAGATAGTTTTACGCCATGTCCCGTCTTTAATCTAAAAGCAAAAAGGGACAAGTAGAACGAGACAAAGTCGCAAAACGTCGAGACGAATAAATAAAAGTCAAAAGTGATAGAAGTTTGTACAAATGTTGGTAGCCACGTCATCAGTGCGGACGTTTTTGTGTCATTTCTCAGAGGTCAGATATGTTCTTGGTGTAAAACTACAAAAGTCAAAATGTAGGAGGTTTCTGCGCATGTAGGTTACTGGTCTCACAAAGCTGCTTTTGCTCACTTTCGAGGCCCCATTAGAGGGGGTCTGGGTATCAAGCATCCCTTTAACTTTTTTTTTAAATACCCCATATCCCTTTAATTGTGCGGTCTCGTATCCCCGAAGTTTGCGTTGAATATCCCCAATTTTTTTTACAAATATCCCGTATCCTTATCATTTTTTCCGTCGGTATCCCGTATCCCTATAATTTTCCCCTCAAATATCCCGTATCCCATAACCCCCAATGGGGCCTCACTTTCCGATAACTTTCCAAATGAAAATAATAGATCATTGATGATGTTTGGTGATCACTGGCGTCGCATCAAATCGGAAGAAAATAGCTATAAAATCGCTGTTACACAGGTGATTTCATTGTGAGCGGCCCTTGTATTCGACTAGTGGTATCGTTGGCGTGTATTGTATCGTATCGTATCGTTTTGTAGTGTTCTGTAGCTTAGTACTATTGTTGTTTATGTTGTATTCTTATGTACCTTGCATTCATCCAGTACTATCGTTGGCGTGTATTGTATCATTGTATCGTATCGTATCGTTTTGTAGCGTTCTGTAGCTTAGTACTATTGTTGTTTATATTGTATTCTTCTGAACGTTGCATTCATTCAGTACTATCGTTGGTGTGTGTTGTATCGTATCGTATCGTATCGTTTTGCAGTGTTCTGTAGCTTAGTACCACTGTTTGGTATATTGTATTTTACTGTACCTTGCATTCATCCAGTACTATCGTTGGTGTGTATTTTCTGGTTCCTTTAGCGTGCATCTCAATGCCATTATCAGCTTTGAGTTTGATGGAGTGTTCGTAGTTCCCAGATCCTTGCTGGGACCACGCGGTCGAGTTTAAGCAGTGATATGTAACGCTCTGCTTGGCGCGGTCACTCAGGAGTCGTAGATATGTCAGTTGAATCGGATCACAGTCGTAAACAAACTAAAAAGATTGGGGGAAAATAACGTTATTTACCCTGCTTCTTTTTGCTCATGCATGCTTCATCCACTTTTTGCTTAAAAATTTAAGGATGTTAATTTATGCGCCTGCTTGTTTGGGAGTTTGCGAGGCCTTGGTTGACAGTTCCACCGGTTCTGACCTTTAAGCCCTAATAGTGACGAAAATGACATTTCTCTTTACGCTATCAATACTTGTTCAAACATTCAAGTGATGAGAAAAAAGAAACTGATCACCAAGGATAAGGTGTCTTGATATTAACAATTCCATGAGAAATGTATGGAGAACAGTAAGGAGAATATGCGTTTATATCAGCTTAAGGTCATCACTTCAAATACCAGTCTCATTCCTGACCGAGAAGCTCCTCCTCTGCTGGGACGGATGAAATTAACAGATTTTGAAAATTCGAATGTCGTACTCGAGTTCAATCTGCGATCTTGAGGTGCCTAATATTCTACCGTTTTGGGTGGGGTCGGAGGGGGGATCTCTGATTTATTCCTGAGTTGACTGTCTACATATTCCCGGTGTGTCCCATAGTACTGGAAGCAGTAGTCTATTTTCCTCAGGCGTAAACTTCATTTAGGCCGTGTTCTGTTGGGATGAACCGTTTTCGATTGGTTGGGTGTTTCATGTTTTATTGGTGACCGCTTCTGATTGCTTTTGGCTGCTCACCTTTTTGAACCGCCACTAACTTCAGAACATATTGTGCGATAGATATCAACCGTTCAAACTCAAAATAGTAAAAAATTTGGTTATTTTTCTGACGTGCAAGACCTTCACCGTAAGTTTGTGGCGTAAGCAATAGTCACCGTAGATATTTTCTATCTCTTCAAGAGTACCAGAAACACTTGCGTGCTCACTCTCTTTCCAACACATCTTTCCATGAGCCATATCGATAAGCCCTGCCCCAACGAAGTCGCAAGTCACCGCAAGTTTGGAAATGTCAACTTCCGCACACGCACTTGCGATGGGTGGCAAAGCGGGCTCGCAAGTGAACGCAAGTTGAGATACATTTCAGTGCAGCCTTGCGCGCGCGCCCGTACTAAGAATACCAGTACTGAGACCAACTTGCGGCGGTTTGCGTTGAGTGGCCAAAACGGTGAAACGTTTGCGTTCACTTACGTGCAAATTTGAGCTCGGTCAAAATGAACGCAAGCTATCGCAAGCACACGCAAGTCATGACCAAACGGAGTCGTGAGTTCTATCAAAGTTTCAACTTGCGATAACTTACGACTCCGTTTGGCCAGAAAAATACAGCTTTTTGTTTTCTGATTTTTCGAGTAGAAATTAACAGATAAGATATGTTCATAAATCTCGGCAAAACTGAGTTACCTGTGGGCGTTTGTCAAACTCCTTGGCAAACCATTTGTATCCGTCGGGTCCCGAGAACCACTTTCTGTTTCCTGTCTGCGCACAAATCATGGAAAGTCAGTTCATTACTTTTCTTGATATTAAAACAACCAAGAAAGCTCTTTTCACGACCACTTTTTGAAACATTTTTGACAAAGTCAAATGTACTGATAACATATTCCAGCATTCCATCTAACTTAACAGAATTTTAAAAGGACTCTACTCCTTTCTTCTCATGACAAATGCGCATCATGAGAACAAAATTCGTGTTTTCTCGTTTATTTACATGTGACTCCCAGCGCTTCGAAATGTGAAAGAACGATGACAGACAAAAACGCAAAGAACAAACACCACATGGCCTGAAAACTAGCTAGGTACGTGGCTCAGACGTCGTAATGTCTTACTTCAATAACGAAGAGCATCATGTCTTTTCCAAGGTGGAAAAACGGATGGGAGACGGGGGGGGGGGGGGAACTCAGGGACAAGCGCATGACATGCGTCATTGGTAATAAGCCGGTAATACCTTAGTTTAATTCAACCCTAGACAGGGAAACAAACGAAACTGCCCTACCTTACATTCTTTCAACCATTTCTGAATATTAACGGAGCAATTTGCGACCGATGATAAACGATGTTTCTCGACAACTCCAGCTGTTCACGAAGGTGTGATGACCATATTGGATAATGACCAATTTCTTATTGATTCGTAATGTATATCTCCGTATTTAAGTCTCACGACTGATTTCATACGCCCCTTTCAAAATAATGCGTTTTTGAAAATCTCCGCGTTCATTTTCCCAAAAAAGGTAACGAGATATTTTCGTCTCCACGAGTCTTTACCCATCACCATTGAAACGATCAGAGAAAACGGCGTCGGTGTTTTCCTAAGCTCTCGTTTTTACCTATCATCACACTGATGCGAAACAAAAAACCCGATACATTTTCACCCGTTTTCACCTATCCCACTAAAAAAGATACATTTTAAGCTGTTTTAGAAAAGCTCGTTTGCATCGATCGTTTAAGTGTGGACAGGATCAGAGGGGAAAATGCATAAAAAAGTATGCGTTTTCAAACAAAAGCTAATTCGTGTGGACAGGACGTTAGTTGCTAATGACTTTTAATTTGTCTCTGTTGTTACCTTGATTTTGTCGGGATAAATACAAGTCGCACTGAAGGTGAAATCACAATAAACTTCCACAGCATCGTCGGGCGGACCTTCATTTGGATCAATCCAAAAGTGACCTGAAAAAAATCACGCAGTTATTGGTATTGATGGTGATTGTTACAGTTAAAACAGGTGATGCATCAGCCTAGTGCCCAGACGATTAGGTTATCACTTTCTTATGGATTTCTTAAGGGCGAAGTCGACTGATGTAATGACCAGACCTAAAGAACAACATGTTATAGATAAGAAAAGATGGAATATTCAACATGTCGCGAGCGTGGGACAAAGAAAAAATCTGAGTCCCCGACGGGAATCGAACCCATGACCTTCCGTACACCGGTCGGACGCTGTAACCACTGAGCTACTGGGAGACTAGTGGTGAGCATAGGTCATATTTACTGAGTTCGTGGTGACACGCGTCCTGCATTATTCTAAGCTAACCATTTAGGTCATATCTGGTTATTTTCAAAGTTAAACGTCACATTTCATGTTTTACACGGTTTCACTGAGTTACGTCAAAATCCTCTCTACTGTGAGGAAATAAATTAACCTTACCGTTAGTAACATTGGGCTGAAGTCGTTTGAGGTCTCGGCAGGTTCTGGCCGGCCGGCGCCGCCTGGTACCTAGAAACCTCCCACATTTTTTAAAGGACTGGACTTGAGCGCTGAGGGCTTCAAACAACGGATTCATATCCTGAGAAGGAAATTCAAATCAGGGCCAATTAACAATGAGACAAAAGAGTAATCTATTACCGCCATGTTGGAATAAGGTGTATTGGAGAGATGAAGAAATCACGACTCAGCCGCGGCAAGGAAGCCTTATTCCAACCTCGTTCCCAGGGCCTTCTCCTCGTTCAAAATGGCGGTCGGAGAAACCCCTGGCCAAGGCCGCTGAAATACTCCACGAATCGTGGAGTATTTTGTCACGTGACACATGATAAAATGGCTTTTTCGGACGTTGTTTCCAGTGTCTGGCGGCCCTGTTTGTTTTCTGCAATGGGAAACCGTTGTTCAAACAAAACGAAGACATTCCATCGTGTTTGCGTGACGAAATTCTAACGAACTTTTGGAGCCACTTCGGCAGCCTTGGCCAGGGGTTTCGCCGACCGCCATCTTGAACGAGGAGAAGGCCCTGGGGACGAGGTTGGCCTTATTCATAGCAGACTTTTCCCAGGTAAGGGTAGCATGATGTAATGTCTACTGCGAAGGCTGATTTGAATTTCCTGTTTGTCGTTTAACCCTTTAAACCCTGATATCAGCTTGCATATTCTCCACACTGTTCTCCATACATTTTTCATGGTATTGACAAGGAGAATTTGTTTAACAATCAATACTTTTTGTACTTGGTCATCATTTCCTTTATTCTCATGACCTTTATGTTTGATTAAGCGGTGTTATTTTAAGGAGAATTTTGTTTTCTGGTCACTCCTAGAGGTTAAAGGGTTAAAATGTTTCGAACCGCTATCCACTACAACTGTTTTACAACCAGAATTAATGGAAGCAAGCATTCCGACCTTGTTGCTCAACATTTGTTGGCCCAACAATGTTAACCGCTAAGATTCCCATGTTGGGAGATGTTACACCAACATTTTTATTGGATGAATGTCTTGACTTCGATCAAACATTTTACTTTTGTTGGGCGCATCAATTAATCACGCGACTAGCATGGTTTTTAATGGCGTAAAAAGCAATCACAAACCAGCATAATTCGTAAGAAAAATGTAACAAGAAAAGAGGAAAAACAAATGGCTTTTTGAGCAACCACTAGGTTAGCCTGTTCCAGGCTCTCAGACAGTAGGGACAGCACAAAAAATAGAAAGGGAACGCCGAAAGTAAGACGCGCGGGATTCGGGGAAAAGGGGGCTCGACTCTCCCCAGTCCTCAGGCGTTTTTCTCGCTCGTTTTCTCAATTTGTGCTTTCCCCACTATCTCGGAGGGCCCCTGACACATGACTATCTCTCTTGTAAGAGTCCAAATTTGGCTTAAATTACGTACCTTGGGAGTATCCGTTGAAGTACCGTCATCTCCGCTTCTCATCTATGAAGGCAAAATCATTTCAGCATTCATTAAGGACGGTGTCTTCTTTTGTTACTGCGCATACGTTTTGCTGCGCATCTCGGATCTGGTCCGAGATATTCGGGTTTCTTAAGGAATTTGCCTACTAAAGATATTTTTTGCGGTTTGTGACTGTGTGGAAAAAGCAGTTCTCAGCAAGGGCTATGAGAATCTAAAAAAGAAAATTGGGGGTAACCACGCATCTTTCAGAGACAAATCCCACACACTCTTTGTATTTTAAAGATTTTTAAGAATTAATGTTGCTTAAGTATCTCTGAAAAATGCTCGGTTACCCACATTCTTCTTTTTAGATTTCAATAGATCTTGCTAAGATCTGCTTTTCTCCATAGTGATAAACCTCTGTATTTGGACTCGCTGTCCTTAAGAAAAAACGATAAACGAGAGCGGAAAAATGAGCCAAAAATGTACATTTTTCCACCGTCTAAATACCCCTCTATTCACACTTAAGGAAGCGGGTAGTTTCGAGATCACCAAGACCGCTCATCTTCAGACGTTTAGTCTCAATTTGAAGTAAAATATGCACAAATACCGGGAAAGTACTGAATTCTAAAACAAAACAAAAAATGAACAGTTCATTCTCTCACTAGCATTTTTGAAATGTGTTGTGACTAGAAAGGATACACCAAAATCAGGTGAGACACCTTATGAAGTTAACATAATGTAGTATTCCTCATCGTTTGGTACCCGACCAACCTGAGAACAATACTCGAATTATTAGGCAGAGAACTGAGAAAACATAGCTCTAGTTAGTCAAAGAGTACCATTTGCGGTATAGCACTGATCGTCCGTGGTTAGGGTTAAGCAGTGATTTGAATGGTTAGCTTTCTGTTATTGTTATGGCAACGGTCTACATAAATATGCTGGTGCAGTAGATATAGAGATCGGTTATGAAGTGAATGACTCGGTCACGATTCCGTACTACGCTGATTTTTGTCATGCTTTTTCTTCGAACTGCGAAATAAGATTTACTTAAGAGATAACCTTATTCTGAGCTATACATTCTAATCACAACTGGCATTTGTGAATATGTACAAATGCGTCGTCTTTTAATCCAGCGGTCATGAACTTGAAAGTTTTTCGTTTTACTCACCGAATTACTCCTGTACAGCAAGGACTTTATGTTGCTTTGAGGTGAAGTCCGAGCAAGAGGGTCGAGCCGAGCGTTGTCAAGGTAACCGTATTCCTAAAGCGAGATTTAAGAACAATCAACTGAATATAGTAACAAATTTCAGTCTAACTTGTAATTACCTGCTTAGTAGAAAGCAAGGATGTCGCAATGGTGAGGGCACTCCCAATCCCCGCCCGGGGGTTACTTGATAAAGTTTTTTTTCGCGAGGCTCCTTCCTGAGTTCAAACCCTTACTCTTAAATATATATGTTTTTATCGACATGGTACATCTTCCATAAACCTAGAACAAACATTGCACCTATAGCTGCATTATACCGCAAAACCAAAACTAGTATATCCTTGCGGGATTTTAGTGGCTTGAAGACTCCAAGGCAGGGTTCTATCTAGGGTATTTGAGGGGTACAAGCTTTCCCCCCCCCCCCCCACAAAAAAATATTGTTGTCATTACAGTATATAAGTAACTATATCGGAAAAATCATCCAGACGCGAAGAGGTCAGTGCACATGAAGTACATATTCCCCGTCTAAGAACACTATGTGACAAATAAAAAGAAAATACCACTGTAACATTATCACAAAATTGTGTCTCAATATGCACCAGATTGCATCTCAGCGCATATTCATTTCAAAACATTTCTGGGGAGGCATGTCCCCGAACCCCCCTAGGAAGCTCGTGGCCTTTCGGCACATTCTCCCCCAAACAATAAATCCTAGATAGAACCCTGCAAGCTTTCGTATTCCTGACGTTGATTATCTCTTTCAGTATACAGTGAATTTTACGCCCCTTTAACATGCTAAAACAGCAGATTTCCCCACCCCTTTGTATACTTCAAGTGCAATAAAGGTACCACTTTCTGGCGGGTCCTCCCCGCATAGCTCGTCATAGGGAGTACCCCCTGGGGAGGGGGACAATCCCGGACCCAGCGCCACACGTGGCTTAGGTCTGTTGCTGATTCTCGTCCTCGCGGTGTGGGTCCTCCATTTATTCTACCTCCTTAAATACCAACAAAATAATAATTCGATCCGGTATCCGAGAGTTACAGATTTCTCAGACATAAGGCTGTTAAGTGTGAAGAGTCGAGACATTTCGTTTATAAATCATTGGTTTTGTGCTATGCTGTGTGCCCGTGAGTACTATCAACTTCCTATCATATTTTGCATGAGATAGGAGATTGTCTCGTGGGATCAGTTTTCTTTTTTACTATTGCTGCGTTTACGGCTACCTCGAATTGTGCCATCAACCCAGTTTTCTATAAAGATTGGTACGCTAAGGGAGTAACAAAAGTTAAACATTTAATGGACGACTCTGGCAATTTTCTTTCACTCCCTGCCTTCCAAAATAAATGTGACCTGAAAGTCCGGCCTTTAGTTTTTAATGGACTTATATCTGCAATCAAACTCTTGAAAAGGCATATTCCCCAAAATACAAGGTCTCCGCTAAAGTATGAAGGCTTCTTATCAAAATTTTTAGACAAAACCAAGCAGACCTGTATACAAGAAACTAGTATCAAAAATGAGTGAACTACCGATTTCAAGCCAACAAAAGTGGCTCGAGGATATTAACATTACGATCAACTGGAAAACCGCGTACCAATTATCCTTTCAATGTGCAAAGAGCACAAAACTTATAGCCTTCAATTTTTAATTTTTATACAGAAGACAATCGACTAACAACTTTCTGAAAAAAATTGGACTCGTTAATAGCGAGAAATGTACCTTCTGTCAAAGAGAGACAGAAAAACTTGCATACATACATATACATACATACATCACCTTTATTTCACCTCGGATTTTCAAGGGTAGCTGTATAGCTAATTTCTCCGAAAATACAGAAATTCTTCTGCTTTGGGAATGCCCGAAAATTCAGTCCTTCTGGATCAGTTTTTCCTTATGGCTGCAGTCGTGCAAAATAGTTGAGAAAGAAACGCCTTTAGAACTTGGCAAAGCGTTGGGCTTGAACCCAGATAGATCAAAACACAAACTCCAAATTAATTTCTGCTGCTTACTTGCTAAATATTATATTTGGCTTTGTAAGCATAAACAATTTCCACCAAAACTTAACGACTTTTTACAATATCTGAAACACATCAATGAAATAGATAACTAGGCCAACACTTTTAACCAGAAGAAATGATCCCCTATTAAGTCTTTCTTGTAACCGCTTGTGAACTTGGTCCTAGTCTCCTGAGACTTGAAACAAGGTGTAAGTTTTTTTTTTCTCTCTCTTTCCGTCTTTTTTTTTTTGCCTTTTATTTCTCGTCTAAATTTAGTTATTAAATGTTTTGTTTGTTAGGTTAATATTGTACAAAATTAACAAAAAGAAAAACTTTGTAAAAGACAGAAGTAAGCTTAGTAACGTAATATATGTCATGGATGGTAATTTATTTGTAATGTAATTATCCTGTTTTCTTTGTCCTATTAAAAAAACCCTTGCTTCGAACCTAAGAGACTTCGCAAGTGTTTCGAGTAATTCTAAAACCTATTCAACCATCAGCCTCCCCTCCACCCCCCCCCCCCCCCCCCCCCACCCCGCCTGAAATCCGAATGTATTAAGGTTTTAACAACGAAAGTCGAGGCTGGATAGTGCCTTTGACAATGTGTCCTTTGAGGTAACGACTTGATGACGTCAAATCGCATCTCAGATCCACCACCTTGGGTTTATAGCTTTTTCCAAAACCTTCAGAAACCATTAAAATTGGCCGAAAAATAATAAAAAGCAATAAAAGAACACAGTTTTAATTAAAGTTAAATGTTTTTCATTTAAAACTGCAAAATTCAAAATTTTGAGAAAACTTCCTGTGAAAATATGGTTGCCATGGCAATGTCAGGTTTGATGAACAATGACATGTAACACCAAATTGTTCCCAGTTAAATTTTAGAACAAGTCACAAATGTTCGTTTGAATAAACGAAAATTCCCGCAAACAATTTCCCAGCTAACTTAACTAACTTTAACTTTAATGGGTTTTATATTGCGCAAACATCAATGTGGCATTTTCGAATGCTCATTACAATACATTTGAAATAAAAATTTAAAGAAACTGGGTAAAATTACATTTTAACATATCGTGTAAAAATCAGGTAAATATATGTAAGACAAATTTGAATAAAACAGCTAAGAGAAGCAGCCCCCCCCCCCTTCGAACTCCCCACCCCGTGCCCTCTTTCTATCTATTAAAATCTATATAATTTATAATTTAAAAGCTATCTTAAATAAATATGTTTTCACTTGAGTCTTAAAAATTTCAACTCTAGTGCTATTGCGTATTTGTTCGGGCAATGCGTTCCATAATTTAGGGGCAGCATACATAAATGCTCTGTCTCCAAGGGATGTGTATGACTTCGCAGGTGGGAGAGTTAGGAGCAGAGAGTTATTTGATCTTAAGTTGTAACTACCACAGTCCTTTACTTTTAAAAGTTCTCTCAGATAAACAGGCCCTTGTTGATGAAGTGATTTAAAAGTTAGTAACAATATCTTAAAATCTATCCGATACTTAATTGGCAGCCAGTGCAATAAATGCAGTAGCGGAGTGATGTGGCAGAATTTGGATTCATTGAAGATTAAGCTTGCTGCTGCATTTTGTACTCTCTGTAGTTTGGCCAGCTGATAAGCAGGTAGCCCATAAATAAGACTGTTGCAGTAGTCTAAGCGCCAGGATATAAATGCGTGGATAAGAGTTTCCATGTTCTCCCTTGACAAATATCTTCTAATGCACTTAAAGTTGTAAAGATAATAAAACCCGGTAGAACTGGTTTTGGTCACGTGTGCCTCCATGGACAGTGTGCTATCAAACCACGCCCCGAGATTTCTGATTGGCGATTCAGGAACTATGTCAGCATCACCGATCTTAATGCTATTTATGTTAATCATTGAGTGCTGCTGTCTTGTCCCAATGACAAGAAATTCGGTCTTAGCATCATTCAGGAGGAGCTTATCTTCTGCCATCCACTTTTTAATGTCTTTTATACATCGTTCCATGGCGATAATAGCACTAGATTGCCCGTCCTCCGCCTTAGGACTAAACGATACATAAAGCTGTGTATCGTCGGCGAACGAATGAGCCCCAGGCAAATGTTTTGCGATGATGTCGAACAGTTTGCTGGTGTATATAGTGAACAAAAGTGGTCCCAAGCAAGAGCCTTGAGGCACACCACAGTCAAAATAGTGTTTGTTTGAGATTGAGCCGTCGATTGAGACACGCTGTGACCGTCCTGTTAAATACGAACAGAACCAGTTGAGCACAATTCCAGATATTCCGAGTTTGGTTTGTAATCGCTGGAGCATGATCGAGTGATCCACAGTATCGAACGCTGCACTGAGATCCAAAAGGACCAACAGGGTCACGTGCTGTTTATTCATGTTGAGAAGAAGATCGTTCTTAATTTTAAGCAGCGCTGTTTCGGTGCTGTGGTGTTTCCGGTATGCAGACTGGGCACTAGGGTAGAGATCGTTAATACACATGTGGGCGTGTGTTTGATTGAAGACTGCTCTCTCAGTCAGCTTGGGTACAAATTGCAGATTGCTTACAGGCCGAAAGTTTTTGAAAATTAGATCCAAGCCATGTTTCTTCAATATCGGTAAAACCAGTGCCTCTTTCCACTCTTCAGGGAAACTGCCTGATTGCAATGATGCGTTTATGATTTGCGTTATTACCGGAATAAGAGCATCGCAGTTGCTAACCAGTGGAGATGGCATTGGGTCGAGCGGACATGTCTTCAATGAAGAAGATCGGATCAAAGACGCAACGTCAGAGGTTGACAGTTCCTTGAATTCATTGAACGTAGGAGTAGACATAGCTGTACTGTCATGCTCCTAAACATATAAGAAACTAAGATAAAAGTTAATTTCCAAGGAATAAAACTTCTGCACAAACAGGAAACTTGTAGAGAAATAAATAGTATAACCTGGTGTAAGGAAATAAAGAAGCAATTAACGAGAATTGCATAATAAAAATTGTCACTTCAGTAGGAAGACGGCCGCATCTTGGCTTAACTCCTGCACAAAGTTATTTATGAAAAATTAGCTGTAAAAGCTTTTTAGTTCTAAATAATACTGATACAGAATTAAAATTTAATTGAGACAGCCAGCCTGGCCCTGATGCTATTTCTTTAAAGCAGAGCTCAAAAATCAAATAAGAGGAGGTTTTCGCTAAGAGCTCATGATCATGAGTTACTGTCACCGTATCCAAACTTCAAGATTTTTAAACGACTTCTTTACATATACAATAAGGTAAAAGCTGTTTGCAGATCAGTAACTGAGGAGGCGTATTTTGGCTCATTGGTTAGGGTTAGGTTAAAAAAGGCAGGTAATTAAAATCTAGTTTTCACCGTATTCAAACTGCAAAATTTTTAAACGACTTCTTTGCACATGAAGTGCATTATATCTGCTCCAGAAATGTTTTTTTTTTGTCGCAATTTTTTAAATATTCTGTAATTATTGGCTTTTTTCTTTGTTATATTTTACTCCACGTAAATTAAAAAATTCATTTTCTATCACTCCTGTTCATCCATGCTAAATTTACATATCGTCTGTTAACTACTTTCAATGATTTTAAAACAGGCAACTCATCCCGGGGGGGGCACCCCCGTCAATTTAGGATAGGTGTGTGCCGCCAAGGTTCTCAAACCCTGACCCTATTTAAGGGTAGAAAATCGAGAATTAATACCCTTTTAAAGGCCCAAAACCAAGAAATGGCACCCTATTTAAGGGAAACAAGATAACTTATAATTGGGTAACTGATAGGTCGTTTTATTTCTGTTCTGCTGTACACGGGCGTTTAAAATCGCTTTGTTAAACTTTATAACGTGTATTCGGGCGTGCAGTACAGTTTTAACAGACCATATCTTTTTCGTTTTGCGCGCTGAGGTGGGTACTGCAATTCAGTGACCCTATCTAAGGGACATCTAAGGATCACACGTACAATACCAAAACATACCAAAAAGGATACCCTATTTAAGGACTGAGCACCTCAAAAACCCTACCCTATCGGGCGGCACATACCTATATAGCGTATATAAGGGAGTACCCCCCCCCGGGCAACTCATCTTTGACTCAGCTGATGTAATAAGAAACTGGTGTGGTCAATGTTTACGCGATCACTTTTTATTAAAAGATGAAACAAGTATATTTTTTCGTCGAAACAACCCGCTTTGTTTTTCTACCCAAGGAAAAACCTGTACCTTAAAATATCACAGGCAATCAAAGGATCGTTTCTGTTGAATATCTGTTCGGAAGGCGATAACTGCCTCAGAAATTCGAAATAAGTTGGGATGAAAAACTAGAGCTTTTCTTTCGTAATCGGTGAGTAAACTAATTCCCGTTGTTTCGGGACGGACAACTGTGCCGTTTGGATTGTTAAGTAAGGTCAGCTAGACTTTTTCTGGGAGCCGACAGCAGCCATAAAATAAGGGAGAAAAGTCCCCTATCCTTAAAAGTTTGTGTAACGTAAATTTTTCGGTAAAGTCTCTGAACAGATCAACCTGAGTTAGCTTCCACAAATTACCCTTTAGCTTTAAAATGCTCTGAAACAAACTGAGAAGAAAGAAAACGATATTGGAAGTGTTTTGCTTGAATTTACTCGTTGGGTGCTCGTACACGTGCTATGCTTTGCTTATCACCCCACGATCAGGTGGTTCTGGCGCTACATCTTGCCTGATCATACTCGTAAAGTGGTCATGAACCAAGCGGCTCCCTCAACTGTTTCATCGGACAGAAAGTATTCAACGGAGGATATTTCCATCAAGTGGCAACATTTTTGCAACGCTGACGTTTCACCAGGGTCAGACTCCCAAAATTTAACAGCTTGAATGAAACTAGAGGTTTATTTTCAAATATATGAAGACATGCGCAGCTGTGCGAGTTAAACGTTATTTCACCTTGCTGGAAATACAAAAAATTCGAAACCTCGTCATACACCGTGGTTATGTGGTTGCATATCTAAATAAAAGACAAAAATTTGCGTCCTTTTTCCCCATGAGCTTCAACCCTTATTTTCAAATAAATTCACTCTTAATTGGTGAGCGAGACATCAATCAAAATTTAGATAGCTAAGAGAAACGCAAGTGCAAAACGGAGCAGTACCAGGTCTTCAGACATTGGCTACTGGTCAGCGGCTACTACCTGGATAACACAACACGACGTTTTTGGACGAAGAATTTTCCCAAAACCGACTGTTTTGACACTTCTTAGATGTTCTCTAAAACGGACGGAGACAGCCACTTATTAAGATTCTCACACACATTCTGATAGCGTTGTTCGAGCTGTTTTAAGTGTCACCGGCATTTGCACAAAGATGCTTCTCAAATGAATAAGCCTTTCACTGAAAAAGACAGTCCTTATGTCCACCGAAGAAGCGATAGAAGTGACAAAAAAGTGAGCAAATTTTGCGATACCAACAGAGCAGAAGTGGGGAGGATGATCGGCCTCGCCTCAGAAGAAGCAATTAAGACCGTGATGTAGAATCACGTCTTTACCTTCATTATAGTACAACGCTACATTTTGGCGTGCTCCCATTGGTCGAAATCGATCACGTGACGCGATAGTGTCGGTCCTCAGCGGGCACCTATCAGCGCATAGTGCCCGTTTTTTGAAATTTGAGCGAAAATTTAGCGTTGTACAATAGAAACAATAGATTTCTTCTATCTCAGGCCCTATGTGTGATAGGTTCCCTCGGAAAATTGATGTTCAAACGTCATATAAGCCCTCGGACTACGTTCTCGGGCTAATATTTGTTATGAACATTAAATTTCCTCGGGCAACCTATCACACGATAGTGCCTTTGACAGATGAACTCTATTGTTGAAATAGTAAAGAAGGCGCAATGGCCAAAGTATTGATGAGCAGGTGAACCAGGGAGTTCAGGGCAAGGGTCACCAATGCAGCCAAGAACATCGACAACTTTGCACTACACGTTCTGCAATAATATGTCGACGACAACAACATAGTGATGGAACTATCCCCCCTGGATACAAGTTAGTGGAAGGTGAACTAATGATGGTCCATGAGGAAATAGAGGCAGACATGGGGCTACTAGACCAAATCGCCAATGACATCTGCGATTTTATAAAAATGGAAGTCGATTACCCTAGCCGCCACCCATCAGGATGGATGCCACTACGTGACCTGCAAGTAAAGATAGCAGATGACAATACCGTAGACTTTATGTTCAAGCAGAAACAAATGGCGTCACCGTTCACAATTTCCAGCAGGGCTACAATACCAGCAAAATTCAAGTGGGAGAATAATGTCCAACAAGGAGTAAGATCGTCCAAACACGGTCAAGACATTAGAAGAGGGAATCTAAAGAACGCCTTTGTCAAACACCTGACAATGTTCCATCCAGACGAAGAGAGACCCAGAAATCTTCAAGTTTGAAGTCTTGAGAACATCCAGTAAGAATCTTGACAGACAAATCGCCTAGGCTGTTCACAGCTACATGTCTGAAGCTGAGAGTAAATCGGAGTTCACGCAGCCAGCGATGGAGAGAGTAATAGTTACCAGGGAACTTAATGGAACTTAATGGACGTTTAGGCACAGCCTACAGATTCTTTTTCCGCTTAATTACCGCCGTTGTTCCGCTCTCCCGATTTTTACTTTTATTTTACTTTAATTATATTTTGTCGTGTGAATTGTGTACAGTTCAATATCTACATACCTTTCATTTCCATATACGCATCATTTGCTACAGCACAATAGCATCTTTGTTATTTACAGTAGCCATTGTACCCGTTTTCTATACTCCTTTGTTTTGTAACACGAACTCTGTTCTACACTGGACATATATGAGCCTATATGCGCATATTTTAACTGTTATTTTCACATCGTACGCTGATGAAGGAGGCACAGGTAATTGAACAAAACGTTTTCGGAGCCTGCTAATTCTAGCTTAAGAAAACCAATACACAGATTATGGAAAACTTCACAATTGTAAAATTTCAAAGTGACATTTTGAGTGGTGGTTTAAATAATGTGACAAACACGTGATCTAAACAATAAGAGCATTACACGTTTTTCAAGGGGGCCTGCTGTTGTCATGACTTCAAAGGGTTTTTATTTGATTAATTAAGACGATTTCCGCTCAACGTTCGAGCAGTAAGTGCAAAAATTAAGTTACCAAAAAAATACTTGCAGCACTGTCACATTTTGAGAACAGATAAGAAGAACTTATCGTTACTTTTGCTCCCAAGCTGACCCCGCGAGAGAAAATTGGATTTGAAGTTATCCATATTTCAATTAAAAAGACGCTTCATGTCAGTTCAAAACAAAATGGCGCCCGTTTTTAGCATACTTTTACGAGATTTGAAATTAATTTTCTTGAGAATGCTTGAGAATTTCATCGCGGGGTCACTTGGGCAAGTGAACTAGAGTGAGATGTTTCAAATAGCATTTAAAATGTTACCGTGCTATGAGTAGCTTTTTGGTAAATATTTTTTGCACTTATTGCTCGAACGTTGAGCGGAATCCGTCTTAAACAGGTTCTCACTGAGAGCTATGACCATGATTTACTGCCACCATATCCAAACCGCAGAATTTCAAACGACTTCTTTGTATATACAATAAGGTAAAAGGCAGTTTAATAACTGAGGTGGCGTATTGGCTAATTGGTTATTTTAATTCCTAGGAAATTACGAATCATGGGCCGGATGGATATTTCACCTTGACCATATATTGAGCAACGTTTGCTCTTAAGTAGCCAGACGAATTTGCAAGAGAACGGACAGAATTGACCACCTAAAGTCTGCAAAAAAAAAACATGAATTCAACGGTGAATGGATCAAGCTGCTCCATCTTCCTGAATCCTACAGCACAAAGAATTGGAGAAACCTTTGCTTACTGCCTGATCTTCGTTGTATCGCTGGTCGGGAATTCCTTAATAGGAATAAATGTTTATAAGACGCAAACATTAAGAAAACCTATCAATTATTTTATCGCCAACATGGCCGTGTCCGACTTGCTGTTCCCAATATTCGTAATCCCGCGGAATCTAACATATCTGTGGACTATAAGTGGCTTATCAGTGGTCCTCTTGGTCGACAGGTCTTATGTAAGCTGTATCTCAGCCTAATGCTTGTCTCTAGGTTTGTGTCGGTTCAGAGCCTGCTTCTCATAACAGTGGATCGATTTGTAGCGGTGATATTTCCCCTCCGTTCCCCAATCATCAGCTCAAAACTGTGCCGCTTCTACATTCTCGCCACGTGGATCGTCGCAATGGCTGCCTTCTCCCCATGCAACCTTGTTCGCTCTCAAACTTGTTGAAAGCCCAGGAAAACTGGCGTGCAAATGGCGGTGGAATGAAGCCTTTGGAGAGTCCTCTTCAGTAGGCAATTACTTTCTTTGTCTCTATGTTGTATTTTATTTTATACCCATCGCTTTGCTTGTCATACTTCACTTGAAATTGAAAACTCTCATTGCAAAAAAGACATCGCGAACGGCTCGAAGAAATCTCGCATTGTGTCTCACCCGAAATCTCACCATTATTGGTATCCTCTTGCTCATATGAATAAACGAAATTTGAAGAACATCGCAGCTAAACTTAGCATTTAAGGAACAATATATCAGTATAAACCAGACGCTTGAAGATAAGTAAACAGCACAAACTCGAAAATTTAAAGCACATATTGTAAATAAGCCCGCAATGCCGTGTGATATCATTGAACTCACTATTTGAGAAACTTTGCTAAGTGTTTTTTAACCGATCTTTAGAACTCTGCCTGTACATAAACATATAAGAAAGATGTTGAACGGGTTTCCAACCGTTCTTTGGAAATTGGCTGTACAATATTTGTCTTGTTATTTTAAAAACTCTACAGTTGTTGTTGACGGTTGTTGTTGCCTGTACTGAGAAGCTGTACTAAGATTCGCTGTTGATTAAAGTCAATAAAGTATAGTAACGTGATCCTTGGGCTAGCACTGTATTTTATTGCTAAACCCTCCGCCTCTCCTGACAACTTAAAGGAAGAAAAAGTTAATACTGCCTCAATTTTTCTTCAACGCCGTGCTTTTACTGTTTTATCGTCGTTTTTCCTTCCACGTTTAAACAATCGCCTTTTATAAGAAGAGGTGATAGGTGCAAACATCATTTCAATACAAACTTCCTCCACCCCCCACCCACGAAATCAAATGTTGATTCTGATCTCTCTTTTTTTTTCGCCATTTGCTACTGTTTTGGACCCTCGTGACTGATTTTAAACATTCAACAAATTGTGTTGTTTTTACCTGGTCTCATGGGCTTTTCTCCCCGGGGTACCCAAGGGGAAAATCCAAGAAAAAACCTAGAAGAATTTCGACGTTTTCTGTTTTCCCGTATGGGATGTTCGTGTAAACTAGCACAGTCATGTGTGTTCATTTTCTTTAGCTGAATATTTAATTATAAGTTTCTAGAAATTTTTAGGGAACTGAATTTCGTTCAAATAATTATGTACGAATTTTTTTATGCCTTTGCAAAGAATCCGAGCTGAACTTAATGTTATACGTACCCAAATTATTTTCATTCCTCTCAAAACAGGGGCGACTGATGCTTCCATCGCATACGAAACTTTCACGTCACGAAAGTTCGTAATGACCTTTCACGGACACTTCACCCGAATGACTGTTTTTGCGGTAATTTTTCCTTAAAAATTTCTGTTTTTCATTGTATTCTTACTCATGAGATAAACTTTATTTGTCTCTTTTTCTTTTAGTTTTTCGCGGTTTTAAACAAAATCATGTTTCTAAACTTAACCTCACGAATTACCGATTAGTAGAAAATACTGTCGCCCTATGTTAAACTGGTGGATTGTTCTCGTAGAAAGCCACCTAAATTGAAGAAAAATTAATTGAATTTCGTAGGATAGGCAGCTTGTACTTTGCTTAATTTATTCTGCAGTTACAAGTCTTACAATGGCAATGTCGGATCAGACCCGTGCTGAAGTTCAACAACCAAGTCCATTCACGTCGCACCAGATACTCTTCTTTTAACTTAATTTTCCCGTCCTTTAACAGAGTGACAGAATGGGGCAGGACCTTTACAGTGAGGAGTTGTAATTTATGAAACACACTGCCATTAACCTTGAGAAAGCCGAATCTCTTATGTCTTTAGGAAAGGGTTATTTAAGTAATTTTTTAGTAAACCACAATGCCAACATTTTTATCCTTTAGTCACTTTATCCTTAAATCACACAAATTTCAATCTATTATAGTAGATTCTTCTTTCGTTGTTTCTTTCTTTCTTTCTTTCTTTCTTTCTTTCTTTCTTTCTTTCTTTCTTTCTTTCTTTCTTTCTTCCTTTCTTTCTTTTTAATAACTTGTATTTTGTTATGTACATTTTATTTTATTCTTTTTTCACATAGCTTAGTGATTGACTATCTATTTTATTGTAACTAGTTTTTATTGTAATGTTTAGTGGAGGGCATCTAGTTTATTTGCGCTGCTACTTCAAGCCACCCTCATTAAATAAAGAATTTACTTACTTATTTTGAAACAGATTGTTTTGTGTTTGTGTCTAAATATAAGAAACTGACCCTAATTTTCTGTTGTTATTGCCTTTTGTTCTTTGTTTTATTTTACTCAAAGCAAATAAAAATATATTTTCTTTCATTCGGGTTATCCTGTTCTAGCTTTACCACATCCGCTGTTTGACCGTACTTGTGTAGTTAAAACAGGCGTGGCCAATGTGTAAGCAATGGGTTTACTTTAAACAAGAGGATGCAACGTGTAGTTTTCCTTCGAAACAAACCTCTGTGTTTTTCTACTCAAGCAAGAATTTGATCTTCAAAAAATTCGGCTTTAATAGTGTTGTAATGCTTGTTTGCTTGTTTGTCAGTTGTTTGTTTGTTTTTTTTATCAGCTGAGCTGTCATTTTGTTATACTAGTGGCCTGGAAACTCTTAAAAATGTTCTGCCGAGGGTCCTACCGAAGAAGCTTAAACGTTACTTCACCTCACGAGTACAGTGCACTGTTTTTGTTTTGCTGTGATAAATGGGGACGAAAAGTGACCGTTCTATTTTTCTGTCTACCCTTAAATTTTATCGTAATTTTCATTTTCTATCTCTTCTTTTTTATTACTCTTTGCAGATGAAAATTCGCTTTTACTTCCCTCATCTACACCTGTCATAGTTTTAATATTGCTTTCCACAAACGCTGTCAACCGCAAAACGCCGCTCTGCGTAGATAGGGCTTATTCCAAACATAACATTTAAGTTTTTAATTCGTGCCTTACGAGAAAAATGAAGTGATAAGGAAAAGCGAAACTTTAATTTGCAGTTCCAACCTAACATTGTCGCAATTTAGTCGACACATTTCGTCTGTGTTTAATTGTCTCCCGAGGATGTTGTTAATAAAAAATTGGCTTTAAAAGGTTTCGGTGGGTAATAAAACCAAGGCACGTTCCACCGACAGTTTTGAAACACAGTTAAAACAGCAGGTGTAGAAATCTTTAATAAGCGATGTACACAAGTGTTCCACCCATGCGAGAAGCTGCGAAATGCAGTTCTGTTTTTCGTCTCGTATTTTGTTTACCTATTGAATCTTTTTAAAAATACCGACTTGGGTTCTCAATAAATCGTTCTGCCGATAGTTCAGCCGAATTAGCTTCAAATTTCCCCCCATCCCACGGTTTTGAATCGCGTTGTTTTTGCTTCGCTACCATGAATAACAAAGAAAAGTGACCCCTCCTTTTTTTTCTCCATTTTTATGATAATTTCGTTTTCTATCTGTCCTTTTCGTTATCAGTACTCTTTGCAGACAAAAATTCTCTTCAGTTGACCTCAGCTACACTTGGTCTAGCTTGAATTACTTTCCACATCCGCTGTCAACTGAAACACACCGCTCTGCATGGATAGGGCTCATACTAAACATAACACAATAATAACATAATATTTAAAATCCTGCTTTTGAAGTAAAAAAGCAATAAGCAAAAAACTAAACTTTAATTTGCAAGTGCAACTTCAAATTGTCTCCATTTAGTGGACACGTGGCGGCTTTCTTTGTTTAATTAGCTCCCGAGGATCTACATAGATAGCGTTCACTGGGCTCACGTACACTAAACATAACATTTAACTTAAACTCCTGCGTAATTCATTTGTGGTAACAACCTAACGGCGCCGATCTTTGTTTAATGAGCTCCCGAGGATAATGTTATTAATGAAAAAATTAGTTATAAAAGGTTTCGGTAATACAGCCAAGGCAACCTTCACTAACAGATATTACTTACTCGTTTTATGTTTGGATGCTCAACAATTCGTTCTCCTAATAGCGGCTTATGACGGTCCATGCATTCGCAGCGCGTTTATTTGTTAGGTTTTTGCTTCCCCTTAGAATCTCACCAGCTGCAGAACGCGCTTAAATTGAAGAATGCAAAACTTTATTGAGAGCTGTAATCTATTTCTACAAATATTCGAGAAATACGACTGTGGTTATGTTAGCCAATAGGGTCACAGGAATAAACTTATTTGAATGGGGCATGATTTGCAATAACATGTGCCAAACCGATTGAAAACCTATAATGGCCAACTAGATCTGAGAGCCCCAAAGTAATGGATAGCAGTATCACTAAAACAAGCTAATTAAGAAGATCGGAGCGTCCTCGACTAAATCGGATGACTAATAAACCGTTTTTAACGAGTCTGGCATTTATCCGTTTGAGTGCATGCACAGGTAGATTTACTCACCAATCCGGAGATATCGACCTGAGAAAATAAAAAGAGCAAAAAAAAAATCTTATTAGTTTGATGATTCAAATAGTCGGTTAAGTAGTCCAAACTGTGCATAAAAATCGCCGTTTCCCGTAACGTGATGCGACTAGCAGTTTTGCCCCCAAACCCCCCCTCCCCTGTATAGGATGGTAGTCCATCGTCGGGTTATCTTAGCTCGGTACTCTATAAGGTGCAGGGCGTTGTCTTTCCCAGAGGAAGAACGGCGTGTGTGGGTCATACCATTAGCCTTCCGATCCTAAGTATGACGTGCTAGCTACCACACAAGCGTTAAATATCTACTCACAAGTGTTAAATATCTTAATTTTTAGAAAAGCACACTGCCTTTAACGCTAACATTATATTCAAACAAGTCCAACTCACCGGCGGTCCAGGGGGACCGGGAAGACCTGGTGAACCCTGAACAATAGAAAATAATATTGTTTTCTTATTGAAATTCGAGGAAGTACCAAAAAAGGCAAAACCAAAAAATTTCAAACACGTTAGACAAGATTATTTACCTGGAGTCCTTCTTGTCCTTGTGTTCCCGGCTCTCCCTAAAGTAAAATCAACAAAACCATGTTGGTTTTGGAATTGGTTATCTTTTCCAATGGCTAATTTCTATAGATACTGCGGCCAAAATCATACATGCCAAAGTGAAACGCACCAGTAGGATTTTGTTTGGACTACATTCAAATCATGCTCACGAAGGCTTCATTTACACGGCCACAGTTTTGGTAAAATCGCTTTTTAACCGGCCACAAAAACTTAAGTCCGAGGATCTGCTTTTATTGTAAATTGATCCCACAAGAAATAACCGAAAACACTCCTCGTTTCGTGACAATAGTAAGGCCTGAAACAACTGGGTTCGACATTTCCATTTAACCCATTCAACATTGTTGAATTTAACATGTTAAACACGTTTGGCGGCGCTGTTAAATGATGTTGATTCAACATTTCCATGCAAAACCGTTCAACATTGGCCCAGCAATGTTGAATTCAACATGTTAAACGCGTTTGGCCACCCTGTTAAGTCATGTTGATTCAACATTTCCATGCAAAACCGCCCAACATTGTTGAATTAATTCGACATGTTGATTTCTAGATTTCTGTGGCTCGATGACTAGACTAACGGGGTTACATTGTATAATTATTTCTTATCTTATAAAATGTTATTATACCTTGTTTCCAATGTCGCCCAATGGACCACCTTGTCCCTGAATAATAATAATAATAATAATAATAATAATAATAATAATAACAATAATAATAATAATAATAATGGTGAAATAGAGGGAGCTTTGGTATAGAAAAGTTGTTATTAAAAGTGACGTAAAGGAAATTTACACAACAAAGTCAAGTGGCGGATCCAGAGCACCGTGTAAGGTGGAGTCCCCGGGTAAAAAAAGGACAGGAGGATAAGGGAGGAACGATAAGGATATAAGAGAGGAAAGGTTGGGGGGGAGATAAGGAGAAAACGTAAGGGGGAAGATAAGTGGGAGACAGGGGGGAGAATAAAGGGGGAGGCCCGTGCTCTCCGTGCTCGTCCCCTAGAACTAGGTCGAGAACTAAACCATGAATTGTATTATAAAAATTGTTTATTCACATCATTGTCACATCATAAGACCAACTTGAACTCACAATTAACTATCTTTACTTACGCCGTTTCCTTGTGGTCCGGGGAGGCCCTGGGCTCCACCAACACCATCTGGTCCCTAAAAGATAAATGTAACATGAAACGCTTTCTAGGTAATCTGTAAGTATTGAATGTACGTTCTAAATTCTTTGAAAGTGTTGAATTTTGAACAGTGGAAAAAAGCAGCAATTAAACATTTAACTGACGGTGCTAAAAAATTCTCAAACTAATCCACGGTCCGCTAAAACGACGGCTTCTCAGGATGGCGGTTATTACCAATAATGGATTTTCCAGGTCGAAAAACAGAGCTGCAGTTTAAGGTCATCATTAGATAGCTTTGTTTTCTTTTTCGATTTAGCTACGAACAATTTTCCTTTGGACGGAAATTGCTCTAAACTAAACTCAACTGCGAAGACCCTGGTAACGACGCGAGAGCGTTATACACTAGGCAATTGCAAGCGATTTTCACAGAATCGCGGCGAATTTCAATAGACGATACCTTTATCGGCGATTTCGATCGCTCGTCCCGGCGATTAAAGTCGCAGAAACGGGAACACTTCGCAGTTTTCGCTGGCGATCAAATTCACCGTGGCCAGAAAAATCGCCTAGTGTATCGCCGGACTCAGAAACCCGCACTTTTCGTTATTTGGCCCTGTCCATTTTACCTGGTCTCCACGCTTTCCTTTTGGTCCTGGGAGACCAAGGTCACCCAGAGCGCCCTGGGCAGGAAAAATGAAATTAGTCACATGAAGCTTGAAAGTAAATATAAATATCGTGAACTATAAGAAATATGCTCCACTTTGAAAACATGAAAATAAATTGAAATTCTTGAAGCATGAATACTTACGATGAAACAACAAAACAACCGGTCGGTATCGCAACGGATCTACGCGGGAACCAGCTTAGTACCCAGGCGCTCTCTTCACGCTCACACGACTCGGCGCGACTTGTCACCGAATCAGTGACGTCACGACATTTCGCACCAAGTCGAGTCGAGTGAGCTGGAGGAGAACGCCTGGGTACTAGGCTGCGTGGGAACAGGTTGCTAGGTCCGATTGCGATCGGCAGAATGAGAATCGAAATTCTTCCAATCACCAATGACCACAGCGCTGCAGATAGCAATACACAAACAGCCTACTGAACTTCATAGCCTGATGAAGACCAACAGTTAAAGGTGGAAAGGTCATGACCTACATCAAAATGACTGTATGACAGACGATAAAGAAAACAAACGATACAAACAAATGATAGCATTACAATAGCGTGTATGTAACAAGTGTGACGAACACTAAAGAAGGATATCATTTCATCAAACGACCATTACCAACATCCACATTTTTGAGTATATATTCTTTGGGGAAGATCTAAAAGAACCCTGTTTTCACTAATTAGACTGACCTTTGGACCGTCATATCCCATAGGGCCTTGTTCACCACCTACACCACGGTCGCCCTAAAACAAAGAGAGTCAGGCTGGTTTCCATGGTTTCCTTCAGTTTCTCATGCAAGTGAAATAAAATGCAAGCCAAAACCCAAATGCGTATGGGCAGTTCTTAGGAATAATCAAGATGGTTTTCCTAACCACTTATAAGGCAAGTTTTTCACGACCTTTCTTAAAGCTGGGACAAAGCAAAAGAAATCAGATCTGAAAATCGCGACTAATGCAAGTAATTTAATGCGGCAATCAGAACTGGGCACAAAAACATGCAAACCGTGCCAAGCATGGGAAAAATTACAAAAGCCGTCAAGCGCGGGAAAACATTTATTCAGTGTCAAGCGAGGGAACACATGTAACCGGTGCCAAGAGCGGCAAAACATGTAACCGATGCTACGCGTTATTATACGCGTAAGCAAGAACGGTGTCGTTTGTCATGGTTGGCTGAATAATTAGCCTTAAACTTAATTATTTCAACTGTCACTCAAAATCAATTCCTCTACCCATTAACCTTTATTTATTTATTCATTTATTTATTTATTTATTTATTTCAAACTGTTATATCCTTTCACCATTAAGTTAATTTTCAGACACCTTATCCCCATCCCGTCCTTTCGCTCCAGTCTGTCCAGGTTCACCACGATCACCCTGTAAGGAACATAAAAACTCAGTAAAGTGTTGCCACGTTGTCTGAAAAGCGCTCAATCTAGTGTCCGCGAACTGTGCCCCGGACAGGCACCAAATCTGAGCGGAGCTTGGTACTTACTTTATCCCCTTGTTGCCCAGGCAACCCGGGATCACCAGACGCTCCCATGGGACCCTGTTAAAAGGGACAAGTAAAAAGGCATAAAAAATGGATTGAGTTATGTACTTTTTTACCACTTATGTAATTAAAAAGCAAATAAACAAGGCTAAGGCTAAATATTTTTCACTTACATCTTCTCCAAACGGTCCATGGGGTCCTTGATAACCTTTGTTTCCCTGCATTCCTTTCGAACCTTGAAGACCACGAGCACCTGTTGAACCGACCGCTCCACGCATGCCCTGAAACGACGTAACAACTGAGCATTTAATTGGTTGATATAAGGTAATACGTGACAGATCCATAGCTTAAGGCTAGGGCGGCACTGCTTTATTTGCTTTTAGCGAGGACGCGCCATACGAGATAGCCTACGTCCAGGTACTTTTTTTTTCCAGCAAGCAAAAAGCAAAAAGCAAATAACGGTCTTGCTAAAACTGGGCTTTATCTCAGTTTATGTGGTTTTCAATTGTGTGTTGTGAAACCAAACCCAAAGTAAGTTCTCTGAGTGATGGATCAAAAAAACGCAAACAACACAGTCATAACTCGAACAATTACAGTTAAGTCCCAATTGGTGGAGCGCACAAAACCAAGCCAATGCGAGCTCGGCACTCAAGGAAAACTTCTCTTAACCCCTTCACCCACAGAGTCAGTTATGGAGACATTGAAGTCGTGTTAACTTCTGAGTCTGTGGATGAAATCCCATGGTGTGACCATTCAAATGAAACCTCGTCAGCAGTACTTTCACATGGTACTATTTATATCTACACATTTTACAAAATGAAATTTGGGATTCGTCTTTAACTTTGATTTTTGGCACTCTTGGGAGTGAAAGGGTGACGAGATTAGCGTCTATAGAAACTATAGACGATGCATGCAGTGAAACGCTTCTTTTTGAAATCAACTGAGTTGATTCAAGTTAAATTAGTGACTGTCAAGAGATTTAAATGCTGATGTTTAGTTAACAATTATTCAATGAAGTGGAGTAAATATCTACCACTCTTCACCGACACTGAGGGGAATAATTGTCTTAATGTACATACCAAACCAGTGGATAGCCAGCACTAAACAGTTACTTTTTTCTTTAAAGGGGCATGGTCACGCTATTTTAGTTCACTTTAAAAATCAAAAATATGTCCTCACATCAATAAACGCCCAGAAATAATGGTCTAGTTTTGTTACCAAAGACTATATTACTTCACTGAAACTATTTTCTGTCGTCTGTCTGTTGCTACGGATGGCACGGATGGAAATGGATTGCAATTTGAAAAAATTAGGCTAAACTTTTCAAATTCTTTCAGCGTGTTGACGTTAAATCGATATTAAATGTTCATGGTTTGTTTTCTCTTAATGAAGTTAAGTTAATATGTTCCTTTAAATGTTCAAACACAATTGGGCATGGATAAAGTTAGCTACCCATAATTCTAGCACAGTTCTGACCAGAAATCTGCGAAATCCTCGTGACTATGCCCCTTTAAAAAGATGCAAAACTCATGTGCGAAATCCTGACAAATGCCGGAGATGGATAACAGATACTATCCCGAGTTTGGTAGCCAATCAGAGCGCGCGAAAAACGCTATCCACTGGTTTGGTATAGAGTGTGTTCATGGAGGCCATGTTGGAGAAGCAAAATAATAAAAGCTATTTGCATAAAAATAAAACTTTTTTCCCAATGGAAAGGAATTTTATTGTTTTCCTCCTTCAGTATAGCTGCTGCCAAAAATAATAAAAATAAATTTAAAAAACCGTTAGCTCTTCGTTGGAGCGAATCAAGGTATTATGGGTTGTGTGTGGTACTGACACCTGACTGACAGGTAAAAGCATAAACTTCACGAACCCACGGTTTTCTAGGAAACATGAAAACTTCTATTCTTTTCTATCTTCAGATTCCTTGCAAATCAAAACGATACTATAACTCCTGTAGACACCATTTGTGGACATGCACATGAAACGGCAAGCTTTTTTAAGAGTTCGCTTCGGGTCTCGAGCTTTTGTATGCGTTGCGCTTGGAGAGACAAGTGTCGCATCGTACGCGCGCGCATTCATATTAAAAATGCCAGATTGGTTATTAGACATATGAAAGTTGCCTACGTTTTTGTTGCGTTTGAAGGAAAAAGGGGGAGGACATGAAAAATTATTTCTGCTTCGGGATGAATTTGAAGAGATTTAAATTTCTCTAAAGTTATGCTTTTGACAACGTTTTGGGCATCTCGTATTTCTAATATAACAAACCTTTTCTCCAAGATTACCAGGCCCTCCCTGTGGTCCTCTCTGTCCTGGAGGACCCTAAAAAAGAGAAAAGAGGTTAACTCGCTTTTCACAGAAACAAAATACTTCCCCGAAAGTTGCCATTGATTACAGGGTTCGTATTAAGAGCTTATGGGATTCCAAATTTCTTTCAGGCTAAGGAAACAAAATAGTTTGAGAACGAAAGCAGTCGTCTTATTTTCCTCACGTCCTTCACGAGAGAGCAATACGTACTTGTCGTTTGCGCCTCGCAGTTCGAAGTTTTGTGCTGAAAAATTCGATATTCCGACGCGCTAAACAGTACACCCCAAGGTAGCCAAGAAACAAAGCTACGCATAAATATCTTACAGTCCTTTTTTTAACTCTAAAATTATCTCTAGGGCCCGGTTGTTCGAAAGCTGGTTAACGCTAACCTGGGATTAAAATTTAACCAAGGTTTCTGTTTCTCTTATCCAGAAGAGTTTTCACAGCAAATTACAAGTGATTGTTTTTAAAAAAGCAAACAAAGTCAAAATGTAGGGCAAAAACGATTTACAGGAATATATATCGTTGGGCTATAAAACGAAATTTTAATTGACACTAATCCTGAGTTAGCTTAATCCTGTTTTAAACAACCGTGCCCAGCAGTACTTGAATATTTTTCTTACATCATCTGCTCTGTCTCCACGCTGTCCACTTTTCCCTGATAGTCCAATGCCACCCTAAAGAAACAAATTTTCAGCAAACGACAAAATAAATAAATAAATAAATAAATAAATGAATAAATAAATAAACAAATAGATAAATGAAACGTCAACTCAAACTTGTGATTAAACTGCTCACCTTTATTCCTGTGATTCCATCTTCACCGTCATTTCCTGGGTCTCCTCTCTCTCCCTTTTGAACGACACAAAATCAAGAAAATTTAATGCTCAACATTGTGCCATTGGAGTGCCAACATTGTACCAACATTGTAGTGTCATTAAGGCCCCGTTCACGCCTCTGCGTTTCAATCGGTGTTATTTGAAAACGTAGATTTTTAAAAAACCTTTTCCAAAATGTTTCCCGTTACACATATGCGTTTTCATTCGTGTTCGCTATCCACAAGCCGACCACAAGTGGACACTCTTGGGACCAAGCAAAGACGTCCGTTTATGAAAGGTTTCCACTTCTAGAGGTGTCAGTAAGTGGAGGTTTGACCGGGTTAGGGAAGGGAGTACTCTATAAAGTTCCTACGGGGAGACTCCGCCCCGAAGTTCAAACCCTCACCTGTACTATAATAATTTTTAACGAAGTAGTACTCTTACATATAGCTAGAACGAAAACGACCCCTTTTGTACCTCAAAGATAAGTAAATACAATTGATTCTCACAGGCTTTTAGTTGCTCGGCAAAGCCTTCAAGCTTTCATTTATGTATATTTACGCCGTAATTTCTGCCGACATTTAAAGATTTTTTCGAATACCTACAACGAGTTCTCCCCACCCTTTCGTACATTGCAAGCTCAAGAGAGGCACCCCTTTCGGGCGGAGCTTTCCCCTACAGCCAACTATAGGTATTCTCTTAATGTATGGGGAAGCTTTTAAGAAATATCTCTTAAGATCATTTCGATCGTTTCTTATGCATATAATTCCTTACTGGAAGAGCCGTAAATTATTTTTTATTACCTTTGAACCTTGACTTCCCCTCTTTCCCCTCTTTCCAGGCGCACCAATAATACCCTACAAATGCAAAATATAACACCTGGGTAATACAGTCTGTTTCACTTTTAAGCTTTATGTTCTTATAGTACACTGAACAAAATTACTCGTTTCTGATTGGACGAGAGGAGCATAGTTAATCCCAAATTGTACTCTGTTGGAGTACCTATTATGTTTCTTTCGAAATGCAGTTTTCTATTCGCTCTTTAGTTGTCAAACCCTGTCATTTCTGAGTTGCGGAGAATATACTTTGGAATGTAAATGGTTTTCGTTCTACCAAATAAAGAGTTGTTTACTGTGAAACATGCTCACCAGTGCATGACGAAGCCAGCAAGACTCGCGCGCGACGAGATCTTCAACTATAAAGAATCCATTTCTTCAATTTTGTTGAGTGTACTATAAATAAAAAATCGCACGACCTTTTCGTACAATTGGTGATTAATGGGTACTCGTAATGTTTTGAAAGCTCTCAAATTACACTCGCCTAAAGGCTCGTACAATTTTGAGAACTTTCAAAACATTGCTCGTACCCATTAAACACTAATTGTACTCGAGGTCGTGCGATTTCCTATACTAATATTATAAGAAAAAACAATCAATGATAAACTTACAGTTGGTCCTTTGTTACCAGACGGTCCCACTGCACCGGGTTTTCCGGTTGGGCCCTGTCGAGGTAAAGATGGCGGATATGAACCTCCCATCGAATTGGACGGGCTTTCATTCAGAAAAAGAGCTGCATGTGACACGTATGTCAATGAGAAACCAAGAAAATAATACTCCATCCCTTCCTTACCTTGTCACCACTTTGTCCAGCCATACCAGTGATACCATTAGGTCCCCGTAATCCCTGAAATGAAATTCAAACTAATGATTTTCGACAAACAATTAGAAGGAATGTCACCTTCTCACAAACCAAATCAAATAATCAAAAGAATATCGGTTATTCTTTTTATTTAAATGAAACACCAGCGTCTAATCTAAAGATTGCCGTGTGATGGCCCACTGGGCCAAAACAGATACAGCTTTCAAATTTAACGGTGAATTGGTAGTGTGAAATTAATTCATGTGCGGTGGAACTACATAAGGTGTGTAGAAAAACAGCTTCAAGATTATTGGCAGATGATCATGTTTGAAAAGGTTATTCAGATGTCAAAAGTTTTGTAACAGGAGTTTTCTGCGCTGTATAAGAGCTGCTTCTTAAATTATTCTGCGCTCATATAATTTTAAATTGCAGTAATCACAAACGATTGAACCCTCCCGCATCACTCAGGATTAAACCCTGAAACACGCACATGCGATATTTGCTATTTTTAAGGACTTACAGGAAATCCAGGCCCGCCTCGAGAGCCAGGAAATCCATTATCACCGGCACCTCCCTACAAAAAAACAAACAGTCAAACATATATATATAGCTACAGTACTAGTTACAGTGTGTTTAATAAAACCGAGAACGTAAACATTATCATTGAAATGTTGTTATTTTTGCGTCCAGACAGGCTCGACTTCTCGCCATTCTATAAAAACGTTTTTGAAGGCTGGCCGGTTTTCTCCAGCTAGGGATTAATGCTGGATATGTACAAGTACGAGGAAAACAAACTTGGTCGTTTTTCTTATGCTTATGTTTCTGTTCATGTTTATGTTGATACTGATTTTGACGATTCCATGACTTCGACGCCAAATGGCAGTCGATATGCTTGCATTGGAGTCTTCAAAGAGACAATATCATTATTTGCGTTCGTTTAAAATCCGCTTGTATCACCTTAGCCCCATCTTGTCCAGGTGGACCAATGGCTCCTTCCGCACCGGGCTCTCCCTGAGATTAAAAGAGAGCTTCTTTGTAAAAAAGAGAGAGAAACTAAAGAGTCTATCTGATGTTGAAAGGAAGACAACTTTCAAGTGTGTAGTCTTAAATGAACAATTTTACCGATACTCCAGGTTTGCCTTGCATCCCCTTGGCTCCCGAAGCTCCTATAACGCCCTGTCAAACAAAACGAAAAAGTCTAAATAAATGAATTCCGAAGATAACTATTCTCGTTATTCAGGTCGACTAGTTTGACAGTTGGTATGAGTAGATTTTACCTAATGTTGTTTTGAAATCCACGTTGTTGTGTAAGCCAAGTAGTTCAAGGTAATAGACAGCGTTCTTCTTTCCCAGTAGGATTAAACGTGTACCACGGTATGTGGGCCGATTCAGCCGAGTGAAATTGTGGAAAATATGAGAACATATGTTAAACTTTTGTTACAAAGGTACTATGATTTGTCAAAGAACATTTTTGGGCCTTTGCATGCTGTCTCTTCATTATTTACAGTAGAATATGAGATTATCCCGAATGTATCTCTCGGGTGCTCTTATTGGTTTTGATTGGTTTTGAGTTTGATTTTTGGTTTTGATTTCCCACACAAGGTCACATTTTTTGTGAGTTCGTTATTTCTGAAGGGTCGCCGGCCTACTTTCGGAAGGTCGTAACGTTGTGATTTGCTAACATCCGTTAAAGATTACCTTTCGGAACTTTACAGTAACAGAAGACTTATGATTAGACACTGCTTCTCTTGACCTCTTATGGAGGCTCTACTGCTAGTGAAACTGACAATCACTACTGACCCCTTCACCTCTGTCGCCGACTTCTCCTTTAGCACCAGCAGGCCCTGCAACTCCCTAAAACAACACAGCCAAATGGTTAATGCAACTCATTATGTAGACGCATACACGCATTGCGGACCAACTTTTGTAATTAAGAAACGCGACAAGAAAGCCATTAAAAAGAAAACTGAATCTACATATAATAGCTTGTCTAGTGTGGTAGTCCGGGTCTTTATGAGTGTGATAAAAATATAAGAAGAAATTCAAAAGCAAACAAATAGTCGGTACCTCTAGTCCAGCCTCTCCTTTTACTCCAGAAACTCCATCTTCCCCGCCCGGGCCCTAAATCGGTGACAAAAAAAAAACAATAGTAACAAAACACTATCAAGCACTTATAAACAAACTGTAGTGGATGGTTATGCCTTGCTTTCCCGGTTGTTTGAAAGTTAGTTTTAAACGTATCATGCTTTTGTCTTGTGTTGTACAGATCATATCATTCAAGAACTAGCCTGCGAACGCAGAACGACAGCCGGAAATACGTGTGCGTTCGCAGGCTATTCAAGAACAGGACTTTTGGTATAAACTTGATGGTGTACTTACTTTTGCTCCTGTTGGCCCCACTGGTCCTTGAAGTCCTATGTCCCCCACAGTACCCTACGTAAATAAATAAGTAAATAAATATAAGTAAATAAGTAAATAAGTAAATGAATAAATAAATAAATAAATAAGTAAATAAATAAATAAGTAAATAAATAAGTAAATAAATAATAGCTGGCACGTACATTTGGAGAGGTGAAGTTAAACTCACCATTTGGCCTGGATAGCCTATGCGTCCCTTGACTCCAACATCTCCTTTCTCCCCCTGGAATATTATTAATCATATAAAAGTCACTTTGAACTGACTAAATATGGGTCAAAAAGGACAAGTAAAGAGGTGTCTATTTCCAACAAGGAGGACACGTTCTCCGTACCGTGTCCCCTTGAGTGCCGTGAGATCCGTCCATGCCACCATCACCTGGCTCCCCCTGAAATGACAGAAGGATTATTTTACTTTAATTTGTTAGGTTTAACTGATCGCAAGAAAAAAATAGCAAGACACGGGGCCATAACAGTACGAAAGATCAAAGTATGCAAACCCCTTAACCCTATGAATTCTAATGGTTCCTAAAATTTCAACTTTCAAAATTAGAAACTAATGGTTACGAGGAAAAAAATATTTAGTAGATAGAACCCCATTGGACAGCAAATTATACTCTATCTTGCAAAAGAACTCTTCAATAGGTTTCATTTGAATGGTCACGCTTCAAAATTCTTCCTCGTATCCAAACGTTAGAACCACTTCAGACGACACAAGGCTCACCTCTTTTGGCAAGATCAAAAGCTAAAGAGCCTCTTATTTCTTTAATAATTATTTCTCCCAGTTTTAAATTATACCCTGATTCCTTGATCACCCGGCAGTCCTTGCTTTCCATTTTCGCCGTTTGCTCCCTAAAAATGAAATAATCCTAGTACGTTAGATAAAGTAATCACGCTCTCTGTTCTCATACGCTGAGCCACCCCGAGGTTAAGAACAAACAACTTAATATCCTCAGATGAAGACGATATACATAGCATTTCAATACACAATCTCATCCAGTCATTGTTAATTATCAGGGTCGAAAGTTAAATTTAACAGCCGAAGCCAAATTACCTCATGAAGCGCTTTTTATTTTAGTGTCGTAGAGTCAAAACCGACGTAAACACTCTGGCCAATCACATGAAATATAAAGAACCGAATCAACCAGTCACAAAAAATCAAATTCATGTAACCGGCGCCGAGCGTCTTATGAAATAACCATTGAAAATGACTTCTTTTGCTTTCATAGAGTTATAGTTAATGGCTAAACGTTCAGTCAGTTAGACCAAGGCCAAACGTCGACCTTGACATGACTCGAACCTAATGCAAGTTAGGAAAAACAATAGCTTTTGCTCATCTGCATTACCTTCGACTCATGTAAAGTTCGACGTTTGGCCTTGGTCTTAGATCGCTAGCAGCAACTCGTTTATTTCAGAAAAATAAACATCTTGGTGTCAACTGATTGCTTTCTGTTTAAGAGAAGTAAAGGAGCAAATAAATATACTCTCACCTTTTGCCCTCTTTCGCCTCGCCTGCCTGACCTTCCAGGGGAGCCTGCGGGTCCCTGGGTTAAGAACCGCATCAATCAGACATTTAAAAGTACCAGTATTTGTATTAGAATTTTTAACTGTAAAGATAATTAACTGCACTATGAACGAGGAAATACGAAGAAGAAAGAAAACATAAACTAGTTAATAACAATTTCGTTAGATAATGTACCGTTTCTCCCTTAACACTGGGTTCTCCTGTTGGTCCATCGGGTCCTGCAACTCCCTGGGAATGAAACGTAACAAAAATTACTAAGTGTATTTCTTGCGCTAAATGTGGCCTGTTAGAGTTTTGTGTAGTTTTTGAGTTTAGGACCAAACGTTTATGTCTTAACTGAAATGTCAGCTGTGAAAGGAGCTAGGATCATAAGGGAAGACTTACGGTTTCGTCGCAATGTGTAACATCGATACATTATTGAACACTGGGAGGGAAAAATCAATGAAGTTATCGGCTACGTGTTAAGTGGAGAAGGCGTTTCTTGCTTTTTCGTCAGGTTGCCATCTTCATCTTCAGTAAATTAGTTTTATTCGATATTTTTAACAATATACTTAATCCTATAATGACAAGGCACTAAAAATGGAATATATTCCGCCTCACCCTCGCTCCTTGTTCGCCATCCTGTCCCATCATGCCTAACAGACCAGGCGCTCCCTAGAAAGAATAAACATTATAACGATAAGTTTAAGTTACGTGACCTGAACAATGCAAATGCGCCAATTACAGTAATTTCACCTACTGCTCATATCTTTCTGTGCTTATACAACATAACACCTCACTGGCTGACTAACTGGCAGGCTGACTGACTGACTGACTGACTGACTGACTGACTGACTGATTGACTGACTGACTGACTGACTGACTGACTGACTAACACCCCGATAACTGACTGACTGACTGACTGATCTACCGATCTACCTGAATGATTGACTGTCTAACTTACTAACGGATTGTCTAACCCGTTTAATAACTGAATGACTGACTGACTGACGGACGGACGGACGGACAGAATGGTGAAGTACGAATGAATGTACAGACTGATCCACTTATTACCAAAAACCTTATCAGAGTGTTTAAGAAATATTAGTTGCATGCCATGATATTCCCTTACAACCTATTTGCAAGCTTCTTTATAAGACTAGGCCTTCCTTCTTGGTTCCTTTCATTTGTGAAAGCAAAGTGAACTGTTATCGAGTTACTGTTTCCACTATATCAACGGTTTTACAAGCACAAGCAATAGAGAAACGTCTGAGTGCCCGACAGAACTATTTGTAGTCTCATGATGTATGGTGATACACTGAGCACGGTTCACTTATTACAGGGTAGAGTCCCACTCTATACCATTATAACTTCTTTACCAGTTCTGTATTACTGGTTTCTAATTGAATACACGTACGGTTTTTAGTTTTTACCGCGTATCCTGGTCTTCCTGTGTTTCCTTGTTCACCTTGAAGACCCACACTACCCTACAGGGATCAAAATGGACACTGTAAAATCTAGGATCAAAATTTCGATAAAGCAAGCTCATAATAAACGTGTTTCAGTTGCAGTAATCGCCTAAAACAGTTATTCTAAATACTTTAATAACGGCTATTTACCATTTCTCCTGCCACTCCTTTTTTCCCAGGAACGCCTGCGTTTCCCTGTAAGAAATAACAGCGTGGGATAGTTACCGGTGGACTGTTGTTGAAAGTAATTAAGTTAATATAATATGCTGAGTTCGCATTTTTATTGGTTCGTAGCTATGATCTATTGGAGGATAGACGCATAGATGACGTCATCATTGGCAACTTTTGTCTCTTTATTATATAAAACAAATAGATTTCATGTTGCTGTGCGTCTGTTCAGTAACAGGTCACAGATGAGGTCAGAATGTGGTAAGAACATCGGTGACACACTCGCCTAACGGCTCGTGTGCCACTATTTTGTTCTCACCCCATTATGACGTCATCTGTGATCTATTACTTAACAGACGCACGGCAACATGGAACCTAATTGTTAATTATTTACTTTCAAGAGAAAAGATTTAACTTTTTCGTTAGAACCTTGGTGAAGAGATACTTAAAGCCTCAGAGATCACACTAAGGACATCATTTAATTTTGTGTGAAGTCACCAGAACACAGGTAAAACTAACGCGCAAAGTTATGGGTTCAGCTCCGATCTTGTCTGGTGAATTAAGCTTCTATGTGATCCTGTATGATTTTTTCTCCGAGAAAGAAACTACACAACCACAATCAGTCTCTTAAAAACCTGTCGCCACTTGACTATAAGTACGAAGGAATTTCAAAAAACTACCTTAAAACAATGTTTTGCATTACCTCTTTTCCTGGGATTCCACTATCACCTTGATCTCCTTTCAGACCCTGGAAACAAAGAGAAAATGGCGTGAAAAACAAAAATACGGAGAGCTAAAGAAGAGACGTTTGCCAGCCATGGAAAAAAATGTAACTAGTTTTCTTCACTAGTAGATGGAGCTTTGTCATCATTACGAACTGTCCGTTCATTTCCTTGCGTATTGAAGATCTGAGGATCTAAGGGGGCAGCGTGTGGCTGCCGAGTGGTCAGGACGCTGGACTTGAAATCTAGAGGTCCCGGATTCAAGTCCCGCTCCCACTACAAACGTCTCTACTCAACTTAACTTCTTCTACTTACTAAACTGCCTGCCTGGCCGCGTTCTCCCTGATCTCCTCGGGGACCTGTCTCACCCTAAATGGATAATAAAAGTGTAAGTAACAGAAGTATCTACTCAACAAAGTAAGCAAAAGAAGCTGAAAACAAGTCACAAACAAACCAAAAATGGATAAATGAGGAACAAATAAATGTCGTTTTCAAGAACACTCACCATATCACCAGTCAACCCATCTTCTCCGCTCTCACCGCGCTGTCCCGCACTACCCTACATGGGAATCACAGTTATTCTTGCATCAGGTGTCTTTGATTCAACAAACCATCTTATCTGTTTACAGCAAACAATTTGTCAAAAAAATTAAACGGTCTTACCTCTGCCCCTGACTCTCCTACTTCACCTGGCTTGCCTAAAGGTCCCCTACTTCCCTGGAAAACGAAAGTACTGATTAGAGAAAAGCAATAGTGCTTTAAAAGGTTTAAAACCACGAGGCGTAGCCGAGTATTGTTACATCTGAGAAACGCGTTCTACGAGTCTTTTGAATGACGTCAAAACCACCCCCACAAAGGCGTATCATTGCGTTGTTCAAAGCAACCGCGAGTGAAGGGGGAGGTTTGCATAAGAAAACTACCCTTTTTCTCATATACCATGTCTCGTTGCGAGGAGTACACATGGCTTCTTATGAGAAAGATGTTTATTCAGTCAGTGACACAGGGGACTTGGAAACAAATCCGAGTTCTCCTAACAGGAGTCGAATCTTCTTGTCCTCGAAAGTTTAGTAGTCGGAAAATTCTCGGAGAGGGAGAAAAACAATCTGCCAGAAAGGTCTGCCACCAAATTTCAAGTGTATCTTGACTAACTGATCCAAGAACATTTTATTGTGAGAGACGAAGGACGAGAAAAAATGAAAAGCCACATCACGTACTATTAGTGATTTGATAGGTGAATAGGCTTGTAATTTACCTTTGGTCCACTTTGACCACCAATTCCAGCAACTCCACGTTTCCCTTGAAGGCCCTAAATTAGAGAGTCAATTAGTATGGTCTAGTCATCTTAGCCCTATTGGATGGATACTCTAAAAGCAAATATGTTCTGTAATTCGTAATCGTAAACATGCAGGTGTACAGAACAAAGATTGCTTGCAGACCTTTTGTATTGGCAAAACACCTGCAACACCGCTCCTCTTTAGTATGCGCACTTTTATGTGTTCGATGTGTTCGCAGATTTCCTTGCGTCAGCAAACTAATTGCCACAGTTCTCTCCTGTATGCATTCTTTGACGTTTACTAAGTTTTCCTGCTTTAACAAAACAATTCCACCCTACACTGAAAGCTTCTCTCCTTTGTGCGTTCCTTGATGTGTCTGCAGATTTCTCTGCGATGGCAACAGACGACAGTAACCACATTGCATTTATGTGTACTTCTTCTCTTCTGCTTCCCTTTTTCTGTGTGCCTTCACATTTCTCTCTCTCTGCCACACTGCAGGCAGCTAAAAGCCCCTGCGTTTTTTATATACTTCCTTGCCGTTTCGTTACCTTTTGCCCCTTCTTTCCTGTCAATCCCGTCAGTCCAACCTCACCAACTGGTCCCTATAAAAGAAGAAACGATAACACAACAATCGCAAGTCAAGGAAAACTATTGTAACCAAACCTAATAAGAAGAAAACAGTATTAGCGCATTTTACTCACAGCTTCTCCTTGCTTCCCAGGCTCGCCATCGAATCCACGTTCAGCCTGACAAAAGAAAAGTGTATAGGATTACAGTAAATAAGAAATCGTTTAAAACACGATACAGATACAAACTGAATTCACTTGTAGTGAACGCGAGATACACATAATTTGCGCAGGCTAGTTCGGTGTATGTATAAACATGGCAGTCCTACATTTAAAAAACTTCGAATTTTGTAATTGAAACGATACAGAAACAGAGAAGAAATATTTGGCGGCCACATGCAAAAGTGCACAAGAATGGCTCAATATAGCAATAAGTAAGCTTTTCTTGGCTGAATAAATTGCACCTACTGACAGGTTTTCATGAACTCAAATGTATGGACGAACTCACTGGCATTCCAGGCTTCCCTCCTCTGCCTGGCGGTCCGCTTCGTCCGCGACGGCCCTGGGAAAGAAAAGCCATTGTATCTATTACAGATGAGTGTGACTAAGTTAGTTGGGTGGGTGGAAGCCACTCCATTTTGCTATCTCCCTCGTCGTCTCAACTCACAGATAGGCTTGGTTGGTGTAGATATGTATCCCTCACCTCAAAATATCCATGTCAATAATAATACTCACCCATTTTACTATTCAATTTTGGGTGGGTTTTATCAGTATCATATCATCATATCAGAATGCCTCGAAATCTTGTACATTTCCTTCTTCCAAAATGTTAAAACATGTGAATATGAGTACTTTGGTCGTTTTGACAATTTCCTGATTTTACTTTCATCAGTTAACTTACTAATTCTTCACCATCCACCTAAACCTCATCCATTGCCGTCTTATATTGTAAGCTGTACTTTTTTCCTCTTTCTGCGGCCTAACTTCACTCGATTAGCCGATCCTTGGATTTTATTTATTTCTCCTCGCACTCTGGTTTTAAAAGGAGAAGAAAAGTACCTCTCGCATTTCATCTGCTAATATCAGTCCTTCAATTTCACCTTGTTTGAGAATGCGCGTGGTCTTGGCACGAAAAGTGTAGAGCAAATGGGAATAAGAAGAGTGTCAATAGAGAGAAAATCTATCCTTCCAGTTTTTCGTACATCCTCCACTAGTTGTAATCGAAAAACGAATTTATGTGACAGTTTTACTCGCAAGCTAGCATCTGCGCTAAGCAGATTCTTACCACATGGCCGAGCGATCCTGGAGACCCAGAGCTTCCTCGTGCACCCTGTACAAATACGAAAACTCTTGGTCAACAATAGAAAGAAAGAAAGAAAGAAAGAAAGAAGGAAAGTGAAATTTATACGTCAGGATTCCATTACCCGGAGTATACAACCTCCATACGGCTTCCATGCTAGGTCATTTCTAAATGACCAAAAGTTTTCTGGAGATTTCCAAAGATGACCCAAAGGCTTTCGAACATTTTCGAAGATAGATAGTCCGAAGATTACTCCAAGGATTCCGAAGATGCCAAGTTTTAAAAGAAATTTGACGCGAATCCGAGACTAAAGTGGCAGAAAGGCTAACCTTAAAATACCTCAGCTTGTGAAAAAGACGACGTACGAATATATCGGAGTTGGGTGCTCCTGGTAGTGGCTCGTAATACGCCAAATTGGTTCTTTATATGCCGATTTGTTTTACTACGAGGCCGAATTGTGCACGAATTTTAGGATGGCTAGCTGACCAAAGCCTTGCATTTGTATGGTATGGGCTTGTATACATGACAATCACGTGACTTACAATGGATCCTTTGTGTCCGCGTGGACCTCTGCCGCCCCGGTAACCAGTAGGGCCCTAAAGAATGGAATGTAGAAAAGTTAAGACAGTGATAAAGGTAACTTAATTATTTGACCTGTGATGCAAAGCCTGTCTTAGGCGAAAGGCGTTGCGTGATCACCCAAAGGAGAGCTTTGAAGGATATGTTACCGTGATTCCTGTGGATCCATCTCTTCCGGTCAGACCACGCCCTCCAGGCACACCCTGTGAATTGAAAACATGGGAACATGAGTTTCAACGAAAAGTCTAATGATAAATTTACACTGTATCCAGGTTAATGCTGTGAGTAATTGTATTGGCCAAAAAAACTAAGCTCCCCACGGGAGTTGACCACATAATCTTCCCCACAACTGCCGAATGAACTAACATCTGAAAAGCAAGGTCGTGGAGGGGAACAGGGTGTGCGAGACCGGGAGATAAGGGAGCGGGAGGTGCACGGGAGGCGGGAGAAGAGGGGGCGGGAAGCGGGATTCCCAAGGTAGCGAGGCGGGAGAAAAAGGGAAAAATTACGCAACATTGCGCACTATTTCGCAATCGAAAAATAGCAAACTGAGGCGGGAGCCAACAAATACAGGGTGGGAACTGGGATTAAAGGGTACGAGAAGCGGGAGGTTTAAACCCCCTGTTGCGGACAGCGCAAGCCCCTTAGGGACTAATTTCCTAATGAACCGTGATTATGTAATCCCTTAGGGACAAGCTTACGTTTTAGTTTAATATGCCTATTTCAAAAAGTTCTTGTCAGTTTTATTCAGTCATTACCGTTGTGAAGTCCACATATCGTCAATGAGAACTCCGCGTTAGAAAACCATTCGGTCAGCTGTAGTGACGTTGTTCAGTTTATCGAGGTTTATCTGTAGTTACTTTTATTCTAATTTCGTTTTTTTTTTGTTTGTTTGCGAACCTTTCATTGTGTAATTTTGCAGTCTTGAAAGCTTTCGGAACAAAGCGGAGGATATTAGTCAAGTATCAAGTTTCCAAAATGAGTATGTATCCCTCACAGCCCCCGCTCCCCATCTAAAAGGCTCCTGCTCGCATAAATTTCGCCCGTTTTATCTGCCTCTCGCCCCCACTATCTGCCCCTGGTTCTCCGAGGATGCCTGCTCCCCGCCCCCCAAGGTGCCGGACTCATGGCAAGCAAGGTCATTTACTAAGGATGTTACGTAACTGCTGCATACATCAAGGCTCAGCATTGAATTGAATTGAATAACTTTGTTTATACACGGTAAATTCATTAGGATTTAAACGTTACAATTTCATTACTACTAAAAGTATGTTGCAAATATTATCAGTACTAAAAACTACTACATATTATAAAAGCTACTATAAACCTGCTTTACATAAGTGCCGTGTGAAATTCCTGGAAGAATTACTTACAGCCAGCCCTAAATGCTCCAAGGGAGTTTGCCTGCCGCAGCTCAAGGGGTAGGCTATTCCAAAGAACAGCCCCTGCGTAACCGAAACTATTTTTCATAACGTTTGTGCGAGGCAGGGGAATAGCGAGTTTGCCCCTGGTGTCTCTTAGGGAGTAAATGGAGACGTTACTACAGTCAGTAAATTTGGAGCGAAGATAGTCAGGTGCTTGTAATCCACTAAGAAAGGCTCTTCATATGATTAAAACTACACGCTAAACGTTAAAAGTCCCTTACGAGATCTATAGACCATAGTAGCTTTGAGGATTTGTCGTTGCGTATCAAGTTTAATCCAGCCAAGCTCTTTGATAAGCAGTGTCTAGTATGGCGATAAAAAGAAAAATGGAACACGATGGAAGAAGGAAGCAAATGCACTGACCTGATCTCCTTCTCGGCCTGACGGGCCTCTCTCTCCTTGGGTTCCCTGTGCTCCCTGGAAAAATAGTTATGTTACTAAGTATTTATTTAGCATTTTGAATTGAATTTTCGTGTAACGTCACCTTCGTCAGGGCGTTGACAAGCGTTATTTGAGGTAATGTAAGGTAAGGTAATGTGATTTGATGCAATGTAATGTCGCGAACGAAAACTGAGAAAGTAAAAGTTTGACAGCAATGAATGCTGAGGATGAGCTCTGCAATTTTTCTACAATTTTTAGCTCTTAATTTTAAACGCCTTTTTGTTCCTTGAACGCTTTGATGTCCACAGCTGTTGCCCAAAATGTCTTCTACCGATCGCAATACTGGCACCATTAATTCAACACCTAACTAACGCCTTTTTCTTTCTTTCTCTAATAATAATAATAATAATAATGATGATGATGATGATAATAATAATGATCCATGATCATTTCAGTATACAGACATTCGGTAGTTCGTAAACAGTCTGCATATGGCAAGGTTTCAAAACACTTTTTGTCTTTCTCTAAAACCTTGAAAATTTGTACTACTACATTTTAATAGAGGTCGGTGGTATGGTAAGGAATTTATTTCTCAGGTCATAAAAATCCGGTACCTTCTTCCCTGATTCTCCCGGCAGACCCTGGGGTCCCGGGGCACCCTGTCGACCCTAGGGAAAGAAAAATACCGCTTAAGGTACAGAATCACGGTTGTAACTTACTATAATATTGAATTCTAATACAGGTCTACCTAATGGGTGATTGTTCCTTACCGCGTCGCGTTCTTCTTTTAATATAGCGACTATATATATAGTGACTGAAAGCGACCGCAGCAAATACGAGGAGATACAATGGGATATTTCCTTTTGAAAAGTATCAAATTCAAGTTTCAACCCATCCAGTTTGTTGGAACGAGTGTGCTCTTTCTCGTCATGAAATTTATTTCTTTAGTTGGTGAACGACTAAATGCAATGTGTAAATAGTGCCGTCAGCCAGAAGCGGCGTTGGCAATTAAAGACTCAGTGCCTTACAGTTTTGGCCTTGTTCCCAGGCTCCCCACGTTTTCCACGTGCTCCGTATCCACCCTGTAATAACACAACGAAAGTTATTAAGACGATTTCCGCTCAACGCTCGAGCAGTAAGTGCAAAAATTAAGTTACCAAAAAATACTTGCAGCACTGTCACATCTTGAGAACAGATAAGAAGAACTTATCGTTACTTTTGCTCCCAAGCTGACCCCGCGAGAGAAAATTGGATTTGAAGTTATCCATATTTCAACTAAAAAGATGCTTCATGTCAGTTCAAAACAAAATGGCGCCCGTTTTTAGCATACTTTTACGCGATTTGAAATTAATTTTCTTGAGAATGCTTGAGAATTTCAGCGCGGGGTCACTTGGGCAAGTGAACTAGAGTGAGATGTTTCAAATAGCATTTAAAATGTTACCGTGCTATGAGTAATTTTTAGTAAATATTTTTTGCACTTATTGCTCGGACGTTGAGTGGAATCCGCCTTAAGTCAGTGAAAGACATCAGATACCGTACACTCATGCAAGAAATACTTAAATGGCCCTACCAGTGTACCAGCACCACCCCTCGGTCCTTTGTCACCAGGGATTCCCTACAAATGAAACGAAACATAAAACGTAATTTAAAAACAATGGTGCGACTGCGGAGATTTGTTTCTTCTCTTCGAACCGCTAGACGGCCATTTCCTAAAGAACTGTGCGAAGTTCATGCGCACGTTTCAGATCTACTAAGAAGGAGACATTGGAATAGTGTATTGACATACGGTTTTTCTCTAGCTGAGCTAGTGATTAGTGATCTTGCTATTTTTATATGTTCTTAATGTGTGGTATAATTATGTAAACACTTCCTATTGTATTTGCCGGCTGTAACTTAAATACGATGCAATATAATAAAGTAATAAAGTAACAATAACAAAAATGATTTTTCTCAGAAAGAGATCAATTTGTTATTACCTTAGGGCAATGAACAATGTGTCATCTACTTAATAAATTAATGGAATTAATATAACTTCATGGAATCAAGCTTGTTTGCAATCTGGTAAGAAGAGATACTGACTCTTTGACCAGGAGCTCCCTCGGCGCCTTCCGGTCCCGTGATGCCTCGCTCACCCTGAAAAACAAACTAAGCATTACAATCTTTACTGCTCTCACTCACTCACTCTCTCAGTCAGTCATCTCATTGTTTTCTTGGTCAAAAATAACAACGAGCGATCTTTTCTTTCCTTGTTTTACTTCCTCAAGTGTCGAAAATATTCAATTTGCATAAGCAGAGGAAGTGATTAAAAATTCTAAACCCAACTCACCTCTCTTCCTTTAAAGCCTACGCCACCCGGGGGTCCATCGTCTCCGTTGTTTCCGGTAGGACCTTGTTCCCCAGGGGAACCTCTTGAGCCCCTTTCTCCCTGGTATCCTGGGGGTCCTTTTCTACCAGAGTGCCCAGGTGAGCCTGGTTCACCAGGGGGGCCGGGCAAACCCGGAGATCCGTCAGCTCCTTTAGAACCCTGTAAAAAAATAAATGACAGTTAAAAAGTGTAAGACCGTTATATTACTATATGGCTTGAGCTCATAATGCCCACGGGCATTATGAGCGATGTTAATGCCCGGCTGGTAAAACGGAAAAATATAAAATGCGAAAGTACATTTGATTCAAATAGTTTGAGTAATTTGAAGCTAAATGAAAAGAGACAGTTTCTTTGAAAGTTTTTACTTTTTCTTCTGCGATATAATTTTTTGTGTGAAATAAAACTGCTGAGTTTTGAATGCTCTCCGGTAAACTGTTTCATTCATCCCAATCAGCCACGGCACACTTTTCAAGTAATATAAATAAAGTGTTAGGCACGGCCACATAATAAACTTCTTATTGACTCTCACTAGCTTGGGACTGTACTGGGAAAATATTGCCCGAGGACTTCCTTGTACGAACCTCGCTTCGCTCGGTCCGTACCAGAAAGACCTCGGGCAATATTCTACCAGGACGGCCCTCGCGCTCGGTTAATAAGAAGTAATTAATCCAGTATTTTAACCACTTTATCCGGAATGTTAAACAGACCAAACCAGACTGATATACTTATTCTGCGTTCGCAAGGCCCACTTCTTATCAGATTTGTACGTTTTACTGACAAATAATCATTAAAAAATCATTGAGCTTACTGCAGGCCCGATGTCTCCTTCTTCGCCTGGGTTCCCTCGCAGTCCCTGGAGGGAAATGTGAGAATTACAGTAATGAACGAATGGGGGATTATACAAAAAAAAAAAGAAAATTACGGAAAGTTATAGAAACAAAAAAAGAAATGAAGGGAGGAGCAATCGCATGGAGAACGGGATGAGAACGTGATACAGTGACGAACTATTAGTTAAACGGATCTAACAGATGGACAAACGAATGAAGAGGAAAAAATGGACGAAAAAAAAACGAAGGAAAGAACGATCGGAAAAAAGAGTGATTGAAGGAAGGAAGAGAGGGAAGCGGGGGGCAGGGAGGGACTCGTGGGGCAAGGAGTCGATAGATGGACGGATGGACGGACTAAGGAACAAACAATAAACAATCGTGAATTAACAGATGAATTAGGGTATGGGTGAACGTCTTGAGCACGAACATGTATGAATGACGGGAAAACGAACCATCGAAGAGACAAATAGACAAACAACAGTGAAGAGACAAATATTGAGTGGATGAATATTTGTCACGTAACTTACCCGATTACCAAGGAAACCTACTAAGCCGTGTTTTCCAATAGGTCCTTGATCACCCTAGAGAAAAAAAGTCGAATCATATTCTGTCAAAACTATTGATCTTAAAAGGTTACTAAAATTAATGGCATCTTTTAAACCGAAAGAAGTCAAAATATTACTTCACAGTGATAAATCTGTATTGTGCTTATTCAAAAAACAACCAAACAAACAGACAAACAAAACATTGGTCGAAAGGGTAAAAGATAAAAGATGAAGTGCGCAGTACTTACCTGATCCCCGTCCTTTCCAGTAATCCCGTCCGGTCCTGCCGGTCCCTGATAGAAGGCAGATGTCACTGTTAAAGGAACATCAGAAGGCAAATAAACTGAACGGGCCTGGTACCTGAACTGCCGGAACCTAATGTAAGCCACAAAGCTGAATAAAACACTGCACATGCTCCTAAAAACTTGCCATTGGAGTATTTGCACTCAGGTTTGCGGCTTTCATTGAGAGAAAGAAAAATTGTTCAAACTAAATTTCGAAAGATGTGAGCATTGCCGTCTAAAAACTCGATAAAAACCTTAATTATCCGACGCACCATGAGCTTTTCTTGTGAAAAAGAAAATGCTTGTTACTTTGAAAAGACATTTTGACAAGCTCGCGTCTATAGGTCCAATAACCAGTTTCAACGTTATTTAGGTTTGTTAAGAAAACCAAATCTAAATTGAATAATAAACTATGCCATGCGCGATGTCTCTTTGTCCTTTGCCGCTATTGAAGTAGCAGTCAATAAAAAAAAAGGTTAAAAAGAAATAAACTTTGCGGCTGCGTTTCGGATACTGACTTAACATCTCATTCGCACTTTGTACTGGCCAACGTTCCAATATTTACTACCATCTACTATGCTGTCTTATTTCACCAGCGTAATGCAGCTATTGGGAATGCCCTATTCTGATTGGATAAACATTTTTTTCTCTTTTTCTTTCCAACACATTTTTCTTACCTCATCACCGTCGTCGCCACGGTAACCTTTTTCTCCTGGGATACCGCGCCTGCCTCGATGACCGGTTCTTCCCGGGACTCCATCATAACCAGAATCTCCCAAAGGACCCTGAAACAAGAAAAGATCAGTTGAGAAAAATTCTGTACTTTCCATCAAAAAAGACACTTTCTAAATCTAAATACTTTCTAATCAAAACTGTGACATGCTTAAGGTAGCCTGAAAATTAGACTGATAAACAATCACTAGGAGTCGCAGGTTTTCTGCAAGATATTCTAAGCAACGCTGACGTCTTCTACTTACGAGAAACCAATGTTGCACCCAGATTCCTCGGTCAGTGCCTTGGTCGTGGTAACTTTCGAAAAGCCTGCTTAATTATATTGAACTTTTCACTTGAATTTTGGACCTTTTTCATAGTCTTCGAGCCCACTTTTGACTGATGTTAGAAACATCGAAACGCCGTCTTGCTGCAATCTTTTTTATTTCGTGTTAACTACAATGATAAAGGTAATTCCCGGGCACTTCAACTAGAATTACCAAGAGAAACAATTTTACTCTGAATTATCCATGGTCTATTTTAACAAATGGTACTGCACGAAAACGCACCCGTCTTACCCACCTTTGTATAATGCGAAACTTGGCTAAAGTCACTTTGCCAAACCTTCGACAAGGACCAAAGACATGCAAAGGGCTTTAAGTACAGTCAAAGACTTGGTGCGCATTGGACGCAAAGCCTCTGTCAAATGTTGCTCTGATTTGACTTGTACTAGTTTTATAAGTTACTTTTCTTGGGCCTGTAATGCGGCGCATGAAAAGTGTGGTACTTCTAAGGTAATGGTCAAGAATGATTATGCATCCATCAGCTAAGTGCTTCTTTCACTAGAGACAAGTGGTTTAATATTTTGGATACAAAATCCATCTTCAAATGTCCCCGTCTAAACGCATAGCCATACGAACTAAAGGTTGTTTGCCCAGTTCGTCTCAGACGTGTAGTGCGTCTCTAAGAGAAAACTACCCATTGATGTCTATGTTGAAGATAGCTCCGCGATGTTCGTTTAGTTTGGGGAGGAAAATGAAAATGAAAGGTTCATTAATCTCACCTTATATCCTTTCAATCCAGTTAGACCTTGTGTGCCTGGTTTTCCTCTTGCACCCTGTGAAGGATCAAGATATTGCGTTTGTGATTCTGTTGTAGTTATCACGTTTTTTAACAATCATAAGCAGGTTGCACTGCCGGATGTACTTAAGCCATCGGCCTTGCAACACTTACCCGAGTTCCATCAGCACCCGGTAAACCGGGGACACCGGATCTACCAGATTCTCCCTGAAAAAAAGTTAATGCTTTGTATTAATAGGATTCAGTTTTCAGTTGAGTAAAACATAACTTAAGTCAGCTCAGTCTATTAAAGGCTGCAGAACAGTCATTTCTGCTCTGAAGAGGAGTGATAATGGCGCGTTGTATAGAGCCCTTCGTAAGACGGATCAACGGAAAAACAAGGAGTCTTTTGCAGTCTAATCTAACTGTGTTGCTGAGGAAGGTATGCTGTTACAAGGTTTAGTAAAGTCTCTGGTTTTTGATTCACAGCTTCAAGCGATTTTGAGGAATAGTCGTCTTGAAAACAAATAGTAGGTTTACGAATTTTATTGGCGAGATTTTCAGTATACTTACGTCAAAGCCAATTTCCCCAGCTCGACCAGAATCTCCAGATTGTCCTGCCACACCCTTTAAAAATTTAATATTAACACGCGGTAAGACAATTTTGCGCTTAGAAGAAAAGTACAAGTGGCTGCTAAACTGGTACAAGTTCAAGTTTATTTCACGTTGTTTTTTTTTTAATTTTTTTAACACTGCGAACAGACTAACTTTACTGATTTCAGAGTCAAAAACATGTACATAATATACAGTAATATTTAAAAAAAAATTAGTAATAGTTAGCATTAATAACTCTAACATAAATCATAAAAATACATTAAAGGCGAAATTCTAAAATAACTAGTTAAAAAACTTCAGTAGCGTTAACATTTAGACGAAAAACTTCTAAAAAGTCATTAGCATAGCGAAAAGGTATTCTCGAGCCCCTAACGCTTATGTGGACAGATCTCAAGATCTCGAAGGAGAGGCGCGTTCTTAACCACTTGATTACTATGGCGTACGGTTCCCCGCCCTGGTGGTAATAAACTTATTTAACGCTTATGTGTACGGATCTCAAGATCTCGAAGGACAAGCGTGCTCTTAACCACGTGATTACCATGGCGTACGGTTCCCCGTCCTGGTGGTAATAAACTTATTCAAAGAAAAGAGAAGTACACACCCTTTTACCCGGACGTCCTGTACGTCCTTGCTTTCCTTTCACTTCCTGTAAAATTAAAAATAAAATGCAAGACTTCCAGTGTTGTTCGATTGATTGACCCCTTAAGCCCCAATAATGATCAGCATCAATTTTCTCCTCATCATATCCGTGCACTGCAACACATTCAGATCATGAGAATTTAGGAAATGATCACCAGAGATGAATTGACTTTATGTTTAAACAAATTCTCCCAATTAGTAGTCAATGAAATGTATGGAGACCATTAAGGAGAATTTGTATAATGATGACAGGGCTTAAAGGGTTAAGCCTGTAGTTTGAAAGTAACTTTGGGGGGATTTTTAGTTTTGTGCTTTGTGTTCAATTTACTCTGGTTTTGTGGTTAAATATCATGCAATACACTCTGACCCGTTCAGTGCAAAGTAGATGCTGGGGCTGGATTCAAGAAGCTCTCCTAAGCTAAGTTGTGTCCCATGTATTTTTGAAAGACAAAAGCCTATTGTTAAGGAGGCTCGCAACAGTTTTTTTGGCCTTGGAGTGTATCTTTTGAAATCAAAATTTCGCATGGAAGATCACTGAACTTCGATTTCCTCGATAATACACCACCTTTTCGACATATGACCAAAGTTTATTTTCTCATTGGTTTCGTAACAACAGCTGCCACCATAGCAACGGTAATGGACAACCCCCCATTTTAAATAACAGGGCTTGAAATAATTTCCCGGCTGGTGCCGGTCAAGTTGTCCGGTCAAACCTATTTTTGCTCGGACAGAACCCATTTTTGGCCGGACAAATCTCCATTACGCCATATCTCTACAAAATCCCCCCCCCCCCTGCAGCATGATGTTTACATATCAAACAAGTACATTTTCTAAGCCTTTATTGTACATGGAGCCTCGAACTCATTGCAGGAAAAGTGGAATGCATAGTACAGCCACAACGTTCGGCAAAATCAATATTACATTTGTGCATGCATCTATCGCTTCAGTTCTATGTCTTCTATACAGTTAAATTTTAATACCTAATAAAGTTATGAAGTTGATGAAATTGAAGCCTGCGATCTAGTTGATCCTCATAATAATACAAGCTAACTGATGTGAATATACAACAAGAAACTCTTACAAGTAGAATCCATATCCACTGATTTGCTACAAAGTAAGCTTAGAATGAATAAGCTTGAATCTTGAAATGTTTCAGTACTATATCTTATTAAAAGGGGTCGGGGAAATGATACTAACAGGCAACTCTCTTTTTTCATTTGGAATACTTGAATGGCAGCCTAATTTTGTTACTCGTTGTCAATTTCAAGTCTATACTGCCTGAGGAAAACATTGCCTTGCGAAGTAGTGCCCGTGAATCCAATAATCACCAAAAAGCTTGGTAACCAAGTATTTATCAGGGGCGTGCCGGAAGTGATGAATGATTTTTTCCGTTTCAGCGTTTTTAGAGACGATATGAATCACAACTTTTATGGATGACTATTTGGCCATTTGGAATTACTGGAATTACATCAACGTTGTGCAATTAAAGAAATGAAAGCACTTTGTTGTGGTTTTAGGTGAAACAAAAACATATCAACGCCAAAAATATATACAATGTTCGGGAGCCTACTGATCCACTCCTGTTTCTTTTATTAAATCTATTGCTCTGTCTTCTAATTCGTCCTCATTATCTGAATCGGAATCTTCTTCAGTTGAAGAACAATCGATCAAGACCATTCCCCTTTTCGCAAACTCTCGGGCCTTGTACGATTTCCTCTTGCTTTGGTTCGGAGGGCGAGTGGCGCTCGTTACCCACAAGTGAATGGCTGGTGTAGTCTCGTAACCTTGAAAAGGGGGACCTTCCATTTTGACTCTTATCAGGTGGCTAAGGGTGTTCTCGCTGAGTGTTGCCCGAGAATCTGAGAGGCATTGTTATGCTTCTCACTTCACGTTTACAAAATCCAAGCGGGCTATATATTATAAGAATATAGTAATTCATACTGCTTCACACGCTACTCCGGAAGACCCGCTAATTTGCGGTGACGGCTTGATGAACGACAAAGCGAAGATTTGCAACCACCGGAAATTTTACAACCACTATTATGAATCATTTTTTAAAAGTTCTTGGTCTGGTAGTATCTCTGTCTTTTCCCCTTTTTATTCACAAACGCCAATAATGTTGAACCTATAAAAATTTAAAACCTGAAGATCCGCATTAAATTTTTCTTTACAAGCGTAAACGACCGGACAAATTGTCCGGCCATCCAAGGATTTGACCGGACAAAACCTATTTTTGACCGGACATTGTCCGTTGACCGGCCGTTATTTCAAGCCCTGAAATAATGTCGAATATCTCGAAAACTAGTCAGACACTTTATGACGAAACTTGAACTATTTGAACTACTCAACCTACACAACTTGTATGCGAAATTAGGGAAAAATTTGTGAGAGCGTTTTCAAATAAATCATGATTCATTTTTTACGGGCTGATTTTGGTCATTCCCGCAATTTTCTCCAGTATTTCAAGAAAGATAAAACTTAACACTTTCTCTTTTCAGTTGAAAGATCTTTTATGATAGCAAAACATTTTTAATGTACCTTGAGCTTCCTAGGTGGCTGCGATTTTAAGATATTTATATTTAAAAACTGCTAAATGCAGCACAAATTAGTCCAAAAGTTCGTAATTTGCATAAATAGAAATATTTCTAAATTGCCCTCGCAGATATTTCTTTTAAATTGATTGCCGTTAGAATAATAATTCTTTCTAATGTTCCAGTTAGTTTTAGGCTGAATAAACATTTCTGTTATTAGATAACAAGGCTGAATCTCGGTCAAGTTTCAGTCGTTATTAACTTTCAACGAGCAACAGTCTTATTTTGTTTTTCCTGGTCTATTTCACGGTTATTCACGTGCAATGAATATTTGTACACGCTGCGCTTGTGTCCTCCCGTGTGTTTATGATTCCTTCTCATAATAAAAAAATATTCGTCTTCTGAGCTTGTTTCTCGTTATTTTTCGGCCCCAGTGTAATACCTTCGTGCGCGTTAACATGTACACAATCCGTAATTAAAAATGCTAAAACGTCATTCAGTATTTAAAGACTAATGGAAAAGAGTCTCCAGGAAGAAGCTCGGAAGACGAAAATTTTTTATCATTATGAGAAGGAATTATAAATGCACGAGAGGACACAAGCGCAGCGTGTATAAATATTCATTGCGCGTGAATAACCGTGAACTGGACCAGGAAAAAACAAAATAAGACTGTTGCTCGTTGAAAGTTAATAACGACTGAAACTTGACCGAGATTCAGCCTTCTTATCTTACCAACGAAATTTTTATTCAGCATAAAACTTGCTAACCGCAATCAATTTAAGAGAGAAATCTGTAAGGGCAGTTTAGAAATATTTCTATTTATGCAAATTACGAACTTTTGGACTGATTTCTGCTGCATTTTAGCAGTTTTTAAATATAAATATTTTAAAATCGCAGCCACCTAGGAAGCTCAAGGTACATTAAGAATGTTTTGCTATCATAAAAGATCTTTCAACTGAAAAGAGAAAGTGTTAAGTTTTATCTTTCTTGAAATACTGGAGAAAATTGCGGGAATGACCCAAATCAGCCCGTAAAAAATGAATCATGATTTATTTGAAAACGCTCTCACAAATTTTTCCCTGATTTCGCATACAAGTTGTGTAGGTTGAGTAGTTCAAATAGTTCAAGTTTCGTCATAAAGTGTCTGACTAGTTTTCGAGATATTTGCCATTATTTAAAATGAGGGGTTGTAGATTACCGTTGCTATGGTGACAGCTGTTGCTAGGAAACCAATGAGAAAATAAACTTTGATCATATGTCGAAAAGGTGGTGTAGTATCAAGGAAATCAAAGTTTATCTTCTATGCGAAATTTTGATTTCAAAAGATACACTCCAAGGTCAAAAAAACTGTTGCGAGCCTCCTTGAAACAATTGTTAGCGTTCATATTCATTTCGGACAGCTCTATGAATCCTGCCCCTGATTTGTAAAACCAGCAAGTCAGCTGTGGATGTAAATAAAGCAATTACTCCCTCGGGCTGCAAGATAATCTTGTCAATAAAATTTCATTCGTGCATTCAGTAGTAGTAGACTTTATGTTCATTCAGTAGAAGCCTGAGAAAACAGCCGACGTCTCGCGAGGTCGCCACTTGAGCCCTCGCAAAACGACGTCTGAGTAAAGAGCACAGAAATTCCATACTGATGACGTGTCACTACCCAGATCTAGGTGGTGCTTCTGATTGGTTGAAACGCGAGGGAATTTCGTTTCAACCAATCAGAAGCACTACCTAGATCTGGGTAGTGACGCGTCATCAGTATGGAATTTATGCGCTCGTTTCTCAGACGTCGTTTTGCGAGGGCTCAAGTGGCGACCTCGCGAGACGTTGGCTGTTTTCTCAGGCTAATTCAGTAGTAGTAGTAGTAGTAGCAGCAGCAGCAGCAGCAGCAGCAGCAGCAGTAGTAGTAGTAGTAGTAGTAGTAGTAGTAGTAGTAGTAGTAGTAGTAGTAGTAATAATAATAATAATAATAGTAGTGGACTTTATTTAAGTGTCTGGGTATTTAGCTTTTGAAAAACTAATTGGGGACACTAATAAAATAAAAATATTTACATAATAATCTAAAGTATTCAGATTCATTCATTCAATCGTTCATTCTTTCACTCATTCATTCATTCATTCATTCATTTGTTGTTTTGTTCGTTCATTCATTCGTTCGTTCGTTCGTTCATTCATTCGTTCATTTTTTTGGAGGGGGGGAAGGGGGCTGCAAGTTAAGCAGTATTTAAACGAAAAAAATACTTTTCGCAAGTATTGATTTCGCAATTACTTTTTGAACATTTACAGATTCAATGGTATAGATTACTTTGATTTCGATATCAGCTCACCCTCATATCTTACCCTCATATGTGCGAACCAATGCGAGAACATGGTACTTGTTTACGTGATGGCAAAGTAGGAAAAATAGGCAAAGTAGGCAAAGTTAACATGACGTATAATTCGTTCAGAAACCGTTGGGCGCCTACCTTCTTTTCAATGTGCCCTGCTGTCAGAATAATCGGTCGGACAACAGGTCCCTTGTATCCAGGCCCTTTTTCACCTTGTATTGTCTCATACTATTAAAGAAAAAAATTTTGTCGTGAAAACAAGCAGGGTGATTCATCAAAAACGGACCTTGGCGTAAATGATCCAAATGAAGAAACTCCGGCTAACATATTCCAGTTTTTTCAGGTACATAAAGGACATTAGTAAGCGACCACGACGCAACCTCTTTCCCAGGATCCTCTCTCGTGATTTAGAGAGAGGACCATGGGAACGAGGTTGACCACGACGGTGACGGCAGCGAGAACGTCACAAAACAAAACAAACTATTTAGCAAAACAATTATGACTCTCCGCATGTCCTCTGCAAAACGACAAGGTGAAATTAACTTTTCCTATTTTTTATGCAAAACGTGTTGACACGAAAATACATTTTCCTTTCTCTTTTTGAACATGAACGCCATCTCAGCGAATTCATAATCAGCTCCTGGATAAGTCGGCCTCGTTAGACAAAATTAGACGGTTAAGAAAAATTACAAAGTAGTTTGAAAAGACGTGAATTTGCTTTTTTAGCAGACGTTTTTCTTCAGGTCCTCTACGTCCTCTGCGTCCTCTGATGTGCGAACGATCACTAGATGACGTCCTGATGACGTCGAAAAACTCAAATTCTACACAAAAATCAAATTCGTCGTAAAACTTCAAATTCCCAAGCACCAGCATGGCGCGACGTTACACTTTTAGCCTGTAAACAGGCTCCGTAGTGAGAAAAAAGTGCAAAAATAAATCAACGAACAGAGCAAGCCGGGCGTAGACTGGGGAAGAGACCCGTCCCTCTCTTCGCTCGTTCCCGCGCCTTGTTTTTTTCGCTCTTTCCTCCAGTTCCTTCGCTATTTTCCTGACCAGAGAACCTGTTCATAGGCTATTAAACTTTCAGTTTTCCGTTGCTGATAAACTTCTGCGGTTGTAAGTAAATTAGTTATTTACCACTACGCTGCCCGGAGGTCCTGGGTTACCAGGTGGCCCGGGGGGTCCTTGAATGCCCTGTCGCCCCCTTATGCCCGATGGACCCTGTAAAGAGTAAAGAAGAAGAATTCGTAAATTGGTATGAATTCAAAGAAAATAAGAACACGTTGTCTCACTAGTATAACGAAACCTATCACGGGTTTATCTTTATCCTTTATCCCTCTAGGCTAAAGATCAATTTAAGACACTGCCGTTATCAGCAGTAGTCAGGCTATCAGTCCAATGGAAGTAATATTAACCGTTTCCTATTAGTTGTGATGGTTGCATTTTTAAAACTGTGTTGTGTTGGTTGGTTTGGGTTAAATTGGATTGTTTTTTTTGTTTGTTTTTTGTTTGTTTTGTTTGTTTTTTTTTTTTGTAGTCCTGATCGGGAAAAAAATGGTTTTCGGCCGCCACTATTAATTTTTGGGAACCAGTCTGGAATGAGAATACCTGGAATGGCTTTTTTAAGCGTTTTTCGCGTTTTTTAAACTTGTTATCATTCTGGAATCGTTAGAATGGTAGCTTATGCCGTTTCGTGTATTGAAAAAGCTGTCAATCACTTGGCAGTAACAAAATAGCTGACCAAAACAACAGCGCATCCGCAGCAAATTTAAATTCTCCCACCGAGCCCGAGAAAAATTACTTTGAAACGATCATTTCCCTCCTGTTTCATTTTCCAAAAAATTCTGATGATTCCCCATTCTGCCTATTCTCGTTCCAGAAGAGACCAAGAAACACGCGCAAAATGGTTCAAAGGTTACGTAGTAGGTGTCAAACGTTTTAACCAACTGCAGTTACAAATAGTGTTTGGACACTCATGGAATATTAGGTATTACTTAACGATGGGCAATTGCCGGGAAAGTGAATCGCAACCGTAAAGGCGTAGTAATCAACTAAGACGACAGCTGCTTAAAAGGCCAGTATTTCTTACTTACCCGTGATCCTCTGGGTCCTGTTGCTCCTGAGTACCCAGCATTCCCTGCGTCACCTGGCTCTCCACTGAGTCCAGCCTCTCCTCGCTCTCCAAAAACAGTCGCGGTGAACCGGCTCTGAACGAGATGAAAAAATTACGGTTATTAACCCCAAATCTTAACTTACGCACAGATAGGACTCACATCAAATTGTTCTTCGATACATATAGCGCGACCATTTTGAATAATTGATAGTTTGATACGCGGTGAGCTAGTGGGAGAACCGGAACAGAGAATCTGCGAGGTCTGCGACTGATAAAGTTTGATAACATAGAAGTGGAGTCGAGAGAGTGGACTAAGGTCTGTCCACACTAATGCGTTTTTGTTTGAAGGCGCCCACTTTTTTATGCGTTTTTTTCCGACCGTTTACACTAAAACGATCGAAAACGGATATGTTTAGCGATAAAAACGGAGACTTTCGAAACAGAGGTCTGTTGCTTTGGTATGGACGGCAAAAACGGAGCTTTCAGAAAACGCTGCTGTCACAACTAAACATGCAGTCATCGGAAGTATTAGAGCATGCGCACAAGACAGCAGAAAGGTCCGAAAACATACCTGGGACTAACACATCAATTGGCTGTATCCGTTTTTCATTCCCTAGCGTAGAAGCAGATTTTTCTTTCGTTTTCGAGACATTATAAACGGAGATTTTCAAAAACGCATCTAGCGTGGGCAGGGCCTCACCACGTGCTCAGCGGTGCGATTAATTTATGACAAAGGAGATTGACAACGTCGAATGAAGAAAGATGGACATTTCAAAGATGTCATATTCTGTGAGTCACGAACGTGAGACAAAGATTGACAAAGTGTAATTGTGTATCGTGATCATGTTGTTCAGTGACAACAAGATCTGAAGATACTTACTTCTCCCCCGTCAGTGATTCCCGGACCTTGCCGCTTTACTCTTCTGAGAAATGGCTCTTTGATGGAATTCTCTGTGATACCTAAGACCACAATTAGAAAACGTGACTGTAAATTAAGAAGTCGGGCTATTTTGGGTGTTCATGTGGCCGATCACGCGAAGTCACGATCGTCAAATAGTCGCTTGTGAACGTTAAGCTTACGAAACCTCTTTATAATTTTGCTTCGCAGACGCAAAAAGAAAAGCTTTTAAACGTGGTATGTCTTATTACCTAATGAGATGAGTGCCCTACTAAAGACAGACAAATCACAAAGTTTTTTTTTCATAGATGAAAGGAAATTCAAACGTCGATCACTCTTTGATTGCCATTTCTAAAAATACATCACTTTCAGTAATGGTTTTCAAGAGAGAAAAGGTTGAAATCCGGATCCTGTCCAAATGCGTGTTCCCGTTAGGTCCAAATAACCACTCGCGAGTCCCACCCCCCCTACCCCCCCCCCCCCCACTTCAACCAATTTGATTTCCTCAGTTTCTGTCTTATATGTTAATTAGATTATGGACAAGAATAGCTAAAATTATCACGACCTGCACCTTTTAATCGTCTGAAAATGATTAGAGTAGTAGGTTATCAACCCTGATTTGACTAATTTCCGTTCTTTTGCTTCTTTTCGCGTGTCCAATCGTCGCGTATGAAGCGCGAGTTTCCACGCAGCAAGTTTTCCGCTCGCGCGACGCGCAGTTGTTTCGCCCCTAAGGGCGAACTCTAAATGGAGCAGGGTGCAACTCTGTATAACAAAGAATCCTGCTCACTTATAATTACAGTAGCAAGCCTAAAAGGTATTTAAATATTTAGGCTAATAAAAATGTTTTTCGTGACCTCACTGCAACGTGGCTTGAATGCCAGCTGTCTCACGCTGCGAAACTATGTACATCTTTTCGACAGTTAGCTACAGTTCTCCCAACAAACAATTAACACAAGGCCAGGCAATTAATCATGATCCATTTCTCGTTCTCGATCTTCTTGTACAATGCTAAACCTCCTAGTTTTAATATAATCAAACAGTTTCTTGCCTCAAATATATACATACCTATAAAAGGTATTTAAATATTTAGGCTAATAAAAATGTTTTTCGTGACCTCACTGCAACGTGGCTTGAAAGCCAGCTGTCTCACGCTGCGACACTATGTACATCTTTTCGACAGTTAGCTACAGTTCTCCCAACAAACAATTAACACAAGGCCAGACAATTAATCACGATCCATTTCTCGTTCTCGATCTTCTTGTACAATGCTAAACCTCCTAGTTTTAATATAATCAAACAGTTTCTTGCCTCAAATATATATATACCTATAAAAGGTATTTAAATATTTAGGCTAATAAAAATGTTTTCGTGACCTCACTGCAACGTGGCTTGAATGCCAGCTGTCTCACGCTGCGACACTATGTACATCTTTTCGACAGTTAGCTACAGTTCTCCCAACAAACAATTAACACAAGGCCAGACAATTAATCACGATCCATTTCTCGTTCTCGATCTTCTTGTACAATGCTAAACCTCCTAGTTTTAATATAATCAAACAGTTTCTTGCCTCAAATATATATATACCTATAAAAGGTATTTAAATATTTAGGCTAATAAAAATGTTTTTCGTGACCTCACTGCAACGTGGCTTGAATGCCAGCTGTCTCACGCTGCGACACTATGTACATCTTTTCGACAGTTAGCTACAGTTCTCCCAACAAACAATTAACACAAGGCCAGGCAATTAATCATGATCCATTTCTCGTTCTCGATCTTCTTGTGCAATGCTAAACCTCCTAGTTTTAATATAATCAAACAGTTTCTTGCCTCAAATATAAAGTTCATTGTACGTGTTTAGACAATAAGTCCTCTGAGTTCATAGGAAACTGATATATCATGATAATTCTGTCTGACTTTATCAAATCGGTGACTGGCCTTTTCCTCAATCAGAATTTCAATAAAACCATTCAAGTCATTGTTTTAATTTGTTAAATCAATGTACTGTTGCCCGAGCTGGTGAGAGTTTTGCAGTTAGCAGTTTACATCAACACTTAATCCTTTTAAATCATCGGGAAAAATCACGCAAGGAATCAGAAACAGTAAAAAAGTTTCTTACGTTGGCTGAAACTCCTAGTTGAACTCCACGTAAAAGAGGTTAACCACAGCAGCACATAACAGTCAAGAGTCACCATTGTTTCCCTGCGTGTCTGCTTGAATTTGCAAAAAGGGATTTATCGTGTTTCTGCCCTGTTTCAGGTAAGGAATAGGAAGACCAGCCAACGGCCTTGGATCGACAAGACTGGCCGCGCGAGCAGCACGCAAAAGGCCCAACGGATCGAATCTGTCAAGGTTTATCAAGCGAGCAGCAACAAAGACAAGTGTGTACTCTTATCTGCTGCCGACATGTAATTTGAGTTCGACTAAATGACTTTATAATACGAGGTCAGATCATAAAAGGTATTCTAAAACACTAAATCCATTCATTGGTTGACCATATCACGCGCGAGATCGTTGCAAAGTTCTCATATTTTCCGTGTCAAGGCAACAACTTTGTCTTTAGACAGCCTCACAGCATTTAATTTTGTTTTGCTGGGTTAAGGGTTAAGCACTATAACAATTTTTCTAGATAAATAAAACATCTATTTCTAGTTTCTACTCAACAGTTTAAACAGATGTGTTTTTTCTCTGCATGGTTTCCTTGTGGGAGTCAAAGACCTCGATTGAGAGCAACTTTAAAAAAATTTGACATAGCTTACGGGACTGCATAATTACATGCATGCGGAAAAGTGAAAAATATAAATGATTATGGCAGGTTCCCCAAGGTTGTGCATCTGTTCTTCCGACCAGGAGCACGAATTGCACAAGAGGGAATATAATTTAGCAATTTAAAAGAAAAATAACGAACCAATCCGAAAAGTACATATTCAGGGCCAGGGCAAAACTTCGAACTTTACATGTGCCAACCCTATTGCAAATGAGCAAAAGCTATTGCTTTTGCTAATTTGCATTAGGTTCGACTCAAGTTAAGCTCGACGTTTGACCTTGGTCTTAAAGTTCTACTCCCGACTTTCAGATGAAAGTGTGAAAGCCGGTGTTGGCGCATCGAGCAAAAAAAAAATGATGCCCTGGGCGTGCTGTGCGCGCAATCAGGAGTTGTTGTTGTTGTTTTTATTATTATTATTGTTGTTGTCGTTGTTGTTTTTATCTTGCGTGCAGGTTAGATTGTAGAGCTCAAACACTTTCTTTTCTTGATGAGTTCTTTATTTACAAAAATATACATTACAATGATAGTTTTCATTCGCAAATTATTCTGTGAACAGCGACAGGATCCTTAGTAGTGCACTTGAAAACCTCTTCAAACTGATTTGTTCTAGTGTGTCATCGCCGTTTCGTCGTTGTAGTTATCCCGCCACGCCCGCATCCCGCAAACCCTTCAATGTATTCTGCGCGGGCGGGCCTGATCAAACGTTTGGCAATTATAACTCGTCAGTGTGATGAAAATTCTGGTGTCATAGTTTTTCACATCACGGTCATTTGTCTATATCAAATGGTGTTACAATATAAATAAATAGACAACAAATATTTTTGCTCACTTTATAAGATGACCTAAGATATATCACAAGAAATCATTTCATGTCGTAGTTTCCTTGTCATGTTCTCTTGATCTACAAAAGAGCGTCATATTTTCTCAGGTTTGATTTAAAAACTGAGAATATCTTGAAGAATACAGTTATCTAATCATAAGATGTGATTTTGAGGTGACTCTTCTTGCTGCTCGCTTCTTGTTTGCTTTTAAGTTTAAGAGTTCATTAGTTCACAGGCTGTCAGGTTTGCGTGAATTCATAGCTGGCATATGTTTCATCTGACAGTATCTCTCTACTCTTGAAAAAGAGTGGGAAGACGGGAAACTGCAGCTGTAATTTATTTTCAGATATTTGTGTCGATCCTGTAACCTACAAAAGAGGGGGAGGGTGATTGCATATGTGAAAATGCGTTCTAACGCAAGGACCCGCTAAGGAACTGAGCTAACAACTGAGAAAGTATGACAAGGGCAGGTAATACCTGCTTATCTTCTACTAATGTTTTCCGTTTTTTGTTGCTAAGGCCCAGTTCAGACGGCGTACCTCTCATGTGCCGTACCAAATACATTTTCACTCCTAGGTTGTATTAAGTGGCAAGCTTTGCCTTACCCTTTTATATACCGCGAACTTAAAAAAGGCACCCCTTTCGGGCGGAGCCACCAGGTATAGTCCACTATGGGGAGTACCCCCAGGTGTCTCAGTATTTTTCAGGAAATTTAGCAAATGCAAGCCAATTTTTCAACCAGGTGTTCCTTATTGAAAGCCAGATGTCGTTGGAAAGTGCGTTTTCATTTCGACAGATGTTCGTGATTATCTTCAGGGGTGACACAAACATTAATTTAGTGTTAATTTAGGTAACTCGATGCAAGGACCACTTGGACAGCGAGGTGAAGCTGGATCTTGGTGTAGATCAGGATCAGCAATGTCAGGAATAAAACAGAAAACCAATTGCAAGGCTGATCGAATGAAATCGAATGAAACGGTTACAAGATTTTGTAAAATCTTAAATCTTGTAACCGTTTCATTCGATTTTTACTTAGCTTTTACAGCCCCTGATGAAGGTGAGTTTTGTCTCACCGAAATATTGGGCAATAAAATTATTACCCTTCTTAGCTGTCCGATCAGCCTTGCAATGGGTTTTTAGTGTTAATTTGTCTGTTAAACGTTACGCTATATGGAATACCAATGAAATTAATTTAACTGAATTCGCCTCTTGTGCTGCTGTGTCTATCAGTGAGAGGCAAGATGTACCCTTTCTTATAAGGGACTCGTAAGCCACGTATAAAAGGGATTTGTTAGTATGCGACGCATGATCAGTCAACATTGTTTTCGTCATACTTGTATTTGTTGAAACGTTTGTCGATCGAAATCTTTTGACTTTCAACAATGTTAAAATGTTGAAAGAAATATTATTAAGAGCTCTGACCTCGGTAACCACAGGTATTGCAATTGGAAAAAGCCAAATTGCTTTTTTTTTTTTATAACCGGATAGCAACTGCTCACAAACGCGAAAAAAAAGGGGAAAGAAAGAAAAAATTTGCTAAAATAACCTAAGTCATTTCACAAGGCTACAGTGACCTCGTAAGAACAATTTCGCCTTCGGGGGCAAAATTCATGCGCATTGCCCCCGCGGCTTCTCCTAAAATGGGGGCGAAAAAATAGTGGGCCTCTCCTAGCTAGATAAACCTGCCACTGGAGTGATTGCACAATTAGAAGTAGTCTCAATTTTAAATTTGAATATATTTAATTGCTGCTCTTGTTTTGTATATTGTGACCTGAAGGCTTAGGCAATGTTGGAAGAGCAGAGATTCTACTCGAAGGGTAACTGTTTTGAACCTCCAGTTGACATGAATCTTTCATTCTTCGAAAATTACTAACACAATTTACCGGAACCTGTGACATACCCGAACGCTTCTCTCATTTGTCGTCTTTCCTCTTATTTTCTATTTCCCCAGTTTTTTTCCTCTGGGAAAGATGACTAATCAAGGATTAACAGTAGCAAAAAAGAAGCTAAAATAACCTTCGATTGTGTCTCTAGAACCCGTCCACTCGGCTGCCCCTTCTGCGCTACATGGCGCTACGCTTCTACCCAGGGCGGGAAAAGGTTGGCAACCTTTTTCCGCCCTGCTTCTACCCTTCTACAGTATTCGTTTTCCGTATTCGTTTTCCATCCATTTGTCATGCCACGCGATGATTTGTTGGCATAAAAGCCTTTTCTTTCCTGAACAATCTTTTGAAACAAACACAACTGAATTATGAGCTGAGCCAAAAAGAGACATAACCATCTAAGTCAAATAAAATAGAAAGAGAATAAAAAATTTCGCAAAAATTACGATTCTGCAAATTTCCCGGGATCATCACGTGATCAGTGAATGTTCACCGGGATTTCCCACGTGGTTTATTCACGCCATTTGAAATTGATTTCTCGCTCCATGTGCGCCAAATTTCAAGAGTCTTTGAACATTTTTCAGGCATAAACATCGAAATCTTAACCATTTCAGCGACGAATCCAAGTTGCTCTGGAATCGTTGAGAGATTCTTTTGGTGGATTTAACGTTGATGACCTTGACTTCAGTTCTTGACTTCAAGTTTCGAACAGGATATCGCAATTTTGCATCGAAGCAAAACGGACCTTCCGCCTTCAAACCAAGAATAGAGGATGTCGCTCAGCTAGCATATTAAACGGGAAGGTTCAACATCGAAATGGCGGCTAGTATGTACGAAAAGAGAGCGCAAAGACTACAGATCAAAGAACGAGAGAATTTGGTTCGGTTCGCTCTGAGTGGCCTGTCTTGCATGTGTGCTGCGACTGGTATGTAGCTTAGAGCATAAGCTTTCGTTTTATCATAGTTCTACTAACTATGGTTTTATCTGTACTTTATAAGTGAATGGTTGGAAAGAAGCTGTTGTTTTTTAACCGTTTTACTATTAACAGATGGATGAAAAGGGCATTTTTGAGTGTGCAAATGTTTGCTACGGGCAGTAATTAACTTTGTGCAACAAGATTACTTAAGCTTATATTGTTGCCTACACTCATGTAAAACAACCAGGTGAAAATATTTCCTGTCGGATAAATTGTCATAAGCTTGATTAATTTAATAATGCTAGCTGTGTTTGTCTCCATACTCGCCTAGGGTTATATATTTGCTTCGATTTCTGTTCTTTTTACCCTCTCTTTCCCTATATTAAAAGGATCTACCATCGCTATCGAGTTTTTGTCGAAGATAAGCTTAATTTTGCACAGGAGATCAATCCTGGCCGTGGGTTATTGCATCAGACGGTTACGTCATCAGCAGTCTCTTAAGTTCATGTTCCCTTCCCTGCACAAACTAACCTATCCTAAGTGTTGTTTTTGCTTTCCCGCTGTTTAATTACATGTGGTTGCTGTGTTTTATTCCAAAATATCGACGAAGAAACTGTCCTTAGACTGCGAACCTATGCATGCATATTTTGAAATGTTCAGTCTTGTTGTATTAATTTACTAAAGACCCGTGATCTGTACAGTTAATTGCATTTTTCAGTTCATTTCCCTGGGTTGTAAGTACTGTATGTATATTGTGCTTTGGATGTTTTATTCAAGGAAACATTAGCTTGATAAATTTTGTTCTTTGTGCTATTCCCATTGCCATGTAAGGTTATGCAGAAAATTTTTGCGGGAATGTTTCTCAGAAAGGAAATTCTATTTATAGTTCAGATCTCAAAACATGATAATTCCATGAAAAGACTTGCATCCACTTGTAGCTAATAAGGCATGGTGCACTGACTTAAGCCTTTGTGGCAAGCATTTCTGTAGGTTTTTTGGCACCTTGGTGGCACAAAAATTGGGGGAGAGGGAAAGGGGAGGAGAAAGGAAAACGCTTGCCTGCAAACCCCACAATTCTGAAAGAATGCCCCTTTGACACTTTCACAGTTGAGTGAATTTATAGCGTGACAGCTTGTCAATAAATAACTAAGCAAGGTCATAGCAAATTTGAAATTTCTCTCCTTACGAAATCAATCCTGACAAATAGAAAGCAACGAGATGCTGAAAGGTCAAAACTGGAAATGATTATTGCAAAATGTGGCTCTGTAATCTCAAGTATAAATTTGAAGTTACAGCTACTGTTCAAAACATGATGTTTTATGAAAATACCAAAACATAATTTGTGAGCTGATAGGTTTTCTAATTTTAGTGTCTATTGGAAATATTTCTACAAAAGTTGTCACCGGTTTTCTGACCTTAAAGACATGGAAAATTTTTAGAAATACGTTGCTGTTAATGTTTAATGATGACAAATTGTGAAATTCCTTTATAACTGGTCGAAATGTCTTGTTATTGTGTGTGACTATAGTAATTCATGTTTCAATGTTTAAGTTGCACTGGGTGGTAAGTTAAATTACCCTGCGAGCAGAGGCCCTTCGATCTTCGCAGATAAGTCAGGAAGAGGAAGGGACCTCTGCCAGCTGCCTTGACTTTCTTTGATTTGCCGCTCATCCAGCGAAACGGATGAGTCAGTCCGGTTTGAAACCAGTTTTTCCCATTTTTGCTCAGCGCGCACGTGCTGTGTTAGAAATTGCTGACCGAATACGCACCCACGGTACGTTCGGTACGCTCGTGAAGTTCACAACAGCGGACGTTTCTCTTTCGAAGGATGTCTTTGATGAAGCCGTGAAAAGTGCTCTGGGAAGAGTGAATACTCATGGAATAAGCAATCTCACACAACACCAGTCGAAGGGCTTGCTTAATTTTCTGTGTGGTAAAGATTCTTTTGTCTGTTTGCCAACCGGCCATGGCAAATTGCTAATTAAAAGAATCGGGATTGCGGGTGCTTTCGACCTAATTTTACTTCTGGTTTGAGTGGGAATCGATGCGAAGGGCTACGCGAATGTACACTTCAACACTTATTTTTATGGCGAAATGACATTTATTTTGGTCAACGGCGAGACAAGAAAACGGCAAGAGAAACAATTATTTGCCAACTGGCAGCCGGTAATATTGAAGATGAAACGGTCTCAGTGCAGCAAAATATAATTTACCGGATGACGGCCGAGAAGTTTGAATATGAAACAAACTCGACACAAATGCGTTTTGTTGAATTAAAGCCGACAATGTTGAGGACGAAAAAGACTCAACACGAAAATACTTCTGAATGACGGGGACAGAAAGAGGGACAAAAATAAAATAAATATCTCGAAGACCAAGATTTCTATGTAAGACTTCCGTGACCCGCTAATTGGAAATCACTGGACTGTAACAACATGTTGACAGTCGAAAAAACGCAGTTTCTTGATCAGCAAAAATATTTCGAGGCTGATAAGTTTTCAACCTGTGACATAAATTCGAACAGAATTATTCTCAGCCTTACAGTTTAATTATAGCTTTTCTCAACTCTCTTGTGTTACGACCGAAGTCAGAATATTTCGTTGCGGACACGGCTGTCATTCGGTAAACATATTAATTGAAGCGAGGCCGAGCAAGGCTCAGTTACATTTGAATTTAGCGCATGCTCAACAGGGAAAGTGGAGGCAGCTGGCAGAGGTCCCTTCCTCTTCCCGACTTATCTAGGAAGATCGAAGGACCTCTGCTCGCAGGGTAAAGTTAAATTTACTGCTATAATACAACAAACATCAACTGCTCATTGTATTTTGATCCTTGTAAGGAACCTTTAATCCACAAAGCTGGTAAGTGGTTTCAAAGAAATGCCGACGCAAATCATTTCAGTACTCTGTTACCGGTATCCCTTGCTGAATTTAAAAACAAATATTTCAAGTGAAAATTTGTGAACACTGTTTAAATGTACTGGTACTTCACCATCTCCAGAGTGAAAAGCAATTCAATAGGAGAAGGAAATGGGGGAATTTTGTTGGAATCCGTGTAAGGTACAACTAAACCAGCCCATTTAGGCTGTTCTTCCCCTTTAAGCAAAGACCTAGTCTGAGCCATAACTGTTAAGATTTAATGTTTGAGATGAATTTGAAACTGGTCTCATACATAAAGTTTTGTGTGGAAACTTATCTGAATAATGTTTGATACCTGTTTGAGTTTGGAACAGTCTCGTATAATCACAACATTAAGGCACTTTTTGTTCTGTTGTAATACAAGCACCCTGGGAGCAGACTTAGACTGGACCACCATAGCAACCCCTGGATTATAGGAATGGTCATCAACTTGCCAAAAAGGAACATTTCTGTTATAAGAAACATTTATCTTTGCCATTAAATGACATCTTTGTGGCATCTTTGTGACATGCAGGTTATGAGTTGCTAACCTATTTAATAGTAGGGAGTCAATCAGAGTGGAGACTTGCTCATCTCCAGATATTTTCATACAACCTTTGGATATCTTACACAAGATGGTAAGTCAGCTAAAATATGATGTTTTAATTTCTTTTCTTCCAGTTACAAATCCTATTGATGTGATCAAGACTCGAATGCAACTGGAAAATGAATTAGGTTCCCAACATGAGAGCAGAAACATATTTCATAATCGATACTACCGTGGTTTGGTCAGAGGTGCTGTAAGGATTGCTCAGGAGGAAGGACTGCAGGGTCTCTATAAAGGGTAAGCAGTGCTTTCAATAAGCACCGACGACCAATGAAAGGCGTCTCAAAGAAGTCAGCTGCCTACTTCAAATTTTATTGAAACCCCTGGGTAAGCCTTTGGGGTGCGGTGCCTGGTGTAGAAGTCTCATATGACTAGTGTGTGGGACGTTCTCTTTGAAGGATTGTAGTCTAAGGCCTGGGGCAGGTTTCACAAAGCTGTCTTAGGTCAAGATGAATCTTAAGTCATTGTTTCTTAACAATAGGTTTTGTTTTCCAACAATACCTAGGACACATCTTCATGAATCCAGCCCCTGGTCTCTGTGGTCATGTTGTTTCCTTAGACAAGAAACCTAACTCCACATTGTCTCTCTCCACCCAACACTAATGCATCAACACTGATGATGGACTAGCGTCCCATAAGGGGGAGTAGTGATACCCCTAGTAGCTTCATGGTGGGGTACCCTGTGATGAACTGGCATCCCGTGAGGGGGAGAAGTGATGCTCCTATTTGCTTCATGTTTGGGTATCCTGTGGTGGACTAGTATCCCATCCGGGGGAAAGTAGTAATACTCCTAGTTACTTAAGGTATTCCAGGAGGCTAAAGTGACCCTCTTCAAATCGGTTCACTTTTAACTAGTTTGAAGCTTATCACAAAATATGTTTGCAAATTTTCAGTTCGAGGGAATTTGCATTTAGCGAAATATAAGCAATTGAAGTTTCATCTCCAAGGCAAATTTTGCGGGAAAATTGCCACAACAAACGGCTCAAATTCTAATTTGCGGTTGCGAAAACATTCCCTATGGTAAGCGAACTTGACAGTTTTTGCGACCTCCAGTTTCAATTACGAAACTGTCACATGTCACAGACTTCACTTGGTACGTCTTATTCACGCTAGTTTAAATGGAAGATTACCAGCTACCTTTCCAGGGATTTCATTAGAGCAGGGACACAGGGACCATTACTTGCCTATTTATTGCTAAGTCCCCGCTATTTTTACATAGGACTCAAATGATGAAAGCAAATTTATGTTTGGTTCCTCCTAGTCAAATACTTAGCAAATACCCTGCTTTCTCTTTAAAAATGCCATAGTTTTTCAGCGGTAGAAGCGTACTGAATTCTATTTTTTGTGCAAAGACGGAGAAATGCAAGCTTTGTTACGTGACAAAGAAATACTAGCCATTGTCTGGGGTTAACGAATACAGCTTCTTCTAACAGGTTGCCGAAATCGCAATCTTGTCCTTTGCAGAATACAATTTTATTAGTGTCCACAAATATCTGTGGAAGCTTCATTTCATCATAAAAAGCCAAGGTTTCCGTTTTATTTTGTAGGATACTCTGATATTTGCAATGCGAATCAAATAAATCTGACAACGCCACGCTCCACAAGATTGTTTACCAAGGAAAGGTGTCATTGTTTATGCTGGTGCTTCTGATTGGTTTCGCAGGAAAATACTTTCTTTATAAGGGCAGAAAGACCTTGTATAGAGCAAATTTTTGTTATTTACCGCTGGAATTATGCATTGCTGGCTAGGAAAACATGGCGACAAGGCAGAACTCACACAAGAGTCAACCGCAGAAGGAGTTGCGAAAAATTATGGCGTGTTTTGAACAATTTGGAGGTTTCTGACACAAACATACACTCATTGTAGATAGAATATCTCCTGTAGGACTTAACATTGTGCTACCAAACTTGGCAGGCTTCAAATACGTATAATTACGAAAGTTTGTGTGGGAGTACGTCATAAAGTGTTTGATGCTGTTTGCGTGACAAGGTAGTGTGTTCACTACAAATCAAAATTTTAATTTTTGTTCCTTTTTGTTACTTTTTAACTTCCTGTGACGAACTCCCACAAAAAGTTTTGTTATTGTGTATTATGTGTTTGATCAAATTCTTGCTACAAATTGACCAATTTGTGTTAAAATGGCAGTCAGAATGGCACCCTTAAATTCCTCAAATTCTACGAATTCCTTGCACTAAATGAAAAATCTTTTCAGATTTTCAGAATCTTCATAAAATATTCGATAAGCTGTGGTAATTTCGTAGCGTTTGAGTTGATATTTGTCCTATTTTGATCTCAGCGAAAGGGGACTAAAAATCACCAAATTAGCCTCCAGGAATACCTTAATGCTGGGTATCCTGTGATGGACTAGCATCCTATCCAGGGGGATTAATGATACTCCTTGTTGCTTTAAGTCACACCAAGGGAAGTTACTTGCTAGCCATGTGGGCTTCCCAAGTATGAGTTGACCTTCTTTATTAGTGTCGAAGGTTTAAGGGTTTTGTGGTGAAGTGTTCAAGGCTTGAGATCTGAAGATCAGTGGGTTCAAACCCTGATCACATCTGCTGTGTTTATTCCTTAAAGGAGAAACTATCTCTCACCACCCAGATGTTTATGTGGGCACTGATGAAATTTTGGTAGTAGTGTCAATGCTGTCAGTTGGCCTACGTGTTTCAAAAATTAAAGGCTCTCGCCGTTAATGTTGCCTTGCTATTCTCATTGTGTTTCAGTATTACTCCCTCACTGATGAGAGAAGCCACGTATAGTACCCTGAGGCTTGGTTTGTATGAACCCCTTAAGGTGTGGTTTGGAGCCACAGATCCTGCGCACACACCTCTCTGGAAGAAGGTCTGTTCAGGAGCAATTGCTGGAGCAATAGGGAGTGCGATAGCTTGCCCTACAGATGTGATAAAGATACGTCTGATGGCATTGCCAACTGGTAATCATTGGGAGTACAGACACACACTTCATGCATTTCAGGCAATTGTGTCAAGTGAAGGGATCCGTGGGCTTTGGACAGGTGTGAGTGCCACAGTAAAGAGGTCAGCAGTTGTAGCAGCAACAGCAGTGTCATCATATGATCATGCTAAGCACTCAATCTTAAATGCTGAGCTCATGAATGAAGGACCTTGTCTGCACATTGTTGCATCATCCATCGCAGGGTTCGTAACAAACTGTGTTGCTTCACCCATAGACATGGTTCGTACAAGATTTATGAATCAGAAAAAGGACCACAACAAGAAACCTGTGTTGTACAGGGGAACACTGGATTGTATTATGAAGACAGTCAGGAAGGAGGGACTCTTTGGTCTTTACAAAGGCTTTATACCAAATTGGACAAGAACTGGTACTCATACAGTTGTAACATTCTTTGTTTTTGAACAGTTGAGAGCTTTTGTTGGTATGGATCCTATCTGAATTAGCAGAATGCTGAACAAGAGACTGAGAGCACAAGTGCCGAGTGACCATGAAGCAGGCTTCATGGAAATGGTTAATATTGTTAAACAAAACAAGTTCTCCCCTCAACTAGTTTCTTTGATTCAAACTGGTTTGAATTCAGGGGACAAGTGAGGATTTATCAAGTCTTACTTGACTGATGTTAAAATTGTTGTTATACAAACAATATGAGATAGACGGAAAAGAGAACGTGACTTTCATTTCATGATTTTGTATCGTTGAGTTACACTGCCTTTGTTGTTATTTATTTTGACTTCTGTTGAACGTGATTAAGAGCACTTTGTACATGTAACTAGTAACCTTCATAAACTTGAACTGAAAGTCAAAGTGTTCACTTTTGTAGGCAGTGTTCACATTTGTTTCTTGGGCACTGGCACAAAACTGTGTGTCTGTTCACATTTGATGTCCAGAACCTTGTCAGGACAGGGTTCGAGACTAACTTTTCAGCATACTAGCCTAGTGGCTAGTGAGAGGTTTGATTTCACTAGCCAAAATAAACTTTCACTAGCCAGACTTTCTTTTGCATAATCTCATACTGTGTCCAATATGTCTAATTTTAGCCGGGTTATGTACTGTAAACATGCCTAGCTCTGTAATCTCAAGAGTAAAGAGCTGGAATGTTGATTATTCTTCCCAACGGTGTAAGATCCTCACACGAATACAAAGTATTATGTGCCTTCAGGGCAAATTCCCAGGCACGATGTAGTTCACGCCTCTCTTTTCCGTTTCGGTCAGATCATGACCAATGTCTCGAAAAGTTAACCTTATATGAGCATGTCATCGTATGGAGAAACGTTGGGAAGACAAGACAAACTTTGTACGAACGTTGTAAGGTACGGAGAAACGTGAGAAAGACAGCGGAGAAACGTTGAGCAGACAAAACTAATAAGGTTCGAACTTACTAAGGTAGGGAGAAACGTTGAGAAGTCATCAAACACGTTGGTTGCAAATGCACTACAGTAGGGAGAAACATTGCCAACATACCAAGATACAGAGACAAGTTCAGGAGACGCAGAGACTACAGTGTAATAAAATACGCAACTACTAACTTACAAAGAAACATTATTAGACAAAACTAATTCCGTAAGAGTGTGTGTAACGTACGGAAGAACGCCGAACGGACAAACTGAACTATTACAATGGACAATACCAGTAAATTACGGAGAAACGTAGATGAGCCGACAACTAATATCGCGCTAACGCGTGGATAAACGTTCAGAAGACAAGACTAATACCATATGAACATACTAACATACAGAGAAACACTAAGACAGAAACTAAGCAGTGTAGAAACACTAAGCAGTGTAGACTTATCGTACGAATGTACTAACACACTGAAACCTTAGGAAGACAAGAATAACTGATGTCGTGCGAACGTGCTAACGTACAAAGAAATGTTGAAAAGGCTAAACTAATAAATCAACGAGCCTACAAAACGAAACTTGGTTTTTACAATGATATGATTTCTCGGCCTTGCCTTCTTCATTTTGAACCTACTTACTACGGAGAAATCTTGTGAAGACGTTACGTGGAAAGAAACGCTAGGAAGAGAAACTAATATTGTACGAACGTAGCAATTAATGGAAAAAAGTCGATAAGAGAAGACTAAAGAACTGTGTGAACGTACTAACGTGTAGACAAATACAATATGAACACACCAATGGACTTTTCAAGGAAACGTATGGTGAAACGTTCTGAAGATGGCTAATTTCATTCGAACGTAGTTATGACGGAGAAAACGTTGCCAACTGAGACAAGAATTAGTAGGGAAAAACGTTGAGAGGATAAAACAATCATCCATCTGGTGCTTTAGTGCTTTGAAATTTTCACTAGCCAAACTGGCTAGTGAAAGCGCAAAACGTACTAGCCAAAACGGAATTTCTACTAGTCTGTGACTAGTTGGCTACCGTTAGTGTCGAGCCCTGCAGGACCTTAAAATTTGTGGATGATAAAAAATGCCTGGGCTCTGAGGAAAATAAATATGATTATTATTGTGTCCATACCTTGTTCCTAGGCTGTAAACAGACTCAATTTTCGGCACAGGATCTTACAAAGAACCATGTTCATGTTCATTTGGTTACCGGGCTGCATGGCCAGCTGTAGCTGTGGGTTAGGAGAGGGGAGAAACCCTCCCTCCCTTTTTCTCTGGCCTGCAATGCAGGTGTTTTGTGAGTGCCAGAATTTCAGGTAATATGTAGCTGCTACGTTGCATTTTCAGCCTTATACCCACCCCCTTGTTTGCACTTTTTACTCTCCCCAATGTTCCTCTGCTTTTAGAATCCACAATGGCGGCTATGCATTTCGCAAATACTGAGTGATTGCTTGTCCAAAAAATATGCCTGTAATGTCTACAGGCCACTTTTTCTCCCCTTCCCCTCCTCCCAAAAAACCCTCTCATGCAGGCTTACATTGGTGCCTGCCAGGCCAAGTGCTTCCCCCCCGGGCATAGTGCTCTGACATCAAGTGTGAATGCTGCCTCATAATTTGTATTTTTACCCTTGATGTCTTCATTAGAAGAGGAATTTATTTATATTTTGTGCAAAATAATTTCGTTATCAATTCAAATTTCAAACTTTATTTAATCTTGTCTGAGAGAAAATGTTATGTTGCAATCACCTCTGTCATTTTCAAAACAAACTTTAATTTGGTCGCACTGACATCTTGGTGAGTTATCCAGACCAAGCACTGCAAAAAATGTGTGCTTGGCATTGTTATACATTTTGAATTTCTAAACAAGAAATGCTGTATAGTTTGCTCAATTAGGAGTAATAAATGCATTTTAAATTAGGATGTTTTTGATTGTCTGATGTAGAGGTATTTTCCTGTTCACAATGAATATGCAGTGAATTAAAGGGAGTTACTTTAATGGATGAAATAACATTGCAGTTAAAGTTGCATTCATAACTGCTTAAAAGCAGTTGATGTTCTTTAATCAAAATTCACATACAGTGCCAAGGGACTAGGGAAATTGGTTCATTCTATCGAGGATTCGTTATGCCGAGGCTCTTTTCCATACATTACACAGTAACACTGTTACTGGGCTGAAGAATATCGTTCGTTATAGTACAACGCTAAATTTTGGCGTGCTCCCGTTGGTCGCAATCGATCATGCGGTGTGATAGTGTCTCTCCTCAGTGGGCGCCTATATCAGCACATTGTGCCCGGTTTTTGGCAATTCTCGCTCAAAATTTAGCGTACAATGTCTCAGGCCCTATGTGTGATAGGTTCCCTTGGAAATTTAATGTTCAAACTTCATATAAGCCCTCGGACTACGTTCTCTGTCTAATATTCATTGTGAACATCAAATTTCCTCGGGCAACCTATCACACAATATATAGTTCCTTCGGCAGGAGAACTCTATTGTTTAATTATACCAAGGACTTCGTTATATTCGAGGTTCCACCGTATTTTGCCTCCACCCTAAAAAGAGTGTTGTTCAAATGTCAAAACTGATGGACCACGGTCCTTTTAGGGTGAGTGATGTCACCTCTTCTAGTGACAGCAGGTGTTTTTTACAAGCAGCTGACGCACTAGGCAAACTTCTACGAAAGGTGCCTAAACTAGAGCAATAGATAAAGTTGACCAGAGTTGCACACGCAAAACCGAAAGAAAAAAACTTCCTTGGAAACTTGAAGCAAAAGTTTGCCTTGGCACCGGTTGCTGCTCCTTGCTAAAAATTCCCCCTCTTCTCAACGTTTAAGTAAAGTCTTTTCCAAGATCAGCTAGATGTTCCATCCTAGAGTCTTGGAAATGTGTACCCTTCAAGGTTGTTTTTCTCTAGTGACTTAAGCAAGCATAAACACATTGCATACGCCTGAGTGGGGAAAACAATGACAAGCATAAGTGCAAACGAAAAGACTGTTTCTTCTTATGACGTCCTCACAAGGAATAAAGAAGAAGAACGAACAAGTTTGTTTAAGTTGTGCTTATGTCGCATGGAAAGAAACAGTACATTTTCGTTTTGCTTGTGCTTACGTCGGTACCAAAACCAAGCCTTGGGTGCCAAAGTACACGCAGTCCTTCATCCTTCAGTTAAAGAGAAATTTCTCAAGACTATTTGAAACTATTATTCCATGCTTAATTTTGACAGCAATTTAAAAGGTAAAGCAGGGGCGTAGCCATGTTTTCTCACTGGGGTCTCTTATAAAGAGTCACTTATAAACTTGTGTTGTCGATGAGGCTGTGTAATGAGCGCTGTGCCAATTTGAAAGGCTATTATTTTGTACGAAGGTTAAAACTGGCAAATTCAACAAGCGTGATTGGTTTTTCGCGGATTAGCTGACTTGTTATTATTATTATCATCATTATTATTCGTTCATTCCCAAGGAGGATCACAGGACCCCCCCCCCCCCCACCCCCATGGTAGTTGCACTCGGTCCGCCCTGAACTTCGGTTTCTGTAGCATGAAGGGCTAAGGGCATTACTACCCCCCAGGGAGGGGGGGGGGGGGCACACAGCAAAGTTTTATACGGGGAGGCTCCGCCCCGATGTCCAACCCCTGACCCTTTTATATACCATTTTTGACAGAAAAGGTACCCCTTTCATTCCTTTCACATACCTACTTAAGAACACTGCGTCCCTTTTCTAAACCCTTGGAATGCAGTTATGAACGATATGAAGGGAAAACAGTATTACCGGAAGAGATGTTAACCAAAAAACAATATTATTATCTACTCAAAAGTTAAAGGCCCTTTAAGACACCTAAATGACAGATTTCCCTACACTTTCATATACTTCAGCTCGTGAAATCCCTACCCTTATATACCTGAAACCTGAAAAAGGTACCCCTTTCGGGCGGAGCCTCCCCGTATAGGCCGTTATAAGGAGTATCCCCCGGGTACTACCCTCCCCGTTGCAGTTCATCGAAGGGTTACTCAAGGTCACCCCATCATTGAGCGAATTAACTTTATTCAGTGGATAAGGGCGGGATGGCGCTGTCCAACCCTTTAACATGACTTTAACAGGGTCGTAACGAGGTATATGGGATCAAGGATCAGAAGGGTGGGATCTGGGATCAGAGCCCTGAGACCAGGGATCACAGATCATGGGATCGGAATCAGCAGTTTTTTTTTGGGGGGGGGTTGGGGGTTCAGGGATCAGGCTGTACCATTTCTGTGGGATCAGGGACGAAAATTGGTCACGCTTTTGGAATCAAGAATCAGAAAATTGCGTACAAAAAAGGGATCAGCGATGAAAAAACATACCTTGGTACCACCTCGCCTTAAAATTAAGGTGGTCTTATACTCAAAAAAAGGTGATGTTAGGTTGCAAAAGTCACTTTTTGTTAAATGGCAAAATTGTAAACTTTAAACACTTGGGAATGCTGTCTTGAAATAATCTCACTCGATTTCCAGCATTAAAGCAGCGAGATTAAAGAAATCTAATCAGCAGTATGCGACTTTTTCCATAGCAACGGCCATAGCAACAATTGTTTACATTTATTAAATGCGCACAAACAAACCTCCATAAGAACATTACCCCCCCCCCCCCACCCCCGCCTCTCTGTAAAATGACATCTGGTACTACTGTGGAGAAACACCTGACTGAGGAGAGAGTCCTGAGGTCCGAGTTTTAACCGACAAAACATGACCCAAATCTTACAGAAACGATGGTTTTTGCATCAAATTGCCGTTCAGCTTGTATTTTAGTGTGGCAACTTGAATTTGACAATAGGTTTAGGATAATGAGCGACGGATAATCTGTCTAGAATCCGTTGCCTTATCTTTAAGACTGTTTTTCTCCAATAACAGAATTTCTCGAACTGAATGAACTTTTGAGCACGATATCTCCGGGGCATTGTAACCTAGCTTCTGAAATTTTCAGCAAGATTAAAGGACTTAATTTCCTAGGTCGTAAACCTAAAAAATGCTCACGATCTTGAACTGCTTCTCAGTAAGTGAATCCTTGCCTTCTTTTTATTTCCTTCTACCTTACTTTCTGGAAAAAAAGAATAAAAATAAATTCGAAAGAGGCCAAGCTGCTTAATTTTCGAGGTTTAGCCCCTGAAGAATTCATCTGTGGACAGATCTAAGTTGATTTCATACTTATCCAACCGTGCATTAGTTAGATATCGTGCTTGCAATGATCCCCCTATTTTTTTTTACTGAGACGGCTGGTTAATCATTAACTATTATGTCATGTGACCTGAAAAGACTCAGTGTGAAGTCAGGGCGTGAATCCCTATAAAATGATGGTAAAAGTCTCCCGCAAAGTTCTTTTCTAAAAAAATTCACTTTTTGGGTATAAGACCACCTTAAAATGAGCCCCGACGCAGTGGAATACATTTTATCCGCTACATATATGGTGATTTACATGGGCTGGAGAGTCGACTTTTTTCCACTCCTTCGACTACCGGGACAAAAAGCAAATTAATGCTGCATAAAAACAGCTTTGTTTGGCATGCATATTTTGCGAAAGATTTTACCGTTTATCCATTCTCGACTCCAGAGCACTTCTTGCTTGCATAACTTAGGGAGCGAAGTGCTCTGGGAAACTCCATGTGAGCGTAGCCAAAATCTGGCTATTTAGCCTTCACAGCGCATGCTCCTCAGTCTAAATGGCGGTGCTACTTGATGAAGCCTTGGATTTCGCTTTAGCTAAAGCTGGTTAACCCTCCGAGTTTAAGTTGAAAGTTGAGCAAAAATCGGTTATCGATGCTGTTGTATGTTTAAAGAGAGATATGTTAGGGGTTTTACCCACAGGGAGGTGCGTAGCTACCTGTACGCACGTACGCACGTGCGTACCTGCAAAAATGCCGAAGGTTAAAAAAATTACCGAACGAAACAAAACAACAGAAATATAAAACAGACAGGAAATAACCAATGGGTGAAAAATGCACAATCATTGCATCAACTTCCCTTATTTTTCCTGAAAATAAAAGACACGGTTTTTAGAAAATACCAGAGAAGCCACGTGATTGGTTAACTCAATGTTAATGCTTGTGTAGGCAAAGGCGGAAAGTTAGGGGGCTGGGGATGACTGGGGCCCGGTTCAGACCCGAAACGTTTCAGCAGCCGAGCTTAATTCGAATTTAGGCTTCCCAAATTAGACAGTAAGATTTTCAACATCTATTATTCATCCGTTCTTAGGATCACCATTTCTCTGCTTGATTGGTTTTGTTGTGCACGAAACTAAAGAGAAATTTTCTCACTGAGCAGCCGTGATGGACTGGAGATGGCGGCTCTTCTATTTCAACGTTGCTTATTGTCATACGTTTAAAAGGGATAATTATGAAAGCTGATTATTTCAATTGTGCTCTCACAAAGACAAATAAGCATATACGATCAAAGAGGCTGCTGGCGATGGCAAGGGAAGAAAGGGCCGAAATCTCAATTTTGTTTTTTCCAAAACAGCACTTTCATTGCTGCAGGTTTGAGCCTTTGATGTATTTTACTTTTTTGGATAATACCCTGAGTGTCGGAGTTTTCACTTTAATTAAACTCTTGTTTGAAACTCAAGCGGCAAAACTGTGACAACGAGGCGTAATGGGTGGAGGGAAAAATGTCTCGGGGCATTTGTTAAAACATGGTTGCAGTTTTTTTCCATCCTATTGTATATTTTGAGAAAGGACCTATGCCAAGGACCTATGAAGCCAGGGGTAATGACATTCATATAACGAAACCTTTAAAACCAATTAATAACCATTTTAACTTTCCCAATCGTTCATTCCAAGCAAAATTATAAATGAAATAAAATTGACCTCAGTTGCTAAATGAAATTCTGATCTGCGTGCTGTAGAAATAAAGAACGGACCCAATAGCATGGACTATCAATTTGGAGGAGATTTTTGATATGATTCAAGGAGTAACAACTGTCTGATTTTCATAAACTATAGTCCACAAAATAACTAAAAATGTACACTACGGTGTTAGAAGGATACTGATTTTAGATGCATTTCCAGCCAGGTGAGAAAACCTAAATTTCAAATTTTTCCGGAGGAGCAGTGCCTTCTTACACTCCTAGTATGCTTACGGTTTAACAAAAACATCGACGTAAAGTTTTACGGCCTGGTTGCCATTCCATCCATTCATGTATAACCTTACCATACAGCTAAGAAAAGCATATGCAACAGAGGAATGTGGAAACGATGTGAGAGAACTGAGGTGTTGGGGTGGATTTGGAAAAATTGTGCGTACCCCTGGAAAAATCCTGGCTACGCCCCTGACAGGGTTTGGAAAGTCACTTATTTTTCATGTGCTGAGCGATGTCTTCGATTTCGTGGACGCCAAAGGACCACCAGTGAAAGGCAAAGCAATCACCTTTGTCATCTCATCACCAAATACCCAGATGCGAGATCAAATCTGTAAACTGCCCGTTGTACGTTCATATTTTCTTTCCCACGTAACAGATTGTCCAGTCAGAAGCGTTTTCATTGTTCTAACGGAAAACCAATCAGATCTGGATCTGTCCCAGGGTGTCCCAGAGCTCTTCTCTCCCTCCGTCATGCGCAAAAGAGAAGGGCCCTAGGGTCGAGAATGACCGTTTATCCTGAGTTCCAAAACGCAACCAGTTATTGTCATGCGCATGCGTGTACGTTTTGCCGCGGTGTTCCCTTTGTCGGTTCGTAACCGAACACGTCCTCGTACCCAGGCTCTACCGAGGTTTTTGACACGAGAGCTAACAAAGGTCTACGGGAAGGTCGTACAGACAGCGCAAAGCACCAAGGGACGGTTTCACGAAAAACATGTCCTTTGGGCCTTTTGCACCTTCCCAGAGTCGCTTGAAGAACTGAGCTCTAAGGTACTTAGCAGCGACAAACACATTTAAACACATGAGTGGGGAGAGACAATCCGACCTTCTCATCGAAAATCTACTTTGCTAACCGCTACATCAACGCTCCACTTGAAAACAACAATATACTGGATACACGGATACATGTTTATTTTTCTTTACGGTTTTACGTGAAATAAGGCTTTAAAGTTAATCAAGGTTTATGTTTCTGTTATAATAAAAACGCTTTTCATCACTTAATTCAAGTTTCATTTTGAAATCAGTAACAAATGAAAGGCGTTTTTAGATAGAAATCTGCACCTAAACACATGGCAAGTAATTGAATTCTCTATTCAGAACCTATGTAAATCCTCGACACATATATATAATTGTACTTTGTACCCCCATAAATGCACCGCTCCACTCACGAATTAAATGGATCTAAATTAGAAAATTTGTCGTTTTCAATTAAAAGCAAATCTCTTATCATACGGAAACATCATCCTATCAAATAAAGCGCACTTGAAAATGTTGTGATAGTCTGACAGGCTGTAGGGCGCATCAACTTCCTTATTGCGGCGAACCTTCTGTGCAATGCAATATACATTTCTAAAAAGCAAATATTTTCGCAATAGAACAGGGTAAAAATTGCGTGCCAGTCGTATCCTCTTCCTTGTGTATCTGAATGGATCTGTAGCGTAAATATACAAAAGTACTGAACAAGAAGCGAAAAACAAAATTGAGTGAGAAAGTTCGAGATATTTTCGTGGGAATCTCTATGGTCTTGTCTACAATATATATTTATCATTATGAAAAAGAGGAAAATTAAAAAAAAAGAAAATAATTTGTTAGTCGTACAATTATTGTTCGCGGTAAGATGAACAGGTCTTCCAAATGCGATGCCTTTTATTCAAAGTTAAAATTTTGCTTCAACTTCAACCAAGTGCTTCATCTTTTTTTTTTTACGAAGGTCTAGTTACTTACATATACACTATTAGTCGCAACCCTACATACAGTTCAAGCAACAGAAACTGTCTGAAATTGCTCTAAGTCAACCCTAAGACTAAATAAACGGATATTTAAAGCGAATTGAAATTGAATATGATACTGATTCAGATTTTCATAATGCTTGGATTACAGCATTACACTCGGCAACTATAACGCTACATATGTGCACATAATAAATATTGGATTATATAGACGAAATGTGTCTTCTGTCTTCTCTCTTAATACATTGTTCGGTACCTATCTCCTTCGATTGGCGCGCTAATGAATTTCCCAGGGATGTTATAGAAGTGTTTAAATCCTGAATGCATTCTCTGTTGTGTAGTTGACCAAAGTCTAGTTCGCTATGTCGACTTACAAATGTTACTTCACCAATAGAAATTTTATTGCCTTGGTTTAGCGCTGAATTAACTTGGTATTTCCCATTCATTTCTGAGTTGTCTTTAATTTCATAGTTTGAACAAGAATAGGCTCGCAAACGAGCCACCTCTGCTTCAATATTTCTTCCGCGAAGATCTTCAATCGTATCCCGATCATGCCCGATTTGGGGATAGCTTTGTCTTTCACACCGCTTAGGGCGCTTGAAGTTAGTTGTTATAACGGGCAGCGAAATTGCTCTTTGGCGCTTATGAGGAGCTGTGAGCTTCTTTATTATGATTTCTCCTGTTGTTGACGACGGTCGACGAATGACATCTTTAAACGCAGAGGAACGCAAGCAATACAGGGAGGGGTTGATGGCGCAATTGAGGTACCCACTCCAATACGCAATGCGCCCGAGAAACCAAGGCAGTTGCGATGCGTCGTTTAAGGCGACAGCCAGCGTAATGAGCAGAAAAAACGGCAACCAGCATATTACAAAAGTCCCAAACATGAGACACAGTGTAACTGCGAGTTTTCTAGTCACCGCTGTGGATATTTTTCTTTGCTTTGAGTTGCGGTTAGCTCTCTCTTCGTGCGAACGTACTTTACAGTAAATTCGTAAGTATGCGAATGACATGCCGAAAACTGGAATAATAAAAGCGACTAGTGCAAGAAACGTCAGTTTCAATTTGTCACTGTTAGTTTTGGGAAATGCTAATCCACAATGCGCCGTTGTCGGGTTGAAAACGACGTAGGTCCAGCTTTCAAAGGGACCGAGCGAAAGGAATGAAAAAACGAAACAAATAATCCACAAACCCAGCAAATGAAATTTCGCTCTTTTCTGACGTATCTGCAGCCTTCCACAAGTCGGAGGTTTTACGATCGTAAAATAATTTTGAGTAGCAATTAAAGACAATGTGAAAATGGAAATACAGAAAAAGAAATTGTTTAGAAAGCCATTTATAACGCACCAATATTGCTCCAAGGCAAATCGTCTTCGGATGCTGTTTAAGATAGGAAAAGGTGTACATAATGTCAAGGCGCCAATGTTTGCTACAGCGAGGTTTGCGAGAAACACAAAGGTTGGATTTCTCAAGTTCTTGTTTTTGTAAACAACATTGCATATGTATAAATTCCCAGCTACGCCAAACACTACAATAATCCCAAGAAATACAGCTTGAACTATTGCCTCCTCGTGTCCATAAATTAATCGAGTGGTTGAGTTTCCTTGGATAAAATTTGATGTATTGTTGGACATCTTACGATTTGTTGCTTCTTATGTCAGCACACGTCGTTGCACTTCTGTTTTTACTCTTCAGTTTAAAACCTATTGTTGTTCCTGATAATTCCTGTTCTTTCCAATATCGTTTCTTGACAGTAGAATGTCAGTCAAAGCATCAACTTCCTTAATTTCTCTCCGCAGCTGAATTAATTGACTTGCCAGAAAAACCGCCTAAGACGTGCCTTTCTTTCCATAAAATCACACCGCTCTCTGCTACAGCTATCATTCTCGTGTAATTATCTTTTCGTTTATTGCGTCGACCCATTTAAAACCGGTATCTTCTCGTTCATACGGCTAATGCTTGTTACAAAATTGTCCATGTGAGTCAATTCAAAATACCCAAAGTCGTGTTTCATCCAAGCCGTCAAATAGAAAATGTTTGTCTCGTCTTGTAAATTGCGCGTCCTCTTAGCAGTCTAAGCGATGAAACTGTAGATAAATGGAGATGACTAAAGCCCGACAAAATCCCAACACCTGTTTTAAGCTGCAACTTAAGTGAATATTTGAGAGAAAAATCCTTGCAAACGCTCGCTAACAAGTTACGGAAAACGCAAAAATTAACTGAATACACGAGTATCGCTATCGAGGTTTACTTGGTGAAAAAGCTTGATAAATCGGAAAAAAACTTCCACAAATTAACATCTAAATTGATTTCCTCTCTCTAGGCAACAATGTTTTTGCCATGAAAACTCTGCGACTACAATAGTCCCAGACCGGAAAATGACTTTATAGGAAGTGTTAATGTCCTCACCGGCACTCGTCGATAAAATGAGAAACCAAAGTTTATTGGACGAATTTTAAATACGTGCTGGCCGTCAAAACAATTTTCAGCTTTTTTACATGCTAAGAAAAAAATATTTTCATTCGCATGTCTTACGTTTTCCGGAGCCTTAATCTCTGAAAGGAAGTGCGGCGTATAATTCAGTATAAAATAAAAATAGCTTTATTAGAAACTAACGTTTATATATTATATATACAACTGGCTTCCTTCCCTTTCTAAGCATTTTGGTACTAAAAAAAAGCAAAGAAAACAACAGCAACAACGACAATTTGAATAATACGTGGAAACTTCAGAATTGACCAATTTTTTTTCATTATTATAAAACTAGACATTCAGTAAAAAATCACTACGAATTCTCTCTTTATCAGCTGTCGATCCGAATTGTGCGTGAAACACCTGGACTATATATAAATTATATTTTCAACTAGCTTTCGTTGAAGATATGAATTTCTGTCAGTCATACTTGACATAATATATTTATTTTCCTGTCCTCCTGAATATTTGACATTTTAACATGTGTTACCGGGCCCATTTTACTGATTTTATGAGTTGTTTGCCGGAGAGCTGATGCATGCCATTACTGAAAACAATCCCGGCATTTAACTCGATGTTTACATTTCTGTTGACATTCGACGCAGTTTATGGTGTAAATTCGGATATTAAAAATGTGTTTTAAGAAATCTATTCAGTTTTTAATTCTTCAATTTACGTTTTCTTTTCAGATACGGTTATCTATATCCGAGATCAATTTAGACTTTCGATGTAGGAAGGTTTCACTTTGAACTGTATTGTCCCGAGTATCACTATACATGATAAGACCCGTTTTTCTCAGAATAAATTATATCTTCATAATTCCTGTCACCCTAAAAGTTTAAATAGAGCCCATGATAACTATGTCCCACGATATTTTTTTCAAAGTTCGGGAACCTACAACGCAAGTGTTTATTTCTATTATTTTGCTGTTCAAAATATTTATTTTTTACTGGAGTTACATAGTTCGCCGGATATTTTAGCTCCCGGTTCCTTCAACTTGAAATACTGAACTATAAAAGTTACTCACCGGAAAAATCACTTATTCGAGTGAAGAAATATATTTAAAAAATCATCAAAAAGGGGAAGAAAAAACTCTAAAATCGAGTTGCCGTTGTCGTTAATGTCGGATATGATTCAACGAAAAAAGGCTGATTACTTGTCTAATGGATATTTAGACAATTGCTTCTTTGCTGTCTCTCATCTGTTATATGAACTCATTTGCTCTGGTTTTTACGCTTTTGAGGTGCAAACGCAGTATCATTTAATCGATGCCAGTAAAAACAAAATGAACCTGAAATTGCCTCACTGAAACATAAGAAACTCAGCCTTATACATGTATTTCACAAGTTCAAAATGAAAAAGCCAGGATTGGATGGAACAAAAGGAAGGAACGTCATCTACAAGTTGTTGTATTCAAGTTGTTTAACATGTAAAAGACTCAAAAACGTGTTAAATGACTGTTTGGCGCACCATTATCGCTCAAATCACCTGACTGATAACAAAACTGTATGCCCAGAAATCCTGTCAAAGTATTGTCACAATACGAGTGGAGACAGGAAGCTATTTACAGTCATTTTGCGGCATTTGTAACTCGAGTAATATATATTGTTTAGTGTTGGAGATTTAGTTTTTGTTTTGTGAAACTAGAAAATTTAGACTACAACGGCAATTAGGAAATTCACCATTTTTCTCCCAAACCGAGCAACGGATCAGAAAGTATTCCCCGACATTTTCTGCCGAATTCGTCTGCTGTCCGACCATGCGTCCCCGCGACCATGGATAGATCATTGTTGGGAATGAAATGATAAAAAATAAACACCTGTCTAGGGGACTGTCTAGGGTAAATCTAGCTAGGGAACGCCTCTGGACAGCGGTAATTTTGCAGCGAGGCATGCTTACTATCGTTTTTTGTGAACTTGAGATCGAGGCTTCATTTTCAAAATGGCGGCTAAATTCTCGAGATTTCACGAAAATCGCTCTTACGAGGTAGCTGAAATAACACGCTTTTATGAGGATATCTGCCACAAAACAGTTAGCATGAAAAACTGTTTAGAGATTTGGAGGTGTTTTTGTTATGAGTTTCCTTTTCTATGCCCTTGCAGACCGGAAATGCAGACGTTTCACATTTTGACGATGATGAGCCCACAGTCGAGAAAGCAACTTTGGATGCTCATATCACTGAGGTAACGAGTTGATTACATTGTTTTAAGAATTGCTAAGATGTGAAAGAGGGAGGAGTATGGACTAGGGTTTTGGATTTGACAAAAACGTACGAAGACCGGCACGAACTTCGTAAGACTGGCACAAATTCAGATCAGTTCCTATACAAATCTTTGTTTCTGATTACATGAAGCCTGTTTGAAATTCATCTCAGGAGTCCAACCGGTTTGAGTGTTTGGGTCGGTGCAACTTTAGAACGCCTGGCCACTTATTTACATATCTCTCAATGCTAAATGAAGAGCGAGGCATTTGAAAGCAAAACATTCAACAATGAATATTCATAAACATTATGCAATGACATGCAAATAGGTGGCCGGGTTTACTTAAGTTTAGCCAGGTTTTCTCATGGAGGGGGTTGAATAGGGGCGTGATCCATTGGACCAAAATTTCCGGAAATTCCGGTACAGAATCAAATGGAACAGAAATTTTCAAAAAAAGATCGTTTTGAAAATTTTGGTCAACCTCTGGAGGTTGTCCTTTTTCACAGAAATTTGGAAATTCTGGAAAGTTTGTGTGCCATTAGGCATTCCATTTCGAAATTCAGCCAGACACTGGTCCTAGACTCAGCCGTGACTGTTGAATAAAGATGGCGGCTGGTCAAGTCTTTATCGATATCATTGTAGCATCTGTTTTATCTTTGGATGACTTGCCCTTCTTTTGACCGCATTTGTGAGTGGATGACAATAGGAATATTGCACCGCCCGATGCTTCCATCAGTGAGTCGAAAAGAATCAGGAACTACTTGAACAGTAAGCTTAAATGCATGTGCTGCTTTGCACATGACCGTAAAAATTGCACTAGCAGGCTCAAATTTGGTTATCTCAAAAACATCGGTGTCTCAAGCTGAACCCATTTCCCTTGATCCTGTTTTTCAGTCATAAATACTATCAACTTTCTCGAAATCCCTGCCATCTCGAACTGTTTTTCATTTCACTTAGGAGTTCGAGTTCATCAAAGTGGAAAATACTGTTCCATTCGGTACATAAAACTTTCAGAAAAGCGAACCGGAAATTTTGGTCGAATGGATTGCACCCTAGGTCTACGGACTTGCAGATTTCATAAAGAAATTGCCCGGATTTCGGATTCAAAGGACATTGTTAACGGATATGCAGATCCACAAATGCTGCAGGTTTATGTGCTTTCTGGGTCCAGATGATGGTTTTTGCCTGTGGCAAAGTACTGATCTTGGATCTTGGATGTCTCATAATTACACTTGAGAGATTAGCAGATTGATGGATTCAGCTATTAAATTGCAAGGGATCAGCAGATTTACAAATCTCTACTCACTCTCCTTTCTCATGTAACTACACCCTGAGTCATACATTTTACTGGTCTGAGGTTAATTTAACCTTTTCATTCACGCCAGTCTGAGTTTATACCAGTTCTATATGGTAATTTGTTGAGTATTGTTCATTCCAGACTGATGTGAACACTCCATACTGGGCTGAGTTCATACTGTCCTAGTGTGAAAAGTATTTTTACATACTGTACCTTTTATGCTTACTGATTCATTAACTGTAGATACATGTATGTTGGTTCCTTGAGAATCCGGTTACAGTTGACTTACACAGAATCTCTCCTCTTGAAAATGTGTGCAAGAAAGGATGTGTGCACTTGAAAAAAAAAAAAATATATATATATATATATATATATATATATGGTTTCTATAAAGGGGCAGTTTCTGACTAGATGACATTTTGACATGTCAGATAAAATAATGTTAATCACAGCTCCTAAAATTGAAAAGCTGAACTACTGATCATACAACTTAAGACGATTTCCGCTCAACGTTCGAGCAGTAAGTGCAAAAATTAAGTTACCAAAAAAAATACTTGCAGCACTGTCACATTTTGAGAACAGATAAGAAGAACTTATCGTTACTTTTGCTCCCAAGCTGACCCCGCGAGAGAAAATTGGATTTGAAGTTATCAATATTTCAATTAAAAAGACGCTTCATGTCAGTTCAAAACAAAATGGCGCCCGTTTTTAGCATACTTTTACGAGATTTGAAATTAATTTTCTTGAGAATGCTTGAGAATTTCATCACGGGGTCACTTGGGCAAGTGAACTAGAGTGAGATGTTTCAAATAGCATTTAAAATGTTACCGTGCTATGAGTAGTTTTTTGGTAAATATTTTTTGCACTCATTGCTCAAACGTTGAGCGGAATCCGTCTTAATTTTTTTGTGGTCCTTAAATACTGCTTTTTGGGTGTTTTGCTTTGATTTGGCTAGTACTGCCCGAATTGTATCATCCTCCAATTGTATAGGAAAATATTGGATACCAGATGGCTCTCAGACTGGGATGGACTTCTGGATCAGGATTGGGGAGGAAGAAACAAGGTACAAGGAACTCTCCTTTCTCATTATATTCATTTGATAAAATTTTAAAGTGAAAACCATTTGTGTCATTTGTGATTTTTTTTTTATATTGTGTTGCAACTCACAGTACTGCAAGCTGCTAGTGTGTCACTGCTTGTTGTTTGTTGGCAAATTTTTTCCCAAATGGAACAAGCACGCGCATGCAGTTTACCTGGAAAATACAGAGTTTAATCCAAAGTGTAGCATTCCTGGATTGCTGCATTAAAAAAAATAATAATTTGCTCCATACAATATATTATTCCAGAAAATATCCATATTGCCTATTTATTTGAACCTCTCCACCCCACTGGAAATTCCAGTTTAGCTTCATCTTTTCCTTTAAAAAATTGTGGCCTTTGCACATCTCCCCCTCCCCCCTCCAAATTTCTGATGACCTTCCTTTGGGTCGGTATGGATATTTTCTGAAACTCCAAAATTTGCACCAACAAAGCACACAAATTTTGCCAAGGAAAGCTATGTCCTTGTTACAAAGAGCTGAGGTTTTAAAGCTAAATAGCGTTTGAAACATGTTTATTGCCGAGTGTGTAAAACCATTTGCTAACCATTCTGCAGTTGTCTTGCTACAAACCTGGAGTAGTACCACTACAACTTTTATATACCATTGGAGCAATTATATTATTTTATCTCATACCACCAATTTAATTTTGTACTGTGATATCTGACAGTTCTCTATGGGAAGTTCCAAAGTCGTGGGCCCCTTTTATGAAAACTGTCCATCTAAAATCCTAGAAGGGAGCCCACTGGGCCCTCATGGGCTGATTTCTAGAAGAAACCCTGAAACCAGAGGATGCTAACAATAGTTGAGAAAAGAATTAACTGATGAAAGTAAAATTATCAACTTATGTTGTTTGTCAGTGTCTAGTGCTTTTTAGTGCATTTGCATGAAGTTGATAGATGTACATGTAACAGCACATCAACGTCAACAGCTTTGTACACAACTACAGTGTTGTCAGATAATATCTGACAACACCGTAGTTGTATTATATTAACGTGGATGCAAATCAACCCAGAAGAAAACCACAGGAAATGAACAACAAAAATCAATAATTTGAAGTGTTTCTTTTCTGAACTGTTATGGGCTCCCTGTGTTGAAACCATGCTTCCATTCATGGCCAGTTGTATTCTGTTTGTACTTAATAAACATAGTCTACATTAAATGTGTTTTCAGGTCGTACAGAGCCAATACCCTTAGTTATGAAGGAGGATTCCCTCTGTCTTGGTCGTCTTACTTTAGAGGTATTGATGATGATGATGAAATTAATTTAATTTCAAACACCCAGGCTTTGGGCAAAATCCCTGCCCACAAGTCTTTATTGCTAAAAGATAAAAGTACATATCTTTTGTTACATTCTAGTCACCTATACACTCAATAAAAATCTACCCTAGAAATCAAACTAGTTAAACTACAAATGGATGATAATCAGTGTTCAAGATTCAAACAACAGTTTTGTTTTTTTCTGCTGTCAATCAATGTGGCCCGGAAGTCTCAATAAACAAAAACATATAGTTCAAGATCATGTTCATGCACTGTGGTTGGTGGCTTTCGATTCACTTTGTTTTCTCACTCTGTTGTTTGTCGTGGTGTTATTATGACCAATGTCAGTAAAATATGCAATCATTAGCTGGGTTTTGAAGTGCAAAGTTCGTATGTTATCGAAAGGTGCAGCAAAAAAGTTCTGTATAATTTGTTTGGAAATGCATACTGTTTAGTACAATTTTGCCTGTTGTTGACAACAAACAAACACTATGACGTCAGCATTTTCTAAAGTCTCTGTATTCATCCATTGACCGTAAAACCACGCATTTTTGCACAGACTATGCATTTTCAAAAGGCCCAACTTTTGAGGGCATTTTCAGAAGTCTATTTTCATCAGAGTTTTTGACTGTGCTGTCTGCATTTCATGCAAAAAGGCATCACAAGCATGCATTGTATGTCCATACAATGCATGCTTGTGATACCTTTTCAGACAGATCCTAAGGGAAATTGAATGGTGCCTTGTGTCGTTTTGTTTCCTTGTCAGTTTGAGCAGGCTGATGAAGCAACTCGTAACAGAAAGGCGTTGGAGATAGAGAAAGAAGACACTGATGAACTTCAGCAAAAATATCAGGTCAGTTGATCAGTTTCAATAGCTGCTGAAGTGGATATACGGGAAACCTCACATGCATTTAATCTTTGGGCCCCAATATCAATATGCATATTCTCCTTAGTGCTCTCCCTTCATTTCTTACAGTACAAGTTGGGAGAATTTGCCTTTTTGTTATTGGTGATCATTTCCTTGTGACCTGCATGTGTGATCAAATGGGATTATTATGAGGAGAAATTTGAGGTTTGTCACTATTGCGGCTTAAAGGGTTAAAGTGAAAAATTAAGACAAAGCAGGCTTTTCTTTGAGTCTAAAGAGACGTCTGTACACCACCCACAGGGTTTCTGAAGGGTAAGCCACAAAAAATTTCCATACCCCCCCCCCACCCCACCTTTTTGAAAATTCCAGTTAGCTTCAAACTTTCCCTCAAAAAATTGGCTTTCAGAACCCTCCTTCCCCTAGGAATTTTCCATGACCTTCCTTAGGGAGGGTGTGGATACTTTCTTGGACTGTGCATTAATAAGTAACTCTTAAGTTTTATTTCTTCCCTCAGAATGAACAAGAAAAGGAGAAAGCAATTGAGGAGAGTTTGAGAGATTTGAAAGAGATGTTCTACTGTGAACTTTGTGACAAACAGTACTACAAATACAAGGAATACGACAACCACGTCAACTCATATGATCATGCGCATCGCCAGGTGAAGTTACAATTTTTTGCAGGAAAAAATTTCCTCCTTTATGTACTTCTTATCCAATTCCTTTTTTGCACAATAAAATGAGTGAAATCTTTAGATCTGGTCATAAATTGCTTTAGAAGTAAACCTTTAGCTCCTGGCCCCAGGGTTACATGGATGCATGAAGGCAAAACAATGAAGCACACTGTTTAGGTCACATGGCTTATCTGAAACCTAAACCTCTGTGTGTGTAGAGTCCTCAACTGTATGTTAGTTCAACTACACTGTAATTCTTTGTAATTTGTTCTTCATTTGAAACAGTTTTGTTCTTGCACAATATTTTATTTATTAACGTTTATTTATTTTCTCATTCAGGCCCCCCACTAAATTGTTAAGTATATAAATTATTATTACCAGTTACGTATGCAATAACTACTGGATGCAAAGGGAGTATCTTTGGTCTTAACACCAATCTGTGTTTTTTTTTTTTTTTTGTAGAGACTTAGAGAGCTCAGGCAAAGAGAATCCACACGGAATATTTGTAAGTAATTTTACAGTAATTTTTATTATTTATGTCTTGGTTAGTTCCAGAGCCCTATGGCCTACTGTTACGTTCACAGCGCAATGTCAACCAAAAACACTTCTGATGTACAGTGGAATCCGGATTTTTCGAATACTCGATTATTCGAAACTCCCGATTCTTCAAACCAAAAGTCATTTCCCTTGGATTTGCTTCAGTCAAAACCTGTAATTTTACCCCCGATTTTCGAATGCTTGATTTTTTGAAACTCTCAATATTGCAAACTAATTCTTTCTTCCTTTCAAGAATTTACATTCGATTTCTCGAACTTTGAAAGCTCAGGAACCAACAAAAACCGGTTTTAACCGAAATTGGCTTAAATCCTTAAATTTTTGATTTGTTTTAAATGTACATTTTGTTGGTAAATAAAGATGGTTCACACATTAACAAGAGTGATATGCCGTTGTTGTCTGCCTTCTTGGATCTGATAAAACCATTCCACGGGAAAACAGGTCTGATCTGATGCTACCTTCGATTTTTCGAACCAATTTCCATTTCCCTTGGAGGTTCGAAAAATCGGAATTCCACTGCAATTTTAACCACGTGTTCATTGTGATCAATGATGTTCAACCACATTCTTCAAGTGTCGTTCGGCGAAAACTATAAGTGACAAAAATGGTACAAAAAACCATTGACCGAAAGAATAAACTAAAAGGACTAATACAGGAAATAAAAACAATGCAAGAAAGGAAAACTTACGTGGATGATCCCTGATAAAACAATAAAAAGACAACAAAAAGGTACAATGAACTCCCAGACTCCGAAACTAAGAACTCCGTGGTGAAAAGCTTGAGGTATTGGACCGAGGGGCCCTGGGAATACTTTGGGAACCGGAAATTGGTCCCAGAGCCCAGTAAGGTAAACTCTACAAAAAAAAAAAACATGGACACTAAAGCTCTTAGACGCTGTCTATTAGTTGAGACTGTTACACCTACATGTACAAGAAGGCTGATTTGATAATTCGCCAATTTCCAAGATGCCTACTTGAATATCATAATAACAAATAAAAAGCCAAAACCGTGCTTTGTTCTGTGATTAAGCACAAAAGGAAGTGACGAGAGCACGAAAGAAGTGTAGGGTGAACATGAGCCGCAGGCGAGTGCTTCTCCTTACTGCTATATTATAGCTTTGCTCACATTTGTAAAGAAATTGGCTTTAATTTGCAAGTAAACAAGTTTTATTCATAGCTTGCAAGCGTGCGCAAGAAAGGTTTTCAGCTTGCCAGCATGCACAGAATGGCATCACGGGTTACTCCATACATCTGTACTCTGATAAAGCATGCTGTTTCAACCAATCAGAGTCCATGTTATATCAAAACTTTATTATAAATCCAAGTGTTGTCCACCTGTTTGCTTTGCTGACTTTTCAAATACATGTTAACTTTATCACAGATGCAAAAAAGAAGAAAGAACAGAAACAAATGGAAAAGGAAATGCAGCGACTTCACCTTCTTGCTGGGAAAAGTGGTGAATCAAAGTAAGTTAACCAATATAATTTGTATCCATTGCTCATGCATGCATGTACAGTCAAATCTCTTTAAAACGGTCACCAAAGGTCATTTTTGGACTTCCATATTACAGCACAGGTACCCCAAGCTCATAAGATGAGCATCAGTGTTATTGAATGGTCAAAATATAAGGATTTGTGTACACAGAGAGAGTAAGCTATGGAACTACAACTCTCTGGAATGCTCTAAATCGGCCTAAAAACCACACAGGAAACAAAGAAACACACAACAGAGACAAGGTAGCTAGAATTTACCCATTCTATCCCCCATACAAATCCTAATATTTCGACTGTTGCATAACACTGATGTTCATCTTACGAACGTGGGGTACCTGTGACTACAGTGGTATCCCTGAGGAGAGGGTTCAATGGAATCAATTGCCTCTTAATATCAGGGAGTCAAACACTTTGTCAGTCTTTCGTAAGAACTTCATTTTCTTCTTTTATGATAAATTTAATGCAAATTTTTTATTGTAACTATTTCTTTTTGTGGATACATAAATAAGTTATTCTTATTGTAATTTAACTTCATTCTGTGAATTTACAAGTTAGTAGTTTATTTAGAGACTATATATGATGATTAGGTGGCTTTTTCCAAGGAATCGTGTATTCTGTTTTAGGCTGACCTCAGATTCATTAGATTGTCATGAGCAATTTAATGTTATTTGGAATTTGATTAAATAAATACAGCTAACGAATAGTTAACATTGTCAGATTAAAAAGCCTCAAGCTTACACAATTAGACTAAAAGGAGGCGTGGGTAGTTACATGTTTAAGAGGCTTTGACTGTAAATATCGAGAATCGGTGGACAAGCTCAGAAAATCGAAAATCCTGATAACTTGCCAGAAGAACACTTTTGGGGAGTTATCTTCGAAAATATTACTTAAACCTTCTGGAATTCTATTGTTTTCGGGAAATTCGGAAAAACAGTTTGCTTAATTTATTATGCAATAATCAGGCTTAAAATTAAACAAATTGAAAATGCTTGCTTTAAAACCGTTTGCAACGCCAGAAAACAATTTTAATTTTAAATGATAGCAATACCCTTATACTTTCTAGCAATGGTAATTGCATGAAGTTTTGCTTTATTTATGTGGTTTGGTGGTTCTTTGAAACAAAGGCATTTTGCGCACTTCCGAAGAAGGCAAAAATTGGTAAACTACAGCGGCTTTAAATGGGTCTTGGTATGTCTAATATCGAATTGAAATAGACACTGTGATAAAGTTTGGCCCTACTTTTATTATGATATGAAATAAAAAATCTGGGCAATTCAGGCTCGCGCTGAAAAAAACAAAAATTCACGAACCAGTGTTGCCAAAATTGCATAATGAAATGAATGAAATGAAAAGTAGTAGTTTGGGTGAGCTCAATTAAGAGGATTTTATTCACTGAAGACAAACAAAGAATGAACTGAAACATTTCTTCAATCTATTCTCGCATTGTTTTGGGTTTGTACTGTTTCTACATAAAACTAAAGAGAAGGAGAAGAAGTTTTAAAAGTTCTACACAAGCTGTTGCGTGACCCGTGTCACGTGAATATTTTTGTCAATTTGTCAACCTACTTATGGCAGTTTTTGAATGCGGTCTCCTACATGTACATTGGCCGCTGTTTTATGCATGGCTAGTTCTCCAGCGAATACCGTACGCATCCCTGTGTTTGGGGCATACTGTCATGTGCAGTTGATATTCTACTGGGACGAAAATTCCGACAGGCAAGTCTAGAATTAGTTTCGTATACATATGACACCTTTCTCTTCGAGAGAAGAAAACTGTGACATAGTATGTTGTTGTGTACGTGACTCGAACGCTCTTTTCAAACGGCTACTAAAATTTTGGGCGACTTTTTGAAATGACACTATTTTGGCCAGGAAGCAAAAGTGCATCATTATTATTATGATTTATATGATTTGTCAAAACATGTGCTATTTCTATCAATATTATTACACTTGTATAAATATGTTTAAAATTAAACACAAACCACGGACGTCCTGGCAGCGGGATCGGTATTTATGAGTTCTTAATGCGGCTGTATATCTAAGAGATATCAATACACAGTTTGTTTGGTTTTACTTTGCAAGATCGCTGAGAACTCTTTCACAGTTTTGGAGGAAAAGATTGTCATTGAAGAATATTTTCACGTTTGCATGAACGTGCAGTGATCGGTTGTGTGACTTGATTATTTTGAGAGGTACTTTGTGTTCCTTACCTTACACAGCCATTTTAGCTCTCAATTTATACGCATACGTCAACTTTAATGATTAACAAAAGCAACCGTTTGGATTTTCGAGAACATTAGTATTTTCCCAAAGAAACTACAAATAACAAAGAAAGGCCTCTGGTGCTGCAGAGTAAAGACATCTGGCAAAATATGATAACCCACTGCACTCTTTAGTTTCACCAACAATTTTCCAAATTTGTTCGTAATTCTTCAGAAAGATAAATGAAGATACCAGCGAATGCATCATCTAGTAGAAAGACCACCTGAAAATAGTTACGGTAAATTATTTGTCATATTTCAAGTCATCCTTCCATTACAGTTTTTTTTTATTATCCAAATTATGCAAATTTTGGCAACACTGGTTCGCGAATTTTTGTCTTCGTCAGCACGAGCCTCAATTGCCCAGATTTTTTATTTCATATCATAATAAAAGTAGGGCCAAACTTTATCGCAGTGTTTATTTCAATTTGATATTAGGCATACCAAGACCTATTTTAAGCCTCTGAAGTTTACTAATTTTTGCCTTTGTCAGAAGTGCGCAAAATGCCTTTGTTTCAAAGAACCACCAAACCACATAAATAAAGCAAAACTCCATGCAATTCCCATTGCTAGAAAGTATAAGAGTATTGCTATCATTTAAAATTAAAATTGTTTTCTGGCGTCGCAAGTTGTTTACAAACAAGCGCATTCAATTTGTTTAATTTTAAACCTGATTATTGCATAATTAATTAAGCAAAACCGTTTTTTCCGAATTTCTCGAAAACAATAGAATCCCAGAAGGTTTAAGTAATATTTTCGAAGATAGCTCCCCAATGGTGTTCTTCTGGCAAGTTATCAGGATTTTCGATTTTTTGAGCTTGTCCAACGATTCTCAATATTTACAGTCAGAGCCTCTTAACTCAGTCTAAGTTTCGCAGTTGTCAGTGCAGTAGATAGATTGCCTTCATATCTTTCTTTCTGTTTGAGTGGGGTGTTGCTGATTTTGACAATGTGTTCTTAAAAAGCCCATATCACCTTGCTGCATAGGCAAGAAAAAAGCTTGAAGTTTTGTTCTGACTTTTTTTTTTAAATAATCATCATGTTTGTTGTGAATACTTAGCCCATGAAGTGCAAACCATTAGTAGACAACTATTTGTTATCAGGAGGAAAGATTTTTGATTTTTGATAGCAAAAAGAAGGCTGGCTTAACACTCAATAAGCACCACTGAGGCCCTTTTAGGGGGGCTACGAATGTCGCTAGTCTGAATTTCAAAACCCTTCGTTTCACGTGTTGAGGATGAAGCCATGTCCCTGTTGGTATTTTACTATTGTATTTGCGCTTGTCTTCGTCACTGTCGTAGTTTTAATCCACCTTTGTGTCATTTGTCACCATTTTATCTGTCGTATGTTGCTGTTTCAAGGTCATGTTGCTTGTCAAAATTTACCCTAACAGGGCCTCACCACTTGTTGTTTTTCTTTCATTGTATCAACAGATCTAATGCAGGATTTAAAGTAGCATTCAAAACTTCATCAAACGTCCCAAGCACTAGGTCTGGGTTCAAGCCAATTACAGTACAGCAGGGTTTTAGAGCAGTTCCACCACCACCCCCTGAAAACCTACCTCCTTTGCCAAGTGAGCCTGCCCCACCCCTCCCTGATGAACCAGCTCCTCCCCCACCACCTCCCCCTCCAGGAGATCAGCAGACAAAGAAGCCATTTAGCTTCAAGATGGGTGGTTCCTCAGGGGACCCTAGTGAGGCCAAGACATCTGGCATAGCCACACCTACAAAACAGGGTCTCTCCTTTAGCCTTGGCAACAAGAAGGGTGGAAATGTGATGCAGTTTGGAGTAAAGACAAAACCACTCAAAAGCACTGCCTCTGCTTTTGCCGAATCGAGCAGCGAAGAGGAGGAGGAGGACATGCCAGAGGAAGACACAAGAGTTGCATTTGAGAATGAGCAGCTGATGTCTACTCCAACACAACAACAAGATACGCTGGAGAAAGTCATTGAATATGCTGATACCTTGAGAATCAAGGAAGCACTGAGGCCCAAATTGTTGATCAGGTTTGTTAGAGGTACCAATCAGGGAGGAATACTTCCTGGAACAATCCCAACATCTGAGACAGCTGAAGCAAATAATGAACAGGCTACTGATGTCAAGAAAAGGTCATTCAAAGAGAGAAAAAAAGACAGACGTAGTGTTGACAGAGATGATTCCGGTGATTCGGGAAAGGAAGCTGTCATCGAGTCCAAGAAGAGGTCATTTAAGGAGAGAAAAGATTACACACGTAGCAGTGACAGAGAAGATCTGGGTGACTCAGGGAAGGGAGATGGTGTTGACATCAAGAAGAGGTCATTTAAGGAAAAAAAGGAACACAGAGATGTTGACAGAGATGATTTGGGTGGTTCAGGAAAGGAAGCCGACACTGAGATTAAGAAGAGGACATTTAAGGAGAGAAAAGGTTACAGACGTAGCATGGACAGAGAAGAATCGAGTAGTACTAGTAGTGGAAGTGAAGCTGAAACGAAGATTGAGACTTCCAGTATTGGAGACAAGCAACGGTCATTTCAAGAAAGAGGAGAATCAAGACATAAAAAGGACAAGGAATACTCTGGCAGTAGGGGGAGAGATTCACCAGATAGAAGAAAAGATTACAAAGACAGGAAAGGTTCCAGTAAAAGGAAAAGTGGCTCTAAGGAAAGAAAGGAAGATAAGTATAAGTATGAACAAGCAAAAGTTTACGAGGATAAGAAAGAATCCAGAAAGAAGGATTCAAGAGACAGAAAAAATGAAAAATGTGACTACAGAGAATCAAAAGATGGGGGCTATAGGCGGAAATCATCAAACAAGAATAAAGACTCGTATGAGGGAAAAAGAGAATTTCGTGAATGATTCACAAAGAAAAAGAACAGAGGATTTTAGTTACAATTCCTTGATCTCTATTGTACAGTGAAAGGAACATTGTTAAGAAAATTTAAAAATGAGTGATATCAACACATTCAGTCTGGTATCTGTCTTTTGTGGTCACTTCACCCCATACGAAACCATTTTGGCATCTTTTTTGTGTGGGTTAGCTTCTGATGCAGATATCCGTTGGTGCTCATTGTGCAATCTTTTGAAAGAGATTTTGCTGCTAGACTATTTTCCCAGTACCTAGGAACTTGGCCATATCAGGGTTCCTCTGTAGTCTGCATATGGGAGGTAATTGGTAAGTTAAGTAAGTACTGTTTGTGCGTTACTGGTACCCCCAGGGGGGGGGGGTACTCCAGATTTCAATTGACGGGGAGGTACGAAGGATTTTTTTGGGTTTGAAATTCATAATTTTGGACTTTTTTTGGGTAAGGAAATTATGGCAAGTATTTTTTCAGGTAGTTTATGAAAAGAGTGACTACTAGATCTGGGAGAGTTTGTTGCAATAGTGTGATAAATAAACAAACAAACACGACCATTGTCCCTCCCCATCCCCAACCTAATAATGAGACCCTGTTAGGGTATGGCATTGAAATAGTGACATGAACAAAATGAAATGATGAGGAACAACAAGACTGCCTCCATGAAATTTTGAAACCAGAAGAAAGTAAGAGCACTGGACGAATGTTTGACAAGGAAGTGCCAACTGCCCAGAATTGTGACAAAACAAGATTTAAAATCCAGACAGCAGATATGCATATACCCCCTAACAGGGCCTCAATAAATAGCTGCTTCTTTTCTTAAACACCACTTCACAGAGTAAAGCAGTTCTTTTACTTTCATTTCAAATAACATAAAAGGACAAGCAATGAAGTCCTTCACAAAAGTTGTGACGACCTTCACAGTTTGAGTATCAAATTTCAGAACACTTATTGCTCCGTCTCAGAACCCTGGTGCTTCTTTCTTTGTGGGATCCTTGGGAGGGGTGCAAAGGATTGGTGCCATGTACTCTCTGTGAAGCCTTCCCATAGCTTTCACTCTTGTGCCAAATACCTAAGAAGCGCCTGGCAGGGCTCCACCCTGGTACAAGGCAACTCACTGCTACCAGTGTGCAAACACAGGGATTCTTGGGAGAATTTTAAGTTTGTGTAAAGCCAAGCCAGTGGTTCAACTCTTTCACTCCCAGAATCAATAAAGGAGTCATGTAGTGTAGTCTAACTTTTTGAGTCTGTGGATGAAATCCTATGGTGTAACCATTCAAATGAAATCTCTTTGGCAGTACTTTTGCATGGTACTGTTTGTTTTGCGGGATTTGAACAAACTGAAGTTGAGCATTTTCTTGAATTTTAACTTTGGCCACTACTAGGAGTGAAAGGGTTAAGGGATGTGGAAGCACTTTTAAATTCTCCCAAACTTCCTGACAAGTTACACAAGCACAAAGTGGCAGTTTTCTATTTCCTACACAAAACAAAACCCATTAAATATCACACATTGTCAGACGGTCAGGTGTTTCTTTAAACCTCGTAAAAAATGGCTAAACAAACAACCAATTAGAATTATAATAATATACAAAGCTTATATAGCACTTATTACAACGTCTCTAAGCGCTTTACAATTCTAAGAACTAGGTAACAACTGAAACAAATAGATTTAAGAAATCCAACTGGCGGGAGGCAAACCAGTTGGCTATTTACGAGCGCAGCCGAGGGATTTATAACTCGGGGCTGCTGTGAAACAAATCCATGAAGTGCTCAGAGTGGGATTCGAACCCAGGACCCATGGACTCGAAGTCCAACAGCCTAACCGTTGGGCCACCCTGCCTCCCTGCCTCCCTGCACTGCACTGCAAGTGAGTGCCCTCCCTGCACTGTATAATTATATTAATTTTTGTAACAGTAATATATTTTTTTATTGTGACCAAAAACATTTATAACCAGCATCTTAGCTGTTAGTATCTACAACCACATGATGCCATTAAATTGTACAACTGTTATTGTCCTCATTGTACATATCCAGTGTCTACTATTCAGTGCTATCACACCGCTCACTTTTCTCAGAACAGTGAGTGGTAAATTTGACTCTATGTGATTTTCAAATTAGAAGGCATGAGTAAAATTGAGCGTAGCCCTTCTTTCTTCTAGTAATCAACTGAGAAAACCATGAACAGTGAACATACTTGTGGAAAAGTAAGTTTTTGATATACATTCGCTAATTTTAAAGTTCAAAAACCAGATGTTTTGAGGCTACTGCCTCTTCCTCAGTGGTCAAGACACAACTGAAATAGTTGTGTGCATCATAACTTTCAAACCAAAACAAAAAACTACAAAGTTATTTGCTGGCACTGACTTTGAGACTTTTAAAGAGAGAACACACCATATAAGAAATCAGAAAATGTGCAGTTATTTGCACACATTGAATTTGAGAGTGGAATGTTTTGTTTTGATCAAACATGCAACTGAAGATCTTGAAACCACATAGCATGTGTATTTCAAGTTGGAAGAAATTAGAGGAATTTGGAATCACTTAAGATAAGACATAGGATACTTAAAAAATAAAATAAAACCAGGACTGAAAGAAAACTATTTAATTTTCTATGGTTTAAATGCATGTGATTGGTCAAAACAATTAACATTCAAGAAATATTTCCACCATTCACAGTTTTCTCAGTTGCAATGTAACAACTAGTGAACAGAAACAATATTATTCTTTGGGCTTAACAGGACAAAGCTTAGAAAAGTGAAATACAATGCATAGGAACACAACAAATTCTATTAAGGCTTTCCCTCCAGGAGTCTAACCAAAGTGCACAACAAATATCCAGATTTTGATACTTGACCTCTAAACCTAAACAGTGACAAGCATCTTGGCCTGCGTAGCAGACGCTTAAGTTATTTTTAGGTGCATGAGTATTATAAATCTAAATGTGCCTAAGAATTACTCATTCAAGTGCCTACCAAGCAGGCTACAAGCATCTTATTTCTCCTTACAAATTATATCACAACTTAACAAAACATACAGGTTATGAGAATAATGGAAATGATCACCAAAGATAACATTTCTTGATCTTTGTATTTAAACACTTCCAACTAGTAACATAAGAAACATATGGAGGACAGTGAGGAAAATATGCATGTTGATATTGGGGTTAAAAGAGAATACTGTAACTCTCAAAAACAAGCAAACTGAACAAGTTAGGGCTTGATAAAAAAATAGACTGTGCTCTATAAATTAAACTAAATGTTGAATTTGAGCCTCAACTAATAACAATGACTTTTTCCCCTGCCATCAATACATCGATGGCCAAAGGTCCACAAAAAAATGGAACTGACAAAACACTTTTCAAAGACTTCTTTGACATAATTTTGTTTTAAGTCTTGGGATTTCATAGCTGGTGTGTAATTATTGAAAAGTGCAAAATTTTGTGGATAAATCTACCATAAAAGTTACTTAACTTTATTTCCTTTTTAAATTTAGTTTTATAATTTGTTATTTTGTTGTTTTAACAAAATGACATTACTTTTGAGATTTCTAGTTTCTCCTTGGTACTTTTTGGAAAGAAAAGTTTAAATAACTATTACACTAGGATCATTTTATGGTTGTGTTTACAACTGTCATTCATCAATTGCTTCTGGAATTTCGTTCCCATCTATGATGAGAGAGTGGATAATACCATCCTTCTTTTTGCCTGAGCTTATGGCTTTAATGTAGCAGGTGTGATTTCCCCAGCTGAAGTGTGTTTCTGTTCCATCGTCCACAAATTCACCCTGAAAAATAATGTCCAATGTATTTAGCTTGTGACACAAAAAATTTGGATTTATTAACTGAGTTGATAAGGTCAATTTTTAAGTCGTTAAAGTATGATCTTCCAAGTGAGTGTAGTCCTGAGAAGGACTGTTATTTCTGTGATGTCATTGATGTTTCAACAACCTGAGGGAAAGTCATCATGAATCAGAGTCAGGTTGTCAAAACGTCAGTCAATGTCATCACAAACTGTCCTTCTCGGGATGATCATACTTTAATTGCTGACCTATGATATGACTCCTGGGTTCAAGCCATTTACAGTAGGGTCAATTGACCATGATAAAGACTCCTCAGCATTAGTCCTTCATCAGAGTGAATATTATTCACTCTCCGTCAAATAGGATTCGCTCCTATTTTGCCATTAAATAAACTCAAAGGTTTGAAAGTTACAAAGTATATTCCATGTATTAAAAAACCCTGGAAATTTCATGACTACCAGTATATCTGCCATCTTTCAGCACAGATACATGGAACATATCAAAGGCAATGACAGAAATGAATATTATCATACTTACTGCAGTTTCTACAACGACTCCATTAACCCACACTTCCATTGTATCCTTCTCTACAAGAAATGATATAAAGTTTATTATGCAAAGTTACATTAATGGACATTGTGATAATTATAGCAATATTATTAGCAACAACCGTAATAGCTACATGTACAGTACATGTAGCAATACTCTCAGTTGCTCCATGCTTCAGAAACCAGGCTAAGCTTTAGCACATGTGAGCCTCATGGCTCATGTGTGACTTTACCTATATAAGCTATGCCTCCCTGGACAAGTTATGAAGGTGTGGTGCTCTATTGTTAAGCATGCTATTTGAGCTCAAGGTCACTGGCTCACCTCTGCTCTTGAATTTTTTCCTAAGACAAGAAACTTTGGTCCACATTGCCTCTCTCTCTACAGCTTGAGAGCAGGATAAGAGCTCAAATGTGACTCCCCCAAAGAGTACCACAAATGATCTAATACATGCCCTCTCTAACAAATGCCTATTACCTAATAGACACTCTCCTTAAAATAAGCATTTTAAGATTAATGCCAGGGCTAAAAATTAACTCCAGTGTGTGGCGGCCAGTTGGGCAAGTCTTTTTGAATTGTTAGGAGCTGAGGCCAAAACAAAGTGGCCTTCAATTTTACACTTTTCTAACAAGAAAAAATAACATATTTTAATACTTGAATAAAGGGCAGGGCATTATTCAACAGGGTGTTCTCACAGCACAAAAGTTAACACAAGAAAGGCTTTCCTGTGGTACTGTTTACCATGCTGTAAAAGGCGGTTCCAACTTTTTAGTTTGGAAATGACATCTTCAAGTGTGGCAATTCAAATAAAAGCCATTGAGTGATACTTTTCCGTGGTACTGTTTATTGACATGCTGTACAAGATGGCCGGGACCTTGCAGTCTCAATATCCAAAAGCATGACCACTCAAATGAAAGCTATAATTGTACATTACTTTCCCAAGGTGCTGTCACCTCAAGACAAGTAGAACTTTTTTGAGGCAAGTGGAAAATTTGTGATGTAAATATGATTTGTTTTTTTGACATCTTAGAGATGAGAAGCAAAGGTGTTATTCTACAGGAGATTTACATTTCAACTGCTAATATTTCTCTGCCAATTGCAAATAGTGACAATCTAGAACACAGAATAAATTAAACAAACACCTGTCACTACGTGTACAAAAAAAAGAAAAAAAACTGACATCAAGTGAAGAAAAATAAATTACTTATGTCAACTGTTTATGTACAGTATTTTTCAAGAGGGGTGTCAGGTTTCTTGAGTAAAAATTAGACATAAGAGTTTTGCATCTAATTTCCTGCCTAAATTTCAAGCTGAAATTTTTTACGGCAGCTGTAACGGTGTTTCTTTACCAGAATTTTCTGCAAAGGAAGTAATCGGAAATTAACCTTAATCTGATGGAAAACATTTATCAGGCGTTAAGTTTATTATGAAAAACAAATTAAATACATTAAGCTTAAAATCACAATCCCTAGGTGAATAATATTTAACTTACCTAGAACCATTCTTGTTTCTATTCCATCTAAAAGAAATGTCCAAACTTTAGCAGTTTTCCTGCGGTTTTCCACGAATTTTTTCAGTGGTTTGCCATCAATTTCCAGAGTGTATTCGTACTGAAAACCACTCACAGCTTCGATATGAATCGTTGCTCTTTTACTACCCACGTTAAAACTCTCCTTTCCCACTAGTCTAAACATCCAGTTGTTTCGTATGACTTCTACATTGTCAACAACAATAACTCGCTTTCCAGTTGTGGTTCCATGCTCGAACTGTATCCTGTGTTTACCGTCGGATAGAGCGATGTCCCAGGTTGCTACAACATCGCGATATCTGTCATCGCTCATTTTAGCGTACGAGCGATTGTAACACTTCTCCGCGAGCCCAGAAGGCAATCAGAGATTAGTTTCAATCCGACGGTGGTTTGACTCTTAAACTCAGCCTTTAACTGTTAAATCGCAGCTAATTTTACTTATTCTGGATAGGTGTAATCTACAAGATTCGAACGGATTGAAATGAACTTATCTCTTCGACAACAACCTCATTTCCAAAATCCTCAGAACGAGGTTGCTTCTTCCCTGCACTGCATTGTGGTCTTTATGGCGCAGTGTGTTTTATCAGCGGTTAACGCTAGAAGCCGCGAATTTGTTCTGTTTGCGTAAGTTCATGATCAGCTAAATTTTTCTATCTTTCTCGCGTTTCCTCGTGGTTTCTAGTTTGAAGATTTTAGAATGAACTCGGCAAAAGGGAAGGTAATTACCTATTCCATGTTATTCATTGCGCGTTTAGTTTAAAGTTGTATGTCAAGTTCGTAATTCAAAGCGAACACCGATCTTCGCGCGATACGCCGGTATATTCGAAAAAATGTTTTTCTTACTTTTTCTTTTAACTGAGCTTTATGTCCTTTGGAATTTTCAGCTTACAGATTTCCACGAATCCGTCAGGCAAGAGGTTTGTGTTAAGTACATACGTTTATGGGTTAAGCATTGGCTTAGCTTTTTCAAAGGGAATTTTAGCTTGGACTGTGCAAATGTGACTTTTTTGAGATAAGGCTTTCTACTGCTTAACCTTATTGCAGCTGTCCGTTTCCCTTTCCATCTAGGCCGAAGATTCTGTGAAAAATTTCTTTCCCGACAGAGTTTTTGAGTTGGACAAACTCTTGAAGGTAAGTCAAAACTTATACAAGTGCTTGTTGTAAGTAGAAGGCATTTTGAATCCCTTGATGATTCGAACATGTAAACCACGTGCTGTTTTTCTATTAAAAGGGAATTAATTCTTAACCAAAATAAAGTCATCTTGATTTTTGTGTTTTTGATTGATGCAATTGTTTTGTTGCTTAGCGGTTCCATTTTATAGTTCATAAAAGAACCTTTTTTTAAAAAAAATCAAATTCAGTTGTATATATGCTCATCAAATATTGATTAATGACTTGTACTGTTATTATCCTTATTTTAAAACATTGTACAAGTTATTATCAGTATATAAGGTTGACACTTTCGACCCTTTCATAAACTTTCTTTTATCCAAACTGTACCCTTCCCATACACTAGAACAAAAACTGGAGCGTTTGCAGAATACCCTGTCTGATCTCTTTCTAAACGGAGGTGAAAAACAATACAGTAGGCATCATTGTGATTCAATGAGATGCAAATAAGTTGTGGTGTATTCTCCAATTTACCCCACAAATTATTGCACCCCTTTCTTATACGTCAAAGATAAACCAAACACAGTAGATTATAAGTTGGTTGTGAATGATCGTTCAAGTGAGCAAAGTCCTGAAATGGAATGTTGGTTGGCCTGTGCTGAAGTGATCATCAGTCACTATTGACTCTGATGACAACTTCCCCACAGGTTGTCAAATCATCAGTCACTGTCAGCAATAGTCCATTTCGGGACTACATCTGTACGCTCAGGTGAATGATAAATTATCTAATTCCCTGAAATATCTCTCGCGAATCAAGAAGTCAGGACACACATTTTGTTTGGCATAGAGAGAGTTTTATTAATAATAGTAATAACAAACCGAGAGATCAACAGAAATAAAAACTCTCTGCCCGCCAAACCCCCAAACAAACTGTGTGTCCTGAATAAGCGAGAAACACTAATTAATGAGGGTGAGTTAATGCATGACTAACTGCTCACGCGACCCGCAATTTTGCTCGCAAGGCAAATTCCAAATAACTCTTATAAGCCTCGGATGACCAGAGTTCCATTTCAGTGTCCTTAATAACGCTAAAATCCGCGCTAGAAACAATCTGCTCTGCCGAACACATTTCGAAGCAAAAGAGAGTTTACTGACGAGTGATTGCAGTTCCGATTTGGTGGCAGATCTCCTGACAGACCAAGCACTGAGAAGAGACTCGATTCCTGCCAAACATTCCGGTGTAATCGACATTGTCATTTGTACAGTATCAAACTGTACACCCAAGCACGTAGTGATCGTGGAAGGTGGGCAAGCTTTAGTCGGAGGCTCTTCCAAACCAAGTTCCTCCAGAAGGCGTCCACAATATTCATATGCCTGCCAGGCAGTATCTGGAGGAGCCACTCCTATAAAATCATCAAGATAACTGAGAGTGTGATGTCCTTCCGCCTCACAGATGAAACAAACTGCAGAAGTAATACACTGACACGCCATCGCAGCTGACCGCAATCCCATGGGCAAAACAACATCAAAATATAAACTATGATTCCAGCAGTACCCCAATAAAGGGTAATCCCGCGGGTCCACAGGGAATTGGCAATAAGCCCGTTTTAAGTCACGTTTGTATATCAAACAGCCAACACCAGTAGACCAGATTAACGATGCAGTGTTATCCTGACTGTTGGATACGTTAAGGAAATATCTTCCCCTAAATAACTAGAAGAAGAAATGCCATCGTTCACTGAAGTGCCTGCGGGCCAACTTCAGTCAACGATGATGCGACGCTCTGAAGAATCTTGTTTAGGTACGGAGTTCAATGGAGACAAAGCAACCGCACCCAAAAAAGGATTAAACGAGTAAGGACCAATCACGACTTGTCGATGCCTCTCTGCTAACAAATAAGAATCGATTGCTTCTGGAAACAATAACGCACCCTGATGATTTTGCAATTGACTACATGGGAAACCATATGAAGAGTAGTCATATCCTACAGGCCAGCCATACTCTAGAAAATCACACATTTGCGCGTCCTTGTAATTTCGCAGATACTCACGCCAGCAAGAAACTTTGAACGAGACGGAACGGGCAAATGGCAAGAAACATAGTTCGGTTGACCAGACGCCCACACAAGTTCATGCAACGTGACAGAATCGATGCATGACGAACTTGACGATACACTTGATGACAAAACAGTACTGGGCGAATCAGTAAAATCATCGCCACTATTAACAACGGACTTAACTTGACTAACTGGACTAGACTGGACTGAAACCTGGACTTCAACACCATCAGAAGCAGAAATGCCCTGACCAACGACAGACACGTCCCTATACGAGACTGAAAGTTGAACACTCGACTCGAGGCTAGAACTTGAAACTGGTAACACGAAACTAGTACAATGTAAATAAGAATTGTCAGGTTTATCACCAAAATTTACAGGATCACGTGTAATCACTGTGTCCTGACCATGTTCATAGGCGTTGCTATCCGAGACTGGAAATGAAACACTTGACTCGACGCTGGAACTTGAAACTGGTAACGAAGAACTAGTACAATGTAAATTAGAGTCATCTTGTTTATCACCAAATTGTACGGGATCGCGTATAATCGCCGTGCCGAGTCATGAAACCAAACTACCATGGGTTGTCTGAGAAGGTGAAGTGTTGCTAGAAGAACTAGCAAAAGGACACTCAGGGGAATTCTCCAGATATCGCTCCACCTCTTGCTTTGTGAGCCAACATTTTGCGCAAATATGTTGCACCCATTTCCGTTCATTTCTGATCTTCATAATGATCTTTGGTGAAAGTGCACTTCCCGGTTTGGAATGCCTTGCAAAACTGGACCGTAGCATTCTGTTTCGAAACTGACACGTTCGACGATCACGGCTGATTGGCGTGTCCATGTAACAAGTGAGCTTCAAGATGCACAAAAGAACCGCCCCAACGTAAATGACCACGCTCAATTTCGAACAACAGTGCTGCATGAAGACTGCGAACTGCCGGCCATGAACATTGTGTAGCCAAATACATAAGTGTCGCAAAGTGATCAGTACATGCATCACACTCTTCGGCACTCAAACTAGGAAGGCGAAGGATAGAAGTGAATCCGGCAGCAAATTCAACTAGAGCCAAATTGTCATAAGCAACCTCTTTACTGAATTTATGCGAGACTAAGTTGGCTCTGCGGCCAAATTTGGGGATGCAACACCCGACTTGTGATTTTGGCGGTTTTTCCCAACTGCAACTTCTTACCTTGTTTGGCCTGATCTTTTCATTTGCCATCCTCATCATCAGCAGAATCCTCCAAACCACTTGAATCCAAAAGGCCAAGTTGATGAAGCTTAGTGTCAACACGAGAACTTAAACCAGGTAGCGCACGAATATCTCGAACAGTTAAAGACGGAGGAGGAGAAGACGATGCTTTAAGGGGCAGATCCTCTAGTTGTCCTCTGAGACGAGCATTCTGTTGTTGTAAAGAAGATAACTCACGTTGTAGCTCATGAAGCTCCGATGTGCAAAGCAATTCCACATTTTCCGCTCTCGCAGCTTCCAAGGCAGAACGTAGTGACTCAGCCAGATCAGTAGGAACAGGCAACGATGTCGGAGGAACTGAAAAACTTGCAACGGAATGCTTACAATCCTGTTGCACAGGAGATGTATCGACCGATGCAGTCTTAACTGGCTTGTTCAATCCCTTTAAACCTGGCGAAAGCCCCGCTTCTAAGGTGGCATAATCAACTGGAGGGATCGCTTGATGATCACGTACGCAAAGCTGCCATTTTAAAAGCAAACGAGAAAACCGAAAGAAAACGAATCACTGCAGCTAATTACATTAGTTACAACAGCACGTACAACTACCGAACGAGTGAATCAAGAAATGGACTATGTACCCTATTGCACAATACAATATATCGATAAACATGTGTTGAAATAAGATCCTAACTGTAACGTAACCCGACACGATGAAAGACATCAAACAACATGTAAACAACCGAAACAATGCTCCCGATAAAGGGAATTAAAAGTTTTGAGGCACTCCCCAAAACAACCCACTTATTGCATGACTCCTGGGCTCCAACCATTTACTGTGTTACAGTACCTAGATTCTTTCACGGGTTGTGACTGCAATGCTAGCATAAAAAGGCACCCTTCTTCGAAGGAAGCTCCTAGTATAACCCATTATAGGGAGAACCCCTAGCCCCAGTCGAAAATGTTTCATATTTTAAGGTCCTCAATAGGGTGACATGCCTATAAGAAAAGCCCTACCATTCAAGGATCAGAGATCAGTGAATTCAGTGTAAAGACAACTTCCCGACCTTAGCCGCAAGATTGGAACAGATATCTACCCCATTTACACAAGTTGAAAGATCAGTTATGAGTCCAAACCAAAGGAGGAGAAGCCTCTTATTGTAAATCAACAATGCGTTGTTGCCCGTGTTCAGTGTGATCTGATCATGTCGGCTTAACTTGTCGACACCTACATCAATGCATCAGGGTGTATAACCTATCAGCAATTGGAAACCACTTGAGGCAGAGACTTAAAGGAGAACCACATGACATTGAATCAAATTTCTGGATCCTGCGAAAATGCGAGAGCAAACTTGACTTGATTTATGAAATGCTCTTTATTAAAGACAAAAAGCCAAAACTCACCAAACAATCAGACTTGATCTGGGCAAAATTATTTTTATAAAGTAGCGTTTTTTGTTAATAACACATTTTTTGTTTTCTTAATATACTTTTTAATATATTTTTATTGTAACATTATTTATTAAGTAAGAAGTTTTGTCATTTTTACCATCTTAACATTATCATTTGCATAGTTTATCACTTTTTATCGCTTTTTAACATTCCCATCTTTCAAACAGCACATGTAATAAATTTATTTAATAATGCTAATTTGTATTTGCTTTCTTAACTTGAAAATGACCTCAGTGAGGTTGAAATGTCATTTATTCTTATTTTAATCACAAAATGTTTATCAAAGAAACTGCTTATAAGATTTTCTTCTAGGTCTTTTTAAAGACAGAAACATTTAATTAAAATATGTGATTTTATTCTTCAGTCTGAAATGTTGAGTAAAGATAATATGGAAAAAGTGCAGAAAGCTGTCGTCATGCCTGTCCACAAAAATGACACACTTAATGATGTGGAGGTAAAGAAGTACCTTGTAGTTTAACATTTTTAGCTTGCTACATATAATGGGGGCCTTAAATTGTCACTGAGACAAGAACAATATTGTCTCTAGGACAATACTCTTGTAGAGTTTGTGTGAGGGACCTGGTCACAGAGACTTGCAAGACTGTGTCTTAGGGGAAGTGACAGTTAAATTGATCTTGGATTTATTATCGTTGTCATTGTCATTATCATCATCATTATTATCACCATCATCATCATCATCTTTTTTTTTCATTTGGTCACATGGACTAGTCCTATCAACAATCCAAACAAGGAGACAAACACAATTTAAGGGGCTAGTTAATAAAAATAAAATGAACATTACAGTTACTGGACTTATCTATTTGAATGAACTTCTTTTGGGGACTTTTCCAATCATCACCAATGTGTGTTGATCATTATAGTCCATTTCTGGATATAATTATGTTCTTTGTCAAAGCAAGGGATGAAAAACATTCTCTTACATGAAAATAAGATTTCATTCACATTCAAGTACATGCACATGAATGTGATCTCAATTACAAACAAAATGAGAAAGATTTGAGAAAAGAGGTAAAGAATAAGCATTTTTAAGTGGCGAACAAAATTCTCAAGACTTAAAAATCACACATAGGAAAAGTTGCTTGTTTCATTTTCATGCCACAAGTACACATGTATTTGGCGAGAAGGCTTTCAGTTAGCATATTTGCTCTCAGCCCCTTCACAATGTCGACCTGAAGAAGATACACATGTGAAGTGTTCAAGTGTCTCAATATTTTTGTCAGCACTTGTAGCTACACCTACCTGGTCAACCATTTCAACAAAATCTTGCCTTTTTCTAGCCAACTCATAAAAAGAGGAAGATGGCTGACGGCCATGATGCCCATATCCCAAAACACGCTTCGTCAGGTTAGTGATAATCTCATTTGTTATGACTGGTCAGGTCAAGCTACGCTGGTTTTAATTTTGACAACTTACAGTGATTGCAACACAAAATTGCTGCCTCACTGGCATTCGGCAGCACAATAGCATCCTTCAGATAGGACTACAAATATGAGATTGAGTACGAGAACAGTATAACTTTTCAATTCCTGGTTGCAGGTTTAAGGGCATGATCTATCCCACCAATATCGTTCCCATAGTATCCTTTTCTACTGGTCAGCAACAGGGAGGAGCAAGTTAGAGTTCTGAGAACGTAGCTGTTTTGAAATTCAAAAGTCGTACTTGTACTCAATCTTGTGTACTCATAGTCAGATCTGAAGGTCACTGATAATCTCTTGTTTGGGCAATTCATTCACAGAGAAGCGATAGTGTGTCCTTCTTTCCGGCTGACACCACATGTATTTTCGATGACATCGTTGAGCCAACGCTGCTGCACACACAGCATAGTAACTATAAAGTACATGCTATTTTCCTTGCACTGTGACTAATTAACGAAGTTACTTGGTCCACAAACTTAGATTTGGGTTTCATTTCACGTAAAGTTATATTGTAAACCATTTGGCTCTCTCGCTGAACGTTTGAATGGTTGAAGGGAAAATGATTAGTAAGGATTAGTACTGGTTCTTTCAGCCTCACAGCCAGTTTGGTTCTGGTTATTAGCCAATGGTTGCTACCTACTTAGTCGTTATAAAAATTTCAATTCTCCTCTCGTTGTGACTGTACTGGTAATATAACTCTTGAACGAACTGAATGGACAGCTGAAGATCAGGGTCCGAAATTGCGACCAGCTGGTCACCAATGCGACTGAAAATTGAGTGTTGGCGACCAGAATTTCAAGGCTAGTCGCCAGGAGGTGACTAACTTTCAGCGCCTTGTTAATGTTTTGAACCACCGCTCAAGGAATTAATCTTGTTTTAAATGGAAAAATTCGCGTTTGATTTCCAGCAGAAACTTACCCCTTGTCTTTTCGAAGTTTTTAATCTCCACAAAAAATAATTTAGATAAAAAACGAAGGTAAGATTCCTGTTAAATGACCTCCACAACAGTTGTACTCCACGCAATGTAATCGACATTTAGCGGCCGCCATGTTTTCAGCAGTTTCATCTGACAACCATACCGTGGGCGCATCGCATAAACACAGGCTTTCCTTTCGCCATTGAATATTCAAGGAAACGCTCTACAAATTTTCGATAACGCTTTACAGTCAGAAGAAGTGGCGTCATGTTCAGTCTTCAAACTACGAGAGCTATCTATTTAACAAAAACTCCTTTTCAACTACAATGTAAGTTATACACGATCGCCTTTTTTTCATGGCAGTCTGACTCTTGCGATCGTTCACGAGTAAGATTATGTTTTGAGCGAAGCAATGTCTTTAAAAGCTTCGTGTTTCGCTGTGAAGCAACAATTCTACGGACACTTTTTGGCGACCAGAATTTTCCATCTGGCGACTGAAAAAAAATTTCAGAAGCCACTTGGCGCTCGCATAAAAAAGTTAGTTTCGGACCCTGAAGATGTATGCAACAATCAGTCAAGCAGTGATCTGAGACAATTTAAAAATACATCTCACCTACATAATTAAATGTGTTTTACTTGTCGGAAACAAGCAACATCATTGACAAGTTATCGACAATTGCACCGAAAAAGTACTTTGAATAGATGACGTGACCGGCAGTATTTACTTCTCTATGAGAACTAGTGATTGGTCCGCTACAGTTACACTGGTCTTAACTTGACAATAGTGATTATCAGAGTACATGTAACATTTGTTGTTATTAGTCAGTTGTTGTAACAATGGTTTTGATATGACAGCAGTAGTTGAAACATGCTCTGATCTGTCAGATCATTGCTCCCATGCAAGGTTTTGCTGTTACTAATAAATTGTGAATTCTTATGATACTGTTTAGGCCTTCAAGTACACATTCCTTGCAACAAAGTAAGTTCAAGTTTGTTTAAAAAGTGGTTGAAACTAAGAAAGCCATGGAGCAGTATTAGCAAAGCTTGTAGTTAGGTGCATGGTGGTGTAGTGGTTACAAGTGAACCTCCATTTAATGAACCTCTATATAACTAAGTCCTCAGTATAACGAACATTATTATTCAACAAATTCTCACTATGCCCATATAAGGTAAGGAAGCCCTCAATATCTGTCATCCGTAATGACAGATATCCTGCGATATACGTAAATGACCATATTTGGAAGTGCACTGCACATTTTCTTTCATTGCTTGTTTGGCGGCCATTTTGAAAAGCGAGGCAGTTTTAGCAGTGTTCTCTGGAAATTTTAACTCCCTGGAAGAAACTTTCCTCGATTAAATTCTCTCAAAAAGTCAACAAGTATTTGCTTCAGCTCACAAAATATCCAGAGGTTGATTTGGAATTTTCATAGTGAGAAATCAACCAAGAAAATGGTATTGCGAACGAAGCAGCACAATTGCTCACGGAAAGTTGTGAAGACTAAAGTTGAAAAGATTTTAATTCACAGGAAGAGGACGTATTCTCGGTAAGGTAGCAATATTTTTTTTACTTTGTCTTGTCATTTCCAAACATGAGTTTGTAAATAAGTCTTTTTAAGAAATCTATGGAGAACAGTAAGGAGAATATGTATTTTTATATCAGGGCTTAAAGGGTTAACAGTAATGTTATTCCATAAACTTGCATAGGATAATTATGAGGAGATAGATAACCAATGAGGCATGAATGCTGAGTTGGTTTCAATTTTATTGCAAGGCCACAACATGCTGTAGAGTAGGGAATTTGAAATTTTTGGCTTCTTCATTGTCCTGTTTTATTTTGTTTTTAGTTCCTTTTGCAAGTGATTGAAGTACTTAAACCTAAAATACAGACACTGATGGAGAAGTGTAATACAGTAAGTGTGCCTTGATGTCCTAGTGTTATGATATTAATTTATATTGTGCAGGCAACCTGATATTCAGTATTTATCTGCTAGAGGTTGTTAATAAACTGAAATGAAGGGAATGTGTCATTGAATTCTCTCAAGTGTATGTACATGTGACATAAATTGAATTGTGTAATTTTACATAAAAAGAATCTGTTTGTTGTGTCTTGCTACCTAATGGAACCATCTTTTATTGACAGTCTCGTAACGTAAAAACATGGTTGTATTTATGGGGCAGTCATATCAAAGGATTTTTAATACGTGTATAAGGAACTTACTCCATGAATTAATTTGTTGAGGCCAAAAGGTTTTTGCTTTGTCAAGGTAACGTTGATCATCAAGGTTGCGGATGGCTGGTTATGACTGTTTGTAGCCTTTTATACTTCTGGCTCTGGTTGTTCAAAGAGCGGATAACTCTATCCACCAGATAAATCACTATCTAGCTGATAGTGAACGTTGTTTTCTTATCATTTATCGACCGGTAAGCAATTTATCTGGTGGATAGCATTATCCACCCCTTGAACAACCGGGCCCTGGTGTTCTCTCCTCTAAAAAGTTCTTGACCAATTTTTCTGTCAAGTAAACAGAAAACATTTGTTTGGCACATAGCTGCAACCTTTCTTTAGCTAAAGGAAACTGCATTTGTACAATCAAACCTGAGTTAAAAATACTTATCTTGAGTTCTGTCTCTTGTCAGGTGAAGATGTGGATTCAGTTATTAATCCCCAGAATAGAAGACGGAAATAACTTTGGTGTTTCTATTCAGGTACATAAATGTCTCCTTTCTGTCTCTACAACATAGGACCGTCTGTCAGGGTCACCTGAAATGTTAAACTGTAGTTTGTCCTTTGAGTAAGCTGTTGTCAAGGTGTTCTTAACTGTACCTGGGGCACTTTCTCAGTTGCTTTGGTACCTACTGTAAATGTTGTTCTTGGAACTTTAAAGATATTTATTCAACATATGACTTTCCTGTTGGATAAATGAGTGTGAAAAGTTATTGTTTATTTATTTATTTGTTTATTTATTTATTGTTCTCCAGGAGGAAACTCTCAGTGAAGTACAGAGAATTGAGGGTGAAGCTGCTACATTTTTGGACCAAATTTCAAGGTACTGTACAACAATAATTACCTTCTTCCATTGGTGAAGATATCTTAGACAGACATTTGGAAAATAGCTTTTTTGAACGTGTATGTGTACCATTCATTTGCAGGTATTATATCACAAGGGGAAAAATTGTTTCCAAGATCGTTAAGTACCCTCAGCTGGTAAGGCATTTTTATGCTTTTTTGCTAGCTCTTAGTGATTATAATGTATTGCTGATCAGTTTAGGAAAAGGCCTTTGATTGGTTGAAATAACTTGAGCTAATCAGAAGCAATGTTGCTTTCTGCATAGCTACATTGTCCAGGGCAGGGTTAGTGATTATAATGTATTGCTGATCAGTTTAGGAAAAGGCCTTTGATTGGTTGAAATAACTTGAGCTAATCAGAAGCAATGTTGCTTTCTGCATAGCGCTACATTGTCCAGGGCAGGGTTTGGTGGTTGGTGGTGGAAGGGGGGGGGGATGAGAAGGGGGAGATTGGAGACCAAGGGGAAATGAACGTTCGCAGTGGATAGCTACTGTCACAAAGTTGGGATGTAAGTCAAACCGAGCATGAAAAATGTCCATGTTGTACCATGCTAGATACAAAAACTAATTTTAAAAAACAGTTTTCAGTTGTGGCCAAAAATGAAATGTACATCTGATGCAGTGGCACTGTACCTCAAGGAAGGGATACAAAAAACGTGATTGACCCATGTAAAAAAACATTTTTAAAAAGCTGAATTTAAAAAGGCACTGAACAAGAAGACTGACTGACCTAGGATGATAAACATTTCTGCTAAAAGCTTAAACAAGAAACATCTCGTAGCAATACCCCAGCCTGACTTCTTAAAAGGTATTCATTTTATTAGTACGATTTCCTTTGCACATGTTGAATTTTGTCTTCAATACTGACAGCCTTTTCCTAAAACAGGATGACTATCGGCAAGCCATTGTAGAATTAGATGAAAAGGAGTTCACCAGTTTACGCCTCTGCTGCTGCGAACTGCGAAATCATTATGTAAGTGCAATGTTTACAGTTTTGCATGTATGCCAGTTTATTGTTTTAATTCACAGTTCTCAAATTAACAACCAAATCTATACTGCATTCTTTATTTCAACAGCTTTCCCTACATGATACCATCACAAAGAACCTGGACAAGATTAAGAAACCTCGCACAAACAATACAGATACACTCTACTAAACGCTTTTATTGGCTTGTTATTTTCACCATCACCGTCCCTAAAAAACTGTTACACTTCTTGTTATTAATAAACTGTGGACCATCAATTTTAGAAGTACTTGTCAGTACTTTATCCTTGTTTAATATTTTTATTTCAATAGTAATTAATATAATAGAAGCAGATTATTTTTTTAGATACCAACTTGGAGCACTGGAATAAACCATGTAATTTATTTTGCCTTTTAGTGGCAGAACTCTCTACCCGGATTGTGTTATGCATTAATATTACACATTTTATAGGCTATAATGTGTTATTTAGAAACCTGTTTCCCATAAGGTTGTTTCAAAGTGGAATTTTATAGAGTTTATAAGTGTGTCACAAATGTACCCGTTGTTCTTTCCAATTCTGCTCTCACAAACATAAGCCATCCATCTTTAGTCCGTCAGAGTGAAGTTTGCATTTGCTTTAATTCATTGTAACGCTGACCATTTCAGACACTGTACTAGTAGGTGTCTTGATTGTTTTATTTATCAGCTTTTAGGAACATGAACTTGTATTTAATGTCTGTATATCCAATAATTCCTTTGAATAAACCACTCAGAACCAGGTAAAGTGATGCTTCTTTTTCTTTTCTTTTTTTCTTCTCACAAATTAGTTAGTTCATTCAAATTAGATAGTTCATTCAAATTAGTTAGTTCATTCAAATTAGTTAGTTCATTCAAATTAGATAGTTCACTCAAATTAGTTCATTCGTTCATTTGTTTGTTCGTTCCTACCTGCCTGCCTTCCTGCCTTTTATCGCTTTTCGCTGTATTTTAAGCCATGTCCAAGGGAGTGGGGGGGGGGGTATTTGAGCATGTTGGAACATACAAATTATAAATTCTTACTATATATAGTCTTAAATAATATATTATAGATTTAGCCAAGCCTAAAAGAGGAGCCTCCCTTTTGTTTTTGTTCGTTTGTGTGTTTTTTTTTTTTTTTTTGGCTGGCACTTATTAATTTGTGAAAATACTCTCATTCAAGTTGTTAAATTAAAAAAAGAAAAAATCTTGTCCTCGCTGAGAGCCGAACTCGGATCGACGACGTATTAAACTGGCCATTAGTCCACTAGGCCATGAGCGTTAAATTTACTACTTATTTCTTTCTTCGTGACAAGCTGCCTATCAACATGAAAATGCTGGTGCTTTTCCTGGCAGAATGTGTTCGGACCGCTGCAAAACCCTTGGTTGTGGACAGAAAAAACCAAAAAGCACTAGCTCTTCTATATTTGGCTTCGAAACCGCTGCGAACTCAAGTGGTGTGCTGACCGAGTTCTCAACAGAACCGACAAGGCAAATTTGAACTTTTGCCCTGAACTTTATCACCTAATCTTTTTCGCCTAAATTGAACTTTTCGCCTTCCACCAAAAAGACAACTGAGTATTCTTTTAAACTTTTTTGCCATTAACAAATCTGTTTTTGACTTTTGTTGTCTTTCTTGTTTTGCTACAACGCGGGTCACCGTGCGATTTCGTGCCAAAAACACGGGATTCAGCACAGGGTTATATCCAGGCCAGTGTACATTACACCACTTCATATTGGTGACCCTGTGGTGCGGACGGACGGATGGACGGTCACGTGACTGTTATGTCGCTACCAAAATTTCTTGGCTTGATAGGTTACCAAATTTGCTTAGTAATGGTGCTCCGCTGACGCGCTAGCGCGCGGGCTTCGCTATAATCTTAAATCTAAATCTTAAAGACTAGGGTCAGCGCTGGTATTTGAAGGGAAGGTTCTAGTCTTAAAGTGGTGCAGTTGCTCATTAGACATTTTGAAAGCTTCCCCTAAAAGGAACCAGAATGTCATTTTGTGGGCGTTGCTCGAATTAATTCAAGGGATGATTCTTTCTGATAAGTAATTCCCGTAGCCGGATAATTCTAAAGAACTCGGGAGTCGTGCAGAGCCTGGAACTCTTGAGAAAGTATGGAAATCTGTAAACTAGTTTTCCAGACCTGGAAAAAATGTGGAAAACTAAGTTTAAGTTTGGAAAAAAGTATGGAATATTGTTCAAGCTACTTAGTCGCCAAAGTATGTGTCATTTTTTAGCCATTTTGAGGTTTTAAGATTTTTCTAGGTGCAGATTGCAGTCTATTTTTGTCTCGCTCTTGACAGTATGAGTGGCAAAAAATGAAGAACAGTTTTCAAAAAAAAAAGAATGGAAAAAGTATCGAATTTTGCCTTTAAAAAATTTGTATGTACCCTGTAAGGTGCCCATTTCAGATTTTCAACACCTAAACAAATGTCCTGACTACAAGGTTTAACCCACGTGCGACAAGCGCTGTCGTTATCTATACAAGGGCCCCCTCGGAGTCAATGAGGAGCTTAACACGGGATCTTGCGAGGACATCACGGGCGGAAATTCCACTTGAGTTGCTTTCCTTATGAGAGAGTTTCAATGGGATAGCCCTTCAAATAATTAATGTTTACGGTCAGCTATTGTCAATTCTTTTGTCACAATATGTAGAGAGCACGTGATGAGTTAAAAAATGGGTCAACCTGCGCATGCGGAGATGGTATGGGCGTGAACTTGGCGTGGCTTAAAATAAGAACTGATGATATTAAGGATACAGCTGATAGTGAGGTTCCTGTAAAACAAGTCACGTCTTGTGTGACTTGTACATATGTTCAGGTCTTGCGTTTACTAGTTACATCACGTAGCAACGTGTCAAGACAAAAGTTACTTTCGCACTTTTCAGGAGAATACGGGTGGCTTCAAATTACGTTGTGATTTTTGCCTACAGTAATACGCATGATAAATCTTGCGTTACCACTGGCGAATAGTATTTGTTGTTTCAACCTTGTAAAAAATGGAAAAGCCCTGGGCACGAGGTTACCACCCAACCTTGTTCCCAGAGTCTCTCTTCTTCACTTCCCATGGAGCGAGAGAGAGAAGGGAAAGGAACGAAGAGAGACCCTGGGAACGAGGTTGGGTTGCCACTATTCACATCCACTTCGGTGAATAACTGTTTATATCCCCAGTTTGAGTAGCCAATCAGAGCGCGCGAAAAGCAATGTCCACTGGTTTGGTATATACTAATTGAATTTATATAACCAACTGATCCTTAGGATGGAGAAGAGGCAGAGGCAAGGAGAACAAAACAAACTTAAAAAACTGATTCAGAACTTTTGTCACAGATCTGGGAAGTCTCCCTGGTTTGTAGTCCTGCTTTGCAGTCCATTGTTCTCACTTAGTTCAAATTACTCCCAGGATCCGTCTAAGCGCTTCAAACTGAGGTAATCCTACAAATTTGAACTAATCAGTTGAACAGCAACTTAATAAAGCTAAAACTCAGAGTCGTAAGCAGAAGCGGAACGAGAAACCAATCAAAGCGTCTCCATTTTCTTCTGCTTCTGCTTACGACTCCGACAAACTGGTTTTCACTGGATCGTAAGCGACGGAATCGTAAGCGCAATTGGAAACTCTGCTTACCACTCCGTTGTTTGATTTTCGCTACATTATAACGCTTTACGCTTCTGATTATGACTCCGACTCCGTTGCTATTGAAAACCAGCCTTTACCAATTGCTCTAAACTCGTTCTTTCAGCCTTAAATTCTGCCACAGTTTTGCTCGTCAGTACACGAGTATTTAGCGCATTTCGTCCAAGGATTTTGCTGCTTTGGAGGCTAAAGTTTTCTCGAGATCTTTGTAGCTCGTTGTTAACTCTTGACGCCGGTTCAGTTTTGTTCGCCATTGTATTTAGGGCATATCATCCGTTAAAAAAAATAGTGGGTAATATTTTTCCTAGATCTTTGGGAGTTGCTGCCACCTTTCGACCATCACGCATTCATATGATTTTTTCTTGGAGCTTTTCTCTCCGAACAATTACTCAGTAATGGCGTTGACTTTGGTCTTCCCACGGCTTTCTCTGGCACGTTTTTGCTCGTTAGCGTGTCAAAGGCGTTTTCACTCGATATGTTTCTGGCGGACAATATTTTTGTATTTAGCTTCTTTCTTTCTTGAAGAATTTCCAACCTCAACTTTCGCTAATGGCGCTTTGTTCGGTCTCTCTTCCGTTTTTTCTAGCACGTTTTTGCCCGTCAGTGCGTCTGATGCGTTTTCATAAGAGAATTTCTTCTTTTTAGAGCACAATAATTTGCCGGGATCTTCGCTGCTCGATTGTTTGCTGTTTCTTGGTGCATTTTCAATCTGAGCAACCATGATTATTGTCTTTCCTTGTTGTTCTTAGTCTCTGCTTGATGAAGCTGACATTCGTCCCTCCATCATCGTCCTTATCCCGTCCGAAGATCGTCGCGATGTCACGTCCACGCAAATTATTGCGTCATTAGTGCATTGTGCCGCTCTGCCTTGAAGCTCTCCAAAGTCTAGTGATGCAATGCTTTCGCGGCGACGCCGTTTACAAACTGATATCTGCAATCTCTTTTTGATCCTTAAAAGTTCCAGTACAGCGTTCCTGAAGCGGCGGTCTTCATAGCAATAGAGGAGGGGATTTGCGAGAGAGTTTAGTTGAGCTAGCATTTCTGACCAAAGGAAAATCGAACTCGTGTGAAGAATGGGCGTGATTCCTCCGAAAAGGAAGACAACGAGTGTCGGAAAACTCGAAATACCGGCAAAAGCAGTTAGCCACAGCGATGTGTTAATAGTTTTCACTTCGAACCTCGCGGCTGTTTTGATTTCAGCGCTATTTAAGCGGCTAATTCTGCGGTTCACTTTTCGCAAGCCGCGATTAACCTTGAAATAGAAATGTACGATTGCAATTAAGCAGAAAACTAGGCCAATGCTCTCAGCCACATCTACGACTAAAGCAACCACGTAAGAGACACCAGTGGCTTGTGTTATAACCAGCGGCAAAATTGTCACAAATGATGCCAGCCAGGCAATTAGCGCGTACATCTTGAGACGATCTTTTGTAACAGTTGTTCTGTAAGTTCTCCATTTGCGTACAGCCACGTACCTCTCCCACGCGATTACAAGCAAATGAAAAAACGAGGCGCAGCTAGCAGTGTACATTAAGGACTCATTTACGTAAATTATCGTACAGAAAACATCTTTAACTAGATGGTTTTGGAGAAATAGTGCATCCAAACTGAAAGACAACTCCCTTCGCGTTTTCAGTGTTACAATGACTAAGACGTTTAAAAGAATAGATGCGGGGCAAGCAATGGACGTCACAGCTACTGCAATCTGAGGTGACGTAGTGTCATCTAAAGTCCAGATGAACTGGGATATTTTTGAGCAGGAAAACACTGACCTTGCATCTCGGGCGACAGTTTCGTCTGCGTTGTCCATCTTGATGATGCGGCAAGGCTGCAGGAGGGATGATGAGGAGCTATTGTTTTTCTTGGTAGTGTTCTAGAATGTTTGTTCACTGGGATAACACAATTTCCGCTGGGTTTCTTTTCCCCAAAGGCTTCTTTTAAATTCTGATACAGTCAGATAATCCAAAGGAGGTCGAGAAGAGCACAAATCGTACCTCTCTCCGTTTCTCTACTAAAGAGCCTTTGCGAAGGAGAGAAGGTTTTCATTGTGTAAATGCAGAGTGGATGTTATGCGCGGCTGATTTAGCAGTCGTGTTATATTACACTTCAGTATTTTTGCCCACATACAATCTTCAAGTACTGTGAATGATCTTTTAGACACCCACTCTCAAATAAACACCTCTTATCCAATAGACGCCCCCTCCCCATTTTGAGGTAAACGCCCCTCAGTCTAACAAACGCCTATTATCTAAAAAAAAAGCTCCTGTCTAGTAAACGACTTTTGCGAAGAGCAGGTTGAATCAGACTAGCTAATCCGATGAAATTATCCCAATTTTCATTCTTACGACAAAGACAGTGAAATTAAATGTAATAAACGCTGATTTGGTGCTATGGGTATCTAGAACTACGTTTTAATTAAATAGAGAGTTTTTCACTTTCATTGTGTAGCAGCCTTTGCATTGAATTTAAGAAAGATTGAGCCTTTGTTTCCGAGTACTTAATTGTTTGGGAAAACATAAAAAAAACACCTCTCTCTATTAAACGCCCCGTATCAATCAAACGCCCTGGGCGTTTGTTCGATCATTTACGGTAATTACTAGATTGCATACAATCAAGCGAACATTGTACATGTGTTCAGCTGAAGACGGAGATTGAATGCATGGTGCGGCATTCTTTTTTCTCTAAGCATTCATTGTGATTATATCTAGTCTGTTGTCAGGAAAATTAGTGAGCAGCTCTTTTCCACTTTTTGGCGCGGACATAAAAACCACTGGTTCCACTGGAAAGGGGACTTGCCTGTAGATGCGAAGAAATAGGCCAGTGAATTTGAAATGTTGTACAGATAAATGGCGTTTGATGCCTCCTCCGCTGCCAAACAAGAGAAAAAGAAACGAAAAGCTTGAAGGAGACTGGATCCTTGCATAGCGCCATGCATACGTTTTAAAAAAATTGATTAATTTTTATTAAAATAAATAAGACTCTTGCATCCAGGCAATATTTTGCTAATTTAGTGGCATAAATGTTTTTTTTTTTTATGCCCACGCCGAAATACCAAATTTAGAAGAACTGTTATATGGAATATTTAGCATTCTTTTCAGTGCGTCAGCATGAAATTTGCTTTCGAGTTTTCGTCTACACTTACATTGACCAACTCCAAAAGCGGTTTATTTTTATTTCTGGTTTTCGCTTTTTATTTGGGACGACATCCTTGGCTAGGCCAAAGTCTGGTTATCCACGTTTGACTTTTTCCTGATTGAGTTATTGCGCTAAATCGCAAGTCGTAGATCACACTTCTTATCCAACTGTATTAGTTATTGTACAAGAACCGCACGAGACGAGTACAAATATCCCACGATATTGTACAGTTGGTTATTGTACAGTACCGTGCGCGCGCTCATCCTGTTACATTGCAGTTTTCTTTTAAGTTACTAGAAAAGGTTGAAAAAGGTTAAGTTGGACAATAAACCTCTTATTAGATGTTTCGGTGTGAAGTATCGCCGTATATTTTTACTCGTTGTTTGTATTTTGACTCGCCCTGTGGGCTCGTCAAAATACAGCGCAACTCTTTAAAATATACGGCGATACTTCACACCGAAACATCTAATTAAACAATAGAGTTCTTCTGTCGAAGGCACTATCGTGTGATAGGTTGCCCGAGGAGATTTGATGTTCACAACAAATATTAGCCCGAGAACGTAGTTCGAGGGCTTATACGAAGTTTGAACATCAAATTTCCGAGGAAATCTATCACACATAGGGCCTGAGATAGAAGGACTCTTTTGTTTTTATTGTACAACGCTAAATCTTGAGCAAAAATTGCCAAAAACGGGCACTTTGCGCTGATAGGCGCCCGCTGAGGAGAGAAACCATCGCCTAACGTGATCGATTTCGACCAATGGAAGCACGCCAAAATTTAGCGTTGTACTATAATAAGATCTAAGTATTGCATTCAGTCGCACCTGAAGTTTGCACCTGTCATACTTCGTATGTTACTTGTCTACTACACCTCCCGTGGTGGGAGATTGTGTTATACGACCCTGAAAAGAGATCGGAAATTTGCCTTCGTGCGTAGGTCGGCACACGGCTGGGCCGTTCGGGAAAACTGAGCTTTGAAATTGTGATTTTGAAGTGAGAAAGGACCCTAGAATTGTAGCTTTTCTGATATACATTTTTAGTTACCACTTGTTGTTATCAATGCGTTGAAGAATCAGTTGAGTTGCTGAAAAGTTTGCAAAATTCCAGGCTTACGGGACCAAAATAGTCTATGAATTGGTCATATGACCGCCTGGAGAATGTGACTCTGAATTAAGGGCGTTAACTTTCAATTGCAATTAAGTGATATACTATAAACATAAATGAAACCACGTGTGTGGGTCACTAAAGGTCACTTTATTGATTTTCTGACAAACCTGACCCTTTGTTTGCCTGTGGTTAATGAATGCCACAGGAAGATTGGTGGCCGGAAACCATGAATTTGCACACAGTGCAAGAGCTCATTTCTGGTGTTTTCTTGACTCTACCTTAGAAGATCAGGGCCAACGTGCTGAGAAGCTTCACGCACTGCACTTCCGAAACCCATCTCGTAATTTTTAAGTGGCGGCTACACGAGCGATTTTTTCCTTACGATGGTGAAGCGAGTTTTTGGAAAATTGTCACGTTTCCAGCGCGCGGCGGAAATTGCATGTGTAGCCACCCTCGCACAGGTGATGCGACAACTAAAAAATCGCAAAAAAAATCGCGAGATATTCGATGATTTGTCTTTTTGCGTGTAGCCACCGCCGCGCGCCGGCGACGCAACAATTCTCCAAAAATATCGCATCACCATCGCAAGCAAAAAATCGCTCGTGTAGCCGCGGCTTTACGCTCATTCCATTGTGGGATTCCGTTCTGATCCACTCCCGAGCAAGGCGCCGCGTTTCGACCAACAACACGCCAAAATACGGACTGTTTTCAGTAAGATTGGCCGATACCAGTTTTCAAATCGATCCGTTACGAAAGCTCGAGAAAAGAAGTCAAGAAAAAAGTCGCGAGCTGAAAATGGGTAGAAAAGTGGAGAAAAAGATTGGGAAAAAGATGGAAGAAAAGTATAGTAAAAAAAGCCGGCAAAAACGTCGAGAAGATAAAAACCAGGGGTAAGATGTCGATGGCCCTAACTGGGCTCTGTAATTATTAGTTTCTGGTGATTTTTCCAATAAACAAGGAAGAAGCTTGAAAACATTATTCCCATGCATTCAATTGATTTCCATCTTAACCACCCGTAACCCAACATATAATTATAGATTTATAGATTCAGAATACTGGTAGAGTAATTTTAAATGAAAACGAAACCATTGTTTTTTGGTTTTCTTTGACTGCAACGTTTTTTTACTAAGTGTGTTAAAGTTATCCCAAAAAGAGGTGATAGGGCCCCTTTAACTGCATATCAACCAGAGAGATGGGGTAGATTTGTTTGCAGAAAAAGGGTACATCCGTCGCATTTGCCCGTGTGAGTTGCGAACAATAAACGCTTTGCACGAGAAAAACGGTATAAATACGATTCTGTTTGAAATAAATACACTCTTGGTCAAGATCTTGGGGAAGATGCGTTTTCCAGCACTTCACAAATGCCCCGATGCCGGTTTTTGCTCAAGTGCTGATTAACTAAGTTGTTGCGATTTTACGGCAAATTTGATTCCGTGTTCTTTTTACCAGGAAAACGTCTCGTCAAGAGCAGAAATTCACCTGCCGACGCAGTGACGAATTTAGCCGTCATTGTGAGTGTGAAGAAAAGCTGGAAAGCAAATTTTCTGGTAAACGGCACTAAACAATGCTAAATAAACTATGTCGCAGAGTTTCTAAGTTTTGTATTGTATTTCGGCTTGGACATAAAAAAAAAACCATCCACACCACTGTCTACGTAAAGAGCACCTTAAAATTAGAAAAAAATCAAATAATTGCGAATTGCGTAGATGTACCGACAAGAGCATTTTTTAGGCAATCCGGCTAGATACCCGGCAGCCGGAAACGCAGATAATTGGGACGGAACTTCTTATTCGAACGTCCCAGTTTGTATATAGCATATTTCGTCTTTTAGTTTGGGAGGAGGGTTCGACTCCCCTGCGAAGTTGGCGGGCCGGCTTCGTATGAGAGAACCCCCTCCCTTTGGCGGTATTTTAGTTTTTATCATCTGTCTGTAGTTTTTAGGGTCTGTGGGCATTTCACTACGCCCACTTACCGCCAAAATAAAAAAAAAACACAAATGGCGTCTGAGAACACGACAGAAATGTAGACACAACGTGCAGCAGGGCCATGGGCTTAGTTTCGCCTCGAGCTCCCTTGCCACCACACAGGTCCTAAACAGGAAGGCGCCCAGCAAAAGGGGGCTTATGAAAGAGGGCCAGAGTTTATTCAGATCCTTCAACCCACAGGCCCTAAACAGGAGGCACATATTAAAGGACATTCGGAGAGAAGGCGTACTTGCTAAGAACAAGGAAACAAGAAAAACCTGCGAAAAAATAACCTTTACTTTTTCGCCAATAAAAGAATTAAACACGTAGTTTTGTGAAAAAAAAGCTAAACTAAAAAAAAACTGAAACACGGAAGAATCCATACACGAATGAATCCAGGCCATCGTGGGCAAAAAGGAACATAAAAAAAATAAAATAAAAATAAACGTTGTCGTATGCAGAGAGGTTGTCACGTGACTCATTTTTTATTCTGCTGGCTGCAAAACGTAACATATTCCAAGTACCTACAATACACATGAATATACATAACAATGAGATATGGAAGGGTGAAAATGGGTGCTGTCCACGAGTATGGACAGCGGTATATTCATGTGCATGAAGGTCTAGCACCGCGTCATGCCACTGGGGGTGGGCGGGCGGGTTCGTTCCTACTACCAGTGATGTCGTAGGAGAAATGTGCACAATAGAAGAAAACATGATAATATATACAGCGTAGAGAATTGTGGGATATATATTGTTATGTTAATATTCATTTATTATTTCCGGTACTTGAAATAGTAACATATTCCAAGTACCTACAATACACATGAATATACATAACAATGAGATATGGAAGGGTGAAAATGGGTTGCAAAATCCAACCGTTCGACTCTGGGTAATGGACACAGAGATGGGAAAGAAGAAAACCTAGCCAAAAATGAGTTTATTCTCCCATTCTCCAAAACTACCGCGGGAAGGCTGGAATAAAATCTTTAAGGCTATCACAATTCTGATACAAAACCCCTGGATCTGCAATGTTTACTTCTCGACCAGAAAGGGTCGTGGAAGGAGAATTGGTGGACATTACTTTTGATAACTGCATATAATAGGTCGCAGTAGAGCGGTGGCGCCAGCCAACGTGTCCCATAACATCCTGCAGTCCCGCGCCCGCAAGGGCGAGGGTGATAGCGCAACCCGATCTAAAACCGTGAAGTGTTGCTGCTTGTGCAAGGTTTCCTTCGTCAAGGTAGACTCTGAAGCGAGAATCTGCCGCCGAGGATGAAAAAGGTCTATCAACAATCCCCCCATCTGGGGTAATAGGGCGGAATAAAAAACCGCTTGTAATGTCAATACCTATACCCTTTGCAAAGGTTACGTAAAGGTCAATTGCTTTAACAGGGCATATATCGGCATTCTGGTTGCGACGAATGGCAAAAAGGTTCGAAGAACCATCACGTAGAGTCTTCCCCCAAATATGGTTGAATAGTAAACCGCTATTATCCGGGAAGCGGAGAATTTCCGGAGTCTTAACCTGACTGAGATCGCCGGGTCTATCTCCACTGAAAAAGAGTGTTTTGAAAAAGGCCTGGTCTCTTAATAAAACAAACACGTAATCGGAGTTAAATCCTCTGACCGCAATTTACGATCGATGAGGTGACTTAACTGTAAAAGATCATTAACGAAAAAAGGAGTGGCTTGTTTGGGTGTTGCTTGAGCTTGCAACTGTTCTGCGGTAACACACTTAAGGTATTGCTTTAGTGAAAGATCGGTAGCCGGATTCCCCAGCAGAAGTCTCGGGTCCCATTCTCCTCTCCTGCCGACTTCATTAAAAATTGCACGCAACTTTCCAATCAAGGAGTCCACGGTGCCAAAAGCCAGACGCGTTGGACATGGACAGGGAAAGGAACCTTTGCGTGCGTAGAATTGACAACCGGCGTAATGAACTTTTGTCTTCCCCTTTGATCTTTTCATACCAAAAAACGACATAGCTCGCGAGGAGTAACAGTGGAAATATCCTTTGGGAAAGGAAGGGAGGCTAAGAAAAACTCCAATTCCTTTTGAAGGGACGACTTTTGCTTTGAGTAGGACGTGTTAGCAGATAGGCTCGCGATTTGTGAAAGGCGGTTATCAAGAGCAGAGACGTCCAGAGTAACGTCAGTCCTTTGGGTATGGCCAACGGTTAGGATTTTCCTCTTGTAACCACAATTCTGACAGTAACGGAAAGTGGCGTCATTGGCATATTCACAGCGAGGACAAGAGACTGACTGGCAAAAAAGTTTAGGGGCCGTTGGCAAAGGCTGAAGGGAAAACGAAGAAAGAAAACAAAAAATAAATGAACAAAATTTATTGTCACTTCGATCATTACAAAGTTAAGAAAAAAGTTACCAAACATTCTATAGAACAAATACAATCTATAATTGACTATCAAAAACAAAAAACTGTTCTAGCGGATGTACAGATCATTTTGATAAGTATATGTTCGCAAACAACAAATATATAACAAAAGGCGCAACAAATGTCTTAAATTCTGAAAGCCCAGAGGTCCCATGGCAGTTTAAACGAGTCTGAGAAACCATGTGGAGAAGGCGTAAGAAGCGCGCCTTGTTCCCCTTTGCAAGAAAGCTTAAGAGAAGCGAAAGCCGAGTGAAATAGAATTGGCCACCAGTATCGTCTAGGGTGAACATCGGGGACAACAATAGTGCATCGCAAATGATTAGCCCACAGATGATTAAAAACTTGCCCAATCAAAAGTATAGGAGGAAAAATATACGGGTTACTTAAGATGGAACTACGATCCGGGTGGTCAAAATTTTGCGCAAAGAAATCCACGCCGGAGGAACAGGGGGTAGGATACGGTGTAAAATGAGGCAAGGAAACCCCATTGAGATCACTTTGAGAGTTTGAGTCCAAAGCCATAAGATCGACAGAATGACCATGTAAACCGCCAAAAGAAGGGTGTGATTGAAGGCGCTGCCACAAATGAAAAGCTAACTTACTGTCAGCAGGAGAAAAACGACGTGAAGGCTGATCAGCAGGATTAACACTCGAGGGGATATGGATAACTGAAAGGTGCACATTAAGGTCTAGGACCACTTCCGCTAACCGCTTTAGCGCGTCAGAAAAAAGGCTCGATCGGGCAGCTTGAGACTGCCAGGCCTGAACAAGGGATAGGTTGTCCACATAAGCATCAACCCTAGCGTCACGAAGATCATCACGAAAAGAAAGAAGAGTGTTGGTAAGGGCCTTGGTTTCTTTAGTGGCAATATCTAACACCGCTGTAGAAGGCGTCCAATAGTCGGAAACACTGACATGACTTTTTCGGGGAAAAAGTCCTCCCCAAGCAAAAGAGGACGCGTCCGAATAAACAACGAACTGGAGGTGTCGCTCGTCGCGCCACTTTCCAATTCTAGCGACAACTGAAGGATCTGCCCAATGCTGCACTTCAGCTCTGAGCGGAGGCGAGATGCGAATAGGCTTAGAGGATTTTGAACCCTTGCTAATAGCGAAGGTTCATCTCATTGGTATAAAGGCGAGAATCCTGTACTGCAAGGCGAAAAGAAATACATTTACCCGCGAGACGCTGAAGGGTGACAGTCGAAACGCAACTCCCACAGAAAATTGAGTTTACCAAAGCAAGAAAACTGGTTTGCTTATCGGGAGGTAAGTAAAAAGCTTCTAGGTCAGAAACAGAGATAAAACCGAGGTATTTTATTCTTTTTTGCGGGGTGAAAACACACTTTTTTAGTCCAAGGGTGTACCCAAGAGAAGTGAGGGTATATGCAGCAAGGAAAACCGCAGCCTTGGAAGCTTCAAGACGTGTTTCGTCAGAAGGGGTAGCTAAAGTACTCGCCGAAGGGTAGGAGGTTTTGGATTGCAACTCACCATTGTGCCTATCGTCAATATACAAAGAACATGGTACTCCTATTGAACGCAAAAATGCGATACTAGGAGACCTGTAGAATGATAAACATAGGCAGAAATTTTCCAACCAAAAGGAATGGTGTTGGAAACAAAATACCATCCTCTCCACCTAATGCCAAAGAAAGTACGACTAGACACATCCAAAAGAATATGATCATAGCCAGATTTATCGTCCAGCGTTGTCTGGTAACATCCTTTTGTGAGGTATCTGGGTAATTGCGATAAGTTGTCCAAACGAAAAGGGCGGTCAACCATCCAAAGGTTCAGAAAGCGGTTATCGTGACAAAGGCGAGGTTTTGTCGGTTCAACAGTCAAAGGCATGACGAGATGTGGAGGGTCCACCTCACCAACCCTCCCTAAGACTGATATAGCGCCACTACACACCCTTTCAAGCAACGTGTTGACAATAAAATCAACAAAATTATTACAAGATTTGTTATTATCAAATTCAATGCGGGGGGGAATAACAGAGTCATAAGCGCGTCCCTTAAAATGTCCTTTGAACGGCCGAAAAAACTTGAAGAGAGAGACTTTATTCTTAATCCAGTCAAGGACTTCATCCGCGCGGTCATAGGTACTGAGACTCGCAATTTTCTCCCAGACTTCGCTGTGAAGGTGAAGCTGACCAGCAATGAAAACATCAGGGTTGCGGAAACGGAGGGTCGTAATGTCAGGGACAATCTTCCCGGAACAGATACTTTTAACAAAGCCAAAATCGAAACAAGGGGCTGTCATTTCCACCTCAGACTCTAGTGGCCACATATCCATGGTTACCCACTCATTGACTCTAGACTAGAAGACAGCAACACAGGGAGTGGGATCAAATGTACTGTGCCCGGCACGAGGCGTGAGCGGTTTTGCTTGATTCTACAGGGCAAAACAGAAAAATGCTGGAATAAAAACCCAAGTAGAAAGAAAAGGCGAAAATGTAAAGTAAAAAACAAAATAGTGGCCACCAGAGGAGGAGGAAAGACAGCTCGACCCAGATAAACCGGGAGGAGAGTTGTACCCCTGTTTCAAGCGACAATCCAACTCAACTGGTAACAAAAGGAAAGGGAAACGAAAAAAGCCGCAAACAAGAAAAACGAAAGAAGGGAGAACAAACGCTAACAAAAACTAAACAACAACAAAAAACACTTTATTATAACTCGATTCAGCATGAGTTGACAACATTTAATGGAAATTATGGCTTATTTTGCTAAAACAAAAAAGGAAACCAGGTAAGAAAAGGATAAGCACACAAATCTGCCCACAAAATAATAAAACACTCTGCCTACTAGGTAAATAACATCTCCCGAAAGCACTAAACGAGGGAGCTGGCACAAAGCCGTCAAAACTGTTGACATATTTCCAAAACACTAACACAAGCGGAAACGATATCCGAAAATTGGCGGCCTCGCGCGCCAAAAGAAATTACAAACGAAAGCTAGAAAGAGAAACCGAACAAAAAATAAGTGAAAACGTGATTTGCATAAGGTGAGAAAAAATTCACAAACAAACTGCCGTGTTTGCTGTACGGGAAATGAATAAATAAATAACAACGTGCAAAGCACGTTATGGCCCGTTGGCCCTATTAAGAGGGAAAATAAAACTTGATAAACTGCACAAACAACCAGCAGCTTTCCCAGCGTGTGGCAAAATGAGATGTTTTAAAAAAGCAAACGAGCAAACCATGTTTTACTGAGAGCAAAAAACCTTTAGCCACACTTGTAGAATATAACATACACTACCGCGTTAGAGGCGTTTTACAAAAACACCAAAAAAACATATTTGAACAACATAAGTTCAAGATTTTCACTCGCGCTCGAGCGGCAAAAATTGTCCGATCAGTCGTGCCTAACCGGTAAACTGCATTCAATTGCATTCAAGTGACATGTCGAAATTCCGACCAGCATTTGTTTGCAACAGGATTTTCATTCACTCGTAAAGCTCTCAGTCGCTCTCGAGAGCATCACTCGCACTCGAGTGGCATCACTCACAAAACACCGGAGTGGTTAAATAACGCTCGACTAGCAAACTGCATTTTCATGGTCGAGTAACAAGCTTTTCTTCAGTCGCTCTCGACTGGCATCACTCGCACTCGAGTGGCATCACTCACAAAACACCGGAGTGGTTAAATAACGCTCGACTAGCAAACTGCATTTCACATGGTCGAGTAACAAGCTTTCCTTCAGTCGCTCTCGACTGGCATCGCTCGCACTCGAGCGGCATCACTCGCATTAAATAACACGCCGCACTCGAGTGGCATACATCTCAAAAACAGACGTAAGAGCAAAAATAAGCTAAAACCAGTAAATGAAACGGGAAGAAAGGAAAACGGTTGTTCTACCTCAAGTGGAGGGTCAGGGACTGCATGAGGTCCAGCAACTTCAGCAATTTCAGCAACTTCTGGTTCGGCCACGTGTGCAGGACCCGGAGCAGGAACGGCAACCGCCGGTTGAGGACCTTGAGGAACAGGCAATTCTGCTTGGGCGTTTGCTAAAATATCTTGAGCTCTAACTTGCAAAGGCCGTTGGATTTGCGGCGGTTGGGCCATGACGCGGTGCTAACAGAGTAATGACTTCGTTCCTACTTCAAGTGATGTCGTAGGAGAAATGTGCACAATAGAAGAAAACATGATAATATATACAGCGTAGAGAATTGTGGGATATATATTGTTATGTTAATATTCATTTATTATTTCCGGTACTTGAAATAGTGCAAAGAATGGAACACCGCGGCAAAACGTCTGCGCACGCGCTCACTTCGGCCATTTCCAGTTTCGAGTTTTTATGTTGTTCATTTTCATTCGGTGTGCTTTCGAACTGTCTGGGAACTGAATTCGTAGGGATGGCGCTCAAGTCCAGCAAGAGAAGAAAAATTCACCCTCGTGTGTTCCCGTTCTCCAAAAAAAAAAAAACTTAAAACTGGTCATTTCACGTTGTTGTTTTGCAGAGGACGGAAAAGAAATGTACCAGAACGTGTAACGCACGTGCAGGGTCATTGTTTTGCTCATTAAAGCCTATTGTTTTATCGACTTTCTCGTTGCCGTCGCCGTGGTGGTTGCTTAAACTTCCTAATGTCACTACAATGGCGACATGCGAACGTAAACTATCGACTTTCATGATGTTTATTGCTGTGGGTGCAAGCCCGAAACTACGAGGTGCAAAGGTGTAGAAAGAGGTAAAACTATATTGAAGCTGCTCTGGATTTTTTAACTTTAAGTTTGATGTCTGGAGCTTAAGTTTTTCAAAATTCGCGGCCGGAACCCGAGTTTGTTATTCTTGCCAATAGTTTTCAATAGGGGAGCATTGACTCAAGACGTAAAAATACAGCGCGTGCGCAGTGCATTTTGCCGCGGCGTCCAAAGAATGCGCTTTATGATTATTTTATTTCATTCTCGTACCTCGAGTCTTCGTCCCTTCTGCGCAGGCTTGAAGAATCAATATTCATTATTTTTTGTAGAACGTGCCACAAACCAACGGGCTGTGGACGCGTGAAGATGGCTCGAAATTTTGAAGAATGGTTTTTGCTTTTGAGAGGAGTTGAAGACGTCCTGAAGTCCTGAAACAACAGGCAAACTCCTAAGCAAATTTGATCAAAGGTAAGTGTTAGCTACATGCAATAATATCCCCATGAAAAATTCTTTGAAGGGTTAAAATGTCGTTCGATTACGTTCGCACGTGGTTTATAAGCGTTGCTTCAATTTTAAAAGTTCAACTTCAAACTTTGTCTTCTTAGTGAGTTCAACATTACTACATTGTTTGTGAGTTTTTCTGTGGTGTGTTTGAAAATGAACACTTGAACTGATCATTTCTATTTGGCTTATTTTTTGTTTTTAGGAACTGAAATTTCAGACCTGTAGAGGTTGGAACGAAGTGGAAGAATCTGAGACGAAAAGTACAACTTCAACAAAAGGTGAATATGAGCTGCATTGCTAATATTTTAATTTAAGTTCCTTCACAGAATAGAGTATAAACCTTTGCTCGGTGTACTTGCTTGAGTGCCGCTTAAAGTTGAAATTCAAATTCAAGCGAGTGTACCTGTCCTCTCGGCATTTAATTTGTACCACAAGAGTGAAGTGGCCTTGGCTTGAAGAAAATTCTCGGGTGTTAATATTACTCAAGGAGATTTTGAAGTCTAACGTCAGAATGTTGCACCGTTAAAAGTTGTTAGAAAGTTAATGAGTCCCTGCGGTTTGTACTGTAAGGAATTCACGCCAAAAACCTAGAGGGGGAAGCAGATTTTGATGATGCTCGCAACTATGATTAAAATCCCTTGGTTGCACTACATGGGGGGGGGGGGGGGGGGAATATTGGACTTTACCCCCGATGCTGGGGGTATAGCTGATATAGCGCCACTACACACCCTTTCAAGCAACGTGTTGACAATAAAATCAACAAAATTATTACAAGATTTGTTATTATCAAATTCAATGCGGGGGGGAATAACAGAGTCATAAGCGCGTCCCTTAAAATGTCCTTTGAACGGCCGAAAAAACTTGAAGAGAGAGACTTTATTCTTAATCCAGTCAAGGACTTCATCCGCGCGGTCATAGGTACTGAGACTCGCAATTTTCTCCCAGACTTCGCTGTGAAGGTGAAGCTGACCAGCAATGAAAACATCAGGGTTGCGGAAACGGAGGGTCGTAATGTCAGGGACAATCTTCCCGGAACAGATACTTTTAACAAAGCCAAAATCGAAACAAGGGGCTGTCATTTCCACCTCAGACTCTAGTGGCCACATATCCATGGTTACCCACTCATTGACTCTAGACTAGAAGACAGCAACACAGGGAGTGGGATCAAATGTACTGTGCCCGGCACGAGGCGTGAGCGGTTTTGCTTGATTCTACAGGGCAAAACAGAAAAATGCTGGAATAAAAACCCAAGTAGAAAGAAAAGGCGAAAATGTAAAGTAAAAAACAAAATAGTGGCCACCAGAGGAGGAGGAAAGACAGCTCGACCCAGATAAACCGGGAGGAGAGTTGTACCCCTGTTTCAAGCGACAATCCAACTCAACTGGTAACAAAAGGAAAGGGAAACGAAAAAAGCCGCAAACAAGAAAAACGAAAGAAGGGAGAACAAACGCTAACAAAAACTAAACAACAACAAAAAACACTTTATTATAACTCGATTCAGCATGAGTTGACAACATTTAATGGAAATTATGGCTTATTTTGCTAAAACAAAAAAGGAAACCAGGTAAGAAAAGGATAAGCACACAAATCTGCCCACAAAATAATAAAACACTCTGCCTACTAGGTAAATAACATCTCCCGAAAGCACTAAACGAGGGAGCTGGCACAAAGCCGTCAAAACTGTTGACATATTTCCAAAACACTAACACAAGCGGAAACGATATCCGAAAATTGGCGGCCTCGCGCGCCAAAAGAAATTACAAACGAAAGCTAGAAAGAGAAACCGAACAAAAAATAAGTGAAAACGTGATTTGCATAAGGTGAGAAAAAATTCACAAACAAACTGCCGTGTTTGCTGTACGGGAAATGAATAAATAAATAACAACGTGCAAAGCACGTTATGGCCCGTTGGCCCTATTAAGAGGGAAAATAAAACTTGATAAACTGCACAAACAACCAGCAGCTTTCCCAGCGTGTGGCAAAATGAGATGTTTTAAAAAAGCAAACGAGCAAACCATGTTTTACTGAGAGCAAAAAACCTTTAGCCACACTTGTAGAATATAACATACACTACCGCGTTAGAGGCGTTTTACAAAAACACCAAAAAAACATATTTGAACAACATAAGTTCAAGATTTTCACTCGCGCTCGAGCGGCAAAAATTGTCCGATCAGTCGTGCCTAACCGGTAAACTGCATTCAATTGCATTCAAGTGACATGTCGAAATTCCGACCAGCATTTGTTTGCAACAGGATTTTCATTCACTCGTAAAGCTCTCAGTCGCTCTCGAGAGCATCACTCGCACTCGAGTGGCATCACTCACAAAACACCGGAGTGGTTAAATAACGCTCGACTAGCAAACTGCATTTTCATGGTCGAGTAACAAGCTTTTCTTCAGTCGCTCTCGACTGGCATCACTCGCACTCGAGTGGCATCACTCACAAAACACCGGAGTGGTTAAATAACGCTCGACTAGCAAACTGCATTTCACATGGTCGAGTAACAAGCTTTCCTTCAGTCGCTCTCGACTGGCATCGCTCGCACTCGAGCGGCATCACTCGCATTAAATAACACGCCGCACTCGAGTGGCATACATCTCAAAAACAGACGTAAGAGCAAAAATAAGCTAAAACCAGTAAATGAAACGGGAAGAAAGGAAAACGGTTGTTCTACCTCAAGTGGAGGGTCAGGGACTGCATGAGGTCCAGCAACTTCAGCAATTTCAGCAACTTCTGGTTCGGCCACGTGTGCAGGACCCGGAGCAGGAACGGCAACCGCCGGTTGAGGACCTTGAGGAACAGGCAATTCTGCTTGGGCGTTTGCTAAAATATCTTGAGCTCTAACTTGCAAAGGCCGTTGGATTTGCGGCGGTTGGGCCATGACGCGGTGCTAACAGAGTAATGACTTCGTTCCTACTTCAAGTGATGTCGTAGGAGAAATGTGCACAATAGAAGAAAACATGATAATATATACAGCGTAGAGAATTGTGGGATATATATTGTTATGTTAATATTCATTTATTATTTCCGGTACTTGAAATAGTGCAAAGAATGGAACACCGCGGCAAAACGTCTGCGCACGCGCTCACTTCGGCCATTTCCAGTTTCGAGTTTTTATGTTGTTCATTTTCATTCGGTGTGCTTTCGAACTGTCTGGGAACTGAATTCGTAGGGATGGCGCTCAAGTCCAGCAAGAGAAGAAAAATTCACCCTCGTGTGTTCCCGTTCTCCAAAAAAAAAAAAACTTAAAACTGGTCATTTCACGTTGTTGTTTTGCAGAGGACGGAAAAGAAATGTACCAGAACGTGTAACGCACGTGCAGGGTCATTGTTTTGCTCATTAAAGCCTATTGTTTTATCGACTTTCTCGTTGCCGTCGCCGTGGTGGTTGCTTAAACTTCCTAATGTCACTACAATGGCGACATGCGAACGTAAACTATCGACTTTCATGATGTTTATTGCTGTGGGTGCAAGCCCGAAACTACGAGGTGCAAAGGTGTAGAAAGAGGTAAAACTATATTGAAGCTGCTCTGGATTTTTTAACTTTAAGTTTGATGTCTGGAGCTTAAGTTTTTCAAAATTCGCGGCCGGAACCCGAGTTTGTTATTCTTGCCAATAGTTTTCAATAGGGGAGCATTGACTCAAGACGTAAAAATACAGCGCGTGCGCAGTGCATTTTGCCGCGGCGTCCAAAGAATGCGCTTTATGATTATTTTATTTCATTCTCGTACCTCGAGTCTTCGTCCCTTCTGCGCAGGCTTGAAGAATCAATATTCATTATTTTTTGTAGAACGTGCCACAAACCAACGGGCTGTGGACGCGTGAAGATGGCTCGAAATTTTGAAGAATGGTTTTTGCTTTTGAGAGGAGTTGAAGACGTCCTGAAGTCCTGAAACAACAGGCAAACTCCTAAGCAAATTTGATCAAAGGTAAGTGTTAGCTACATGCAATAATATCCCCATGAAAAATTCTTTGAAGGGTTAAAATGTCGTTCGATTACGTTCGCACGTGGTTTATAAGCGTTGCTTCAATTTTAAAAGTTCAACTTCAAACTTTGTCTTCTTAGTGAGTTCAACATTACTACATTGTTTGTGAGTTTTTCTGTGGTGTGTTTGAAAATGAACACTTGAACTGATCATTTCTATTTGGCTTATTTTTTGTTTTTAGGAACTGAAATTTCAGACCTGTAGAGGTTGGAACGAAGTGGAAGAATCTGAGACGAAAAGTACAACTTCAACAAAAGGTGAATATGAGCTGCATTGCTAATATTTTAATTTAAGTTCCTTCACAGAATAGAGTATAAACCTTTGCTCGGTGTACTTGCTTGAGTGCCGCTTAAAGTTGAAATTCAAATTCAAGCGAGTGTACCTGTCCTCTCGGCATTTAATTTGTACCACAAGAGTGAAGTGGCCTTGGCTTGAAGAAAATTCTCGGGTGTTAATATTACTCAAGGAGATTTTGAAGTCTAACGTCAGAATGTTGCACCGTTAAAAGTTGTTAGAAAGTTAATGAGTCCCTGCGGTTTGTACTGTAAGGAATTCACGCCAAAAACCTAGAGGGGGAAGCAGATTTTGATGATGCTCGCAACTATGATTAAAATCCCTTGGTTGCACTACATGGGGGGGGGGGGGGGGGGAATATTGGACTTTACCCCCGATGCTGGGTGGAGACAGGAAAACAATGAGAAAAATTGATTGTTGTGGCAAACCTTGGGTGGCAGGAAAGGCAGAGCCTATCTCCCCTAGAGTAGCGGCGTCTCTAGGGCAACCCATGTTAGGGTGTAACATAGGATGGACCAGAAGAGGGGTGCCCTTCTGGGAGGACAATAGGTCAGACGGTACGATGGTACCATCCTGGAAGAGATCCGGACCTATTTCCCAGGGTGGCTGGCTATAGCACTTACTGTGGGAAAAGTGCAGCCTAGGGTGCACTTCCCTGCCACCAAAAACTTCATTAACTAACCAACAAGGTTAACTGACAACAGTAATAAATGAAACAGCTCCAAGTATATAACATAATCTTAAATAAGGGCTCCTTGCTTACTTGTGAATGATAGTTCCAAATTTACAATTGAGAAGATGAGGAATGACAAAGCTACCAATACAGGGAGGGAGGGAGGGAAAGCAAAGAACAACCTAGCTTGAAGAGTAGCTTACAACTGAGACGGTGTCACAAGACAAGGGGATTTTACTAACTGGTGATTGCATGCCGAGATCACATGGAAGCGTGAGGGGAAAAATACTGGGAGCTTTGTCATACAGGTTTAGAGGGTAACAGAATAACTACTTCCGGTTAGACATTGCCCCCAGACTATTGCCCAATAACTGAAACCTTGAGATAACAAAGCCCGTGACAAATGAGTTATGGGTCTGACATAAACCACAGAGAACATTAACAACAGTTTAATAATAATAATAACAATCTTTTATTAGGAAGCTCCATCACTAAAAAGTGGTTTACATAGAGGTCCTAACACTAGATATATATTATATAATGATACAATTAAAATCTATAAATTAGAGCTAAAACCGAAAACTTCGAATTAAATAAACTTCGAATTAAATAAGAATTTCCCTTTATGTATTTTTTTAAAATGCAGCATTTGAACTAATTAGTTGTATTATTCGTGTCTATCTTCAGGAAAACCAAGAAATTCGTGGAGTCTAAAGGAGAGCAACACGGAAAAGACGAATCAGGAGAGAACTTGGCAAAGATAAGACTGAATTTAATTGTGCAACATAGCTTCATTAAAAATAGTGGCTGAACCAATTTTTAAATGTGTTTTAGATTCAAAAATATTCATTTTCAAGAAATGCGCATTTATCGTGGTGCTGGGAGATATTGCAGAATTGTGCATCGATCAGTAGCCTTCAAATATCTGAAACTATTTGGTAAAATGCCTGATTCAGGGCGAGAACTGGGTGGGAGATAATGAAGTCTACTCATCTGGTAGAAATGTGCAATTATCTCGCTGCTTATTGTCTGAAACTGTATCTAAATGGACAGGGCTTGGGTTGGGGCTAAAAGTAAAATAGTTTGTGATAAGTTTCAATCTCAGCCACCATTCGAACGTTGAGCGATCGATCGATAACATACTGATTCAGTTTATTGCTCGTTTTGAATTCCAGCGTTTCATTTTCATGTAAAAATGTCGCAACAAATTTGTTCTTGCTGTCTTGATGTTAATTGGTCGTTTATTAAATCAGTGTTTGGCCTAAAAAGGAGAGGGCGGGGCCCTTTAAAAACGTTTGTACTATTGATCGCTCAACGTGTAAATAAGTAAAAAGATTACAGTTATCAATTAAGTCGATGTGGTGAAAAGTAGGAAATTTTAAGTTGGCACTTACAGTTTATCACAACAAATTAATCGCGGATTGCGACTTTGGAAAGTCACAACATTTCAGGGCTGAAATTCAATTTCACAAGGACGAACAGCCGCTGATTTCTGTTTGAAATGAGCCGGAAAGTCCACAAAAAAATGTAGAATGCTTTTCGTATCCGTATCTTTTATACATAACAAAATGAAATTCAGATAGACGAATAGCAAAAATAAAGATGAGAAATGAACAACTTATAAGCTGATTTGAAATTAAATCTCGACCACTAAAGTGTACCACATTTTTTCATTATTAATTTTTAGTTAGGATCACATCTTAAAAGAAGCCATGTATGCCAGATATTTTTCCAGATCATCAACTGGAATATTGACTTTTATGCAAACCAAATTGCATTTGCCACACAGCATTAAATGAAACTGTTACTCAATAACTATCATTTAGGACTTCGTTTGATTCATGGAGGCCAAAGTTATAATTACCTTTATCAGCATCACAAGTAGCTTTCATTCGAATGCGGTCACATCTTAATATTTCATCCTCAGATTTAAAAGTTGGAACCGCTCTATACAGTGATAAACAGCACCAAGAAACCCAAAAGCTTTTTTTCTGGAATTTCATCCACTGGCTTGAAAGTTAGAACCACTTCAGTTTACAGTACAATTAACTGCGTCACCGGCAAAAAATTAAAGTATTGCTCAATAGCTTTTATTTAAAAGGACACACATAGTTCATCCACAGCCTCACTGAAGTTAGAACCACTTTGAACTGCAAAATAAACGGTATTACGGGAAATTACTGCAATATCTTTCATTCGAGTGAGGCTCTTGAATGGTAGATGTCCGAGGGTCATCCACAGTCTCAAAAGTTGAAACCATCCTAATTAATATAAATGACAAAAGTTTTGTCTGAAAATGGAGTTGAAAGGATCAACCAAAGACTGGCTTCGAGCAAGGTATTTTCACTGAATTGTTTGTTTACGGATATGATATACTGTCAGCGCCTTCTTGGAAATGTCCACACAATCGCCACATCAATCAACTGATTAATTTCCAGTAGACAAGAGAGCAAAGGCATTATTCAAGGTCGGATCTAAGTTATTAAATTTCTTGAAAACTATTGCAAATCATAAATTTGTTTAAGTAATAGGTTCTTCGGTTTCACATTTTGGAATAATTGCATAGAACGGATATTAATAAGGAAACGAAGTTCGAGGAAAAAGTGCGTATGTTCTCTTGTCCTCTTGGTAGTTAAGTTTATAAAATCCTGTTGTCTGGTTCAGAGGGACGTCGGTACTAAAGGCGATCAATATTGACCAGTTATACAGACCACAGAACAAATTAAGCAGCTCTTATTTTTGCCAAAACGAACGATTCTTCGGCCTCTTTCAGCGTTTTGCAGAACAATTGACATTGGCTACGGTAGTTCTTCGATTTCAAATTCAGCAAAGTTCGAGATTTTTAAGCCCTAGCAGGCAGTAAATCACATTTTGTTTGTCACACAATTGTACTTGCCTTGGTTGCCTTTTTAAATTTTATTATCAAAACGAACAAGAAAAAAGGCACTTAAATATCCAAAAAACGTAAAGATATTGAGACAAAGTAGCATCTTTTTTTACGCAATTGTCTTGCTTATAGTAGCGATTTAAACTGTCAGAAATTAGTTGCCACTGTATTGTTGTTCGCAACAACGTTGAGATTTTCAAACAAACCAAGTGGTATTTGTTGTACAATCATCCTGTTTGTAGTTACCATTTTAAATTGTTAATTGTTAGAAAAAATTCCCACGAAATCAGATTGATTTTGAAACAAAACAACTATTTAGTCTGCATCAGTTTTGCTCCAAAACGGCAATGATATGCAATGTTGTCCTGTAGACCGGGTGTGAAATTTGCAACCTGATTTTGAGAGATCAAAACATCGGTTAAAACAGCACCTTGCGGGTGAATTTTTTTTTATATCAAGTGTCTGCAAAAGCCAATTTGAACGCGAAAACCCAGGCAAAAAATGACGTATAAGTTTGGAAAGGACAGTTTTCTTCATGTCTACGTCAGAAGACGTAGACATGAAGAAAACTGTTTGTGATGACGACCATTTAACTTCAAGCGATGAAGAACTTAAGAACTGATATAACAGTTGACGATATCACAGTTCGTTTACCTGTCCACGAAACGTTCTCGGTGTCCATCAAATACAAAATCCAAAAGAAGAAAACGATTTTTCGAATTCATTTAATTTGCATCCTTCAAGCGTTTAATGTGGTCTGTATAACTTAGGAATAGAAATAGAAGTTTTCAATCGGTAGAAAGACGCGTGTTTTGGAGCAAGGCTTGAAAAAATTGGTTTCGTCCGAGGACCAGACATTGGGTTTTACTACTTCTTACGTGTAATTATAATTAATACGTTGGAGGAAAAGGCTTTTCCTGCTGGCAGTCGATGTAGCACAGGATAAAATGTCATAGATTAAATTTTCAAAGCTAAACTTGCTAGTACGTTTAGCACCAGAAAGAACATGGAGCCAATTATCTGCTATTGCCTACTAAATTTCACGAACTGCTCCAAACTTAAAATATATACTCGTTATTTTTGGTTAGAAACAAAATTCTTAGGTCTGACAAGCCTTTTTTTCCTGTGCTACAAAAATTTGACCGTCAGTAAAAGCCTTGTTATTATAAGCAACGTTGCAAGGTATGAACAATCTGAAAATGAAAAAAACAATTGAGAATATAATCAATAATACCTAAATTAGAGATGTTTATGTCAAATTTTGTTTATACAAAACTTAACAGGGTACCCTACTTTTGACCATAAAATTTTTGACAAAGTTTTTATAGCTTGCCATGTTGCTTTTAATATCCTCCATGTGTAACAACATTTCGTGCAAGAATCAGTTAATCTGTTCGTTTCTGTTGCATGAAATGGTGTATGTTCTTTTGGCGAGTTTAAATTTGTTGAGGACACTAAAATTTTTTTGCGATCAAAAAATTTTTCAGAGTGTCCCGTTAAATTTTTTGCCGAAAAAGTTGCCAGGGGAAACTCTGTGCACATTTTTTCGAATTTTCCCGCCAAAAGACTTAGTATATATAGGAAGAAAAATTGTCACACCTTTTAATTAGTTAAATGATTTTTACTTAACTAATTAAGTTATTGAAAAAGCATTGTAAAGATAAATAAAATATTTAGAGAGAATAAAGAAGACAATGAATCTGAAACAACTGTTTGAACTTTTTATTGTTGTTGACTTCTAATTATTTATTAATTAGTTAAAGTACAAGCTATTGAATATGTCAACATTTAAGCTCCCGCTCACATATTGAATGAGGAATCGTGGGTGAACATTAACTACAGGAATAGAATTTGTAAAACAACCACATGAAATCCGAAAACAGAATAATGAGCAAAAACGCCACTTGGAAAATTTTATTCTGAACCACACGATCTTTCCTAAAGACTCAAACACTGACAAAAGAAAGTTACGACTCAATGCTTTTATCGAGACATCATCTATTTGAATTTGAATTTCAAATTTGGTTTTACTTCGTTGTAAGAACCTGGCAAGATTTTCTTTGTTTTGTGACCCATTGTTTTGTTGTATGCCATTGTTTAAAATGTTTTGTTTCCCTTATTTACATCATTCGTGAGTTTTTACAGTTTCTTGCCGAGCTAAATTTGTACCAATCACCTCCCATTTTTACTCATAAACCGGTCTCTCAACCTAAAACCTCATAAAAACTGAAAAAGCCAACATGTAGACCGAAAACGAACTTCCAATTTGTCACTAAAACTGACAAATGGATTTCACTTTTAATCGTTTGTTACTGTAGACTGACTAAAATAGTAAAAAAGAAAAGAGATCCTCAAATTCGGCGATCCGCGTGAAAACTGTCAGATTTTCACTGTGAAATCGTGGCACAATCGTAAATCTTAAAACTGTCTAAGCAGTCTAAAGTTAAACAGAAAGCTACGAAATCCTGCGTGCTGCGAAGCATAAATCGCCTCTTGATGAAAACCGGCTCACAAGCAGCCCAAATAAAGCTGAAAATCGCCAAAGAACCTAGAATTTGGGAAATCGTGTTTGAATCTACACTCCGGTTTTTGAATTCTCACAAGCAATTCAAAAGTTTAATGTAAAAATGTGGCAAATGATCACATCACGGATAACGCGTCTTGAAAAAATTGACAAGTTTTTTCAAGTTTGTCATTCGTAATCTCGGCCGTCTTAATCTCCCTCGGTCGTAACCATCCTTGTTTAGTTTTGGTTTATTAGTACTTCTTTGGGGATTTTCTACCTTAGGAAACTATTATTTTAAGGTTTCCTTCAATCAGGAAATAATTTTGTCAGATCAGAAAAATGAATGAAAATGCCGCGACAATGTTCCTTTAAAATGTAACTGAAAGCTGATTGAAACAGCCAACATTTTCAGAAAAATGGCCTGAAGTTTGTTTCCGAAATCAGTTTGAGCCTCAACTGAACCCTTGCTAAAAAACTGGCAAGGGAAAAAAAGTAAAAGTGAAAGCCACCACAATAACCAGTGAACTGTCACGGAGGAAATTATGTCTGAAAGTTTTTAAGGTTTAAGAACCCTCTCTGAAAATCTGACTGAACCCCCAAAAAATGTTATTATATGATAACAGCGCAGAATACTCAAAAAGTGTTGCTGAGAATTAAATTGCAAATTGAAATTCTTACTTAACCTGACATTCAAATTCAACCTGAACATCGTGTCATGCGTTTCTTTCAGTTACCTGAAGTTATTAAGCCTCAAATAACTTGCCGCAAACTTACACCGCTGGAAATGGCTTCGTGAAAGGCCTAATGTTGATTAGCACTCAAGTTTCCAATTATTTCCACACCGGATGACTTAAGGGCTTAATTAACTGAAGTATATATATCACTTAAAACTCGCTTCTCACAATTTCGCCGCTGGGACTTCAGAAGGTAATCTTACTTCTTTTACAATCCTTCTATTTATGTGCGTCGTGTAGTGAAACTCGCCATAAGGTTTTCCGATGTAGCGGAAGTTCCGTGGAAGTGGAACTTGCTAATTTCAAGAACAATAAATTTCTACAAGTTAAAATCATTTAACGACTTATAACGAATAAATCGGTTGTTTATATGACGCTTTCGTTTTTTTAGTAAACTGTATGTCCGTATTAAACAATCGTGGAGTTGTGAAACAGTTTCTGTTCTACAAAGGATTCAAGTCAAAGGTGGTGGGGGGTGGGGCAAGAGGGGGTACTCCCTTATAAAAAGCTACGTAATATGCGATGCTAAAGGGTATGGTTTTTTAGCCGTTTTGTTCCGAAATAGGGTATAGATTTAGACCATTTTTGGTCTAAAATAGAGTCATGTTTGTGTACTGTGGTGTGAAATTGGGTATGGTTCATACACGAAGCTGCTTTTTTGTTATTATTGTTTATCTCTTGATAAGTGCGGTTTGCTCAACATCGAGAATTTGAAGTCCTTCTAGAATGTTTACCGAAACCAAAGCAGTTCTAGATAAAAACGTCTATGCTTCACACCGGCAGGTACAGATTACTTATTGTCATATTCTGCGAATAGCATAGGAAAAATTCACAGCGTAATAACACATTCTGCGAAAAGCGTGGTAAAAATTCAGAGCATAATCAACTATTGCGGTGTTGTGTCTAGAGATTAATTATTTTTCTTTCCATGCAATATCGAAAATTCGGTTCAACTATTTACAGCTACTTGATGGAACCAATAAAAGGGCGAGTGACTTTAAGTTAAAAACAAAGCCATCATAAACGTGTCCACATCTTAATTGAGCCCAACTCCCAAAGGGCGAAAGATTGAAGTGAACTTCCACGAACTTCCGCTAAATCGGAAAACTTTAATAGGTCTAAATTTGCACCCACAACAAGCAAATAGGATCTTTATACATTTTCACTAAGAAATAATTTCTTAAAACTCGCAATCGGTCAAAATTTCACAGAACTGACAACAAACCGGTAATATTTAAAAAATAAGATTGACGTCTTAACTGGAAACCTGCAATTAACCTTAATTTCACTGACAACCCAGAAATAGGCTTCATAATATTTTTCTTTTCAAAAAGTCAGTTATGTCTTGACTTTGCTACCTTTCTGAAAATTTGCAACTGGCCAAAATTTCACAAAACTGAAAAAGAACAGGCCTACTTTTTTTTTTTGAAAAAATGGGTTCTTCACTTGTTTGGAAGCACGGAATCATCCTAAATTTCGAATGACAACAAACGGATAGGTTAAATAATATTTTTGTAAAACATCAGTAATGTCTTGACTTAATTATCTTCAGAAACTCGCAATTAGTCCAATTTTAACTGATAACAAACAAATAGGCAATAGAGAAAAAACAGTGTTGTCTTGACTCTAATACTTTACTGAAGACTCGCAATTAGCCAAATTTTCAATTTACGGCAACAAACAAAAAGGCTAATATTAAAAAATAAATAAGTAAATCCGTTTTGTCTTAACTCTAGTATCTATTACTGAAAACCTCTCTTTCCCAATACATATGTTCTGAAAACTCACAATCATGCAGGTACAATTTCAACTGACAACAGACTAATAGCTTACCATTTTGATTTACAAATTTATGTCCTTGCCTCAGTATGTTAATAAAAACTCGTAACTGGTCAGATTTGAACACACAAGACATTTTTAATTACCCAAAAATGCTGTCGTGACTTCGGTATTTTACTGTTAACTTGCCGCTTGGCCAATAATGAATTTTAACTCACAATATCGAAAATTAATAGAACAATTTTTTGAAAGGTAGCTTAGTAGTCTCCTCGATTGGCAGCAACGCAAAATACTTCGACAATTAAATTTAGTTTGTCATCATCATCATCATCATCAGCTCACAGCTAGCCGGTTTTTCAACTCATAATCGTTAGACAAACAGCCTAATATTTTTGTTGTTCTAATGTTCTGATCTTTTAATGTTCTACAGTTGGTATCTTACTGAAAACTTGCAAAAATATCAGGGCTTGCACAGTCAAATTACTCACACTGCCTAATATTTTTACTGACTATTGCAAATGTCATGTTTTATCAATGGGCCATACACGTCACACGCGCAAAGATTTCTGGTAGTTGCAGTAAAGTAGTTGCTGGAAACTAAAAGCCAAGCCACATTTCTACTGACAAGGCATTGTTCGCTTCGTTGTCGTCACAGAAAGTCTGCCTCGCAATTTGAGGCAATTTGTAACAACTTCCCAAATAGCTAAATAGTTAACGTGGAAAATTGTGTCTTGACCTCCGTATCGTTTCAAAAAACGCAATCAAATAAATAGCTTGATTGACTTGATTTGTTACCACCGGCAAATTGTGTCGTAGCCTCGATATCCATGATGAATAACCACAAACCGTTTCTTTAATGCTGTTTCCTTGCGAAAGCCTACAGTGCCAGAATTTGATTTAACAACAGAAAATAATGGAATTAAATGTAAAGAGGATCCTCGCAGTTATTAACGCAACTTATGCAGTTGCGAAAAGAAAGCCTGAAAAAATCAGGCTTGCCAGGATTCGAACCCTGACCTCTGCGATACCGGTGCAGCGCTCTAACCAATAGGCTTCTTTCGCTATATTAAAATTCAGCTTGGTAGCGAGGCCTAGAGGACACAAATAAAAGAAATTTTACAAGCATGTTTATTCACTTCTTTTGTTTGTGTCCTCTAGGCCTCGCTACCAAGCTGAATTTTAATATATCGAAAGAAGCCTATTGAGCTAACAAGCCAACAGGGAGCTGGTCATTAAATTGGTTCGTAATATACCCGGGAATGATATATGAAGATGTATGAATTTCATATATTCATAATTTCATCTTAATCTTTCCCGGGTGTATTACGAACCAATTTAATGACCAGCTCCCAGTTGGCTTGTTAGCTCAATTGGTTAGAGCGCTGCACCGGTATCGCAGAGGTCAGGGTTCGAATCTCGGCAAGCCTGATTTTTTCAGGCTTTCTTTCCGCAACTGCATAAGTTGCGTTAATAACTGCGAGGATCTTCTTTACATTTAATTCTTCATTCCGCAGTTCAAATATATGAATTTCATATATTCATAATTTCAGAAAATAATGGATTAATATTTTACTGACAAGTTATGAACTGAAAAAGACCAAAGTCTGATTTCACAACACAGACAAAATATTCATGTTCTGCTCCTGAAAATGGTTTTGAATCACGACGTTCGTTGTATCTGGCGTTGTACTGTACGTATTAAAAAATAAAACTTCTAGCTTAATTGAAAAATGATGGAAAATTACCATCAATGCCTGAAAATCGGCTGCCTGTAAAAATAAATTGCACCCTATATACTTTACGACTGTTTCGACTTCAAAACAGGAAATATTTCGCATGGTCTGTCTAGCGCGAGAGAATCCACGGTCTCATTGCTTCGCGTCTTGCGCATTCGCAGTTTTCTTCGATTTGTGCCTTTCTGAACGATTTTTCAGGAAAAGAACCGTTTAGCAGTTTACAAATGCTCGCGCTTTGGGTACAAATGACTGCAACAACAACTTTTCCTTTAAAAAGTGCAGCCGTCCTGCAGGCATTTATGGCAACATCCTTGCTGTTCTTCGTAAAGTAAATTATTTCAGTTCTCTACCTTTAGTTCTTGTGAACTTTTGATTTAATTCTTTCTTGCTTGAATTGATTCTGATATCTAAAGCTTCCTCATCATGCCCTGTGGAAGTAAAACAATCATCAATAAAATGGAGTCACAATAAAACATTAAATATATCATTTTCAGAGATAACATGTGATACAACATTTTGATATGAAAAAAGTAACAGCCCTCTTATGATTTTTCTTTCCCATTCAGGCAGTTGCAAACGACTTCCGTCATTTTGCACCATTCTCTTTCTCGATTATTACCCATGAAATGTCAAGAGTAGAAATAGATGCCATTAGTTCAATAACACACAAAGGGTAAGATTTTGTGCACATATACTCACAAAAAAGCACCAAACTTTGCAGCCCCACTTGAACAATTTTAGAGCGATTTGATGTGAGATGTCGCTGCTGACGAACTTGATGTTTCCATACCAACCACGTTTTGAACGGAAAGTTTCTTTTTTCAACATTTTGAATTTTCCTTTTCTTTGTATTTATCAAATTTTAGCCTTCTGGTACATTTCTGTTCATTTTGACACCCTTTCACTAGTTTTGATTACTTCTGAGCTAGTTTTGTTGCTTCCTGAAGGAAATTAATACAGCGGATCCAACTTGGGAATTACCCTAAAATCACGTGTGATGCAGCATGCTTTGTGTGATGCAGCATGCTTTGTGTGATGCAGCATGCTTTGTGTGATGCAGCATGCTTTGGTGATGGACTTTAAGGACGTTCGCGCGAAAAACTTCTACAATACAGATTTTTTTCATACTTTGGCTACAGTCAGATAATGAGTTACCTATGTCAGAAATGGAAAAAAATTGGGGGGTCACCGACATCGTTTTCGAAATAAAGCGCGTCAAAAACTACCCCAATTTTGACAAATCGGCCCTCGTAACTCGACATGGCCTCAGTGCTTGTTAGTTGAAAAATATTAAAAATGATTCGCTGTAGACCAACTATCTTAGTCAAATTTTACTTAAGTGGGTCTGTTAAGTAAATAATTTGAACCGGTGTCATCCTTTTAGTTAAATTCAACCTCGAAGATCGACTTTAACGAACACCGTGCAGCTTCAATAATAGTAGAATTCGATGATGCAAGGGCAGAAAAGTTGAAAAAAATCAAACTTCTACAATACAGATTTTCTTTAATTTTTCACAAAACGTAGATTATCGACAAAGAAAGTGATCTATCAAAAGAAAATATGGGGTCACCGAACATTTAAGAGAGTTAAACCCGTGCATAGATATTAAAGTGCCCACTAGCGCTATATATCTCCACATTTCTCCAACAGCGCGCTCGCTTAATGCATGACGTGGGATGACATCACGAAGTGAATTGCGTGCGCAGTAAGGATGCGCAGAAACAATTGGCGCGAACGTCCTTAAAAGAAACTTGCGCTTTTTATCTTCTGAGTTTCATTCTCACAGCTTTAATCTTGGGAGTTACGGAGGGGAAGGGATTCTTCCTTGACCTACCCCCGGTTTACTGTTCCCAAAATCCTGGTCCGAGTGTGAGTAGACACTACACCCACCAAATTAAACAAGGAAGTAAAATTATAACACTTAAGATATCCTCTTGAAAGAGACTCAATTCACCTTTTCAAATGTTGAACGTGAAGGTCTTTCTGGTTGTTTTTCCCTTCCTATCCCTGGCATTTTCCTAAAAAGAGATAGGAATGGTGTAAGGAATGATGCAAAGCTCTCGACCGTTGCCGTTTGAAAGCAGCTAAAATAAAAAAAAAGTAGAGCAAATCGAATTTATAGGAATCAACATCGTCAAGCCAATGAACTGGACTCAAAATTGACGTTAATTCCTGGACAGCTTATCCAGGCCCTTAAAAGCTACATTCTATTCCAGACCTAACTGGGACTGATTCACACTTGCTAGTGAATCGTAGGCCAAAAAAAAAGTGGAGGGGGGATAGTTTAATCTTAGAGCCTAATACCCTGTCAAACCTCAACTAGAGCAGTTTGTAATTGAGTGTCGAAAGAAATGGTGTGTTTGCTTTGGTTTTGCTTTTCTTTGCCGTATGATTGATTAAAAAAGGTCGCACAGATTTTTTTGTCAAATCAGACATAAAACCAAAACCAATCGTGGCTTGCTCCCACGCGTTTTCCCGAGCTGAATACTAATTACCGTGATTGTATTTTCTTCGATTTCTGATTTTATGTTTTGTTTCTGTTGCAAGAGCAGTTTTCAGTTAAGTGTCGAAAGTAATGTTGTGTTTGCTTTGGTTTTGCTTTACTTTGCTCTCTGATTGGATAAAAAGTTCGCACAACTTTCTCAACCAATCAAAACCTGCAAAATCATTCAAAACCTGGGAATCAATCAAAACCTGGGAATCATTCTTGGTTACAAACCTGCTCAACTTTTAAAACCAATCGTGACTTGCTCGCACGCGTTTTGCCGCGCTTGATGCTAATTACTTGTATTTACTTCGATTTCTGGTTGGTTCGTTTTGTGTTTTGTGCCTGTTGCTATTGGTTAAAGTTATTACTTTAGTTTTGGTCTTACCACACTCATTTGAAAACTGCTCCAAATAAGTTAGTAACTCACATTTGATTCTCGATATTCTGGAATCTGAAATCATTCTTGTCTATAGATAACATCGCATTGTCTATAAATAACATCACAAAACATTGTCACAGCTATCTAGTTTTACCACAGAGCAGTTTCCAATTGAGTGTCGAAGTTATTACGCTCAAAAAACACAACACGCAAACAACACAGTGCATTGGTAAGGCATTATCTTCGTGCTGATACACTGCTACATTTTGTAACAAATTTCAGCGATCACAAAAGCTCTGTTTACATCGGTTTGGTAGATCTACCCAGAATTTTGCACGCGGCACCATCTTTTTCCGTACTAGTCACGATTTCTTCTGTTTTTACCTCTGATTGGCGAGCTTCTTCAGCCAATCACAGAACACAGTAGAGAGAGGTCAAAGGAAACGCGTATTACTTTCGATCCACTGTCAACTGAATACCACATGCACTTCTCCCAAAAAATTATAACATACAGGTATCAGAATAAACCCTGATATAGGTCTATGAATCTCACCTCTTTAAATAATCTCATGTTAAGCCTTTCATGTCTGTGTTGCATTTCTCATTCCATTCTTGACATCAACCTGGCATGGAAAAAGACGAGTATAATGAAGAAAAGGAAGCTTGAGGGACTGGACGTAAAATTTCGAGTTAGGTAAGGAAGAAACTAAAACCTGCACCTAATTTTAAATCTTACTAAAACCATTTTCTTTAGGGGCAAAGTGCTTCAAAAATTCTGCAATTTCTAGGTGTTAGCTGCATGATTTGACGATGACGATGATGATGATAATGATGCTGACGATTTCTTTTCGTTTAATTCCAATTTACTCCTCACATAAAATATCAAGATGGATACAAGATACATTTGCATGGAGCCAGAAAAAGCAGAGCTAAGCAACTTTCTTGAAAGATGTTGACATCTTGTAACAGCTTTAAAAGTGAAAAAAAGGTTTAAAGGGCAACATTGTTCCAACTCCATCTACGCAACTTTCGTATTACTTCGCCGTCGTATCAAATTGAACCAACAAACAACTTCCAGTATTCCAGCGCTTTAAAGTTATTCGATCCTGGCTGGGATCGTGAAAGAAAGCAACTAAACATTTTGTATTATTATTAACTTAAAGTGCACCTTGCCCTAAAAGATTTTTTCCCTAAAATAACTCTTTGCACCTGTTGGAAAAGCATTTCGCCTTTGTTGATGAAATCCCCTTCAGTCTTGACTTTTTCTAGGCTGTAAAAGTTACGAAAAGTAGCCATCATCTGTTACACGACCGAGCTAGTGAGGGGCATGGGTCCATTCCTGATTTGACATCACAAACTGATTTGCATCTCCTCAAGTCTTTGTGAACATGCATGCAAAGCAGTTCGTGACGTCAAATCGGGAATAGACCCATGCCCCTTCTGACTCGGTCGTGGGACAAATGATGCTTACTTTTTCGTAAGTTTTGAAGCCCATAAAAAGGTCAAAAACTGCAAATAATGGCGGAATGTTTTTAAAACAGGTGCAAAGTTTTATATTAGCTTAAAAAATATTTTGGGGTTATTAGGTGCACTTTAATAAACTAAGTCACTTACGACGGTAACAACAACAACTACAACAACACTAACAGCAACGACAACACCAGAAGGGTGGAAATGGTTCACAGATTTTAAAGAAAGGGGGACGTGCAAATGCAGCGACAAATTCTGAAACTGAGCCCTCCTCCCTCCCCCCCCCCCCAAAAAAAATACGCATCGGTAAAAAACAGACCCCAACATAATTTACCGTGCCTCTATTCTTATCTTGCAGCCCATTTCAATGCTATGCATAGAGCTGGGTTATTTCAAGAATGATTCCCTAGCCGTGATTTGACCTTCACGATTCCCTCGTCTGTTTAATTATTGTCTCCATATTTTGCATAAATCTTCTGATTCATGGCGAAAACATTAGAACCTTGGGCCCAGTTGCATAAAGCAACTTAAGATTAAGTGTGAATTTTCTGCAACCATACTCTTTGCTCTGAACGGTTTTCTTGCACGTTATCACGGACAAATCGGCCGAAGACGGATTAGTGAGTATAGGAAACACAAAGAGAGCACAAGAAAATCTTTCTGAAGACAGGGAATGGTTACAAAAAAATCCCACTTAATCTTAAGTTGCTTTATGCAACCGGGTCCAGGTCCGCGCATTCGACATGGCATCTAATTTCTATACAAGGGTCGAAAAACTAGAAGCACGGCTGTTTAGCAACTCGACTGTTTGCTTTTAACCTGTGTGCAGCCAGCCAATGAGAAAGCTAGAAACTCATTAGCTGAGATTGAGAATTTATCAGATCTTATTAACCTTAAGTTTTACTTTAACAAACCAAAGAAATCCGTTGCACCCCTCCATAACTTGACTAAACTAGAGTACCACTCATACATATTAGCTAATCATTCTCTGCTACATATTGAACAAGAAATCAAGCTGCGATGTTTTATGTTTGTATACTGATACTTTAAAAAGCGAGATGTGAACTTTTCTTATAAGGGAATAATTACCCTAAGATGCTATTGAACGAGTCCCAGGTAAAACAAAATACATGTAGATGAACAGGTCTTGTTTTTCAGAGAATTGGGCGCGGATAATTTAACAAATTTGACAGGACACAAAGTAACTGTAAAAGATAATAATAGATTCTTCGTGTTAATCCAAAGGTAAATATATTTTCAAGTTCCAAGTCAAATTATTGAGGTCTGGTTTGTACGAAAATTGTGAGACCCTGGAAGAAATGGCAGTCTTTGAAAACTACTTTACCAATGGATGTAAAAACTGTTGTCGTCATTTGGACAAAAGTATTTCCCCCAGAAGTAAAAATCGAACGCTTAAAACGCTGTTGTTTTAATAACTGTCTTATTATGATTAATTATGATTAAAACGTAGATTTTAAAAACATTTTTGAAAACCCAAACGGTTGTTCTGAGTACTATATATACATAACTGATTCAGTACAAGGTCTTATAATATGGATTCAGTATCGTCCTGGAGCCCGTGAGCGGGGGAGGTGTGTGTGTGTGGGGGGGGGGGGGCTTAATCAGATATATTAATGAGGGGGAGGTGCAAATGAGAACTCTAATGGCCCAGAACGTTTTGACTGCGAGTAGTCTCTAATTTTGGCGATGGCGATTGTGGAACCGGCAAAATACACACGCGCGCGAAATTTCGAGGAGACGCGACGCGAGGGGAGCGCCGAAAAATTCGTTGCGTCGCGTCTCCTTGAAATTTCGAGCGCGCGCGTATGTATTTCGCCCGCGGAACAATCACTATCGTTAAAATTAAAGACTACTCGCAGTCTACAAATCTTTAAACTAAAAAGCCAAGAGATTCTCATACAATTATGCCTTAACCTTTCTTTCTTAAGTTTTTGTAAGTTTGTGACTGGTCCGCCTAAATTAGCAATTTCTACCTGTGGGCTAGTCCATTGAAATAAGAAGTTTTAAGCAAAGTTGAAGTTGAAACTGATTCAATTGTTTGATATCAAATTGAGAACCCTGAGGAATGCATGCTTTTTATAAACCGTACAAAAATCCTACCACATCTTGCAACCCGAAATAAGTCCACCAGAAAAGCTCTAACCCAAAAAGAGGGCCAATTCGCCAATTTCTAATCCCAGAAAGGCCCTTGCACCTCCCCGGGCCTGAGATGCAATAATAAAATTGTTGCCTTTTGACAAAGCGAGTGACAGAATAGAAGTAAATTGAATTTTACATAGCTTTACCCTATTCAGACTGGGGGGGGGGGGATTTCTGCGCGCACGGACTTTGGACGTTTATAGCTTTTTTAATAAGCAATCTAAAGCCACCAAACTTGGTGACTTTTCTTAAAATTTATCTGAAAACAATTTGGTATAGCAAGTTCTCGTCCATCAAGTTTGACGTTACCATGGCAACCGTTATTTGACAAGCATTTCTTTAGAATTCTGAATTTCCCTCTTTTAATGATAACTTTTTTAAAGTAAATTTTACAGTTTTTGATTATTTTCGTGTAAAGTTATTGATTTTGATCAATCTTGATCAATTTTGGCGCGGTTTGAAAGTTTTGGAAAAATCAAGGAATCCAAGATGGCCGCCGTTTGAGAAAATGACGTTCTTCTAATGTCATATGACGTCATTAGCTGATGCTGCGGACCTCAATGGAAACGTTTTTGGAAGTACCGTCTGTCCTTAAGTTTCGTTACCATAGCTTTCATATTCGCAGAGTTAAGGAGGGAGGGTCGGAATTTGCCCCCACCTCCCCAGGACCCAGATTACCAAAAAAGCCCGGTCTCAATACGGTTAAAATGAGAAGTCAATTCAGCGAAAATTTATAGCCGTGGTTACACGAAGCAACTTTACCCTTTACCCAGGTTTCCCTGGGCAGTTGGGGAAAGTGGCATTTTCTTGTGTAACCAGAAATTTTCTTGTTAAATCCCATCTGGAACTCAGAATTATTTCTGAGTTCCCCTCTCCACACATCATTCTATTTTCATTTAACCAGTTTTACTGTGGGAAAATTTACCTAGGTAAATTTTCCCAGTAAAGGGACTGGGGACACTGAGAACAATGGAAAATGCCCCAGCAAAACCCATGTTGTTTATCATTTACAGGGGGAAACTGGTTGGTCTACGGTTTGCACAAATGGGAACAAAACCTCCCGAATGGGAAATTCCGTTCGAGATTAGCATGTACCATTTGTGCAGTTCACTCTACACAGTTTGACTATTGGCGCAGGACCTGGATCTGGTAGAAAAAAGTAGATGGAACACAACTTTCCGTTTGGATATTTCGGTTGGGAATTTTGAACTTCCACTCGAAAGGAAATTTCCGGTGGGGAAACCAAAATAGCCGGAATTTTTTTTTTGGGGGGGGGGGGTAAATGGTTAACACTAGTGGTTGTTAACCATTTACATGGACAAACTGGTCGGATCACAAAATTCAGGACTGGTGAATTCCGTTAAGAACTCGCGTTTACCATTTGCACAAATCAGTCCCATTCACCGAAAAATGACCACAAACTGGTATCAAAGATGGGTTTGAAGAAATGGAACACGAATTTCCGTTCGGAACATTCCGACCAGAAAAACAGGGTTGTTTACCATTTACCCAAAAAATGCGGAGATTTCAGTTGGAATGTAAATGGGAAGACTAATCTCCGTTTCCCAAACGGAAAGTTTCCGGAGAAAACGGGATGTTACAACAACTTTCCGGAAATTCCGGTTGGAAAGTAAATGGTACACGACTTTTCGGGTCGTTCCAGTGGAAAATTTCCGGGAGCAACGGAACGTCTGAAAAGGTAGTCCTGTTTTTCCGGACGGAGTGTTCCAAACGGAAATTCGTGTACCATTTGTTCAAACCTAATCTTTGATACCAGTTTCAGGCTCTCGCAGCCATTTTCTGTCCCAACAACAATTAATTAATGGGAAGGAAAACGTCACTTTTAAAATGACTTCACAATCTTTGAAACTTCTTGGCGATTATTCCGACTCGTTTAACCTATAATGCGGTCGAATTATCCAGGAGCTGAATTTGTAAGGACGGCGTATAGAAAATAGCTGTTTCCCCAATTAGGGCCCTGTCTTTACAGGGTGCTAGATCACTTGACACGTAAATAAAGTTATTACTATTATATTATTATTATTATTATTATTATTATTATTATTATTATTATTATTATTATTATTATAAAAAACGAAAATTCACCGTCGGGTGTTTGTGTTCTACACAAAACGTTGAATTTGGTCATTTCACGTTGTAGATGTGCACAGAACGGCAAAGAAATATACCAAAAATAACGCACGTGCAGAGTTGTTGTTTTGTTAATCAAAGCTTTTGTTTTGCGACCTTCTCGTTAGCCATCGCCTTCGTGCAAATTTTTTGGTAAATGGCAGGGATTTCTGCAAATGGTAAGCGCCAGTCAATACGGAAATTTGCTTACCTTCTGCCCAAACCGATCCAAACGGTAAACCGACCGGTTTGTTCGTGTAAATGGCAAACAACCCGTTTATTTTTGAAAATTTTCGATCGGGCATTTATAATTACAGTCCAACCGTAAACACTCTCTCTTCTCCAATGAGAAGCCGAGTTTCGGACGCTGCACGTGCAGTGCGTGTCAGCCACATGACCATACATGACCTAATTTGCAAGCGGCGTAGAAGACTGAAGGTGGCTCCTTTTCGAGCAATCTTGTGAATGTTGAATTTTAAAGCATGCTGAGGCTTGCAACTTGTTTTATTTTATGTGTATCGAAATTTTTACTCATGCTTTAGGAAATGCAATAGACCAAGAATTTAGCATCGTATCCGTTGCTCATTCGTTGGAGCGGTTCCCTTGTCTTCTTATTCAGTTCATGAGAAAAAATATGTTCAAAGCCTGAAAAATTTACTGCCTTGAAATTCCTGGGTACACGAAAATTTAATTACCCAGGTAAATGAAAACCCTAGCTATTTTACCAAGGCAATTTCTACTGGGGAAATCATGTTTACCTAGGGTGAAGTAACCACAGCTAATATAATAGAGAGCAAATTCACTACCAGACATCAGCCGATCTGAACAATTTAACCGTACTTCTTACTGTCTTATCTCCTTGTACCACCAGTAGTTTATATCCATGTATCAACTGTTAGACTGCCCAAAGGGGCGTTAAAACTACAGTAGTCTCTCGCTATGTCGAACATACCGTGAAGGAAACCAAAAGTTGTTTGAAATGACGAGAGTTGACATAGCCAATAGTAAATACCTGATCCGAAGGAGTCGAGTTTTAGTTCGGAGATAGCGGGGAATCGAGATAGAAGAGTAGTAAGGTACGCTCGTATGTGGCATATGGAGGCTTCTGATTGGTTGAGAGCAAATCAATGACGTCATGACCCGGAACCAGAAGTCACGTATGTTTAGGATGGGAAACCGCTGACCAGGTGGAAAAAAAGGATCGTGGGCTCATACAACCGGAAGTCACGTGTTTTGGAATGAGAAACCGCTGGCGAGTGTGAAAAAGGGATCGTGGGCTCAAGGGGAAGTAAAACCGCTGAGAAAACGCGGGCTCAAAGTCCAAAGTCCAATTTGGGGAACGGGGGTGGTCCTTTGGAGTGAAAACAATACAAAATGAATAAATCATGTTTTATTGATTTGTTTTACAATAACTGTGGTTTTCCTTTGAGTTCCTATTTGATAAGTGTTCCTTTTATGATGAGTGTTCAGTTACTGGTATCCATAGGGGTAGGTCTTGAAGGTGTTGTGATCAATGACTCGTTTGTCATACACCAGCTTGTACCATTTATGTTGGGGTTCAGTGAGCAAGGTGTAGTTTGTTGGGTTGCGAAGAATGTGATGGGTTTTTGTGACTTGTATTTCCCGTGGTTTGGGAAGGGGTTTCTGGATTTCCTCTTTGACATTTTGACGCATGACGTCATAATTGAGTTGAGTGTGTCCTTCACTGTTGAGTCGGAAGCCTCTGACCTTGCATTCCACTTTTCCTTTATTCGTAGTATACCCATAGTTCTTGGGTCCTCCACTGACAAATTCTTGGATGTATTCTTTGTCATCTAATTCGGAGGCGAAGTCCCCAAGATAGGAACCCAATACAGGTTTGAATTGAGTTGGTGTTTCCTCCAGGTAGATGATGGAGTCGGTGTCAAAGTAGAGGACTCTTTCCCCTAAGGCTTCGAGGGCGTCATACAATTTAAGGCGGGCGTGGCAGGTAGTGAAGCAGGCCACAAAAATGTTGAGGTTGGGCGAGACGCGGATGTCCTCTTTTTGTTTTTGGTAGTGGATCTCCACCATATCATGATTTATAACAGCAACGTGACGTACGTCCAAGGAATCATTGTCCAAAAACTGGTGGAAGGCATGAGGATCATCAAAGGTTTGAATTTGGGTCTTGTTGAGGCGTTGTCCAAACTTACCCCACATGGAGTTGAGCATGAGCTTAGCTAATGTTCGTAGGCCCGGGTTGTATTCGATCTTGTGGTACTCCAACTGGATGCCTTCATGCAGGAAGTACTGTTCGATGTAACGTTGCTTTTCTTCTTCTGTCATGTTGGCCACAGGCCACCCACTAGCTTCTTGTTTGATTTTCAACCAGGTGTTGACATAATCGGCGAAGAGGCCCTCACAGGTTTCTTCAAAATGCCAGGCTTCGTAGATGTATTGGACTTGGTACCCGAGCTCGACGGCTTTATACAGTTCTGGGGTACACCAGGTACTGGTGAGGGCGCGTTGTTCGTCGGGGTGAGGGCAATGATAGGATCTGTCCAAAAGAGGTTTGTCCATTTCTTCTTCCACACAACGGGCACAGAGTGGAAAGAGCAGTTTGTTGTCATGACGGTAAGGCAGCACGGGATGGTACAATTCACGGGGAGGCAGGACTTTGCATTGAATGAGTCCAAAGTACTGGTGTATGTCCGTGTGACCCGGCAGATAATAGATGGTAGGATGCCCTTTGGGGTAGGTGGACTTCTTGTTGACCCACGGGTACAAGGAGGTGACATCGATGTAGTGAATTTTTTGGCCAGGGGTGATATGATGGTAGAGTTTAATGGCATTTGTACGACCTCCACAGAAAGCATCCCGAGGTTCAAGAGGATGGATAAAGTTGAGTTCCCGGACGAAGGAGTCGATCTCTGGGTGGGTGTCTCGGAGGTGGTCCCATTGACATCCCCACATTTGAATGACGTTGTACCCTTGGTTGGTAAGCTTTTGGACTTTGTCTTGGGTGACGTCATAGAGGTCCTGCATGGTTCGATCATAGTTGCGGGGATGTTTTTCGTAGCGATGGGGATAACAGGTAGGGCATCCGTGGGTGAAACAGCCTTGAAATTCGTAGACGGTGTGGGTGTCGCGGCAATAACCATCCACATAGATCTTGGTCCCGGGGATCTTATACTCGCCTTGATTTCGGACATGTTGAATGTACTGAGGCTCTGGATTGGCACTGGCCAGTAGATCGTCGGGGTTGAGATCTTGGAGGGCGCGTTGACGTAGTTGGTGATCGCACCAGGTTAACCATTCAAGGGCTGGGATGGACTGGTTGATGTTATTTCTCCATCCCTTATGACCGGCGGGTTCGCTGGCAATACTGTTGGGGATCATCCGGTTCATACGTAAATCTCGATTACAAGCGGAGGCAATGGTGACGTGATCGAAGGGATTGAAGCCTGTTAAGTCTTCAAACATGCGTTTGAAAGTCAGACATCCTTGTTTGAGGAGTCGTACATCGGAACTGCAATAGGCCAATAACTCTTGTTGAAAATGAAACACCACACCCTGGTCGCGTTGTTGTTGATGCCAGGTTTCAAAGGCTTGTCTTCCTTCGAGTGTCATGCTCTCAGGCATGTAGTAATCGCGTGAGGGGAGGATGCCCACGTAGTTTTGATGCTTAGGTATGTTGAACTTGTGGGGGAAATAGCCTTTGCAGAGTTCTGTCAAACCAAAGGTTTTGGGAAACGCGGAGAGGGGCATCTGGAAGAAACTCATGGAATCAATGAAGCGGATGCGGTCATGTTTGATCTCTAAGAGTTTACATCCGTTGCGGAGTTGTTGGACGATGCGGTTGTCCCCATAGTATTCTTGGATGATAAAGTACCCATCGTACCCTTGAAAATTATGAGCGATGACATTGACTTGTCTTGTGTCATAGTTGGTCAAGGCATCCAACCATTCCAGAAAGTCACGGATACAGGTGGGACCTGGGAAAGGTTTGGGTTCATCCTTGTCTTCGGTTTCGGCCACGACGAGATTGGCAATGTGTTTTCCCTGGGGTTGCATGGCTTCGATATCAAAGAAGACGTGTAAGGGAGGCAGGTCTTGCTCGTCCTCGTCCTCGGAGGAGGCATGGGGTTCCGCGGCGGCGGCACCTCGTTTGGCGCGAGGACCTTTTTGACGGGTCCTCTTTCTCTTCTTTTGGTCTTGAGGTTTGGGGGCTCTTTGTATAAAACAACGGTGGTCGTCAGCGTGGACGTACTGATGACAAGAAGGGCAATCCACGTGCTTACAAAGGTGACGTTGAATGCGGGACAAGCCCACATTTTGTTGATAACAGTCAGGGCATCGGTGTCGTTGAGAGCACACGGAGGCCTGGAGGTCCGTGACGGGTTTGCCCGCGTGGGTCTTGCTGGAATGGGCTTCGAAACACGCGGGTCCGAAAAAGTCCCGATGACACGACTTGCAACGTTGAGTGGCTTTCAGGTGCCGGGGGTAAGCATATTGAAAGTCTGGACAATCTTTCTGTCGACAGGCTCCGCACACCTTGGTCTTGGTGCATCGATGCCTCCCCTCATTGTCATAGGGTTTCCAACAATCCGCACACACATAACTGGACCCGAAAAATCCCGGCAATTTGGTGATGACATCATAATGGTCTTTGTTGTGCAACAGGATCAGTTGTTTGTCAGAAAGGGGTCCAAACGTCGTGATGTGGAACGATCGCTGCGCATCCACCAGGATGATCTGGTAACCGGTGAGGGACGGAGCTTGACTGAATTGGGTCAAGGCGTCATAGCTGCAAGGACCCAAGGGTACCTGGGCTTCATTCTGGAGGTCCAGAGCTAGGGTTCTCTGCAGGGGCCTTCCTTTGCAGATGCTGTTGTATTTCGGGTGCTGGTCCACGCGAGCTTTGGCGAGCACGAGAGCTCTGGCACAACAGAGTTCGTCATCATTTTGGATGCGGATGACCGACCGTTTGTTGGTTGTCAACATGGTCATGGTGGGATGGCCTGGTTTCCCACAACGGGGTTTGCCGGTGCCTTGAGGAGCATGATGAACTTGAGTGATGGAGACTTGAAAGGAGTCATCCATTTCAAATTGTTCGTTGCTGTTGAGGGCTTGGGCTAAACGTTGGAACAGAGCTTCCACCCGTTCTGTGTCTCGGCGCCATTCACCTGCACGTAATCCCCACCCCTGAAAATTATTGTGCAGGCGATCGGATGCTATGGTAAAGTAGAGGCGATCTTGATCGTGGAGGTCGGGGGTGGTGGTTAACACTTGATCGACGGCTCGACGTAATCCATCTTGCAGAGCTTGGGTTATATTTTGACCTGGCATCAAGTTCCCCCTTTGACGTAACTGGGTCTTGAAATGACGTTCTTGTACCCCCATGCGATCACTCTTCCGATTCACAAAAGGTTCTAAGTCAAATTGGAAGGTAACTTGCGCAGAGGGATCCAATCCACCCCCGCTTTGTTCCCATTGGTCCAAGGCCTCTTCACAAATGTCGTCGTCACTGTCCGCCATGTTTTCGGTGCAAATCAAAGGCCCCATACAGGAATTGGTGTCGTCTTCTGAATCAGAGATGTCCAAACCGAGCATGGAGATTATCTCACGTGTAGCGAGGCCGCTTGGCCCCGCTACATTGTCTTGTGAGGACATGATCAGATGAACTCACTGGAGATCGGGGCTCTGTTTTTATAGAGAACCAAAAATGTCACGTGGGAGGGGAAGGAGCCAATCACTAAACAGGGCACCCCCTCTCTAGGGGTGCCCTAGGGAGGGGTGGGACGGGGTGGGGGGACCCCCCTCCCCCCTCTCTAGTTAGGACCCCTGGTGCATCACGGGAATGAATGAGAGACTATAAAACAGATCGCCCCTTGAGGTCAGTCATCTCAAAATGGACTCTAGTGTAGACGACCTGTTGAACAAGTTCGAGAAGTTTGAAGTGGACGAAATTTTAGATGAGGTTAAGGAGTGGGTGCTCGACGATGGAGACATCCGGGAGTTTGGGGAAGCGCTGCTTGAGGAAAGGAGGAAAAGGAGGCAGCTCGCCCAAGCAGCCCAAGCAGCACGCCACACCTACGTGCAACAGCACTGGAACCCGGGCTGCTACCCACAAATCACCACCGCGTGGTACATCCGGGGCCTCGACTTCTGCTGGACCAACTGGCACCACCAGTTCAAGAGGCCCCGGACACCCCCACCAGCGCCTCATGGGTGGCCCCGGACATCCCCACCAGCACCGCCCCCCTCGCCCGAGGTCTCCCGAAAGAGAGGTCCGCCGCAGTCACCGTCGCAGACCCCCCAGTGAATTACAACGAAAACAACGACGACAATGATGACCTTAACGACAGCGACTCAAACGACAATGACCTTAACGACAGCGACTCAAACGACGATGACATCCTGGCAGAATTAGCAGAGCTCAGGGCGAAACAAGAGCGACGACGGGCGCAGCAAAAGGCTAGCAGAGCCAGGCGCAAGGCCAGAAAGGCAAAAGGTAGTGAGACCCCCCTGGTAAGCGTTGAGGACGACGTTTACAAGGAAGTGGCCAAGCTCCGTGCCAAAGAAGCCCGACGACTGGCGCAGCGACGGGCTGAGAGTGATAGGTACCGGGCCAGACACCGCGACCGAATAGCAGCCTACCAGAAACAGTACTATGCCCTGAATGTAGAACGACTCCGGGCCTATAAAAGAGAATACTACCGTTCGAAAGCAGGTCAGCAGTGGCAGCAACAATACATGGTGAGAAAGCGTGAGGCCGCTGCCCTCACAAGGGCCATGGTTCAAAAGAGAACGGAGGAGAAACGCCAAGCCTTAGGGCCCCTCAAATTAACGGTCACGTTGGAGGATTTTATGTCGGACTTTTGCCATACCCTGTCGCCCAGCCCTGAGGATGCCATGGATCAATCTAGTACCCTCATGGACATGGATTCGGGGGTCGTTCATCCCCTGGATCATTCCGTAGGTGACGAATCTTCTTGTGACATGTGGGACGATGGGAAAGGATTTTTAGACAATTTACTCGATGACTTGTCATCGGACGAGTCTTTGTTTGACTTTGTAAATGACATGATGGAGGAGGATCCTTCATTTGATTTGGATGACTTTGTCAGTTAAACCCTCCTCGTCTTTGTATTTTTGGCAGAATCGTCTCAGTATTTTGGAAGAACATCCGTGTCAGTATTTTGGCATAACATTCGTATTAGTATTTGTGACAACTCATCAATCAAAATGACAAAAGTGACATTGTTTTTATTTTTTATCAGGAGTGTCTACATCACAATGGGTTCTGTCTCGCCAATCCTGCTTGAGACTCAACACGAACTACAGAATAACAATGTGACATTTTCATTTTTGACTCAACATGTGATTAAATGTTTACAATTTCAAACGTTTCTTGGCTTGCATAATTTTCTTGACCACCCGTTCCGTCTTGTTTTTCTTGCCGGGTAATCGATCAATGGCTTGGATCATCTTGGTATCGGCTTTCCATTTATCTTGCAAATTCTTGGCACGACTGTAATCAATGTCGTGTTGCTTAGCAATCTGGTCCAAGCGATTGATGCCGGGATCCCCCCGTTTCAGACGTTTAGCCAAATGGGTGCCAGGGCCCATGTACTGATAACCGGGCCAATGAAATTCTTTGCCAGTTTTCGCAATCCATTTTTGGACATCCAAGGCCCCTCCTCGTTGGGTGCGTTTGATACCCCTTCTCCTCCTCTTGGTGGGCATCTTTTAGTCCGTGTCGTAATCCAATCGACGTCGTAACTTTTTACCTTGGGCCCAATCTTCCCAACCGGGTAAGGGTTTCAATCGTTCCACTTCTCGGGCGGGTGCTTTGCCTTTGCGACTCTCGGCTAACTTTTTTTCCAAAGCCTTGCGCTGTTCTCGAATGACTTCTAAACGCGACCGGGTATCCCCTCGACTGGTGGATGGGCTCCCTTTCTTGACAATTTTACTGGTTGTGGCTGCTCCTTTGCCTTTCTTGGTTGCAGGGGTAATGGGAGGTTTGGGGGTCGACGGGCTGCCTTTTATCATGCGCTTCAACCATTGTTCCACGGGTCCCGTCACCAAATCCCCGGCTTCTTCCTCACCTTCTTCACCTGGCGGACCACCCGGGGCACCCGGGGCACCAACCCCCACCCCGCCAGGAAATTGACGAATGCGTTTGGTTAACTTGATTAATTCTTGACTCAACGGTTTGGTTTGAGCATTGACCAGGGCTGGAGGTAATTGAGGGTTGGCTAATAACACATGTTTTTGGGCGGCGAGCGTCGCGGCTTTGTTCAACAAGGCATTTTCGGTGAGTTCTCCTTTGTAATATTGAATGAGTTGTTCCAAGTCCTTCTGGGGAATCATGTAGACCTCGTCCATGGTCGTTGACTACAGTCGGGGCAAAGTTCCCCGTCTTCTACCGCACGGCAACTCTTACAAAGACGGGCCCTCAAGATGTGTTGGTACTCTCGATACAACAGGTGATATTTATGCTTCCAATAATGACACTCGTCTTTCCACTTGTCGGTGGCCCGATTGGCCTCTTGTAACAGAGTCATCCACGTGGCAAGGGTTAACGAACACATTGACATAACACCTCGTGAAGTCCTTGAAACAACCCTTGTCCTTTTTGTTGGACTAACCACTGACGACGTTTTTTGACGGAATGTCGACGACGTCCCAAATCACGTAGTACCTTTTTATAGGGTTGAAGTTTAGCCAGCATGGGTGGGGTGACGGGAATCTTGTTTTTTAAGAAGTTCAAGACCAATTCACTCACAGCATTGATTTGATCGGCATTGGCATGTTGTAACAACTCTTGACGTTTGGAACCATTGGCTTCTTGTAACATGGACCGTAAAAACGGTAATTGACGTCGAAGACGTTGCATCCTTTATCGGTGACGACGACGATACCGTTGATTGGCTTTTTGAATCGTGCGTTTTATACGTTTATCCGTTTCCAAGGCCACGGCTTTCCCCAATCCTACCATGGCGGGGACCAATAGATTTAAAAAACCTCCTCGTTGACGACGGCGTCGTCGTCTTCTCCTCAAGGATACCATGGACGGCTCGTCAATAGACGTTGAAGGGCTTTGTCTTGTTTGATCACGTCTCGCGTCTCTTTATAGCCTTGACGGGTATTGCGTTTGAAATCTTGCCACCAACCCCCACCTCGTTGTCGACGGTAATGTTGTACATTATCGGTAATGCCTTTCAAGGCTTGACCACCTAATTTGCCTAAAGCGAGTCCAAACCCAGGCGCTGGACCTGATAGAAACATACTCATACCATGGGCAATTTTATCCACCAAACGGGGTTTGCGACGCATTAAAGCCCCTCCTCTTTGTTTCCTTTTTCTGCGTCGTCGTCGTCTTCGTTGGACGGCCATGGTTCTAAGAGTGTGGGACTAGGAGGGAGCGGCTTTTTATCGATCCAATACTCTTTGGGTCTCAAAGGACGAGGACATCCGTCTACATAGCATAGGGCTTCCAAGGGTTGGTACACAAAATGACCATGGTAATCTTGGAGACATCGTTTGGGTAATGGAGGGGTGAAATCCACAATGGTATCATCCAAGGTTTGCATCTTGATTAAAAATCGTTCCAGATCCTCTAAGGGAACACCACGCACATGGGTTTTCAATTCGGTCAAGGCTTTGGCATAGGTGGTAAATGCAAATCGACTCATGGTCACTTTAAATCGGTATTGTTTAAAATCATTCCATCCTTTGACCACGGTGCCTACGGCCGCCAAACACGCTACCAACGTACTGTTTTCCAAAAGGGGACCCGCAATCATGCCTGCAGCCATCAGGAGTAAGGCCAGGCCATTGAACAAGGCATTGACACACCTGTAATGATTCAACATTTTTCGATAACACCACCATTGTTGATGATAAAAGGCATACAAGGAATCCATCCGTTGTAATAATTCCGGGGGGAAGGGAAGACCATGATGTTTCGATCCATTCAATAACGACACGACGGTTTTCATCCTCACGGCGAAACACGGGACGAAGACGTTTGTACGCTCGGTGCTCCTCCTTGTTTATAACTGGTCACAATGCTATTGGTCATGGTGACATTAGCAATTTCACGTCCTTGGGCTAATTGTTCTTGATCTTGTAACAGCATACGTAAACGTCGTTGTAAATCCGCTTGACGCAAGGTGCGAGGCTGTCTGCCAGGACTCCAAGATCCTCGAGGGGTGACTGGATTGGAGGCAGGACGTCGAGAAGGCCTTGGTCTCCCGACAAATACAAATCTTGCCAGGCCCTTGCGGACATTTGATTGCTGGTGGTCGCCCCAACACCCGCAGGGGCCACGGTATCGTACGATTGCGGAGGTTGTCGGTCGTCATCATCGGCCATGGTCGTTCTCTCTTTTTCCTGTTCAAACGGGGTGCCTTTATAGACGTTTTTGATAGGTGCGAGTCCATCCTTCGTCTTTTAAGAGGTGGCTCAACAACCGTTGTTGATCGGAGGAGGCGGGATGTAAATCCAAGACCAAATAGCCATACGGTCGTGTGGTGGCTTGATGAAACGTCTCCAACGTGTCTTTCCAAGTGGTCGGAAACGATTGAAGCATGACATTGCGTACCCCTAATTGATCTCGGGGGTTCTTGAACGCCACGATGTAATGGGCATTGCGGGATATACTTTTCGCATAGCGACCCACGGGAAACATGTCTTGGCACAAGTATAGGACAGTCACCCCTTGATGATGTGAATGTTTGGTGAATAAATCCAACACGCGTTTATCATGGCTGCCTTCATCCATTAAATCATCCAAGACCAGGACCCCATGTCCTTCAGGAAACCATTGCACTAAGGCCTCATGATCGGGAATCCCTTCGTGAAACACCACCCCTTGATCTTGCATGCCTTGAAATCGATCTTGCCAGGCCCCATAACAATAATGCATTTGGGTCGGTGGACTTTCAAACAACTCCGGGTTGTCTACCAAGAGTTTTTCCGTAAACGCGGTTTTACCACATCCCGAAGGACCCACCACCAAGATAGAGGAAGGAGTATGAAAACGAAACGGTTTCCCCGTTTGCATGATGACGAACTACCCAGTTAAAAAAAAAGGCACCTTTTTATTGGAATCGGTGGGACTCGAACCCACGCACGACCCTCCTCATGTATTCGAGGGGATCCAAAGGCTCTACCCACTGAGCTACGACTCCGACACCAGTTTTTTTCCAACAAATTTTATTTAACCATTACATTGATGATACGGATGACAACACAGTTGATACCATCTGGCTTCTTGGCCTACAATCAATTGTTGAAGGCGTTGACCGGCTTGATGGTCATTACTAACATAATCATGATCCGAAAACTCATTTAAAAACTCTTGCAAGGTCCGTCCACGGGCTTTGGCTTTCAAATACAACAAGGCGTAATCACCACAACTCTTGCTTGAAATGGCTTGGAGGGACTTGCCATTGGTCACCACATACTTCCAATGTTGGACAATCCAATCTCGTAACGGGGTAGCTTGCACGTACGTGTCCAATGGCAAAGCATAACTGTCCAGGACTTCACACACCTTTCCATCCGTCCACACCGCTAACCAATGTTGTCCCGGTTGATCGTGTGGGTCCGTATTCACAATGTACCCTTGGGGTTGGGTCTTGACAGGACTCTTGGGTAAACGATCACAGGCCACGGTTCCGTAAAAGACAGGGTTCAATTGGGGGTCGTCTCGGGCTAAATAATCCAATTGCACATTATTCAAGGCCACATGTTCCATCAGTGCTGGTAAATGTTATACAACACGGCTCCGTTCCTGTCAATCTCCAGCAAGTTCTCAAATTCTCCGTACACGAGTACGGTTATATTGACACCGGGGGCAGCTCCAAATTCCAAGACCAGTTGCAAATCGCCTGTTTGCTTGGGGTTGAGGTTTTGACTGTCAGCACATCCATTGGCCACATTGTCAAACATGTACAAGGTACAATTTTTAGCTTGGCCCCAATCCAGCAGTTCTACCATGTTGCCTTTCTTTTTACACCAAGCACCACTGGCTTGCAGAAAACGGAAGTAGCCTAGACGATCTCGGGTGCCATTGTTGTGCACTAACTGGAGGGTTTCATAAGGGTACTCTTCTCCTTTCACAATCTGGCGAATGGAGGTCAGACCAAATTTCTGGAAACAGAACGGATCTCGGGTCACATCTCCATTGAAGGCACGGCTGTCCAGTAACCCCACAATCAATCGGTCAGGTATTCTGTTTTGAAACAGGTTCGGGATATCAAAGCGGACCAGGTTGTTTTGCATGCTGAAGGTCCGGATTTCACTGCGGACGGTCGGGTAAGCCGCCACTTCTCCTTCATTGTGTCTTTTGCTAGATATACTCTGGTAGATGGCGTCATTCAAACGCAGTTGACAGAGATGAAACCGTAGTTTCACATCCCCTTCCATCAATCGGCCAGCTCGACCCACTCCATTCAAAAACAAGCTGGGGCCATTGAAATGAAATTTCATCTTGATTTCGATGCCAGGCACCAACAGTTTGCCAGTGTGAAAGACTTCCAAGTGCGGGGTAAACACTAGACTGTGGGTGACACCTCCAGCATACTTGGCGGTTTCGGCTACCATGGCGGCCAAGGCCCCTTTGTGATTGGCACTGAGAGCGGTATAGGCAGCATCAGGTCCTCCATAGTCTGTGTTGGTGGCGGTCCATTGAGGTGGGGAATCCACTTGATTGTACCATCCTTGGGGTCCTAACACGGTCTTGCCATCTTCTCGGTCATAATTCAGCAAGGTTTCCAGGTAAGCTTTGTAATGATACGTGTCGGATTGTGGACTGATCAATGTGCCATTCAACTGCAAGTCAATTTGTTTGATGATGGAATGGGCCAAATTATTGACGGGCCACAATTTCTGATTGGCCACCAAGTTCCCGTTATCATCCTTTTTCAAACTCAATTCCATGGTAAAGTAACTGCGTCCCAAATCCACAAAATCGTCCAATCCCGGAATGATGAATTCCATGGGATTGATACCCGTGGTGGTGGGTTGAATGGTGACCATGCGATAGGCATTGATGCTAATGTCGGTCGGTGGCACCTTGAAAATCCGTAAGGCAGGGTTGACGGTCCCTTCGGAACGCTCGTGAGCCGGGGCGGTTTGTGTACTCACGTCAGGCATGTTTAACGTCGTCGAGTGGTACCCCGTCGTCGTCGTGAGGGGTTTTTATAGCGTCGTCGTGCTAAACGTTGTCTCAAATCAAACCCGGGGACTCTCATCACCTCGGGACTTAACCATCCACCACGTTGTCCTCTCCTGAGTTTCCAAAACGGATACAGTCCTCCCCATTGAGACAACCCTCGATCACTACGAATCCGTCGAGGTCGTGAATGCACGGGTTCCATTAGACTCCCAAAATATCTCGCGCACGTTTGGTTTGTTTGGGAAACAAAGCACTAGCCACACGCACGGCGTCTTTCACGTTCTTCTGATTCAAGGCTTTCTTGGCTTGTTTGGTGATTTCTTTTTTAATGACTTGTTCGGCTTTGCGTTTAACACCGCGTGTTAACCCTGCATTCAATCCTCTCTTGATATTACTAGGCAGTTTTAAAGGATTTCGCGTGCTTTTAAGGCCTTGGAACCCACCACGCATGACCTCCCTCATCAACCCACTGCCATGTTGATCATACCACTCGTCGGTTCGAAATCGTGTCAAACTTCCCCCTCGCATGGTTGTCTTCTTTGCTCTTTCACCAAGGTCTATGCTTCACGTCACCCCGTTTGTCTTTTTATACCGTCATCGGCCTTTCTTTTTCTTCCGAGTGGTCGCTGCTTCGATGGCTTTTTTACCACCGTAACCCGCCGCACCACCCACTGCTCCCAACGCGGCGGCTTTCCCCACAGCCATCAAGGCTGGCACGAGAGCGGCCAGAGGCAAGAGACCGCCTCGTTGCCTTCTTCTTCGACGTGCTCTTGTCTTGGGCATCTTTGATTGACCATCCCCCTTTTCCCTTTTTATGCCTTTTTGAAGTGCAAGGTGACCAGGGTGTTGCCTTGGCCAAACCTGACCAACTTATCCTCGGTGCCAGACGTTTCGGTGACTTGCATTTGAATGATTTCCACCACTTCATTACGAAGCGGTAGGTAATGAATGTGCAACGGTTCAAAGTACATGGTACCTCTGCCTTCCCGCTTGTAATGGATTTCACGCAACAAATCGGTCACGCGATTGCCGACCACCGTGCTGCCTGCCACGTCCGAGTACACGTGCAACGATCGCGAGGGATCTCCCACCACGGAACGAAACGCCACATTCAAGTTGGTGAAACGCCACCCACAACTCATACTCAATCGTAAATGATCCGGCATAAACGCACGCACCGTCCAAAAGACCGGGTTGTGTTGATCGTCGTCCACATCGTTCCAATCGTTGTCAACGGGTTTTGTCATGTTGGGGATTTGATCCCCCATGAAGTCTTGTTGTAAGTTGGGCCCCAAAATCAACCCACTGCTAATTTTACGTAACCATCCCATCTTGACAGCCAACTTGGTGTAGATGTACAGGGCTGGCGTGTCGGTTTTGCAATGACAGACATTGGTGTTGTCAATGATGAGATCGTCGCCTTCCCAACGAAACTTGACGTATCTGTGTTTGCCTTGATCATTGGTAAACCGACCTCCTTGAATCGCCGTTTCCTTGCGTCGTTGTTCCAAGTGAGCAATGGTGGCTTTCATGAAACTCACCCCATCCACCACCCAATCCAAATGTTGAATGTCATTGATGAGGGTTTGCGCGCTATCTCTTCGCCCGACCGTTTCCCCGTCTTTTCCACCCGGTTTGGGATAGGTTTGGTCCCAGGTCGTCGATAGGATGTACCCATCTTTTTGCACCAACTCGTACAAATTGACGTGCGTATCCGGTAGGGAAATGGCACTCAACCCCACTTGCCATCCACCTCCTTGTAACCGTAACGGTTGAGGTAAACGAATCTTGAAGGAATTGGCTTGGTTGTTGGGAAATTCACGTCGGTTGGCATGACTCGGTAACGTCACGTAGAACGACATTTTGTCTTCTTCACACTACCACTTCCCTTTTAAAGTGGAGAGTCAGGAGGGCATGGCCTTCACCAAATTTCACCAGATCCCCATTGGTTTCGGCCATCTGGGTTTCCACGATTTCCACCACTTCGTTGCGTACTGGGACATATTGAATATGTCGAGGTTCAAAGTGGGTGGTGTTTTGAGGCTGGTACTTGATTTCTCGTAAGAGATCGGTGATACGACTCCCTACCATGCTGCTGGTGCCTACATCACAATACACATGCAAAGGACGCGTGGAGGGAAATTCCAACGAGGGACGAAAGGTCTGGTTCACATTCACAAACCGCCAAGGACACGATAGACTCAATTTCAGATAATCCCCCTCCACTTTCCAAAAGATGGGCTTGTTGGCGGCATCGCGGATATCCGTCGGGGTGGGAATGGTGGAAATGCCTTGAAATTCTTGCAGGAGATTCGGACCCAATCGATACTGGCCGGGGGACACTTGTTCAATCCATCCCATTCTCAGGGCCAAGGATCTGCCCCATGACACGTGCGCTACTTGTCGTTTGTAATCCACATTGGTCGTATTCAATAACAAATCCCCTTCGGACGTCCATTCAAACGTCGGGTATAATTTAACGCCATTGTCCTCTGTCCATTTGTTTTTGGGTTCGGTTTGTTTGGCACGGCTTTGCTCGTAACGGTACACCAGTTGATGAAAAAAGTGCGATCCCGTCGACGAGGCCAATTCCTTTCTCATATCTCGCCCGTAGACAGTGAGTTCGCGACGTTGATGCCACCATCGATCGTTGCCTTGATCGTCTTGGGCATACACCCGTTCGTGCCATCGTACGTACAACAGAGGATGGGAATCGCCCACGCCTCCTTCTTCCGCTATCACGGGAATGGTGGGTAAGGATAAACTCATCATACCCACCATCCATCCTCGTCCCATAAATCGGATGGGTTTAGGCAATCGGTTTCTGAAATGATGACTCTTGTTCCCAGGAAACTCTTTGGTACTCGCATGACTCATCAACGTCACGTAAAACGAAGAGTTGGGCACCAACGTCATTGTTTAGTCACGTCGTCTTTTGGGTGGGCTTGTCTCTTTAGTCTTCAGTTGTCGTTTGGGTGGGCTTTTCCTCTGGGGTGGTTGGAGAGACGTGACGTCTTGACTACGAATCCAACTATTGTACTTGTCGGGCCACCCTTTCCACTTGACCAACCAACGATCTTTTTGTCGCTTAAGTTACCTTTTCAATGCGAAACACCTCGGATACATGGACTTTTTGTAAATCCTCTTCATAAAACGTACCTTGGACGGGGGTATCATCCCATTCGTGAATCTTATACGTGGGGACAGGACCCGGCACCACACGATGCACCACAAACACTTCTTCGGTCCAACCGGGTAAATAGCCTTTTTCAAAGGTACGATGAATCTTATTGAGACGTACACGATCTCCGACTTTGAATTTAGGTTTTTTCTGGTCTTTCAACCGTTGGGCATACAATCGTTTCCACACCGCTTCTTCGTTGTCCCATGTCACGTCTTGAGGGGCCATACCAATACTTCGATGCCGGGTGGCATTATACCCCTGCACCAACTCGGGTAAGACATCGTCAAATTTCAACGTGTTGGCCGCGGTGAAATAACGGTACAACCGTTCTTTCAAGGTGCGGTTAAATCGTTCCACCACACTGGCTTTCGCATCCCCTTCGGTCGAAAAATGTTGAATGCCTTGCTCGTCAAGCCATCGTTGAAACGTCCGGTTGTAAAATTCTTTCCCTCGATCCGTTTGCAATCGATTCGGGTGACGTCCTTTCAAAATCTTGTCAAAGGCATGGACCAACGCCACCCCGGTTTTGTCTTTCAACGGTTGTACCCACGCGTACTTGGACAACACATCCAAGACCGTCAACAAGTATCGTATACCCCGATTATACTTGGCCAAGGGTTGCACTTCCACTAAATCCGCGACCCATTGATCATCTAATCCTCCTACGATCACGGGGACGGTGGGAAAACGACGACGTCGGGGTTTATGTAACGTATAGGCCAAATCCCGTTCCAAGACCCGTTGAGCTTTTTTCAAAGGGAGACGATGGGCTTTAGCAAATCGTTGCACCCCTCCTAAACTGCCGGGGGCTCGAGGATCGTGGTACTGACTCAACCATGGTTGGGAGACCTTTTTCTTTCGAGGGGCCATACGTTCTGGCATTCACCCCATAAGGTCGATATGGTGGGGACCGTGTGGGGATGCGCCTTTTGAATGATTCGATACCATCGCCATGCCTCTGGGTGAGCTTTTAACCATAAGACAAACACCACCCATCGATATAGGTTGCGGTCCACATGGGTTTCTTCAAAGAGGTGGAGAGGATGCGTGTCCTCGGGACAAGGGGGTATGGGGATTTGGGTGCCGGGTTGATGATCATATAAGACTTGACAAAGGGTTTGATGACATTGCCATTGCCCCAGGGACAAGACAGAATCCCACGCATCACACACAGACTCCATGGTGACATTGATAAAAAATTTTATTCGTTCTCTCATTTAAAAGAGACCTAGACGGCCACAACTGATGGTCTCTAGACCTTTCTGCCAGTTCTCCACACTGTCACTGTACTTGGGGGGTGGTGGAGCTGGGGCTACCATCACTTCTTGACGGTTCTTGAGATCTTGAATTTCTCGTAACAATTGTTTCTCATAGTCTGTCAGGGGTCGTTCTCGTTCCACGTCCTCTTTCCTTCTGACTGGAGGGCCAGGGATGTCATAGCCCCTCTTGGGATATCCTTGAGCATCACGGGTGGGTGCTTCAGCTTGTTGGTCGGCTTTTTTGGGAGGGTTGTCATGAAACCACGTCCAGTACTTGGAACCCAAGGGTTGATCGGCCCATCGGAAGAAGCCACACGTTTTCTTGGAACAAGTCAGAAACAAGCGATCGGGGTTCTGGGTCGAATGACTCTGTTGAAGCGTGGCGGGTTCACGGCAAAAGCATTGTAAACCACCCCACATGTCCAACACTTCTACATGAGGTTGACTATACACGGCTTTCATATACTCCAGAACTTTATCTTGACCACAAAACAGCAAACACGGTTGCATGGGACATTTCACATACTTCCATCCCTTTTGAGATTCTCGGGCCTCCAAACGCACCTCATGGTAAGGACATACCATAGTGTCCACTGAACTGGGAGGATCATACACGGTCGTCAAGGTGAATTGAGGTGATGGGGGTGATTGCTCCACCATGTCATTCAATTCTTTCATCATATCTTCCACAGCAGCTCGGGTGTCTTCCACCACGTCGCACACCACAGGATCACAGTCCACGGGCGTCATATGTTGAATGCTCTTCTTCTTCTTCTTCCCCTCTGGGGGATGGGTTGATTTTCTCTTCCGATCGACAGACATCGTACTCAAAGGTTGATGTCACCCCTACCGACCATGCCTTTTTATACCTTACACCCTTGACTGTCATTGGTCAGCTTATCCTACCCATATAAGGACTTGTTATCTTCCCATTGGTCAGCTTGTTCAATCCAAATAAGGACCTCTTGTCTTCCCATTGGTCCGTTGTCCCTATTTAAGACGGTCCCTTGGTCACTAGATCTTCATTCTCAAAAGCCATGCCCCCAGACATTGACATGATCGGAGAACAAGATCTCGGTGCCTTGGAACTGCAAGTGGGTCATGGCCATGTGGTCTACACAGGGGGAGCCAAAGGTACGGATGCCCTCGTGGAAGAACAGGCCAAACACTTTGGGATGCAACTAGAAGTCCTGGTCCCCCCGAACCATCCTCGAGCCACTTTCATCACCCCTTCTACGGTGGAAGTCCTGATGCTGGCCAACCCCCATCTTCACCAGGCGGCTGAGAAACTAGGCAAACAAATGCCCAGTCATTTTTACACCTTGCAATTGCTGCAACGTAATTATCAAATTGCCAAAAAAGCCCATACCATCTATGCCTTTGGCATCTTGGAACCGGATCATAAACGCGTGAAAGGAGGCACTGGTTGGACTGTGCAATTGGCTATGGATCAAGGCAAACCCGTCTACCTGTTTGATATACCCAGTCAATCATGGTACCGCTCGGACCATTACTACCAAGTCAATGAGAATGCCGCCACCCTGGTCACTGGCAGTCAATTTGTCCCTTGGGGACCTAAAAAGCCCACCCTTCATCAAAGCAGTGCTATTGTGGGATCCCGGGATGTGGACGAGAAAACCCGAGCCGAAATTCAAGCCTTGTTCAACCGCACGTTCTGTCTACCCGAGAACATTGATCAATTACGCATGGAACTGGAAGACTTTCATTTGTAATTTCTTAGTTTTTATTTTTCAATCTGTACATAGCTTTTCTTTTAGTTTTTATTTTTTTCCAATTGTACATAGCTTTTCTTTTAGTTTTTCAAATTGTAGATAGCTTTTTTCAATTGTACATAGGAGCGCCCCACCCCGCGTGGCAAAGAACACAGACCACCCTTTGTAAAAAACATCAACTCTTTTTTTAATTAAAATAAAAAAGTTCACAACCCTGACGTCATGTCCGTTGACTTTTTCTGGAGAGTTGAAGGGTAATGATGGTACTGCCTTGTTTGAAAGGAGCCGGCTGTCCATTCGCTGTTTGAATGTCAATGGCAATGCTGTCAAAGATGGTTTTGCCAAGAGGAAAATACATCCGTTGCGTGGTATCAAACTGATGATCGGTATTGCCAGCATCAATGGCACGTAAAAAACCTTTTTCTTGATTTCCAACCACGCTGTCAATGACGAGATCCGTGTAAATCATGAGTTGTTGTCGTCCTTGTTGCGGTTTGACGGTTTGGGTGGTGGGAAATGGTTGTCGACTGAGATTAGGACCCAAGAACAACTCATACTCGAAATCGGGGTGGGTAAAGCTGACAGAGACGATGCCATGCGGTGGATATTTGTTGACAGGCCCTATGGTGGGTGTCCATTTGTGGCGATCGTCGTAATCCACGATATGTTTCACCAGATAATTTTTTTCTTGGACAATTCTCTGCGTTGGCGTTCCATCTTTGACAAGTCCCATCAGGCTGGCCAATTTCCATTCCATTTCAAATTGCATGTTGGCTGGTATGAGTACATACAACGAATCTAATTCGGAGGCGATGTCGGCATTGGTGATTTTCACGTAGGGTTGAGCCAGGTTAAGAGCGGCTAGTTGTTGTCGTTTCCCTAGATCGTCCACGTCCATTTTGGCTATATCCATCATGACTTCCATGTGTTGTTTTTCTATTTCGTAAGCGATGGCAATCCATGCCTCTTTCAAATTGTGGTAATACCCTGGCGGTAAATGGATTTGTTTGGTCACTTGAATGGGAGCCGTTCCATCAGCACGTTTTGGTATGTATCTGATATCTGTTTTCATCCAATGTTTTTGACTATCTTCTTGCGTCCAATTCTGCTTGGTTTGATCTCCCAATTGTTGATAAAAAGCCGGGTGTGAGATATGAACCAAGGCCGCTTCCCAATCATCTTCCACCAAATAATGTGAATGAGGAAGTCTGACAGTAAATTTTTGATTCGTGCCTTGTGCTTGATCACTGATAAGGGTGATGTAAAAACTCATGGTCACAATCACCACCTAACCCCTCTGGTTACCTTTTTATACCTGCCCCCGATGCTCAAATTGGACTGTGGACTTTGAGCCCTCGTTCCTCAGCAGTTTTGCTCCATCCTGAGCCCGCGATCCTTTTTTTTCCACTGGTCAGCGGTTTCCCACCCTAGCCAGAGGCCTATTCTGATACGTCATGTAAGCGTCACGAAATGTCCTCTCTTTTCTTTCCTCTGAGCCCACGTGCTCCAGGATTTAATTAATGATTCGCTTTCTCTATAAAAAAACAACCACGTCATGTCCGTTGACTTTTTCTGGAGAGTTGAGATGAAACTATTTTTTTTTTTTTGTCGCCTCAAAAAAAAAAAAAAAAAAAAAAAAAAAATTTGAAAACCGAAGCGGTTCTGTTTAGCTCGCAATGTTTTCCCATTCCCCGCGTTGTTGTGAAACTCTGCTTCTGATCGGCTGATACTTTGACCATGGCCTTGGACCTTGACCATGGCCTGACTGGGACTGACCAATCACAACCAAATGACGTCACACTGTTTAGCTATATAAGCAGCAAAATTACCCCCGAACTTTCTTTTTTTCAAGATGGAGGAAGGTCAGGGAGACTTACGACAGTTTTTTCACAGATTTATTCATCGCTTTACCCCAGCAACCCTCGGCTTTACAAACAAAACGATGACAGCTAAGATTTCAGCGAAAAATGTGGGAGATTTTTATCTGTAGAAGCCGCCGAATGGATGTTTTGAAAACAGCGAAAGCTTAACACGAGGCCAGGTAAGTGTTGTGTTTTGCTGCCGGCTAAAAATATTGAAGTGTTTAGCCTGTTTTTCCCACAACGACGAACTTTTCGATTAAAAAACAGTGTGTCTTATAATACTCGTTTACTAGTTTTGTTTTTCGAAATGAAACTAATTTTTTGTCGCCTCGAAAAAAATTGAAAACCGAAGCGGTTCTGTTTAGCTCGCAATGTTTTCCCATTTCCCGCGTTGTTGTGAAAAAATCCTTTTCTACCCGAAAGACTATTTGATTTATTTTTACTCACTCTCTGTATTTCTTTTTTCCACAGTCCAACGATGTGCTGACTGTAACGCGGTGAGACAAACGAGATGACAACTCGTATTTTCGCCGAGAAGAAAGCGAGCGGCTTGTTGAAAACAACAAGCAAACCTCCACGCAAAGTAAGCATCATTTTTTTCTGACTGTCAGCTAAAAAAAAATATATAGATTTAGCCAAGCCTAAAAGCGGAACTCCATATCTACCGGTTACCATCGGTCGCCTATAAATTAGGTACTTGACCTCGTTAATTACTGTATAGTTTTATTAAGCGTATCATTTTAGTATAAACTTAGAGTTATAATTCTGTTTCGTGATTCAAGCAAATCTAGTTTATCTATTTGTGCTTTCACTTTAAGTTCGCTAGGCAAATTCATTTAATCGTTGATCGGCATTTTTCGTTTGTTTTGATTGCTGTTATTTTATTTGTCGCTTTGTATTTTGTAATTGGAGACGCGTGTTCGCTTCGAAACTACTAGAAATTCTCTTTTGGTTTTGTTTACAGATTATTGCACAGTGTTGCACACATTTGACACATTTTGTCGTAAATTCAATCTGTTTACTGTGAATAAATTTAATTCTGTTTTACAACTGTTAATTGGAAAGCTATGTTCTTCTAATTCTGTTTGGCGACCGGATACGCTTCATTCGTTTTAAGTTCGCTAGGCAAATTCATTTAATCGTTGATCGGCATTTTTCATTTGTTTTGATTGCTGTTATTTTATTTGTCGCTTTATATTTTGTAATTGGAGACGCGTGTTCGCTTCGAAAACTACTAGAAATTCTCTTTTGGTTTTGTTTACAGATTATTGCACAGTGTTGCACACATTTGACACATTTTGTCGTAAATTCAATCTGTTTACTGTGAATAAATTTAATTCTGTTTTACAACTGTCAATTGGAAAGCTATGTTCTTCTAATTCTGTTTGGCGACCGGATACGCTTCATTCGTTTTAAGTTCGCTAGGCAAATTCATTTAATCGTTGATCGGCATTTTTCATTTGTTTTGATTGCTGTTATTTTATTTGTCGCTTTATATTTTGTAATTGGAGACGCGTGTTCGCTTCGAAAACTACTAGAAATTCTCTTTTGGTTTTGTTTACAGATTATTGCACAGTGTTGCACACATTTGACACATTTTGTCGTAAATTCAATCTGTTTACTGTGAATAAATTTAATTCTGTTTTACAACTGTCAATTGGAAAGCTATGTTCTTCTAATTCTGTTTGGCGACCGGATACGCTTCATTCGTTTTAAGTTCGCTAGGCAAATTCATTTAATCGTTGATCGGCATTTTTCATTTGTTTTGATTGCTGTTATTTTATTTGTCGCTTTATATTTTGTAATTGGAGACGCGTGTTCGCTTCGAAAACTACTAGAAATTCTCTTTTGGTTTTGTTTACAGATTATTGCACAGTGTTGCACACATTTGACACATTTTGTCGTAAATTCAATCTGTTTACTGTGAATAAATTTAATTCTGTTTTACAACTGTCAATTGGAAAGCTATGTTCTTCTAATTCTGTTTGGCAACCGGATACGCTTCATTCGTTTTAAAATACAAAGGTCATGCTTTAGGTCAGAATTATTTGTTCGCAAATTATTACTTTTCTGATCAACTTATACTCTTTCCCAGGGCGCGTGTTCCTTCCCGGGACATTGAACTTTGGACTCCGTGCCGCTGCCTGGCTTGCATAGTTCGTCATTGTGCCCTCGTCCTCTACCAGGTGCCTCTCTTCATGGAATCATGCCTCCAGACATCGTCGCAAGCCACCATATCCAGTTTAGACTTTGGACTCATTTTTGTTTTCTCTCACTTGTTGTGAAAAAAGTTTGACAATAAATTATTTGTTAAAATTTTTTGTGTTGTTTTTTGGAGTCAAGGACCACCCCCGTTCCCAAAATTGGACTTTGGACTTTGAGCCCGCGTTTTCTCAGCGGTTTTACTTCCCCTTGAGCCCACGATCCATTTTTCACACTCGCCAGCGGTTTCTCATTCCAAAACACGTGACTTCCGGTTGTATGAGCCCACGATCCTTTTTTTCCACCTGGTCAGCGGTTTCCCATCCTAAACATACGTGACTTCCGGTTCCGGGTCATGACGTCATTGATTTGCTCTCAACCAATCAGAAGCCTCCATATGCCACATACGAGCGTACCTTACTACTTAGAAGGGACCCACTGTATTAGATAAAATACTAGAAATAAGCAATGCAACCTTGTAGCTGCTTGAAGCTAAAGTTACAGTACCTGAAGGTTTTGGAGGATGGTTTTGCTGTTGACCAACGGTCATCATGGCCGCGTGTTTGCAAATTATCGCTCAGAAGGAAATGTCTTGGCTTGCAAACCGAAGCTGAAGATGGCAGTGCTTCGTTTCCATAATATTACTCCCCTTTAACAATGTTGTCAAGGTTTCTAAGCGGACTAAAAAAATTCAAGGCACAGATAACTCTTTGCGTGTCCTTCATTTTCCACTTGCGGTAAACTTGAGAAATAAAATTGAATAATGAATTCATGAATAATTACGAGGTTTAGTTCAAGATACATTTCCATGTGAGAGCCAGGCTCGAACATTCGAATGTCCAAGACTGTAAGTCTGTACCATAGGTTTTAGAATTTTTTCAAGATTTTTTCAAAATTTAAGATTGTGGATAAAGCTTTTTCTATTACTGCATTCTATAAAATTCACAACTGAAACGGCGGGTCTTACGTCTACTGGGACCTGTTTCTCGAAAGTCCTGATAATTTTTCGGGCCCGGAAAGCTATATTATGCGGGCAATGTTTTTACATTAAAGACTGAAATTTTGTTGGTTTTGAAAGTTGAGTTATAAAATTCTAAGTTGATTAAACAAGTCGGGTTGATGTGGGGGCTAGAAACTAAGCCAACGTTCTATTGATTTTGATTTTTAACTAGCTGCAGGCCCGAAAAGTTACCTGGACTTTCGAGATACGGGCCCCAGGCCACGTTCTACAACTGTCACGAGTACAGACCCCTGTGCTACTGATATACCGAAACAAGCTGAACAGTGTCCCCTAGCCCTAAATCACGCTAAAACATCATCTAGAATGCAAGGGGACACTATTCAGCAACATGGTGACCTATACTTCATTGTGACCTGCAAAAAGTGAGCTGTAAGAAGACACCGCCAAACCGAAAAAAGGAGAAAAATTAATATCTGGCCGATGTCTCGATAAAAACTATTGAAAATTTGGACAAGACTAATGCTCCAAAATATAAAGGTCTGAACAAATCGTCACGGGGACCAAGCCCCTTCGAGTGGACTATAACCATTTTTGTCAAAAACATCTAGCCACTTACAATAACAAAGTTACTTAAAATTGTAAAAATACAAAATAAGGTATAAAAATTTAAAAAAATATCTTTTCTATGTACTGCTGTACAATAAAAGGTTAAGAATAAAATCTAAGACCTAAAAAACAAGCTAATTACATCTTACGATTAGTTACCCTAGAGAAAATGACGTTGGAGAAGCTATTTAAAAGATTGAAGGCAGGGAGCATACGCGTATAGCTGTCGCTTTGGCATGTGCGAATTTTCTATTGTTTTTTGGCTAAAAAAACAAAGGAAAATTCCCAGGCGCTAAAGCGACAGCTATACGCTTATGCTGCAAATGATTCCACCCTTAGAGTGGTAGGGGTTTCTAAATAAGAAAGCCGAGTACCTAAAGGTTCTCTTACCTAAAGCAAGCCTAGTACTTGGTCAACGCAAATCATTATTGCGTCTAGTACTGTAAAGGCTGGTTTCCATATGATCGCTACGATCGCTACCAAAAAAGTTGAGCGGTCGTTGCGACTTTCATCGCTGAGCAGTTTAGGCCTTCTACATCCATATGATTGCTGTGATCGCTACGATCGCTATAAAGCGGTTTCCACATGATCGCAACGATTGCTGAACCTTTTTTCCAGCGATCGTAACGATCGAAGCGATCCCAGCGATCATATGGAAACCAGCCTTAGGTGAATTTGAGAATTTCTAGTAAAATAATGGATAAGATAGGCTGGAGCTAAATCGTATAAGCACTGATATACTTAGCCTCCCACGCAGACGCTCTTGTCGTGACGAAACCCTAAGAGCATCTGCGTAAGGCTATGGTGTACTAGGATACACTTGCGCGTCGGCCGACTGGTAGATAGATTAGCCCAGTTTAGAATCCCAAAGGCTTCTCTGGCAGCCTTTTCTGGAGGTTCCCCTACGTAAAATAGTAGGAAGTTTAAGCAACCACGAGGCCGATGGCAAAGAGAACGTAAAAAAAAACAAACAATAAGATTGAATTACCAAAACGACGGCTGCGCAGATGCATTACACTGGTACTGATTTCTTTGCCGTTCTCTGCAAAACAACAAAGTGAAATGACCAGTTTTTGGCAGTGTCTGGCCCAGCAGCCGGGTACGGATGTTTCAAGACTGTCCGAAATTTTCAAAGGATCTCGGCGGAAAGGCCTATTCTGAGGTTCTGAAGGTATTCGATATGTGTTTAGAATTGCCAAACAATTCAAAAAAGTATTTTGGTTTTGGTAGTTTTAGAGCTTTCTGAGCTTGTGCATACTAGATTTTACCACCAATTTTGCACCTAAAAATTGGACACGATTTTCTGGAACAGCTCTACCAGAATTTGGTCGATATTCAAACTGGACACACCTACGGATTGATCTGTCCTTGCTGTGTGAGCTGCTTATCAAAACAGTCTGGTGTCGTCAAAAAAAATGATGACGTCACAAGTGGTTCAATGTCTACGACTCTAATGTCGGGAAAAGTCGTCTTTGGCAGCGAAAGAGTTAAAGGGGAATTTTAGAAGAGAAGATAATAGCTGTAAATAGTAGTGGTCTTACTGGGCGCGTTTGTTTTTAGACAGTGAATAATTTTCGTCATTATGAAAAACTGTTTATTGAGAATGTTGGTGTGCGTTTGAAATAAGTTATAAAGAAGCTGTTTTATACGAATTTGTAAGTTAAACATGGAAGTAATAAAAGTCAACAAAAGCCCCAAAGTGTCCAGTGATCTCGACTCGCAACCGGTTTCTTTGACCTTGAAGTGTATCTTTTGAAATCAAAATTTCGCATAGAAGATAAACTTCGATTTCCTTGATACTACACCACATTTTCGACATATGACCAATGTTTATTCTATCATTGGTTTCCTAGCAACAGCTGTCACCATAGCAACGGTAATGGACAACCCCTCATTTTAAATAATGTCGAATATCTCGAAAACTAGTCAGACACTTTATGACAAAGCTTGAACTATTTGAACTACTGAACCTACACAACTTGTATGCAAAATTATAGGAAAATCTGTAAGAGGGTTTTCAAGTAAATCATGATTCATTTTTTACGGGCTGATTTTGGTCATTCCTGCAATTTTCTCCAATATTTCAAGAAAGATAAAACTTAACACTTTCTCTTTTCAGTTGAAAGATCTTTTATGATAGCAAAACATTCTCAATATACATTGAGCTCCCTAGATGGCTGCGATTTGAAGATATTTATATTTAAAAACTGCTAAAATGCAGCAGAAATCAGTCCAAAAGTTCGTAATTTGCATAAATAGAAATATTTCTAAACTGCCCTCACAGATTTTTCCCTTAAATTGATTGCGGTTAGAATAATAATTCCTTTTGATGTTCCAGCAACTTTTATGCTGAATAAACATTTCGTTTGTTAAATAAGAAGGCTGAATCTCCGTCAGGTTTCAGTCGTTATTAACTTTCAACGAGCAACAGTTTTATTGTGTTTTTCCTGGTCTATTTCACGGTTATTCATGTGCAATGAATACTTATGCACGCTGCCCTTGTGTCCTCTCGTGCATTTATAATTCCTTCTCATAAAAAAAATCTTCGAGAAGGAAAACTCGCAAAATATCCTCGCGTATTATATGTTAAACCATCGAATAAGATGTATATCTTCACAGAGAGAGTTGACAGTGAAAAAAGAACTGTGACCTTAATTTGACTAGCCTGCGAATACAGCCGCCTCTCCGCGCTCCGGCTATAATTTGACAAACTTGCAAGTTCCATTACTAAGCAGTTCGTGCTAGAAGCCTCTCTCTGTAGGATTACTGCGATTTCTGCAGTAAAAAGAGGTTGCCCAATCACTTCCACTATACAATCTGTGATCGCTAAACAGCCTAGTACAACGTTGGACTTGTTTTCAGTCGCGGTTTTGTCTTGACAGCAAACATGACAAGAGCGTTCAAAACAGCTAGCGGTGATGGGGCAAGTGATAACGTTCATGACAATTAGGAACACAAGCATTATGTCAGCGAAAGTGGCTGTACGATCAAGTCTTCCTCCCAGGAAAATGACAAACTCACATTCAGTCGATGTATGGTTGCTGTGGGAACTCGCGGTTGAATTCATCTTCTTCGCTTCTTGTTTGCTTCTTTTCTTAGCCGATATTATTGCAACACGGGGCTCGAGAGGATCACTCGGGCAAAACAAGTTTTGCACAAGCGAGACTTGGCATGTGTGGTTTCACTAAATACGGAGGGCGCAGACATTTTTTCTTCCGTGACTTGATCAAAACACATCCGTTTCGGTATGGGACTCTTGTTAACATCTTTTCAGGTGTACTACATGTAGTACTCTTGTTTTCACAGCTCTTTTTGTATCCATTGGAACCGACGATTGCATAGTATTCGCGCCCTTGAGGCAAATTCGCACGGAACTGTTCTGCTGCAAACATATACTCCCTGCTGCCCAGCGTACGGAAAACGACTAAATTAGGAAAATATAATCGGTAATAAATGTGGTGTTGATACCCAAACAGTAAATAAACCTAAACTTATTTCAACCAGCCTGTCTCAAAGAGTTTTTGTTTTGTTTTTAATATACAAATTGCTTTAAATTATGAATATATGAAATTCATATATTTGAACTGCGGAATGAAGAATGAAATGTAAAGAAGATATATTCATAATTTCATCTTCATCTTTCCCGGGTATATTACGAACCAATTTAATAACCAGCTCGCAGTTGGCTTGTTAGCTCAATTGGTTAGAGCGCTGCACCGGTATCGCAGAGGTCAGGGTTCGAATCCCGGCAAGCCTGATTTTTTCAGGCTTTCTTTTCGCAACTGCATAAGTTGCGTTAATAACTGCGAGGATCTTCTTTACATTTCAAATTGCTTTAAATTAGCAATTTCAAGTTGTCTGTATTGTGCAAGCCTTAACTCTACTCATGAAGCGCAAAAAGCAACGGAACGTACGCAAATGAATCTCTTAATGAAAGGATGAAAGGGAAAAAGTCAACTTGTTTGAGATGGGTGAAGAGTTCAATCATTTCGTACCTTTTATATTTTAGTGGTTCTCTGGGCGGGGGGAAGGGGGGGTCCTGATCCCGCATTCCCGCTCCTTTTTCACAACAATCCCGCATCCCGCACTTTTTCATCGCTATCCCGAATCCCGTTTTTTCTTTCCCAAAAATACATTTAAAAAGACTAATTTCTGCAAAAGCTAATAAATTTAAGATGTAGATTGGCCCTTTCGATTGATATTTTGCGCTCGCCTGGTTGATTCGCTTTTGCCGCTAGAAGGTTTCCTTGGGTCGTGACGATTTTCCGAATTCCTGGCAGACAAGCAAAAAATCCTGCATCCCGTGCCCAAATTTTGGCGAATCCCGCTTCCCTGGTAGCAGTCAAATCACGAATCCCGTCAAGATATTTTGCGTTTTACCGAATCCTACACCGTATTTTGGTCAAATCCCGGATCCCGAGAATACGGCCTTCCAGACCCTGTTCTCTCACAGGCGGCCCAAGATACCCTAAACGTGCCTCTTACTTGCAAGCGGTATTCTCGATTTACATAGTGTAATAGAACGGATTCTCCGACCAATGTACTAGAGGGCTAACTGGGAATCTCTGGATTATCACTCGTTTATTGATCTTTGTACCAGTTGTCCTAATTAGAAGCTATGCGAGAGGTTTTGCGCTCAAGCTAGGTTATAGCCAAGTTGACCTGATAGACGTTCCTTAGAAGGTGTGGTTGACGGAAGGAATTCCTTGCCCATCCACGTTCCTTACTTAGGTCTGTTCCTCAAAGTGCAACTTAGAGCTTCAACCCTAGCCTTACTCCGCAACTGAGTACAAGACGTAACGAAGTAGTAGAAGTGACTAACGGAGTTGAATGCCCTTAGTATAACAGCTAACAGTTTGCGTCATACTACTGAACTAGACTAAGCAATTGTTGTTGGTGGTCTCGATATTTTGGTTAAACAAGAAAAGATGTCTCAAAATCTTAATCCCTATTGACATTGTTTGCAAATGTGACCACCTGTGTTGATTTCACGGTCAGCACTGCCAAGGTTACTAATTTTACAACGTAAAGTAAACATGCAGACATGTAGACATGCTTGGGTTAGCTGACCGTGGGAACTTTTTCTTCTCTTCCTGTTGCTTAATATAGTGTGTAAAACACACCTTAATTTTCGACAGTGACAAGTGGAAGATAACCAATAAACAGTCCGGATTGTCCCGATATATGGGGACAGCAATGACGTCATGAAGCTATTGTTCGCAAGGAAAATGGCGGCCGTTTTTGAAAAGTCACACGCACACAGCACGCACACAAAGAAATTTACAACCTCGTACCCAGGGTCCTCTCTCTTCCTCCCTCGAGAAAGTACCCTGGTTTCGGCGACGGTTTCGGCTGGTCACGTGGCACCCAAAATCTGGGTGCTAACAAGAATGTGCTACAGGGGAGGGGCAGCAAAGTGTAAGATTGTCACTAGTGTCAGAATAGTGGAAAGTACCGGAGGTTATGTAAGCTTTTTCCGGAATATTTGTGGTGATAAGAACTCCTTTTATAGACAAGTATTTCTTCATTACATACGAACGTTCAACATCGAAGCGGTCCATGTTATTTTCGACTCAGAGAAACACGTTTACAAGTCTCTGAATTTCAAAACACTGTCGCTAACCATCGCCATAGTCAACGGAAGCCGGCACGAGTCACAACATAACAAATTTACAACAAGGAGAGCCGTCGGCTTTATGCTTTACGGAGCTCGAAATGAAATGGAGTGTCAAGGATTAGGAAGGACTAATTTATTTTTAGCATCTCCAAGGAGCAGCAGAATTTTCGGCAACCGTACACAAGACAGACAAACGGCACGATGGTAAAATCAGGTTAAATACGCCGCGCCAACCGACTGAAACCACCGTTCTTGTAAGAATTTGAAGGTAATTTGTTTTATTCCTGTCGAGTAGGCGAAATTGCTCTCACACCGCCGATTGACCGAAAAACCTAACTTTTTTCACCCAAAAAAGTGACATGACAAAATGAAAAATGTGCTAAACTAGATAACATTTATAATTAAGAGCTTTGTTATGTTGACAAGAAGGTTGTACTCTGGTCTGCAGGATTTATATCATTACATTGAAGCTTGCAGATAAAAATACACAAGTGTAGCGTGGGGTTTTACTATCAGAATTTTACTTGCATTGTTAGGCCAATAAATAAAATATATAGCAAACAAGTGAGTGTGTGACATTTTGTTCGGGCTATACGAGCAGCTTCTTATCAAACGCCTTCGGCAAATTCAAAACAGATCGAGCCTACCGTAAACTATTTTGTTGATGGGAAATCTGCATTATTTGTGCTTCTGAAACGCCGCAGATAGTAGACTGTGGATTTTTTCAGCGTTCCTGTCTTTGAAAAAAAGTGAGCTAATGACAAGTCAATTCCTCTGTCTTCGTGCCAGTTTGAAAGATTTGTATTCTACGGTGGCCCATAAGGGACACCACTTTGAGTAAAGAAAATTGACAAATATTTAAAATATTAGCAGTTACAAGTTAAGTATTCACTACAAACAAAAGAAAGCCGCACACTGCAACTAAAATCAATCCGCACATTGCAAATAAACTGACTCGGCACACTGCAAACAAAATAAATTCGCTCACTTCAAACAAAACAAATCCGCTCACTTCAAACAAAATAAATTCGCTCACTCAAAACAAAATAAATTCGCACACTGCAAACAAAATAAATCCGCACGCAACAAGCAAAATAAATCCGCACGCTTCAAACAGAATATACCCGCACGCTGCAAACAAAATAAATTCGCACGCTGCAAACAAAATAAATCCGCACGCTGCAAACAAAATAAATCCGCACGCTGCAAATAAAAATAAAAACTATGCGCGCGCGCATATGCTCGAGTAGGCCTGAAACCTAACTTCCGGTTCTAATCTCGTGCCCTTTTTAAAAGATATTTTAAAAAGTTCAAACTGGTGGGACCACAGCATATATTTTTGACTTTGTATACCCAAATTTTGCTTTCGTCTCCTTTGTCTTTCTTTTACTGCCGTAAGTGTCAGTCTTACCGTATGTAAATATATTTTATTTCAAGTGTCCAGATACCCGGCATGTTTCCAGACTAAATACCCGGTAGTCCGAAATTTTCGAAGGTTTTCGACCGGAAAAAGGCCTATTCTAACGTCCTCTGAAAAGTATTCAATGTTTGTTTAGAATTGCCAAGCGATGAGAAAGGTATTTTGGTTTTGTAATTGACGAGTTTTTCGAGCTTGTGCACACTTACTTAATTACTAGAAAACTGCCGAATGTTTGATACACTTTAAATTATTTGTTGCTAGACTCGCCAGTCAGAAACGCACAGAATTTGTACCAGTCTTACCGTATGTAAATATATTTTATTTGAAGTGTCTAGATACCCGGCATGTTTCCAGACTAAGTACGCGGCAGTTCGAAATTTTGGAAGGATTACGACCGGGAAATTAGGCTTATTCTAAGGGTGTTCCGAAAACGCGGGGTCGGGGTGCGGGGTGCGAGGTGCGGGGTGCGGGTCAACAAAAACCGAAAAAATAGAAAAATAACAATAACAATAAAACAGCCAAAATAAAAAGAAAAAACAAAGGAAAATAGCTAAATACATACAAAAATACAATAAAAATACAAGCGAATATAAAAATAGAGCGAGAATTGAATTATTGACTGTCACGCAATAAATAAGTGAATAAATAAATAAATAAATGAATAAATAAGAAGAAATTTTTGTCATTTGTAAGAATCGTGAGGTCTCTGTGGGACACTCTTTTTTCACTCTCTTTTTTAATTTCATTTCATTTCTGATGCATCTTCACCGCTGCTGTGACCAAAACCCGTATGTCGAGCGATCCGAGCGAATCAGAATTTGCGGTTCGCACGATGTTGCTTTCACGCACGAAAATAAAATCATGCACTATTTCATTGCCTAGGACATGCCAGTGCCAGTAAGGGAAGGACCATTATGTATTTGATAGGAGGGATGGGGTGGGTCCTTATTTATTTATTTATTTATTTATTTATCAGGAGTCGCGTGACAGTCAAATATTCAATTCTCGCTCTGTTTTTATATTCTCGTCTTTTTAAATTGTATTTTTGTATGTATTTAGCTATTTTCTTTTGTTTTTCCTTTTTATTTTGGCTGTTTTATTATTATTGTTTTTTTTTCGGTGTTTGTTGACCCCGCAGTCCGCACCCCGCACCCCGCACCCCACACCCCGCACTCCGACCCCGCGTTTTCTAAAAGCATTTGATATTTGTTTAGAATTGCCAGCGATTCAGAAACGTATTTTGGTTTTGTAGTTGACGAGTTCTTAGAGCTTGTGCATACTAAAACATCGCGATGTTTGCGACATTATTTGTGGCTACTCCCGCCAATCTACCCTGGGTGCCAGAGACTTTTCTTGCGCGGTTTCCGGTTGCAGCTTATGTTCTCTACTGTGACCCGCGTCGGCCTTCGGCTGACGCGGCTCGGCCTCCCGATTTCTCTCGACGTTAGCGAGGAAAAAACCTCTGGTACCCAGGGTACCGCCAATCAGAAACTCACAGAATTTGGAAGGGAATTTCTCATTCAAAGGTTCTGAGAATATTCGAATTTGTTAGAAGTTTGTTTAGAGTTAATTTGGTGCTGGGCATTTAGCCTTAAACCTTAATAACCGTGTCTACATGCCGGCATCCGGGCGCAGTTTTCATGAAAAAGCTTAACACCTGGCACACCGGTCTTGGAGAATTATCCGAGGCTTGAGATAGGGACTGATTACAGTGATCGTGAGCCGGGCTGGCTCGAGATGACTGCTTAGCCCGGAATTACATGGGGCGTACCAGCTCGCCTGCGGCTAAGGCTGTCCTATGAAAAGATTTCTACATCAAAGAGAATGAATCGCATGGAGTGTTTTACTTTCGCTAATCCATTATTTTGACGTATTATTTTCAGTTGTATGTGGCTTTGTGGTCTTTGTGGTCTGATAACCTTTAATATGTGTTAATCAAAAAGAGAAATATCGATCTACTGGTGAGCTATTTTGGTCTGAAGCGAAATCTTGTAAGGAGAAAATGTTCGCCCGGCTAGCCGAGCTGGCCCAGCAGTCGCGATTACATGGAAAAACCATGTAATCGCGAATTTGATTTTCGGGTCAGCCCGCCTCATGTAATCGGTCCCTATGTAGAGTCAACTTTGTATGGCGTTAGTAAGTGAATCGAAACGATCGTGTGTGTGTGTGTGTTGTTTTGTTTTGTTTTCTTTCCTTTTCTTTTGTTTTGTTTCCTTAGCCCCATTTCTGGCAGGATGAAAACTCTACAGCATCCATGACATGTCACAATAGTGGCGTGACAGATCGGGTCAGACCAGGATCAAGCAGGCAAGCTATTTTAAGCTCGGAAACGAACGAACTACAAAACGAAATTGGTCTTTTTATTAAATCGCTTTGTAAATTTAAACAAACTTCGGATACTCCCAGGACGTTTGAATGAGAAATTCCCTCCAAATTCTGTACGTTTCTGACTGGCGGGTCTAACAATAAATAATTTAAAGTGTATTAAACATCCGGCAGTTTTCTAGTAATTAAGTAAGTGTGCACAAGCTCGAAAAACTCGTCAACTACAAAACCAAAATACCTTTCTCATCGCTTGGCAATTCTAAACAAACATTGAATACTTTTAGGACGTTAGAATAAGCCTTTTTCCGGTCGAAAACCTTCGAAAATTTCGGACTGCCGGGTATTTAGTCTGAAAACATGCAGGGTATCTAGACACTTGAAATAAAATATATTTACATACGGTAAGACTGACACTTACGGCAGTAAAAGAAAGACAAAGGAGACGAAAGCAAAATTTGGGTATACAAAGTCAAAAATATATGCTGTGGTCCTACCAGTTTGAACTTTTTAAAATATCTTTTAAAAAGGGCACGAGATTAGAACCGGAAGTTAGGTTTCAGGCCTACTCGAGCATATGCGCGCGCACATAGTTTTTATTTTTATTTGCAGCGTGCGAATTTATTTTGTTTGCAGCGTGCGGATTTATTTTGTTTGCAGCGTGCGGGTATATTCTGTTTGAAGCGTGCGGATTTATTTTGCTTGTTGTGTGCGGATTTATTTTGTTTGTATTGTGCGAATTTATTTTGTTTTGAGTGAGCGAATTTATTTTGTTTGAAGTGAGCGGATTTGTTTTGTTTGAAGTGAGCGAATTTATTTTGTTTGCAGTGTGCCGAGTCATTTTATTTGCAATGTGCGGATTTATTTTAGTTGCAGTGTGCGGCTTACTTTTGTTTGTAGTGAATACTTAACTTGTAACTGCTGATATTTTAAATATTTGTCAATTTTCTTTACTCAAAGTGGTGTCCCTTATGGGCCACCGTAGTATTCGCTTTTCCCTTCGCTTCTTGAAGAAAAGCGAGTCCACCCTGGTGGGGAGCTGTTTGCTTAAGGGAGACACGTGACCAGCCGAAACCAGGGTACTTTCTCGAGGGAGGAAGAGAGAGGACCCTGGGTACGAGGTTGAGAAATTTATTGTTTCCAGTCTCTCACAGCATTCATCCGGGTCTTTGAGCGAGCAAAAGACAAGAAGAAGCATCGGTGGCCATTTTGGAAGTTGTAATATTTATATCTTTGGATTTTGCTGGTATTAATCGACGATGTAGTTACGATTTTTGCGGTCAGATTTTAAGGTAAGTAAAGAATAAGCGTTAGTTTGAAGCATTCACCCATTTTTTATTGAGCTGGTTTTATTTTTTACTAGTTCTAGTGTTGTTAAAGCTTCATCGTGCAAAATTTCACGAGTGTAAGCAACGTCGATTTTATGTAAGGTGTCTTTGAATATGAGGCTTTACGAGTGTAGACAAACGGCTGCTGTCGTAATGCTTGTGTACTGCGTCGTTCCTTTGTGTTAACGGGAATCGTTTTCATTTTTATCTCTCTTAAGTACATGGAAGAGCACACACGATTGCTTAAGGCACTTTGCCGAATTTGTGGAGTTCAACTGAAAGGGAAAGAAAGGAAAGCAGAAGTCCTCAAATGTGCGAATGAAATCCGTGAAATTTGGAAAGTGTCTGTGCTGGTTGATTCACACAATGTGAACCCCAATAAATTTGCATGAAATGCAGAGTGAAATGCAGCAACAAAGGTTGCCTTGCTGGAAGGAACAAATGAAGCCCCCACTCTCTAGAAATTTTACTAAAGTTTATATATAATTTTCTTTACTTTTTTTGGAGTTTAAGGAACACTCTCTCGCTCTTTATGTGTGGGCGGGGAGGGGGGTTGTGTGGAGATTTTCTGTATCTACAAATTGTGATTGGTTTATAGCCATTTAACATTAAATGAAATGGAGACAGGAAGTGTTTATTTTATTTGGTAGTGTAAAACTTTCCTTATAGATTGCAAACGTCATTTCAGCAGGGAATGGAACTTTGCGTAATTTGTTTAGACATTTTGGGAGATTTGAAAAGACCTTATGTGCTACCGAAGCAGAAAGAAGATTAAGCAAGTTAGGAAAAATAGGCTGTAAGCATTTATCATTTTTCCAAAATTCCACGTCTGTTGACCAATTCGCAGATTGATTACTTAATTACAATGTTTACGTTGTCATCACTGAAGAAACTTGCAAGTCAACAGTTCATACATGTTCAGGCAAGAATTTATTTCAAGCAAAGTTTTCCCAGATGAAACAGATCAACTCCCAAACCACTAACCCTATCCTTTATGAAAATCATGCTACAAAATAGTTTTCCTTACATCTGTTTTGATTGGACTTGCATGAAAATCAAATCAACAGCAAGTGTATTTTCTTCAATTGCCTTTTCAAGAGCTAAAATGTGGGATAGTAATTTATGGTATTATCAGGTGTGATGGCCACTGTTTGTTGTTTGCTGAAACAATATTATATTTATTGTCACACTGATCATATCTGTAATTCATTTTTGCAGGTCCTGCAGTTGGCAAAGAAGCAAAAGCTGAACACAGACGATAACCTATGTTAAACATGTTAACTGAATTGTGAAAATAAATGTTGAAGTCCAGTATATCTCAATCTGACCATTGAAACAGCCTCTTGAAAATTTCATTGTGTAGTACTGCAGGATATTTTTGTGTCACATTTTGCTTTGGAGAAGCTGTAAATGAATTCAAAACACTGTGTGACTTGTAAAAGAAACCTGTAATTGCAACACAAAAAAGCCATCTAAGAGTAAGCGATTCATTATCCATGGCAACTGGCAAATCTTCTTTTCTGTTGTGATCAGTTGAAGGGGGGGGGGGGGGGCATGTACAGAAAACCAATATTCACCACTTTTCATTATTGGGAAATATGTCTCATCATAGTGCTCAGAGGATGTTACCAAATAGGCAGCTCAACTTTAGCTTAGTGAAATCAAATGATAAACAGAGGGAGAATGAACGGCGTGTCTAAAGTACACATAAAATAAAACATATTTAAATATCCCCTTGCAAACCTTATGTACGAAAAAAATAGGGATGATCAAGTTCACAAGTGTGCAGGTTGCAATTTCTTTGTAAACAAAGCTACGTAAAATGAGTAGCCTATTGGAAAATTATGAGCCCTTTGGAAATGCCACAAATAATGTTTTCCGACACAAATTGTTTATTCCATGCCAAGATAGAACAAACGCATCGTTCGAGTCAACATCCAACCAACTATAAATGCCAGAAGAAATTTTGATCGCAAGTCATCGAATAGATGTCTTGATGTACTGGTGTGTATAAACAATAAGACGAACAAGAAAAGATCGACGATCGATAGAAGGCATATGTATATTTTTGATACATTTTCTTGTTGCGAAACGCATCGGTTACACCTTTAAGAATAAACTCGGTTCTACGAATGTAAAACATTATTGCTTACCCGGCTATTTGTCTGCATTTCAATAAAAGTTTAATCGAAATGAGATGTTTGAGCCGCGTGCAAGTTTTGTCGCTCTCATGGCCGTCCTTTGTGTTGGATTTATGCGGTAAATGTGGATTTGAAAATACTGGGCTTGCTCAAAAGATACGGTTGAGCGATAAAATAGCTTCGTATTCTCAAAATATTTTTCACGAGTAGCATAACAAGACCTCGGGAAATCATCACTCAGTTCTACCTTCATCCGCCATTTTGAAAATAGACGCTTGTTTTGATACATGATACGTGAATCAAAAGTCGGCTTCTCATTGGCTTGGAGGTCAGTCGGCCCTGTCCTTAAATATCGGGATATCATGGACTGATAAAAACTCGATGATAAAACTACAAGGTTTGACTATAGACCCAAACAGGAACCTTCGTGTAGGTAAAATCCAAGGTCACCTCTTCTTCTCAAGCATGCCTACTTTAAGATACCACACCTAAATTCAACAAATCCTTTCAGTTGACAGTACAACTCAAAAACTAAGGAAATGCCCCTGTGGACTAGCCTAAACCTTGAATGACCTTACACTACGAACAAACTGTACACAAGAAATACTTTTTAAGCGTAAACCCTTAATTGAGACTAGCAAAAACGTTCTAAGAAAAATGATTCCTCTTAAACTTCCTAACAATAGACTCGATGTCTCGTCACAAATTGTGCGCAAATTACACAAAAGATACAAAAACGACCCCTTGCTGAGGTAAGTGAAGTTTGATTGTACATTTATGGCTATATTTTAGGATTTTGTCAACCCAAGTCAGTGAACTTATCGAAACGTAGACTTAAATCTCAGGGTCTGAAAGGGTATTCTCTGGATCCTGGATGTGACGAAAATGGGCTCCTTCCAAAATACAGTGCGGGATTCGGGAAAATGCAAAATATCTTGACGGGATTCGGGATCTGACTGCTACCCGGGAAGCGGGATTCGCCAAAATTTGGGCATGGGATGCGGGATTTTTTTTTTGTTGCCTGTCTGTCGAAAATTCGGGAAATCGTCATGACCCAAACAAACGATCTAGGGGCAAAAACGAATCAACCAGGCGAGCGGGATACGGGACTCTCGTGAAAAAGGAGCGGGAATGCGGGATCAGGACCCCCTTCCAGACCCTCAAATCTTCGCCCGTAGCTTGCAGTATGTAGCCAAACAACAAGGAAAAGCCGCGACACGGGATTACAGCACAACCACAAAAGGCTAATTACAGAACATAAACAAATATTTCTGAAGATCCATTAGATAAAACGCAAAACCAATAAATTAATTGCTTTCCAGTCTATGCTGTTGCATAACACAGGGAGCCCACACAAACTGTGTGACGGCTTGTAGTTTCAAAATAATGAGGGAATGTATGGGAAAAACCGAAAGGTTTCTAATAACGTGATATATTGCGAGGAATATTTTACATTTAAGTTCAAAATTAACGTAATCTTGCCTTAATCGTTATGTTTTGTTGTCATTGGCCTCTAAACAGCGAATCATGGTTAGCCGGATTTCCAAGGTTTAGCGATGCGGTCGACTGTACGTAGAGTCCATGTCAAGTGAGACCATTTTCAGTTGTTTCGAAGACGTACGACATGAATGTATACGAACAGTTCATCGGATGAGTGGGTAACAAACGATAAAATATCTTGTTCCAGCGCCCAGATGACGAATTGGCCGGTGCAATCAGTCTTGCAGCTACAGTTTGTACATTCTCTTCCGAAGGAGAAAAGTATTGAAGCTGTCAGCTGGGTTTTATTTTTAGTTTGCTTTGTAGAACATTTCATGTTTATTCGTCTTATCAAGAGAGCTAATAAGTAACCATGAGCTTAAATAGGGCTGTAAACATGTTAATTTTTGTGCCTTTTCCAGTCGCTAGTAAAGTTACCGTTCGCCGATTAAAACGAGCTTTTCATCTAGATCCTGCTTGTACTGTAACTTCCGGTCATCTTTTCTCTTCTGTGACCCCCTGATGGTGGCAAACATACGACGAAAGATGCCCGGGAGTTACATTCGTTGTCTCTTTATCATTTTCGGTGCGCGATCGGTAAAATCCGAAATCCGAACTTCTTTACTCGCCCCAGACCTCGAAAAGATGACGGCGTCGGAATTTTTCAAAATGGCCATCTGCAATGTTGGATTCATGTCTACATATTTGATGTGAGGGCCCCCTGTCTTTTAACCAACCTTTTTCGAATCTTTTGTCTTTCATCGTTACATATTTGTACATTTCCACATTTATTTTCATTACCATGAACATCCAGTACGTACTTCCAATATTATTTAAAAAGTAAGAGGAGCTACCAGCCTAAACGTTGTTATTTTTATGTTACATTATAATAAATTATTATGTTATCATTATAATAAATTATTGTAATTATACTTTCACGTACTATTTCAATAAACGCTGTACGAAAGTGCCTTATTCTGACACAGTAAATAACTGGGTTAAAGAGCGAGTTCAGAATCAGTATAGAGCTTGTTGTAAAGAAAAAAATGTAACCTTCATTTACTGAGTCAATAACAGATTTTACTATTAGTATTCGAACATCCATTAGAGGCGTGTATTTCAGTACTAACAGCAAACGTACAGTGGTTGTCACTTTAAAAGCCTTTTTCTCCTTTAACAATTTCTTTCTGCCTTCCACTGAGACTTGCTGGGCAGCCAGTTGTTTTTCGTGGCGACGAGTCTCGAAGTACAACACGACTCGGAAGTAGATAGTGATGGCGACACAAGAGGACAACATAATATTATTAACAGTCAAGTAAATGTTGTTATTCATGATGGCTAAAGGTACGGTTGAAAGCATGGCTGTTATCCATGCGAGAGCGGACAAGCAAAGTATACGAATTCCACTTACTATGGTTATGTAAGCGAAAGGGTGTTTAATGGCTATGTAGCGCTCTACGTTCATCAGTGCTAGGTGAAAAAGAGATACCAAACCTAATACGGGCCATTCCATTTTATATCCACACCCCCCTATGGAAGAGGGCAGATCAAAAGTGCCGACACGTGCACCCCTTCAGAAATTGCCTAAATTCTAGCCTCTTTTCCTCTCAGAAAAAAGCCAATTTTTTTCCGAACCCCTCGGAAATATTCAAAAGATCAAAGGCGCCGACGCAGCGACCCCCTCAGAAATGACAGTCAAGGGCCCCTCAGAAAATCTTTTCCATCGGGTGGGGGGGGGGGGTGGATATTAAATGGAATAGCCCTACCCTCAGAAGCTCTTTTGCAAGTTCTATTACCAAGCGGTTCGTGCTGGAAGCTTCTCCTTGTAGGATTACTGCGATTTTTGCGCTAAAAAGAGGTTGCCCGATCTCTCCCATTATACAATCTGTGGTCGCTAAACAACTTAGTACCTAGTACAGCGTTGGACTTGGTTTTCAGTCGCAGTTTTGTCTTGACAGCAAACATGACAAGAGCGTTCAAAACAGTGGTGATGAGGCAAGTGATAACGCTCATGACAATTAGGAACACAAACATTATGTGAGCCAAAGTGGCTGTACGATCAAGTCTTCCTCCCAGGAAAACGACAACTTCGCATTCAGTCGATGTATCGTTGCTTCGGAAATTTGTGGTTGAATTCATCTTCTTTGCTTCTTGTTTGCTTCAGTTTCCTAGCCGATATTATTGCAACACGGGGCTCGAGAAGATTACTTGGGCAAAACAAATTTTTCCCAGCCAGACTTGTCATGCATGGTGTCACTAAATTGTCTTAGGTACACACTTTTTTTACCATGACTTAATAAAAAAAACATCCGTTTCGGTAGAGAAAGTTTGCCTTCTTCATTGGGACTCTTGTTACTTTCAATAACATGCGGACCATGTCCAAAATTCAAAGCTCAACCGACAAATGCGTTTTTCGCTACCGTCAATCAGATGTTCGGCGGCTCCTCCCAGCTTCCGACTACTGCCGAGAGTTGTTCGTATCATGAAACTTTTTACAGTCGTAAGCCAGTTCAAGCGTACCCCAATGGAAAAGAAATTGAAGATGATTACAGTATGTTACCCAGTTTTCGTACACTTTAGTTTGTAATCGCTATATCTTTTCGTCTGTACGATGAAAATTATTTCTGAGATTTCTTTTAGAGATAGCCCATTTACTTAACTTTAATATGTACAAAGTTTTGCCGCTTGATCGACGTATCTTCAAAATTATACCATTTTGCCCAAAACTCCTAAGTTGCCCAGTCCTCGTACACCTGGCCCAGTTTTCGTACAAAGTCAAAACAAGATTTTTCCACGAAAACGCTCAACGCAAACTGATGTGTCAGCCATTCTGCTGCATGCTTATCGTGTTTTCTCTTCGATTTGTGAATAGAAATCGGCTTAGCGACCAATGTTTGGTGTACAAGGCGAATGGGTAACGGAGGGTGGATGCTCAATCGATCCTGCAGTGTTGAGTTTTTAGTCCCCCACTTTTGGGCGGATATTCTTGCGCTCAATCCGCGGTCTCATACGTCATTTACTGCCTTGGCAAAGGTGGTTTACCGATCACTATGCTGCATATTACAGCTGTCAAGGAAAGGCTCGCGAGAGATTCGACGTTTTACTTCCGTTTCCGCTTACCCCTTTAAAATACTAACAATAAGTAAGAAGTCTTTATTTCATAAGATAAACACACATATCTTATGTTAGAAAAATTTGAAGGGTAAAAAGCAAGCTACATTACATGAAATAACAATAATATTCTAATGAAATTAAAGAGCTAAGACGTATTTAAAAGTTAGGCGGTTAACAAAGGAGCTCATAAAGCGCTTCGTGTTTATTTTAGGTTTCACGGCCCACTTTCTTCTAAGCTGGTATCTGGTGTTCTTAACCTCCGGCAACATGTTATACAGCGGGTGACCCTCTAAGCCCATAACTTTAAAATAGCAAAGGTTTCCCTCCCTTTTCGCTTACGCTTGCTTTTGTTAGCTGCTTTTGTCAATGTTTATTAAAATCGCAACGGAGTGAAAAACATAGGCACGCATTGCGTGCTTGACCTATGTTGAAATGACAGGTCTCATCCTAGCTTATTTGCGATTTTTAAGACGCTCTAAGGACAACACAACACACGCGATCTTTCTTGTAAATACTTCCCCTCCACTATAGCACACTGAGTGCATAAGGCTCAGTTCACACGCCTTACCTCTCATGTGCCGTACCATGTGGTGCGTAGTATTTTCGCAGTTGTACGGTGTCCAAATGAGCTTTTCAACAGATCTCGATTAGGCAAGCCAAAATCTCAGGGTACGACAAAGCTTCCCACTTAATACGACCGATTAGCGAAAATGTATTTGGTACGGCGCATGAGAGGTACGGCGTCTGAACTGGGCCTAAAACAGCTTTTTTCGTTTACTCAGCGATACTCTTGGAATGCAAAACAAAATCCTGCTAAAAACCCAGTTGGACCAAAATTGGTCGAAATTGGAGATAGAGTAACTATCGGGCTAATAGGCTACAGGCTAAAAAGTTAAACTGACACTAGAACAAGAGGTGAAAGAAACAAATGTATTAGATAATAAGGACAGCCATGGGCACTCCCAGTTGCACAAACTTGTTTATGAATATTGAAGACCAAAAGAGGGCAAGGGTCGTTTTTCAAACTAATTTTCTTGCCATATGTTCCTGTATATGATAAAACCAAGAAAGAAATCATTTCTACGTCGGCTGGAAAATCTGTGGATATGACTGATATAAATCATGGACACAACAACGTAAACTAAAAATTAACCGCATTATGGGAAGAGAAATTTAAAAACCTACAGACACGCTTGAATGAACAAACTAATTCATGCAAATTGCAATCTTAAACACGTCGCTATAAATTTCAAATTAGCCAATTTTGGTTTAAAAGCCCGTTCCATACCTCGCGAGTGGAGCGCACAGGGGAGGGGGGGGGGAGATCAATTATGCCTATGATTTGTTCAATTCATGCTTTATTACAGCTCAGGGTGGCTCATATGTAAGATAAAGCACTTTATTATAAAATCTCCTCACGTCATGGATTCGCAGCAACTAAGCGCGATCTAATTTAAAGTTATAACGAATTGTACTGAACTGAATGCCCAGCCAAATATCTCAAGTCAAGTTTTATGGGAATCCGAATTTTAGCATCCAGTTCTTCTTGCCGCAAAACTCACGAGCCACGGTCTCCCCGTCAATCGTTGTCCCTGTACACATGCATTATTCGAAGAGCCGAGAGTCGCTCTGTCTTAATGGTTGTCCGTAGATAAGTCTTGACTCTACGCATCGAGCTAAAACTGCGTTCAGGAGTTGCGGTTGACACAGGCATCGTGAGAAGGATCGTGAGGATGGTGCTAACGTTTCAATGAAGAGCTGGATTTATGTATTCAAGGGTTTCAGCCAGAGTTGTTGGTCGTGCCACTTTTCCACCGCAACATCTCGTTGTCGTACTCTCTCTTGTCGGTCAGATCGTTCTTGTACGCCGCATAAATCTTATCTAGCATCTTAATCCTTGCAGTTTTGTTGGGAGAAGTTACTGGCCTAGGAAGCGATCCTCTTGTGATAAGAGCCTGTCATTCATTGATCAATAAGAGGGAGATAAACAGCTCCTTGCCAGTAGGACTCTGGGTTTGTGGCTGGGGCATTCACCCTGTGTTGCTGCCTTTCGGTTGTTCTTGGCATGCTTAGCTCAATGTCAAACTCAGCCGCAATCTGTTTCTTCCACTGATATACTTCCTTCTAAACCGACGGATCGCCTCTCTCAGCTCTCATGATATTTACTACCACTCTCGCTTCTTGGGCTGCCTCGATGAGATCGGCGCTCTTTCCTTACAATATCGTTGACAAGGCCACTGTGTTGGAAAGGAGCATAGGTGTGGAAAGGAATGGAAGGAAGGAAGTATGGAGAGGACACATAGAGCGTATGCATAGATCTGCACATAGAGCAATAATAAAATCAAACTGCTTGATAGAGCATGAGTAGCCCCTTGCCTTTCCATTCCCATCCTTGGACAAGGTCTCGAACGGCTGAACTATGACTGGAAAGGCTACACGGAAGGTGTATAAAGCATCAGCCCTACTCGCCCATCTTGTCTTGCACAAAGTTCTTAAAAAAATCACCCAAAAACTAGTTATATGAAATAAGAAAAAATATTCACATAATCAATTTACAAGAAAAGTCTGTAAGCCCGGGCTTAGTGGCTTAAAGGGAGCTACGCCCCTGTTTTCTAACCTGTGATCAGGCTCTATTTCCGTTTCGCTCGGTGAAACATTCAGGCAGGAAGGGCGAAACGAAAATTAGAATTTTAGCGAGCGACCATAATATGGGAGCGATGCTAAAATTCGGCCTGATCGCAGGTTACATCTTTTTAGGTGTACTACATGTAGTGTTCTTGTTTTCACAGCTCTTTTTGTATCCACCGGCAAAATTTCCTCCGATATCCTTTATCGGAACTGCGTCATGTAAAATACTAGCCTATGCAGCTTGCAGTATGTTTCCGATGATCGAGTGCATAGTTTTCGCGCCGTTGAGGTAAATTTGCACTGAGCTGGCTTAAAAAGTTTGAAACTCGCAAAAGGCCCAGCTACCCAGCGTACGGAAAAAGACTAAATTAGAGACTGAAATATTTGGCAACAAATGTGGCGTTGATACCCAAACAGTAAATAAACCTAAACTTATTTCACCCTGTCCATCTCAAGGATTTTTTCTTTTCTTATTATATACAAATTGCTTTAAATTAGCAACTTCAAGTTGGCTGGAACGTGCAAGCCTTTATTCTGCTCATGAAGTGCAAAAAGCGACGGAACTTACGCAATGGACGTTTTAAAAAGGGGGCGGGTAAAAAGGAGAAAGTCAAATGATTTTAGTTGAGTTAAGAGTTTTAAATCAATTCTTACCTGTATTTCAGTGGTTTTCTCAAAGGCAGCCCAAGATACCCTAAACGTGACTCTTACTCTATTTATGGCTACAGATTGCGCCCAAATTACACATAAGACACAAACACAACCCCTTAATTGTTGCGGTAAGCGAAGATTATTTCTACATTCACGGCTATATTTTAGGATTTTGTCAACCCAAGTCACTGCCTGGTCAATTCTCATACAAAGTCTATAAATCGAGAACACCGCTTACAAGTAATAAAGAGTCGCATTCGTGCTATCAGATCGTGAGCTTGGGACGTCTGTGCCGTAACTAACAATTAACAGCTTTGTGCCCATTTTTTATCCACATCCTTCAATTAGGATCGCTTTTTATTCTTGTGCGGTAGAAGGTCTGTTTGATTTTTATTGATTTCGTAAGGCATACGTTTGGAGACTATTATTGGGTCTGTTTGACACTGATTTGTATTTTTTACCACTTCATTACACTAAATTAATGTACCTTTACATGATAAGACTAGGTCTTTATGGTACCCAAAACAACTCGTCTGTAAAAATTCGATCGACCGCTTCGTCCAACAACTCTCTAAAGCGGATTTTTGGGTGCTATGTTGCCAAGTGCCACTAAACTTTGTAACAAGAGTATTTTTTTCGCAATTTAGCTAGATTTTGAATCAGTTTCTGTTTCTGTTGTAAATGTTGTTGTTGTTGTTGTTGTTGTTCCAAAGACCTGGAAGTGGAACATTGATCAACTATAGGTGACATGGCCATTTTAGATCTAGAAAATCGCGATGTTTGCGACACTTGGATCTTTTTGTCGCTAGACCCGCCAGTCAGAAACGTACAGAATTTGGACGGAATTTCTCCTTCAAACGTCCTGGCAGTATTCGAAGTTTGTTTAGAATTACAAAGCGATTCAAAAGACCAGACGTCACTTACCACAAAAGAGATTATTTTCTTCTGTTCTTGTGTTTCCTTCGAAACGTGAAAGTCCCTGAAAACTTGCATGCTTCGAGGCACAGTTGCTTACTCTTAGATGTTAAAATTTTTCTTGAAAGATTTCTTTTTTTTATTACTAAAAATGTTAAATTTCATGATATCTACGAAATCCGGCTAGACAAACTTTTTTTTTCAATGAAATGTTCTCCAGAACAGTTCTTATACAACTGCCAAGGTTATGAAGATGTTTCGCCAAAGGTAACTCGAGAAATGGCTGCAAATAGGTGAGAAACAGCATAAATCGGTCATCTTTACGATTGGCTGTCGCCATAGCAACAGTATTTGATGCAAATGTGACCAAAAAAGAAACCCTTCGTGTATTGTTGATCTTCACAGTAAGTGCTTTGGACATAAACTCTAGGATAAAACAAAATAATATTTTGTGCTCAGTTCTTCTTTCTAATCTTTGAATGTATGTTGTTGATATCATAGAGAGCCACCCTTATGCGAAGATACAGAAACGTCAGAAACACAAATTTTTCGTCGTCACGCGGTATCAGCAATGAGGATTGTGTGACGAACCAAAATGACCCTCGAGACTACCCTCCTCGGGTGCTTTAGCACTTCAGGTCCCAGGCCATCCGCGCATTGACGAGCGGTCAACATGGCGGACGCAGCCAAAGAAAAAGAAGAGAGGAACACTTTCCTGAGATCAATTTGTAAGTATTTTTTGCAAACGTTGAGCTGCTACACACTGCGCAAAATGTTGCTAGCATCGTTGAGTGAAAATGACGTGTTTTTATTTAGTCATGTTTGTGATATCCTTGACTAGATGTGCATAATTTTGCTTGCTGGCAGACCATAAATTTTTGTTGCCTCAGTGATTAATGTGACAGCCCGTTGCCGTTTTAAAACGTGTCGCTATTCATTTTTGAAAAATTAGGCTTCAGTAATATTAAGGCGAAAGAGGTTAGAAATGTAAAAATTGTCTGGGTGGATTGACGAGGTCGCGTGTTTTCGTTTTCGCTTTCATTTTTTCAACGTGGTGCGACCAACAGGCAAATTATGCGGTGATTAGGAGCCTGGTACCGAGTGTTTGGGATTTTGTTTGTCCAAAGATTGCTCATTCTAAACTTTCAAAGAGAATAGAACGAGCTAGAGAACCTATATTTGAGCAGCACATCTGTTGAATGTATATCTGAAGGACACATTCTCCCACTGAAGTGAAAAAGAGAACGCAGATGATAACAAGAGCTGTTTTCAGACTGCGTTACACATAAACGCCTGTTGATTGTGGGAGCATTCAAATATATATCTAAAACTCCACAGTAGTCCTAAAGCTAAAAAGAAATATATTTACAGATTGTGGTCCAAATAAAAGAGCTGCTGGAAAACTTCAATTGAAATTTCAAGTCTAATTTGCTGTTTTCAGTTCTTCTTTTCTTTGAGCACTACAAAGATCTCGTCCCAGGCGTGGGGCAGTACTACCTATATATAAGCTATATGAGTATGTACCTCTGTGAAGGGTATGGCTTTCAGCCAGTTTAGTCTGGGATAGGATATAGAAATCAGAGAGTTTTGGAATAGAAGTTATAGGGTATCATTTATTGGGAAACTAGGGATTGGCACTCTTTGAGTGTGGGATAGGGTAGGGAATTTTGGTGTTTAATCTTGAATAGGGTTCCACATTGCTGCTGAACATGGGTTTGAGTCACCCTCCCCCCAGTCGCCCCCCCCCCCCCGACCAAAAAATAATACAGAGTACCCCCTTCCCTGGGATTTGGTCGTGTGACATAATATAGTGGTGATCAGTATCATTGCTTGCTGTGCAGTAAACAGAGGTCCAAATAAAAGACAGATTAAACCCGCCGAGAACAACTCCCTCCTTCAGTTGGCCCTTGGGGAGGATAGCGAGGACAGTGAAGAGGATGCAGATTTTAAAATAAGTGATGATGATGATGACGATGATGAAGGTTAGTTAATGAATCAAGTCCTGCTTTTATTGTTTGTCTGCTAAAAAAGTCAATCAACAGCAATGTCAGAATGGTATGATGGAAATCCTTATACCATAGCAATATCAAATAGATGCCTAGAATCAGGCACCAAAGTAACATAAAAACACAGTAAGACTGGCTAGCTACTGCTTTTTCAATGAATGAATGTCATTTCAAAGAAACAGTTTCAGAATTTATCAGGTTGGAGGGGGAGGGAGCTTCCATAAAAGTGACGTGGGTGATCATCACACCTTCATAACCTTTTGGGAGCTGCAACTTGTGGTTTGGTGACTCTTAGAGTGTTTGAATATAAAATGACCTTCTAGGGTAGAAGCCAGATAAAAGGAGACTTAAAGTAACTACAACTTCGCAGAAATTGTATCTCTTAGGGTGAAAATGAATCCAAGCCATGCTTAGAGAGTGTGTGAATGAGATCATGATGTGTAGTGCCACTCAAGTGAAAGTTATTAAGCAATATTGATTATTGCTAATTATTATATTTATAATTATTTTTATAATTATTATAATTAATTAATATTATTAATATAATTAAGTGGCATGTAATGAGCAGTGTTAATTCTAATGGTGATTCTAATTGAAGGGCTGAGAGCATAACCGTCTTATGTCGAATTTTAGGGCGTTTTTTCATTTTGCTCAAAACTGCCTGAATTTTTGCATGTGACCTTCCCTTCATTCATAGCACATTGCCCAGATAATTTTTTCACTGATTTTCGCTTCGTTTTCGAGAAAAACGGGGCCAAAAAGTGAAGTCGGTGTACAGCCGCCCGCTCTCAGATGTGGATGTCGAAACATTGGGTATTTTAAGGGGCGAACGATGAGAAGAACGAAGGGACAACAATCTGGTCGCAAATTACCGGTTAATTTTAGCAGTGTTGTATTTAAATATTCACGTCACCTTCTCGTGTATTTGTGTCATCCACCGACTGAACTTACGCGCGAATGTGGTAATTTTGTAAGATGCACTGCATGCTACGCTTCGTGTTGCAGAATTTGCGAAACTTCTAAAGTTTTTCAGTGGATTCTGAACAGCAGTTTGTTCTTCAAACAAGTTTAAAAACAATAATAAATGAACAAAAGAAGAGAATTTAATAAAAAGAGAAAATAAAAAGTGGCTCAAGACAGATTCGAACCAGCGACTATCAGGAGTGTATAGCCGCCGCATTGACTGACTGAGCTAGCTCGACATTTTTCGGCAGATATGGTGGGAATCAACTTAGTTGCGATGGCGATTGAAACGTATGTTTAAATCATGGTTGATTCTCGGTATTCTCTTGGTTTTTTTTTTTTCGCCGCCCCACCGCGATATGAAGTTTGTATCGCCCGGCATATGCATGTGACACCGCTTTATTTCCTGTCATATAGGACAGGAAAGCGCTTATTTGCGAGGAAACTGAGCTGCTCAACGAACGTTTATATGCAAAGATCAGTGATTTAATTAGATAATCACTCGAAAAGCAGCTTTCTTGCCGCTTCGTTGCGTTCATTTCATTGTTTACAGAAACACAGAACTCTGGTTTCTTTTGTTTCTGTCGTTTTACAAACGATGCCGACTTGACTTTTTGGCCTCGTTTTTCTCGAAAACGAAGCGAAAATCAGTGAAAAAATTATCTGGGCTATGTTCTATGAATGAAGGGAAGGTCACATGCAAAACTTCAGGCAGTTGTCAGCAAAATGAAAAAACGGCCTAAAATTCGACATAAGACGGTTATGCTCTCAGCCCTTCAATTCTAATGTGAAAACACACTTTGATGTGTTTATGTCAGGGGCGGGGTGGGACACAGCTGATTGCAATGCCTATGTGCTTTTTGCTCATTCTTGTTTTTTATTATTACTATTATTATTATTATTATTATTATTATTATTATTTCTTTTACTATTATTATTGTTGTAATAAATTATTATAATTGTCATTGTTCAGGAGGTTCAGGTTCAGAAGAAGAAAATGATAATAATCTCGAGAAAGACGACAAAAGTCCAGCCAGCAAACAAGTAGCAGAAGCAAGTGATGGTGAAGATGATGATGATGAGGAAGAGGATGAGGAAGATGGTAATGATGATGACAATGAAGACGATGTTCAAAGTGAAGTCGTAGGTGGTGCTACCCTTACTGTTGGAGACTTGATACAGGCAATGAAAACCAAGAAAAAGTTACTTTCAGCTAGTCAGCCAAGCTCTGTGGTGAGTGCTGTGTTCAGTTTGTAATACTGGGATGCAGGGATTATTCTTGAAGATGGCACTGCAGGATTACTGCATAAATAGTTATTATATCGTCCAAACATTTTGCTTTAGCATGTCAAACTTGACTTTGCTTTCCGATAGAAACACTTTTAAGAGTAATGTGAAACTGATTTTTCCTGCAGGCTTCAAGTGAAGTTTCTGTGTCAACCAAGAAAGCTGACATTTTAATTTGTGGAATCTGCTTGGATGATGTGAGGCAAGAATAAAGATTTCTTTTGTATAATTCTTCTTTTTGTGCTGAGCTCACAATAAGGAAATGAGTAGAGGACTGGGCATGAGTTGTGTAAATCAACTGATTGACTGACTGACTGACTGACTGACTGACTGACTGATGATTGGTTGGTTGGTTGGTTGGTTGGTTGGTTGATTGATTGATTGATTGATTTTTTGGTTGGTTGGTTGATTGATTGATTGATTGATTGATTGAAGTTGTGTGCATGATCCTGTAGAAAACCTTAAAAATTGGAATCCAAGTTTTGGACTAATTGATTGAATAAAAACTGTTAGAATAATTTGCTTTAAATAATTGAGCAATTATTTACAGAGTTTGTGTGCTTAAAGGGGAAGTCACATGTTTCACAATAGAAATCTTTGTTTGGGAGTTTTAAATTAACTGCTGATGTTTTTACTTTGTAGTGATGAAGGTGATGAGATAGTTGAATGTGACAACTGTGGTATTACTGTCCATGAAGGTAAAGAAATCATTATTTAGATGAAGAAACATAAAAAAGGCAAAAGGTGACATCTCATTGAAAGCTACAAATGAAAGTAATATTTTGAGTGTCAGTGACCATCTATAGGGTGGATATGGACATTTTCTGCAACTACATATTGGAACTAACTTGTGCTCAAGCACGTATGATATTAGACTGTGAGCAGTCTCTCTTTTGCTCTAAAATCCATGCTGGACGAACGCAAAAATAGCAAGCACGGTATTTGCGCGGCGAGGGAGCCATGAGTTGGAACTACATATTGGAACTAACTTGTGCTCAAGCATGTATGATATTAGACTGTGAGCAGTCTCTCTTTTGCTCTAAAATCCATGCTGGATGAACGCGAAAATAGCAAGCACGGTATTTGAGCGGTGAGGGAGCCACGAGTTGTGTGGGTGCCTGCTCGCTGTTTTCTCATTTGTCTGGCACAGATTTTAGAGCAAAATAAGAGACTGCTCACGGTCTAGTATGATATGTATGGTTTATACTCCCTGTTGTTTGACCTGTTCAAACTGTAATTTTGCAGGTTGTTATGGTATTAATGACGAGGACAGTGACTCTGGAAAGAGTAATGATACAGATTCCCCCACAGAACTGTGGTTTTGTGATGCCTGCAAAGTAGGATTGCAACCTGTAAGTTTATTTCAATCTTCACACCTGAACATGTGCCTATGTTCTTTTTTTTATGCTCTCGGAGATAATGTGCTGAGTGACAACTGAATTTTGATATCTGTGCAATACGATTGGACACTCGGAGTAAAATGATATTCTTGAAGTGATCTTCCTTTTTGTGGCCATCTCTCATAAGTATCTAATGGAAAAACTATAATGCATTGTAATTAAATATAATTGTTCAATGACAACAACAACAAATAAGTACATACAAGAGGGTTGTTGCTTGTGAGTGAGTTAGCTGCCTACATAAATGACTTGTTTGTAAATTTATGAAACACTGAAAAAAGTTCTCATCTGGGAACCTTTATCAAGTAAAACAATGTGACCTTTTGTTGTTGCATTTAACTTATAGGATTGTGAATTATGTCCAAATCTTGGTGGAATTTTCAAGGAAACTGATACAGGCCAGTAAGTTGAAAAAAACCTCTGTTTGTTTAGCCTGTCCATTGCACACAGTTTTAGATAATGGAAGTGTTTCTTAAATCATTTAGCCTGAATGTCAGTTCTTTCCTTTGTGCACGGACAATTAAATAATTTTTTCTTGTATGTGGTTCTCACAAACCTAGGCTAGTGACCTAAAATCAATCACTTTTTAAGGAATATGCTCAATTAATTATGATAAAATATCTGTGAAAGAAAAGCTGGTAAATCACAGTGGTCCCAGTGCATTGCCTTTCAAAGGCAACTGAGAGAATTTTTCAGAAATCTTCCCTTTATCTCTGTCAGTCTTTAAACATGTCAGAACATACTATCTAGTCATCTTCAGGATGAATATCTCACATTTTTGATTCAGAATAAAACAGCAGGTATTACTTAACAGTGGTTTAGTAAAAGGCTTTTAAGTACTGCTGCCATCAGAGCATGACCCTTATTCTAATTTTTTCTTACTTGTGTTTGTTTAATGATGTATTTTCCAGGTGGGTTCATCTGCTGTGTGCTCTGTACACCCCTGATGTAGCATTTGTTAAACCAGAAAAGCTACAGTGTGTCACTTTAACAGAGCTGCCTCCCTACAAGTGGGGAGCAAAGGTACTTATGCTTCCTTTTACCTGTACACTAAATACCATCACAAGCTCAGTAGGTATGCAGCCTTCACTGAATTTAAGTCATTCAAAGTCCAGTGGGGAGGGTCAGTGGCAGATAGACTAGTGGGATATTGGCATATATCCATATCTAGGCAATTGAGCTTTAAAAAAATTGATGAGTAATGTGTTAAAGGGGCTGTCACTTATTTTAATAGTACTACCTTTTTAAAGCTAATAGACATTGATACTGGAATCAAATGAAACCAAGAACAGTTTGGTTCTGCTGTGTACAAAATTACTCTACCAGTTTTCGCAAACTAAAAATAAGCATCTTTTGCTACTGTCTAATGGCTTGGATGGAAATAGATTGTAATATGAAGAAATGGACAAATTTTCAAGTTCCTCCCTTGTGCTGTAAAAAAAATCACTAAAACTGAATATGGTTAGGTTTGTTGTCCCATTAAGAAAATCACTGGAAATCTTCCTCTTGGTTTCCTAGGAGTAATCTGTGTAGGGGTAAAGGTATAAAATAAGTTTCAACCCTAAAATGTAAAACTCCGTAGGGCATGGCCCCTTTGACTGAAAGATGAAACAGTGTTTGGGAATTACAACATCCTTCATTAGGTTTCCTTAACATTTTGCTGAGACACTTATCACTCAAAATACTCATCACTCTCTTGAATACGTGTAAGAAGCATTAATTTCAACTTTGCTTGTTTTGGATGATTAGGATTGTAATCTTTGTGAAGATGAACGGTTTTGCCGGACAGGTGTGTGTATTGAATGTGATGCTGGCATGTGCAGGACATACTTTCATGTCACATGGTGAGTGTAGTAGCATATTAACAATTTTAACATCCAGTGAATAATAAGTAATTTTTAAAGTTTACTTAGTGTTGTTTTCTACAATTTGTGATAAGAGGCACTAATAAAAGTGGTTTGCCACCAAGCCAGATTGCCGCCACCAGGCCTGATTCCTAGGCCTGAATCCCACCTGAGTCCTGCTTTATTTCCACATGAGTCCCACTTGATTTCCACCTGACTCCTGCCTGATTCCCAGCCCTGATTCCCACCTGAATCCTGCCTGAATCCCACCTGAGTCCCGCCTGAATCCCACCTGAGTCCCTCCTAAATCCCACCTGAATCCCACCTGGGTCTCGCCTGAATCCCACCTGAATCCCACCTGAATCCTGCCTGAATCGCACCTGAGTCCCACCTGAATCCCACCTAAATCCCGCCTGAATCCCGCCTGAATCCCACCTGAATCCTGCCTGAATCCCACCTGAGTCCCACCTGATTCCCACCTGAATCCCACCTGAATCCCGCCTGAATCCCACCTGAGTCCCGCCTGAATCCTGCCTGAGTCCCACCTGAATCCCGCCTGAGTCCCACCTGAATCCCGCCTGAGTCCCACCTGAATCCCACCTGAGTCCCACCTGAATCCTGCCTGAGTCCCACCTGAATCCTGCCTGAGTCCCACCTGAATCCCGCCTGAGTCCCATCTGAATCCCACCTGAGTCCCACCTGAATCCCGCCTGAGTCCCACCTGAATCCCGCCTGAGTCCCACCTGAATCTCGCCTGAGTCCCACCTGAATCCCGCCTGAGTCCCGCCTAAATCCCGCCTGAGTCCCACCTGAATCCCGCCTGAATCCCACCTGAATCCCACCTGAATCCCACCTGAGTCCCACCTGAATCCCGCCTGAATCCCGCCTGAGTCCCGCCTGAATCCTGCCTGAATCCCACCTGAATCCCGCCTGAGTGCCACCTGAATCCTGCCTGAGTCCCACCTGAATCCCGCCTGAGTCCCACCTGAATCCCGCCTGAGTCCCGCCTGAATCCCGCCTGAGTCCCACCTGAATCCTGCCTGAATCCCGCCTGAATCCCACCTGAATCCCGCCTGAGTCCCACCTGAATCCCGCCTGAATCCCGCCTGAGTCCCATCTGAATCCTGCCTGAATCCCACCTGAATCCCGCCTGAGTGCCACCTGAATCCTGCCTGAGTCCCACCTGAATCCCGCCTGAGTCCCACCTGAATCCTGCCTGAGTCCCGCCTGAATCCCGCCTGAATCCCGCCTGAATCCCCTCTGAATCCCACCTAAATCCCGCCTGAATCCCACCTGAATCCCGCCTGATTCCCACCTGAATCCTGCCTGAGTCCCACCCGAATCCCGCCTGAATCTTGCCTGAATCCCGCCTGAATCCTGCCTGAATCCCACCTGAATCCCGCCTCATTCCCACCTGAATCCTGCCTGAGTCCCACCTGAATCCCACCTGAGTCCCGCCTGAATCCCGCCTGAATCCCGCCTGAGTCCCACCTGAATCCCGCCTAAGTCTCGCCTGAATCCCGCCTGAGTCCCCCCTTAATCCCGCCTGAGTCCCACCTGAATCCCACCTGAATCTCACCTGAATCCCGCCTGAGTGCCGCCTGAATCCCGCCTGAGTCCCACCTGATTCCCTCCTGAATCTCGCCTGAGTCCCACCTGAATCCCACCTGAATCCCACCTGAATCCCGCCTGAGTCCCACCTGATTCCCTCCTGAATCTCGCCTGAGTCCCACCTGAATCCCGCCTGAATCCCACCTGAATCCCGCCTGAGTCCCGCCTGAGTTCCACCTGAATCCCACCTGAGTCCCACCTGAGTCCCGCCTGAGTCCCACCTGAGTCCCGCCTGATTCCCACCTGAGTCCCGCCTGATTCCCACCTGAGTCCCACCTGAATCCCGCCTGAGTCCCACCTGAATCCCGCCTGAGTCCCACCTGAATCCCGCCTGAATCCCGCCTGAGTTCCACCTGAGTCCCACCTGAATCCCGCCAGAATCCCACCTGAACCCCGCCTGAGTCCCGCGTGAATCCTGCCTGAGTCCCACCTGAATCCTGCCTGAGTCCCACCTGAATCCTGCCTGAGTCCCGCCTGAATCCCGCCTGAGTCCCACCTGAATCCTGCCTGAATCCCACCTGAATCCCACCTGAGTCCCGCCTGAATCCCGCCTGAATCCCGCCTGAGTCCCACCTGAATCCCGCCTGAATCCCACCTGAATCCCACCTGAATCCCACCTGAATCCCGCCTGAGTCCCACCTGAATCCCACCTGAATCCCACCTGAATCCCACCTGAATCCCACCTGAATCCCGCCTGAATCCCACCTGAATCCCACCCGAATCCCGCCTGAATCTTGCCTGAATCCCGCCTGAATCCTGCCTGAATCCCACCTGAATCCCGCCTGATTCCCACCTGAATCCTGCCTGAGTCCCACCTGAATCCCACCTGAGTCCCGCCTGAATCCCGCCTGAATCCCGCCTGAGTCCCACCTGAATCCCACCTGAGTCCCACCTGAATCCCGCCTGAATCCCGCCTGAGTCCCACCTGAGTCCCACCTGAATCCCGCCTGAATCCCACCTGAGTCCCACCTGAATCCCACCTGAATCCCACCTGAATCCCGCCTGAATCCCACCTGAGTCCCGCCTGAATCCTGCCTGAGTCCCACCTGAATCCCACCTGAGTCCCGCCTGAATCCCGCCTGAATCCCGCCTGAGTCCCACCTGAATCCCACCTGAGTCCCACCTGAATCCCGCCTGAATCCCGCCTGAGTCCCACCTGAGTCCCACCTGAATCCCGCCTGAATCCCACCTGAGTCCCACCTGAATCCCACCTGAATCCCACCTGAATCCCGCCTGAATCCCACCTGAGTCCCGCCTGAATCCTGCCTGAGTCCCACCTGAATCCCGCCTGAGTCCCACCTGAATCCCGCCTGAGTCCCACCTGAATCCCGCCTGAGTCCCACCTGAATCCTGCCTGAGTCCCACCTGAATCCTGCCTGAGTCCCACCTGAATCCCGCCTGAGTCCCATCTGAATCCCACCTGAGTCCCACCTGAATCCCGCCTGAGTCCCACCTGAATCCTGCCTGAGTCCCACCTGAATCCTGCCTGAGTCCCACCTGAATCCCGCCTGAGTCCCATCTGAATCCCACCTGAGTCCCACCTGAATCCCACCTGAGTCCCACCTGAATCCCGCCTGAGTCCCGCCTGAATCCCGCCTGAGTCCCACCTGAATCCTGCCTGATTCCCACCTGAATCCCGCCTGAGTCCCACCTGAGTCCCGCCTGATTCCCACCTGAATCCTGCCTGAGTCCCACCTGAGTCCCGCCTGATTCCCACCTGAATCCCGCCTGAGTCCCACCTGAATCCCACCTGAGTCCCGCCTGAATCCCGCCTGAATCCCGCCTGAGTCCCACCTGAATCCCACCTGAGTCCCACCTGAATCCCGCCTGAATCCCGCCTGAGTCCCACCTGAGTCCCACCTGAATCCCGCCTGAATCCCACCTGAGTCCCACCTGAATCCCACCTGAATCCCACCTGAATCCCGCCTGAATCCCACCTGAGTCCCGCCTGAATCCTGCCTGAGTCCCACCTGAATCCCGCCTGAGTCCCACCTGAATCCCGCCTGAGTCCCACCTGAATCCCGCCTGAGTCCCACCTGAATCCTGCCTGAGTCCCACCTGAATCCTGCCTGAGTCCCACCTGAATCCCGCCTGAGTCCCATCTGAATCCCACCTGAGTCCCACCTGAATCCCACCTGAGTCCCACCTGAATCCCGCCTGAGTCCCGCCTGAATCCCGCCTGAGTCCCACCTGAATCCTGCCTGATTCCCACCTGAATCCCGCCTGAGTCCCACCTGAGTCCCGCCTGATTCCCACCTGAATCCTGCCTGAGTCCCACCTGAGTCCCGCCTGATTCCCACCTGAATCCCGCCTGAGTCCCACCTGAATCCCGCCTGAGTCCCGCCTGAATCCCGCCTGAATCCCACCTGAATCCCACCTGAATCCCACCTGAGTCCCACCTGAATCCCGCCTGAATCCCGCGTGAGTCCCGCCTGAATCCTGCCTGAATCCCACCTGAATCCCGCCTGAGTGCCACCTGAATCCTGCCTGACTCCCACCTGAATCCCGCCTGAGTCCCACCTGAATCCCGCCTGAGTCCCGCCTGAATCCCGCCTGAGTCCCACCTGAATCCTGCCTGAATCCCGCCTGAATCCCACCTGAATCCCGCCTGAGTCCCACCTGAATCCCGCCTGAATCCCGCCTGAGTCCCATCTGAATCCTGCCTGAATCCCACCTGAATCCTGCCTGAATCCCACCTGAATCCCGCCTGATTCCCACCTGAATCCTGCCTGAGTCCCACCTGAATCCCACCTGAGTCCCGCCTGAATCCCGCCTGAATCCCGCCTGAGACCCACTTGAATCCCGCCTAAGTCTCGCCTGAATCCCGCCTGAGTCCCCCCTTAATCCCGCCTGAGTCCCACCTGAATTCCACCTGAATCTCACCTGAATCCCGCCTGAGTGCCGCCTGAATCCCGCCTGAGTCCCACCTGATTCCCTCCTGAATCTCGCCTGAGTCCCACCTGAATCCCACCTGAATCCCACCTGAATCCCGCCTGAGTCCCACCTGATTCCCTCCTGAATCTCGCCTGAGTCCCACCTGAATCCCGCCTGAATCCCACCTGAATCCCGCCTGAGTCCCGCCTGAGTTCCACCTGAGTCCCACCTGAATCCCACCTGAGTCCCACCTGAGTCCCGCCTGAGTCCCACCTGAGTCCCGCCTGATTCCCACCTGAGTCCCGCCTGATTCCCACCTGAGTCCCACCTGAATCCCGCCTGAGTCCCACCTGAATCCCGCCTGAGTCCCACCTGAATCTCGCCTGAGTCCCACCTGAATCCCGCCTGAGTCCCGCCTGAATCCTGCCTGATTCCCACCTGAATCCCGCCTGAGTCCCACCTGAGTCCCGCCTGATTCCCACCTGAATCCTGCCTGAGTCCCACCTGAGTCCCGCCTGATTCCCACCTGAATCCCGCCTGAATCCCACCTGAATCCCACCTGAGTCCCACCTGAATCCCGCCTGAATCCCGCGTGAGTCCCGCCTGAATCCTGCCTGAATCCCACCTGAATCCCGCCTGAGTGCCACCTGAATCCTGCCTGAGTCCCACCTGAATCCCGCCTGAGTCCCACCTGAGTCCTGCCTGAATCCCACCTGAATCCCACCTGAATCCCACCTGAATCCCACCTGAGTCCCACCTGAATCCTACCTGAATCCCACCTGAATCCCACCTGAATCCCACCTGAATCCCACCTGAATCCCGCCTGAGTCCCACCTGAATCCCGCCTGAGTCCCACCTGAATCCCGCCTGAGTCCTGCCTGAATCCCGCCTGAGTCCCACCTGAATCCTGCCTGAATCGCACCTGAGTCCCGCCTGATTCCCACCTGAATCCCACCTGAATCCCACCTGAATCCTGCCTCAATCCCGCCTGAGTCCCACCCAAATCCCACCTGATTCCCACCTGAATCCTGCCTGAGTCTCGCCTGAGTCCCACCTGGGTACCACCCAAATCCAGGTCAAATTCGTGGTCGTCCTAGTCATGTTGGTGTCAGAGATGGGATCAGTTTGTCGTTGGTCCTATTTCTGCTCCAAGGGTATATCTGTGGGTTCTCCCATTTCCATCTTGTCATGCCTGAAGTTGTGTTGTATGACATAGTTAGTTTTACAGTTGTTTACAGTGATTACTGAACTTTGAACACTCTGACATTTAAGGGATCTAGGATTACAAAGTTGTGTGGTTGGAAAGTACTGTAAAATTTGAATAAAAAGCCCCCTGAAAATACACCCTCCCTAATACAAGCCCACCAAAAAAGCCTTTTGGAAAAATATAAGCACAGGGCTTATTTTCTTTTTGTTAGGACCTTTTGAGAAAGACAAGGGAACCAGTGTTTATTTAAGATGTGAGATTGAACCTGATCAAAACTTAAACGTGACTTTCTTTTGTAAGCTTTGCCCATTTACCGACACTTCAATATTTCATTTTGATCTACATGTAGATCGAGGACCTGTTGATTTCTAGAGATTCTAAGTTAATCACCTACCTACAGTGGAACCCAGCCTACTCTTCCCCCCCCCCCCACCCCCATTAGGGATGGTGCCTCCTTTTCTTACTGCGCATACGTTCTGCACATCTCGGGATATTCGGGTTTCTTAAGGAATTTGCCCTCTAATACAAGAATATTTTTGCATGGTTTATGACTATGTGGAAAAAGCAGATATTAGCAAGGGCTATCAGAGTCCAAAAAGAAAATTGGGGGTAACCACGCATTTTTCAGAGATAATTGAGCTTAAATTTGGAAAGAAATTGCCATACAACTGTACATTCTTTGTATTTTAATGCTTTTTTAGAATTATGATTGCTTAATTACCTCTGAAAAATGCATGGTTACCCATATTTTTCTTTTTAGATTTCAATAACCCTTGCTTAGATCTGCTTTTTCCCCATAGTTATAACCATAGTCAAAAACACATCTATATTAGGAGGCACCGTCATTAATATAACTGCCTTGTTATTACTGGCACTCTTTCTTCACCAGAAGGAAGTGTTTCACCATATATGTGGTGAGGTGGCTTTAGTTTCTGAGGTATCGTTGACTTTGTGGTAAGTTCCACTTCCTGGTGTATTCCATAATGCTTATCTCAATTAATTGCAAGAGAGCGTCTATTAATGCTTATCTATTGCTGTTGCTTTTGTTGTGGGTATTTTGTAGTGCTCAAATGTATGGACTTCTGTCAGATGTTCCAGAAGAATGTGATGAGGTACTTTAAAACAAATGTACATTGAAAATGTTAAAATGGCAGATAGACCTCTGCAGTATCTTGTTGCTGTATACAATAGAGCAATAGTTTCTAATATAATTATGATAGGAACATAATGCGCAGTCATAAGATGTTCCCTACCGTATTATGATAGGAACTTGTTACTATGAGAAAACAGTATGGTTCACGTTGTTGTTATCTTTTGACTACAGTCCATGAGTCTTTTGCTCGTGAGCAAGTGAACTCGTTCAGTCACTGATTTTTAACTCTAGTTCAGTGACATAAGTAACTATAGTTTGTGGGGACATTTATACATGTACTCTTCTCAGTAAATCCCTATTTTTTCACTAGTGACTGGTTGTTCAAGAGCCGATTATTGCCAAACTAGGTTTAACACAATTAACCAACATTTCTGTTTCTCACGTTAAACATTGCCACTTTTAATTTTAAGGTACAAATTAAAAGCAGCCAATGTTAAAATGAGGGAATTTACTGGAATCCACACTGTTAAGCCATCAAACTGAATTACAGTGCTGTAATTAATGACACTAATAATTTCTGTGGCAAACAATTGGTCCCTGGTTTTCACCTTGGGAGGCACTATTGAATTGCCTTTTATTACCTGTATGTTTTCATTCCAGGATGTCGCAGATCCATTGTTTGCACACTGCAGGTTACATGCAGATAAACGTACAACAGCAAGCAGGGTGAGTATTTCCACAAAGATATTGAAATGCTTTGAATTTGTGAAAACTGTTTCAAAATATGTCTGTTATCTTGCACTGAAAATTGCTCAGAGCTAGAGTGTTTACCCTGTCTGTTCAGAGCGATAGCTAGTTTACCCTGTCTAAATTAAGTGTTGTTGTTGTTGTTGTTGTTGTAGTGTAACATTGCATCAAGTCACAAATTAAAGAGTTATTATAATTCAAATCTTTATTTCACTTGCTGTGATCTCTTTCTTCATTAGAGACGCACATGGCTGGCCTATCAGTCACGTTACAAGAAAGCTGCTGAAAGAAAATCAGAAGAAGAAAAGGTAGACATTACGAGATACATAAGGGGACCCTCCTACAAGGAGACTCCAACTACTGGGGTACCTTCCTTTATGGGACACCTCCCATAAAGGGAATCCTTTTAAAAGGAGACACCTCCCATAAGAGGACAACTCCCTTTTGGGGACACCTCACATAAGGGGATTGTTCACCCCATATGAGGGAGGGTGCCTGTAACATATCGCATTGTTTTCTGTTGAGTTCAATTAGCACATTACACATGTCAGGTAATCATTAGCATATGGCACATGTAAGTTAATGAGTATGCAAGCCGTGAGTCGACACAACTGCCATGTGGAAATAAAGTTCATCATTAAGCTTTACAGTGCCCCTTCCATATGATACTGTTCTCATAACTCTATGATCAACATTCACAAGGATACTTCTCATGATTCCATGAGGAATGATCATAAAAGTGGGGGAACAATGGCATTTTTGTTCTTTAGATTAACAGTTGACACCAACAAGTTTTCTCGGTTATTGATCTTCACAGGAAAGAGTAAAGCAATGTTTAGAAGCTGTCCGCCAAGAGTTTCAAGCAAAAAGAATGAAGAACACACCAAAATTCTACAGTAAGTACAAGAGAAGTCCATAGTCATCCTTTTGGTTTCATAGTCGATTGGACTGAAACTTTTTTTTTTGCCTTTGTAGCTCCTACAGAGAAGATTCCTCGACTGCTGAATACATGTCCAGGAGGTGAGAACTTACAAAGTGTGACAAATGCATGAAATGATTTACTGCAAGGCTTTTTTTGTCCTTGGATTGCTTGTTTTTATTCAATTTGAGAACGGTTAACCCTTTCACCCCCAGACATCGTTAAGGTGCTTCTAACTTTTGAGTCTGTGGATGAAACTCTGTGGTGTGACCATTCAGTGAAAGCCTCGTCAGCAGTACTTTCACATGGAATTATTTGTATTTGAGTATTTTTAATTAGAAAATAAAATTAGAGATTCATCTTGAATTTTGATTTTAAGAACTCTCTGGAGTGAACGGGTTAAAATTATCACCAAATGGAATTTGCCTCGACAAGGTATTCGTGCAGTGGTCGGCCTTGAAACCAGTAATGGGCTCCTGTTGAAACATATTCCCCCCCCCCCACCCCTCCCACAAAAATTGTACATTAGTAGTTCAAATGACTATGTACATTGTTCATCGAATGTCTCCAAAATGCAATCATCTATTGGACAACCAGAAGTCGTTCTCCATTCCTTTAACAAATATATTCCATTTGGGCATGCGTGTGTTCTCTGATAACGTACAGATGACGTCAAAACGTACTAAGAACAAAGAAGTACGCCACGAACAGCGTGAGTAGCGTGACTGATGCAAGTTTTGACGTCCTCTCTATCAGAATACCATATTTTCTTTAGTAAACGCCGGGACCTCAATTAAACACTGGATTCAAATAAACGCCGGGTCTACAGGGCCGAGTTTTAAATAAACGCCACCGGCGTTTAATCAAGAAAATACGGTACACACGCACGGCTAAATGGAATCTATTTCTTTTATACATTGTTTTGATTTGGGTTATCCCGCACAAAAATAGAAAGGTTTTTTTAAAAATCTTCGTAGTGATGATTTGTGCGTGCAGAACTTTGCAGCTCATTTCGTCATTCGTGCATCTGTACTTTAATCACAACCTCCCGTAAAGAAATTAACCCTTTAAAGCCCTGATATGAAAATGAATATTCTCATGACTGATCTCCATACATTTCTTATGGAACCAGTAAGGAGGATTTGTCTAAATGTCAAGACATCTTAACTTTGGTGATCACTTCCTTTATTCTTGTCACTTGCATGTTAAAACAAGTAGTGGTCATGTAAAGAGAAATTTCATTTTCATCAGGGCTTAGGGCTTAAAGGGTTAAAACGTGCTTTTTACGCTGTCCCTTGTATAAAGTATTTTTATTAATGCATGGGCAAACTGAGGAAACTTGTGTGACATTAATATTGTATGAATTGTTCACCACAGCATGCCGTCAGCTGTTCAAGAAAGCCCAACTCTTAGGCTATACTACAGGACAGGTAATGTGCTCACTTCAGCCTGCCTCTCAAGCTGTGCCACAGGAAAGTTGATGTGCTCACATCAGTCGGCCTCTTGTGTCATACCACAGAATAGATCACGTCCTCACTGCCTCCTAGGCTGTGCCACAGGACTAATTAGGTGGTTACGGTACCCCACAGGACAGGCACTGTGTAATCTTCAGCCTGCTTTGTCCAGCATTGCTTTGGTTCTTAATTCAAGGTGGATTCTTGCAATTTCAAACATCAGCTGTCTCAACCTCTTACAGTAGAACAAAGTGACAAGGGTCTCGCAAAATGCGTTCGTTTTAACAGGAGTTCGTTATAAACAAAATCCCGTTATAACGAATTTGTGGGAAAACGACCAAAATCTTTGTTGTATCGGCATTTGGCTAATAATGTTGCACCACTCAGTATTCGGTTTAATCGTGCAATTACTTTCCGGGATTCTGTTCCATACATTTTACTGTTCCTTTGGCCGGGCTGAAGAATATTGTTACATAGCGGGGACTTCTTGGTACCTAAACCTTGTTTTGGGTTAGAATTCCACGTTTCTGGGAAACTCCCCACCTACCCCTCTCCTAACCCAACCTCTTTTTTTCCTTATTATCACTTAGAGCAAAATGTTGGGTTAGGGTAGGGGTAGGTGGGGAGTTTCCTGATATCGGGGTGCCACTGTACATGGAGCATTTTTTTGTAACTTACCTGGATATCTATAATCTCTTCTTACTCAAAACGTTTGTTATTTTCCTTGAATGTTTTCAGATATTAGGCGCAAGTTGAAAGACTTTTAGTTGTGTTGTCTTTTTATGATCTAACCGAGTTTCTTTCCTCGTCCTTTCTTTCTCAGACTCAGAGTGTTGTCAACGTGCGCCGGAAGTGGTTCGTTCAACCGGCTCTCACCAGCGAGTTTGTCAACTATTACCATGGTAAGTGTAGCCTGCATATCAGGCGTAAACGGGGAAGGGGTAGAGTAGCGGGAACGCGGGAGAAAAATGGGGGTCTGGGGGATAGGGACGACCTAGTCGCCAGAACCCCAATTTTCTCCCGCGTTTTCGCTGCCCTTCCCCTTCTCCGTTTAAGCCTGCTACGCAGGCTATGGTAAGTGAAGCTATTGGTAGGATTTAGTGTGATTTCTGTTGGTTGTTTTGCGCCTTAATTCAAACGACGCGATAACTATGGGCCATATAAATAAGGTCAACGTTAGTTTATTCCTTTTTTTACAATATTGCTGTTTCTATAACATAAACCCGGGCGTAAACTAACGTGTGTACACTACAGTGAACTTAAGAGGACCAAAGAGCAGATACAAATTACAACGGTTCAAAAGTGCATATTGACGTTATTATTTTATCTAAGGCGTTATGAATAACAGAGACTTTTAGGTCGAGGATGCGGCGAACCTGGAGCAGTAAATGTGGTTGTGATTTCTCAGGTTAATAAGACTTGTTTGATGCAATTTCTGTGTCAGATCGCAGTGCCCGATTAAAAGAGATGCAGGAACGCCAGGAAGAGCTTGAGTCAAATAACAAGCGACTGCAACAAGAGGAACAGGCCTTGATGGAAAAATATCACGAGGTTTGTACTAATAATCACATATAGTTAGCCTTGTCTAATAGCGGAGCTCCTAAACAGGGACAGTCGTTACATTCAAATAAATAAAATCGCTTTATTTAGGTGTCAACGGTATTTAGCACAGAATGCTAATTGCGGACACCTCCAAGATCGAATTCGAATTTGGATGTGTTGGTTTTTGAGGAGAGGGGAAAACCGGAGTACCCCGGGAAAAACCTCCCGGAAAAGGGCGAGAACCAACAACAAACTCAACTCACATATGACACCGGGACCGGGAGTCGAACCCGGGACACATTGGTGGGAGGCGAGCGCTCTCACCACTGCGCCATCGCTGCTCCCCATGGTTTGTAATGCAGGTATCGATGTTTAGACGGAGAGGGGGGAGGGGCGTACGGGCAACGGTGCGGCATTTGAACGCTTCTGCTGTCCCCTCTCTGGGGAATTTGACTTCAAATTTTGCCCCATGCTGCGGACATTTGAATTTGACCGTGCAGAGGACTGGGTCCATTTGAATTTAACCATGCAAAGTGCTAGGTCCTAAACTCGTGTTCCAGGAGACGCCATCTTGGAAAATTGAAGTCAAAGATCGTTACGTGTGTAACGGTGGCATGTAATTATTATATTTTTATAATGCAATAGCGCTACAACGTTCCATCTCGTATTCAGTATAATGTAAAGGTTGTTTGAAAAATATTGTAACTCAGTCTTGGTTTAATAAACCAAAGCTGGATTTTCAGCCTTTTTTAATCGTTGAATACAGCTCAGATCACTTAGTACCAGCACAGATAATTGAAGCTCAATTCATAATGAACGTAATATCCTCTCAACACTTTTTTCGTTACTGGGAAACAAGCTACAACTCTTGGGGATTGTTCTTTTTTCCATGACTTTATTCAACATCAATCTTTGTCAATCTACCATCGATAACAAGAGTTAAAAATGTTCATTTCAGATTCTTTCATTACTTTTAATACATGTCATTACATGGTTTTGTTATCCCCAGGTGTGGATATTTGATCAAATTCGAACTTTTTTGCAGTCCCAAGGGTCGGGAATTTGACCAAAAAATTGCCAAAAAAAAATTTCAAATGCCGCACCTCTGCCCGTACCCCCCCCCCCCCCCCTCCGTCTTAACATTGATACCTGCACAAGCGATTTGCATGCTTACACACCACGACCATCCAAAGCGACTGGCGTAGATTTACTGATTTCATGAGTCCCGATCTTCTCCGATTTTTCAGCAGTTTTAGGTGGTATCAAATAATAGGCGCAATCGTAGCTTTAATTTAGCCTTCTTGCAACAGCTGACGCAAGCACACAAGCATAATATTTTGAAGCCAAAATTCGGCAGTCAGCTGTTAATTTCCATGCAGCTCAGCCGATTTTGTGAAAACTTGCTCACAGTAAACCTAGAAGTCTTGAAACTTATTCAGGTTATTTAAAAAAACTGTTTGATGAAAATATTGCACCTTCTTTAAAAAAAACCCAGAGTTTTCTAATAGTGCTTTCGCGAGGAATTTTAATTTACAAACTGGAGCCTCCGCCCAAAAATAAATTTCGAAGTTAAATAATGTTGGGTGTACGTTAGGGACATTTTGGCCTGAACAAGACAGCTGATAGATTTCAGGGGGTAGGACTAATAAAAGGGAATACATAAATTTTGGGTACCCCCTATGGGTGGGCATCTCTAGGTAAAGTCGCACACGAGCCAAGGAGTTCCACACGGCCGGAGCTTATCCCGGTTTCTGTAGCATGAAGCAATTGAGAGTATTGCTACTCCCCCCTGGATGAGATGCTAGTCCATCGCAGGGTTACCCCCAGCAGTACGTTGCCGGTACCCATTTAAACACGTGGGTGAGAGAGACAATGTGGGGTAAAGTTTCTTGTCTAAGAAAACGACACGATGGTAGGTCGACTGGGGTCGAACCACCGACCTTCAGATCTGAAGTCCAACGCGCTAACCATCGCGCCCCCCTTGGGTGGGCAGCTATAACTCAAGATAAACTTGAACTGATGGTAAACCACTCTTCATCTCTCAGCTGACAGAAATGATTCAGCTCCTAGCTGAGGACATCAGAGAAAGAAGACATGAATCATCCCATCTACACCGTTGCTTGTGCAAGCTGGCAGAAAAGGTATTATAATACCTACAGTAGAACAATATCACTAAAGGACCGCAAACAAAAATGCTGCACGTGTGGGTAGGATCTAGTAAAACAGACCTAATCAGCCAAAGAAATACTCAAATGACAAACATAGCAGCAAGGCTGATCTGACTACGTAGAAAGATTTGACTCTGCAAGACATCAACATGACACTAATAGAACTTCAACAGAGCAGGGGTACAGCTGTCTACGGTTGCAACCCTGCTCTGTTGAAGTTCTATTAGTGTCGTGTTGATGTCTTGCAGAGTCAAATCTTTCTACATAGTCAGATCAGCCTTGCTGCTATGTTTGTCATTATTATAATACCGTATTTTCTCGATTAAACGCCGGGTCAACGCGGTCAGATTTGAAATAAACACCCCCGACGTTTATTCGAGGTACCGGCGTTTATTTGAGGTCCGGCGTTTATTCGAAACTGAACCATTATGTTACTGGTTCTCATCGAAAATTAGTTATAGCAATTTTAAAAAAGGTTCAAAACCTCAACAGTACATCAGTTCAATTTACTGCGCTCATTCCAACTAAAGGCAGGTGACGTAATCTACTCTCCACGCTACTGAGCACCCAATTCTCCCGCCTTGTTTTGAACTTAATCGATTACAGGAAAAAATCGGTGGCGTTTTATTCCTGTTTTACTTATGTTGTGTTCTATTTTGCTGTAATTTTAGTAAACGTTAAGTAATTAAGACCAAAAATTAAAGCTGTAAAAAAGGGTGAAAAATTACCCATTGTAATAAACGCCGGGTTGAAATTAGCGCTGGGTCTACCAGGTCTACTCTTAAATACGGTATGCAGCATCTTGTCTTAGCTCGGGTCGAAGCCCTCTTAAACTCGCAAATGATCAGCATCGGTTTTCCCCTTACAATGCCAATGTGTTTCCAAGCAGCTAAGTAGTGAGAATAGATAAAGCTATCAACAAGAAGGTGATTTGTTAATACAGTTGACTCCCGATAACTCGAACCTCCAAGGGATAATAAAAAAGGTTCGAGTTATCGCGGGATGGGATTCCTGCTTACGCTACTTATCACATGCATCAAAACACCAGGAAACTAAAGAAAGTGACACAAAGGACACAGTAGATGCTTCAAAACTACAATGCTACTCAATTTTTCGAAAATTGATTGAAAATAAATTCAATGTCATGGAGTATGTTTTGTCTCATTGCACTTTGACAAACGAGGTTCGAGTTATCGAGGGTAAAATTATTAAGAAAATGATCTGAAGGGAATAGAAATTCACTTCGAGTTAGCGGGAGGTTCGAGTTATCGAGGGTTCGAGTTATTGAGGGTAAAATTACAGTAAATTAATGTATGGAGCAAATGCAGGGGAAATCAATTTCAGTTCGAGTTAGCGCGAGCTTCGAGTTACCGAGGGTTCGAGTCACCGGGAGTCAACTGTCTTAACTGGCATTATTTATGCAATTGGTCTTTTCGCCGTTTATTCTCAAGCTGTTTAAATTTTTCAACCACAGTTTTCAAAAAGGTCATTTGAAACCACCCAGAAAACACTATTGTATGTTTCAATGTTTATTTTCAGGATTTAGCGAAGCCCTCCATACTGGAAACCAAGAAATCAAAACTGTCGTCATCACAGACGCCCTCAAAACCAATCAAGTTACACATGTAAGTCACACAACTTCAGTGATCACTGCAACTTAGTGCGTGTCTGCACATTGCAGTTCTAACTTTTTTAATGGATCTTCTGTTTTGTTTCTCAGGTGTAACACTTGCAAAACAACCGAGAATCAGCACCAGTTGGTACAGTGTGACACGTGTCATTATTACTATCATCTGGCATGCGTTGATCCACCACTAACACGCATGCCCAAGCGATCGGCCAAGTGCCTTTGGTAAGTAAAGATGGGAAAGGGAATGGGAAAGGGAATGGGAAAGGGAATGGGAATTAGCAGTGGCACATCCACACGGTGGCTCTTCGTCCACTGTGTCCAGATCAAATTGGAATTTTGAGTTTTTTGAAGAGAGGGGAAACCGGAGTACCCGGAGAAAAACCTCTCGGAGCATGCAAGGACGAGAACCAACAACAAACTCAACCCACACGCCGAGTCCGGGACTCCAACCCGGGCCACATTGGTGGGAGGCGAGTACTTAATGACTGGCCCCAAGGGAAACAGTGCTAAGTTTGGTTTCCCCTGGACCCTCATTGTTCCCCGAGGCGAAGGGTCGCGGAGTCCCGTGGGGCTAGTCATTAAATGTTTTGTTATACCTCACAACTCAAAAATAGAACAAATAATAAACGTTGCTTCCATGACTGCGAAAAAATTATTTGCTTGACGCGCCACTGACACACAAATTTGTCGCGGTTTCATCTCATCTCATCTCATCTCATCCCATCCCATCTCATCTCATCTCATCTCATCTCATCTCATCCCATCTCATCTCATCTCATCTCATCCCATCCCATCCCATCTTATCTCATCTCATGTTATCCCATCCCATCTTATCTCATCTCATCTCATCTCATCTCATCTCATCCCATCTTATCTCATCTCATCTCAATTCATCTCATCCCATCCCATCCCATCCCATCTCATCTCATCCCATCTCATCTCATCTCATCTCATCTCATCCAATCTTATCTCATCTCATCTCATCCCATCCCATCCCATCTTATCTCATCTCATGTTATCCCATCCCATCTTATCTCATCTCATCCCATCCCATCCCATCTTATCTCATCTCATCTCATCTCATCTCATCTCATCTCATCCCATCTTATCTCATCTCATCCCATCTCATCTTATCTCATCTCATCTCATCCCATCCCATCCCATCCCATCTTATTTCATCTCATCTTATCCCATCCCATCTTATTTCATCTCATCTCATCTCGTCTCATCTCATGTCACCTCATGTCATCTCGTCTCGTCTCGTCTCGTCTTATCTCATCTCATCTTATCTTTTCTCATCTCATCTCTTTTCATCTACTCTGTGTATGTGTTAACAGGCAGTGTTCAGAGTGTGATCCTAGTTCTGAAGATGATGACATGGAAGTTGATCCTGAAGACACTACACCCATCTCCCAAGGCCGCCAGAGACGGGTCATCAAAGAACCCACAAAATTCACTCCTGACAAGGGAGAGGTAAGACAAATTACACGACAAGGACATGAAACTTGGGTGGAGCAAAATCTCAAAATACGCTAAGGTAATCAATCAGAGGTACCCGACCCTCGGGGGAGGGGGAAGACTCCATATAATGGACTATACGGTGAGGCTCCGCTCGAAAGGGGTGCCTTTTTTTGAGCTTGCAGTATAGAGGGTATAGACGGTCTGAAAAATTACTAAAAGGTATGAAAAATCGTTATCTTAGTGTATTAAAGGGTCACCAAAACGCGCCGCTAGGTAAAAGAGACAAAAGCTAAAGTTAAGTATATAAGAGGGTGCCAAATTTTGGCAAAAATAACAACACGAAACACGCAAAAGCTGAGGGCCTTGAGTAACCTATCCAGGAAAACTGAAAGCCCAGAAAAAAACGTCGCGACAATGTCCGCAACAATAGGATATTCTACGGTTTTGGCTTATCCTTGAGGTATAAGAAAGGGGTACATTTTTACTTTAGGTGGGTAAAACTTAGTATTTTAAAGGGTAAGGGTTTGAGCCAAGGGGCGGAACCTTCTCATATGACCCCTCCCCCCCTGGGGGGTACCCAGTGGATCATTTCGGTGTAGTTACTGTGCGGAAGGCCTCAGATGTTCGAAATAAATTACGATGAAAAAGTAAAGTTTTATTTGACAAAATCTCATCTCAAACTTTCGTAACCTGTTGGTAAATCAGATCCTTTTGTTTTCGGAGGGAGAAATGTGTCGCTTGCAGTGAGAAATAAGGTCAGCTAGAATTGTCGGGAAGCTGGCAGCAGTTAGGAAATTCGGGGAGTAAGCCTGGGTTCCCTGCATTTTTGTGCGACTTAAATTTTCAACTAAAGAATCCGAACAGATAATCTTGTGTTGGCTCACAGAAATATCCCTTCAAAACTCTCTGAATTAATCTTTTTCAGTTAGGAGCCCTTGTTTGATGGTTCTACCCACGTGCAAACTCGCCCATACTAAAGTGGTCTTACCCTCAGTCTTGGATAGACCTCTTCATTGTCGCCATGTTGTCAACCTGTGATCTTGTACGGCGCTCTTATTAACTTTCACGCGAGTCACTCATTTCAGTTCATATTTTGGGCGAAATATGTCGACGTGAACGAATCGACTTGCAACACTACAAGAACTGGCGTCCTCTGGCCTTTCGCTCGATCTCCGCTCAAGCGCACTTAATCTTGCGATAACTTCCGTTGACTTTTGATAGAGCTGAAATTTGTGTGCAAGAAAACGTAGGTTTTTCTTCGTTTCACGCCATAATGCAAGTTGGCTTGTTTGCATCAGTATTGTTAATCACGCAATAGGCTGCATTTTATTTATTTTGTGTGTGTGAGTGTGGGGGGGAGGGGGGAGGGGGGAGGGGTGGAGAGACTTTTGTGTTTTTGTGATCTGACTTGAAAACACCTGCACCTCCGTTGGTCCACCAGTTTATATTTTCAACCATGCGTCTTTTTGCTCATTTGAACCCGGTGTGACTTTTAAGGTTATGTTAACTTTGTACAATGCTTGTTGCGAATTACGATTTGATGGTTCCTTTTTTGTATTACGTTACAAAATGTCTCGTGTAATTTGTAGTTTTTATCTCATTTCCTTACAGGCTAAAAAGCGCAAACTGAAGAAGTTATCTAAACCCAAACCTCCTACAGAAGACGGCAAAGTAAGTGCACGCCTCACTTAGTTGACTGGTGTTGCGAGTTTTATTTCTTGTAGAGTGCATTGGCTCAGTATGGCAAAACTCGAACCAGAGTAGACACGAGCAAGAACACGTAACCATTGCTAAAGGGCGCCAAGCAAGGGTAACCTTCCAACGCGCGCGAAAAATTGCAGTGAGTGTCAAGCGCGGGAAAATTTAAGATGAGTGCGAAGCTACAACCTCGGACAAAACTACTTGAGACAAATTGAAAACACGCCCGTATTTTCCTATTGCTTTTAATAAAAGCGCTCACACTACTGCACAAGTATCTGTCCTCCCCCCTCCCCTCTTTCAATGTTGTTTTGAAGACCACAGGATTTGTATGGGCAAACATCATGGCCAAAACAACATTGTGCGGGGGTGGGGAGGGGGGCAATTGTGTACATATCTCGCGGTGTCCAATTTTGGCGTTGATATTGGAAAACAGGCGGGTCTGTCTCAAGAGATTTGTCCGAGGTTGTAGGTGCGGGAAAACCGGCTTCTAATGGGTTTCATCCATAGGAAAAGTTGCAACGAGTTTGCAAGGACAGAAAAAAATAAGAAATAAAAATGCTTCAGGTGTTAAGAAAGCACACGAACAATTTTGTTTCTAGCTTTTCTTATCCTGACGGGTTTGGTTGAAAAAACAGCATGTTCGTTCACACTGGTTCGCTTGTAGCGTGGGACAGGATTTTTAAACCAGTGTCAAAATCAAGGCGAAGACTTACTTTTTCTCAAAAGCAGTGATTTAAAAGTCACGAAAGGCTTCACTTGTTTGGAGAATTGTTATAACTTTAACCCTTTAAACCCCAATAGTGACAAGCATCTAACTTCTCCTTACAATATCACTACTTGATGAAACATGCAAGTCATGAGAATAAAGGAAACGATCATCAACGACAAGATGTCTTGATTTTTGCACAAATTCTCCCAACCAGTATCATAAGAAATATATAAAGAAACAGTGAGGAGAAAATGCATACGGATATTGGGGCTTAAAGGGTTAACTTGTTCCATTTGTTGATAACCAGCAGGAGAAGACTGAGCCGGACGCAAGCTCAGAACCTCCGCGAAAACGAGGAAGACGTCCCGGGAAGAGGACGACAGATCCTCCGGAGAAGAAGAAAAGACCTGACGATGTTCGCACCGAGTGTAAAGTGTGTAAACAAAGCGGTACGAACGCCAATCTTGTCAGGTATGGCCTGCTAGAGTAAATAATAAAATTAGGGAGCCTAAACAACGACGACAGCAACGAAAACGTTACTTCAAAACAGAATTCAGTGCTACTTGAGCTACATATATTTTATTAGATGTTTCGGTGTGAAGTATGCAACCAACGATACTTCACTACGATACTATACGGTGATACTTCACACCGAAACATCGAATAAGAGATTTATTATCCAACTTAACCTTTTCAACCTTTTTCAGTAACTTGAAAGAAAACTACAAGTGTAACAGGATGAGCGCGCGTACGGTGTTGTACAATAACCAACTGTACAATATCGTGGGATATTTGTACTCATTTCGCGCGCTTTCCGTACAATAACTAATACAGGTGGATAATAATGAGTGGTTATTCCAGCCTGTTCAACTTGTACAATGTCACCTAATTATCCAGGAACTGAATTGGTAGGGACGGCGTTCAGGTTAAGGGAGAAAAAGAAAAATCACTACTGTATGTTCACCTTCTCCGTAAGACTTTGTATGAGGTATTTCACGTCGTTGTTTTGCAGAGGACGGCAAAGAGATGTACCAAAATGTATAACGCACGTGACGAGACGTTTTTTTGCTTGTTCAAGCTTTTGTTAAGTGACTTTCTCGATGTCGTCGTCGTAGCCGTGACGTCGTTCTTAATTAAGCTCAATAAATTCATAGTAGTGGCACTTCTCGTTTTGTAAATTGTGGATTCCGGCGCATGTCAGTTCGTAGCCACTGCAGTCACACAGAGCGTTTACGTGCTGAAAGTTTGTGTGACAACAGTGCATGAAATAGTGATAAGCCCAAATTCAAGGTAACAGAAAACGTAGTGGCCAGTTTCAGATGACTTTCCAATTAAAACGAACCTCTGGTTAATCTCGTAGTTCGTTCGATGACTGAGATTTTGTTTCACTCTTTGTCCCGGACACCAGTTAATCGACGACTAGCACTTTCCTCTGACCCGAGTCACACTCTCCCACACAAGTTTAGGGACGTAGGTTATCTGTGTACTGTATATTTTCATTTGCCGTGATAAATTGCGAATTGAAAGTAGTGTAAACTGGGGGTGACAGGCCTGCACGACTCCCACGCGCGTTCCAGCCCATCTCAGAGTCCATCAGCGTTTTGCTCTTGCGATTATATCTTTCAGTGAACGCCCCCGCTGTGTGAGAGTCTTTGTAAAACATGAATAAGTACACAATATATGTAACACGAGTTAGGGACAAAAGTTTGTTCTTTTTGTTATGAACTGTGGGCATTAGTCTCAAGTCGAAGTGAAAACGCGTCTGTGACGTTTATTCCGAGCGCTCCCAGATAATACAGACACTAAATTTATGTGTCCCTTCGAGTGTCTGCATTAACCGGGTCTCACCGTACCGTTTTTTTTTTATCTCCATTTCTTTTCACTTCTCTATTTTTCATGTTTAATTTTTACAGGTGTGACAACTGCAAGCAATGCTATCACTATCAATGTCTTGATCCTCCGCTTAAGGTAAGCCAGATTTTAATTCCTTTAGGAGCCCATCGACGCCTGGCGAATTTTTATTTACTTTTCAAATTTCTTGCTCAAAAAATGCGATTTTACAAGTGCTGACACGGTTTTCAATTCGGACCAAATTTTGTCAAAGCTTGCCAAACTTCAAAAGCGCCATAGTCCTGCCTCGAAGATGTTGACTAGTGTTTGGTCAAAACACCAATCAGGCAAAATTGACTCTATCAGTCAGCGGTTAAAAATAGATGTTGAAAATAGATGTTCATGTGGACCGGGTTCGATTCCCGATCCCGGTGTCATATGTGGGTTGAGTTTGTTGTTGGTTCTCGTCCTTGCTCCGTGGGTTTTTCTCCGAGTTCTCCGGTTTTCGTCCCTTCATAACAAACCAACATTTCCAAATTCCAATTCGATCTGCTTGCAAAGCGCATTTGAATATATCCATATAGAAAATGCGCTATATAAGTTCTAATCCATCATTATTCATTTTGACTGATGTGTGCGGTGTTTTAGTATTTTTTCGGTTTGAGGTGCGGACATGTTTGCCAAAACGTAAATTGGTAGTCACATTCTGTCTTGATTTCTGACAAAGACAAAATTGTTAACCTGTCGAAAGGCCTAGTGACGCACTCAAAGTTTACGGCTATGTGTATGCCTTGCGGAGGGTAATGATTATCTGACATCAAGTATCATTTGCTTCTGTGTTTTATAGTCTAATCCCAAGACACGGGGATACCAGTGGTTCTGCACGGATTGTGACGAGTCGTCGGTGAGTCATTTGTAGTTAATGTTGCCATCCCTACGTAAGTGTTAGTACTCTTTTTGGTCGTTCTTCGTCATTCTGACTTTTTCGAGTCTTCAGATAAAATTCCTTAATTGAGAACAAACGAAATGCACCTCGCTCGCCGCGAGTCTCCCAGTAGCTCAGTGGTTAGAGCACCCGACTGGTGTACGGGAGGTCATGGGTTCGATTCCCGTCGGGGACTCAGATTTTTTCTTTGTCCCACGCTCGTGACAAACTGAATATTCCATCTTTCTCAGTCTATTGTTAATTATACCTTGTAATATTGTGGTTTTGTATCTGAATTAATTTTTTAAATTAGTTTTTAATTAAAAATGATGATGGTGATGATGATGATGATGATGATGATGATGATGTAATGCTTTCCTTTGGTAATATTTAGTACGCTCTATCTTTTGATTGTATGGATAAAGTCCTAGTGTGAACAATCAAACGACAACTAACGATTAGTACCTCCTCGAGGTGCCGTTTATGATGCTGTGCAGCGTGGTTTTAAGTTTTGATTTTGTGCATGGAATTCTAAAGATTGAGAACTCTCTTGGGTTCTACCCAATGTGAAGTTTTTCCACTATGAAGTTTTGATGTCGTTCTCAAACATGGCCACATTAAGAATAAGAGTACTAGGATTGATAAATTGAATTGTTTAACTTTTTCTTGTCAGGAAGAGGAAAGCGAGGAAGATGTGGATGTAGACGAAACAAGTACAACTGATACAAAAACAGAAAGTGCTCCAAAACAGGAGGAAAAAGTCGCTAGTGAACAAGATGCAAAGAAAGAAAATGAAGAGAAAGAGAAACTAGACGAAGATGAAGACAATTCTTCCTTAGCAAGTTTAGTGCGAAGAGAGAAAGAGAAGAAGAAATCTACCTCGTGAAGGAACATGACTTAACTAGAAATGCGTTGTTTTGTTTTGTTATGCGGGTGATTTTCGTTGGCGTCTATTTGTTTTACCGAATGAAAAAAAAAATGAAATTCCTCTATCTGTTCGTCCGTGAGATCTTGAGATCCTGCGAAAATTCGCAAGCTACTGGGATCATCAAGGCTGACGATTCCATACCCAGATTCCGCCGGAAACGTCGAAGATCTGACGCTGACTCTAAGTAGTGAAGATTGTGATCAGCGACGTCCGGGAGTGTCACCCGACCCTCACCCCGTCAGTAGCTTTGTGCTATCCCCAGCTTTCCTGCACCAAAATATTCAAGATCGAACTTGGCGATCAGAAAAAGATAGAGGAGATGTTCTAGAGTGTATCGGGCTTCAAAGAAGAACGTTTACATGAGCAGATAAACCCAACGTTTACGCAAGCATTTTAGGATCTTTTTATTAAAGCTCAAAGAAACTAGAGTACTGTCAATTGAAAGTTGATTGTAACTAAATGAAATTTGAAGTGATTTCACTAATATAATTATGATTTTATTTGTGCTTTACTCTTAGACTGTCTGTTGTTTTTTAAGTCATTTTGAGGGGAATTCCCGCTGGATCATACCCTGGGAACTTCTTCTTTTGTTCCGACTCTCAATACTAAAGAATACACTTTGAATCTGTCACTTGAGTCGTCACAAAGTTTTCTTATGCGTCGCGTGACGGCCGTGTAACGGCTGGGAAAGAGAGCAAATCTTCACCCTAGCTATCTGCCAGAAAAAATATTTTACAGAAAATCTTGGTCCTAAGCGCTGAGATTTTGATGCAAAAAACAGTTTGAAAAGAAAAAGAAAATTCCTCATCAATCAATTTAAATCAATCAATCAATCAATCAGTCAGTCAGTCAAACAATCAAGTTTATTCACCAAACCATAGAAATTCAAGAAGTAGTTTAGACACGAAAACAAAAAATAGAAAGTGACGAGGAAGCCTATATTTATTTTCATTTAAATACATTTAAATATATTCATTTATCATTTAGATATCCATAAGGGAATTTTTTTTTCATTCCTACAAACACAAAATATTCACGCACTTTCTTACGAGCGTGAAATGCTCCGGAAGATCGCCCTTTTGTTTGAGATTTGGAAACTTGGAGATTTTCTAAGGCAGTTAAAGTCCCTCCTTTGCATACTGACCCATGAAAATGAATTTTTGGAAAGCTGTTTACGTTTTGCTCATCGACCAATTTATTTTTTTATATTTATTATTATTTTTAAATATTATTAGGGAGGCAGCGTGGCCGAGTAGTTGGGGTGTTGGACTTTGAGTCCGCAGGTCTGGGGCTCGAATCCCACTCTGAGCACTTCATGAGCACTTCATGGATTTGTTTCACGGCAGTCCCGAGTTATTAAATCCTTCGGCTGCGCTTGTTAATACTCAACTGGTTTGCCTCCCGCCAGTTGGGATTTTTAACCATGTTATGTTTCATAAGCAAAATATTTGTTTCAGTTGTTTGAGTGGCACGCCTGTAAACTAGCTGGTCTGTCGTAAGGCAGTACCGATCCTAAGGAAAGCTAAGTGCGCTGAATACTTATTTTTGTTTTTTTGTAACAATTTTTTCCGTTCCTACAGGGGTCCTAACTCTGACAAAGCAATCACACACTCACCCTTTTTCTAACGCACCTCAAATCACGTTGAAAATTCCCTCGTTCATTGAGATATTGACGCATGAATATTGAAACAACAGAAACTGGTGAATGAGCTTGGGAGGGGTCCATCGGTTTTTGGAAAACTACCTCAATTTTGCTCATTAACAAATGGTGTTTGTTTTGATATTCAAAAGCAATTTTCCACGCTTATACAAGAGTTCTAGCGTTGACGCTTACGCAAATTTTAACGCACTTGAAATCACCCGAAAATTTCCCCTTTTCAACAAGATTTTTCATTTCACCTGTCAAGCCTACCCTTCAAATCTGAGGATTGTCATCTGGTGTCCGCAATAAAAAAAAGGTAAATTGATAGGTCAACGGAAATACAATTAAGCTACAGGTTTGTAAGTTAGCTTTTCTGGCATCAGTCCCCAGAGGCCGCGATCCTTGTGGTCAGCGCCACGGATCGAGACTTCTGAGGCTGCGCACAAAAGCCGGAAGTCCGTGATTCGCGGACTTCCTGCTTCGGTCCCTGGCAAAGGTCTCGATCCGTGGCGCTGACCACGAGGATCGCGGCCTCTGGGGACGAGAATGTTCTGGCATTTAATTGAATTCAAGAAACAATGCTCACTGATTTTGACGCATGTGTATTGGTAAGCCTGGTTGAGGCACTTATTTTGAACGAGGAGAAGGCCCTGGGGACGAGGTTGGCACTTTCCAGGAGTGGTTGGTACATATTACAGACCTGGGACCTTGGCTCACCAAACCAAGAGAACGCTTCTCAAGTCAGAGTAAGATAAACCAAGTAAACTAGGCGAACCAGATGAGCAAGGTTGGCCAAGCGAACCAAGGGCGCGTTTTTTTTTTGGGGGGGGGGGAGGGTGGGGTAAACTATTCCGGAACGAGAATACTTGGAATGGCTTTTTGGCGGGTTCTTTGTAACCTGCCCTCAACCCGGAATCGATAGAATGGTCGTTTATGCCATTCCATGTATTCTGCTATTTGGGGCAGAATGAGCAGACTGAAAACGTTGTCAATCACTTGGCAATAACAAAATGGCTGACCAAAGCAACAGCGCATTCGCGGCAAATCTAGATTCTCCCACCGAGCCTGAGGAAAAAAACCTGCAGTCAGTTTTCATTCCATTTTTGGAACGATCGTTTTCTTTTCCTTGTTTGATGTTCCAATAATTGATCATGCCCATTCTGTTTATTCTCATTCTAGAAGAGACCAAGGAAGCGGGCCCCAAGGAGACCAAGTGAGCTGTTGGACCTAATAAACGAAGAAAGCGAAGTGAAACAGGTGAAGCCGGCAAGGTAACCAAGTAACCAGCCCAAAGTTAACCAGGCCATTGAGCCAAGTTAAGTGAACCAGATAAACGAAGTGAACCGGTAGTGAACCAGGTAAACGAAACCAAGAGAACTTGTGAACAAAGGGATTAGCATGTACCGAATGAACCCATTGAACGAAGTGAACCAAGAGAGCCAAGTGAACCAGGTGAACCAATTGAACTAGGTGAATCAAGTGTTTAATGCTCTCAGACTTATAAACGAATATAGTAGAGCGCTTCTCCAATGAGTGCTGCAAAACCAAAACCAAAGCAATTTCCCTAACCAATCACAACAAACTCAAATTATCCAATGAACCAATCAGAACTCGAAGCAAATACATGTAACCTGCGCCAAGCGCGGGAAAACGCGTGTGGGCAAGTCGCGACTGGTTTGAGTGTTCTGATTTGTCTAGAAAGTGGCGTGAGTTTCTTTAACCAATCACAGAGCGAAGTAAAGCAAAACCAAAGCAAAACGCGAATTACTTTTGCCACTCAATTGAAAACCGCTCTAACATCTACAAATGTACTAACAAATTCACGTGTAGGAGTCCGACATCTTGCTAAGAACACAAGGCATGCGAAGTGCACGCTTTTACAGATGATGCAGAGCCCTGTTACAGCCTCACACGTATCATTCAAATTATTAAGTATGTTACAACACCCTTTCAAATACATGTAGAAGAAGGGGAAAGGGGGAGAAATTCTCCCTCTCCTTTCCCCCCCCCCTCCTTCCCCTTCATTTTTTCTTTTCTCTCCCTAGGGAAGGCCTGAAGCTCAGGTTATTCAATCATTGGCTCTGACTTTGCTTGCTCGGTATCTTAGGCATGTCGGGCACTGTGCAACCACTCTCCACAATCTCAGAGTGATTGCGACTAATCAAGTTTCCAATTTTCCATTCATTCTTTCACTTCCCCGCGGACTTTGACAGGATCTTACAGACAAATGTATGGAAGAAGAGCTTTCCAGCCCAGCCAAATCGCTCAGATCTCACGAAAATGACCTTCCAGATTTTATTTTATTCGTGGGGGCGCCGTGTGCTTCCGATCTGAAGATCGGTGCTTCAAGGCCCAGTCTCCGCCATTGTGTTGTTTTCTTTGACAAGAAACTTTACCCCACATTGTCTCTCTCCACCCAGATGTATAAAACGGGTACCAGCAACATGCTACTGGGGGTAACCCTGCAATGGACGAGCATCCCATCCGGGGGGGGGGGGGGTAGTAATACTTTCAGTTGCTTTATGCGACGGAAATGGGGTTAAGTTTTGCCCGTTTGGGCGTTCTGTGACTCGTGTGCGACTTTCATTTTACGTTTCCAGTCCATAAGTTGTTCATACAGGGTGTGCCAAAAGTTCGTTCCTCTTATTTCATGCGCCATAACTTTTGATCGAAACTTTATTTTTACATGAAATTTCTAAAAGATGTTTATTACTCTATTAAGTACATGTATTCAGAAGTTCAATATCCGGCATGCCCCCCCTTTGTTTCTTATCACATTCTGTAGCCGTTGCAGCAAGGATTGGGATAAGTCATATAGCGTGAAGAGCGGGATATTCTTCCAGGCTTGTCTGAGCCGTCTTTTCAGATCCTTCATGGTCTCAAGGGTTGGGTCTTTGTAGACGACTTCATCCATTATGCTCCAAAGATTCTCCACGGGGTTGATATATGGCGAATTTGGAGGCCAGCGTGTTTTCTCTAAAAAGTCTGTCTTTGGGGTATAAAATGACCCCAGTGAGACCGCGGCCTGTCATTCCGCCCCAGATGATCCATTTTGAACTTTTTTTCATCTGGTATGCAGGAGGCACTTGGCTCACCTGAGACCGCCAAACAATATCATTTTTGGGATTAGGCAGCTGAAACAAATAGTTTGGACATTCGTCCGAAAAAATAAAGTCATCTCATTCTTCTGTAGTGAGGTTTTAGTACTGCTTGACAAATTTCATGGTCTCAAGGGTTGGGTCTTTGTAGACGACTTCATCCATTATGCTCCAAAGATTCTCCACGGGGTTGATATATGGCGAATTTGGAGGCCTGCGTGTTTTCTCTAAAAAGTCTGTCCTTGGGGTATAAAATGACCCCAGTGAGACCGCGGCCTGTCATTCCGCCCCAGATGATCCATTTTGAACTTTTTTTCATCTGGTATGCAGGAGGCACTTGGCTCACCTGAGACCGCCAAACAATATCATTTTTGGGATTAGGCAGCTGAAACAAATAGTTTGGACATTCGTCCGAAAAAATAAAGTCATCTCATTCTTCTGTAGTGAGGTTTTAGTACTGCTTGACAAATTTCAGGCGAGCTGCACATTGCTTGGCGGTGAGCAGAGGTTTCTTTTGACGTCGCAGCGGCCTCCGATCTTCGCTTTTCATGAACCTCCAGACGGTGTTTTTTCCCCCAACAAGGCCTTTGCTTGCTAACTGTTGTGAGAGCTGTATCGTCGAATTTCCCCTTTTGCACTTAGCTTTCTTCAGAATTTTTTTAGCTGCTTCAGTCAGGACTTTCAGTCTTCCCGTTCGTTTCTTGTCTTCAATACCTTCATTTTACCACCCAACGTTCGGATTTTTCTAGTTTTTTTTTGCAATTTGTTTTACCGATAAGCCAGTAGATCTAAGTATAAATGCTCGGGCTCTCAAGTAGCTGAACTTTTTTGCGTTGAGAGGGTTCATCTTTCACGATAAACCACGAAAAAACAAGAAAGAGTGCTAGCAATTAGGGCTCCAAAATACGAAAAATATTTGGTGGGAAATATACATGCACTCGCGCACCTTTGGCGAGAAAATGCACAAATTGAATATTCGAGTCAAAAGATGGCACAACAAATATATAATTTTTTAATATACTGAAATAGTTTTGTTGAAAAGTTTTGTTTATTGAGTCTAACCGTACTGAATTACAGACCTATAAAGTAGAGGAAAGAACTTTTGGGACACCCTGTATTTTAAAATTTGCGGGAAATTATTTTATTTTGCATTTCGGTTTTTTCCCGTTCAACAGAGTGTTTGGCGTCTTGTTTGCCCTATTTCCAACGTTGCCAAGTGTTAGGCAGATCTGAGTAACAGATGCGTTTAAAAGCTTGTGAAGCATACTTCAATCGTTTATTATGAACCTATTGCATCTATCCACCAAGGTATTCTATTACCTTTCCGGTTTTCTAAAAATCGCAGCTGCTTACTTTCTCAATTCTTAAACCATGTTAAAACCTGTTAAACAAGTGATAATTGTCCGTTAAAAGCTGATAGCTCATTAAAGAGTTGTTGAGTTGTTTTAAGTGCCTGCGCCTAAGCACATGTCTAGATCTTATCACGTTTTGATTTATGCCATTTCGCCCAGTAACGGCCAAAGTTTATTGATTTTTGCATAAAATGTAAACTCGATAACTACCAGTGTCAGTTCTTTGCTTTGTGTCTCAGGAATCATGCATGAATGCACATGTATAGCACTGCACCTTTTCGAAACCCATGCTCGAATTGACTAATTAAATGCCGAAACAATGCCGGGCTAAATTTGGACGATTTCTTCTGCTCTTGTGAAATAATTCAGAAGTGGTCCATCTGCCAATATCGTTTAACTGTGACATCTAACAATGCATTTATCACTTACAAACTGTAAGGAGGGCTAAAACCCAAATTATAATTTGAAAATTTTTGTTTAACTTAAAAAACCTTAAAAAGGGTACAGCACCAAAAGAATAGCTTTCTGTTAAATACCTTACTTTAGGATTTCATGCACAAAACCCAGTTGTACTGCCAGGGCCCCTGCACTGCATAATAAACAGGACCTCAAGAAATAGTTTTCTCAATAGTTTTCATATGAATGGGTCACCCTTAAGATTTCGACCAAAGACTCAAAAGTTAGAAACGCATTGTACAGGATAATAAACAGTACCACAGGAAAGTACTGCTCAGTAGCTTTCACTTGAATGGTCACACTTTAGGATTTCATCCACAGACTTAAAAAGTTAGAACCACCTTGTACAGCATAAAAAACAGCACCACAGGAAAGTACTGCTCAGTAGCTTTCATTTGAATGGTCACACTTTAGGATTTCATCCACACACTTAAAAAGTTAGAACCACCTTCTACAGCATAGAAAACAGTACCCGGCAAAAGAAAGTTCCGCTCAGTAGCTTTCCTTTGAGTGGTGACTGAGATTTTATCATGTCATTCGCGGCTAGTCTCAAAAGTTACAATTACTGATTAACATGACACAAGGCTGCTATAAAACCGCAGATTAATTAATCTAAGCCTGTAATAACTCTAGTAGGAATAAGTTGCCATGTTAGCTTAGCACCCCCAGAGAGAAAGACATTGGCACATAGTTCCGGATGTGGAATGAGGCGGCTGCGATAAACATGATCGATCGATGGTTGCGGGTTTTGTCTCACGACACGTGTGTTTGAAATGTCATCCGTGAATTCCTGTTGCAATGTCATGAGCAATTATTTGATTATTATTATTCACACCTGCTTGATGATGGCATAATAGCTCGCACCTTCACGAATTAGCATTCTCAGCTTAGATCTTATCTCCTTAAGCCGTTTATTACTTTGTTTTGTTGTGCACAATCGCTGAATTTTCCCGGCATGGAAGGGTATTGTACTTGCCGTGGCAGATGCGAAACAGGTGAAAGTGGCGTTGTTCTCATAGTGCACGAGAAAAGCTACATGCACCGTAACTGGCTAAGAACACCGATTGCCATTTGTTTATTATATCTACGAAGCTATAAACATGCGATTAGTCGAGCCAGGTGTAAAAAAAGATAATAAACTGGCATGTGTTACAAGTACAAAGCCGAGATCCAACCTGTGTGTCAATTGATGTATTTGTCTGATGAAGTGTCTGCTGGTATACACTGAATAGCTTTCATTTGAATGGTCACACCTTTGGGTTTCATCCACAGACTCAAAAGTTTCAACTACCTCGTACAGCATAATAAACAGCACCACAAGAAAGTACTGCTCAGTAGCTTTCGTTTGGATGGTCATACCTTAGGATTTCATCTACAGACTCAAAACTTGGAACTACCTTGTACAGCAAGGATGGTCGTACCTTAGGATTTCATCCACAGACTCAAAAGTTGGGACCACATTACATTACTAGTAGTTTCGTTCCATAAGTTGGGCTAAGGCCTTGGACAAAAATCGGGTTCAACATTTCCATTGGAGCAAACTTTAATTTATCCATCTCACGGATAAAAATATAATGGATTTACAAAGACAAACTATTTACATGCCCGTAATAAAAATACGGGGAAAAAAACTATATAAAACTGCAAGCTGTAAACAGATATGTTTGTTTTTATGTCTTTCAGCTCCTGAGAGCGGCAGAGATTTTAAAGTACTGCCGCGTCTAAAATTGCAGTCATGCTTAACAGTCTTGCAAACTTTAGTATAAAAAATGTGACTAGGATCCATCTCAATAGCATTGAGTTCTTTAAATGCGGCCTTATCTGGTCTTCTAGCGAGGGAGGGTACATGATCTTCAGCAAGACCAATGATTTTAAGCCCCAAGAGTGACAAGCATCTAATTTCTCCTTACAATATCACCAGTTGTTCCCATGCACAGGTCATGAGAATAGTGGAAATGATCGCCAGACATGAAATGTGTTGATGTTTAATCAAATTCTCCCAACTAGCAGCATGAGAAATGTGTTGAGAACAGTGAGGAGAATATGCATATGGATATTGGGGCTTAAAAGGTTAAGGCTCCGTTTCTGTATGCGCTCCAACACCATTCAACTTTGTTGAATTTAGGATGTAAAACGCGTTTGACCTCCATGTTAAATGATATTGAATAATGTTGATTCGTCTTTTCTTTTTGTTCTCATTTGTGAACAACAATGTTGAAGTTTGGCCACATCGTCTTACCACTAAGTTGTATTCAACAATGTTATCCGTTTGACGGAAGCCTTCTGATAAGCCCTTCCTATTCATTATGCGCAAAGTCAACGAATATTAAGAGGATCAGCGAATATAATATCTGTTAAGCAAGTTTCACGTGAACATTATATGTTTAGCTAAGACTATACAACTCGTATTAACCAACTGCAACAGGACTTTCGAGAAACGGGCCCCAGGTACTTTAGAATTAAAGAGTAAGATGACAGAATAACTTTGACATGTTCTGTTCACTATTTTCAGTTTTCTTGTGCTTTCATTTCGCCTTTCTTTTGCTGTTCGAGTAATGGTAGTCCATTTCTTGGGTAAACCACATAAATTTCTGTTAACTACACCGTGAACTTTTTGTGCAACTTCTAACACAACTCCATTACTAATCGATTTACATAGATGGGATTATTTCCCATTGCAGTTTAATTGACGTTACACTCCCTTTTGGTTTGCAACTTGTTTGCAAAGTTCTTGAGAGGCTGCAAGGAAATTAACAACCTATTGACTTAACTAAAACGAGAACAGAAAAGACATGGACCATTGCTTTTCTATTTTTCGTTGTCAGGAAAAGATAAGACAAGAATAAGTAAAAGTTTGTCAGAATGAACTTCTGTTAGGGAATTCAGTAGAGATAAAGTAAACTTTTTCAGATAAAACTGACACGCTCTAGATATACCTGCCACAGACTTCAGGGACCCGCTACACGTGTCCATTATAAGCGCATTTGAAGTTTTAGAAACAATTGCTTAACACTCCCGAAAAACATACATATTCATGACCGTTCGCTTTTTTTTAGGTTTTTCTGTGCTCTTATTTCCGTGTTCGTATCGGCAATCTAGGATGACCAACGTATCACGTAGATGACGCATTTTCTTCCCAACTTTCAACACAAATCCACCAAAACCAATTTACTGCCTGGGATCATTTCCCATTGTGATTGAAATAAATCCTAGTGAGAACTTAAACAAGTTCTATTGTGCATGTACAACTCCTTCCGTGCTCCAACTTATCGAGACGTTGCAATGGGAGTTGGGAGTTGACACTGTTCCTGGGGAACTCCCAGTTAATTGCCGTCCGAGTCAAATGAGGATGATTGGTGTGTTGTGAATTGCTAGCCAACAACAGACGAGTCCTTCTAAGTTAAGATTATGCTTGTACTGAGATAGAACTTCAGCTTACAAAGGCGTCGCTCCGGCGTTGGTTTTATTAGTGCGGCATTCTCATTCACGACTTGCTAGTTAAACGCTAGTTAACGACACGCAAAGAAACAAAATCCGGCTGCCAACGCGTTTCACCCCACGTTGATTTCAACTATTACTTCAATTCCCTGGCATTGAAACAAAGTGAAGAGTCTTCAAAATCACTTGCTTGTGTAACATTAGAGATGAAATAAAGTTCATCTGCAGTCTGTTCTGGTAACGTAAGTTAAAGCAAGTGGCATCGGAATGGCTTGGGAACATACCTACATAAAACTACATACATAGACTTACTTAATCTCGACTTTACAGAGTAGCATTTCTGATAATTTCTTCAAGCTAGCTAAAGTTACAAAATGAGTAAAATACATACAATAAGAATAAAAGAAAGAAATTTAAGCAATACAGACAAATTTATACATTATTGTAGGACAAAATTAGCTGGCGAAAGGAGTTGAAATCGGTTGTAGTGCGGTAGTGATCTGGAATCGCGTTCCAGGATTTGGCTGCCAGATAACTATAGGAATTAAGGCCATAGGTACATACTTCAGGTAGGGAGAGAATATCAGTTCCTCTTAAAGAATAGGTGCTGGATCGCAGATTAAAGATGTCTTCTAAGATTAAAAGACATATGATTCAATATGTTTTTTAACTATATTTAGGAACCACGATACCAGCTAGCTAGAACTGTCTGACAGTCCAAATTCTCCGTAGACATTCTCAAAATCGCAGAAGTAGCCCTTAAAAGAGAGGCGTTATCTTCTAAGAAAAATAGTAATACAAACAGCTGGGATCCTCTTAAGTGTCTTTATCGTACCACCACGCGGCTCCGCTAACGCTATTCTTTTGAAACCGCATTGCGGAGCTGATGTGTGTATAGGGTCGGACGGGTTGAAAGCCGGAAAAAGCCGTCCAGCCTGGCACACGTTGTCTGTTAATTTAACGTGCGCACACTTTGACATTCGCTGAGTTTTCACATTATTTTCCAATAAAATTAAGCATAAAATTGGTGGCATGATAACACACTTGTTGAGTGAGTTAGGTCGGGCCTAACGGGAAAGTATTTATCTCTCGGTCATGGCGTGTGGACCTCGCTACGTTCAGTCCTTCCGTCGTGGCCTCAATTAAACCAAGTACTTTCCCGTCCTGCCCTCCCACTTGGTCAATAAGTGCATAATATATCGGAAATGTCTGTCTTTATATAGAGAAAGATGAAGTAAACGACGATATGGAAAAGCGCCTCGTGTTAAATCACAGGCTTTATAAACTTTAACAAGTCGTCCATCTGCCAAGAGCTTGTTTACTGCACTGGTATAGCATGGCTCCCAGCAAGTTCAATGAGTGACCACTCGATGTGGCAAGAGCTAATCTCGAGCAGACAGGCTACCTTATCAGCAGGTAATAGAGTTTATTGTTTTTCCACGCCATAAGTGCTACCACCAAGCCAATTGTTAAGTCCTGTACATGAAAAACAGTTGGTAAAATAAAACAATATCCGAGTTAGTTCGGAAGTTATATAATGTTTTCATTTTAAGGAAAAAGTAAAGGAGTCCCGGTTGCCTAAGAAATCTCTGTGGCAGGCTAAAAACTTTTTTACAACAAAATGTTCGCTCTGTGTTCCTTCTGTATCTACAAGTTGTCAGTGAGTGACTGTACGTCTAGTTCAGCATAGTAATCCGTACTGATTCTACTAAAAACAAAAATAAAAAATCTTTGTGTTCAGATAACAAGCCAGCTCTTAGGAACTGATTAAAACTCACTCATGGTAACTTGGCTTAATTTCAGCATTTTAACGATTACGGGGTATACTTTTCTAAATGCTCTCAGTTCTCTCCATATTCTGTTTCTTTTCAAAACGCTACTATTTGTAACTATTAATGAGGCACAGGGCTACTGAAAACGGTTAAGTGGAAAACAACTTTATTACTCACACTACTGCGAGCAATCTCAGCAAGCTATGTTATTGAACATTGTGAGAATATCTTAGGGAAATTGACCTCCTAAGCAGCGTTGAAAAAGCGCGTGCATTGTTTTCGCGCCATCAGTGCTGTGAACGAACTAATTTCCCACGAAAAAATAGGCAAAAGAAAGCAACCTTTGGGATATTAGTTCGTAACTTGCAGAACGAATTTATGCGATATGTATACATAAAGAAAATACAGTTGTCATGAAGTTCTCAACAAAACATTGTGGAAAAATGATCGGAGAACATCTCTAGAATATTGCGTCTTTTTGTTTTCATTTATTTTTCCAATGTCATTATATTCATGGTAGAATAATTTATTTCCGAATAGCTAGTTGAGGTGTTTGGCAGTCAGAGACATTACATCTAGGCTCTAATTTATCGTATTTTTGTTTCACGTTTTGATATCTATTACATAACCCTTATTTTTTTTATAAGTTTTCCCAAATCTGATTTGTGGAAAAAAGTTTCGTCGAAAAACCTCCTAGTGCTTGAAATGCAACATTTTTAGAACCACTGAAGTGTTGACAATAACATTATGTTAATTTGCGCTTTATTTAAACTTCAATATAACTTCGGTAAAGTCTTGAATTTGTGACCTCTTCATCACGTACGAAAGTCATCGAACAATGCTCTTTTATACAGAACAAAATCAAATGTTGTTAACAGCTTCTTGGTTCTTTTTGTCTATTGTTTATTCTTACCCCTATAGTTGCCTTTCACGAGCCACAATTGCAAGGCTAGTTTTCAATCTTAAGAGTCTCTCGGCATTGTTCTCTTGACCAACAAATGCGCCGGAAGATAAAGGGTTTTCACTTGGTCAAGCGACCGCAATTAAGCGCTGTTCCATCGCCCGGAGCAAGAACAAAAGCCTTAAATAAACAACCTAACACCAAACCGTGGGAAAGTTTGCGATTGCTTAAAATATGCACATTTCAACAAGTTAATCATGTATCGGTATTCCGAACAAAATTCACAGTACTTGATGCAAATTGGAAATCTGTGATCCTGGAAACAGGTTAACTCAGTCAAAGCGAGTTAACTTCAATTGTGTTGTGTTTTAATGCGCTGGGCTTAATCATTTTAGAAATGTATGCCAAAGATGTTATAAAAGAGACTCTACCCTCTTTGTCTTTCTAAATTCTATTGTCCATAGTTAGTCAGTACTTATTTACTCATGTAGGATTTTTAACACGCTCCGCTCGCCTGTCCACTTCAGAGCATTCGTTCCAAGAGAGTGATTGTGCGCATCCAATTGGCTGCTTAAACAATGCGCGTTCGTTTCTCTTTTCATGACACGTGCATAACATAGCGCCGGATGATGTCCCCGTGCGACGCCCAATCAAGTGCGCGGAAATTACTTAACAGAATATCATTTAATTTACTTATTTATATATCGCAGTCTTGGCACAGGAAGACTGCAGTGTTCTAACTACAGGATTGTTTTTTTCGAGTCGAAAAATGAAACGATCGTTTAGCGAGAGTGATTTCGACGAAGGAGAATTTTTCGAGCGAAAAGAGAAAAAGTAAGCTAAAAGTTGTTAAGTCTCGAAAATGTTGATGCTTCTTAATAGCTGATTAATAAGCTTTTATTTCTTACTCGTTTAAGTTCCGATGGAGTTGAGAACGAAAGTCCTGAAGCAAGCGCAAGGAAGAAACGACGCGGGGTAAGGGTATGAAATTTTCTTTTCATGAGCAACAGTCACATACTTTTAAGATAGCAGAATAAGTTCCAATTCTTGTTTTATCTGCAGGAAATCGAAAAGAAGAGAAGAGATCGAATAAACAGCTCACTTGCGGAGCTACGAAAATTGGTCCCCGCTGCTTTAAAAAAGCAGGTGTGTTTAGCTAACATTAGTTGTTCCGTTAAATTCGAATTGTTATAGAATAAGCTATGGCGCGCGCTAAACAGGTCACAAAACTACTGAACACGCATTTAAGCTTCACTTGAAATATCTTGAACGAAAAAGAAATCTAAAAAACATCCACTTAATCATAGTCTCCACGAGGATCTAACTTAATATTAGCCGTCGGACAAAAATTCGCTAGAAACATCTAGAGTAGGAATTATATCATTAGCGGGCAATATCAACTGTTTAGAATTGTTTTCGTTTCTTAATTCTTGACAAAACTTTTTTGTCTCTAAGGGATCGACTAAACTAGAAAAGGCAGAGATACTTCAGTTGACCGTGGAACATCTGAGAGGTTTAAAATACGGCGGTGAATATACGAGAGGTAAGGGGTCATTGTCAAATGACATCGAGAAAAACTTTAAGAGCTCTACTTCATCTTACTTAACTAATATCGGAAGAAACAAGTGACATCAGTTTTAAGTGTCTTTACCGAGTACATTGTGGTAATGTAAAAAAATTTGCGCAAATCAAGCTGAAAGTATTTATGTGAAGTTAGACGAGCAATGGAAATAGATAGCTCTTTGTGTAACCTTAAAGTGAAACTGCACTGTCAATTTAAAATGATCAAGATCTCATTTTCTTAGTGTTCGTCTATCATAAACATACACGCACAATTACCAGAAAATGAGTGCTTTGCGCTGGAGCGCGAAAGCAAGATTGGTATCACGACAGAGACAATGCGTAACCATGATAAAATTTCGTATATCGGCACGAAGAGTTGTTAATCATGTTTATTCATCTGATATCTTGCCCTCAGGTTCTGCCATGACGCGCGCGTTCGATGAACGCATAACAGCACACCAGGAATGCATGGGTGATGGTAAGCCATGCTTATCAGCGGCAGTGGATAATTCGGAAACCACACACCTTTCCTCTATGTCCCCTGCAAGGCGGCAAATCGTAAATCATCTCAACTGGAGTACCTCTTTTTTCGGAGGTCACAGTGGAGTAAGCCCGCCCACGACGGGGCGAGCACTCTCAACAAAGAAAATTGATCCAGAGCTACCGTCAGCAAGCCAAACTTTAACCGCCTTTTCATCAAACGCAGGAGACTTAAGTAAAGGATTTGAAGCTACTCAGGGACAAAGGATACAAGACTGGGGCCTCTCTGTCGCTTTAAACTACCCTTTAATGCTTCCTCTACAAGCACCAGGCCTTGCAAATGTTTCACACGCTCCCTTTGGTCAAGCAGTACCTCTTATCGACTGGTCAATGGCTCTGATAGCTAAAACTAACTTTGCCACACCGTTTTCTACACCTTGGGCTCCTTGAGTGGTCGTACAGACTCAAACGAAAGCTTGCGTTTAGAAAATGAGCTGAAATATTCATAACATTTGTGTCTTAAAATAAGCAACTCTGTTATAAATGAAAACAATTTGACTCAGTTAACTACACCACCTTAGAGTACCAAGGAAAAATACTTTATCTCGGTGCCGGCAAGCTTTGAGAGTCAATCATTAGTGATATTACAGTGGATTACATTTTTTAGAAATCTAAATGAGCAATATTCAACAAAAAAAATTAAATGTTGATGAAAGAAGCCTTTTTGTTTGTTATTAATCAACCCGTCCTTGGTTCGCAAAGTAAATAAGTTTTTTCTTTTTCGTCAAATTAACTGGCATCTGATTGTTGAATACTTTAGATATTTACTCCGTTAGTTGAGACCTGTTTTGTATGATAATAAAGGTATTACAAATATTTCCAATGTACAATGAAAGTGGCCGCTTTAAGGGATTACCGACTTAAAGACTTTCAGACATCATTTTTATGCAAGAAATTAAACCCCCAAAATTTCTGACGCGTTTAATAATTCCGACAAGTCCGATATTTTGAACGTACGAAAATTTAACCTCCCTCAGAAAAAGAAAAGAAAAAGAAGAAACATTTTAGTTATGGCAAAAGCATGATCCGTCATCTTGGGGAAAAATACTTCTGATTTGGTAGACAAGATGCAATAGAATAGCACATTTGTTGAACACGGAAAAGTGCAGTGTTCTTTTTCGTGTAATTTGAAGTGCTTCTTTTGACGCTACTTATTCGGGGGTTTTGCTCTTTTTTAACCCTCTAAAACTTAATTTCAAGCGCTTTTTTGCCCAAGCTTTATGTCCCCCCCCCCCAAAAAAAAAAACCGCCCGAAGCAGTTTTAAATGTTATTGTGTGCTGTTTGAAGGAATTTGACGTCCGTTTTGTTTGGCACAGAAGGCCAGTACCCCTGGTGCACGTATCTCGAAAGCCCCGGAAAGCCATTTGTAAAAATACGAACACTCATTCTAAAGAGCCGTTATTTTGACATAGGAATCTCTGAGTAAAGTTCATTCCTAGAAACTTCTTTGTTTAAAAGATACATTGTGAATTATCGTGTTCGAAATCGACCCGAAAAACGAAAAAGGCACGCCTTGAGGGGGGGGGGGGGGTGGCTAGGGACGGAGAATTGGCCAATATTGCAACACGACCACGCGGCATACCCTTCAGTCAATTAAGAGGGCAATTCATTGCTAATCCAGTGTACTCTAACGCTTTATTTAAATACCTTACTGTAAACTTGCCAATATCTACACTAATTGATTACATGAGTTGAACAACTGAATTCGTTGGTTTATGGTTCTACATAAACCTAATCGCAGGGTTAGGCCGTTATGATGTGGCAAAGAGCGTTTTCAAATCGACTAAGGGTATTTTAGAGCATTCCATTAGTCAAACCGGAACCGACAGGTTCGTGGGGGACGAGGTTAAGCTAACTCTTACGTCTGTGGTCAAGTGCTTCCGCACATATCAGTTCTGAACGCCAGCTCAAATACGCACCCCACTAATTCAAAAAATGCATTCATTCTTAAGCCAACATACAAATCTGAATCGCACTGTCCTCTAATAATGATCGTGTTACAGAGATAGAGTTCATGTGAATTTTGGTCACTTTCAGACCAAGTAAGCTATCCCTGTTAGAGACGGGTGCAGTGTCCATCAGCATAGTCATGGGTTCAAATCCCGTTCGCGCCTAGACTGCAAGCAGCCCCTTTTTGGAAAGTCGAGACTCGAGAGGGCGCGAGAGATAGCTGAGAGCGCGAGCTATCAACAGGTTTCGGCTTTTTCTTACGGCTATTTCGCGCGCCGTCTCCACTACCCAGACAGAGACTGCTAGCAGTCTAGTTCGTGCCTTAATTTTTTTTTAGGTTTTCATCAGTTGCGCAACCGCTTTTGTTGCGTACACAACGAAGACGGTCTTCTTAAAAACTATCTTTGCCGGCAAATTATAGCCTGCGAACGCAGACGTATTGAACGACAGCCGGAAATACGTCTGCGTTCGCAGGCTAGCAAATTAAGGCATACTGTATTTCGAGGACTGGACTGGACTAGTAAAACGCCGACTAGTAAAACGCGGCTGGTAAAACGTAGACTGCGAGTAGTCTCTAATTTTGGCGATGGCGATTGTGGGGCGGGCGAAATACACACGCGCGCGTGCGAAAGTTCGAGGAGACGTGACGCGAAGGGAGCGCCGAAAATTAGGTTTTTCGGCGCTCCCTTCGCGTCGCGTCTCCTCGAACTTTCGCGCGTGCGCGTGTGTATTTCGCCCGCCCCACAATCGCCATCGCCAAAATTAGAGACTACTTGCAGTCTAGGTAAAACGCGGACTAGTAAAAGGCGGACTAGTAAAACGTAGACTGGTAAAACGCGGACTAGTAAAACGCAACAAAATATTCCTCTTTATTGAAAAGATAATCTATCATTTGAAGAACTTCTCAAGTGACCTGATAGTCTAGTTATCATGATTCCTAACAGAAACATATAGAATAATACTAAGAGCCAGACCCGGCATCTCATCTCATCCTATAAACACATTGCTACAAATAAATGTTGCTGCATTTTCAATCAATAAAAATTAATTTTGCTGCAGTTCATCTTACTTTGGCCCATCTTTTCTGATTTAAAGTGAACTTTCCAACAGTAACAAAAAAATGAACTACACAACGATACTTAGAGCCGGTACCATTAACTCCCACATGGTCTTTCATCCTATAAATGCAATGCTGTAAAGCAAAATTTGAAAATCGGGATGTTTGCTATGAACAGCACGTCATCCTTCGAATACTTCTTGACTGAAATTCTGATTTACAACAACCTGATCTATAACGTGCTAAAAAATGTAATTAGCTGAAATTTTCGAATTTGCCGATCGAGAACAACAATTCCCAAACGACGGTGAAAGAATATACCCAAGACATTACTTTACATCAAGATTTCTAATGCCAGTTGTGGTTCCATAACCTGGAATAGTTGGCGGTAATGGCAAGGAGATAAAGTAACAGATTAAACGTTTCCTGTTGTAAGGTGATCGACCGTCACATAATTTTAGTTCAATACAGTTGCCGTCTATTTACATTGTTTTTACCCCGGTACATCAATTTTTGAAGCTGGAAAGGAAAGGGGTGGAAATTGTTGCTGGAAAGGAAATTGTTCGTTTATTGGAATGTAAAAAGAGTATTTAAAGGCACAAACTCCTCGATGGACATGTTGCGCGACGGAAAGCAAGGATGAAAAACAGAAATGTTGGAAGAATTATATGTTTGGCGGGCCACATGAAAATTTGGAATTTGAAGATTCGATTCAACAAAATTAATTTTTGTTGATTTTAAATTCAGCAACTTTTGTTTGTAGTGCTTTTAAAGGACGACGTGACGTGTCGGATCTTTATGACTGGCTCTTAGTATTGTTGTTCTGTTAGGAATTATGATAACTTGATTAACAGGTCACTTGAGAAGTTCTTTGAAATGAGAGATTGTCGTAAGCGACCGCTCCCGTAAGCGACCGCGACCACTTTTGTGAATTACCGACTGGTCTTTTTCTTTATTTCTAGGTTCTCTCAAGCGACCGCTCAGTCAACACTTAAATAAAAGCACTCACTTCTTGACTTACTAGTCCGCGTTTTACTAGTCCGCGTTTTTCCAGTCCACGTCTTACCAGTCCGCGTTTTACTAGTCCTCGTTTTACTAGTCCAGACCAGTCCACGAAATACAGTATGCCACAAATTAAGGTGAGCCCATAGCTGTTCCGTGCAACTGTTTGTAGTGCTTGCCGTTGTACTGGAAATACGTAGAAGTAAGACAAAGGTTCAGTAAGTCCATTAAGTCGTCTGTAGGTAGCGGTAGTTCATTAGTAGAGTTGTTGATGGCGGTCTCAGTGCAGTCTAGAGCCAGTTGAAGTGGAATACTGGTGAACAGTGATTTCACATCAAAAGACACTAGTTTGTAGTCGTCGGGTACTTGTACTGTCTTGATGGCGTTAATAAAGTTCTCAGTCGACTGTAGTTTGTGTTGTAATTCGTCGGTCAAAGGTTTCAGTACGGTAGTCAAGTATTTGGACAGTTGGTAAGTCGGGGACCCACAGAATGAGACTATGGGTCGCATGGGTATGTTAGGTTTGTGCAGTTTCGGTAGTCCGTAAAGTTTTGGCGGTTGTGGTACACGGCACCTCAGTCTGTTGTAGCGTTGAATGTCAATAGCGTCAGTTGCACGGAACAGCTATGGGCTCACCAGTTTCCGTTGTTGTTGCAGAAATCGTTATGCAAAGCATCGAGGAACGAGCCCTCGCAACTTACCAACGAACACTACCACTCTGGCTACGTTACGTTGACGATACCTTTACAGCCGTACACAAAGACGAAATCGACGATTTTCACGAACACCTCAACGGACAAAACGCCGACATACAGTTTACTAAGGAGATCGAGAAAAATGGTAAAATACCTTTTCTAGACTGCTTAGTTACCCGCGACAATAACGAACTACGGACGACAATTTACAGAAAACCGACACATACCGACAGACTACTCGACCAATCATCTTACAACCCAACTTCTCACAAAGCTACGACTATACGGACCCTGACAAGACGCGCGCAACTAGTTTGTGACTCACCCGACAGCTTAACGGACGAAATCAAGTACTTAGACAACGTTTTCAACAAGAACAATTACAAGCGGGACTTTATTAGACACAACACTTACAGAAACTCCGAACCAAACGCTACGAACACTAACGCGACACCTGTCACTACTGCAACCATACCTTACATCAAAGGGACTTCTGAAACTATCGCACGAATCCTACAACCCTACAACATCCGCGTTGCTCACAAACCTGTCACTACTTTACGACAGCTACTGACGAACGTTAAAGACAAAGACGAACCGAGCGACAGACGGGGAGCAGTTTATAAAATCAAATGCTGCGACTGCCAGGCCACTTATATTGGTGAGACCGGCAGAAATCTGAACGTCCGACTGACTGAACACAAACGAGCGACTAGAAATGGTGATATCAACAATCACATTGCTGAGCACCATTTAAAAACAAACCACAGAATCGACTGGGACTCTGCTGAATGCGTTACCTACAGTACGGACTACTATCAACGAATCACTCTGGAAAGCTGGTTTACTAACTTAGAACAAACACCACTGAACCGTTGCCAACAGCTACCTGCACCTTACAAACGACTGATTGCAGACAATAACAAGACAGACAAACAATAGACAAACCGACTTATTTGACTGACAATAGACCAACGGACATTTGACTAACAAAAGACGGATCGAAACGCACCAATCACGTTTAACAGTCTTCACAGCCAATAACATCACGGCTTAACTGACAGACGACCAATAACATCACGAGATCGTCGACCAATCAGGACAACGACCAGAGACTTATAACATCTACTGACGATTAACAGTTCACTTGACTCTGATGATGACTTCCGCTCAGGTTGTCGAAACGTCAGTCAATGTCACCTCAAACAGTCCTTCTCAGGACTACACTCACCCGGACGATCACAATTTACCGAATTATGATATGACTCCTGGGTTCAAACCATTTACAGTGATAAAAATAGTTGCCAATCATACTGGGACCGCCACTCTTCAGTTTACGAGATAAAGCTTGGGTGCTACTACTACTAGTTTGACCCTTTAAGCCCTAACGGTGGCGAAAATGAAATTTCTCTTTACATTATCTATACTTGTTCAAACATGAGAATAAAGAAAGTGATCATCAAGGAAAATATGTCTTGATATTTAGACGAATTCTCCTTACTAGTTCCATAAGAAATGTATGGAGAACAGTAAGGAGAATATACATTTTTATATCAGGGCTTAAAGGGTGTAAGAAACGCCAGTTAATCCCACTGGCCAACATTGCTCAATTCATGTTATCGTGTGGTTATCTTACTTTTGCGATTCAAGCGAAACTCTCAACCTTTCTTCAGTTTCCGTCCACCGCGCGTTTAAATATCTACATATCGTTGCGAGTTTCTCAGACGGTCCGGAATGATCAACTCTTTCCCTCAGAGCACAATACTACCTTTACCGGAAACATCAAAAACTCGCATTATTATTTCTTTTTGCTGTTCGCGTTTTCTCGTAGACGTGATGCTGCACGTAGGGTTGTTGGATCAGCGATATCTTCCAAAGCCGGTTTTTGGGGGTGAACACAAAACTGTGGTTAAAGAAATGAGTGGAAATGATCAAGGGTCATTTTACAAATATTTCCGGCTGACGCCTGAAAGATTTGTCGACGTACTTACCACTTCTTAACTTAACTTCGGCATATTTTCCCATTTTACAACGTAGAAACGGCCCCAAAATAAGCTTACGCGACAAGGCCGAAAGGCAGTGTGGGTAGCTGAAAATCTTTTGTGATTCGGCTGTAATTTCAAGGTTGTCACTCCCACAGGAAGGGTGAAAGTACATAAGTACTTGCCTATGTGATTTATTTTGTGTAGGGATGAGCCATAGTTAAGTTTGGTAAATTTGTAAATAAATTACCCATATCACCCTGCGGTCCTATCGCGTTAGCTGTAGGCCAACGCCAAAGGCAAAGAAATCACGTGACAAAATCCAGATTTAATTGGATGAATTCTTACTTAAACGCAGGCGCGTAAACGTTGAACTCGGGCGGTTCTATCTCGAAATGCAACAGAGTTCGTAGTTCGTAGTTCGTAGTTCCGAGTTCATTTCAGACATCCGTCCGTAACTCACTCTTCTCGGGAGATTTTATTCTTGAATGCACTTGAGTTCATGCATTACACTTCTCTTCAGGAAACCTCTAAATCTCCCTTTTCTTGAGCGGTTTCATGGTCAAATGTAACTGAGTTTATAATTAACATCTTTCTTATTTTAGAACTCCGTCCAAATCTCCCTCTTCTCCGGCGGTTTAATCCTGAAATGCAACCGCATTGGAAGTCTGTGTGTTACTTGTTTGAAAGCTTCTAATGCATTAGGCTCGCTGTCACATTCAAACTCAAACAAAATCTTCCCGCCCTTGACATTGGCCACATAATGGTCGATTTTGCCTTTTCCTTTCCCCATACGACTCCCCAGGGGCTTCTTTGTCATGGGCACGAGCGCCTTGACCATGTACAGCTGCCTCGTTTTGGTTGCTCTCATGATACAGAGGCGCGCAGACTCTAGAGCACAGTCCTTCACGAGCGCAGCTTTCGCGGCGTAGATACCATACTTTAACTGGTCTCGATATTTGTATCGGATCGGAAGTGGTGTTTTGGTCGCGCGATGACAACAGGGAAGAAGGTTCGGGACCTGCAATCGAGAAGTACACAGCTGGAATTTCAATGAAATTTCTTCACATCTAACCTGCGCACCGACTTTTGCTATTTCTTTGGCTACTTCACATCTAGCCTCCTAGGTATTTCAACTTCTTAAGGACAATGCCTCCTTTAGTTACTGCGCATAACTTCTGCACATCTCGAGTCTGGTGCAAGATATTCAAGTTTCATAAAATATGCATACTAATACAAAGGTATTTTTGCGCAGCTTATGACTAAATGGTAAAGGCAGATCTTAGCAAAAGAAAATTGGGGGTGACCGTGCATTTCTCAGAGATAATGAGCTTAATTTTGGAAAGAAAATGACATACATTCTTTGTATTTTAAAGCTTTTTTTAGAATTATGGCTGCTTAATTATCTCTGAAAAATGCATGGTTACCCACATTTTTCTTTTAAGATTCCAATAACCCTTGCTAAGATCTGCTTTTTCCTCATAGCCATAATATTTGTAAAAATACCTCTATTTAGGAGGCACCATCCTTAACCCTTTCAATCCCAGAGTCAGTTATGGAGACATTAAGGTGATTCTAACTTCTGAGTCTGTGGATGAAACCATATGGTGTGACCATTCAAATGAAACCTCTTTAGCAGCACTTTCAGATGGTACTATTTATATTTAAGTTTTTCAAAATGAAATTTGTGATTTGTCTTGAATTTTGAATTTAGGCACTCTTGGGAGTGAAAGGGTTAAATAGTGCTTTTTAGTGGACAGAGGGGGGAAGAGAGAAGTGACAAGCCCACTCCCTAGTAGGGATGGGGGAACAGTCTCCTCTATGAGCAACTCCAAAGGGTATGGGTGTCGAACGTTTTGGTCTACGAGGAGGTATAGTGTATAATTTGTCCACTTGTCTGAAACAGACATGGGTAGATTTTTGCTGTTTTGGTCTAAAAGATGGAAAGATTTTATGGGTAAGGCATGAAAACTAAAATATTTTGGTCTGAAAAAAGCTTATGGCTTAACATCCAGTGGACACACTGGCACATCCTTGATAAACACAAGAAACTACTTTTGCTGAAATCCAAGACAGATTAGCATAAGTGGGCAATTTTTCAGTGCCACTTCAACCCACATGGAAAATCGCGAACAAGAAATGGGTTGTGCTCCATGATGTACACAAGTTTGATTTTTGTGCTCTCATCAACTGTAAAAATCTTTGTCACGATAAAAGCTTTGTCTAATTAACAGGAAAGTTACCTTGAACTTAACATGCACTCTTACAGAAGATAATGTTCTGAAATTTATTGGTCCTTGTCCAACTTTAAGTATTTGTTGTTTAGGGGACTACTGCAAAGGCTGAGCCTGATAACTGTAAGCTTTAAAGGGACCAGGAAATTAACCTTGCTTTCTTATATTGAAATAGGAAAAGATAAAATCACCAAAAGTGAGGTAGGAAGGAAATGTAAGCTTATGAAACTCAAAGTTTCATGAGAATTGCAATTTTGACTTCTGGTCAACCAGTCCAAAATCAACAAACTGTGATCCACTTCAATCCTTCTAATTCTGCACTCACTTAATCGACATGTTATTTGGTCTCTTTTGCTCTTAATCAGGAATCTTTTTAACAAATTTAGTTATAAATTTGGTGGCACTTGGCTCTGTAACAAGGGATTCAGGTAAGTGAAGTTATGATGTTTTGGAGAGATATTGCCTCTTTTAACCTAAACTGTTCACTCACCTGTGATGCTGGTACAGCTGCGGGACTGTTCTTTAACCAGCTTAGAAATGGCTGGAATACCTAGAAAACAATAATGACTGTCACAATAGAATTATCAACAACAGATAGCACAGTCGATCAAACCTTGATTATCTACACTTTTCTGTTATCCAGACTTTTCTGTCCTTTGTGGAAGTGCAAGAGATCTTTTTGGTTTGTTTGAAGTAAAATTGATTAATCTATCTTGATCAGATCTCAGCAAAGAGTGAATAAAATGTTGTTCTGTGCAGCAAAGGTTAGAAACTAAGAAATCAGAGGATTAGCTTGGCTTCTTCCCATCTTTGTGTGGCACAGCATAAAAGTAAGGTAAAAGGTAGGTTAAGTTGCAAATGAGCCAAGGAGGTCCCCATGGCCAGAGCTTAACCCGGTTTCTGTAGCATGAAGCAACTGAGAGTATTGCTACTCCCCGCTGGATGGGATGCTAGTCCATCGCAGGATTACCCCCAGCAGTATGTCGCCGGTACCCATTTATACACCTGGGTGGAGAGAGGCAATGTAGGGTAAAGTTTCTTGTCCAAGGACCTTCAGTCTGAAGGTAGGTGGTTTGAGGCCCATCTGACAGATATGAAGTCCAGCATGCTAACCACTATGCCACTGCGCCCCCACATATTTTGTGCCCCCGACATAACAGGAAATCCATAAACTACAGAGTTCTTTACTAATTTTCCAGTAGGAAAATCAAATATTTTTGTCTTAAAAACAGGATCAGGATTTTGTAAGGCCCAAGATCAGGGTTTACAAGGCCCAGTGGTACTCCCAAGCACAAAGCCTCTCTTGAATTCCCCCACTTCCCACCCCCCCCAAGAAAGTTTTCCAGTGTTGCACTGTTATTTTGCATCAGTCAAAGTGATGTACAAAGGGCTTCTTTACAGCCCCTGGTGCAAATTGTCTAAGTTCCAACAAAATCAAATGTTAAATCCAATATTAATTATGTTAGCGCACGCATTAAATCTCTGATGAAAGGCTGCAATTGAAACCTATAAGCAAGGGGTTAGTTTCTAAAGAAACTGTGGTGCTGCGTCAGTGGGGATGTGAAACACAAAATTTGGGATCTATCAACTGAGTAGGTTCGATTACCAGCCGCTGTTCGGGAAAATGAGCCCGCACTCATCCCCCCGACATAGCGGCTGGACGCGTCTGATTTCTATTGTTGGTTTCAGCCAATCAGGTTGCCGCCTGCAGATTTTCGTCTGGCAACATTATCGCAAAAATTATCATATGTCATCAGAGTGGAAAAGATGAATGAGGCTTTTGAGCGAGGTTTGGAGACGTTTCAAATCGAGAATTTAAAAGATTTACAGCGAGAGGCACTTGAAAAGCTAGTTAGCGGCTTAGATGTGTTTGTTATTCCACCAACAGGATCGGGAAAGTCATTGAATTTTTCCGTCAGCCCCGATTGTGTTCGACACAGTAAGACCGTTCTCAAATGCGAAATCAATCGCCCTTGTGATTTCTCCTCTGGCTTCTCTTATGCAAGACCGAGTGTGGTACCTGAAGTCTGTTGGAATCAGCGCTGAGTTTATCGGCCTTTCCTCTTACTTGATCTGTTGCGTGGCGACACTCGGTGAAATTCTAGAGTCCGTAGGAACACAACGTTTCGGGCGATTATTTGTTGTAAACTTTTCCTTCAATAAATGTTGAAGAGTTTTAGCATCTTCTTGGATCTTCTCAAGGCGCTTTAGATCTCGATGACAGCATCCGTTCCGGATATAACTGTCTACGTTTACACTTGACAAATTCTGTCTCGCAAATCAGACACTTTTCCATTTTAATTTAGTTCTCTTTCGAAAGTCAGTTTGTAAGCAACCACAGAAGACGCATCCACTATTAGAGTTAAATTTTTTCGGAGTATTATCGCTTGCACTTTAAGCCATCCATTCGAACATCGAAGAAATTTACAGCAATTTCGCAATGTACAGAAATGTACCGAAGAAACTAATTCGAAATTTTTTGGGTAGGCACTGGCGCGTGATGCATGCCAAATAAACAAGAAATTTGACGTCCGATTTCTCTCCCAGTGACATCGGAGACGCATAAATTAATTTTTTCCAATTACGTCACAGACAAGGTCAACGGGTCACGCATCCAGCCGTCTCTTTCGGGGAGGAACAAAGACCGGACTAGAGAGAGCGGCGGAAATCGAGCCTATCAACTGAGTTGATATGGTAAATTGGCCACCGTAAAGAGATTGAAAGCTGACGTTTCGAGCGTTAGCCCTTCGTCAGAGCGATTCGCTCTGACGCTCGAAACGTCAGCTTTCAATCTCTTTACGGTGGCCAATTTACCTTATCAACTCAGTTGATAAATCCAAAATTTTGCAATTGAAACCTGCCAACCTTCACCGAGCTTCGGGCATTGGTATTACAGATCAAATTAAATGACGTTCTCTAAAGATCACTCTGTCTGTCAGATTGCTTAAGAATCTCTCATGCGAAATAAGTGCACTAAGATCATACAATTGCATCATAATATGCAAGAAAGCGCTACAAACAGACGTACCTTTCCTCTACATACAAGACCCACAGCCGACATCTTGGATTATGGCTGCTCACAAGGTATCCTGGGCTTGAAATTGTGTGACTATTTATACACATGAGGTATCGTTTTGAGGCACGACCGCTGGCCTCGTGCTCTGGGGAAAGTCGGAATGCCTCGCTGGTTCTGGTTCCCCAAAATAGCCAAAAAATCTGGCAAAAAGGAAATGTCAGGGTATGAGAAAAATATCCTCTCCGATCCAACCAGTGATGGAAACATCCATGAAGAGAGCGGAGAAGTTCCTCCACCGGGAGTGCCGAGTCCTGTATATGAAGAATTCGACCGAAGACCCATCAGTGAACACGATAGCGACTCGCTAACCCAGACGTGCCCGACATGCGGGGGAACAGGGAAGCTAACGAAAGGTGCATCTCATTACAAGTTACATTGTTTCATTGAAAGTTTATCAGAAAATGAAAGGAAGTGGAATCGCGCAGTGTTATAGAACGGCGTAAAGTTTGTTGTTGGTTTATATTAATTATTACTTAAGCTTGAGTTTTTTCGGGTAATCACTTAAAAAGCTGTGGTGCTTAACCGTTCCCGTTGTTTGTTTTCCCCTTCCCGATCCATTTTTGGTTTGTAGCAAACATGAAAGCAGTTTTGGGGATTTGTGAGTCCACAAGGCTTACTAATTAACTTTTATAATGTGAAATTAGAGCTTTATTATTAGTACGTGCAAAGGCGTGCAATCTCATGAGCTTAGCCATTGCACACTCACGCAACCGGAGATTTTCGGACAGGCTGCATAACCACACTGTTTAACCTGTCATCAGGAAAAGTTTCAGACTGCCTATCGATAAAAAATTTGTAACTGCTTCAGAAATAAATCTGTACTGGTATGACATGAACACTTTTCTGGAGTTTGCTGCTCTTGGTGTAGCTGTATAGCGTAACTGAGGCCTTCCAAGGGGTCAAAGCGACAAGCGACACGGCCCTGAAAGGTGGCGACGTGGGACTTTCTAAACACCGACAAGCGACTTGACTGAACCGGCAAAATACAACAGCGACACAATAATGGCACTATAGATAGACAGCGATGGCAGGAAATTGTGCATTTGACCAATAAAAGATAATAAATAGAGTCTATTTGATTTGTGCTTCAGTGCAGGCAGTCAAAATTAGGACTGTTAACCACCTTAACCGCTGGCATGACTTCGAAGGTTCCGTAAATCGGTGACCTTTGATGCGTTGTATCCAGACTGAGAGCAGACGATCAGATTTTTTCTGTTTAGGAAATGGTCAAAACTATTGTACTCAGACAGGACCCACCACTCTACAAAAAGACAGGTGGTCTCTTCATGTAACCCCCTTCCGCCACCTTAAAAGATGGTGTCTTGTTTGTATAGCCCCCTCGCTATCAGGAGTAGAAACTAAGAAAAAGATTCAAACCGCCCTGTGCCATTCTCCAGCAACGCAAACTTCACGCACACCTAATATGAAAGTCTCAACTCAAATTTTGAGGCCAATAAATTTTGTCCGTTTGGCTAATTAGACAGGTGGTATCTTGCATAGCCCCCCTACCCCTACACAAGGTGGGTCCTCATTGAGTACACTTGTTATGACCACTTCCCTTATCTGTTAAATGTGAAGCTTCATTTACGGTCTGTCAATTACCTAAGTCGCCCGCAGCAACAAATTGACCTACTTTCAGGATGTCCCCCGGTATCTACGTTATCAGTGAAGTTGTTCTTTTTGACGCAAAAAATTGACTTGAATTTACAGCAATTAAACCACTTTGACTTGCTCCTCAGAATGCTGAAAATCGTATTCCCGAAGTCCAAAATTTCAAAATTTCCCAGGGGAGCATGCCCCCGGACCCCCCTAGATACTCCAGCCTACGGCTCGCATTTATCCCTAGGCGAACTCGTCCTTTCAAACGCGCTGTCTCTTCACTCTGCAGGGGCTCGTATTTCAGAGTTTCTAAGTGTTGGAAGAATATCCGTGGTCCCAATAGATGGGATTTGTAAATTGATTTTCTTTTGAGAGATCTTGAGTGTTTCTTACTCCAAATGGTTAAGATACGGAGGCGTGTTCGTATCTATTATAAAATAGTAATAGTCTTGTTTTGGGGTGCGAACGTCACTGTAAAGTGATTTACAAAATGATTTCAGATTGATTTACATAATGATTTCACTTCAAGTTCAAGTTTTATTCTCGCCTGTTGAAGAAGACATTTAAGAAAATTTGCGATTTACATGCCAAGTGACTTCAGACCTCACGGCGAAGTAAACTTTTTACTGACCTTTACTTATTAATTAGTACCTATAATCTTGATTTGTGTCATTTGGGGGGAAACAGAGCTTGTTTACCATTTACACAGGCAAACCGATTGGTTTACCGTTTGGGTAGGTTTGGGCAAATGGTAAGCAAATTTCCGTATTGGGAAAATTTCGTTTGGGACTGGCACTTACCATTTGCAGAAATCCCTACCATTTACCAAAAGTTTGCATGATGGCAATGGCTAACGAGAAGGTTGGAAAACAAAAGCTTTGATTAACAAAACAACGACTCTGCACGTGCGTTATTTTTGGTATACTTCTTTGCCGTTCTGTGCACAACTGCAATGTGAAATGACCAAATTCAACGTTTTGTGTTGAACGCAAACACATGACGGTGAATTTTCGTTTTTATAATAATAATAATAAAAATTAAAGTAACTTTATTCACGTGTCAAGTGATCTAGCACCATGTAAAGACAGGGCACTAGTTGGGGACACAGCTTTTTACTAATTATTACTTTTCTAAATAAGTTCTTCCTGAACTGATACGCCGTCCTTACAAATTCAGCTCCTGGATAATTCAACTGCATTAGACAGGTTAAATGAGTTGGAATAATCGCCAAGAAGTTTCAAAGATTGTGAAGTCATTTTAAAAGTGACATTTTCCTTCCTGTTAAGCTCCCTAATTAATTGTTTTTGGAACAGAAAATGGCTGTGAGAGCCTGAAACTGGTATCAAAGATTAGGTTTGAACAAATGGTACACGAATTTCCGTTTGTAACATTCTGTCCGGAAAACCAGGACTACCTTTTCAGACGTTCCGTTGCTCCTGGAAATTTTCCACTGGAACGACCCGAAAAGTCGTGTACCATTTGCTTTCCAACTGCAATTCCCAGAAAGTTGTTGTAAGTGGTAAACAACCAGAAGGAACTGGTGGCCAATAATTAACAGTTCCTCTCCACGGTCACGTGATATTGAAGACGCTAAATGCATGTTTCGATGCTCTTCTTGACGATCTGCCGAGATGTGCCAAAAACTCCAAAACAAACTCATTTAAATGGCAAAGGAAGGCAATGACTATGACACAACCAGCAATTCCGTTATTTTAGAGAATTTATAAAGCAACAGCAACATTTGCACGTGTTACAAAAACAACAGCGACAGTTACAACTATTGGTTCAGCGACATCGTTCCTGAGAAAGACGCGACAAAGCGACAAGGCTACCCCCCTTGGAAGGCCTTGTAACTGCTCAAATTTTTAGTCACAGATCCAAGCTGTGTCAGCACAAACCTCTCACTTCTGTGCATTTAGCAGTAGTAGACTCTGGGTGACATACAGAGAGAAAAAGGCACAGATGTAGTGGGGATTTACCATAATGAGCTGGACTGTGCCTCGCTGGCTAGGAGGGTTCCAGATTCTTTTTTTTTTTTTTAAATTCATCAGTCTGGCTGGTATGTGAGAAAACATAACTTGCCCTGGCTAAATTCTGCTTGCCTTTACATGTGAAAAATAGAGTTTTCATATTTATGTGTTGCTGCAGTAGATCAGCGGTAGAGAACAGAAAATTTAGTATGCAAACATTTCATTTATGAGAGATACCACAAAAGATGTCGTGCCATAATAATATGAAGTTGAATTTTGGTATGTTTAAAACAGATGTGCCCGAGATCTTGGCAAATTGACGCAGCACAGCTGGTTGGGCCAGCTTGGCTACTGTAAATTAATTGACCCCTATTAAAGTGCACCTAACCCCAAAATATTTTTTTACGCTAATATAAAACTTTGCACCTATTTTAAAAACATTTTGCCATTATTTGCAGTTTCTGACTTTTTTTATGGGCTACAAAACTTATGAAAAACTAAGCATCATTTGTGGCACGACCGAGTCAGAAGGGGCATGGGTCTATTCCTGATTTGACGTCATGAACTGCTTTGCATGCATGTTTAGAAAGACTTAAGGAGATGCATATCAGTTTGTGATGTCAAATCAGGAATAGACCCATGCCCCTCACTAGCTCGGTCGTGTAACAGATGATGGCTAGATTTCGTAACTTTTACAGCCTATAAAAAGTCAAGACTGAAGGGGATTTCACAAAAAAAAGGTGCAATGCTTTTCGAACAGGTGCAAAGAGTTATTTTAGCAAAAAAAACATTTTGGGGTTAGGTGCACTTTAAGCCAATTACCCCAGGGGATGGTTGAGTTTTGCTCCATTTAACAAGCAATGTATTTTTTAGGAGAAATGGACATGTCAAGATAAATACGTGTTACTTCTTGTTTTTCTCAGAACAAGAACACGAATTGGTTGCATTAATTCCTGTGAGAGACAGACGCCTCAAGCCAAGAAGAACGTAAGCTGTTTTCTAGTATAACTCTTCGGTGTAGTTTACTTTAGGCTTGTAGTATTTTCCACTAAGCACATTCACAGTCTATGGTATTCACATGAGAGTAACTAAGCCACAAAACAAACCACATGGAGACTGCAGAGGAGGAGAGTGAGCTACAAGGAGAATTCTAAGGAGAAGAGCTGATGATTTTGCTTGCATTTTATGTGGCCTTTGCCACTTGTTTTTAGGGCACTGCCACTAAAACTTTCCCATTTTGCAAACGATACCACCAGAAACAATGTAGGCTGTTAAAGAGCATACTGACATTGAGGTGTGCTAATTTCTTTTCAGGGTTCTTTATCTTTTAGTGGCAATTTTTCTCTGCTTGGCAGTCTCTGCTGTGGTTGGCGTGATGCTTTTTCCTAGAGACATATCAATCCACTTAGCCAGTGCATTCCCAGTGAATATCACAATACCGAAATCAAACAAGACAGATCCTTTTATTGTTATAAATGTAAGTATTTTAATGTGCATGGTACGTGTAAATGTAGATTTATTGATGTTTTTAACTGATCAAAGATGATGATCCCAAGGTTTAAAGAAGGGCTTGGGAGGAATGGGGGTACTTCTGTACTTTTCAAGCCATCTATTAGTTTCAGTTATTACGTGTTCCTTTTACCTAATTGGCGAATTGGGTTTGATGTAAGCACCTTCCATGCATCCTTGTCCCTCAAACTCCTACATTGCCTTTCATGTTCTGTTTGCTTGTTTCATTTACATAATCAAGAAAGTTTTAGAGGGAATGAGGTAGGTTTTACTAAGTGAGCTGATAAGTGGTCTTATACCAGGGTCTGGAAGGGGGGTCCTGATCCCGCATTCCCGCTCCTTTTTCATGAAAATCCCGCATCCCGCACTTTTTTCATTTCTATCTCGAATCCCGTTTTTTCTTTCCCAAAAATACATTAAAATATGCTAATTTCTACAAAAGCTAATAAATTTAATATGTGGATTGGCCCTTTTGATTGATATTTTGCACTCGCCTGGTTGATTCACTTTTGCCGCTAGAACATTTACTTGGGTCATGGCGATTTCCCTAATTCCCGACAGACAAGAAAAAAAAATCTCACATCTCGTGCCCAAATTTGGGTGAATCCCGCTTCCCTCGTAGCAGTCAAATCCCGAATCCCGTCAAGATATTTTGCGTTTTGCCAAATCCCGTACCGTATTTTGGCCAGATCCCGGATCCTGAAAATACCCTTCCAGACCCTGTTATACCAAATCCCCAAGCTAGAGGGCAAAGGGCTGTCCTTTGTCAGGTCTCTCCCCCTCAAGCAATCCCTTGAGATTGTCAAAACTCATAAGCTCTTGACTACCACCAGGTCAAGCTGGCAAGTGCAGGGTGAAGATTTATTTCTTGAAAGCAAAACAGTATTATTTACACAATGCTGATAGATTAATACAAAGATATCAAAATACTGGAATTGTGCTCAGTATGAGAAGGGAGTGCCAACATTTCCAAATATTCTGATTGTTTAGGCAAAATAACACTCTGTTTACTTGAGTCACTTACCCATCTTTGTATTTGCAGTTGAAACTCCCCATCAAAGTTCGAGGGAGAAGGGGGTAGGCAGGAACTGAAGAGGAGGAAAATGGCATTTGGGAAGTGGGAAGTTTCAGAGCCTTCTCCACCCCCCCCCCCCCCCCCATCCCCACATCATTCTATAGAAATCCTACACATGATCCTGCAGGATCCTGTAGGATCCTTTCAGATCCTCAAAAAATCCTGTTCAAGATCCTGTGTGCTAGGATCCTTCCAAATCCTAAATAAGATCCTTTACGGTCATCTAGGTTCCTTTAGGTCTTTTTTTTTTTAATTGGAGCCTTTTAAAAATACTGTCAGATTTCTACCAGGGGTAGGGAAGACGAGGAAGTGGGGAGTTCAGTTGGCATAGTGAGTTATACAAAAATGGGTATTTTACTAAGCAACTGGCGTGGCAGGTAAAATTTCTAAGTCCTCCTTGAGGTTGCTCTTTGTGCCTGTTTTAAGAGAAAAATATTCCCCAGGCTTAGTTTCAGTCAAAGCCTGTTAACTGTAGGGGGCTAGGGATGGGAACTTAGGAGTGGAAACTACACAGGAAGCAGGAAAAGAGAGGATGGAAGGTGGAATTCTCAAGGTGGTGGGAAGCGGGAGAAATAGGGAAAACATTATTACACAACGCTGCATCATATTTTGCAGTCATAATAGGCAAAGAGGTGGGAGCCAATTAAAATTGGGCAGTAACTGGGATTAAAGGGCACAGGAAGTAAAATTCCCGTTCCCCCCCCTTCCGTCCCACCCACACCTCCACTATGAACAGGCCACTTCAATGGTTTATTGCTTAATGGATTGTTGTTAGCCCCATTCCTTATTACGATTCTCCTGTTACAATTGAAGGGGTGCCTGGAATAAAGCCCCAAGTGACTTCTGATGAATTGCTTAATTCTCCTTCCAATTTTCCTTGTATATGTTTGTAAATCAAAAGAAGAATTTGACAATAGATCAGGAGTCACTTAGGGCCTTATTCTGCACACCCCTTCAATTCTTTTGATAAATTATTGGCAGGAGATCCCAGGAAGTTTTCTGAACTTTTCCTTGACAACCCCAGTTATGATTATCATTTATGATTTTCTTACAGTTGGAGTAACCGTAATCTTTTTTTTGTTTACTTGAACAGACAACAGTTACAATCAAGAATTCCAACTTTTTTGAGGCCACCTTAAGTAATTTCACCATTGAAGTGAATTGGGAAAACTATGTAGTGGCAAATCCAGATGTCAGAGGAACAGTAAAAGTCAAGTCACGTTCTAGCCTTAATGTATGTTATATTACGCTCCATACTGTCAAATGTTATTTGTTGTCTTGACATTTTTCTATTTCTGTTTTCATTAATTCTTTGCTTTCACCCTTAATTTAATCTCAAGATTCTTCAAGACCAGTAATTAACAAAAGGCCTGAAACACTCTTTTTTAATACACCTTTATGCCTCATTTCCCATTACTTTTGATCCGATTACTTTTCATCTTTAAATCCATTCATACATTCACTCAGACATTTTTAGTTCTTTAGTTAAGTTTAGCTCTGTGTTGTTGCCATTGTGATGTGGCTGGTTTGCAGAAAATGCAGTCGTTAGTTTTTGTCTGTAGCTAGAAACTCGTTTTTGAATGTTTTCATGTTCTTGATTTAATGTTGAAAATTTCTCTGTTGAATTTATAATAGTCTACTTGTTTCTGAAATAAATTTTTGCAGCTTACTTGAAACTCTTATGGCTGGAACATTTCTAAAAGAAGAGACCCAACCTGTTGGTCTCACTTGAAATTATGTATTATATTAGCTTCTCTTCATTCATTTTTTCATTCATACTGGAATTCATTCTTTTTTAATAAATGTACATGTAGTGTTTTGAGCATGGAAATTGAACAATATAAGCTGAAATGTAACTGTATGAATTGTGCACTAATGTTTACTGGTTTCATACAGAATGGATAAAAAACACTTGGTAGGGCTGTGTTCTGTGTTGTGATCTAGTAAAATCGTGTACCGGTACTTGCAACCCACTGATTGATTTTAAGAAGTACACTGCCACTTTCTTCGCATATTACAAACGAAACAAATGGTTGCTTTACTGGTGCACACTATGTTCATTTTTTCTCAACCCTTGTGCGTGGTTTCAGGAGCTGAAACTGCCACTTGCTTGCAAACATAGCATTTGACTTCCATTTATTGTCATTTTTATAATGCTCCACAATAATACTTTATGCATCAATGTCAGTATTTCTTTGTAAGCTCAGTAACTATTCAATAAGGCATTTTTGAGTGGAAATGTAAGCACGAAAAGGAGTGCAAATATGTAGTAATTGCGTTATAATTTGTTAGTCCCTTTCAAAGCATGCAAATTGTGGTGTATTAACAAATTATTCAGTGGGAGGTAATACAAGTAACAATATGGCCAAGTATAATATTAATGTAAGAGTTGGGTTTTCAATAATAGTCAGCCATATTTTGCAACTTTCTAACTGTATTCCCTACATAATATGGCCATATTTTTATTTCTTTTGCAGCAAACATTTTATGTGACAACTACATATGCAAAACAAGAAGCAGTGAAAATAAGGTAAATTATACCTTAGTTTGTTTTTACAGAAAAACAACATTTAACAAAAAGCTTAAAGATTTTAATGTTGCTCTTCCCTTCCCCCTAGGATGCTACATAATTACAGTTGTATAAAGCCCTCCTTCCTCACCCCAGGCCCCGTCTTTCCTTGCTTTCAAGCCCTTGTGCTTATTAAAAATTATAATTATATGTACATGTATACCATCTATAAATGGCCTTGAATGTGGGCCCCTTCCACAGTTTTCCTTACATCAGGTGTAAGAATGTCCTCAGAGATCACTTTACAACTTCAAGCTAAAAATTAGGAAATTATAACGCAAGGGGGGTGTGGCACAAAAGCTTTTCTCCCCTTCCTGCGAAATGTTGGCAGATGGAACAAAAACTACTGAAGTGCAGAGGCTGACTTGATATCATTCCTGCTTTCTATTAATCGACACCCCTCCTTTCTCATGGTTTTGTGCTCTCCCAATACATGTATTTTGTTCATCCAAACTCAACTATCAAACCCAGATGAGCAGAATGCTCTTGTTTGAGACATGTTATTTATTTATTTATTTATTTAATTAGCTATTTATTATCATTTTTTGCTTCTCACAGGAGGATTTGCTGTGGCTGGTCATTTAATCTGGCATTCCTTATAACGTAAGTAAAATTCTCCAGAAAAGTAATTCTTTTAGTCACCACCAATGTAAAAATGCAGAATTATTTCCCAAGTCCTTACCAATATCTCCTTGGGCAAAAACAGTTGATGTACTTCATCCCCGGGGGGGGGTGCTCATCGTCTCGCTTAGGGTTGTAAATTGCAGATTTTAGTCTCACTTAGGGTGTTGAGGACGGAAAGCCAATATTTTTACCCACACAGGTATCACTTAGGGTTGTGTGTGAAGAAATATCTATATTATACTGTGTTAGTGCTCTAGAACAGCACAGAAATTGCCGTTGTTAAAATTTACTCATAGAAGACAGCATTCGATTGCAACATCTCTATAGCTCTTATTTAGTTGTCTGTTTTTGCATGGTCTTCCTTAGGGGTTAAATAAAGCCAGAGCCACGCCCAGATTGGTCTCCTTTAGGGTGTTAATTCTAATTTTCCGACGAGCATCCCCGTCACTTTCATATGGGAGTCCCCCCCCTGGGACTTCATCTTTTTACTTCTGTAAAAAGAAGATTCTTGATAAGTTAACATTTAAAGGGTTTAAAACAAAGGGGAACGATTTTGGCAAATAAATAAATATTGACTCTAAACTTGTGCAATTTTTGCATTTACTGCAGATTTAGTGTACCAAACATTTTCCATGTTTATTATACATGTATGGCTGAACTGGTCCACGCTGAAAAGAGGCTTTCTGATTAGTTCCCTGAGTGGTCTGAATTTCCCTATATGGACCGCTAAGATGGACCACTTACTAAAAGATCTCACTAAATTGTGTTTTGGAAAATTTTAGAAGAAAGGACAGTTTTGTATGAAGTTAAAACCTTGTTCTTGCTTTCTTGCCTATAGTTTTGGCAAAAACCTCTGCGAAAATAACATTATGAAAATCGTTTGTTTCCTTCTTTCATCTTTGCAGCACCCACTTACTAATAGAAATACGCTTTGCTGTTCGCAGATTAATTTTGAAAAGAGCCATAATAGTAAATCCTTTATTGAACTACAATCCTGGCCAATTGGTTAAGGGACACTTGGCCTTTTCTTAATCTTTTTGTGAGCAATTTGAAAATAGGCGATAACATAAACCCCTCAAAAGCACTTTACAAAGTTCTTTCCCCCGCTCCCCCTAAACAATGTTGAAGTACAGAAACTGTACAAGATACCAGGGATGTGTTGGACTCTGGACAGTCAACATTGTTTAGGGGGGGAGGGGGAGAAGATATTATTGACGTGTTACTAAAAATTTGGCTTAGTGTCCCAAATGTTCTGGCCACGATTGTCCGAGCCAACAGGATAACCTCTAGCTTGAAGGCTTAGTGTCCCAAACGTTCTGGCCACGATTGTAGCTTGTTCGGTCTGTATTGGGAAGATATTGATCTTGTTCTTCTTTTGGAAGTTTATGGAACTCAACCAATATCTTCCCAATACAGACCTCATGCTAGTCCAATAACATATGTATATGTTGTAAACAAAAACTCAAGCCATTGCTACACCGTGGTTGGTCTTGATTTTGTCTTCACACAAACTAGCATTTAAAACACAAAATCCATTTTGCATGCCAAAACTGGGCAAGGTTGAAGTGTTGTTTTTTTTGTCCTAAAATTTTGATATAGGCTCCCCTCACATAAATCCTTTATTTTTTTAGGTAATTCAACTTTTCTTAGCTAATAATCAGTAAATTTTGCTCAGGACATTGCGAAAAATGATCTTTCGTGATACATGTACCTAAACTGATTTGGCAACGTCTTAGTTACTTTATTTCTTAACTTAACTTCAATTTACTTAACTTTATTTCTGGTCTCCTATCTACAGTGTTTCAGCCAAAACACATTCATTAACTGTATCATCTGAGGCATCTGACAGTGGATTCAAATACATCAACTGTGAGTTGAATGGTCTGGATTGGTGGAAAACCTGTTTTGACTGAAAAATTGAGTGTGAATTGACACTGCATGGTCATGGTACCCTCAGGCTGGTTTGTCGACGGTTAAGTACTAAAAAAAAGATATTGCGGGAAAGCCTTAATTAGATACACCTGGAAAAAACTAATGGTTTTTTCCAGTGAATAATATTTACAACATAACCATTAATGTAAGCTGTTCAATTCTCAATCTCAGTTATTGGATTTCCAGCTTTCTCATTGGTGCACCACACACACACAGGTTATCTGTATATAACAATGGTTTGCCTTAAAATTGCCTTGGATTCCTGTTTAGTATCTAATGGTTACAAAGTCACTAAACCGATTAGTTTTCCTTCTGCTGACTGAAGTTCTGACTGGATCGTTAGCTGCATCCATGATTTACTACAGCTTCAATGGGGAAGTAGGAACTTCCCCACCCCCCCTAGAGTGTTGTCTTACCCATGAAAAAGAGTGTTTTGTGAAAACAACATTGTTCTGAAGGGATTGTGGAGGGGGTGAGAGATTGCTTAAGGGCAATATTGAGGCAAAACTGTTGATATATTTTGTGAACTAAATGAAAAAAAGACACGATTTATTGAGCTCTCCCAAGGACTAGTGATAAGGATTGTGGTCAAGCAAGATATATTAACTTGATGCAGGCATCAACAGGTTCAAACATTAGTTTCAGACTACTATCAAGGCTGAGAAAATCTCAGTAGTCTATACTGGCAAAAATTACTTGACGCACCCTGTTTTGTATTGATTCAGTTACATTGTATAGCTGTAATGGTAGGGCAGGAGATACATGGGCAGTGCATTCAAGAGTAGGGCAAAAAGTACTTTAATTCACATTTCTCCTTAAGCTCCCATGCTCCTATCCCCAGGGGTAGCTGGAACTCTGAAATGGTCAGAAGTATGTAAGAGACTTTATCAATGTTTAGAAAGGTTAGAGAGTTGATGATTGTGTTTAGAGCATCCTAGGTGATTACAGGCAGGTAGGTTCTGATATTACCACAGAAATTTCGATTTTGTATTTAGCATGTTGTGGAGTTTACAATTTGTTAGTTTGGGATACCTGTGGTCATATTTGTGACTCCGTTTTATCCCATAATAATCATTTTCATCATTCTGTTGATTAAGTATATTTTATGAACATTACATTTGTGTTATGTATTTGCACAGAATCCAGAAGAGTTTATTAGTTATATTCCAAATGCTTTTTGTAAGAAAAGCGTGATTTTGTAACGTACAAGTAAACCTATAAAATTTGGGTTTTTTCCCATTTTTTGTATAAAATAAAATAGATTTAACATCCTGAAATATTCATTTTCTAGTAAAGAATAAAATTAAATTGAACTTAAGTGATATTTATGAACTGTGATGAACGTATATTTTCTAATTTAAGAATGACGCAGTCATGAAAACATATCGTATAATCGATCGATATAAATTATTAGGAACCAATTTGAAAGATAATTTATAATGCAGTAAAAAATTTGGAACGATCCTTTTTTGTGGGAGAATTATTAATTAATCATTTTAGGGTAATTAATTCTAATATTCATTACTTCTGTTGTTTAATTTACTTAGTAGATCTTATTTTGGCCGAGAAAGTTGCCAGAGAAGTGGCAGACAGAATGTCATATCTCTGGTAGAAAATTGACTGAAATACAGTCAAATTTATAATAGCTTATTTGAGGGTTTGGGCCAAAAATTGTATTATAGGAAGAATTCAGGTTTTTGAGTGGCAAACTGGTCTTCTTTTAAAAAATAATTTAAAATGAAAAAAGTTTGAAAAAATATCAACCCAAAACCAGCCAAATTTTTGACAACAAAGTTGCTCTTTTCGTTACAAAAAGGCAAGATATTCTACGAAAAATTCGAAAATTCACCTCCTTGCTTAAAAAACCCTTCATTTAAATGAAGTCTAAGTTAGACCACAAACTCTTTAAAATGGCGAAACTTCCCGTCAACTATTGTTTCAATATTTAGAAAATGTAACTACAAAGCAATAATAATCGGAAAAATCCAAGAAGAGAACGTGTTACAAATGTACATAATACGCAAAGTCGACCTCGATAAGTACCTTTTTCCTAACTGATGAAATGGAGTCACATCTTATGTTTTGTTATGTTAGACTTTCTCTTACATTTTGTAATGAATAAAGTGGCTAGTTTCAAATGAAACTGTAGTGCTGCGTCGAAATCGCTCTGAAGAAGGGCTAACGCACGAAACGTCAACTTTTGAATTCCCTTACGGTGGCAACCCACGAAACGACGAAGTAGAATTGAAGTTGATAACTGAAGACACTGCAATTTAAGGAGAATTACAGTGAATGCTATGTTGTTGTTTCGCATGAGTCACCACCAGGAGGGGGGGGGGGCACTCAGCAGGTGCCCGGGTAGGGAGGTGCGGCCGGAGTGTTTAAACCCTGACCCTGTTTAAGACAAAAATTCCTGATTTTGCTACCCTGTTTAAGACAGATTTCAGATTTTTTGTACCCTGTCTAAGACATTTAACCCAACATCATACCCTCTTTACGGCTAGAATGAGCTAGTGAGAGACTGTTTCTTATTTCAATGCACTGTACACTGGCAAACTGGTAAACTTGTGGTGAGGGTTCTGTAAGTTAACGAACACATAAGGTCGTGTAACGATACCCTGTTTAAGACAAACATTGATGAAATCGATACACTGTTCAAGACAAAACCCTCTGAAAACCATACCCAATCGGGCCGCACCTCCCCGTTAAGGCCATATAAGGGAGTACGCCTCCCCCCCTCCCCCTCCCCCCGCGTACGCGCCACCACATGTTTAAATGCATGGCAACTATACCGACTGCTGCAGATAAAGCCCAAACCGAAATTCGAAGTTCATGATTTATAGAACTAAGCGGTTTAACTTGCTGTTTCTGTAAGTCTCTTTCTATCGAATCCTATTTTCTCTTTCTTATTTCTTTCTGTAATCGCAGCCTGTTTGATGAAAGTCACCTATAGTGCCCCTCGAAATGTTGCATCGTGCGTGCGCGTCTTACAATAAAACCGTTAATGTTGTTAAAGGGGGGTAAAGTTAAGTTCTTAAAAAACAGGATGTGGTTAAAAACTTAAGAGGAATTAAGATTTTTTACACACGACCATTTAGACTGCTAACAATACAAAGAGCACTTCAGGTTATTAACGTTATATTTTGATTTTCAATCACCTCTTACATTTCTCGTTTTCTTGAAATTCGTCAATCCCACCCCCTTTTCTTCCCTGTATACATTTTAAAACGTGAAAAAATTCTTACAAATTTGTGGTACCAAACACCACAGACCTGTTGTAGATATGGAGGTTCGGATTGCATGAAACCCGAAGGATTTCTTAGGGACCTTACACCTAAAGCATACTCGATCGGCAAGACGGCGTCAGCAACGTGAAAGCTGTTAATCAAAAGGTTTTGACCCTTTAAGCCCCAGCTTTATTATACAAATTCTCTTTACTGGTCTCCTTACATGTTGTTGAGTACTAGTTGGGAGAACTTGTTTAAACATCAAGGCAATTCGTCTTTGGTGATCATTTCCTTGATTCTCATAACCTGTATATTGTATAATGCACTGATATGATTAGGAGAAATTTGATGCTGATCAGTATTGGGACGGTTAAGGCTTTTATTGGTTTTTAGGTGAAAAATGTGTCAAATTTATCTGTGGGTACCTGTAGGCGGTGAATTTTCTTGATTTTGCTTACTGTCTAAAATGAACGCTGTCCCTCGTGGACAGTTCGGCCGCGTTAGACAAAACTACATCATTTGGAAAAATCGCCAAGTAGCTTAAGGGGGCTATGTCACCAATTTTTAGATTTTATCAGTTTAAGAAACCAAAAGACATGTTTTTATTGATGGAAACATAAAATAATGGTCCAGTTTTGTTTAAAACTACTCTACTGGTGCACTAAAACTGTAAATAAATGCCTTTGGCCGTGGATGGTAAACCATTATAAACCGACTACGTTTGGTTCTCATTTCAAGAATTCACTTGCTTTTTTTTGTTTTGATTTAACCAGGAGTTTGACCCCAAGCCATAAAAATATCCGTGTTTTCAAGAGGACGTTTTTCTTTTCCTTGCCATTGTAGGTGCTTATATACGTTGAAACGGTTCCCCTAGAAAATTCGCATTTCGACTTCTCTGCCAAACTTTTGTCGAGTAGTCGCTTAAACTGTATTATCGATATAAATTTATACCTTATGAATGCGAAAGGTCTTTCTTGAGAGATGAGGGTATACCACTATTATCCTGCAAAAATAGGCCGTGGTTTTATTTTTGCTCAAAGGGCGATTATTTTCCTCTAGAAGCTTTAGAGAGATAGGGCATTTCCTTATTTTCGCGCTCATCAGTTAAAAACAGTATCAAACGTGTTTTTCATGTCGGGGCAAGAAGGCATATAATTGAAAGAATTCAAAAATTTGTTTGTGTTGGGCTCGCGGAGTAATTAATGTTCGAACCATTAGCCCCTAAACAAACAAATTTCTTGAGTTCAAAGCAAACTTTGCACGTCTTCTAATCCTACGCAGGATTTCTAGTTAGATCTGTTAATTCCTGTTAATTTGTACGGGTTATTTTTATGTTTTTCACTCCCTTTTTGTAGGCCACGCTTCCAGAAAGTTTGCTGGCTGGTGTTTCTATTTATTCACCGTTCATGGTTGTAAGCCCAGAAATTTGGTAACTCTTATAATCAGTCCGGTCTTAGGCTTACTACAAAAACGCATACCAAAGTTACAATCGAAAGTTACAATCGGCCAACGCTAAACTACAAAATACAGGGCCATTTTAAACAGATACCAAACAAGCTGGCTCGTTTGCTCCTTTCATAACTGATTGCTAAACCAAACGAGCCACAAAATACACCCAAAAAAGTTGTCTTGACAGACATAATTTCCCAGAACATGGAAAAAATATTCTTGAAACATCAACAATTAACTGGAAAGTTCGCCAGAGCTTTCGGAAGTCATCGAAGTCTCTTTGTCAATGATGTGTCATTGACAAAGGGATTTTGATGACTTCCGTAAGATCTGACGAACTTTCCATTTGACTTTGATGGTGTTCAAGGGATATTTTCTTTTATGACATGTTTCCGCAACAAAGGAATTATCACGCTCTTACATAATTTCTCGTTCTTTACATCCACTGCGAAGCCAATCGAAACCACGAAAAATTTACGCCTTAATTGCATATTTACTTCTCCTCTAAAAAGTTAAGCCAGACCCTAGAACCCTTGTTTCAGTTCATATTTTAAATATTTTCCCTGGGATACTCGTATACAATGCCCCCTTTATCCCTGTTTTCACGCATTCAGCGTGCAGTTCTGGATCCGTGGGGACGTATTACGTAACCACATTCCTCCAGTCAGTTATAAGGACTTCAAGACTCGCTTCTCCGTGTTCTGTCTTCGAATGCAACGTTGCCTGCTTCGTTTCGTTTCGTTTCGTTTCGTTTCGTTTCGTTTCGTTTCGTTTCGTTTTGCGTGTGTTCATCGCTGCCCCGTTTCTCTAGTTTTCCATGGCGGAACAGGTTCCTGCTGTCGTCGACAACGCAGCTGTCATTCAAGCTCTTGATGGTCAAGCTCCCCAAGAAGACCAGCCGGTTCAGGCTCAACAAAAATGACGTTGTAGCTAACCAAGTTCAGGCTGTCGGTCCCGTTCAGCCCGCAGAACCGGCTGCCGAAATGGTGGGTGGTTTTTTGTTCCCTTTACAGTTTCCCCTTTTATCGTACTAGTTGTTATTACGAGTTCGTTACCGCGCGTGGCTAGGCTTAGGTGTGTTTTTTTTTCGCTGTTGCACTGGTTTTCGCAGTTTTAGCTTCCTTATACCTCGTGGTATGCTATTTGTAGCTGTTCGTTTTAGCGCTTTTGTCTCGTTACATTTTTAGCTTTTGGTTTCTTGCACAACTGTCGCGTTCTTTTAGTTTTCCGTTATAGCGAGTTTGTCTCGCTTACACTTTGATTTTAGTTTGTCTCGCTGGATTTTCAGCTGTTTTTTGCTAGGCTGTCTCACGGGATTTGTATGTTCTAGTTTTCCAAATTTGCGAGTTTGCCTCGCCTAATTTAGCTGCTCTTGTCAATTTCTCTCGCCGAATTTTAGCCGTTCTAGAGTTTGTCTCGCCGGATTTAGTGTTTTAGCGAGATTGTTTCGCTAGATTTTGGCGTATTCGCGAGTTTTCTCGCCGGTGTTACGCTGTTCATGCGGACGTGTCTCGCTGGTTGTTAGCGTTATAGCGAGTGTTTCTCGCTGAATGTTAGGCGGTTATAGCGAGTGTTTCTCGCTGAATGTTAGACGGTTTTAGCGAGTGTGTCTCGCTGGTTCATTCTTTTTAGCGCGTGTGTCTCGCTGGTTGTTAACTTTATAGCGAGTGTGTCTCGCTGGTTGTCAGCGTTATCGCGAGTGTGTCTCGCGGGATGACAGCGTTTTGGCGAGTGTGTCTTGCTGGATGTCAGCGTTGGAGCAAGTGCGCCTCGCTGGTTTTTCGTTATAGCGAGTGTCTCGTTGGATGTTAGCGTTATAGCGGGTGTGTCTCGCTCGATCTCGGCGTTAAAGCGAGTGTGTGTCACCGGATTTTAGCTGTTCGAGCGAGTGTGCCTCGCTGAATTTGTTTGTTCTAGTTCCTTGATTTAGCGACTTTGTTTGTCTCGCTATTTCATTGTTCTGGCCACCTCTATTTAGCTAGTTCGGTCTCGCGGGATCTGTATGTTTTGTGGTTTAGTTTTAGCGCCCGTTTAATCAGGCAGGTTTGTCACCGTGTTTTGCAAGTTGTCATTGTAAATTCCTTCGTGGGTGTGTTTTAGTTTTTCGACTTGCCTTTTTTGTCATGTTGGATTTTCACTGTTTCTCGCAGGATTCATTTATCTACGTATATATACTTCTTGTTGTTGTCGTTGCCTGATTTGGCAAATTTATATATAGCGTTGGATTTTAGAGCTTTTTACAGCTAGTCTGCTTGTGAGTTTGTCTCGCTGGGTTTTAGCTGTTAAAGCGTATTATTTGCTAAGTCTCGCGTCTTCTGTACGATGAAAATATTCTTTTAGTGATTGCTGTCTGGATTGTCGTTATTTTAGGATCTCGCTACCTTGCAAAAGAAGGTTGAGTCTTTGCAATCAGGTGTCACTAAAAGTTCCGTCAACTCTGTCCTGGACATGGTACGCCAGTTGGCGAGTCGTCCAAGTGCTTTGGTAGATCCATATGCGCTCGTTGCTGCCCTGGAACAGTTAGCGGACGTATCCCGTGAGACAAATCACCCGGAGCGTATAAGATTTGAGGCCATTTTCAAACAGTGTAGACCCTTGTCCGAGAGCCTAAGCTTGCAACCGTAGTCATTCAACTGCTTGGGGACAAAGAGGAGAAGCAAGTGGCCGGCCAAATCCACAAGCTATTGAAATCTAGCTCCTTTCTACCATCGGTTTCAAGTCCATACCCTCAGCCAGGGCAGTTCCAGCGCCGTTATGCCGCTCATTCCAGCCAGCATTCTGCGTCTCTTCGGACTTTTGGAGGAAGGCGTAGAGCCCCAATGCGGGGAAGGTGTTTTCAATGCAGGAAGACGGGACATTTTGTTGGGAATTGTCCTGATTGGAATGATCGTTAACGTCTTCCTTTTGTCTGTACCAGTGTGAAATAAAGGTTATTTGTTGCTGACTTGTATTTGTTTTCACGATTTTGTTTATTATTTGTGCTCATTTTGTTCGTTTGCGTCTCGCCACTTTTCCGGGTGGACTTCTGGCGAAGCTTCCTCGAAGGGATTATCTAATATCCTTTGTTGCTCTGTCCCTGGACGGGGTATTTTGGGGTTGCTTCGCTTTGGGGTCTTACCTCTCCTGTTTTGTTTCTTTTCTTTTCTAGAGCTATCCTAGCGGCTCAAAACCTTCCACTTTTGTCCAGAAGAAGCTGTTTCTTGTACCATGTCGGTTCGTTGGTGTGATTGGAGGGGTGAGCCCCAAAGCGTAGCAACCCCGACGCCGTCTCCAGTGTTAGTTTTTCAATGTTCAGCTAAAACCTCTGCTAAAGATGTCCTGTTTAGAGATCCAGAAAGCTTTGTAACCGGAGAAATTCACAGACATGTCGGAGAATGGGAAAAAATGTTTGGGTTCTTATTCTAAACAGCAGGAGGTTTTGCATTACATCAGACACAAGGTTAATGTTAAAGAATTCTTCGCCCCATTCCGGGGGGATTTTCAAGGTTCGTTCTATGATTCTGCTACGCCTCCAAAGATGGTATTCGCTAACAATAAGTCTTGCATCGGATTTGAGCGGTTTATTTCCGACACCATCATGCAACGCTTAAGAAATGGCTCCCTTTTTATTTGGGGAAGGGTTGGCTCGGTTTCTCCTCCTCACCTCGTTATGCCCATTACAGTCGAACCATCTAAGCCAAGAATGTGCCATGACGAGCGCTTCTTAAATTTGTGGATAAAGGAGTTACCTTTGAAACTCGATTACATTTCTGACCTCCATAGGTACGTGGGAAAGTTTCATTTTCATACGACGTTGGATGATAAGAGTGGGTATGACCATGTCGCTCTCTCTGAAGATAGTTACACCTTTTTTGGCCTGGGGTGGCAAGGATGGTATTTTGTTTTCCGTGCAATCCCCTTCGGCTGGAAGGCTAGCGCCTACTTGTACCACACAATTGGCCTCGCTGCTACAAGTTACATTAGATCTCTTGGAGTCCCATGCAGCCAGTATATCGACGACAGGCACGTCAGACAGCTTGCAGTTTCCAACACGTCATTTGCCGTTTCCCCTACATGGTCTGACTTTGAGCTCGCTGAGGCGGCTGTGTTTATTTGCGCTGCAGTTCTTGTTTCTTTAGGTTATTTTCTGGGTCTTTCAAAGTCCACGCTAATCTCTTCTCGCATTGTCAAATTCCTTGGATTTCTAGTCAGTTCTGAACTGTGCGCATTTATCTCGCCAGCAGACAAGAAAGAGAAATTCACAGTATTACGAGAACATGTTTTATCCAACCGGACACTATCTATTAAAACTCTTCAACGTTTGGCGGGCAAAATTTCGTCTTTCTGTATCGCTGTTCCGGCGGCCCGGCTCTTTGCTAGGGAGATCTATCGTGCTACTGCTGGTTTTCTTAAATCGTCCCGTTTAATCAAAGTTGCTGGTGATCTCAAAAAGGAAATCGACTATTGGCGTTTTCTTGATTCCTGGGAAGGTCATCTTCCATGGCTGCCCGAGTACCACGTTTGCCTCAAGGTCTTTAGTGATGCTTCAGAATTTGCGGGGGGTGGTATTATTAGCATCCCTGGTAGTCCGCCTTTCAAGACCCGTGATTATCGGAAGCCGGAAATGCTGCATCTTCCGATTGTAGTCAAAGAAGCTCTTGCTCTTGTCGATGTCTTAAAGGCAGGGAGATCTTTTGTCTGCAACACGCGCGTGAATGTTCACGTCGATTCGTTGGCCGTCTTACAGTCCTGGCAACGTCAAGGTGGAAAGAACAAATTGCTCAACGATACGCTCAAAGAGTTACACGAAACAGCTCTTGCTTCCAATTCACATCTTTTCTTCCAGCTTGTTCCTTCTCGATCCAACCCTGCTGACGCCCCTTCCAGGCAACTTTCCGACAAAGATTGTATGCTTTCTGAGGAGTCCTGGCGACGTGTGGAGCGGCATTTTGGTCCTCACTCTATAGATCTTATGTCTTTGGACTCTAACACACAGGTTGATCTCCAGGGGCGCCCTCTTAAGCATTTTACTCCGTCTTTCACTTCTCAGTCTTCTGGGGTTAATATGTTTGCCCAGTCCATCGCTTGCTCTGAGAATGCTTACGCCTTCCCCCCGTTTACCCAGCTCATTAGTCCGGTGCTAAAGTTCCTGTTTAAGTCGGAAGTTAGCTTTAGTATAGTCGTCCCACGACTCTCCCCTCTTCCATTTTGGTGGCCAGTGTTATTTGCCCATGCCCAGGAGCATTTTACGCTCGGTAGGAAAGGCGAATCGGGCGTCTTACTTTTTCCGTCCTCCTCTGGAAATTTTGTTACTTGCCCATTGCAGTGGGTTCTAGTGGTTTTTAGGGTGCCTAAGTGTGTTTGGTATTTTGCTCCTTTTTGCCACATTTAGAATCGTCGGCCCCGGATTTGGAGACCGGCTATCCCTTGCCCGCAGTGTGCGTACCTTAATGATGACACATACAACTTTTGCCAGAGGCGTGGATTCAGGAAAGCAGTTATACCCACTCCAGGCTCTTCTTCGTCCATAAGTGTTGATCTCAAGTCCATTAATGACAGACTTGCCGAGCCCAAGTGGACCAAGTCAGCTAAACCGTACGAAAAGCAGAAAACGTCTCTTCAAAGAGAACTCATGAGTTTTCTTGCAGCTCTACCCATTCGGCCCAAGCTTCTCCCTTCTGTCTCTTCTTCGGACATCTTGAAGTTTCTTATATGGAAAGACAAGTCGGGTCGCACTAAAGTACATCAGACTTCCTGTCCGGAGTTAGGGAAGCAAAAGGCTTCTTCCTGTGAATATCCTTCAAGATTATCCGCTGGAACGGTAGACAGTCTCATCGGAGAGCTTCGCGCTATTTTTACAGAGGCTGGATTGGGTGGGGAATGGGACGATAGGTTGTGGATAGGTAACCCCGTTTCGCACCCTTCAATTAAGAATTACTTAAGATCGATTAAAGAAGAGCAAGCTCAGGCTAGGGTTTGCCCTAAGAAGTCAATTCCTTTATTCTTGCATAAGTTACAACGTTTGGCGGAACATATAGTGTGTAAGCTTCGAGCCCCAGAGATTTCTCCCATTTCTTTGTATTTACTTAGTAGTGATCTTTGCTTTTTCTCTGTTGATTTTTTTCTCTGGGGAACGTTCTTCAGATCTAGGAAGGGTTTTGTCTAGGGAAGTTTTGTTTTTCCCTCAATCTTTAGGTATTTTATTTAATCATACATTTGGGAAAACATTACCTGGAGATTCTGTTAACACGTTTGCAGTCAAGCGTTGCGATAATCAGGTTGCGTGCCCCGTTCGTAATTTTGAGCGTTATTTGTCAATTTCTAAGCTTTTAAGAATAGACCTTAGTAAAGGATATTTATTTCGTGCCACCAAAGGAAATAGTGTTCTTGAGGACCCGTTTGTGGGTTCGGCAGTTCATAACAGATTGAAGTCACATCTTCGTGCTATCAATAGTGACGAGGGCGAGACTCCGCATAGTTCTCGGAGTGGTTGCTCTATAACCCTTTCTTTACTCGGAGTTTCAAAAGAATCTATTGCGAGTCATGTGGATTGGGCAAACTCCAACATGGTGGATCACTACAGTGACCTTAGGGATTTGCTACTTCCAAGTGCCCCTGCAGCGGTTCTAGCGAACAGCGTTTCAACTGATGCTTCTTCTAGTGTCGTTGCTGCTTACAAAGCATGTAATGATTTGTCCCTTTTTCAAAAGGCTTTCCCTTAGACGTGTTGTGTTAAACTGCTTCTAGATCTAGTAGTCCATTTGTGACGCTACTTGTAGACCTAGTCCATGTAAAATCTTGCCTTGTACGATTAAACTGGTGAAGTTGAGATATTCGGAAGTAATGTTTCTGAGTTTTGGGAGGAACATTCAGGATCCTATCAGGATGCCCTGTTATTGGGTGTCAACTAGTTGGTCACTTGTGGAGTTACCTGGGGAGTAATCGCCGATAGGCTGATTCTCCCATATCTTATCTTAGTCTGGGCATTGTTTGCGGGTACCCCAGTGAAAATATAACACAATTTCCACTGAAACCGAAAAACCGTCAAGAATAATGATCAAAACCGCAAATTGGTAATTTCCAATCCCTTAACGCTTGATACAACAGTTGTAAAGCGCCATGAGCTATGGATATGGCGCTATATAAATCCTTTATTATTATTATTATTATTATTATTATTATTATTATTATTATTATTATTACTATTATTATTATTATTATTACTATTATTACTATTACTATTATTATTATTATTATTATTATTATTAAATATTGGCCTTGGAGACCATTCAATACCCCTGTTATACTGCTTGCAGCACTGACAGATTTGATGCGCATTATCCCGAAGGAAATTTTTGCTCAACCAGAGCAATCGCTTCTTCCATTGTTTCCGTCTCATATGAAGGTGAAAATGAAATGAACTCAGAAAGCTTCGTACAATGCGCCAAGTGCTCGCAAGAACCGAATAACTGCTGTTTTGTTCATAAAAACCGAAACCCGAATGTCAAAAAGGGAAAAACCGAAAACCGCATTGGATACCAAAACGGAAAAACCGGGGACTTTGAGTGCAAAAACCGAAAAACCGATCTCAAAAGTGACCGAAACCGAAAAACCCAAAAACGCAATGCCCTCTTCGTACTTGTTGCCAAGAGAACTTTCGGGTTAAGACTTCTAAGTCTTTATTGGCTCTTAATTAAAATTAACTCCTCACATATCGCACGTTCTCTATCCCGGAATTTCCATTTTCACTATCGTTCTATTTTCCTTGGGTGTGTCTAGTGTTATTTGATCTGTTTTGCATCGGCCACCAGTTCTTCTAAAATCCATTTACTTTGGGTTTGCACAGGAAGTTCTTTCTCAATTTTCTCAAATCACCTTTTTAGTAATTAACTTTTACACTCCCAAGAACATGTAAGAACGCCCAAAATAAAAGTTCAACAAAACAGCAAATTTTTGTTTATAAAACACTGAAGTACAAGCAGTCCCATAGGAAAACCCAGTTGAATGGTCGCTATAGTACAGGATTACATCCTTAAACTGATAACCACGCTGTATAGCACAATTAAGTCCAACACTTAGAGATTTTCTTTAGAAGGCTCGCACTTCAAGGCCATGACTTGAACGAAGTACTTAAAACAAACTTGTGGAGAGAGTTTACTGATCTTTACAGCATTCAGTGAACTCCCACATTGTTCGTTCCGTGTTTTGGTGACGTCAAAACCCATGCCTCGTCATGGAAATCAATTAGTGCTCCTGGATTTATGTTCCTGATTTTCATGCTGCGAACATTGTTTATTTGCTTCTTAACGAATGAAACTTTCCTGTGGTTCAATAAGCGCCTGGTTAGAACAAAGGCGAATTTTATACTTCTCTTGAGGGGGTAAAACTGCACAATGATACATGATCAGGGAAGATTTATTTTCTTGGCAACGGAAAAACACCCCGACCCAAGATAATTGATGATGACGTCACTAGCACCTCGAAGTGACAAATTCCGTAACACTTTTGCACTTTTGAGCAAGTTTGTGGAACGCAACAAGTTGTAAGAGCGTGTTTTGCCAAGCTTCCAACCGAATCCTTTTACTGACTGGATTTTGTATTTTCTGTACGACTTGGATAATTTACAGTGACTTTTCGTTATTTTTCAAAACATTTCGTTCGCTCCGGACGATCGATTGACAACAACAACTCCGTATTCGTTCATCAATATATTTCACGTTAACGACGTGCTTAGTCCTTTTACAACAACAACATGGGAAACTCATGTAGTGGTCTGCCTCCAGATTGCGAGATTATCGTAAAAACTGGAGACGTGAAGGGTGCGGGAACGGACGCCAACGTTTATTGTGCACTCTGCAACGAAGATAAAACTCGCTCGCGCGACTTAAACTTGGACTGCAAGTGGAAGAATGATTTCGAGAAGGGCTCTGTTGATCGCTTCAAAGTTCACTGCGGCCTCCCTCCGGGCCCTGTTCACAAAATAGAAATTTGGAGAGATGATAGCGGTATCGGGGACGACTGGTATGTGGAGTGGATCAAAATAAAAAAGATGAATACGCCGAGCGAAGAGGACGACATCTTCCCTTGCAACCGCTGGGTGAAAGCAGAGCGCAAGTTGATTTTGACCAGGTACGATTGCGTTTTGCCGCAATTTGACGAACACCCGGAGCAGAGAAAACAAGAGCTAGAAGAAAAACGGGAGGTTTATCGGCTGGCACGTAAAGCTCCAGGTATTCCTAAACAGGTAGGTCTTTTAATAATTGTCACGTATATAAGCTTAAGTTTCGAGTACGCAAACAATTCTTACTAGCAGTCTTTCGCGCGTTTTGAGTAAGTCTTCGGCGCGTATTGAATACGTGAAACATACTTTTTTACCACACGCTTAAACGCTAGTAGGTTTCAACGAACTGTTAGACTTTTCATGGTATTTTTGTGTTTCTCTCTGTATACTTTGTGTTAGAGAAAATTAGGTTTTGCTCAATTTGATTATGTAACATTTATTGATCAATGAACTCCTAGTGGTCATAATTGTTATTGCCATGGGCAATTTAAGCTTATGTTTTGATTATTGTATGAATACAACTTAGAACTGTTTTCGAGTGAAACTTTTTTCTTGTAGGTCGAGAGTTGCCCCAGAGACGAGCATTTCAGTAACGACTACAAGGTATTTGAAGGGTATCTTAATTCATTCAATGCATTTAACTACTTTGTTAATCTAATTAATTCATGATAGCATTCTCCTTTTTCAGTTTAGGTCTGTTTGTTATTTTACGTGTGATGGTTTAAGAAGCTGTTGGTACTTGAAGTGCCTGAAGGATTGTTATTTATTATTGTTTTATAGTTGACTAAGTTTTCCTTTTCTTCCCTGATTATTCATCTTTTGTTGACTCAATATCATTTCCTCAAACAATGTGTTTTTCCCTTTCTATATGGACTTGTCAACTTTGTTTTCACCAGTAATGTACTTTCTATTTATTGACTGACATATTTGCAAAGTTTTTTTCCATTTATGACTTGAAAAATAAGACCAGATAAATAAAGGGACAATGGAGGAGACTGTTTTGACTAGACAAAAATATGAAGGGGAAATGTTGGTCATTCTCTACATTACTTTTTTGCACATTTGAGCAGTTCAGCTTTGCAGAATGAATTAAGGCTTTACATAAATTAAGTCAGAGGCCATGGTCTAAATTCATTTGAAACCTCAGAAGTTTTTCATGACGCTCTGCTTATTTTACTCATGTCAGGGTCACGAAGATTTCAAGGTATATTTTTTCCTACTGTCTGGCTCGAGACCAATGGTAGTCAACTAGTTTATAGCCTAAGACGTAGGCTCGATTTCCGGGCTTATTTCCCGAACAACGGCTGGTAATCGAGCCTACCTAAGACCTACCCTTGTGAAAATTTTTACGAGATCTCGCCGCGATCTCGGCGAGAATCGCGGCGAGATCTCGCCGAGATCGCGGCGCGTTTTTGGCCGCCGAGATTTCCCCATCTCGCCGAGATCGCGGCGAGATCACGGCGAGATACGGGAAATCTCGGCGGCCAAAAACTCGCCGCGATCTCGCCGCAATTCTCGCCGAGATGCGGGAAATCTCGGCGGCCAAAAACGCGCCGCGATCTCGCCGCGATTCTCGCCGAGATGCGGGAAATCTCGGCGGCCAAAAACGCGCCGCGATCTCGCCGCGATTCTCGCCGAGATCGCAGCGAGATATGGAAATCTCGGCAGGCAAATACGCGGCGAGATGTTGCAGCGAGATCGCGGCGAGATACGGAAATCTCGGCGACCAAAACGCGCCGTAATCGCGAGGTGATATCGCGGCGAGATATGGATATCTCGGCGGGCAGTTTCGCGGCGAGGCCTCGGTGGGAGTCTTGCCGGGATTTGCGGCGGGATTTGCGGGGATTTGCCGGGATTTGCGGCAAAATCTTACTGTTATCCCGTCGAGAAGCGAAATTCTCGGCAGCCAAATTAGGTTCGATGTGAACGATATTTACATTTACGTTAACAATTAATCAAACTACCAGACGCTGACAAAACTATGTCCTATATTGCAGTTCCAGGAATTGTTAACAAGATTGTTTTCAGCCTTGGACATGTTTTGAAATTAAATTATCCTTTATATGGTACTGTTTCCACGTGACAATAACGAGGAGACAAAGAATAGTTCACGTGCACGTGTTTTTACTTCAGCTGATCGATCACCATTAGTTGTCATTCCCCACGCTGGTGGAAGGAGGCAAGTGCCCACCTTATTAGCTGTGAAATCCGTAGCATCGATCTGCAGGAGAATAAACCAACGAACAGGAAGAGTTTGATGGTGTTTTGAGCATTTTTGTGTTTGTTCGCACTGCATTTTATACGCTCACCTGTAAACGATATGTGTTCTCGGTTCAGGGAGAGCGATTTATTTGTAGTCAAGACAAAGTATTGAATAATGGCCGTGCAGAAACTCAGGTTTGTTCATCTAAGCAAGGAACTGACAAACTAAATCGCCAAATATTTGCAAATGTGGTGAATCTGTTGAAAACATCTGTCTGCGCCGCTTGCGCTTCAAACTCGTTTGTGAATGTAACCACTGAAATATGAATGATCATGCAGCTATGAACAGGGATGACCATTTTCCGTTTTGGTATAAACCTAACAATCCAATAAATCAATCTAGTAATAATCCTATTATTTTCCCTTATCTTGGTACTTTATTTTGGATAGTTCAATTGAAAACAAAAGGCCTTCTAAATGACAACAACATCTAATTAGACTGGATAACGTGTTTTTGTGGCGTCTCCTTGTCTTGCACTGAGAAATTGGCTGCTCGCCAAATTGTGGTCACGCAAATCTTGAGATTATTTTGTCATGTACTGCGAAGCTCGTGAAATATTTGATCGCAAAATTTGAGTTGTTACTGTTTTGCATCTAAAACTAGTTAAGAAGGCACCATTTTCAGTATAAGATTCTGCAACTTGCCGCAAATTCTTAAATTTGTCAGACTTGTCACCTGACTGTTTACGCAAACCTGGGGAAGACGGCGAAAATTTTATTTCTGAACTCATGCAAAAAGAATGCCGAAGTTTTGGCTCATATCAAATTTGTTACCGGTAAGTTAGGTTATTCATACCTCATCCCCACACATTTTTACAGGAAAGTCAAGCGAAGATTTTTTTAAGCTTAATTAATATTCTCACGAAGGAGCATGTTTCTGTGAAAGACCCGCAGTTTACTTGAGTGAAATCAACATCACCAATTAGAATAAAGGTCAACAGTCAGCCGACGAGATAAAAGGGGAAAAATCAAGGCAAGGAAAAGCTGTACATGCTGATGATGTTGTCTGAGAAAAGTGAAACTCACTGACCTTTGTCTCACACGTTGAATGCTTGGGCAACTACAAAACTCGTTGAAGGACTGATTCCCGGTGGAGAAGAAACCCAGTTGGTGGCTTCCATCGCGGCATTACTGATTAAGCTGTGTAGACTACAAACGTTCTGAAAGTCTTGAAAGCATTTAACCTGAGTGTTCATTCCTCAATTGTAGCTTTGTCCATAATATATAAGTTCATTCCCAGTACACTTTAGGTCCTTTAGTGTGGCTTGTTTAGTTGTGCAACAGTTTCTTGTATATCTTCCAAAACGCTCTAGCTCTTGCTTTAAACTTGAAAGAACCATGTTGTTTTCCGTAGTAAAAAATAACATGTTTAACATTTCAATTTTCCCCTGTACATTCAACAAAAAGAAGCCATTTCCCACTTCTGTAAGTTTTGTGGAAAAGTTCTCGATTTTTTTGGGCTTACGCGAGCACCGCTCGCCGATGGTGTGATTGAATCAACCAATCACATTGCCCCATTAACACAACGGCGGGAGTCAAGGCGGGATTTTTTGGCGCGACTTTACGGTATCAGGTAAGCTCATGGCCGGCAAGCAGCGAAAAAAGTCAAATTCAGAACGACAACAAATTAGTCACAGGTATCTGTCTTTAAAACCCTTGCCTAACTCTTCCGTAGTGGTTTATAAAGAAAGTTCAACAAAGAGATGACGGACATGACAAACGAAGTCCTCTGCATACATCATTGGTAAGTGACAACAAATAGACGTCAGTGGTCTGATGAAATCAAATGACTTCACATGTAAAACAACGTTTCTGATCGTTGTTATTTTGCTCGTTGCTGCTCGTTGCTGCTCGTTGTTATTTTGATCTCAAAAGCCGGTAAATTAATTTGTGAGCTGATTTATTTCAGATTCTTGCCGACCCTCGAAATAGATCGCTGGTCGCGCTTGTTTGAAACTATGGGTACAGGGTCAGGAGATTTGCACAAATACAATGGCAGTTGCAGCAGTAAAACCTGAGAGAAATCTTACCGATATCGAGATTCTATGAGATAAATCTCGCAAAGATCGAGACAGTCTCTGCGTTGCAACAGTAGAAATCTCGACATGAAATCGCCGAGATCGCGGCTATCCGCGCCGAGATTGTGACTATCTCGCCGCGAACTAGTTTGTCGCGGCGAGATCGTGTTGCAATCTCGCTTCTCGCTGGATATCTCGGCGCGATATTTTGAAATCGCCCCGAGATCGCGGTTATCTCGCCACGAACGGGTTTGGTGCGGCGAGATCGCGTTACGATCTCGCCGCGGGGTAGATATCTCGACGCGATATTTCGCAATCTCGCCGAGATGGTGGTTATCTCGCCGAGATCTCGCCGATCTTGGCGAGATTGCCGCGATCTCACCGCGGGCTACTTTTCTCGGCGCGATATTTTGAAATCTCGCCGAGATCGTGGCTATCTCGCCGAGATCTCGCCGATCTCGGCGAGATTGCCGCGATCTCGCCGAGATCTCGGTCAAATTTTTACAAGGGTAGACCCAGATTTGGCTTATGGCCAGCCATTTTGGCTACTAAAAAACAGCAAGCACTCGGTTTGATGTCAAACTATAAATGAGTTTCATGAATGCAAGAAGAAAAGAAACCTGAACAACTAGCAAGGCAATATTATACGTGGCCTGTGTGAATTTTTCTTTCTCTTGTAGGAAAAAGTCATTCCTCCATTAATTACCCCTTTGATAACTATGTTCGGGGTGGTCTCATTTTCTCCAGGTTTTGGGGATGAGTCCAAATTGGCTGGAATTTCATTTTGAAATTTCCAATTGTGTAGCTGCCAATCAGGTTATTCAGCCAATCAAACTCAGTCTTATGGTCCAGTTGTTAATAATTATATTTTTTGTTGTTGTAGTGGAATATTCAGCAGACAAAGTACACCTTAGCCGTGAAATGTAAGCTGGCAAAACTCACATCAGATCCTTGGGAGACGTTGGATGATTTTGGCAATCTCTACAAAGGAAGTCTCAACAAGCCCTATGTGAGTTGTTCTCTCTGAACTGAAGATTTATTTCATAGAAGTATTTGCAGATCTCAATTTCAGATCTCATGTCCTCTGATTTCAAGGTTTGGTGGTGTAGTGTCTAGCAGATTAGACTTTCCGTCAGTCTTTCAGGTGAAAGATCAAATGTTCGGTGGTTCAGTCAGGCTGGTTTTCTGCGTCATGTCAGGTTGGCTTTGTAAACAGGGAATTTTGAACCACACTGTCTTTCAACCCAGCAAAGTATTAGCAAGCCCAATAAAATGCTAGTACTTAAGGCCTCAAAAGGGTTTTTAATTATTGTTATGATCCTTTTGAAATGAGGAAAGATTCCATGACCATGTGAGCAAACTATGAATATCTTAACACTTCTTTTTGTCGGGCAATACTTTTTGGCTGATTGTAACATCATAGCCCATTACCATAGCATTGTTAAAGGTCCACAAAAAGAACCTCAAAATTTCAGTTTTTGCCAATTATCTGTGAAAAACTAGTACGGTAACCTACCGTTTTTATTACAGTTTTAGAAAGCTCCCTAAATTCTTTAACTTCTCTGGTGGTACGGCAAAAAGTTATTCAGTAGAACTTATTGAGTTATATGAAAAAAGTCGTTTTTTGAATTACCGGTCCAAAAAATTCCACCGAATAACTTTCCTTCAAACGTTTCTATTTGAATTGGCACACTTAATGCTACATGCATGCATGCAAAAAATCAGGATCGGTGATGAAGCAAAACTTCGAGATAAAAACAAATGCTTTGTGCACATTTTATTTCCAGTTTTATGCCATATTTTCACTTCTGGTATTTTGCACGCGCAACTTTTACTAGAAATCTCGATTCACACAGCTGACACAGGCATTGTGTGGTTCCAGAAAATATCCATACCCCCACCACAGAGGGAATTTCACTTAGGACCCCCCTCCTCCCCGGATTTTCCGTTTTTTGAAGTAAGCTATAACCCCCCCCCCCATCCCTTCGGATTTTCCACAGTTTGTCAAACACGTCCCCAACCCTTCTGGAAAATTTCGTTCAAGAAGGGAGAGTGTTAAAAATGAAGCAACTGATCCAAATTTAAGTGAAGCTAAGCCGTTCCGATTATCGTAGGGCGTGTTTGTACTATTTATTAGCATTTAAAATAATAACGTACATAGTCATAGCTTACTCATAACATATTATCTTACCAATACCAAACTGTTCTTCTCTATGTCAAACAGATATACTAGGTATTTGTAAAATTACCTTGACAGAAGCATGTAAAACGTTTGTTTTAATTGAAGAATTCGTTTGAAAGTCGCAGTGTTGCTGATAAACGTTACTTCAACATGAACGTGATCATGAACAAAGAAAACGTACAAACAAAATTAAGGGGAAATGATCAAAATAGAAAGAATAACGAATATTGAGTTCACTAAAGTCGTTACCCTGCATACCAGCCCTCAGTTAAGAGCCCGTTCCTTGAAGGTGCAAGAGTAGCAAGAAAGCCCATAAACATATTTGGCGACACTTGTACTTCGCAATAAATATTCTTGTTGCTGAGCTTAGCAAAACACGACTTCTACGTTGCCACATAGGGAAGTTAAAAAGGGTGCACTGATTGTTCATAAACAACTCTTATAATTAATGTCAATCGTGAAGGCAAGCTTAAAATTTAGGTTCCTTGGACGCCGCAGGCATTTCGTCGAAGGCTCGTCGTCTCGATAAGTAAATGTAGCCACTCCTGGTACACGTTGCTGTCTTCTCAAAGACTGGTAACGAGCAATGGCAGCTACTTCTACGCAACGACGATGTTTATTTTGTTTCCGCCCCAATATCGCTTCCAAAGCGCCTTTGGGAGAAAGAATACCTGTTTTACGTTTAACAAAAGTGTTTACTTAGCAGTTAAACTAATTTAATTCCACAATAAAGATCTACAAATTCGGTAAGTAGTAATTTTCGAACTTTATCTGCAGCTTACAGCAGAATGAATCGAAGCTGACCCTCTGGAAAGTAATTTATCCGTTTAATCCCCCTCTCCTCTGGATTTTCCTGGGCTTTTGACCCCTCCACCCCTCCGGAATTTCTAATTCCCGCCGTGGTGGGGGTACAGATACTTTCTGGAACCACACATTCTAGCCATGTCGTATGTAGACTACGCGTGCATACGCAGCCAAAAACCCTTTCGAACCTCCTTAAGGGTAACCCTGCAATGGACCAGCATCCAATTTGAGGAGGGTAGTAAACACTCCTAGTCATCCCAGTTCTAAGCACTAGATTAATGTGCCATTTTTCCCCATAATTTTGCTGTTAGTAAGCTTCTTTTGCTGAAATGGGTGAGTGAGGCTGCGTGTTGGGACATACACTGTACACCTGCCCCCCCTCCCCCACCCCCACCAAGTCATTGAGAATGACCTTGTGTCTTTTCAGCTTTGCCATCACAAGTCCCATTTAGTCTATGTCTATAGATCTGTTGTTGTGTGTGACCAAATAATAATATACTCATATGTGCATTACAATCCTGCATTAAACAATGAATGTACGATTATAAGAAATAATAAGCAAAAATTATTAAAAAATAATAATAAAAATAAAAAAATTTAAAAAAACAAAAAATAAATAATAATAATAATAATAATGGTAAAAAACAAGCAAAAATATGATAATTAATTATACATCTTGGTAAATAAATAACTCTTAATGAATCCTTAATCATTGCAGGGTTATTTCAACTGGAAGGAAGATACCAACTTTGGCCGTCAAAGAGTGCAAGGATGCAACCCCACACTCATCAGGCTTTGCACAGAAATCCCAGAAAAGTAAGAAGTAAAACTTTCTACCTTTAATATCCAAGCTACATGTACATGTGGATAAACTTCCACAATAAATCAGGATACAGTCAACTTCCGTTTTAACAGACGCCATTGGACCAAGATTTGGTATTGTTAAAGGAAAGAGACAGTTTTGTAATAACAGGACTTTTTTTCAGTGATTTTTCTTTACTGGAATATCAGTTTTCTGTCCTTAACAAGGTGATATTTGCTTGACTTCGCTGTTTACAACTTAACCCTTTAAGCCCTGATATAAAAATGCATATTCTCCATACTGTTCTCGATACATTTCTTATGGAACTAGTTAGGAGAATTTGTCTAAATATCAAATATATCTTATCCTTGCAGAGCTTGAAATAATTTCCCGGCTGGCGCCGGTCAAGTTGTCCGGTCAAACTTATTTTTGCTCGGACACAACCCATTTTTGGCCGGACAAATATCCATTACGTCATATCTCTATAAAATCCCTCCTCCCCCCGCATAATGTTTACATATCAAGCAAGTACATTTTCTACGCCTTTATTGTACATGCAGCCTCGAACTCAATGCTGGAACGCACGGTACAGCCGCAAAGTTCGGCAGAATCAATATTACATTTGTGCATACAACTATCGCTTCAGTTCTTTGTCTTCTATACGGTTAAATTTTAATACCTACTTAAGTCGTGAAGTTGATGGAATATGTGAACTTTCTGTTTAAATGGTTTGTTTCCCTTGAAAATCACCTCTCAGGGATGTTTCGTCAATCTCGGAATTTAGACCTAGAGTGATTCACACAAAATGTTGACAAGTCGACAAATAAATGTAAACTTGCTTTCTTTTTATTGGACCGGACCTTTGTACCGACACTGAGAGGCACTGTTAATTCACACCGCTACACACGCTTTCTCCGGAACACCCGCTAATTTGCGGTGACGGCTTGATGAATGACAAAGCGAAAATTTGCAACCACCGGAAATTTTACAACCACTATTATGAATCATTTGTTAAAAGTTTTTGGTCTGGTAGTATCTCGTTCTGTCTTTCTCCTTTTCATTCACGAACGCCAATAATGTTGAAGCTTTAAAAATTTAAAATTTTCTTTACAAGGGTAAACGACCGGACAAATTGTCCGGCCATCCAAGGATTTGACCGGACAAAACCTATTTTTTACCGGACATTGTCCGTTGACCGGCCGTTATTTCAAGCCCTGCCTTGGTGATCATTTTCTTTATTCTCGTCACTTAAATGTTTGAACAAGTATTGATAATGTAAAGAGAAATCTCGCTTTCGTCACTGTTAGGGCTAAAAGGGTTAAATGTTGAATTTCACCCGTTAAAATGCCAGTCATCATAACAAGAAAAAGCGTAATTATTACCAGTAAAAGATTTAATTCACATACGAAGTTTGAAAGAAAAAAGCATTTATAGTTTACAGATGTTTGCGTGGCTGGGTGCATGCTTCCACCCTTCCCCACCCAGTATGTTAAGGGTTACGTGGTCTTAACATGTCTCTCAGCTTAAGTTTTTACCATTTGACTCATTGCTAATGCTACTGAATCTTGATTTAGTTTTAAGGTGACTGCTGAAATGGTAGAGCCATTTCTGGATGGGCTGACACTGGAAGAAGCCCTGAAGAAAAAGAAAATTTACATCTCAAACTTGAAGAAACTCACTGAAATTATGTGCAGGTTCAATAGAGTGGTGAGTTATATGACTTGCTAAAAATTATCATAGAAATTTTCCTGTTTGATCTACCACCCTGTGTGGATAAATGTGTAGGACACTTAGGTAGAAGACTTAACCCATTGCAGTGCTACACGCTGTATCGTGGCTACTTGAGCAAAGTGTTTTTATATTAGTTTATGACACTTTTTGCCAACTTTTGATGGTCTTTGTTTCATCACGTCCGAGAACCAAGAACCATAAAATAAGAAGTAAGTAAATAAAAAATTAAAAATAAATGTCCTTTATTTACCCTTGGCAAGTGATCATAGCAAGGTGCCAGTGGGGCCGAACATTTAAACCTTAGAAACAAATATTTCAAACTGAACATACAGTACCGCTCGAAAGTATTGGTGCATAAGCACGCAGCGAAACCTCATCCGCCGCCATTTTGTTTTCCTCGAATTTGCCGCGGTGGGACGAAAACCGCAACCTCGGTAAGGACGAAAGCGACCGAACACCGCGGCTGATTTGACGCGGCAATGCCTCGGTAACCAAACAATAGTGGCTAATTTCTATTGTTTTGGCATTGTTTATACTTTATCTCACTAATATTCTCAAAGGAGCAAATAGACAAAAGGTTAGCAGTTTAATTTCACAAGATTGCGCTTCGTGATAAAACCGATTTCGGACTCGATCGTGTGCTGTCACGCCGGCTTGGCATTGCAGGTGTTTTTATCCCCAAGTGCAATTATAAATAAAGAACTTTAAAGATCGTGTTTTTATTGGTATTAGATCGTTTAAGGAGAGCTATGAGCAAGCCGATGTATTTAAATGTTTTTCGAGCAAGCCGGTAGTCCGTGCGATACAACACGAGAGGTTCTCGTTTCAGACTTTGCAAGACGGCGGGACTAGGCGCCAGAATCGTGCACAATCACAATAGAATGGATTGTCGGGCAGCCGCAAGCAAACTTCGAGCGAACGAACAGAAGCTGACACGTTCAATAGTAAAGTAAAACATGTTCTTTATTTTAAAAAAAACAGTTTTAGTCGGCAAACACGACTATGTGGTGCCAAGCGTTGCGTGAATAATTTGCGTGCCGAATGCGACGTAAGCTAAAATTTTCAGAATTGAAATATGCCTTCGCCATACTCAAACATGCCGTCAAAAGCGAAACTGCTGAATGTAACTTGAACTAAAAAGCAATAGTTATGATGTTAGAAAGAGAATTAGAGTAAAATAGCAAGTTTTTTCCTGAGATTACTTTTAGTTCACGGAGCATTGCACTGAATTTGAATTTGCATACTGTGAGTCTCAAAATAAATTGTGCGAGCGATGTGGGAACAAATCGAACCTTTCTAGATCTTTTGCGCACTTAATCCTTCGATGGTAATTGAAATAGTAAATGAAACTCGTGTTGAAGCTCAAAGGCAATGCCAAGTGTAAAAGAATTTGTAAGAAATAGCGATATATAGCGCGGAGTTAGTTTCAGTTCAAAAGCGCATCAAATTTGCATAACGGGTGAAATCTGACCTTTTCAATGAACGTCAGATGGTATGTAACGCAACAATTCTATCTCTATGATGTCCGTTTTATTTCTTCTAGCTGTTGCAAATGGCACGAGTTTCCATTTCTTTCTTCGACTAACGTTTAATAGCGTTCAGCAAAAGTGCTCAGAAGTCACGGTTTGTGAATCACGGTAAAAGCAATAATCGTGTGAAATCTATCACATCATAAAATCATCGGCGCGCAACGTCTCGCTTATTGAAGTTAATTAATCTTTGAAACAAAGGAAACAAAAGGCTATTCAAACACCACCGCGTCCTATTCTTTACCGCGGTATTTCTGACCGCAAAAAACCGAGGTAAAACCGGAGTTTTCAAAGAAGTTAGACGAGGTTTTCCCGAGGTCAAACCGGAGATACAAACTGCAATTCCACCGCGGCAGTATCGCGGAAAATGCACCAATACTTTCGAGCGGTACTGTAACAAGTTAAAAATCCCAAGTGGCAGGAGGCAGACCAGTTGGCTATTTACAAGTGTGGGCAAGGAGTTGAACCTTGGTTGGGCGTGAAACAACTCCAGAGCGGGACTTGAACCTGGGACTTCCGGATTTTAAGTCCGGGGCCCTAACCACTCAGCCACACTGCCTGCTCATGGGTATGACACAATACTTGACCTATTTTGCTCGGCCTTTCACAATTCTGTCATTTTAACTGAGTAGTTGACGCGTGCAATTGGCAGTGGGTAACTGACAAAAGTTATTGTAGGTTATTTTACAATGAGAGCATCCTTTGGTAAGGGCCCTGACTGGAATCAGTGATTTGGTCCCTCAAATGATTTAATACATTTTACAAAATTGAAGTGAAATGATATCTCAGCTCCAAGCAGTTTTACGTGTTTGTTTTCATTGTCCATTTTATTTTGTCTTGTTGTGTGAAATTTACTGTTGAAACTTGTTCTATAATGGCCGCAAAGGTTTTTAAGACAACAAAAGTCTCAGGGAATCAGCTGGTATATAAAGATTAACAAAAAGCAAAATCTTTCAAATCGTAATGGTCAGCATAATTTTTAATCACAACAATCTCGCACTCTAGATTTAACTCTGATCTCTGATTCATTAACCTTCAAATTCTAACCCAAGAACAGTATATAATTATACAACATGGAGATCTACCAGTTTAAATCTTTTACAATACATGTAAAAGACTAACTGGTAAATTTATTTAATTATTTCATGCTGATGTTTTGTGACCTTTCTTGTTTCAGATTTGCAAGCCAATGGCATTATTCTTTGCTAATGACAAAGGGGAGTTAATGCCTATTGCAATCCAGTTGTTTCAAAAACCAGCAGATGACAATCCAGTAAGTTATAGGGAGCCTCAGCATGGATACTGATCCAGACTTAACAGTCGAGCCAGGTCAAGCTTACCCCCATAGAATGAAAATTTGAATTACTAATTATTGCAATATTGATTTCATTATTTGTTTCAATAATCCACTCTTCAAATGAAGAATGAAATATTCAGAGTGAAACTCAATCCCGTACTAGATTTTTGATTTGATTAATTCATGCAATGGGCACATTGGAATTTGACAGGTTTTCTGATTTGTGTAAACGGTTCCTAACAGGTTCTCACATTGTTAAATTTTTACTTCTGCTTTGCTAAGGCAATCACCTCCTTTCATCAAAATGCTCCAAGTTTTTTCCATGTTCTAATTTGTTTCAAAAAGCTGGCAGTGGAAAAGAAAAGAGGAGAAAATTATAAAATCAGATGACCGTTGGAATACAGTTTGGGAAAACCTGTCAAATGCCACATGCCTGATGCCTGATGTCATACATTTGCCCAATCAATATTCGGCTAATGGATTGAGTTTCGTATTGAATATTTCATTCTTCATTTGAAAAGTAGTTTACTGAATCGAATAATGAAATCAATATTGCAATAAACGTTTCAAATATTCATTCTATGGGGGTATGCTTGACCTGGCTCGACTGTAATTCTATCCCTTGTCTTTTACAAAAAGTTGACTTTTTACAAAGAGTTGACTTTTTGCTTGTCTGAGTTCGTACTCAGTAAAAATAATTCTGCAGAAGTTAAAAGTCAGATCAAAAGACCAACTCGATGACCAATATGCTGCTTTGCTTCCACTATTATGGATGGAGGGAGTGAGCATTTTTTCTTTAAGTCCTCAGTCAAATAAATTCAACACCATCCAACATTGTTGAAAAACAACTTCAACATTGTTGAACAAAACCTTATTGTATGGTGACAAATGAGTTGGCCAAACAGAGTTTACATCTTGATTTTTATGCAGTGAATCTCGTGAAATTTGGTCTTTCTGCTGATTGACGTTGAATTAATCTCATTGAATCATGTAAATTAAAGTTTCGTTATTGCATGTGCCAGCCAAACTAATTCAACAAATTGGGTTTCACACTGGAAAACAAAACAAAAAATATTGATTGATATTGGATCAAATGTTTGATGTCAATCAAATTTCATTCAATGTTAGCTTTCAACGTGGTGGCCATTTGGAATTTAACATGTTCAGTTCAATGTTGTGGAACAGTGTTGAATGAAAATAAGGAGCTTAAGCAACGATGATGGCAACATGAAGGACAACATCACTTTAAAATGACTTCACAATCTTTTAAACTTCTCGCAATGATTCTGACTTGTTTAAAGTGCCACTGGGACCAGAATTTTGGCATTCCATGTTTTTGCATTTTCGAAAATAGTCTGTGGTTGTTAGTCACCATGCCAAATTTCAACTCATTACGATGACTGGAAGTCGCTTTTTTCGGACGGTATTTGTCGAGATTTTACGGCCGCCATTACTGGCCCTTGTTCCGGAAGGTGGCTTGCGAATTAGCGGAAGTGACGTTAGAGGCTCACCTCAAACCTTGCCGCGAGAAATTTAACTGTCGTGGAGGGAAGATTTCCTGCCAACTGTTTGCTGTACGGCCTTGAAATTTTCGTTGCTGCAGCAGTTATAAAGGGTATTACTTGTGTTGTACAATGTTACAACAATAAATCCAACCATCGAGCTGGTATTTCGCTTCACCAAAGCCTTGCGAGCAGACCCGCAATGGAAAAATGAATAATTTTTGTAATCACACACAGTGCAAATTTCAACCCGAGAGGTATTTTTGTCGGCTGTTCTGATCACTTCACGGACGAGTGTTTCCAGAGGGCTGTTCATGTCGAAGGATCCCAGAGGTCGATTATTCCATTGTCCATTCCAAGTATATGGAAGAAAAGATCCGGAAGAAACGAGACGAAAGGTACCTAATCTTAACGCAGTTGAAGTGATAGTTTGTTTCTTTTTCAACACATCCACCATTGAGCAAAACTTATTAAACAAATAGGATTAACGTATTTTAAAGTTTATTTTTCTTGTGGAAAACCTTTTCAGTTCTGCCGTCTGCTAGGGCGAAGATCTTCGGCGTAGTCCTCATAAAATGCATCCTGGGCGAATGCAGGACCGCCGCGGTTGGGCCAACTGTTTGTATTCCGTGTGTGTTAATTTCAAAGCAGTAATCGCTTAGAAGCATGGTCATTTATTTTGTAGCATACCATCCTGAATGTGGACAAACTTTTTTCCTTATTCCCTGTCGGTGAAGAGTCGATTGACATTATTATTCGAAATATATAAAGGCTTCAACTGCTCGGATCGTCTTGCGTGGAAATTTAAGTTGGTTGGGAAAAAATATCACACGCCACTATTTGTCTAAGAGGTTTACAATGTTATTTATTTTAACTGTCATAGCAATCTTAGTAAATGAACTACCAAGAAAAATGATTTGATATCAAGTTATTATTTTTACGCAATAAATAAAGCAAGTGAAAGCTTCGTTTCTTCGGCGGTCCGCATGTTGTTGTTGAGCAGCAGAAATTTTTCCTTGTGGCTTTGATTTGCACGACAAATATTTAGATTCCGGTCACACAAGGCCTCCAATTCTTAAAAAAAGGTCTTGGTTTATTTCACTTCTTTCGGCTCAAGTTAAGAATTCTACAAAAACTGTTCAAAATATTTAGAAACCCAAGCACTTGTGTTTCTATGCAAGCGACCACTGTACTATGATTGACACGATAGGCTTCATCAGCTGACTGCCAGATGACTTCAGCATTACGGCTCTTCAAGAATTTTTCCCATACTATGCTAAGAATGGCCAAAAATCTCAATGCTTCACAATATAAAATATAAACAACGGCAGACAAAATATAGCTTCTTTTATTTCTCCAACGAAGCGAACAATAAAAACAATCCACGATGCTTGAGAATTCGCGGGCATCAAATTCTAGAGTTTTTATAGGTGTTTTGTCTAAATTTCCAAAGCTTAAAACATCAGTTTTTCGAATAGCTGGACAGCGATTTATCCATTGGAGTAGAGTTATCCACTCTTTGAGCAACTTGTGCCTGAACTATAATCACTGTAAGCATCATTTTGCGCATATTTTGAACTCCCGTCAGCATGGCTTTCGTTACTTTTAGGGGACTCGCGCTATATAGAGAAAAAATTGTCTGAATGCACGCGCAAAAATGACGCATTTAATTCACTCGCAAAAATGACGAATTCAATTAATTGTACAAAGTTTAGAAATAACTAAACTCAACAATAACAAAGCTAACCGTCGTAGAATCAGTGCTTAACCCTAAACAGAAGTATAGATGAGTTCTTAGGCCTAATCACTATCGATCAGTGCTTAACCCTAAACACTGTAGATGAGTGTTTAACCGTTTTTCATTTTGTTTTCATTTGTTTTTCTCGCTAATAAACGCTCGTCATCGAATTTGTCACTCGTCATTTTTGCGCGTGCATTCAAACAGTTTTTCACTGGTTTTTTTCCTATGTAGCGCGAGTCCCCTAAAAGTAACGATAGCCGTCAGCATGGCGAGAAAAACAACTTTGAGCAGTTTGTTTACAAGTTTGTTATAAGCTGAAATGTCCTGAAATCAGTTCTTACATCGTACGGTAAGAAAAATTCTTCATTTGCCGAATGAAATGAATCCTCTGATGCTTCGGAAGCTAAAGACTGTTCCAAATCGTAGAAATACTCCTCGGAGGTTTCGCAGTCGACGGTAGGCATCTTGAGTCAAAACACAAGGAAACGTGACTGAGGTGAGCCTCTGACGTCACAAGCTATTAAATTGCGCAATCACCCAGGAACACGTTTTCAGTAATGGCGGACACATTTTACGCAACTTTGGAGCTTAAAAATATTAGGATGGACGGTTTCTTGTTCAGTTTTCTGGGTAAATACAGACACAACGCGATGTTCTGCGACAGAATTTGGCCGAAATAGACCTACGAATTTTCGTCTCAGTGGCACTTTAATCTATCTAATGTAGCTGAATTATCCAGGAGCTGAATTTGTAAGGACGGCATTACAGTTCAGGGAGAAAAACGAAAATTCACCATCGTGCATTCACGTTCTACACAAAACTTTGAATTTGGTCATTTCACGTTGTATTTGTATGCAGAACAACAAAGAAATGTACCGACACATATAATATACTTGCAGAGTCCTTGTTTTGTTAATTAAAGCTTTATTTGTTTTGTGACATTCTAGTTAGCCATAAGCTCTGTAATGTTGGATGCCTTTGGCTATGGCCTAAGGCAACAACATGATGGCAGGAATCAAATCTTGGACCACCCAGACCTCCAGACAACAAGTCTTTTACATGTTAATCACCATACTACCTGATACCTTCACAAAATGTATTGTACTATGGCTGTGAGTCAGGAAAATTAGGTTTTTGAGCTCCTCAATGTAACATAATTATATTTTGCTGTTGATTGTAGGTGTTTGTACCAAGTGATCCCAAGTACACGTGGATGTTGGCAAAGATGTATTACAACAATGCTGATGCTGCGTTCCATCAGTCATGTACTCATCTTGGTAAGTGCACATAAATGCTGAAGTGGCTGCTGATGCTGACATTAACAGTGATGGCGACATTGAGGTCAATAGTGCTGGTAATGAGGATGATGATGGTGACGATGTGGAGGTTTAAATGGTGGTTGTAATGGTGGTGGTGGTTACCATGACAATTTTCAAGGTTGATGGTAGTAGTAATGATGATGACGATGACGATGATGATGATGATGATGATGATGATGATGATGATGATGCTGATGATGATGATGATGATGATGATGATGATTTCATTTCCTTCTTGGAGTGTTATAATAGGCATTTAACAAACAATTTGTTTGTTAGATTTTCTTTTGGTAAAAAATTTAAAAAGCTGAACTACAGCAAAAGGAATTACATTACATTAGAAAACAGATGTCATTACACACTCTTGACTTAAGAGAGCAGTGGTGGTGATGAGCACCATCATCTGTTTTCTCAGGCTACAAGAGAAAGTACTTGGCTCAATATAGCGTTTGTTTGAATTGTAACTATCGTCTGTTTTGCCATCCAGTAACTTCTTTTTGGAAGGTACATGTATGGGGATAGATTATTTTCCAACCTGACAATCACACTTAACAGTTTTCATGTGCACTTTTTTTTTGTTTTGGCAGGCTTCACTCATTTGGTAGCTGAAACAATCTGTGTGGGAACTCATCGTCAGTTATCACCATCTCATCCTGTGTTCAGGCTGCTGGCTCCACACTTCCTGTATCTTCTGGCTATTAACTCGTAAGTTCTCAGTCATGCAAAATCTTTAAATGAAGCGTTTTCTGGAAAAACCATGTTGGTGACCATAATAAATAAAAAACCCAAACAGTTGATCTCCTACTGTAAATGCAGATATCGTCATTCATTATGCAGGTATCGCTATTCATTTTTTTCTACTCTTAGCCTTCAGATTTTAGATTATCAGTGTGTAATTGAATCGAGTAAGTAAATAAATAAATAAACAAATAAACCTGGAGTAAACCATAACCAGTTCAAAGTGACTTCAGGATAGGTAATAAAGATGCCCCACACAAATATGGAACAAGAAGGGAAAAAATGAAAAATTCTCAATAATGGGAGACGTAAATCTTGGCATCAGTGGGCATTAATCAAATCAATTTGCCACAACAGCAAGTTTCTTAATGTGTGTGCTAAATTGACCAGGGTGGTGTGTACATACATGTATGCTGGGTGCATGGCAATTGAACATTCAAAGTGCCTCGCATGGATTTACCCAATTTATGAGTATGGTTCTCCACTATGATAAATCACTGATTCAGAATTTTGTCATTACCACTGCATTTGTTTTAGTCTTGCTCTGGCAAAGCTGGTTGCGCCAAATGGCTGGATTGACAACACCATGACAACAGGGGCTGGAGGACTTATGGAGCTTGTTAGTCAGAGGTAAATAGACCACACTTCTCATACATATGTAAGCTTTCATAATTAGCATTGGCAAATGCTGTAAACAACGCTAAATTAAAAAGGAATAGGAAGACTACAGCGTACTGTATCTTAACCTAATTAACCCAAATTTATCGAAAATCGTAATGTTTTGAATTTTACACTAGGACTGCATTAACGTCCTTTGTCTTATGTAGTCTAATACACAAAGACCACTTCTATTATGTTCTTTTGTTTAATTTAGCCAACTTTTAGGTCCGATATCTTGGCAAAGAAGCCTTCTAATGAAAAGATAAGAGTAGGTCCATGTTAAACACAAAAAATTAGCATGTATGCAAAAAAGGAGCTAATTTGGACAGGAGCAATTTATTTTTGAGGCAAATTTTCATGTTGCATGGTTTTCGATCAAGCCCTGATAAGTGTGTCATTTGAAATGCTATCAACATGTAAGAGCAGTTTTCAGCTGAGCATTGTAAAACCAATACGAAAGTTATTACTCTGACCAATCACATCAGACGCAAACAACACAAGGAATCAATCAGAAGTTAACAAAAATACCTAATATTAATAATTATTAGTATTAATTAATATTAATTAATGATGATTAATTATAATAGTTAATTAATAATAATAGTTAAGAATAATAATATGTGGAAGCAAATGTACATGTAAATGCTACCAAGTGGAGGAAAATGCATCTGACAAAGACACAATTGATTTTGCTTTTATGTCTGCTGATTGGTTGAGAAAGAGGCAGGAGTTTTTTAGAGCAATCGCAGAGCAAAGTAAAGAAAACCAAAGCAAATGCAAGTTACTTTTAACACTCAACTGAAAACTGCTCTATCCTTGTAGGATAGCATACCAGCAAATTAAAAATTTCCACATAATATGTAGTGTGGGTAAAATACGTAATAACCCAGTGATTTATTTCAGCGTGCTCTCTTTGGTCAAACACATCACATAGTACAGAATCAGATAGCAGGTTTCAGACAGTATACCTCATACATTTCGAACCGATTTTGTCCATGGGATCAAAATGATGTCACATTTTCAAGTCTAACTTTTTAATTAAATCACAGTTTTAATAAAGTAAAGGAAACCAGTCAACTTGCATCTGTGCATGTCGCCTGCAATCACAATGTCCCAATCCACAACAAAGCAAGTAGAAGAAGAGAATTCTCGAAAGTTGTGCAAACCATCGACTTCGTCTCGGGTTTGCATAACTGTCTCGAACTCTCCCAACCCCCCTCATGTTTAAATCAGGCTATGCAAACACGGAAAAAGTTTCCTATTGCTTAAATAAAATTTTAAAAAAACTTTTTTGGCTTTTTGGTACATGTTAAGATAATGTCTTCTGCCAAAAGACTGTGCCCAGTAAATTGGGTTGTACATTATACACCAAGTCTTGAGTTACATCACAGTAGACTTGACAATCAGACTTGACAGTAGAACAACAGAATAGACTTGGTGTATGAAGCTTACCTTCTTGGCCAACTGTTTATGTTTTAGATAATCTTTCAGCCTCGGGCATTGTCTCCTGATATACCATGATATACCAGCAGCTTGTACAAGTTTATTTACTAATACCACTTTAATAATAAAGTGTATAGTCATTTGTCTCACGATGTGGTCACTTGAGTTGTTAGATTGCAATGTTTTGACTGCTTGCTGCTAGTCTTCATGAGGCGATGAGGTCGACTGCTTACGCGTCACCTCACGATCACCTCCTGATGAAGACTAGCAGTAAGCAGGCGAAACAACACAATCTACAACTCAAGTGACCACATCGTGAGACAAACGATTGTAAATACGCTTTATTATTGTATTTACCACGATGAACAATGACCACCTTTTCACAACATAATACCACTTTGTTTTTTGGCTTACTTAAGTGAAACTTGTTTAACTTGCATTTTTAGTTGGCAGAACTGGCGAATGGACACAGATGGATGGCTGCCTGCTGATATAGCTGCTAGAGGGGTAAAAATGACAACACCTATGCTGATGCATTAGAGTGGTTTTTAATTGAGTGTTAAAAGTAAATTGTGTTTGTTTTGGTTTGCCTCACTGCACTCTATAATTGGTTAAAAAATGTTCGCACCACTTTCTCAACTAATAAGAAGTAAAGCTAAAACTCATTGTGATTTGCTTGCACACATTTTCCCACACTTGAAGTTGTCACCATGTACATTTAATCAGGTCACGTTCTGTTTTGATTATTTCATTGTTTGTGTCTGTTGTGATTGGCCCGACTTATTTCTAAGCTTGTTTCGTCCCCACACACACACACTCACAAAAACACATTATATATACATGTACATCGTCTTTGAACTTCTCTTCTTCGCTTTCAATTTCGTATAAAGTTAGTGAAACTTAAGCACGTTTACCTGCATGTACTGTGATGTAAAGCGTCCCGAGTGTACTGTAGCCTTAGCAAAAATATTTGTGTCTAATTATGGCTTAATAGTAATTTGTCTTTTTTTCCTTCTTCTTCTTCTTTTCTGTTTGTAACTGTAATGAACTGTTCTTGTTTTAAAATAAAGTTACATGTATATATATTTTAAAAATACACTCAATTGAAAAATTCTTTTATTTGTGCGAATTTCAAGCTTTGAGGCTTATGCATGAATTTGTTATTTTGAAGGTTGACGACACCGAGGCATTTCCAAACTACCCCTACAGAGATGATGCGCTACTGATTTTTGAAGCCATTTATGATTATGTACGTGAAGTACTGGAAGCATTTTATGGTAAGCATTTGTTTGAATAGCCACTTTAGGGTGCCATCCACAGACTCAAAAGCTAGAACCACCTTGCAGCTGACCTTGTACAGCATAAAACATCACCACAGGAAATTACTGCTCAATAGCTTTCATTTGAATGGTCACACTTTAGGATTTCAGCCAGACTCAAAAGTTAGAACCACCTTGTACAGCATAATAAACAGCACCACAGAAATGTACTGTTCAATAGCTGTCATTTGAATGGTCACACTAAAGGACTTGATCTACAAACTCAAAAGTTAGGACAATGTTGTACAACGCAATAAACTGTACCACAGGAAAGGACGCTCAGTAGCTTTCACTTGAATGGTTATCAAATAGAATTTTATCAGCAGACTCAAAAATCAGAATTACAGCGTAGTCAATAGGATCACAGGAAAGTACTACTCGACAGCTTCAATAGTTAACAGGTGTCTCACAGTTTCACCCTACAATCATTGAATAAAAAAATCTTTGAACCTATGAAACAGCTTTCTACATGGGTTAACAAGGCATTTGTACTTGTACTAGTCTAGCTGCAAAACTATAAGGACGAATAACTAGGGTTATAAAGTTTCAGGTCTTCTCTTGAGCGAAGTTTCACCTGAAAGCTGTTTTTCTTCAGTTTTCAGCTTTTTCTCCTATTACCTCTCTGAGGTTTTTTGCAATCCAAAAATGCCGCGATAGTTTTGTAGTGGAAGGCGCCATAAATATTTCAGATTTTTTTTATAAATAAGAGGAAAAGGGGAGTGAGGTTGATGAATTTTAAAGAAAATCGAGATTAAATGAGGTTTAAAGGTGATTTTATATTAGGACTTAAAGCTAATAATTAAAAGATGGATACCAAAACAGTCCACTGACAACCCGAATTGCTCTTGCTTGGGGTGGACTGTCTGGTGGTGTGTACAAATATTTCATAAAAATTTAGGTTCATTGCCGCTCTAATTTCAGATTCCCCAGAGAAACTGACAGGTGATTGGGAAATCCAGAATTGGGGGCACATGTTGGCAGACCCTGAAGATGGTTTGGGAATCAAGGTACATCAACCTTTGCTGCCTTAGAGCTCAAAACATTAAACACATTTTCAAATAACTTCCATTCGAGAAACAGTATAAAACAAACAATAACAACACAGGAAACAACTGTTCAGGAGCTCTTTATGGTTTCGTCCGCAGACTCAAAAGTTAGAACCACCTTGTACAACATAGTGAACAGTACCACTGAAAAGTACTGCTCAATGGCTTTCATTTGAACGGTCACACTTAAGGATTTTATCCCGCAGACTTAAAAGTTAGAACCATCTTTTGCGGAAAAATTTTCATAACCACTGGAAAGTACTGCTCTGTAGCTTTCATTTGCATAGAAATGCACAGAGATTTTATCCACAGACTCAAATGATGGAATGATCAAGTTTTAAGGTGAATGAAGTCTGCAATTATTAGTCTAACTGAAATTGTTGCAGGCTAGAATCAAAATCATTATTTGAGATCTAAACTGAAGAGATTAAGATTTTTTAAATTCGTATTTCTTCGTGTTTAATACATCAAATTATGTGCTTGTCTAGGGAGTATTCGGAGATGGAAAATTCACCGATTTGGAGGATTTGATCAAAGCAGTGACGTCCATTATCTTCATCAGCAGTGTGGGTCATTCTGCTGCTAACTTTGCTCAGTATGATGAGTACGCCTTTCCACCAAACTACCCTGCTTTTCTGCGGGGCAAGCCTCCGACTTCCAAAGTAAGGCTTAACTTCGAGCAGTCGTTATTTTTAGCTGGCCGTCGCCAATAATGCGACGAACGGTCTAGTAATGCCCATTATTTCTTTCTTTCTTCTTCTTTTTCCTCTTCTTGCAAACTTCCGATTCCGGTCATGACGTCATGTAGTTGTGACGTCAGGAATTCATTGTTAAGTAAGGTGCCAAAATAAAGTCGTGACGTTTTTCACTAACCGCGTTACCACAATCTTCTCATCACAACATATTTATTCGTCCTTAACTTTGTGGCAGCCGTACCTGTCTTACGTAAGACGCATGCGCAACTAAGCTAAGTTCCTCACGTCGGCTCGGTTCTTGAGTGGCGCTTAAATTTTTTTCACCCTGGGGATGGGGGACGGTGGAGGATAACGGCCGGGTCTAATGCCCCTAGGGCTTTTCTTGTTCTTAAAGGATAGTGGAAGACGTGGAATTGGTAAGATGTTATCACCTTGACTCTCGTGTTTTTGTGATTGTAGGAGCCGCTAACAGAGCAGGATATCATAAATACCCTTCCAGTGAAAGATATGACACTAGACATCATCATTGTGACAAAAATCCTCAGCGATCGCGGCACGAACGCACTTGGAGACTTTGAAGTACAGTACATGTATGATCCAAGAGGAACCAAGCCTGTTGAAAAGTAAGACAACTTTATTTCGCACTTGATAAATCCGTAGTTTGTATATAGTGGTGAGGAAGCCGGTATAGAAACCATAAGGCTTTTGAGATTCTGGGCTTCCTCTTAACACTTGGTTGGGAAACGAACGGATATGGCACGAGGAAATATTTCTTTCTTCTGCGGTCATGGCGTGTGTGGATCTGCCTGGCTCGCCTTACATGGAATCGGATTGCACTTTAAGACTTCGTCTATCCAGAGCCACCTTGTTCAGCATAATGAACAGTATTACATGACAGTAGTGTTCTACAGCTTTCACTTGAATGGAAACCAGTTGAGGTTTTTACCGTCTTCGCGTTCAGTTCGTGAAATTTCTTTCAGCTTTTTGCAGATGGGCAATTGAGAGAGCAGTGCTAAATACTTCAATGAACTTTTGACTGACTGACTGACTGACTGACTGACTGACTGACTGACTGACTGACTGACTGACTGACGTATTGATTGAATGACGGATTGATTTGTTTTGATTGTAGGTTAAAGAAACGTCTGCTGGAAGTGAGTGACATAATCGCCGAGAGGAACAAGAGTCGCCCATTCCCTTATCCTTACCTGGACCCGAAAGAGGTCCCCAATGCTATTAGTATCTAGATGAAGCACGCGACGACCGAGAGAACACTGGGAACTACTGTTAAAAAGGATTAGTTACCAGGATTTATCGCTTGAAACGCGTTGTGATGTCTCGTGTTGTATATTTTAGAGGGGCTGCAAAATTATCCTGAGCTCGTAAAACTACATGAGCTCGTAGTTTTGGCATAAACTTTGTTAAGTAACATGGCGTTTTCCCGATGGCGCCTTGTTGGTGTATCGTTGCAAGTTTCGGCGTACTCATACTTTTTGTCATTGGATAACAAGAATTGGACACTCTTCGGCAAGTTGCAAGATAGGTACCTTGTGTGACATCACTGTAACGTAAATTATTAACTTAATTACATTTACATCCTCGCCATTTAAAAGTAAACTATTATTGCACAAAATCAACCGTCAACACTCAAATAATATCAAATTTATTTATAGTAAAATAATTTTAACTGCAGATGTAGACATGTCAACGTTTTGTTAGCTCAACTTGTTAAGTTTACAAAGTAAGATGTATTAGTAAGGCTCATTAAATTAAATGGTGGAGTTAGGTTGTGGTTCTGCTACATAGCGAGTAACGTTCCATGTACATTCCTTGTATTTAATTCAGTTTTGCTTATATAAGACTGCGTGGTTGTCATCTATGATGAGAAGTTGTCTCCTATTGATCCCTTAAGTTTTGGCGCAGTTTTGGGCGTTGTTAATGGTTTGATTCGTTTTCTCGCGCGCTTTTTCTTGAAGTCCAATACACACGAGCAAATTTCAAATTTTTTTAGATTTGTTAAATTATCTTTGACCCAAAGAAAAAGTACATTTTAGCGTTACGAAAGTAGCAAGAATCACAATATTACCAAATATATATATATATATATATATCTTTTTCGTACTTTTTTACTACTCCAGATTTTGATTGTTCTTTATTTTCGGTAGCATTTGACATAATATATTTTTGCACTAGTGGAGTGTTTTGTTCCCGCGAAGAACTTTAACAACCAGTTTACTCGTTAGCAAGGTTCATTCGTTTTCGTAACTTTGGACAGCTTTACAGCACGACGTGATTAGATGTGACGAACAAATTCACATGCGTGGGTGGATGACTTCCAGTTTGGTTCAGTTTCTGGAACGTTTCCTTAAAGTTTGTTTCATGTATGGGAATTATAAAAAGTGGTCGCATATTAGCGTGTCGCGTTGTAACAGAATTTAACCCTTACAATCATGAATAATATTTATTTTCTGCTCAAAGTAGAAAAAGTAGTCACAGTTGAAGTAGGTGATACGAACGTGTAAGAGCATGTAATTTTTAGCTGATAAGCACATGGAAACTGATTGTAAAACGGACAACAAGTAAAAGTTAATAAATGCAATAGCCACCATGTATACATTCTTAGGTGCAGTGAAATAAAACGAAAGTTTGTATACGGAAAAGGGTCTCAATCGAACTTCCTCATGAGTATGAGATAAGATCTTAGACCTCATTTAATTAAAAAGGCGGTCATATGTTCTATTGTTTACCCAGTTTACCATGGAATTAATAATGTTACGTGAAAACGCTTAGCAAAATATCTATCCTCGCTTTTATGAATCGCACAAGTTAAGAGATTTGTATAAAAAAGTGCATCTTGCTACTCTAATAGTTTTTGATGAAAATTTATTTCCTGCAGTCGGTTTGCCGGAAGAACGGGATCAATAATGTTGTGTGAAAACTGGAGAAAACGTCTTGAAAAATAGTGATCTGGAACATTTCAGTGTTTCAGCCTCTTACACTAAAAAGTTATCGATGGTACGAAAGGTGGCTCGCCTCTATACTGTAAGACCACACTGCCCAACATTTGAAAGGCTGAATCTTCACTGTCAGAGCTCGTTAGGACTAACGACTTCACACGTTTTCTACGTATCGAACAAACTTTCCGAAAAAGACACATGTTACCACAGCAACACGGGGATGTCCAACGTTGTTCCCAGGGCCTTTCCCTTTTTTTCGTCAAATTTTGAAAACAGCCCTGGGTACGACGTTGGGCGATGTCTTGAAGCATTGTATTCTTAATTCTCCAGTTTTCTCAACTTTCTAGGCAGAGGCATTCAGTTGATCTGTTCGGTGAAATGTCTGTTCGGATGGCATCAACCGCCTCAGAAATTGAATTGCAAAAATTGTGACGAAAAACTGGAGTTTTCTTTGGTTAAGTGAAGTATTTTGCTTACTCTCGTTGCGTGACCCTGTGCAAATTATTCTTTTGAGTGATAAGGAAGAGTGGAGAGACAAACCTACACAGCCAGTGGTACCCTCTCTGGCACCTTGAGGTCGGGCTTCTGATGTGCACAACGTTTGCTCCCAGGGATCTTCGTGTTTTTAAAATCCAATGAGACAAGCCTCGCCCCTCCCCCTGCCCCTGTTGGTCCTATCACGCTCGTCCCAAGCTCTCTGTTTGGCCATCATGGATCGAAGCGGCGAGGAAAGTCGGTAAGCTAGGAAAGTATAATTTATTGGTTTAGAAAAAAGAAAATTTACCGTTTTTTTTCCTTTTTTTTTCACGACTCCCTCACTCCTTCAGTCAGTACTCGCAAGGAAAATTGAAAACATGGTATTGCGTTACGCAATGGGCCGAGTCACGTCATATACTGAACGAACGTGATTCATCTTTCCACTCAGGAAGTTGTTGTGCATGCTTTTCTCGTCTCCAGTTACATCTTATAACAACAGTCGTCAGTAGTAACCGTTGAGATTCTCTGAGTTTATCTGATCTTGAACGAACCCACAACAATTTTTCAACTACCAGACTCACCAATTTCTCATTGTTGCGGAAGATTCATGAAAATACCACTGATATCTTGTGGTTGTTTGTCTGAGATGTAATTTGCATATGATTATTGACGCCTCTATTCACTCAAACAACATGGCGCTTCGATCGCTGTTTTGGCTAATTCTCTTTGTTGTTCCTGCGCCAAGTCTTGCTTGCCCAAAGAAATGCTTGTGTTCAGAACAAGGAAACATAGGATCATCGAGCTACAAGAAGGTTGTTGATTGCGCTGGAAAACTCGGCGATTTGGACGGCGTTCCGTGGAATATTCGAGTGGATGCAACACATCTGTAAGTGAATTTCGCTTAACATGCGTAAATATTTAGGGCACTATTTTACTTTTATTATTAGGTAGATGCTGCGAGCAAATATTTTCCAATTTCACATTAATATTTAATCTTTGTTTGGTGCGTGTTTCTCCCCGAGAGGAGTTCGTGCCGCCACGAGCAAAATCTAAGCGATATATGATGGTTCAGGGAAACAACTCGACCTTGGTGCAATGTTGTACAGAGAACCAAATATATGCTGCATATATCTTCAGTCGTACAGTTAATCGCAATATAACTTTACACGAAATGCCGTTTTTGTTGCTGTTTTTCGTAATGTTTCGCTGATCTTTAGAAATATATGTGATCCCTAATGTTTTCGGCAAACGTAAACTGTTATCCATAGTAGGGACGCTTCAAATGTTCGAAACCAAAATGAAAACTATAAGGAACAGAAAAATAATTGAGGCCAAAATTAGTGTCCTCGCATATTGTCTGTATTTCTTGCTCATGAATTAATACCTGTCAAACATTCTAAACAACTTTTCATTATTCGTTCTGCGATTAAAAGTTTAAAGCTAGCCAGCAGGGTTTTATTTTATTCGATAGCGTGCTGTACTGTATTTATACTGCCTCACGCCGTAAATTATTACAATCGAAACCTACATTCGAAATGAACAACGCGAGTATTGCACGACCGTAATCGTGATATTATGCAACGAACAACCTTTAAAGGTCACGTTCTTCGTTTGAACGTGCGATTGCCACAATTTAGCCTTGGAAGCCAAAGATTGTATATTTGTTTTCTTTTTAGCGCGCTTTCTAGTTGACATTTGCGTTTGGCACCTAATGTCAAATTGTTGTTGTGGATCGTTTTGTAAAGTGAATAAATTAACACTTTTGGCACAAGGAGTTCAAAACCAGTTTGTAATGTTACGTCGCACTGTATGTATATTCTACATTTCTAATAAATTTCACCGTTTGCTGTTATAGTTAATCCCACAATTAATCTTTTACGAGGTCAAGCATGTGGGTTTGACCTTAGTTAGTGTATACACTATTTTTATATCACGTACGCGATGTACATTGATGCCCGCAAGTTCATGCGATTTTATCGTTCAGTCCCTTCAAGATTAACAATTAACAACTAATTAACGGTGAATTAGAAAATCAGTGTTCGTTTAATACAACAGAGAACAGAGAAGATATTTGAGTTGGCAAGCAAGCTAACATCGTGTGCATTGACGTACAAACATCTGAAACATGACAGCGCGTGTTTTTCCAAAATGCGATATCGCTGTGATAGTTTTGGTCACGAGACTTTTTGTTGATCTTTTTCTTCCTTGGTCAGCCCATAGTTTAAAATTTATTAAACCAAATCATTAATCAAACTTTTACCCTTTAGAGACAAACCGTAACTCGTACTTAAATATTGTTACTAGTCTACTGATATTGGTTCTATTAGAGTCTGTTGATGAAACCTTTGGGGCGTAAACACACAAATGAAAGCCCTTTGAAAGCCTTTCAGTGTAACCTACCTGTGGTGCTGTTTAATTTTTCAGCTTTTCCTATCAAAGAAGTTAAGAAAATTTGTCTATGGCATAGTCCATGATCTATTTTTTAAACTATTTTCGTTTTGGTGTAATTAAATGTAAGTGTTAAGGTCAGCGTTATTTGACGCATCATTAACCATCGCAAGTAATTTCAGTAATTGTTTTAAATTCGTAGCCTAAAAAAATGGAATAAATTATAGTTACAAACGAACCTTCTTGTTACCCATATTTACGGAGCTCTGGGGTAGGGAAATTACTGAGAATTTTGGGAGTCAAAACGTTGAATGCTAAAATATAATGGATGACCAAGAACGTCGCTGTTGTGTGGTATTGCAAAACGCAATGCCCCATATGCGACCGTCCATTGAGTTTCTCAACGGAATTTCGGCCATTTTATTCGTATTATTTTTTAGTTCTATTTGCCAATAATAGTTCTCGCATTTGCATATTTAATCATAAAAGGCCGGACCCAATTGCAACAGGACTACGTTTGGACTATACAAAACATGAAGTCATTGTAAAAGAAAACAGTATTCAAGCCAAGGCAATCAGTGCTGCTTCAGAATTTCGGAATTTCCCCCCTTGGTTACATTGCTTTGCATTTTTATCAGAGCCATTTTATTACATTCATTTCGTTTTTGTTTTTATTTTTATCGTTTTCGTCGTTGCACTTTCTTGCACTATTGATTGTGTCATTGTGTTGCATCCGCAATGTGGTCGGCTAAGCGTTGTTGTCTCAAACAAGGCTTCCGATTGAAGAAGGTAGACCGCAACAGTATATTACAACCACAAGGCAATGAGACTGTTTACAATTGCAGGAAATTCAGCTAAGCACTGAGAAACCAAAAACTTAAGCTATAAATATTAAGCCACTGCCGGAAAAGCCGGATACCCCTCCTCAATCCTTACTACAGTAAAAAATTTTATATTCAATTTGAATAAAATTGGATGAGAAAGATTTCCAAACTGCCAAATAGGACAAAGCCATTCCTAGAGTGGGTCCAATTTGCAGTTATACAGTGATTTTTTCGAATGTTCTGTTATTTCCAAACTGAACAAGCATAGAAGAATAAAATTGCTGTACAAATGAGTTTCGAAAATATGGAAATTGGGAAATAAAGCTTTTACTTTACACTACCGCGGTAGAAAGATGAAGAGACTTGTTGGCTTCTCTTAAAAGTTTATTCCCTTGTACATTGTAAATAGCTGTTCCAAGTCTTTGACTCAACTGTAACGTCCATGCAGTTTTTCATCCCAAACATTTAGAGAATTTTAGATGCCTGGAATGGATGAACGAAAAAAACTTGCAGCTTGTATTTATAGGTTGCATGCGTGCCACTTGTCATATCCGAGATAATCGATTTGACAGATCTACTTAAAGTATTTGTTATTCCACACATTATGGAACTGGCAAAATGACAAGAATTGTTATTACCATATTGTAGGTCGGGAAGCGTTTTTCTTTAATTATTATTTGCGACAAGATCGGCTTAAGATTATCCTGCCGTTAACTTAGTATTCATTCACTCTGGGTGCAAGATCAGATAACCCTTGAAGAACTGCAGTTGTTGTTGAGGATATTGTGTCAAGCGATTTCTAAAAGTCTTGGTCTTACGTTTTACATTGAGTACTAAACCAAGGCAAAAGAGTACTAAGAGAAAAACTTTAATCAATATAATTACGCCACATATAACAAGGGTTTCTGAGATTCATGGACCACGTATTTTCATACAAATCGGCTGAGCTTTAATAAGACCACTGATAAGTGTCGAACCGTCAAAAATCTAGTCGTTTTCTTCGTAGTCCGCTTTCATTAACCGGTCATCTCGGTTTTATTCGTTTTTCTTTGCAAGAAAATGATTCCTTTTTCTTATATAAATAAGGTAAAAGCAAAGAATCGATTCGCTTTTTCTGGATTTCATCACTATGATCTCGTATATTCTTTCGGTATTTCCGAATATCCCATCACACTCCCTCTCGATTAGACTAGTACTGCGAGCAAACCCTCCCCCGCCCCCCGAAGAAAGCGTGCTTGCAGCCCCTCTTCACCACTCCCCGGGCAAAACCTATAAATTTAGAGATTGCTTCTCATCCAGAGTTATACTTAGTAGCAATCACTCCATTTTATTTAATTCAGTTACCCAACACTCTTTGTTTGCAGAATCTTAAAGGATAACAGAATTGAACAACTCAGTGTTCCAGCCTTTCAGACGTTGACTAAACTCGTCACAGTGTAAGTGAAAGAGCAACAGACATAAAGGTTTAATGTATTTTCTGAAGATATCGTTTGGTTCAGATCATAGCACGCCATTGGAATCGCATCGAAAACGATACGGGTTTTGAAGTGTTTAGACGGAGCCGATTGTATTATTTGCCTAAAGCACATTTGAAAGAAAAACGCCAATTTTCTTTTCTTTCTTTTTTCTCTACTCTCGTACTTCTCTACTGACTTGCGTCCACAACCAACACCAACTAAAAGAAGCTTGACATCTTTTCCGAGGTGTATGAACAAATAAATTGAAAGAAAGGACAACACAGACATAATTTAACCAAAGAAATCAAGAAGCAAGAACAAGTGTTATCGTGTTTAAGATGGCATTTTACATATGTCTCTTCTTTGTCACATGAAAGTACGGATTTATACCAAGCGTAGGAAAACATGCACCCCTTAAAAGGTGGAGAGTGGCTACTGATTTTGCACAATTTTCTCTGATTCTGATCCTGCCAAATAAAAAGCCATAAGGGAGGTATGTTTTTATCGGTTTCGAATTTAATTATTGCTGTTTCTTTTACAGAGACTTGAGTAACAATCGCCTGACAACTGTACCTTCAGGGATCTTCAACTTCGCGCCTGGTCTAAAAGAAGTGTGAGTGCAGAATTTTACAGTGATATCAGTTTGACATTTTTCACCGATACATGGCCTTTTTATTTCGTTTATCGCCTTTAAGCGAAAGGATATGATTATCGATTTATCTGGCTTTGTCTTTTACTATGTTTGTTGTCGTGTTGTTGTTGTTGTTGTTGTGGTTGTTGTTACTGTTGCTGTTGTTGTTGTTGTTGTTGTTGTTTTCAACCGAATGTCGTAAACCCAAAACCAAAGTAAACACTCCAGCCAATCGCAGCAGACCGCGAACAACACAACGAGAATGGGTAACTAGCGTCAAACGCGAGCGATGCACGTCAGGGTCCCAAAGTTTGGGGGTCTCTGGAGCCCTGTCTTGGAGCCCTGCAGTTTTTGGGCCGCAGTCCCATAGAGCCCTCTGGTACCCTGACAATTAACAATAGAGTTTCATCTTACAGTTTTCAGTTGGTTGAGAAAATGGCGCGAATTTTTTAACCAATCACAGAACGTAGTAAAGCAAAACCAGACCAAACGGCAATTACCTCCTACGCTTAGTTGAAACTGTTCTAAATAAGCTTGATCGTTTCTTTGCACTGGCAGGTACTTGAGTGGAAACCAGTTGACCTGTGACTGTAAACTGTACGGAATCTACAATGCCTCTCGACACCTTTCAGCATTTACAGGAAGCTGTTACAAGCCAGATGGATTGCGTGACAGGAGCATTAAGACACTCAAGTTATGGGATTTCTGCCGTAAGTGCTCAACTAAAAAGCTCAATTCGTTTTCCCATTTCAAATCAAAGCAAAAACCATACTGTATGATACGGCACATACGTTTGTACGATCTACGGGAAGTATTTCATAAAGGAACGTTGGAAACTTACCTATGGTCGAGGTACAGGCTAAAGCTTTTGGAAATTCCCAGGGGTTCCTAACCGATCTTTAGATTTGAGTACGAGGAGGACAGGCTTCAAATTATCACATCACATACCAATCTCATTCCTGGAGCTTCCTTCTCTGCCGGTAAACAACACGACAGAATGAGGTCTCTGGAAACGTCCCTGGTTTGAAATTCGAAAGTTGTACTCGTACTGAATCTCGTACTCTTAGTCCGATCTAATGGTCGCTCACTGGACGGCTAACCTGTTTAAAGAGAAATATAATAATTCCAAGAGTCTCTGTCTGTCTGTATGTCTGTCTTATGTTGTTGCCTTTACTTTTTTAGTGAGTCTTGAGACAAAATGTTTCTTAGTGGTTGTTATTTATTTATTTATTTATTTATTTTTTTTTCATAACAGGTGGCTGTGCTTCGGTCAAGGCATCGACTAACGCCGTCATCGACGGGGAGTACTTCATGCAAATCGGCACGAACTGTGACACGCCCGTACGCTTGTTTTGCCGAGGAATGAACACAGATTTTCCTACAGAGTACATCACACTTGTGTCTGGTCAAAAAGAAAATTTCGCTTATGTTGACAACTACAAGCAACCTTACGCATCTAAAGACGACTGTATCAAGGCCAGTGGTGAGGGAATACACAACAGTATCCATAGCCTCCTCTTTTAGGCCTTAAGCTGTCCTTTCTTTCGCTCAAACAGAGTCGAAGGAGAGCAACACGCGAGAGCACGTGAATGTCATCTGTTATGCGGAAACGCGTGTCATCCGCGCGAGGCCTTTCCCTGCGGCCGACAATTTAATTCGCGCTCACGCATGTTCTTTTTTGCTTGAATTTCCCTGAGCGGAAAGACGAACCGCTGGTTGTCTTTTTCTCTCTTCTCGATAAATCTACACAAATAGGACATTTGCAATTTTGCCATGGGAGTGGAGGGAAGGGGGTAAAGAGGAGAACAGGGGACTTTTGCGAGACGGGACAGTAATTCACAGAATAGAATTCGGAGGGGGGGGGACAGTATTTCTCTCCGCAATAAGAAGCTTATGTACTGATAGAGGAGAATTTTAAAACGTCATTCTCACGGTAACCCCTCGCTCCCAGCAGTATAAATGCTGTAGGTACAGGTATTAAGTACAGTTGACTCTCAATAACTCGAACCTTCAGGGGAAATAAAAAAAAGGTTCGAGCTATCGGGATTTCGAGTTATCGAGGGAAAAATTATAAAGAAAATGACCTGGAGGTTCGAGTTACTGAGGGCTCGAGTTACCGGGAGCAAACTGTTTCTGCTTGCGCAGTGGTCTCAGTGTAGTGAACGCGTCTGAATCTGGTTATTAGGGCGTTAGGCTGTCGATCGGAACTGAGGTCATTGGTTCTTGTCCAGGTTTCTGCCATCAAGTTGTTACCTTAGATAAGAAATTTTGCTCGAAACAGTCTCTGTTCGCCCAGGTGTATAATCAGATACTGTCGTTGCAAAGTCAAATAACGGCAGATTGTTGCAAATTCTGTCAAGAATACCCTGGGAGTAAGCTTGCGACAGACTAGTAAAAAACTTTCAGTCGCTTCACTTTACTCTGTTTTTTGCAGAGTATGAGTATTTCTCGTGCAAAAAAAACTATTTGCCGTTCTATTTTTTGATTAAAGAAGAGTAAAATTGCAAAACCCAAAAGTATCGTCTTCGTTGACAGAACTAAAACATCTCCTCCTTTCACTGCTTTTATAGGTGGCTCAACATACACCGAAGCAGGATTAACGCGCTTTAGCAAAGTTCGCCTGGATTTGAGCACCATGAATCTTGTAGCAGATGATTTTCATTACTCCTCTACAAACTCTGGAAAGAAGATTAAATACGGCGAAGCTGGAGATTGCTACTCCGCAAGCAAGGAAAACTGTCGCAAAGGAAAATTTAAAATTGATCTTAGGGGAACTGGCTTTCGTCTTAAGGTGAGTTTTAACTGAAGTAAGATGATATTTAACTGACTTCTCACACGTCATAGTGTAGCGCAAGTCAGTCTCTAAAAGGGAGATTCTTATAAAAACACGAAACAAAATCGCTACGCCATTATTTTCAGCCATTTTGCTTTTCTTCCGGGCTATGTGGCGGCAAGAAAGGCGGCGAGGGGTTCGGAATTGTCCCAGGATCTGCTCGGCCATTTAATGTGGCCGTTATCTTGAATTACCTGCAAGAGGACTGGATACGAGGTTGTGACCAACCAAAAAGGATTGAAGGCAATCAAGTAGCGATTGTGCGACATTTGTTTCAGGTTAGCGCAAAAACAAAAAGCAAGCAGTTATAAAAGGTAGAGCTACTCCTACTTTTCCCGGTGCAATTTTGTTATGTGATAAATCAATCATGCTGCTTGCTTGTTTATAATTCTAGCAAGAAATTGTTTTGCGTACAATATCACATCTTAATTTTCTGCAATGCATTTGTTTCTTAAGAAGGATGTGTACTGGGAACCATACGGCACTCCGTCGGATATTAAGAACATGCTGGACATTGATGAGGACCGCAGGCGCGTGTTTGCTGAGTGCGGGGGGTACTGCGGTGGCTGCAGGGCTCGTGGTGGAAAATTAACAGTTGAAGTGGACTACTGTCAAGAAGGAGTGAAATGTAAGGAGTGTGTTGCCGAACTCATTAAAATAGCGAAAAAAAAGTTTTAAGAAGTGTAGGGATATATATTTCGCATATTCAGTTGAATGCCATTTAATAACTTTACCAGTCAGACATAGCAGTATAAGTTCACCAAAGTTTCACTATCCTTAGGTTAATAATAATAATAATAATAATTTAATATCAAGTTTTTTTGTTTTGTTTTTTTTTTTTAATACAAAAACCTTTATTGATAACCACAAAACAAAGTACAAGGTACAAGTTGAATTCCAATGATTGATGTAATATTTCAGAACGTGAAGAAGGGGAACTGTCTGGGTTAGAGTAAGCGAGAGCTTACCGTAGTTAACAGTAGCAACGAGGTTCTATTGCAGCGAAAAAAAGGGCCCGATAATTTGTAGACAAATATGTAGAAAAAGGCATGTATCAGTTTTCTAGCACGGCTACATTCCTCGGATTTGACTATTAACCCCGTCCGTAAACCGTTTATATATTAGAAGTCAAAACTTAGCTTAATTAGTTGACATTTGATGTCCATACAGACCCTACATTTCGTGGCGTGACAACCCCCCCCCCCCCTCCTTCCCTATTATATTTTTTCTAATTTCGAATGAAATCTTCAATGGTCCCATTGCCTTTGCAGCTTGCTATAAAGGTTTAGGAATGGAAGATCGTTCCATTAGCGACAGCCAAATCACAGCCTCAAGTTACAAAACTGACGGAAGTAAGACCTACAAACCAGAATATGGCCGACTGAACAACAGACCCTCAGGGAGGATGGGTGGGGCGTGGTGTGCGGACAAATCGGACACGTCGAGGTACCTTCAGATCGATCGAAGAAAGGAGATGACATTGTCAGGAATCTCCACACAAGGACAAAGTGACGAAGCTAACTGGGTAGCAAAATATTCCCTTGAGCACAGTAAAGATGGAACCAACTGGCTTCCTTTCAAAGAGTTTGGAAAAACAAAGGCAAGTTACGTTTCCTACAGTGTATAAACTCTTGTTTTAGGGCTTTTTACTCAGTTAAGGTGTGGGGGGTGTGTGTTTCTAGTGGTGAGGGCGATTGATCTAAAAAAAGGAGATGACATTATCGGGAATCTCCACACAAGGACAAAGTGACGAAGCCAACTGGGTAGTAAAATATTCCCTTGAGCACAGTTAAGATGGAACCAGCTGGCTTTCTTTCAGAGAGTTTGGAAAGGCGAAGGCAAGTTCCGTTTCATACAGTGTCTGAACTCATGTGTTAGTGGTCTTTTTTCTGTTAAGGCGTGGGGGTGCGCGTTTGTAGTGGTTGACACGTTGGACTTCAGATCTGAACGTTGGTGGTTCAAGGCCTATTGTCTGCCATCATGTTGTTTCCTTACACAAGAAACTTTACTCCACATTGTCTCTCTCCTCCCAGGTGAATAAAATGGGCGACATACTGCTGGGGGTAACCCTGCGATGGACTAGCATCCCATCCACGGGGGGGGGGGGGGAATATTCTCAGTAATCTCAGTTGCCTTATGCTACAAAACCCGGGTTAAGCTCCGGCCGTGTGGGTGTCCTGTGGCTCGTAAGAGCGTCCTGTGGTTCGCGTGCCACTTTATCTTACCTACCTTTATCTTCTCAGTCAAGTGGGTGTTAAAATGACATACGTGCAGACTGGTACGAGACAAAAACGTTATATCATATATATTATCATATATTATTCATACCGGTGCGAGACAGAAACGTTGTATCCTATATCAGAACTGCGGCATTAAGTGTAAAGAAGACCAAGTGATCGCAGTTCTTAATGACCATCTCCCAGTTGCCTTGTTAGCTCAATTGGTTAGAGCACTGCACCGGTATCGCAGAGGTCAAGGGTTCGAATCCAGTTCAGGCTTTCTTTTCGCGACTGCAAAAGTTGCGTCTATAACTGCGATGGTCTTCTTTACATTTAAGTTTCAATTTTGAACGAAATGGTTAAAACTGAAAAGAATAGGAAAAGAACTACCATATCGCGTTTATACGAGGCGAATGCCTCGTGTTGGAAATATAGATACTAACCGAGAACAGTTGAGATCGAATCGCATGTTTCTCTTTTCCCGTTTCAGGATTTTGAGGGTAATGTGGACCAGAACAACGTAGTGACTCATTGGTTTAATGAGCGATTTCGAGCGCGGTTCGTAAAAATTGTACCTAAGACGTTCAACAGTCCAACGAACACAGTTTGTATGCGGGTTGAAGTTTATGGCTGTGATACAGGTTAGACTCATACGACAGAACCACAACACTGCTAATAAATGAGTAGTTTGTCATGTATGTTCGCCCGGAGTGTCCATTTAGTCCTGAATGAGATGGTTAGACACCTCTAGCCTGTTCCAAACTCCGAGATAGTGGGGAAAGCGCGAATTGAGAAAACCAGCGCGAAAAACTCGTGGGGGTTTTTCCCGCCACCGCCCCCCTTTCCCCCTTCGATCCCGCGCGTCTTATTTTCGAGTTCCCTTTCTAATTTTCGTGCCGTCCATGCCATCTGAGAGCCTGGAACAGGCTACGACGGCTCTATATTACGGAACGTTTTTCATTTCCTTTATCTAAAATAGCCTGTGAGCACTCGTGTTAACATTATTTAAGTCATCTTTACTGTCCAGTAAGGCGGCCTATCCTTGGTTACCGTAATGATTCGAAGCGTTATGGAGCGATATCAAATCGCGCGGCCATATGCATTTTCGCGTTATGGGAGCGTTTTGTGGCTGAACAAAAGGCGGAATAATAAGTAAACGCCTGTTTTAATAACTTATATTTTGATTGCCTCTAGTAGTGAATATAAGTCAGTTTGTGCAGGGACACTGTGTTCGAGGGCATTTTAAAATTAGTCGGACATTCCAGAAATTTGGTCCGATGATATCATATGTCCGACTGTTACTTTTTCCAGTTGCTTTATCCAAGATCATTAAAACCAGGTTGAGAGCTCTATAAACCGCGTTTATCCATTTCTTACAGATGTCGCCTCTGTCGTGATTCGAAGCTCCACAACCAAAAACTGCTGGAGTCCCCAAGCAAGCTCCAATCCGTGTGAAATAGCGGATGGGACCCTGCTCTCTTTACAGTCATACTGTCAGGGGGAGGGTGTGATGTTGGCTTTGCCCCGTGATGGTACCATAGTCCACAGCTGCAGTGGAAGGTGCGTGTATCGGAATGCGCAGGGATTCCTTGCTCTCAGAGATGGACCATGTGACACGTTCACGAAGCGCGAAAATCCTTCTGGGACTATTGTGCTTAGCCACCAAGCCAGTGGTTTGTGTGTTAACCTGGATGCCACTAAAAAGTTGACTTTGTCCAGCTGCAATGTGCCATATTTGTTTGAGGTGACACAGTCAGGTATGGACTAGTCCAGTTCTGGCCGCTCCCTCTCTGTCACGCAACGAGGGGAGTTGCGTGACAGAGAAAGGGGGACCAGAGCTGGACTAGGTATGGACTGGTAAAGTTGGTAAAATTGCAAACAGTGCCACAGGAAAGTGACGGCGTGACCTAACCCATGTTGTATCAAATCTTAAGCCACGGCTACACGAGCGATTTTTTGCTTGTGATGGTGATGCAATTTCTTTTTAAATTGTCGCGTCGCCAGTGCGTGGCGAAAATCGCATGTGTAGCCATGCTTGCGTGATGTGACAGCTAAAAAAATAGCAGAAAACAAATCGCGAGAAATTCAATGAGTTGAAATTTTTGCGACAAAATCACGGACTTTGCCGCCAAGCGTAGCCACCACTGCGCGCCGGCGACGCAAAAATTTTCAAACAAATCGCATCACCATCGTGTAGGCCGGAGGCGGTACGCACCTATCGGAAGGCTTAACAGGATTGGCTGAGAAGACAAAAGAACAAACAATAAAACAATGACCCTAGCCCTTAAAACAATAGAGGTGCGTGATATAGGAAGCCAATAAAATTACAGGTTCCGAAGAGGTGCGTGGCTTATGGTAGGCCGCGGGTGAGAAACTAGGTCATCAGTATTCATTTATTTAGAGCGTATGCACGAGGTGCGACGAATGGTAGCGACATTGCGTGAAATATTCATGAATGGCTCTTTAGTAAAACTTTCAGTTTCTGAATCAATAATTGCACGTGCCTTAAATCGTGTGCCACGGATATCTTGTGACTTTTCGCATTTCTAAATAAAAAAAAATACTCTCGAAGTCCGTTTTTTTTGCCACTTGAAACATTAATAGAAACTTTTTAGAAGTTTTCCAACAAAACAAAACAAAGACTAAAATAATACTCCTTATAGCTAACATGGAGCTTCGGAAACGGAACTCCATGTTAAATATTTGCGACCTCTAAATTGCAACGTATTCTTTTCTGGACAGTGAACAATAGCTGCTAGAATTAATTTCCATAATTAGCATAATCTTACTTTAAACATTCGTGTTTATTCGGTAAGCCTTCGGAAGCCCTAAAACCACCAATTTTGTGTCCAAGAATACAGCGCGGATATAGAATTTCCTAAACTGACACAACATGTAGAGTGTCACAACAGAAGCAATTTTTTCAAACAGGCTTTTTAGCAAAATATTGAAGGCTTCACATTTAAACAAGGACGATTTTACTCATTTAAAAGCTTACAACTTTCAATGGAACTCGAAATCCTATAATCGGCTTCTGTTGTGACACAATAGAGGTTTTAAATGATCAATGAGTGGTAAAATCAAGAAGTGTTGTCTTCTCCACGAGGAGAAAACTTGACACGGAGTCGCATTTTACGAAATCTTAACTTTGGGAGCCCATAGTTTCGCAAAGAAACTCAATCCGTCAAATCAAACACAACCTTGTTGCACTTCCACCATTCCCCAAGCTCTCTGCAAAGTTTCAACGGAATCGGCTTCCAAACGTTCAAGAAAGAAAATGTTTTTTAACGTAAGACCTCCACCCAAATTTTGCCTTATAAATTTATTCATGAGCAGCTTGTCACCAGCGGCCTTCAGGCAAGCTTCCGGGGCGTGCTCAGTTGGCGGACACAAAAAACGTGACGCTATGAGGTGTCTAGCCGCAAAAAAAGAATGAAGTAATCACCAATGTCACGCAATAAATTGCCACTAAGAAAGCGTCACACAGAGAAACTTTTGGGTAAATTAAGCTAAATATTCTTTGTTAATTATTTCATCACAGGTCTTCAGCCAATTGCCCCCAAGTTTAAGATGGCTAGTCCCCAGTACCTCACGGTTGATAAACCAGGCTGGGTTCACTGTAAGGTTGCGTCGGATCCACGTGCTAAATTCTTTTGGAGTAAAGCGTCTCCTTGGCCAAATGGAGAGCGTCTTGATATTCTTGAATTTGTACCTTTTTCAAACGGATCACTGTTCGTGAGAAAGGCGAAAAAAAGCTACGAGACTGACTACTATTGCGTTGCTGTAAACTCTGCAGGATACAAAATGCAAGGCATTAGCGTCAAAGTGGGAGGTCAGTATAAAGAAAGAGATCAAAAGCTATTTCCCCTTAACATTCTTACAGTACTGCACGTCGTCGTCGTAGCCTTGCAGCTTCCACAAAGTTTCTTATTTATAAGTTTTTGACAACTTTGTAACACCTTTTGTAACACTTTTCATAGTATCGTGAAAAACTGGCCAACTTAAAGGAGCTATGTCACGGTATTTTCGTTCATTTTTCTGATCTGACAAAATTACTGTCGCATTGAAGGAAACCTCAATAAATCAAGAATAGTTTCCTAAGGTAGAAAAATACCAAAGAAGTAATAACAACCCCAAACGAAACAAGGATGGTTACGACTGAGGGAGATTAAGACGGATTACGAATGACAAACTTGAAAAAATTTGCCAGTTTTTTTTCAAGATGCGTTATCCATGACATAGCTTCTTTAAATGAATGAACAGTGAGAGGCGGAGTTGTGAAATTTTTCACGTTCGTGCTCACGACTATTTCTCTCATAGTCCTTGGATGTGATTGGAAGGATGAAACAGAAGTCATCGAAAGGTTGCTTGGGTTGCCCTGGTTAGATGAGAGGCGGGACAACCTTTGTATCAAGACCCTTAACAAATCCCACCCATCTACTGTAATTTCAGGATGTGTGCGCACTTTTTCACATCTTTGCCACCGTTAGATAATGAGATATTTATGTCAGAAGTGCAAAAAGTTATCGTCAAATCGCCAACTGTGTTGTATTTCCTTTCTGTTACAGCAGCAAAACGGTCTTCGATCATGAACTTTTTCAAATAACGTCTTAAATCTCAAGTTTTCAAAACTCAGAAATCACTTGGGTACCTCCCACTTTTATTGCATCACGTGACGCATCTTGTCCAATCGCGTGCAAGCAAAAAGGTATGATGGATTGTAACAGACATAACAATATCCTTGAAAATACAAGAGAAATTGCTTGCAGGCTAACTCCTTTTCTTCATTCTCAGAACCACCTGCCATTCTTGAAGCTCCAAAAAACTTGGAGATTTCAGTCAATCGGACAGCGAGGTTTGACTGCAAAGCCAGCAGCGGCAGTAAGATCACTTGGTTCAAACAAGTTCAAGGTTCATCTTCTCCTACCTCTATATTGAAGCTAGGCAGGCGATTCAACGTTTTCCCTAATGGGTCTTTGAAAATACACCCGGTACAGAAAGTAGACGAGGCATTCTATCGCTGCCGTGCTGAAAATTTCATAGGATACAACCACGCGCGGGCTTTCCTGCGAGTTTTAGGTACGTATGGTTTTATCCTCAACAGTGATTTTTCAAAATTTTCAAAGACCTTACTTCGGTCGGGTTCATCTTTTCCCGCGCCTGACACTAGTTTATGTTTTCCCGCGCTTGGCACAGGTCGTATGTTTTCCCGCGCTTGGTGCTGGTTGTATTTTTTCCTGCGCTTGGCACCACTTGTACGCTTTCCCCCAGTAGGCTTGGATAAATTCTGCTCGTAAAATGGCTTATTCTGCCTGCCGACAGTGCTCGTGAAAATGGCTTATTCTGCTCGAAATTCCTCTCGGACACCCTTATTCTGCTCGGTACCCGAAAAATTTTCGGCCCTTCGGACCTTATGAATTTTTTGCAAATATGGAAGGGATCCTGGGCCTAACCCCTAAATACTAATTAGATATTCGTTATGCGTAGCAAAATTGTAATTCATCTTACTTTATATCACTAATATTAGACAAAACAGTGAATCACGTGAGTGCGTTTTAGCTAATAATCACATAAATCACAAGGTATTTTCCATTCGTTTAGTATTTAGTTTTCAACTTTTCTTACAACTGTTATGCATATCATTAGTGTCACTGATTTTCCGTTATTCTGCTCAAATTCTGCTCGAAAATGCCTTATTCTGCTGGCAGAATGCTCACCACAGAAATTGCTTATTCTACTCGAAATTCTGCCGGCAGAATTTATCCAAGCCTAGTTGGGGGTGCATTTTCCCGCGTTGTGCATCGGTTGTTGTTGCACGGTTTTCCGTGCTTAGCACCTATTGCAAGGTTTTCAGTGTTTTAAGTTCTGACTGATTTATTTTGTTCTTACTTTTGTTTGATTTTCCAGATATAGATTTGGTTTTCTCAACAGTACTTCATTAAAAAACCGCTTTCTTGCATTTGCTTGAGCATCTGTTATATTGAGCTCTGTAAGTTCAAGATAAAATAATTTTTGAGCGAAACAGAAACAAAACCAAAACCAGTTTACTAGTAAAGAAAAGAAACTAATATTAAACAAATTATATTTTTCAGTTCCTCCAAGATTCACAATCATGCCACGTGGTGCCGCTGAGCCTTCTGGGAGTAGCCCTGTGTACAACTGTCAAGCCGCTGGGGACCCTGTGCCCACAATCCGCTGGACCAAGGTTGGCCCGGTCCAGAGCCCTACTGAACAGTTGCAGAATGGCAGTTTGAGGATAAGGAATATTCAAAAAGCGGACGAAGGGCGCTATGCTTGCTCAGCATCCAATAGTCTGAAGACCATAAAAAAGGAAATTACGATTAGCGTTTACAGTAAGTTTTTCCGTTTCGTCAAGAAAAAAGTTAATGACTTGTAAAGAGAAAATGCGATGCTGATGTTCACTGTTAACTTGCCCGTACTTCAGTTGTGTCCACCAAGTGTTTTTGTTGTTGTTTTTTTTTTGTTTTTGTTTTTTTGTCGAGAGTTAAAAAGAAAAAAAAAACCAGAAAACAAAAAATCAAATTCTTTCCTTATTTAAACTTGAGGGTATATTTCATATTTGAAACAATTTTGTTAAGGAGGCTAATATACGTGTTAGTAATATTAAGCTGTTCAATGCATTAGTCTCCCTTCATCAGGGTTTCAAAAATGGTCACTGACGAGTCATTCGAGTACTTAACAAATTTGGGGGTTACCAGGCGATGGAATAGCATTCTATCCAGAGGGGTTCATGTTACACTGCAAAACTCCTCTTCACTTCAGACTAAGGGAACCTTGATCTTTCAATTATCTTCTTTTGCAGCATCTTTTTCCGTTCGATTTTTAAGTTAGTAATACGATAGCGCTGAGTTTGAAATGTAAAGAAGACCATCGCAGTTATAGACGCAACTTTTGGAGTTGATTAGCTGGCGGGTTTTTAAGTTATTTTAAACGAGTTCTTTCTTGTTTGAATTTCAGCCGCTTGTAGAATAGATCCTCAGCCACATGCCGTCCGTCAACCGAATCGCTTGTTCTTTGCTGTTGGAGGAAAAGTTGTCGTCCGCTGCAAACCAGGCTTTGAGACGAAACAGGATGGAAATCTGACGTGTCAAGATGATGGGAATTGGGACAAGAATTTCCCTCAGTGTACTGGTAAGCTTTAAAAAGCAGAACATTTGAAAAGACTATAATGAAGATGTTATATTCAGCATGTCTCAAGCGTAGAAGAAGTGACGAAAAGTGTGAGTCCTCGACGGGAATCGAGCCGATTGTCGGAACCACTGAACTACAGGGAGACTGGGAGACTGGAAGACTGGGAGACCTTGGGAGACTGGTGACGAGCTAGGTCCCATTTACTAGGTTCATTGTCTGTGACACGCTTCCTTTTAGTACAGCTAAGATCAGCAGTGTCGGAAGCGTTTTGGGTAGTAATAAAGAAAGAAAGTGACAATTTTTTAAGTTCGGTCATGAAATAATAACGACATCACGAGTGGTCAAGAACGACTACCCTTGTGACCTTCCTTAAGGTCGTTCCCCCGAAATAAAATTTAACATACGATTTTTGTCAAACTTTCACAAGTTGTTATCTATCGTGCAATGCAAGCATGTGCAATGTTTTGAAATATATAGTAAAAGGAATAGGTCCACATGTCCGTTTACGAGATATCATCGTCTCAAGTTACCCCATAATTCTTTGCATTTTCGGATAACGAACACATGTTTATTTGTTCAGTTTACGCTACTTTCCGTAGGAACAATGTACTATATGTGAAATATCGGTAACAAGGAACAATTTACTAGAAGTTTTAAGGCAGATGCTCGAAGCATCAGACGAAATTGACATAAAAACTTCCTCACCTGCGTGTTCTCGAGGTCGTGATTTCATCTCCTTGAGTAACGCGTTTCTAGTAATAATTTTTTTTCGAACATGTGTTTTTTTCTTACTCTTTGAAAAAGAAGAGGATGAATGGTAAGTCAACAATAATTGGAAAAAAAGATAGGTCCCCATGCTTGTTTAAGAGTAAATAACTATTCTTATCTCTGGTGAGCTTAGCTTCATAGGAAACTCCCTGGACGTGCGCGCGCTTATGACGCAACAAATCGTGCGCAGTAAGGATGCGTAATGCAATACAGGGGAATGACCTTAGGGCCCCCGCAAAAGAGGAAACATTGTTGGGGAAACAAGTTTCTTAGAATGTTTCCTCGTTTGCGCGTATATTTGTTGCGGAAACTTCTTTTGTTTCCGAGAAACAAAAAAATGTTCCTGATTTTTTTTTCAGAAACATTTGTTTCCGCACCAAATATTTCCGCGTTTGTACGCCAAGGAAACAATGTTGACTAGATTCTGTTGTCGCGTAGGCTCTATTTCCTAGATTGAGCATGCGCAAACGTTTGTTTCCAGTGAAATGTTTCTTGGATAACCTGGCAAGAAAACATTGTTTTCCAGTCGTTTGTGCGCCAAAGAAATGGACATTCTGGGGAACGATGTTTCCGCAACAATGTCTCCTCGTTTGCGGGGGCCTTTAAAATCCTGTTGAAATCAGTTGTATTTTGTAAAGTAACACTCTTGCCTCTTTGCCCAGATATCAATGAGTGTGCAATCCTTGCTTCCAATCCAAACAAGAAAAATACGAGCAGTCTTCAAAGCTGTCATGAGAAAGCTCGCTGCGTGAACACCGCGGGCTCGTACAGATGTCAGTGTATCAAGGGATATGCGGGGACTGGATTCACGTGTGTTGGTAGGCCACAGTTCTATGAATTAATAATGTGAGCCTTCTCTATATTGTCAGAGTCAGAGAGTGTAAGATTTAGAGAGAGCCTACTGCAAGGCGTTAAAACCATCAGCACACAGAAAGAGTACATGTATGCTACCGTAGAGTTCCGAAAGTAGCGGTCGCCCGCAAGTAACGGCTACCCGAAAGTAACCTTAATTTTTGGACCTTTCTAGTAATTCCCCAAAGTAGCGGCCCCCTGAAAGTAACGGCTACCCAAAAGTAAAGTCCATTTTCGCCCTTTGTGACATAATACGTACTACCAACCGTCCTTGCAAACATCAACAAGCTTTATTGTTATTTCTTACTAACAAAGTAAACGAAAGCAGCTCACTCTAGCAAGCATTTCATTCACTAAAACTCTGAAAACTCTGTATACAGTGACTCGAGCAGGAAGTATCGACTTCAGTGATTTCATTAGGCTTATTGTGCGGTGGTTTTCACCATTTTTCTTCAATTAATGAAGTGTTTTAGCTACCCCGAAAGTAACGGCTACCCGAAAGTAGCGGCCACCCGAAAGTTGCAGCCCCTTAGGCCTGCTAATTCCAAAAGTAACGGGGGCCGCTACTTTCGAAACTCTACGGTATTCTAAAATAGAATGGCATTTACCCTGGGCATTTACCGTGGTTTATTTTGCAGTGCTAAGAATCTGATTGGCTATCGATAAACAATGAATACGCTCACTCAGTTTGAACTTAAAAAGTAAAAATGCGAATTTGTTTTTATTGCAAATTTATTTACCGTTTGTTTATTACTTTATTGCTTGTTTAATATTTGTTGTTGATTTATTTATTATTCTTTTAATCTATTTCTGATTTAAATTTTACATTAAAATAGCTGATATGAGTGATTTCCCCGTAGAAAACAAAGCGACAGTTTAATTGTTAATTGGCCCCGTATCGGAAGAGCTGAAGGCCTTAAAATTTTTTGGGAAGTTAATGAGTGAATTACAAAGATTTTTTTCAGTGAAAAAAAAAAAATAAATTGCGGGGAGTTGGGGTGGGGGGGGGGGGGGTAAGTTGCACTTTAATTAACTTGAAATTTGTGAATTGCTAAGGCCCGGTTCCCGCGCTTGGCTCAGAATCATTTTAATATGTTTCTTGCGTTTGGTGGGATTGATAAGATGTGTTTACTTTTATTCAAGGATGTTTTTTGGCTTGTACAAAATATCGGAATAACGTTCTCTGTTATGAACGTTTTCGTTCTTTGTCTTGTTGTATGTAGCTGTTTGTCTGCCACCAACGCAACAAGCAAATGGAGAATGGACACCACAAAAACCAAACCACCAAATCGATGAGACTGTGTGGCTGCAGTGTTCAACTGGGTACGAACTCACCGATCAGAAGGTTTCAAGTGTAACATGTGGAAAGGACACGCAGTGGAGTACCCCTAGTCCAACATGTCGAGGTAAGTCGAGATGTAGCCTGCGTGGCAGGGACAAAAGTGGCGGGAAAGGGAGATGCGCAAGCGCAATGAGATGTAGCCACATTTTTTTCATCACGTACCATCAAGGTGCAGTTGTTGAGGTTAGCGTGCTGGATTTTAGATTTCAGGTCGGTACGCAGATTGAGGTTGATTGTTGGCCCCAGTTGTTCAAAAGTTGGATAACGCTATCCACCGGATAAATCACTATCCAGTCGATAAGTGTTAGGGGAACCAATTGCGTTATCCACTGGATAGTGATTTATCCGGTGGATAGCGCCATCCAACTTTTGAACAACTGAGGTCTGGTCTCTGCCTTCGTGTGTTTCCTTATACGAGTGCCTTGTGCAGCTGGCGGTATTGTTCAGTGAGCGGTGGAGCCACGAACACACTCACTATCTTAGCAGGCATATTTCTTGCTTTCTTCAAGGTTTCGTTCGTGCTAACATTGGCGACCTTATGAAGTGATGAGGGGCGACGGTAAAGACAACGTCCTCTAAACAAACGGTCGAATTAAAAGAAAAGGAGCAAAGAAGTCGAGGTTTTGTGGAGAACTTGAAAACGCGACCGTGAATTCTCCCTTCTCTTTCTGACCTGCATAGTTAGGCCACATTCTACCAATTGCACGAGGTGGAAAAATCGCGAACAAGTTTAAAATAATTTGAATGTGTTCTTCAAAAAGACGTTTAGCATGTCGTTGCCATCGTCTTTTCGTAAGATCCTTCTTAGAGAGTGTAACGCAGGCTACAGAAAAAAACACTTTTCTCTAAGTAGCAGTGGAGTCGTTCCACCCAGGTGTATAAATGGGCGACGCAGAACTGTTGTCTGCATCTGAATTTATTTCACCATATTTTTAAAATACACTGTATTTTAAAAATAAATGCAGGGTTCTATCTAGGGTATTTGAGGGGTAGAAGCTTCCCCTCCAAAATCCCCAGCTTCCCCCCAAAAAATATCTCAAATTGTGTCTCAAAATGCACCAGATTGCATCTCAGCGCATATTCATTTAAAAAAATTTCCGAGAGCATGCCTCCGGACCCCCTAGGAAGCTCGTGGCCTTTGGCCATTCGGGACTTCTCCCCCAAGCGATAAATCCTAGATAGATACCCTGAAATGGCACAGTTCCACCCGCAAATAGCAGAAGCTACTCGAGGCGGGTAGAGGCTTAGATACAGTATAGGTGTGTAAGTCCCTATTTGCATTAATGTGCTTGAATAGATTACAAAAATGAAACCCACTGGCAAAATTCTAGAGGTACCTCTACGATGGACTAGCATCCCATCCAGGGGGGAGTAGCAATACTCTCAGTTGCTTCATGCTACAGAAACCAGGTTAAGCTCATGCCGTTGAAGTATAACTTAAGCTTTTTTTTTACAGCCGAGGACGACGTTGTTTACGTCGTTTTATTTTATTGTTACTCAGATAAGAATGAGTGTGAAGGTGAAGAGGGATCTCGCTGCCACAAGAACGCTGATTGCATCAATACCGCGGGCTCCTTTAAGTGCAGATGTAAGGAAGGTTTTGAAGGAGATGGCGTAGAGGACTGCAAAGGTAAAGATAGAAATAGATGCTTTCCTTACACCAAACGTTTGCCGGATTTCAGATTACAGCGATATAAGTCTGATAACACACGCGTGTGAATCATACTTGTGTTATTTAAGTTTCGCATCAGATGTTGTTGTCTGTGATGATCCGTAGACACCATGTATTAAAGTACAGTGGATTCCCATGAAACGACCTCCGGCAAAGGGCCACAAAAAGTGAGGTCCCATTGACAGAGTGGTAGGATAAATGAGGTTTTCCACGATGAGGGAACGACTGCATTTAGTTTTTTTCGAGAAGAGAAAAAGTCATAAAGTAAAAAATGTTTTAAAAGGTGATACTTTTAACCCCTTGAGCCCCAAAAATGACAAGCATCTAATTTCTCCTAACAGTATCACCACTTGACCAAACAGACAGGTCATGAGAATAAAGAAAATGATCACCAAAGATGAAATTTCTTGATGTAGAAGAAATTTCTCCAAACAAGTACTGTAAGAAACGTATGGTGTACAGTGAGGAGAATATGCATGTTGATATTGGGGCTTAAAAGATTAAAGAGCTGGTCGTAAGGCGGGGTTTCACTGCACGTGAATTTGCAATCGTTTTTTTCTCTTGCATTGTTTTAAGCTAATTTGAAAAAAATAATTTTTTGTCTTATTTTCCATTTTGCATGGGAAACGTTTTTAACTAATGATCGAAATTTAGACTGGTATTGTTATTAGTGCGTGTAAATAGGTTAACTGATTTTTTACATTAAAGTCATTATTGTATTTTTCTAAAAATTATACTTTATCTTTTTTGTACCGCTGGGTTCACTCTCAGCAGCGCAATTTTTGTCGGTTCAATATGCGTACTCAAGATATATAAACCGTTGGATTTTCAGAGGAGAAAAAGCGCTTCGTCACGGCGGCTGTCACAGGAAAAAGGTGGAAGTTCTCAGCCAAGATGGACGATCTCATCGAAAAGGTAGAAATTTAGTCTTTATTGATGTAACCATGGTTAGTATTCAAGTCAATTTATTGCACAGTTTTCGTAGATTCTTTTCTGTTTACCAAAGGAATTATAGATTTTCACAGTTAGCCAAATATTCAGTCTGTCAGATCGGTCTAGAACGCCAAAAACGAAGCGAACATTGAGGAAGCATATTGGAGTTGACTTTTTAAAGCTTTTTGTTTAATGACATTTTCGCACCTTTTCTCTTGAACAGATGCAGCAGTTTGAAGAGAAAAAAATTACCGCTGAACAACTCTTGGATGTTGTCCTTAACTCCTCGGCCTCAAGCTCCCAGCAGTTTCTTCCTGGTGATCTAGTCGTAACACTGAAAGCGATGCGCACTGCCTTAGCAAACATGAATGTTGAACAAAAAATGTCGTCCGCTAAGGTAAAGAAAACTGTTAACATTTATTAGAACTCTCTTCCTATCTTTTTTGTCTTTTTGTCACTTATTCTTTTTTCTTTCTTCGTGTTTTAGCCTGATTTCACCTGCGTATGACGTCAGATAACTATCTCGCTTTTCAAAATTTTGGAAGGAAATTACCTGTTTGCTTTGGTTTTACATTTTTTTTTCTGTAATTGGGACATAAACTAGTACAAATTGCTCCAGCCAATCAGAGCAAATTGCTGTTTTCTTAACCAAACAGAAGCGAACCAAATCAAAACGCATGCCCGCGCTTAGTACTTGCTGTAGGTTTTTGTTTTGAGCTCTGAGTGGGTAATTACGTGATTCTCTTAGGTTTGATTTTGCGACATTCCCTAGAAATTTGTTGCAAAAATCCACTCTCAATCGTGTCGTTTACTGAATTCCACACTATTTTTCTTTACCTTTTGGCAGCCAACTATACAGATCACAAGTAATCTTTTGGATAAGCGCAACAAAGAGCAATGGAGTGAAATACAAAAGGTAGTTATTAACGTTGACTTTCCCAGACTTACGTCCGTTGTCCGCTGTTGTAAGCCTATTCAATAAGTTGGTGAATTCGAAGAAGTTATTCAGGAATTGACTCAGAAGGTAACGCCCATTCACACGACGTTTAGCCTACAAAGCTTACATTCTTTCGGCCTACGTGGCAGGCGCTAAAAGGAGGGGGGGGGGGAATAGGAAGCGCGAGACGAGCACGCGGAACTCGACGAAAGGGAAAAGGTGCCTGCCGCACAAGCTAACGTTATTAGGGCTCGTCACGCGCCCCTACTCAGCAAGGATAGATGCGTGACGATGATTGGATACGTTACAGTATCACTGCCACATAAATGATTTGTCTCTATTCATTTTGTTTCTTCTGATTAACATTAAAGGACTCCAAAGGTGTCACTGATGTGATGTCTTTATTGGATGAGTTTGCCATGGAGCTGGCCGCTGACCTAGAGAAGCGAAGTCCTACAAGTAATGAAAATGCAACTATTGATGTGAAAACGGACAACGTTGGTAAGTCGGCAATTTTACTTATACTGTCATAAACGGGCCCAAATAGAGTTAATCCAAAGCCATACGAAGCCACCTGGCCGCCAGCGTTTCGCAAGAAGGTTTGTATAGAGGAAAACGCTATTAGCTTTTCGTCTTGAGGTGGACATAAAAAATCATTTTACTTGGGGAGGTGGATAGAAATTTTCTGCGAGTGGAATCTCACCGCACTTTTGACTGAACTCTATACAGCTATAGCCTGGATATCCTGTCATTGTGAAGTTACGTGATCGGATGAGAATTACTGAAAATAACTACAGATCTTGCGGATTCTCCCCGTTGCGAACAACAACAATGAACGCGAAGATCGCCTCAATTGTTCATATTCCTCAGTTCGCCACTTATATTGCTTTCTTTTCTTTATTTCTTTTTTTTTTCAGAAATGAGGGTGATGGTGAAGGAAGCGAAGAAATTTTCTAGCGATTTTCAGTACCCTGAACGAGCGAAAAAGGACAACGAAGGCTCTGCTCATATTCGCTTGTCTAAAGAACTGTTTGGCAAATACAAAGGTGAGTCTTCTTCATGAATTTTATTACGTCACTCTAGTTCTTCTTTAGATTATTAGCGAATTCAACAGTTTTTTGAAACGGTTTTTGATGACTGTTTGGTAAAGAAAATGTGTTTTGATTTGGTTTGAACTTTCTTTGTTCTCTCGTTGGTTAAAGAACTAACACGTGCAACTTACTCTATCCAATCGTAACAAGCGTACGGGTTTCGACCAATCAAAACAAAAAGCGAAAACAGTCGTTGCATTGTTTGCGCTATCTAGCAACGGGTGCGTGTTTCCCGCTTTTGGCATCGGTTGCCGGTTTTCTCGTGCTTGGTATCACATTTTTGCTTTGAGTTCTGATTGGTTCACTGTGTAATTTTGACGTTTCTTGTGACTGGCCACAAGAAACGTCAAAATAATAGTTTGTTTATTTGTTTGTTTTTTGACATTCGCCCAAAAAATTATTTTTAAGTAACAAAAATTGGGATTTATCAACTGAATTGATAAGGTAAATTGGCTACCGTAGAGAAATTGAAAGCTGACGTTTCGAGCGTTAGCCCTTCGTCAGTTCGAATCAAGGAATTGTGGGTTGCGCTTGGTTCATACGGTGGTGCTACGCTATTGGTAGGAACATGGTAACAAAAAAAAATAAGAATAAATTAGTTGAATGAAAAGCGTTCGTTGATACCATGGGGACTAAGTGTGCCGATTTGAAACATGAATGCCCCCAGACCGTCAAGTGGTGGCTAGAATGATTAAGCCGTGGTTTTCATGTTTTCCAGATGGCACGATCGCAAAAGTAACAAGTTTCTTCTTCAAAGACTTGGCTGAACTCATGCCTAAGAGAGGAGTGGGGATTAAAAAGTAAGTCTTGCTTTGCCCAGTCTTAGAGAGCGCTATGTAAATTCAAATAGAAGAGCTTCTTTGCCCATATTTTATTTTGTCTCAGTTCATTCAGTTTATTACCAGCTCACACATTTTAAATGTAAGTGGTTGTTTAGGTGTTAGACGAGGAAAAGGGTCCACCTTATGACGAAACTGTTTATTAGTTGTAGGATTTTATCTCTGTTACTGAAAGTTAAAAGCTTCACTCCATCTAACAGAGAATAAGTACAACACCTTAAATGTAATCTTAAAATTTAAAAAAAAACCAGACTTCTATTGTCCAGTTTCATCGACCAAATTTCAAAAGAAGGGGCACAAAATACTTTGTTTACTTTAAGTATATGTGTTAACCTCATTTCCTCAAGACTAAAAATCTACTATAAGCAAACAGAAAATAAAAAAAGAACGACTTCCTTTTTTTGATTCTATTCACTTCTTTTTCTTTTCAGTTTTGTTCCAATGTTCTTTTGCCATGATGTGTAATAATTGTATTTAAACGTACCGTCTCTAAATTCCGTTTTCTTTGAAATAAAAAATATATAAATAAATAACATTTGCAAGTTATATAATTGTATAGTAGTTGAGCCAAAAATGAAGCAAAATGCACACATGATAGTAAAAGAAAAAGGAAAGTTTCTAAAATGTATGCAATGCTCTCGTCCCCTTTTTCAAAACGTCATGCTGTTTTGTTTTTTCTGTTCCCTTAGGTTTGATGTGAGTTCGCCAATAGTTTCCAGTTCGTTATCTCCCTCTCCATCTGATGGAAAACTGGACCCGCCTGTCAGAATAACATTAACAAATCAAAAAGTATGTATCCGTGAGTTTTACAACACTTAGACAATTATAGGATGTCAAAGAAAAGGGGGTGGGGCAAAGAACAGTTGGCCGAGAAGTGAAGCTTCGGGGGAAAGTGTAAAGTTTTGATCGAGGACAATCTTTCAGCCAAGGGCATTATAATCTGATATACCAGTGAGCCAGGAAGGGTTTTTTTTTTATTTTATAACCCTCCGATTAATATCTACAACGCGCACGCTTTATTGTTTTAAAGAGAAAACTTTCAGTGAGGATCCCAGCACATTTGCAGCTAAACAAATTGAAGCTGGTTAGTTTACTCGATTTTATTACACTGTGATTAGATCTGAAAAGTTAAAACCTGAAAAAGTGAATTCCTTTCTTGTTTTTCTCTCGTCAATAAAATCGGAAGACGGATATCAAATCGGACGACGGGTATCACCTGATCCCCTCGTCCGAATTTGTACGACGTGATGTGTTTCGTCCAATGAGCGCGCGCGAAAATTAATCGAGTAGGGATGTGGTGAGTATATTATAATGTCGGTTACCAAATGTGTTTCCCTTACAGCCAGCAGAGAAAGAAGCGGTTGTCAGATGTGTTTATTGGGACTTTGAAAGGTGAGTTAACGTTGTTACGAAATTTATTAAGCTTCCTCGAAAAAACGTAGTCACCGTTTTGTAATACTTTAAGTTCCGACGCTGCAAAAGTAACGATAAAATTTGATGGTTGCTACTTAAAGATTATCTTCAAGTGACAACGGTATGGCGTGTAGCGCGTGGCACTGTAAGGAGCGAACCCCGAACGGTAAGGGCGCCCAAGAGATACTGTATACATCCAAAGCAACCACCTTTTCTATCGTTGATACTGTAAAGAGTAAGAGACCCAAGGGCAAAGAAAATCACCACTTATAAATAAAAAATTTCCTTTTCTTTTCATATTGTCAAGATTACACTCACATGGATCGGTCCTCGGCCGATCTACTTACGCGTTTTTGCTACCCGATAAGTATCGAACCTCCGAAAGTAACCCCCCCTTCTCCCACGGAGGTGGCGAGAAGTTAAACTTGAGTGCATTGCTGTGTCATAGAGGGAAGGCGCCGGGGGGGGGGGGTATCTCGGCTTGCCCCTTCTATCCCCTGGCCTTCCTCTTCTTTTTGTTAGGAGATCTTGTGCCGTTCCTGCCGCCTTGGAATAACTGCTTTCCGGCCTCTCTTTTATTAGCCCTATGTTTTTGTGATTTCCAGCTCTCGGCAATTTCCCATCATCTGCTGGCTATATAAAAAGTTGTGGTTTCGTTATCTTTTAACCTTAACCCTTAAGCCCCAATAGTGACAAGCATCTAATTTCTCCTTACAGTATCATTACTTGATCAAACATACAGGTCATGAGAATTAAGAAAATGATCGCTAAAACTGAAGTGTCTTGATGTGTAAGCAAATTCTCCCAACTAGGACTATGAAAAATATATGGAAAACAGTGAGGAGAACATTTGTGTTGATACTGGGGTTTAAAGCGTTAAGAGAAATCAGGCCAAGCTGACCACATGCTGACACTTGCGGCGGTCACAACCAGATTTGTCACTTCCTTAGTGGTTCTCTTCCGTCCACAAATTGGAGACGGGACTTCCACGGGACGGGACTGCTCGCTCCATTTTCTCTCGCGAGGTTCACTGACTGTCTTTTACCTCACTGTATTCCCAGTTGAAACAAACGTGACCTTTGGTATCTTACTATTTCAATCCGTAAGACTGACGAGCTTAGAAAATGGTGGAAAAGACGGCTGTTCTTTCCAGCCAAAGTTAGTAGTAAATTTAAGCGTGGGTGTTGAAGATGTTTCAGAATGGCCCAGGGTTCTATCTAGGGTATTTGAGGGGTAGAAACTTCCCCCCAAAATGCCCAGCTTCCCTTCCCCCCCCCCCAAAAAAAAATTATTGTTACCATTACAGTATATAAGTAACTATGTCGGAAAAATCATCCAGAAGCGACGAGGCCGGTCAGTGCACATGAAGTACGTATTCCCTGTCCACAATACCACTGTAACATTATCTTAAAATTGTGTCTCAAAATGCACGAGATTGCATCTCAGCGCATATTCATTTCAAAACATTTCCGGGGGGACATGTCCCCGGACCCCCCAAGGAAGCTCGTGGCCTTCGGCTTCTCGGGACTTCTCCCCCAAAGGATAAATACTAGATAGAACCCTGAATGTTCCCTTGATCCCTCTCTTAGATCCGCCACTGATATCATACTCTTAAAACATTATAACTGGTATTGTTGCAGGTCCAAGGAACTTGGTGGTAGCTGGTCATCGGACGGCTGTCGACTGGTGTCCAGTGCGAGTAATGGAACAGTGTGCGAGTGCGACCACCTTACGAGCTTCGCTTCGCTATCTGTTTATGACAAGGTAAACTTTCTTTTATTGACTGACGTCATTGGTTGTCCACCCTTTACTGAGTTTGGCGTTGTCTAAGGCCAACTAAAGCTCGGATAAAATGAGAACGGCATGTTGACGAATTGTAACTTCGTTTGACGTGCAACTCTCAGTCACCTTGTAAGATTTTGAATCTGCTAGAATTTTCATGAGGGTTAATAAGACTTCAATTTCTCGCTCTCAATGATCGTCAGTTTTCGCACGCCCTCTTCGACTGTCATACGCGACTCCTATGCCCATTTTTAGAATCTGCTCATTTTTTATGGGAGACGATAAGAGTTAAATTTTTCGCTGGCCTTCAAATTTCATGCACTCTCATACACTGTCCTCCGCGTGTTAAGAATTAAATATACTCAAATGTTCACGACAGCCGACAATAGTCTCTCTATCTCGTTTGACCTGGTGAGCTTTTTTAAAGTTTTAATCTGCTCGAATTGTCATGAGAGTGGAAAGAGGTCGAACGTTCGCTCGCTATGGTGATGATGATGATGATGATGATGATGATGATGATGATGATGATGATGATGATGATGATGATGATGATGAATGCTTAATTGATCACTCCCCGTGAGGAACTTTTTAAAGGCAATGAAGCAAATAGTGCGAATAGGACATAACACAGTCAAGCAATCCGACTGGCGTGAGGCAGACTAGTTGGCTACTTACCAGAAGGGCGAGGAGTTGAACTCTGATCTTCTGAGAACAACTCCACCTAATGCTAGAGCGGGACTTGAACCCGGGGCCTCCGGAGTTTAAGTCCGGCGCCATAACTCCTCAGCCACGCTGCCTCCCTTTCGTTTGACCGCATATGAACATCCCTTCTTTTATTCGACTCTCCTATCCTTTCATCGAGTTTCAATCTGCTCGAATTTCATAACAAAGAAAACAAAGTTCAAACGCTCTCTCTTTTGACCACCCGCTCCCGTACGTTCTCATCCTGCCCTAACGTTTTCTCTTCCTTAATTGTTTTTCCAGGAACTGGAGTTGACTCTTATCATTTACATTGGCTGTGGCGTCCTGCTCTTGGCCGCACTAATATCCCTGATAAGACACTTCTATATCTACTGGTCAGTGGTTACCTGCTATCCTTGTTGATACTTGAATGTGTACTTAAAGGAATTGTTGAAGTCGAGAGATGTCGAGTAGAAACTGTAAAACTTTCTGGAATTTGCCAAACTTCCCATTGTTGGAGTAGGCGATTTATACACCACTATCGTAAAACAAAACCTATTTAATGGAATCTGACCAAACGTAGCACACTCAATTAACACAGTGAACGAATCAGAACATTAACTTGCAACAAAAACACACAACCAGTGCCAAACGCGGGAAAACATAAACCTGTCCCACTCCCAAGTGGGGGAAAGCGTGCAAGTGGTGCCAAGCGCGGAAAAACATACAACCAGCACCAAGCGCGGGAAAACATACGACCTGTGCCAAGCGCGGGAAAACGTACGACCTGTGCCAAGCGCGGGAAAACATACGACCTGTGCCAAGCGCGGGAAAACATCAGTATCAAGCGCAGGAAAAGATGCAACTGGTGGCAAGCGTGGGGAAATATGCCACCGATGGCACGAGCGGGAAAACACACAACCCCGTGGCAACCAAGAGAAAACGCGCGTAAGCCACGTCCGCCGATTCTTTCTTGTTTTGCAGGTTTCTGATTGGTTAAAAAGTTTAGCTGCCGTAATGGGTAGAGCACGTTGCACGAGTTATAGAGCTCAACTAACGTAAAATCAAGGCAAACTCAGATTACTTTTGATAGTCAATAGGAAATTGCTCTTACTAATATCCTTCATCTTAGTAATGGCTCATTTTGAGCTTTGTCTCCCTCTACAGTAAGACCCGAGCGGAACGTTCCATTATCCACATCAACCTCTGCTTGGCAATTGCCTTTGGCATCGGTCTCTTCCTTGGTGGTCTCAAATTGACAAAGATTAAGGTGGGTAATAACTAGTCTGAAAAAGCATTTGAGAGAATTCGCAGACGTTCGCCATGGTCGACTGCGAATACGCGAAACTGAATGACTCAATTTTGGTCAATTATCCTTGTCTATTTAAACAATAGAGTGTTTCTCTTGAGAGACTAACAGCTGATAGGCATCCGCGGAAGTTTGATGTTTTTTAAAATAAATGTTAGCCAGAGAGGCAAAGCTTCGAGGGCTAATATGTTAACTATATGTGATAACGCACTGCAGTTAGTTTCACCATAGTTTTTGTCAGCAAAACTGAATTATATGTCGGTGAAGTATGACCGTCCGGGTGAGTGTGTCCTGAGAAGGACTGTTTGTGGTGACACTGACTGACGTTTCGACAACCTGAGCGGAAGTCAACATCAGAGTCTTGACTCTGATGATGACTTCCGCTCGGGTTGTCGAAACGTTAATCAATGTCACCACAAACAGTCCTTCTCAGGACTACACTCACCCGGACGAACATACTTCACCGACTTAAGACATGACGCCTGGGTTCAAACCATTGACAGTGTCACCTTTTTACCTCGAAAATCAATTATATTAAACAAAGTCACAATACTTAATTCGCTCATGAACTTATGTTGTTAGGATTGGTGTACTCTCTTTAAAGTTGTCTTAGTGATCAATAAGATCGATTGAAATGTTCGAAAAAACCTCTGAGAGAATTCTTTGTGTTCTTTTTTGGCAAACTTTGCGAAGTTAAAGTGTTTCAAATGTTCTTGTGTGTTATTTCAGGAGGCCTGTATTGCAATAGCTGCATTGCTTCAGTACTTTTTCATCGCCATGTTCTGCTGGGCTGTGTGCGAAGGTCTTCAACTCTTCATGACTCTAACAACAGGAAAAAACAGGGAATCATCCCGGCTCAAGTACTTCTTTGTTGTTGGATGGAGTAAGTTGACTACAAACTTTTGCTGTCACTCCTGGGTGCGTCACTCCCTACAACACTGATTATTAATCGTCAATTTTATTTTCAAAATGTTGAAAAACAAACTGGACTAAAGGAAAGTACGGTTCAGTAGCTTTCGTTTGAATGGTCACACTGTAGGATTTCATCCACATACTCATACGTTAGAACCTCCGTGTACAGCATAATATACATTACCACAGGAAAGTACTGCTCAGTAGCTTTCATTTGAATGGTCACACTCTAGTCCACAGACTCATGACTTAGAACCACCTTGCAAAGCAAAAGAAACAGCACAACAGGAAAGTACTGCTCAGTAGCTTTCAGTTGAATGGTCACACTTTAGGATTTCACACACGGACTGAAAAGTTATAACCACATTGTACAGCATGATAAACAGACCACAAGAAGGTATTGCACTCGAGGATTTCATTGGCTCAAACGTTAGAGCCACCTAAACAGCACCACAGGAAAGTGCTGTTCAGTAGTTTTCATTTGAATGGTGACACTTTAGGATTTCACCCACAGACTCAAAAGTTAGAACCACCTTGTACAGCATAATAAACAGCACCACAGGAAAGTACTGCCCAGTAGCTTTCATTTGAATGGTCACACTTTAGGATTTCACCCACAGACTCAAAAGTGAGAACCTTCTTGTACAACGTAACAAACAGTGCCACAAGAACATACGCAGAAAAATACCAGGAGAAGGTTTGTCGCGTAAAATTGTTCGTGAAAACTAAACGAATGTTGTAACATTTCAGTCTTCATTCACACTGGCTTGGAGGTTTATGTTGTGGAAGATATATATTCAACCAACTTCTGTGAAAACCTCTTCTCTCTATTTTAGGCTACTAAGAATTGTCGAGGCTACCTAGAGGAAGAAGGTTAAGACTGTGTTTTAACATACATTGCAGTAAAAAAAACTTTTGAAGTCTTTCTTCGTCGACTTCTTTGCGTTAGAGAGAGAAAATATAAAATTCATACATGCCGAAGCCCGACCGCTTCCGAAAATCGTCCGAATGCTTAGTTCGATCTTCTGGTTCTTGGTGGTAGAAGAAGAACACAATTGTGAGGCCAGAATTATTGGCTTCATTTCTCTCGTTTCGTGATGCCACAAATAATTTTTATTTATTTATTTATTTATTTATTTAGCTTCGCCATGTACAACATGAACAGGAAAATTTATTTATTTATTTATTCCTTTTTCGTTTTGTAGTTTTTCCGTTGATTGCTGTTGGAATCTCACTGGGTGTAACACAGCTACAAGGATACGGAGACGGAGAATGGTGAGCTATGTCTATTTTAGTTTGATAAATTGTACCCTATGGCGGTTAAAAAGAAACATGTGTTGTAAGTTCACAGATGCCGGTTGTGGGGCCTTAGTGAGGCAAAATTACCTATATTGCATGGATGTCATTCATACAGTAGGCATGATATTGTTTGGTGTGTTTTTGTTTGCAGGTGTTGGCTTGATTATGGGACTGTATTGATGTGGGCCTATGTTTGCCCTGCTGCGGGATTTATTCTTGTGAGTGTATAACCATGTTTCCAAACATCCGTATTGTCGTTCAGTCAGTCAGTCAGTCAGTCAGTCAGTCAGTCGATCAGTCAGCCAGTCCGGTCCATTCAGTCAGTCAGTCAGTCAGTCAGTCAGTCAGTCAGTCAGTCCGTCAGTCAATTCAGTCCTGTCAGTCATTCATTCAGTCAGCCAGTCCGATCCAGTCATTCAGTCAGTTAGTCAGTCAGTCAGTCGGTCAGTCAGTCAGTCAGTCAGTCAGTCAGTCAGTCAGCGAGTCAGTCCAGCCCAGATTCGCTCTGACAAAGGGCTAACGCTCGAAACATCAACTTTCAATTTGTTTACGTTGGCCAATTTACCTTAACAACTCAATTGATAAATCCAAATTTTTTTGTTTCACTTCCCCACCGACGCGGCACCACAGTTTCTTTAGAAACTAACCCCTTTATTCGTCAGAGAATCCGGCAGCCATTCGTCAGTCAGTCTGTTCTTCCGTAAGTCCATCAGTCAGTCAGTCAGTCAGTCAGTCAGTCAGTCAGTCAGTCAGTCAGTCAGTCAGTAAATTAGTTTGTCCATAAGTAAATCAATCAATCAGTTCGCCAGTCCATCAGTCAGTTCATCAGCGAATCAGTCAGTCCAGCATCAGTTAGTCAATTAGTAACTGAGTCAGTAAGTTGAGTCAGCCAATGAGCTAGTCAGTCGGTCAGTTGTTGAGTTTGTCGTTCAGGTAATCAGTCAATCAGCCAATAAAATCCGTCAACCAGTTTAGTCAGTCATTTACTTACTCAATCAATCAAATTATTAGACAGTCAGTCAGTCAGTCAGTCAGTCAGTCAGTCAGTCAGTCAGTCAGTCAGTCAGTCAGTCAGTCAGTCAGTCAGTCAGTCAGTCATTTAGTCAGTCAGTCAGTCAGTCAGTCAGTCAGTCAGTCAGTCACTCATTCATTTCTTCAGTTCGTCTGTCCGTCCGTCAGTCCAACTATTCTTCCATTCACCAGTTAATTGATGTGCACATTGTCTCATTCTAGGTCAGCCTCGTCTTGATTGTCATGATACTTTGCGTGAAAGGAAGGGTTCCTGACTCTGCTGACAGCAGAAAAGTCTGGTGAGTCAAACGGAAAAATTACTCCTAACGTTCTTGAAATTATTCGCGTTTTACTGAAATAAAACATCACCAGAAATGTCGTTCTTTCTTTTCATCTTTAAATCAGTGTGAACGTACAGACTCGAACGAAACTTTCAAACACGTGTTTCATACTATGGACGTTCTTCTCACCCTTGTCAGTGAGCTAACAAATGTACGGTGTTTTTAAACGGCGATATTTTTCTCCCCAGTCTTTCGGTCCTGTTCCTTTTTCTTCCGATGCTTGCAATCGCCGGGACCTGGGTTCTAGCTGCCATTTACGTCAAGCATCACGAGAACAGTATTTGGCAGTACGTGTTTGCAGGAGCCTGTGCGTTACAGGTAATATTTCGTGACGTCATGTTTGTCACACTGTGATAGTGATGGACTTTGAACTACATCATTGTAATGCGATCCTTTGTTGACTAAGTATTTTTTTTTAATTTCAGGGAATTTTGCTGCTTGTTTACTGCCTTTTGGATCAAACCGTAAGTGACTTCTATTCTTTGTTTCCTTTCGTTTTTTTTTGTTTGTTTTCTGAAACTTCAATTTAGTGGACATGTTCTCTTCCGTAGTTACATGTCAGTTATTTGAATCTGCTAAATATAGATCTTTCCTACCTAACGTTATAAGCAGAGTTCATTTTTTAAAAAAGTACTATATTACCTGATAATATAGCTATATTACCTGACAAGAAGTTTTTCCATCTTCCAAGACTTCTCACATGAGAATTTTGGTACTGTCTATTATGCCGTACAAGGTGGTTCAAACGTTTGAGTCTGTGGATGAAATCCACAGACCATTCGAATGAAAGCTGCCGAGCGGTACTTTTCTGTAGTTGTTTTTTTATTTGTTTGGTATTTTCCAAAACGAAATTTGGGATATTTTCCAGCTCTTAGAAGTGAAAGTGTTAGGTAGACACGTTGCTTAATACACCTCTGTGTGAACTTTTTCTCTGATTTCTAGTATTTCTGACTTTTTGAGCTTCCTCACCTTTTTAATGTTTCATGCATTTCAGATCAGGAATTTTACGTTCCATTATAAGATCAAGAAACTACAGCACAAGGAGAAACGGAATTATTACAGCACAACCGACACTGTTCAGGTTTGAGGCACTAGACCACTATTTCATGTTTACCAGCCCAAATAGCAAGGCAGTAATCTGATCCAGGGGTGGGGTTGAGCCCCCCCCCCCCCCTCCATCCCTTTGACCGGTCTTTTATTTTCAAGTTTGTCTTTCCCTTATTGCTCTTACTGGCAAAATGTACTGTCTGAGTCATAAACCCCTGGGCCTATGGAGGATTGCCTTCCCCCTAGTAATTCCCACCCCCCTCCCCTCCCTTTCAGAAGATCCTGGGTCCGCTCCTGCAACAAGAAAGATCTGGTGCGTTGAATTCAGAATTTGTGCTATTTTTAGCAACAAAATGGCAGGAAATTCAAAATTTCAAAGTCCCATGAAAACTGAGATTTTTGGGTAACTTAGAAACGGCTTTTTTTCCTTTGAAAACCGTTTAAGTTAAGAAACCAATAACATACAATTGTTTCGAATTTGAAGCTCATTTCTGCCAAGTTTCATTTTTAACGGTAATATACTTCAAAAGTACTGGGTTTTTTTAAAGTCGCTTGTACAAAAAGTAAAAAGAAAAACTCATTCGTGTAGCCTCGGCTTAAAGCGAGAAATATCGACAGCTCTCTGCTATTGCTTGCATTTTAGGGCTGATTTGGTCGGTACGATTTTTGCCAAGGCGCTTACGTCGTGAAAAAAAACGTAGACATCTGCCATCATTCAACATTGTCTGCGCCTGAGTCAATTGTCGTAGGGTTTTCTGGACATGTTTCAAAATACGACAATTTTTGTGCCGTACAAGACAATCGTAGACAATTTGTACAATTTCTAATTTACACGAAACAATTAGTTTCGTAGGTGTGTTGCGTGCAAAAAAGTTGTACTGTAAAAATCGGCCCAAAAGGCCCCCCGCGGAAGAGGAAAAGTTGTTTCTTGGGCTAGCAAACGAGAAAACACTGTTGTGGGCTCGCAAACGAGTTGGAAACAAACGTAATATTTCCATGTAAACAAGAAAAGGTTGTTGTCACGCGTAATTTAAAAATCGTTCATATGTCACCGATGAAGGGCTAAGCCCGAAACGTTTGGCTTTGAAAAAAACTTTTTTGGCACTTCATTCCCTTTTGTTTTTAATATTTTCATCTGAATTAGTCCCACGCAGTACTGTGAACTTTTGTTCATCACTTATCTAAAAAACGCCTGGCTCGAACGCAGACATTTGGGCATGCTCAGTTTAGGAAATGCACCACTCGAGACCCCGGAAACTAGTCAACATTGTTTCTTCAGCGCGCAAACGTGGAAACATTTGTTGCGGAAACAAACTATTTCTGAAAAAAATAAGAAACGAGAAACAAAAACGTTTCCGCAACAAATGTTCCATTCGCGAGCAAACGTTGTTTCTCTTAATGTTCCCGTAACAGTGTTTCCTCGTTTGTGGGGTCCTAGACAAATAACTTTTGGTTTTTTCAGTATTATGGATCAAGTAATGCAGTTGATGGGAAGACGTACACAGTGACAAGGCCTTCGATCAAAGAGTCCAACACTGATCTGCGAGGCTCATCCAAGAGGCTGTCTCGAATAGGGTCTACCACAGTAGTCCACGAAAATGACCCCGATTATTACCCATCCCCTATAATGGACACACCGGCACATATGGACAGTGCTCTCAAAAGGTAAAACATGTTCCCGTGGTGTAAATGAGCGAAGTTATGCTACCTTAGTTTAGAACGGACGGCAAAACCACATTTACTTTTTGCTCTTTTAAGTCCGACAAAAGTTCAGACTCTTTTAGAGCGAACAAGGGTCGATTAAAACACTTGCGATTTAGTTGTCGAACGAGAGCGAGAGTTCGTCAAGTTCTAATAATACAATTTTGATCCGCTTTGACGTGGCTAATTATGGAGACCCAGTATTAATCTCGATTTAGCCTTAAAGTAGGTCTAACTTCAGCGTCTTTTACAATCGGCACTTCTTAATAATAATGAAAATTCAAGGTAATTTAATTTCGTCATAGCGCTTGAGAGTCGACGAAAACTTACTAGAGCTGCAGGCCAAGCAAGGGCTATAGATAGAATTCTAATTATTTGTATTGAAGATTCGAGTCATGCTCTTTGAAAGAGCACGGGAGTAGATAAAAGTTCACGACTGTTGGCTCAAACTCTTGTTCTGGTTTCCCTGAAATTCTCATCCGTTCCCAGAGAGTTTGAACTTTCATCAAACCTCGCTGTTCTTGTTTTAAACGGCCTGTAGTTCGGATGTAGCCTTCAGAAAGGCACCAATAGAAAGTCAGTCACAAATCTTCGGTTTCAAAAATTCCACTCCATTTGTCGTGGTTTAACAACTTTACGCAAGTCCAAAACGTTTCTTGTAAAAATGTATCCACGTGGATAGGTTTTAACCTGGTTTAAGTTCAATTTTCCATTTATTTGTAGACATATCGAAGGACAACCAATCCCAGACACCCCTGCGGGTGAAGTGATCCATTTGCAGACTTTTCCATTCCGGAAAGGAAGCTCGTCTCATTATTCGTCGATCCCTTCCGAATCAGCCAGCGATCGGCGCCCGGACGGAGCCGAAGAGCCCGATTTGGCTACAAACCACCTGTATGGAGAAAGAAGGAGCTCGAGAACGAGCATGATTAAGAGTTCAGATACGTTGTCGAGTCACTCCAAGCTGCAGCAAATTCCTGAGCGGCAGCCCCTGATGAGTACTGCGGGGAACCCCCAAGAAGAGTCCCCGCCGCCGTACAGCACTGAACCGAGGCACAGACCTTATGAGGTTAAGGTAATTTTTACGCTGAACACAATTTTATGTATCCTCAACTCTACCTTTAATTACCCTGAGAACTAACACTCATTTATTAGCACTTCAATTTACTACTTGTCAATTTTTTTTACCTCTGTTCTACAGAAGTTAACCCCATTCGAGGAGGACACTGTCGATTCCAAAGAAACTTCTCTGGACTCCTCGCGTCGCAAGTCGCGTCGTTCTCGCCGAAGACTCGAAGAAGAGTTCGGAAAACCCGACAGGGAATCGATCGTACAACGCAAGAGGAGCCTACGATATTCGTCTGGCTTCTTCAGCGGTGTCACAGTTGACCAAGACACCCAGAAAGTGGAAAAGCCTCATGCAAGCCTTTGAAGAGAAAGATGAAGATTAGCTTATTTTTGCAATTCGAGAGAAAGTGTCTGCCATTTTTGTGTGGATTCAGTAGAGATGGCCATGGAAGGATTGCGTCACGTGAAAGTCATGTGACCTTAAGTCGTTGCCAGTGGTCACGTGACACCAGACGTTTCAACCAAGATTCAAACGCTGGTTATATTCATTACCCATACGTTAGTCCTGAAGACGTTATAATTAAAATACAGACTAAGCCAAAGTGAACTCCGGTAGAATATCTAATGGTAAATACCCGGCCGAGTGTGTTGTACCTTTCATTAAATCGTTTAATTATTAGTAAGCTATTTAGAATAGCATTTTGCATACAGAATATTTAGAGCTTCATTTATCGCAGTTCTAATACAAGGTAGTGTTCAGAGCATATTAGAAGTTTTAAAAAAGTTTTGAAAAAAAAAAAAGAAACTCGAAAAGTTGTTTGCGTGTGACTGTGTTCGAAAGTGTTGCTATCGTGGAATCATAGCGTGTAAACTAAGTATAAGCCACAATAAAGACTTCAATCATCTCGAAATAACTGTGTACATTGTTCTTGCTGTCGGTTGAGCACCAGGATCTCGTCCAGGTCTGTACGGGTTATTTACCAGGAGCGAGAGGGTATGTGATATACAGTATTCACCTGGTACTACCCCGAGGACGTATACCCCCGAGGGACGGTCAATAACATGTACACCTTTGAGTTGCTGAGGTTTTCTAATGCAAATATTGGTAATCTCGAGAGTAAAATTCCACTCTATGTGAATTTACAGACATTCCGCAAGGCCTGTGGGATTCGCACGTACGTGATGAAGTCGAACGGTAAACAAGTTTTGCTCAGTAAAAAAAAAAGCAAAAAGCAGAACAGAGAGCAGAAAATTTACGAAGTATAGCATTCAAGGACTTTTCATGGAATTCCCTTGTCGTCATATCTGAAAGAATGAAGCGGATGACATGTGTTTGCAGGGAAAAGGAAAACACCAAGTTCAGTAGTAAGGCAAGACGTATTAGATGACTGAGGACTGTAGATTCCAGTCGAGGTATGTTTCTTTCGAAGGTTTCTTTGTATCACTAGTGGTCGAGACGAATTTAGTTCTATAAGAATACGACTGGTAAAATTGTCGCGTTTCAGTTAATTGTCTATGTTCATTGATAAAACGATATGCGTTCATTTTCCCTTTTCGCTGTCAAATTGTGATTATTCTTTCGGGTGGGGTAAGGGGACTAGGTCGAAGGAAATATGTTGAGGGGAATATATTGCATTGTCTTGCAATTATTATCAGCTATTGTTTCAGCCTCGCACTCCCCTGTTACGATCAATGCCGCCGCCGCCACCTTTTTCAGACAGCGAATAAAATCAGGGAATAAAATATTCCCCTGAAAAGAACAAAGGCTGAACCGAGCCAACTGAAAAATAAGTATTATAATTATTATAAGTTAGAGCGGCTACCCTCTATTAAGCGGGCAGTTTTTACAGTCCCGAAGAGTGTTTCTCTTTACTAGACGCTAACCTCTATCAAGCTTTTAATGAAGACACTTGTAAGTATTGTCTCATATGGAAGCGGTCGCGTAAGCTATATTCAATCAAAAATCTCCGCCATATTGAAAGCGAAAAGAGGCCTGGGGATAAGGTACAAAAGCGCCTGGTCAAATAGGCAAGTACTTGGTTTAGGCAATCACACTACGGTCCATCACCATAAATGGTCCCTTGCGTAACTGTGGGCGCGGTGGTGTAGTGGTTAGTGCGTTTCTGTGCTATTATACCCCACCATTAAACAGACACAAAACACACAATCAAATGGAGAATAATGAATGTGCCGCGGGAAACCAGCACTGTTTATTACAATCTATATATAAGAATCAAGTCCAAATACAATGTGAACTCGTGGAAAAAACACTCCCGGGGGTTGGATACCCCAGCTCGCGTAACACTAGCTTGCATAATTAGCTATAAATAACGCAAATGAACTAAAGGGGCAGGCGTCCCCACTTGAGGCGATACTCGAGAAACAAACTAAGATTGGGGAAGTACCAACGAGCATCCATAGGATGAAAAAAGCCCATCGCGCTCGCTGCGGTAACAACGGGGAAAAATCCCGGCCCTATGGACAGCACTTCCCGACCTGCTGGGCTCGGTCTGGATATGAACCAAGGCTAAAAGCCCGCAAGGCAACCTACTGGACCAATAAAAACTATCTAGACGTTCATAACACGCGTAATCTGAACAAGATCATCAGGAACAGCCTCGAGATAACGAAACTTAGACTTAGGATTCTTCCATCCAACATGCCTATCCTTAAGTGCAGAATCTAGAGACCTGAACGCTGGATCGTTTGCCCCACCTATTCTAATACTATGGGTGCCATACAAACGAGAATCTGAAACAAAAGGAGTGATATAAGACCTGAAATTACTATATGCAGTGGAATAACTTATACCTAAAGAGTCATGGAATCTTTCTTTCGAAATTTTAGACTTAACAATCTTGCGAACCACAGGATAACTAGAGCCTCTGGAATCAGGCAACAAAGAAAACAATTTCTCTGTAATTCCTACCGGACATGTAGGTTTGCAAGACCCAGCTATCACTGAAACGTGCCCGTCTCTGTATTGATCATTCTTACGTTTAAGCAAATTTACATGAAGTCAACAAAGAAAGCAAAATCTCTCACTCTAATATCTAAAATCTCCCTTATACGAAAAATGCCTGCATAACCAACCAGCAAGATAAACAAAAAGCGAATGTCCGCTAAAGATGCGGAAGCAGTACTCAAACTTAGAGTAATATTAGCAATAACATCATACAACAACGGCTGCTTGGGCTGCACAGGTCTTGCCAGCTTCCTTCGCGCACCTTCGACGACACCTCTCACCAAAGGATGGCCTGTTGGAGACTCCATCCCAGCTAAACGATGACCCCAGCGGATACTGTAGGAGGCAGATTCGATAACGGAAACGGAATGGCCCTCACGGACAGCGCGATTGGCAAGCTTCGTCAAATAAAGAGCAACCTGCAACGGAATCGCCGGAAGCACAGGAATACCAAGTTTGGACTGAGACCAAGCCTTCCATTTCTGCCAACCGTTACTGTACTTCTGAACTGTGTTAGCTGCACTTTACTCAAATAAAAGGTCAATCAAGTCAGGAACCAAGGGCTGCAACGATGGATCCTCAAGACTCGTTATGAACCCCCCGACCTGCAAAAGATCTTAGCAAAAACAAAAGAGAGAGAGAAAATAAATATATAAATAAATATATTAAAGAAGTCAAACAGCAAACGCTAGCAAAAACGCTGCTACATATGCAAAGTAGCCACACGGCCCGGTAACCGCAGTGCAACGCAACCTGCACACGGGCTCATCAAAATACATTACTAACTTCCGGTACCTACTAGTACCTGGCTATAAACACACCTGGCTGCAACATGCACGCAGCGAGACATATCGCCCGGTAACCGCAGCACAACACCAGCTGCACACAGGCTAGTCACAGATAAAACTTCAGGTATACCACCGATACCTGGCTATTGACGAAAATGGCTGCAAAATGCACGCAGCAAAACATAACGCCTGGTGACCGCAGCACAACACCAGCTGCACACAGCCTCGTTACAGATAAAACTTCAGGTATACCACCGATACCTGGCTATTAACGAAAATAGCTGCAAAATGCACGCAGCATAACACCAGCTAAATACTCCAAGAAATACGGACCTAATCTGAAATCTATGCTTAAAGCCAGCATTGTGAATTTTGGGCAACCGAAAAAAAACAGACGGCTTGCCACGGTAAAACACCTTCTGACCTGGACCAGGAATAATCAAATCAGATCTCTTAGGCAAGGAAACAATGTCTTTGACAAAAGAGGCAAATCTGGAAGGACGAGGCTTCAACAAAGGCCAAAAGTAGGCGGAAGGCCATTCTGGAACGATGAGTGTACCGATCGAGCAGCACGCACGAGCACGTTTGATCACATCCACAGCCATGGATACAGGTGGACAAAGCCAATTATTCTCCCCCCGCTAATCCTGGGAAAGGGCATCAACGGCGCTACAGCCCGGAGACACGAACTTAGAATTAAATCTAGGAACTTGAGCACGGTAGTGGGATGCGATTCGGTCAATGGAATGTGGACCCCAAATACCGTCCAACTGGGTGAAAATCTCTGAATTTAAAGACCAGTCGTCTTTGTCAACGAAACGACTCAGAAGATCGGCTCTGCTATTGGCCTCACGAGGAATCCACTGAGCATCAATCTGAATGTCATTCTCTAGCTGGAAAATATCGATTGCCAAAGACTGAAGATGCTGCTTGGGGTTGCCAATTGATACAATTCTGGAAGCGTTCTCATTATCAGTGAAAACTTTGACTTTCTTATGCTTCAGGGAAACAACATGCGCTTTAATAACGTAAAAAATCGCCTTAAGTTCCCTGAATGTAGAACTCTGCCGGCTTTCAAATGGAGTGAACACACCACTGACAGGCTGATCGTTCAATCTAATTTGAAATCCACCAAAGGCATAGTCCCTGGCATCACAAAAAACAACTGCACCGGGGAAAAACTTAGGCTGAATCCCGTATCCGTTAAAGGCTTCGATATTAGAGAACCAGAAACGCAACTCCTCCAACAACGGAACGGAAATAGAAAAGGAACAGTCCCAGCGCAAACAATCAGTAATAGTCGAATGAATCTGCCTGGTAAACAGCCTAGCAGTAGGGCCAACCGCGAGTTGATGAAGCCAGCCACCTAAATGCAGCAGTGCGCGCCAAAATAATGGCATCCAGATTGTTCTTTAACTTAGCAATTTTCTTGGTCGGAACTCTAAACTGCGTCTTAATCGTGTCAATTATGAAGCCCAACCACTGCCCAACTTGCATAGGCTCTAACACCGACTTTTCTTTGTTAATTTTCAAACCACTCAATTTCAAATCTTTCTGATGCGCTAAACTAGCCGCAATTGCAGAAACCTTCTCTGGAAGCCCCGAGATACCGTCGTCCAAATAAACAAGACAACAATGGCCGATCGAGCGCCAACGCTTCACTAAGGGACGCAACAATTTCGTAAAACAAAAACAAGCGGAACTCAATCCAAATGGAAGAACTTTGAAAGGGAAAAAAACGAACCCTACTATTGGAGGGCCAAGCAAATCCCAAGAATTTCTGATGCTCGCTGTAAATATCCACGTAATGGTACCCTGACTCAAGATCCCAGGTGAAAAACCAGTAATTTTGTTCAAAAACTTTAGACAGACAATGCAAATCCTCGTACTTAAGCGAATGCTTGTAAAGACAAGGGTTAACGTGTCTGAGGTCAATGACCAGCCTTAACTTTTGGCCCTCCGCAACAGATAGAGGATTCACGCAGTAAGGAGGCTCGAAATGCTCCTGAATGCAATCGTAAACCAAGAGTTTGGAAATAGCTTCCTCCACAAAGTTAGGATGCTTCTCTGCTGAACGACTGTTCCTTATGTAGCAAGAATCCGGAACTCGTATAAAAGTTAACTTATAACCCTCGGATATGACGTCTAGAACAAACCGTGGGGCACTAATAGTTAACTCCCAATAACTAATACGGACACTGTTTCAGGCGACCTTTCACGCCAGTGGAGCCTTCCACAAACTCAACCCCACTATTCAAATAATCAACAATGAACGGGTACTCATCAGTTTCCACAATGTCCACATCAACATCAGAAGTAGCTTCTGTAGATAGTCATCCCCCGGGTAGGCGGGCGGTCAGATGAAGTAGAACTGGCAGCAATGTTAGGACAGTTACGAATCAAATGGCCGAAATCCCAGCACTGAAATAAAAACAGAACCATTAGCCATAAAGAAAAGTAAACTGAAGCAGTGCTGGTAACACGGCGAGAGAATGAACTATTACCAAACACTTCCTTAAATACTTGCTTAACAGAAAACCCAAGAGACTGCATAGCAAAACCAACATACAACCTCCCGGAATAACCGCACACTAATGAGCGGATTCCAAAACGCACAAAATACAAATATATGCTAAGCTTCGTATCGCACATATTATGCTATGGATTTCAGACCTGAAAGTCGGTGGTTCGACGCCCAGTCCTTGTCATCGTGTTGTTTCCTTAGACAAGAAACTTTACCTCACATTGTCTCTCTCCACCTAGGTTTATAAAATAGGCACCGGCGAAATACTGCTGGACTGTGATGGACTAGCATCCCATCAAGGGGGGAGTAGCAATGCTCTCAGTCGCTTCATGCTACAGAAACCCTCGTGTGGGCCTTTGGCTCGTGTGCGACTACCTATTTTTTACGTAACCGCCACGTTCAGGAAAATGAAGGATCATTGTGTGACTGCCTACATCAAGTACTTCGTCAACTGGCTTTTAACCTCGAACAGTCATTTTGATGACAATAAATCGAATTTTTTTTCAATTCATGTCATAACCCCATTTATGATTGAATCTTGTTGATTCAGTTTTTCATCCGGTGACGATTGACTTTCAAGTGTGACTTTGCCCTTTGGCTTTTCAACAGAAGGCTTAATGTCGAGTTATGGCTGTTTTTCCTGCCGATAAGTGCCATTATTAAATTTCCGTTGCTAAAGACCAAAGTTGCAATCTTAATGACCTGTTGTGAACAACTTAACTGGCACCGGGAAGTGTTCACGTCAAGACAAACCAACTTCTTATGGCGATTAAAAGCAAAATACACTTTTAAGAAATAAACAATCCCATTCACAAAATTATTTGTTCGATGGTCGAGTTAAGTGTTCAAATTCAATCCGGTACATTAGACATGAAGTCTTCATATTTTAGTGTTTTGTGCTATTTTTTAATGTTCAGTTTATTTCTTTGCAAACAGAGAAAAATATATCTTTCTGTTTCCGATATGTTAAGGCGTACAAGGTTTACTTTCCCTCTGCGTTCATCAGTGTACATTTAGTTTCAAGTGACGTTATTATAAAACTACTCTTCATCTATGACAAATTCAATAAAATTCAGCCTCAGATTTTAATAACTGGAACGTTTCTGAAACGTTTTGCAAAACTTCAGTCGATAAAATCATCGTACGACAAATTGTAAAAAAGAACACTTGTTTCTATTACTTTTTTAATTCAGTGTAGTAAAGAAATCGCGTTAGCAGACTTATTTTCTCTGATGTAGTCATTATGTAACAAATCAGTATGTGCCATATCCTGAATTGTTTAAAATGGCAAGGTATTCAGGGTTGAATGGATGAAACGCGTTTTAAATCAAACGTCAATAAAATCGCCGCAATAATAATACAAACTAAAAATCAGTGATATGTTAACGTCAGTTTTGGACAAAGAAACCTCAAGCTTTTCATCGAGAGAAACTTTCAAACTGTGAAATTATATTAAAAAGTGTTAAAATAAACTTCTTGACCGGCTCCTCTCTGTTTACCTGAATATTTACAAGTACTTTCAAAACGCAGCACATTAAGAAGGTCTTGAAGTACTCAAGTTTAGAAATATACTTTTTCGCTAAAATGTTTATTAAAATAACAATTTTGAGGGTCGAGGCATTAAGTCGGATTTAATGATAATCACTAACATCGTCGGAGACAATTACCGTAATAACTAAAACTTTCTTTGTTTGAATTCCGAGCAGATGTAAGCGTGTTTCTTTAGAAAGTAAATACCATAAAATATCTTATACAATACTCTAGCAAGTGTATATTCTTGTTTCATGAAATAATACATTTCACTTTTTTACTTTGTTTCAGACTCTGAAAAGCTGGTTAATTTAGCGGTCTCCATTTCACAATTTTGATAAGCTAGCAGCCGATATTACACTCATCCGATACTTCTTTCTTTTATCTGTGGTGTTTCAAACAATTCACGACCATTCCTAGAAAAACGGCCTCTTAACCGACCCATTCGGAGGAGACATTGATTCACTACAAAACATACAATCCTTTCCTTTCACAGTTCATTCTCAATTAGGTATTGTGTTAAAAGAGGCGAAATTTGTGCTTAATGGGTTGAAAGTTGCAGGTGCAATAAATTAATGAATTTCACCAGACTTCTCGTAGTTTCTAATTATTTGCTCTGTAAGACAAATATTTAGCATCAATGTGCGAGCTTGGAACTCGCCGAGATAAGAATTAAACAACCCATAACATATAATTGTGTAAACCGTTGTAGAAACTTTGGGTGGTCTGACAACGTGTGTGAATGATTTTGGACCGACAGGCAGTAAAAACGTTAAAATGTTCTTTAACAACTCAGCGATAAAATAACATTTCCTTATTTTATCTTCTCAGCTTGATGTGAAGAATTAATTAAGGTAAAATGTCTTTCGATACGGTATCTTTTAGCTTAATTAATTTACAGAAAAATGTAGGAAGACGCGATTTATCGCTTTTTCAAAAGACGTTTGTAAAATCGTAAGTGGTGTGGTTAGGGGATTTGTTAGGTAATCAAAGATTACCTTAAAAGTATTTCTATGAACCCTAAAAACGTGCAAGACTGCACATCACCAACCAGCGGAGCCGAACATTATTTCAGCGGTAGCTACTGACAAAGTAAAACACTTATTTCGGCGTGAAATCAGTTTTTTTCTCAGCAAGCTTTTAAGGCAAGCTACAAATAACACACGGCCTTCTGTGGTATCCCGCATAAATTGATACGAACGTCAATTCATGTCGCGTCTGTTTATTTTCCTCTTTTTAAAAACAAATTTAATGCGTGAAGAGATAAAGAGAACGAAAAAATATCAAAACAATTTGAAACGCTATCTTTAAATTAAGGAAGGAGAGCCGGGATCGATCACACTTCGGAAATTCAATATTTTCTCAACATGAACACATTTAAGATGAACACATTTAAGCTAGAGTAAGTTTTAACTTTCAAAGTGAGTTAGTTTTAGTAAATATTCGGCCTAACATCAATTAATTTTGCATATTTACAGCTTTTCTCGTTATCATCGTGGTACAATTCTTCTTCCTTTTTTTATTTTGTCTTACAATAAGCATAAAACTTGTCCCTCTGCCTTGACCAATTTTACATCGCCCTGATAGAAATTTGCGTGAATCATTTTACGTACAACTCCCCCATTTAAAAACTGTTTCTTAATTAAATTTTATGTGCACTCAGTATAAAACAAAAGTAAAAATCGTTTCGATTGAAAATCGGTTAAATCGAAGCATAAACCCAGCTTTACAGGTGATTCGAGATTAGATTTATTGAAAGGGGACCTCTTAGCATTTAATGACCCAACGTAGCTTAAGTGAAAGCTCCCCGCGGAGACTAAAACTAAAATCCTTTCATCGAAACTTCAGATTTTTAAACTACCATTGACTTTTATCAATTAAATGCTAACATAAAATAGTTACTGACAAAGCGTCGTCGATGGTCGCAGTAGAAGATTTTCCCTTCTGAAATTAAATTTATCAACAAATTTCCAGTTCAAACTTTGAAACAATAGTTTGACGGAGTTTGAAAAGTTAGTCTGTTGCAATGATCAATCACTGTTAAGCGTTCATGCAATTTTACTTTTCCAATGAATGATTAAGGTCGAATTAAACATGTATCAAGTCAGTTCATGTGGTTATTTTATTACGCATTCAGTATCCGTTAAGGTAAGCTGGGCAAACAACTGATATTGGACTGTTGCCTGAAGCAAACAAAATGTTAAACTGATCTTAATAACTTAGAGAAATCAAACAAAACGAACGCTTGATTGTGATCAATTTGTGAATTGCTCAGTAGTCTTGAAGCGAGTAATCGAACGCGCTTAATTCGTCTAGTTAAAACAATTTAACCAAATTCCCGAAATTAAACTTATGTCTGCAAGAAAAAATTACGTTCATTTCTAATTATTGTCATTTTTCATTATTTCCACGTATTCATATTAGTGTTTGATTTTGGCTTTGACTTTTCCTCGTGTACTTCAGAACACAAAATGACCGACTGGCGAAAACTAACTGACAAGTCAGTTCAGTTATACGGGGAAAATTGAAGAAAGACAATTTGTGTAGGGCAGTTTCTTTTAGCATAAAAGAGAGTCATGTCTTAACTGAACAATTTGCCCTGCTTAATAAAGGAAACATAAAGTTTCTCGTTGCTGCGAGGTAGATAACGAATATATTTTACAAAGTCTTCGTTTATACGACCGCCGTCCGCTTGTCCGGCCCTCATCTGTTACCACCATTTCAAAAACACAAAGAAGGTTATCTGTTTCTTTCCGCCTTATTTGAATACATTTTAAACTATACCTGATATTTATTAAGATCCTTATATTTTTAATCTCCCATCTTTCAAAGAATTTCTCTGTTTTATGATTCAATTCTGCGCTAAGAGGACAAAAAAAAATTTGAAATCCGGTTTATGTCGTTCTCTTTTAGCAACACCATGTTATGCTAATAAAACCGAATTTGTTTTTCACTTACAATTTACCTTTATAGACTTAAACTCAAACAATTTACCCCTGTCAAATAATTAAATCAATAACTTTGCCATTTGCGAATTACTCTTAGGCATTTGTTGATAAATCCGACAACGATACTTCATCCGTAAAAGCTTTTGCTTGTAGGAAAAAAAACAACAGGGCCATTTTAGGGAAGACGTTACACTGTTTTGCTTTGGCAAGTCGCAAGAACTTGTAAGTTAGTCGAATTGTCACCTAATGATTATTGGTAATTCATGGAAGCATAATACTGGCAAAAATGTCTGTGAATTTGTAAAAAGAAGTGAAATTTCCGTTTGGACAATTTTGCGTCAATAAATAATCAGAGCGCTTCCGACTTTGAATTGGTAAATTTTTCCGCCCTGTGGGCCGTCAAAAACAATCTGCCACAGGATCTTTTTGTGGCCTTTTATTCTAAAGGATGTTGTTATTTCGTTGTTGAAAAAAACTTCGGGAAACATTTTTCACCTAGGCGAGCAACAACTAAAAAAAGAAATCATGTTTAATAGAACTGGAAAAGGATTATTCTAAGGTAGAAGGAGGTTCCGCCATTATTTTAAAATCGAAGACAAAGTGATCTTTTTTAATTAACTGATTAGCGGATATCCATTAACGTAATGAAATAACTAAATAGAGCCTATTCCACTTGACATTTTAAATACAGATTTATTGCGTTTTACGAGCTCGTCATTTATGAACGCGCAGACGTTTGAAGTGTGACTGTTTAAAACGTTACTTCGAAAAAAAAAAACAAGCTAACAAAAGCTCTTTGATCAGTGAGTTTGAAAAATGATCAACTTCCTAGAAAGCCTGGAATTTGATCATAAAAATATTCAACTATCTTCACCAGATTTATAGCGCTCTTAAGTGGCTTGTCACCAACTTCAAATGCCAAACTGACATGGCGCCATAATTCATAACAAGGTGTATCAATTTGGGTGTTTATTTTACGAAATTCACTTCGAGTTAGTAAATGCTGATGCGCTTATTTCGCGCTTTCAAATGGCCCTAGATAATTGTTATGAAGTGTATAAATACAATAAAATGAGGCTAAAATTGCGGTAATAACCCCATTGAGGTCACTTACACCTGTGCCATCTGCGATGAAGAAACCAATCAAATACAGAAATCGATCTCAGCTGGGGAATTCCACCAATCACAGCCCAGAGTGACGCGTCACAAACACACTGAAACGTTAGTCAAACAATTGCAAAGGTATCCTTGTTTTCAATTCCCCTTCTTTTCATGAAAAGTGCAATTTACATCAACTGATACCTAAACAATTGTCTCTGTTAAAGCAACTTCCTTTCTAGGCTTAAAAAGGTATAAATTTCGTAAATTTAAAACAACAATCTGATTTTAATATAACCTGAAAAAATTCAATTTGTGCAACCTCGGACCCTTGTGCACGCCACGCTTACATATATTTAATAAGACTTTTTTCATTTTTAATGAAGTTTATAGTTTAACACAATCTATCATTTCTTGACGCCTGAAATTGAACTATAATAGACCACGGTTTGTAAAGTGTCGAACGGAATACTAATAACCTTTGTTAATAAATGAACTCTCGGAATAATAAATGATTTTTATTATCTCAGCGACCCCATAAAGAATAGCGCGCAACGATCATAGCACATTGATAAAAGCTCCTTTTGAATTTCCTACCCATATAAACCGTGTATTCTTAATCTGAGCAAACACTTCGCACGACGTGAGAAGACAACGAAGTTTCGAGTTCAGTGAATCCATCATGCAGAACTCATCCGCGTTTACCGTTGATTCTCTCATGGGGAAGAAACCCCTTGAGCAGAAAGCCAGTGATCTGGAGAAAGACAACGAAAGAAAGTCTGCTTTCACTGTGGCTCCGCCGTTACCAAAGCGAGAATTTCCACCGAGTGTTTGCAATTGCCAGCCTTGTCAACAAACCACCGGGTTTCCAGCCATTAGCCATTCCGTCGGGGAGCCTCGCTTCATGTCGCTACAATCAATGGCGGGAGCAGTAACAGTACCAGCGCCTGTATACCTCCCTAAAAGTGAGTGATGATATTCTCTGATAAAGTGTGATTTTTTGAATATATTCAGTTTAGAGGGGCATCGTTTATATAAAAGTACTTTAGAAGTACTCTAGTTGTAGTTAGCGACAGGATTTTGAAAGAAAGAGTATCTTTTTCTGGCTTAGTTGAGTGAAGTCTCTTTGAGGTTAAGCCTTAAAGAACAGTTGAAAATTGTACATCAATTCAGTTTTTTTGCTTTGCGTTTTTGTCCAATAATGAAAACGTTTCTACAATCTTCCCTTCCTCGTGTAAAGTATTTAAAATTTTGCAGCGTGTCTTCATACTTAAAGAAGACACGTCTCTCAACGAAGCAACAGAAAGATAAAAAGGGATATATACGTCAAAATCGACTGCTATGATTGCTCATTTGTTTTCCTGCACATTTATAAAACGCCGTTTTTATTGCTTATTCATGACATAAAATGTCCTAAATATACCATTTAATACATGTGTACAGCTAGTTCAAAAAGGCCCTTTCGTCTGTTACCTTTCCGTTTAAATATCCAGTAAAATTTGTTGTGGTACAATTAACTTGTTGTTAATAAAAACACGATTCAAAATTTTCTCGACTCATTTACCTGAGCAATCAAAGTATAGTCTTTTAATGAAAGGAAAAGTCATTTTATTTCTACCTTTTTGAACTCTCGCTTTTCGTGTGACAAAGTATTTGCTCAGATCTGACCAAAATTTCCCCAAAAATGCGTTAAATCAATTTGCTTTTCAGTGTAAAATGAGCATGAATACCCCCAAAAATAAGAAATGAGTTTTATGCACTTTTAATCGTGAAGTTATTACCTTTGTGAGTATATTTTCGCCGTTAATTTGTGAGCTGATCATTGTTCAACGTGAATTTCTGCTGTGACGTGCTTGTTAATTTACCAAGATATCTGATGCCCGAACAAGAAATCGAAGACAGTCCTTAGTCGTTCTCTTCCCCGTAATTTCCATGAGAGAAATGTAGGACGCGAATAGTATTCCCCTGGTATGTGTGGTCAAACCAGTCGCACTTTCATTTTGTGAAATACATTTTTCTGGGTGGGGCATTTTAAAAGCTTTTGTTCTTACTCCTTCGCGTTAGAAGGAAACTGATCCTTTTAAAACCTTTGTTACAAAGAAGATCTTTTCTCGAAGGAAAAATTTTGCTTCGCTTTTTCATATCCCGGTGCAGTTTCAAAATCATGCGTTACATAATGTCACCCCCATAGCTGTTTTGCAAAGTATACGCGATACACAAACAAGTGTTTGTCATCTACTCGGAAATTGATTTAATCGCTCTCAAAGCACTCATACACACATGCTAACATTCGTTTTTTCTCATATTTAAAAGCATGCTGATATGGTGGTAAAAGTTAAGTGGTCCGACCAAAACGTATTGAGATGTTTATACTTTGAAACAGTTTGAGTGCCATTTAGTGAAAGATAGAGTATTCAGTTATTTTGTTAAAACGCTTTTGAATGCTTTAATTTCATAAAGCGTTACTTTATAACACGACTGTCGCGAAAGTAAAAACAGTCGATAATAATCAAATGACTTCAGTTAAAGCGAAGTTAGTACAAAAAAAATTCTTCACGAACTTTCATATCACGAAGAAAAGTTAAGGATAAATCTCACACTCGTTGTTAAAAATCTGATACGACTCGGCAAGACTTATGTGAGTTCTTGTATAGGATAATAGCCAAAAAGAACAAGGACAAAAACCAATTGGAAGCAAAAATATATTTGTAATAAAAATGGTGACATAACATTTAATCGGGCTCATCAAGTCATAGAACGATAATAATTAGGGAAATATATGAAATCTGATTTCTCTTTTCGTTGTGCAGTGAACTTTCGACCCTGAGAACAGTTTAAAAGATGACAGATGACGCAATACACTTTGTTTTTAATTCCAAGGTCGAAGGAAGATAGTTTTGTTTGTGAAAGTTCTTTTGATCAGGTTTCTTAGAGCCATTAGGGAGTGTCCTCGCAAACAAAAGCGAACACACAACTGTTCTCACCAATATAATTAAGTGGCAATCTATTGTTGTTTGTCTTGGTGTTGCACTAAAGAGAAAGGAAACTTGAAAATATTGCTAATGGTAGCTCGTTATAGGAAAGATATGTTAAATTTTAAACATTGGAGAGGTATTCGTCTTCAATATTGGCAGCATACCGAAACATTTTTTCACTTTACATCACGATATTTTAGCATTTAGCTTAGTCTTATTAAACCCAATTTTAAGCAATTGTTCTGAGCCGTTTTTCTTTCCTTTCAGCGACTTTTCCGGATGTCAATTTTTTTTTACTAAAAACATATTTTTGAATTCCCACATTAGAGAACCATTTTGTTATTGTTTCAACCTGGTTTCGGAGATTTGCGATTTATGTTTGGCGCATACGATCTTGTTACGATTCCTGGTTTCCGTATTAGTAATAGAACGTAGGAAAATATACTCCTACAGTTCATGAAAAAAGGTCATGAAATACAACGATGTGGTACTCTTGTCAAAAGAAAATAACAAGGCAATAAGATCGTCTTAATTTTGATATTATTGAGGCAAAACTGCGTTAAATTTTTCTTGGAAACAAACGTGGAGGCCCCCTTTATTTTGATATTCGAGGGTCTTATTTTCCTTTTACACGACTTGATTAATTCTGTTTTTTTTTTCTTTCCCGTGTGCTTTAAAAGTGGAAACAAGTTTACAAGCATATTCGCCGTTTCCTACATCCAAAGTTTAAGCCGGATACATTTATAATTACGAAAAATATATAAAGTGTTGATAGGTATCAAAAGAAATATTACCTGAGTGAGAATCGTGTTCTAGCTATTTTCTTTGATTTTTTTCAATTTTGCGTGGGTATTTACGAAACCAGAATATTTCTTGTGGTTTAAAAAAAACTTTTTTGATACTGCACTACACAAACAATAAGATTTTGAATGACATAAAAACATACGAAACGATATCATAAAAACAGATTAAAGAAGTTGCTGTTCAGATCGGTCGAGTAACAGTGCAAATACGTTTGTGTCACTTCAATCTGATTTCTACCACAGCGGCCGCAAACTTGGGCATTAAAAACTTTTAAGCACTGGATACAATGCACTTAATCAAACGGACATTTAAACAAATCTTAGTACGGTTTATTATAAATTATCCCTCCATGCCGCTTTTGCTCTTCAATGTCACTTTTTTCTTTTGAGTTTGAGTTTCAGTGAAATCTTCATTGATGACTCAGTATGAAAGCTAAAGAGCAGTACTTTCGCGTGGTTCTGGGCTAATGCTACACAAGCTTGTTATACGTATTGAGTCTGTGGTTAAAATTCTTGAGTTTAACCACTTCAAAGGAAGGCTATTGAGTAGTACTTTCCAGTGGTAGTGATTACTGTGCTGTACGAGGTGGCTCTAATTTTCCGTCTGCAGATGACTGAGTTCTTAAGTGTCATAATTCAAGTGAAAACCATGAAGCCGCGGAACTTTCTTGTTTGAAATTCTTTGATCTTTCTTGTTATTTTTTTTAGTTTGGTGTGATAAGAAATTTTTGAAAATTAAATAAATTTTTACTTTTGCATTAACAAGACTTTGTTTTTCTCTTTTAGCTCCTCAAAGACGCAAGAGAAAAGAAAGCAAAACAAGACGTCAGCGAACGACCTTCACTAGCGAGCAGACACTGAAACTCGAGCTTGAATTTCACCAAAATGAGTACATCACACGCTCTAGAAGATTCGAACTCGCAGCCTGCCTCAACCTGACAGAAACTCAGGTGAAAATATGGTTCCAGAATCGCCGAGCAAAGGACAAGCGGCTGGAAAAGGCACAAATGGACCAACAGCTGAGAATAGCGAGCTACGCAGCAGGGGCTGGAATCAGTTATCCGCCTTCTTATTTCAATTACTACTCGTCCCACTTCTACAAGAACAATCCTGGTATTTCTCAAGTACCCGGCTCTATCAGCCAAAGAGTTGTATAAATTTCAGACTTCTAGACAGTAGGGCTGGGAAAATTAAGGTGCATGTAAAGAAAGTGCTAGTGCAGTTGAACAAAAACCTGTGTCTGGATTCAATCGTGGCTATATATGCTTTCCCTGGTTTTCCGTTCGCTGTCCGGTTTTCTGCTGAGATTTCACTGTACCTTGTAAATTTTAATTTTTCTTTGAGAGAATTGGTTGTTTTGATTTCAGGAAATTTAATTTGGTATATCGATTGTACATACAAGTCGTTTTATAATACCGTATATCAATGTCTTCATATCAATATCAATCTCTTTTCAATGTCTCCTCTGCTGAGTCAAAATTCGTTATTCTTATACTTGCATGACCAAAACTAGTAAGTTACTTATCAGTTCTATGTAAATAGAATTTGAGCATAGGGACCAGGTGTAGATGTATTGAAAGTGTTGGGTAAAGTTTATGTACATACAAATAAATTCCTTTTTCCTTCTAACGAGACGTGGTGGTTTTCGACTCGATGGACAATTGAAATAAATTTAGTTTGTTTTGGTTATGTTCAAAAACCCTTACTCTATAGAGCGCTTTTCAAATAAGTGTCGTAAAATCAAAAGCAAAGCAATTACACTAACTAATCACAACAGGAATAAGCAAAATGGACAATCAGAAATCGAAGCAAATACAAGTAATTAGCGTTTAAGCGCGAGAAAACCCGTGCGAGCAAATCACGATTGGTTTTGATTTTACGTCTGATTGGTCGAGAAAGTGGCGCGAGATTTTTTAACCAATCACAGAGCATAGTAAAGAAAAACCAAAGAAAACACCACATTACTTTCGACACTCAATTGAAAACTCTCTAACCAATCAGAACAGGCATTGTGTATTTTCCACCAATCAGGAGCAACCGAAGCCGATCGCACGACCGCATTAACGACTGTTTTCCCGCTCTTGGTACCGGTTGATGTCTTCCCGGGCTTGGCACGAGTTGCATGTGTTTTGGCTTCGGCTTCTGATTGGCTTATTGCGCTAGTTGCGTTTGATTTGATTTGTTACGTTATATAGTACGCGCACTTAAATCCACATTTCTCGTTGTAACTTCATCTTTTTAATACTGCGTATTGTCGTAAAATTTTAACTTGAAAAAACATACCGCGATTATGTTTTTTTCCCATTACCTGACGTATTGAATGAACTTTTTGCGGAATTTGAAGTTTCTTCTATTCAAATCAGTTGCCGGCGGTTTGTCTGTTTGTTTGTTTATTTTTTTGCAGTCCACAAAAAGAGATCGCGCAAAAATACATTCTATAAAGTATGCTCCACAGACTGTGGAAAAAACCATGTGAATATCTCCAATTCAAAACTTTTGCGATAAACAAACTTCTAAACAACATGAATGCCTCTGAGTCAAAACGAAATCGCAAAGCGTTTTAAGCTTTTATGCTTTTGTTTCTAAGCTCTTAGAAGGTGGACACCTGAATGAAATTGCAAAATTCTAAACAACAAACCCCCAAAATGGCCGCATGTAGTTCGCAACACTGGAGAAAACTCCTGCAAAAAAAATCGTATTATACAGTTTGTTCACTTATCTTACAATGTAATGTAATATAATATTATTGAAATTGATATTCCTCAGATCTCTGATAAAAAATTGAATTGATGAATTTCGTTTTTCTTTTTCACTCACCCTTTTTCTTTCATTTAAATGTATGTTTCCTCCTGTATGTCGTAGCTAACCGAGAATTACTCCAAAAAGCAATGGTTCCTGGATCTTTTAGTTGTCCCAATTCAAGTTGGCGGCCGTCACTTTAACGCCAACTAAAACACTTTTCATATTTTAGCTAAACCGGGTTAACTGACAGTTACTGACAGAACTGTACAATTATAGATAGAACAGTTTTCAAATGAGTGTCGTAAAACGAAAACCAAAGCAATTACTCCAACCAATCGCAAGAGGAACAAAGAAACAAAATGAACTAATCAGAAATTGAGCTAAATCAAGTAATTTGTCAAGCGCGGGAAAACGCGTGCAAGCAAGTCACGATTGGTTTTGGTTTTTCTTCTGATTGGTCGAGAAAGCGGCACGAACATTTTTAACCAATCAGAGAGCGAAGTAAAGCAAAACCAAACCAAACACGACATTACTTTCGACACTCATTTGAAATCTGCTCTATTACATAATAAATTCTAACCACTGTTTTTCTCTCAGAAATTTTCAGGTTAATAAATATTATGGGAATATTATCCACCAAAGTCTCCAACCAACACTAAGTGATGAAAATAAAGAAACTCATCAACTTTAAAAAGATGTTTTATGCTTAGTCAGTCGAGAGAGAAATAGTCCGCGATGACAAAAAATAAACGGCACCACAGGAACGTACCGCTCAAAAGAATCCGAAGGCGCCAGACCAAATAAGAACCACAGTCGTCGAGGGTTGACTAGGGTTTAAACTCTTAAGAGAGTTTATGAGAGTGTATGAGAGTTAGAAGCCAAAGGAGAAATAGAATTTAAACTTACTCGATTCTAAAGAGATTCAAACTCTTTCAGGGCTTTTGAGAGTCAACGAGAGTGTATGAGAAGAAAACGAGAGTTTTAACTTAAATACATCGAGTCGAATGAATATTTTAACAGATTCAATTTCTTTGAGAGTGCACAAGAGTCAGCGAGAGTGTATGAGAGTTAGAAACCGAACGAGCTAGGGCGAGAATTTTTAGCTCTAGTCTTTTCCATTGAAAGTTTAACCTTTAAGCCCCAATATCCACCATACAGGTTCTCCTGAGTGATCTCCATACTGATCTCTATAGCATTAGTTGGGAGACTTTGCTAAAAGATCAAAACAATTTACCTTAAGGCCGTGGGAGCTGATTCCGTTGAAACTTAGCAGAGAGCTGCCGGAATGGTGGAAGTGTAACAAGGTTGTTTTTGGTTTGATATATCGTGTTTCTTTGCAATGCTATGAGCTCCTGGAGTTAAGATTTCGTAAAACGCGACTCCGTGTCCAAGTTTTCTCCTCGTGGAGAAGACAACACTTCTTGATTTTACCACTCACTGATCAGTTAAAACCTCTATTGTGTCACAACAGAAGCCGATTATAGGATTTCGAGTTCCATCGAAAGTTGTAAGTTTTTAAATGAGTAAAATCGTCCTTGTTTAGATGTAAAGCCTTCAATATTTTGTTAAAAAGCCTGCTTGAAAAAATTGCTCCTGTTGTGACAATCTACAATACACCTAGATTATCTGCTAGTTGTGTCAGTTCAGGAAATAGTATATCCGTGTTGTATTCTTGGACACAAGATTGGTGGTTTTAGGGCTTCCGAAGGCTTACCGAATAAACACGAATGTTTAAGGTAAGATTATGCAAAATGTGGAAATTAAATTCTAGCAGCTATTGTTCACTGTCCAGAAAAGAACAATACCGTCAATACGTTGCAAATTAGAGATCGCAAATATTTGAATTGAAGAATATAAGCGTTTCCGAAGCTCCATGTTAGCTATGAGGAGTATTGTTTCAGTTTTTGTTTTGTTTTGTTGGAAAAGTTCTACAAAGTTTCTATTAACGTTTCAACGTAAAAAAAGCTGGACTTTGAGAGTATTTTTTCTTAAAAAAAAAATGCGTAAGAGTCACAAGATATCCGTAGCACACGATTTAACGCACGTACAATTATTGATTCAGAAACTGAAAGTTTTACTGAAGAGCCTGTCATGAATATTTCGCGCAATGTCGCTACCATTCGTCGCACTTCGTGTATACACTTTAAATAAATGAATACTGATGATCTAGTTTCTCACCCGCGGCCTTAAGTGATCATTTTATTACTTCTTATAATGTTCTCTCTTGATTGCATATTGATATTGGGAGGAGAAAATTGATGTTGGCCACTCTTGGGCCTTAAAAGGTTAAGCAGTTTTAAACCCGTGGAGAGCGCAAGATTCAAGTCCTCAAGAGCGCACGCGAGTTTCAGGCTAAAAGAGGGTGAGAGATTGAACCGTGTCAATCAACTTTCGTCCATTTGCGGCCGGCTAGTAGACTTTGACACTTAAATAAAGTTTTTCATATTCATTCATTCATTCATTCATTCATTCATTCATTCATTCATTCATTCATTCATTCATTCATTCATTCATTCATTCATTCATTCATTCATTCATTCATTCATTCATTCATTCATTCATTCATTCATTCATTCATTCATTCATTCATTCATTCGTTCGTTCACTCTTTCACTCTTTCTTTCATTCATTCGTTCGTTCGTTCGTTCATTCATTCATTCGTTCACCCATTCCTTCGCTCGTTCATTCGTTCGTTCGTTCGTTCGTTGATTCATTCATTCGTTCATTCATTGAAGTATGACCCGGGCTTTCCCCACAAACTCAAAAGCTCGAACCACCTTGTATAGCATAATAAACAGCACTTTCCTTGTCTTAGGAGTAATAATATTAAACTTTATTATTGTTATAGACTAGGCCGTCAGCAGTCTCTCTCTAACACCTCTTACTCCGCGCGACTTTTTCTGGATGGTTCCAACTCTTGCGTACAGCTCGATAAACAGTACCAAAGGAAAATACTTTCATTTGAATGGTTGCACTAAAAGTTTATCAGAACAATCTTGTACTTAGTAAAAATAATAACAAGGTGTTTAAAAACGCATTTTACAACGTATGGAAGCCTCAATGCTTTTTACAATAAGTTATTTACCTAATCTAACTATAGACACTGCTAAAAATAAAAGTTTTTAATCTCAATTTAAAAGAGTCAACTGTGGAACACTGTTTGATTATAATGGGCAAGTCATTCCAGAGCTTTGGTGCAGTGACTGAGAAGGATCTGTCACCATAGGTAACCGTTTTAGTCTTTGGAATAGACAGTAAGTTTAAGCTACTTGATCGTAGTAAACGATGAGGCGTGTAGTTAAGTAGCAGCTCATTTAAATAGGCTGGAGCAAAGCCATGGAGAATTTTGTACGTGACCAGGAGAATTTTAAAAATAATTCTTTCTTTCCCCGGAAGTTAGTGTAAACTCTTCAAAACTGGAGTGATGTGAGCCGACTTTTTTGCTCTAACAGTTAGCCTTGCGGCTGTATTTTGCAACCGTTGTAGTTTCTCTAACTCGTAGGAGGGGAGACCGAGAAGAATGCTGTTGCAGTAATCAAGTTTTGAAGAAACAAATGCATAAATAAGACGTTCCGTAGCAGATCTGGATAGAAAGTTCTTAATTTTTCCAATTTGGTGAATAGAACGTGAGGCGGAGCGACAAATATTGTTGATGTGAGTTTTTAAAGTAAGATGGCGGTCAAGTGTGACCCCAAGGTCTTTAACTTCATTACTCGGAGTAATTGAACAATCTCCAACCTTGATAGAAGAAATTGGATTGGCCGGTGAAAAACGCGAGGAGAAGTGAATGATTTCAGTCTTCTTTGGGTTACAGCATGTTAGAGACATTCCAGGACATGATGTCTCGGATACAAAGCGTAAGATCCTCTAATGCAGTAGCACGATAGCTTTGTCTCATAATAATGTAAAGCTGAGAATCGTCGGCGTACATCATTGCATTTAAACTGTGGGCCATAATTACATCTTCCAATGGAGAAATATAGAGTGAGAAAATAACACCAGTCCTAAAACAGAGCCTGGAGGGACACCGCATGATAAACGACGAGGCAGGGAAGAAAACTTGTCCAACACTATGCGTTGAGGACGGTCAATAAGATAAGAAGTGAACCACTGAAGAACTAGGTTAGAGAAGCCATAACGAAATCGTAATCTCTCAAGAAGGATCTCGTGATCGATTGTGTCGAAGGCGGCGGAAAGGTCGAGTACAACCAAAACGGACTCGCACTGATCATCAATAGCACGCTGTATGTCGTTAACTACTCGAATCAATGCAGTCTCCGTGCTATGATACTTCCTGTAGGCCGGTTGCATTCTGGCATAAAGTCCGTTGTCATGGAGATATTCGTCGATTTGAGAGGCGACAATTATTTCAAGTGTCTTTGACAAGAACGAAAGATTGGAAATATAGGCCTGTAATTACTAAGCTCGTCGGGGTCGAGAGTTTCTTTCTTGATAAGAGGACGGACAATCGACTTCTTGAATTCCGAAGGAAATGAGCCTTTCTCAAGAGACAAGTTCATAATAGTGGTTATGGTCGGTAAAAGGACATCGATGCAGCTCTTTAGAAGCCAAGTCGGAAGTGGATCAAGGAGGCAGGTTTTAGGTTTTGCAGAAAGGATGATATTTTTCAATTCATTACCACTAATACGCTTGAAGCCTGTTAAAGAACTCCGGCATGGCTCGGCTGTTAGATCAACGTTAAGTCTTGAAACAGGTTGCACAGAGAGGTCATGCCTCAAGTTGATAATTTTGGATTCGAAAAACTCCGCAAAACTTTCGGCAAGAGTCTCGAGGGAGTCATATTTTGGTGAAGTTGGAGCACATTTAATGTTGAATAATTTATCGACAAACTTGAAAAGTTGCTTCTGATTCGACGCCTCGACCTTTTTCTTGTAATAGCTGGCCTTGGTCGCTTTTAGAGAAAGGTTGTATTTACGACAAATCTCATGATAAATATACTTGTCGACTGGAAGGCGAGTGGACAGGTATTTTCTCTCACAGGGCCTTTTTTCCCGCCTCAGTTCTCTCAGGTCGACCGTAAACCAGGGAGTATGTGGTCTTAGTGTAATTGTCCTCGTTATTTGTGGGGCATGCTTGTCGAGCCGGGAACGAAGTGTATTTTCATATCTATCGATTTCCTCATCAACACCAGTGTCGCTGTTACTAGTACTTAGAAAAGCCTGCGGATCGATATCACGAGTCTTGCGATAGCTAACAGTTAAACGGGATGCTGGAGGATATTACAGTGCATATGGAAGTAAGCACCAAAAGAGAACACTGTTCAATGTCCTAAGCCGGGGGCAGTCTAGTTTACTATGGATTTTACAATCCACATAAATATAGGCGGAAGGCTTGTTTCCCTCTCATGTGGGAGTTTCTCTTGTGTTGTACGAGGCGGGCCTTCGTTTTGGTGCCAAGTAATTTAGCTTCGTACGCAGCCTCAGAATGACTAAAATAAGCCAAATACATTCAAATACTACATACCCATGGATTTTTTATCCTTTTTTCCACTCAAGTTGCGAATTTGCGAGAATTTTATTCTACAAATGGCCTTATGTGCCACTCGGCACGAAGAGGATGAGTGTGAGGGATATTAAATATTGAATGATCACGCTGTGGGATTTCATCCACAACCCAAAAGTTAAAAATTAAGCTAAAATTATCTCGTACAGCAAAACAAACAGTACCAGAAAAGTTCCTCTCCATTGCTCTCATTTGATTTTTCTGATGGTCAAACTAAATGTTACGCCAGTTAAAAGTACTGGTTAGCTACTATAGCAGTGAAGTTTTGACTGTGGATGAGAAAGGTTTATTAGATAGCTAACTGCTCAAATTTCCACTTTAACACAATGACACTCGAGAAACGATGTAACGGAAAATCAAATATGAAGGCAAGTAACCCAGATCGATGACCAAAAAATACTGATAGAGTTCCGTATCTGATAAGACTGATAAATTGAACTATTGCAAAATCTATTGGACATGGTTTTCTGAATTGTGTAAGTAAGGTTTTCTTGCGCCTATTGAAACGATAATGTGAATGACAACCTCATTTTCAAAAATTTATTGCGACGTTCAAAAGATTTGTCATTTACCAACAAGCAAGATATATGTGATTGGTGCATTTATTCATGTACGTAACATTATATTTCGATCAATTTCCTTCAGTTAATCGAAATACATTTGTATGTCGTCTTTCTGACGATAGTTATTCCAGTACACTGTATCCCGATGTAAAGTACATTAATCTCGTTATCTAGTAGTACTCACTATTGCACTCCAGATTGTAATGTTAACAAAAATGGTATGGCTTATTGGCATGGAATCTCGACAAAAAATCAAATAAAAAACTGGTAATAGTTTGATTTATAGGTAAGGGGTGATTTAATTGTCGCGTTTGTGCGCGTCTAAGACGATTTTTCCAAAATCGCGTGTTCGTTATAAATAGGGCACCTCTATGAATGCGCCGCCGACAATAATGTCCGCGACATTTCCTCTCAGCTCTTTTGTTTATACTCTTAGTTAAATATGCAGCAAATTAATTGTTCTGTTTAGTAGTCTATATCACGATCAATTATCAACGGTAACGCCAAGGAAATATATATGACTAAGTAGACAATTATTTTGTACATACGATAGCCCCTCTGGGCGGATATCAGGGAGAAAGTTAAAATTCGTTGCCGAAGGGCATCTTGTGGTTGTTGGGTGGATAGGTTAAAATCATTCACTTTTTTCATCAATATGCTCCCATTTATAGCAAAAAGGCATGCAAGGGAAGAAGGAAGATCGTTATCGTTCTTACCTGGTTGTTCTATTTTATTAGCGATATATATACCCTCACTTTATTTGGCTATACGCTGAAATGTTATGACTTCAGTGTTATCAATCATCTTCACACGTGTGTAGGTATACCGGAATATATTAGCTGTATATTCGCGTTGCAAATCGCGTTAAGCTCCCGTAAAAACCATTAGTTATGCCATTTTAGACAAATTTAGTTCATGATAACTCTATGAAATTTTAGCGTTTGTTTTCCTGAACACAAGCCAAATCAAACAAAAGTTAAAGTCACAGCGAGTAAGATCTATCGATGTGGTATGCTTTCTGTTGCTTCAACCTATACAGTAAAGCAACAAAATGTCGAAAAAGAATGTCAAATTGGCGATCTAATCATTTGATCTCCGTGGACGATAGCTTTCCACCATGGATAACTCTTTAGAAATAAAACGATTAACTTAATTAAGGTACAATGATCAAAAGCATTTTAATTCTTTGCCAGAACAGAGGCACAAAAGCCAATTAAAATTGAATTTCCATCGCTAATAAAGAAAATCAAAGGCACGAGATCAACATGCAAAGAAACCTGTCGCAAACAAAAGCCTAAGTTTATTACCATCGGAAGATTAAAAAGAACGCGATTTCCTGTTTATAGCCCAGTTGTCGTAACACTTTACAAATCAGGACAAAGAAAGTAATTCTATGATCCCACGCTTTTACATTTGCATGAAAATTAAATTTGTCTACATTTGTTCCTTTGTGCGAGTTGTTGAAGGGATTTTTAAGCTGTGGAACTGAAAAACAAACAACTTTTGTGTAAGTCCTCTAAATAAGGCATCGGACCTTGAATGTGTACTTTGAAATGTATACACAGACTTGTACAGTTTATTACCAAACGCAGGTCGTAAAGTTCTGATTACTTGTAAAGTCGTTTGCAAGGTTCACCATTGGTGGATAGCAGACAGCTTTTCTATAACCTTGAATTTCGAGGGTGGTGTTTAAAACGTGTGAATTAAAGGTGAAATCTCTTTTCTGAGTTAGTGTAATGGCAACGTTTCCTATAGTTTGATTCCGTAAACTGGCTTCTCTACCCCCCGTCTCGATCGTTTTGCACTCGTTAATTTCAGATGACAGATGTGACACTAACAGGAAGAGGAGAAAAATGTCAAATTGTAAGCTACAAACGGTTTTCAAAATCTGTCTAAATCTTAAGGCCAACAAAAGATGTTAGGAAGACAGTAGTTCTTAATCCGTGAAACTTGATCTTTCTTTGCTGGTATTAGAGCTGGCGTTTCTTGTTTAATTTGTCGCCAAAGCCTATCCTTGACAAACCCGAATGGGGACAAATTGGATTCGAGGTTCTATTGTCCAATTTCTGTGGCAAACTTAGAAGTGATTGATATTTTCATTGATACGTTAGCAGTTCGACAATCAAAGTGGCAATGTGGGCGATTAAGAACTCTGAACAAATTATATCTAAATTAATGCTAATGAGGGCGTGATGCTGCTACTTTGGGCTTTATTCAGGGTTCATCAGCATTCATTAACAAAAGATTAGAAACTAATTGTCGCAAAGACTGCCAATCACAGCGGTGGATAGTAATTGAATTTGCGAATTGTGTGTGAATAAGGCGATAGCTAGAATAACATCAAACGAGTGTACATCGCTTCATAAAAAGGACACCCCGTCAAGGCAGTAGACGACCTAATTCACGATCAACCGACATGGAATGAGCAAGCCTGCTTGAAAAAGTTACTGCGCAAAAATGCAGAATAGGTCCTTTAGAATTGATGATATCCTAGGCGAAGATCTTTCCAAGGAGACAGCAAAACCGAAACAGAAGGAAGAAGTGCAAATGACGGCTGTTCGAAGGCCAATTTTGCTGCCAAGAATACAACCTCTCGTTTGGGGACAGTGTATAAACAATTGTTGTAGCTCTCCCCCAAACTGCGTAAATGTTCGTGAGCCGAGGCCGTGTTATCCACCGTGGTATTACAATAGAAATCCACATGCCTTTCAAGGTAAGTATGCTTAGCACTACAGTGAGTCGACGTTAAAACACTGTGGTCTCATAGTTAGACTGTTAAATGTTCGATGCGTTGAAGATAAGTGTGGTTCAAGGCCTTATCTTTGCATTGTGTTACGTTGTCTCCTTAGACGAGAAACTTTAATTTACTCCACTTGTCTCCCTCTACCCAGAGGTATAAATGGGTACCTTTAGCCCCTTAGGGAAACCCTAGTGGTAACTCTTGCGAGTAAGTGCTGCGGTTAGCTCTTGCGATGGACTAGCGCCCTATCCAAAGAGAGCAGTTATGCATCTTGTTGGTTCATTTCAGACATTTTACTAAACCGGAGCAAAGCACCGGCCTTGTGAGCTGTTTAACGCTTAGTGTACGGCTTTACCTTATCTAGTTAGACTTGATTCTCTGATAGCCCTCTAGATGCATCGCATTGGTTCCGACTTAAGTCTGGAGGTACTCACGGGGATAAATGGAGCGCATCGAGGAGACCCGTCTACGAACATATAGTTAGGTCCCCGGACAAGGCACTTTTCTAAATTCCGTAATGTTTCCAGAGCAACGATGCCCCGAAAGCAGTGGCCCTTCGTGGACCTTCGAGAAAAAAATTGTTGCTGTTACGTGCCGAAAGGATAGTCTCCACCGCCCAAGGAAACGATCTCAAACCCAACTTGATCATTGCCAAGATCTCAACTGTCGAGAGGGTAAAACATTCATTGACAAGATTAATCTGCAGAGAAACGGTCTGAGTAAGAACGGTTCTCCTTGAAACGTGTTGTAAGAAAAACATTTTTTTGAATACCTTTTTGGCAAAACCTTTGCCAATTTTATTACATTCGTGACGATATTTTGTGATAGATTGACTCAACATGTACTTTATCTGCGCATTTTGAGCTAACTGAAAAAGCAACACCCGAAAGTAAAACAACGCCTAAAGCAACGATAGTAAAAGGCTGCTAACTCTGAAAACAAAAGAGGGCAAAAGATTTACGATATTGCCCTAAATCCATCCAATTGTTTAATTGGGGAATGGGCAAATTGTTGGATAACCCATAGTTAATAAAAGAATCTGGTTATGAAGCTCTTTTGTTTTATGTTTTTGTTATCGTTTTTAGCCTTGACCGTGCACAAACAACAATAGGTTTGAATTTTGCATGAGCAACGATCCAATAAAAATGTCACTGTTAAGTTATTCAGCCATAGTGTGCGAACGTAAAACAAAAGATTGTGCACAGTCGTAGAACTTTCAACATAAATTGCAGCACCTTTGTTTTGGCCTTTGAATCTTGCAAGGTTTCATAACCAGTCCCTCGAGTAACGATGGACAACCTAACAAAACTTTGAAAAATGGTGACTCTCTGATCGATTATATCGTCCCATCCTGAGCGAAGAGAAGTACCGACAACAACCATTTTATTTTGCCAAATTAAATAGAAAAAAATTACACTATAAACTAAATTAACTAAAATAGGCAAAAAAACTAAACAAAAAGTAAACTAAACGAGCTGAGTAGTTACAAAAAAATTAAATTGCTTTGACTAGGTTGTACATAAAACAAGACAAAAGTAAAATAAGACAAGTAATAAGTAATTAAGTACAATGTAAAAAAAAAATGTACAATGTAACTAAATATGTATAAATAGTAATTCAGCAAAAAAAAGTAGAAAAAAAGGGACATGGGAAAAAAAAGAAAGGAAAGGAAGAAAGAAAAGAAAACAGTACCAGTTAATGTTTGAACCAAAATTTGTTTATATTAGTTTAATATGAGCGAAAAGAAAATTAAAATACTAAGCCAGCATTAACCATAAGTACTTAAATAATGCTTATTCATAGTTTGCTTAAATGAATGCAGAGATAGACTTTCCCATAGTCGTTCTATTCCACAGAATCGACTTTTGAGACATAATGAGACATTAGTCTTCTTTTATCGTTTTCAAGGTGAACATCCACGTAAACTTAGCCTGTTCCAGGCGTTCAGATAGTGGAGCGCGAGCGAAAAATAAAGCGAGCGAAAGAGCGGGAAAAAAAACGAGGGGAGACTGGGGGAGAGGACGAGTCCTCTCCCCCAGTCTCCCCTCGTTTTTTTCCCGCTCTTTCGCTCGCTTTATTTTTCGCTCGCGCTCCACTATCTGAACGCCTGGAACAGGCTACGTAAACTGGGCTTTTTTACTTATGAAAACATAAGTAGACTTAAAAACTTAAACCGATTTAGGCACAGCCCTTAGCTATCTTGCAAGACAAGAACGCAGCCACTTTTGGAGACCAATGATAGTACAAGGTATTGAAGGCTATATGATGATAAAGAAAGAAAGATAGTCTGCGGAACATCACGAGCTCGATTCCCTTCTTGAGGACTGAGTTTTTTTGTCCCATGCTGAATATTTTTTGTTCTCATTATAACTTATCAAAGCAAATTGCTAGGGGTACGGTTTACCGAGGACTATGAATGGATATCCCAAAGCTACTTCCCTTGACAACATTCAAGCGGTTGCGGCAATATACATAGAAAGTTAATGAATGTTAAATTCGATTATGCGCAGTGGAACTTTTTCTCCACACCGGCGGGAATGCTCTAACAGAGAGATGGCTTGGCGAGAAATGTCATGTTCGAATTACGTCAGTACTGCAAAGACAAGGGATGTCAAAATCCTTAACGCGGTGATAAAGCCGGAGAAAGAGGTGGCAGGAAAAAAACGGTTTGAGATCTTTGGTGCTAAGAACAAAACAAATTGCTCATACAGCGCTCAAAAGAATCAAATGTACTTCATTGAGGCATTGAGCTTGTGCGTTTATAGCAAAATAACAAAAACCTCGTTAATGCCAACCAGGCTGGACAACACAGTTTGTGTGACGCAAAATAAATAAGCTTTTACGTCAAGAATATAGACTATAATTAATCATTTTTACGTGTAAAGTAAGGTCAATTAGCATTACTTGAAAAGGAAGGATTGTCATAATGAGTATTAAGTAGTGGGGATTTTGGTATTTAATTCCTCAATTTGTGATGGAAACCAAATTAGTTGGTAGATTATTCATTTAAAAATTAGACAGTGACTTTTCTATTAGCTTGTGTACAAGTTCCTTAGTTGGAGGTTAAAACGCAAGAAAAAGCGGATGCAAGGGAAACCATTCTTCATTCTTAACGATTTTAATTTGTTGCACTCTCTCCCCACTGAGTGGTGTATTCACAGGCCATATTTCTGTGAGTTAAAATTTACGAGGTAATTTGCTGGAAACATTGCGAGGTGTGACACCACTATAAAATTAAAATCACTTCCTCTTTCAAAATGTGCCATTTAAATGTTTTCTTTTTAATTTCCCATTGTACAGCTGATTACTCTCATCAATATTTACCCTCAAGAAACTTCACCATGAATGGAAAACAACGGCGGCCTCGCACAGCCTTCTCCAGTCATCAGCTCCTCACCCTGGAACGCCAGTTCCAGGCCCAAAAATACTTGACTCGGCCACAACGGTACGAGCTCGCTACCAGTCTCATGTTAACGGAGACTCAAGTTAAAATTTGGTTCCAAAACCGGCGAATGAAGTGGAAACGTTGCGGCAAGAGTGCAAGCGTTAGAAAGCCAACGAGGGATAAAAACGTGATAAATACGTCGCTACCAGACACACGAAAAGATTAATGAGCACTTGATGAAGACCTGGACCGGCTTAGAGAGCGGCTTTCATTCAAAGTTGGAAGTAATTTGCGCCTGCTTTGGTTTGCTGGATTTGATTCACAGGCGCAGCAAACGTTTTTGTCTGTTTTATTTCTACGCGTGAGTGAAGGTTTTCGCTTTTCAACTGCGGGAAGGTTGGTCGCTATTTCTTGCTCTCGTCCCAACTCTTTCTAAAGGCAGGAAAACATGCGAAACGCTTACTGACACCATATATATTCTTGCAAAAGTGAAACGCAATAATACTCTTAAGCGGAACAATTTTGGGGGAGACACACAAGCTGTCAGTTTTAGTGTGGGCAATGATATTAAATGATGGGGTCTCCAGAAGAACACGTTTCCATCAGTCGCAATTAACTTCTAAAACCTTTAAAATCTTTTCATTTTCTTATTCTAATGCTTTCTGCGCAATGTCGTCCCAGATGTACTCACTGCAACCAAGGAAACAAGGCTATAAACGATAAACACGGGATCAAAATAGTCTTGTGTAACACGGCTCTTAGAAATGATCTAATTGTGAGTTGTCTTTCAAACAAAACCGAATTAAAATTCATGATTTCCAATGTCGCGTCATGTTGTTTCGCTTGTGAAGTCTAGGAGTGCCTTTTTTGGGGATAATCCGAAAATAAGTTTCTCTGATAAGCGACTTCTCTACCAGAGAGCGGCGATGGAAAAGAAAAGTCACGAAAAATATCAATGTTTCTCACTGCGTAGGGCCCGCAAGATTGTTACTGGTACTGTTTCAAACAAATTTCTTCAGTATTGCCCTAGAATGGATTGCAAAAATCAACAACTGAGAAAATTCGTTTTTATCAGCTGCTAATTTAAAAATATGTATTCTCAAACACAGAACTGGTTTACGAATGAAATTATCATGACTAGCTGTGATGATGTCTGCCCTTCAAGAGAAATTTTACAACTATATACGGCTTTAGTATAATTTCTCTGGTGATTATATAGAAGCGCGCGCACGTCTTATCTTGCTTTGTAGTACAACGCTAAATTTTGGCGTGCTCCCATTGGTCGAAATCGGTCACGTGATGCGATAGTGTCTCTCCTCAGTGGGCGCCTATCAGCGAATAGTGCCCGTCTTGGCAATTTTTGCTCAAAATTTAGTGTTGTACAATAAAAACAATACAGTTATTCTGTCTCAGGCCCTATGTGTGTTAGGTTCCCTCGGAAATTTGATGTTCAAACTTCATATTAGCCCTCGAACTACGTTCTCGATCGGGCTAATATTTGTTGTGAACATCAAATTTCCTCGGGCAACCTATCACGCGATAGTGCCTACGACAGAAGAACTCTATTGTTTAAATAATAACCGCGCCCGAGGTGATTATAATACTGAAGCACTAATTTTCAAAATAGTCACCGTGCTATTTTGACGATTCTGGAGAAAAGAAAAAAGAAAATGCATTTTCTCTGATAATCACCTGAGCAATTATTCTAAAACAATTATTCTCCTCAAGTTCACTGAATATTGTGAAATAATCCCCTCGACTTCGTCTCGGGGATTATTCCGCAATATTCACCTCGCCTTCGTCGAATAATTGTTAAATGAAATCTTTCCTTAGTTTTCCTTTTCATGCATGATACGCAAAATCCGGATTTTGATATAATCTAAAGAATCCGTCCAGAGTAAGGATTTTATAAACTCATGTTCTGAAGAAAACGGACAGCTCTTATATCGATCTTACATTAATTTTTGTTATAAAGTCAAAATATCCAGCCCATTCCCGCGTAGAGCCGAAACTGAAGGGACCGAGCCTGACAAGACTGACTAACTATTGCTTTTAAGTCTTCATAACCCATATCATAACCGTTTAATGACCAACCAGGTCAATAAACAAATAAGGAGGCCGTTAGTTTCTAAGTTAAGAAACTGTGGTGCTGTGTCGGTGGGAAAGTGAAACACATTTGGATCTATTAACTGAGTTGATAGGGTAAACCGGATTGGCCACCGTAGAGAAATTGAAAGCTGACGTTTTGATTGTGAGCCCTGACGAAAATTCGCTGTGACGAAGGGCTAACGCTCTCTACGGTATCCAATTTAACTCATCAACTCATAAATGCAAATGTTTGTGCAATTAGGTGAATAATTCAGGCCCAGCCAGGGTGTAGTGGGATACCAATATACCTCATTTCTTTCCCTTGGGATACCAATATACCTTAAAAATGCAAAAACGTTCATAACAAATACTTAAGATTATTGTAATACAGAATACCGTATACCTGAAAATTTTGGCAAAAAATACCGAATACCTTAGTAAAAAGACACCTTAGATACTGTATACCCAAAACCCCTGGCCGGGCCTGATACTGGAGTCACAAATGCCATCAACTGAGGGTACGTGTTTTGTTAACTCTGATGCAACTTTCAGGTTCGTATCACTGATGCTTCGGCAAACTTATTTCCCGACTTTTCGACTGTTGGCTTCCTGATAATGCTAGGGAAGACCAGGGAACCTTGTTTCGGAATCGCTCTCGAAACGACATATTTGTAATTTCGAAAACAAAATACACTAATTTTCCCGTGTCACAAACATCTATGGTAAAATGCTCAGAAACACTAAAACGGTGTTTTGCAAGCCCCAAAACCATGTCAACCAAGTAGAACTTTATGTTAATATCTTTGAGAGTTTTTCTTTCATTTCAATCACTTTAAGAGGCGCTAAAACTTCTTCCTTCTTCCTTCAGGAAGACTTTTAGTCCAGGCATTTTAGCGCCAAAAGTCGGTCAACCCGATTAAATAAAATAATTTTTCCGTATAAGTTTCTTAAATCAGCAGAAACTCTGAGTTTGGAAAGTAAAACGAAAATTACGCGATTGAAGATATCCTAACTATACAAAAAAGAAAGGATAATTTAAAAATCACTGAATGAAAACCCTTCCTAAAAATGTTATTTATGCGAACGATTAAAGGGCTTTGAACACAGATCAATTTAACTGAATTCATTTCTCATTGAAGACACAATTTCGGCGAGAAGAAAAGCAAACTTTTTAAAAAAAACAATCAAAAAAGCCAGTTAAAATCTCATTTGTGCCCTCATCGTTGGTTTTTTGTAGTTAACAAGTTTCGATTTGCCTATAATTTCGGGATAATTTCAGACGAAGATTTCCAACATGGATAAAACAATGAACTGTGTTATTTGTGATAAAAGTCTCGATGGCGAGGACGACGTCGTAACTCTTAGAGAAAAGGGAAGCGAAGGGATAAACCGGGCGAGCGTAGAGCGGAATGATACCATTACTACGGTCCCTGGCCAGCAGGTGCATCAGAACTGCCGGCGAGAGTACTGTCTTCCTAGCAACATCAAGCGAGCTAGAAAAGTTGTTTCTTCCGAAACGACTAGTAGTCATCGCTCCCTAACTCGCAAAGCAGAACAAGGTTTCTTCTTCAGGACTGATTGTTTCTTTTGTGACACCAAAAGTTGAATTCGGGTTAAATTCGAAGAGAAAATTAAAGGTGGGGGGAAGCATTCAGGGTTACGACAATTGACACAAAAGACACGATATTGAAAATTTGTTCGGAAAGGAACGACGAGTGGTCGGGAACGATAAGAGCTAGGCTTATGAATGGTCACGATCTACCTGCAGCTGACGCGGTTTACCACCAAACCTGCAATGTGAACTTCCGCACCAGAGGCAATTACCTCAAGTTTATGAGGGGGATGAGCTGCCTGCCGTAAAAAAGAGGAAAGTTGGTCGTTCCCAAAATGAAGAAAAAAACCAGGCTTTTGTAAAATTAACGTGGTTTTTTGAAGAGAATGACGACGAGCAGATAACATTAAGTGATCTAGTGGAAAAAATGAAAGAATATTTGAGCGATACAGAGAGCGAAGCTTACGGACGGCTGCACATCAAAACCAAACTTTTGGAATACTTTGGAGATAAGATCATAATAACGGATATTAACGGTAAGCCGAACGTTGTAACTTTCAGAACCACTGCTACTGCAATTTTACAGGAGTTTCACAAGCATCAAGATGACCTAGATATCAAAGAACAACAAATGAACATCATCAAAACAGCAGCTAAGCTGATTAAAAACGACCTCAAATTAATCGCGACATCAAGTGACAGCTACCCTATACGTAGATACCGATGCCGAATCACATGTCCGCTATCTTCTCGCTTCACTTTCAACGTTTCTGCCGGGCGTTTCTGGAGGTCCTTGTCTCCAAGAAAAATAACTTACTGAAGGTAGCATCAATCGGGCAGGCTATTGTTCAAGCTGCGCGGCCACGAGTAGTTATCGCACCTCTACAGATTGGGCTTGCGGTTCAAAACAAAGATATGTCCAAGGCAAGACAGACAAGAGACATGAAAGACACAGTGACCATCCTCAGTGGTCTGGCTATCCACAACCCTTTCTCTCTCGACGGAGACAGTAACCTAAGGAACATCATGAATGGTGTGAACGCCGATAACAATGTCAACGCTGACACAGCCAAGAGCGTCGGGGAGAAGATCCTGTCGTCGATGAATGGTACGTTAGTCACAGATTACTCATTCAAACGAAGTGCCCAGGCAATCACTATGGCATCGAAGTCCTATGTGAAGATTGACAATGATCAAGTGCAAGTTGACCCGCAACTTCTATTTCAGCGACTTATCATCGCATGTGATAACTCCCAACTTGAAGAGTTATTTCGATACGAGCTCTGCACATATCGCACATCTCTTTTTGACTCCCCATTCACGTTAACGGCAGCCGCAAAAGCCAGCGCTAGCAGACGCACTGTGGACAAAGCTTACACCAGAGGCCAAGACGCAGCCTGAAGGGAATGTACAGTGCGTGCTGGACGGAGGTGCTCTCCTCCACCGAGTCCCATGGCCAAGAGGTTCTCCGACTTACAAGGAAGTGTGCTACTTGTATTGCACTTACTTGTGTCGAAAATACGGAAGAGCGATAGTGGTATTTGACGGGTACGACCAAATTTCAACTAAAGCTATGACGCAGCAGAGGCGTACATCAGGGAAGGTTGCTGCCACTGTCACCTTTACAGAAAACATGTCTGTCACGATGAGGAAGGATAACTTTCCCTCGAACCCCAAGAACAAGCAACGCTTTCTGATTATGCTGAGTGAGGCTCTCCGAACGTAGGATGCGTGACACACCATGCAAATGATGACGCCGATCTACCTTTAGTCAAAACTGCTGTAGAGTCTGCCCGAACAAATACTACCGTTCTAGTTGGGGATAACACAGATTTGCTAGTCCTTCTGTGTTATCACGCTTCCAAAGATGGATGTGATCTCTATTTTAGACCAGAGCCAAAGGCTAACGCGAGAGGTACGCGCGGCTGGCACATGAAAAGAGTCAAAGATCAGCTTGGTAGGGACGTTTGTACGAATCTCCTATTTCTTCACGCCATCAGCGGATGCGACACCACATTGCGCCTGTATAGAGTTGGCAAGGCAACAGTCCTCAAGAAATTTGAGAACGTACCATACTTCAGAGAACAAGCTAATGTCTTTAGCTGTCATTCTGCTTTATCTGACATTCTCACTGCAGGTGAAAAGGCACACTTGTCTCACTTTTTGGTTTTAATCCAGAGGTTGGTCTTGACGCTCTCAGGTATCAGCGACACTCTGAAAAACTTGCCACGAAGACATCTCATATAGAGCCACAGAATCTTCCCCCAACTGCAGCAGCGGCCCGATTTCACAGCCTGCGCGTCTACCTTCAAGTAAAGCAGCGGCAGGGAGAGGGTGCAGAAATGTCAATGGAGGACTGGGGCTGGAAATTCACTGATAATCAAGTATTTCCTGTTGCGACGGACTTGCCGCCTGCCCCAGTTAATCAGATGCAACTGTTCATCCGATTGTAGCACTATGAGATGCATTTGTCGCAAAAGCGGAATGGAATGTTCCCCAGCCTGCGGCCAATGCAAAGGGTCTGCGCGCACTAATTGTTCTAATACTCTGGACTACAAAAGTGAAGATTCGGAAGACTAACGTGTGTAGATAGCATATGTAGAATAGAATAAAAGGATAGCTCTCTAGCGAGGATATAGGACCTTTCTTGTTGTAAGTCTTAACCAATAACCTCTCGCAAAATAAGATCTCACTGCTGGTTCCGTAAACTCTAATAAAATAACCTCAATATTTTCCTAATTTATATAAGGCCCTAGACTCATAAGTGGAAAACGAGGAGTGCGGAGTGCGGAGTGCGGAGTGCGGAGTGTGGAAAATGCGGAGTGTGGAAAATGCGGAGTGTAGAAAATGCGGAGTGTGGAAAATGCGGAGTGTAGAAAATGCGGAGTGTGGAAAATGAGGAGTGTGGAAAATGCGGAGTGTAGAAATGAGGAGTCTTAAAAAAAAAAGGTCATATCGCCACACGTAGGTATAACCCAATATAACTCCTTCCTGTCCCATGCCCCCTGTGTGGACCCAGGAAAAGCACAGTACTCTTAACGAAATGAAAAAATAATTTTTTTTGTTTGTTTGTTTTCAAAACCGCGAAATTTAGTGCTCGTAAAACACGTCTTTCGAATTCTAGAGAAATAAATAAAGTTGTGTAGTTTTTATTTCCGGTTGAGCCATAGTAGTTGTTTCCGGTTTAGAAAAAAAGTGTGAACTGAGTGCTACGGAAGCGGTGACAATTTTGCAGAAAAATTTCGTCAGCCACCACACAACATCGGGGTCAAGCACGTCGACCGTCGGCAGGTACGCAGGGACGTCAACACAGGGGCGTTGGTGTACAGCACAGACTTTACCAATACCTATTACCATCCCAGTCCTGCGGATATCATGCGAAAAAACCCTGTTTTTGACGGACGTGTACATTTCGACTTCAGCACCTACCACTCACTTGATGAAAGCCAGAAGGAAATGCTAAAAGAGCATGGACTGATTGTTAATATCGTTAATTAACAGTAATGCTACACGCGTGGATTTGTTTTATTTACCTCAGTATTCGTTACTGTTTTTCATAGCTACAAAAAAACAAAAAACAAAAAAAAAACAAATAATGTACGATTTAGCAATGAAACTCAATGATGCATCGCTTTTTCAAAGAACATGGACTGATTGTTAATATCGTTAATTCACGATAATGCTACGCGCGTTAAAATGCAATGATGCATGAAGGAGTTTTATAGAGTGTTATACCTTGTTACTTGTGTCTGTGTGAAGATATCACCTTTAATTAATATTAAACATTTACAACGATCTTACCAAGAATATAGCGGAATTAAAGATTATTTTTTAATTTCCTTTTCCATACAAGCTTTTTATATTCATTAATTTTCATTAATTTTCACGAGTACTTTATTTCTATAGAATTCGAAAGACGTGTTTACGAGTACTTAACTTCGCGATTTTGAAAATAAGCATAAAAATAAATTTTGTGATTTTTCATTTTGTTAAGAGTAGTTCGCCCTTTCCAGGGTCTGTACAGGGAGCAGGGGAGCTATATAGGGTGTGACACCTTATATAATTGAGTACGTGTGGCGATATTACCTTATTTTTTCTTTTGATCTGTTTATAACCTTTTTATATATTTTTCTTTAACACTCCACATTTTCCACACTCCGCATTTTCCACACTCCGCATTTTCTACACTCCGCATTTTCTACACTCCGCATTTTCCACACTCCTCATTTTCCACACTCCGCATTTTCTACACTCCTCATTTTCCACACTCTGCATTTTCTACACTCCTCATTTTCCACACTCCGCACTCCGCACTCCGCACTCTGCGTTTTCCACTTAACCCAAAACAAGTGACAAACCTGTCATTGAAGTCATAAGAAACTACAACGCCGTTTTACCACCTACAGGGAACTTCGCCATTGCTGATCCTAGCAGTATGCAGGACGCGTGTCACTACGAACTCAGTAAATATGACCTATGCTCGCCACGAGTCTCCCAGTAGCTCAGTGCTTAGAGCGTCAAACCGGTGTACGGAAGGTCATGGGTTCTATTCCCGTTGGGGACTCAGATTTTTTCTTTGTCCCACGCTCGCGACATGCTGAATATTCCATCTTTTCTTACAACGCCGTTGTTACACAATCGAGGGTCTTAAATTACTGTACATGATCAAGGTTCCTTCGTTTAGTTGCATTTTTCAAGCTCTTGCCGTAGCACATTAATAAATTTCGCTGTTCCTTTAAACCGTGGAGTACAGGGTACTTTTTTTCTGATACAGTAAGGGGAAGGAAATGCAGTCAAGAGTCCGCGCAAAATTACAAACACATGTATCAGTACAGTACTTGTTTTTGTTCTGCCGAAATTGGCTTAAATCCTTAAATTTTCGGGGCTTTTTTAATGCACGTTTTGTTGGTAAATAGAGATGGTTCACACATTAACAAGAGTGATATACCGTTGTTGTCTGCCTTCTTGGATCTTATAAAACAATACCACGGTAAAACAAGTGTGATTTGATGCCACCTTCGATTTTTCGAACTCCCGATTTTTCGAACTAGTTTCCATTTCCCTTGGAGGTTCGAAAATCGGAATTCCACTGCCTGTGAAAATTCCAGACCAGAAACTTGAGCCTTACTGGTCAGCGGATCATTATTTTTCTTCCCATAATGCAGCACGAAGCTTGACTCTTTCTTTCAGTGACACGACATCTTTTGATCCTTTGGGAGAAAGTTTCCGGTAAGAAAAACATTGTTTTTCTTCTTCGTTTCCTTTGATCGTTGGCTCCAATCGCTTTGGAACTCTTGTTAAGTCTAAGTGTTTGTATTTATAAGGATTTAAGTAAAGAAATGGACCAGATCACCAACGCCCTTGAACCATGCAAACAGTTCGCTAAAGACTCCATGAGACTTGTGAAAAGATGTACGAAGCCAGACAGAAAAGGTATTCATCTTGTTATATTCTTTACTATTCCTTGTTTTTCCTTTTTATTTGAAGGTTGTATTATGTTTTAAAAATGCGTTTTTATTGCAGGGCACTCTTTAACCGAGCCTGATTGTTGAAATTTTCGCGACCAAATCAATGCTCATATTGTTCACCCAAGATCGTGAATTTCTCGATGGCTAAAATGCATTACCTGCAATTCCTTGCTTCTTATGACGAGAAGTTCGTCTCCCACACATGTATATTTTTTTCACTTAAATGGAATTTTATCTAAGAACAGGTGAACAGTTTTCATTTCTCAGTTGTTCTTTTGTAGCCAATTTGGACCGGTACAAGTGACCAAATCAGACCTTATGCTAAAAAAATTTTCCACAATTCTGTACCCTTGTGTAAGTTATGTTCCTTAGGTTGAATTTTTTTGGTTGAATGTTTTTATCAGTTTTTCTCGGTTATCCTGTACTCCATTTTTATGTTCCACATTTCTACAGTATCACGAAGGGCATTTTATGTGTCCCCTGTTACTAATACGGTCAGTACAAAACGCAGACCGCAGACTGCAGACTGCAGACTGCAGACTAGGTACAAAATGCAGACTGAGTACAAATTGCAGACTGCAGACTGTAGACTGAGTACAAAATGCAGACTAAGACCAAAACAGTATATTTAACTACAAACGATATAATTTCAATCAAAGAAAGAAAAAGTGCGGTCAATTGACTGGCCACCGATCACATGCGAGATAATTTTGAGAGATAAAACCACAGGAAAGTAAACATAAGGTCAATCATGAAACCACAGGTTGCTTTTCCATGCAAAAATTTGACCTATCATCCTTTTTTATTTTTGTATCGGCATTAACATTTTTATTTTGTTGTTATTTTTTTTGAACATGCAGTGGAACGGCAGGGCCAGAGCTTTATACTTTCACTACCACGATGGCACTCATGTGGGTGCGAATCGGTCAAAAAAAGGGTAAACTAGTAATGAAAGAAAAAACAGGGTGGCAGGGAATTCAGTTATTTATTGCTTGAAAACAAGAACTGTCACTTCATCAAACACACAGTATGTTTTCAATTTTTAACTAGCCCCATGTCACGCAGTCGCCTTTCCTTTCTATCCGCCAAAATTCTCATTATTCATAGAGGTCAAAGCACACAAGACTTGATTAAGTTGTTCCAGTATTAAAAACTGAAAAAAAACAGTCACCTCAATAGTAACCGAAGGACCAACGCATCATATTTGTTGATGATTATAAGCGGTACTTATTGAGGTTCATGTGCTCTTTTAATGGTGCAAATTTCCGCGGATAGGTGAACTCGGAAAGGTGACTGCGTACGTGACAAGGCGCAAGAAAAATTAAAAATAAATATTATTGTGTGTTTGATTATTATGTGACAGTTCTTTTTTTAACAATAAATAAATTCACTGCCACCTGCAGTTTAAAGTAAAAATATCTGTGTGTGCTCCCCGCAATGCCTGCCATCGTAGTGGTCTGAACTAAGCTGTGGCCTCTTCACTACCACTGCATGTTCGAAGAAAATAACAACAAAATAAAAATGTTAATGGATACAAAAATAAAAAAAAGGACGATAGGACAAATTTTTTGCAAGGAAAAGCGAACTGTGGTTTCGTAATTGACCGTTTGTTTACTTTCTTGTGGTTTTATCTCGCATCTGATCAGTGGCTTGTCAATTGGCCAAGCTTTTTCTTTTTTTGATTGAAATTATATCGTTTATAGATAAATATACCGTTTTGGTCTTAGTCTGCATTTTGTACCAAGTCTGCAGTCTGCAGTCTGCAATTTGTACCCAGTCTGCATTTTGTACAGAGTCTGCAGTCTGCGGTCTGCAGTCTGCATTTTGTACTGACCGGTTACTAATAGGCTAGTGAAGGAGTTTCAAATCCAACAAACCTCTTTAATGCTAAGTTCACAACATAATAGATTATTTTGTGCTGTTACAGAAGTCAATCAAAAATGGCCTTTCATTCACATTTGCCACAATTTTCTGTGGTGCAAGCTCCACTTCGTAGGTCTAGCCTTTATAATGTGAACACTGAATAGGTCTTTGTTCCCCCTCAAGCATAGTGTGAACAAGGAACTGGATCAACTTTCAGACATATTCTTTTGCAGATTTTACACCGGCATGAAACCTTTGTAGTACACTGTGAATCGCAGTGTGCTGATGTCATTTCATTCTATTTTGTATCAGATAGGTTTCAATGTATAATTGCCAATTATTCACCAACACTGAGGTGAATAATAATTGTTTTACTATATACCAAACTAGTGGACAAAATAGTGTCTTTTTTTCCGAGAAATGAGGAAAAACTCGCTTGCAAAATTCAGAAAAATGTTGGGTGATAAATAGCAGATAAAAACTTATGTTTGAGTAGTCAATGAGAGAGTACAAAAAACACTATCCACTGGATTGATATGTACTAAATCAAAATATCCATTGTAGTTCGAATTAAGCCTAAGGTGGAGTGAGATTGTTTGCTGGTTTTGTATCTTTCATGCTTTTCATAAAGCGGAGGATCTCTCCTATTTATATTGAATTATTTTATTTTGTTTGCAGAATTTCAGAAGATCGCCTTGGCCACTGCCATTGGTTTTGCTATCATGGGATTCATTGGCTTTTTCGTCAAACTTATTCATATTCCCATCAATAACATCATAGTACAATAGCACTCACATTTGGTAAGTGGCTGTTCTTTGCCAAAAGACAACTATATCCTTTGTCACTGAACATTTGAATTTGGAATCTGTGTTAGGTGAACTTTCAAGCCTGTAACGTCGACAAGACACAATTTTTTTTATGTCAGTCATGTTTTCCAATGGTTTGCATTTATTTAAAAACTAAAAAGAGTTAACTGAGGCCTGGTTCAGATCTTGAACTTTACATGTGCTAAACCTGATGCAAATTAGGAAAAATGATTAGCTCTTGCTCATTTACATTAGGTTTGGCATATCATAGAAAAGTTCAGTGTTTGAAGTAGTCTTATGTGTTACAACAGTTGAGCACCTTTCACTCTAACTGTCCACCACTCACGTTTCATTGGTTAGAAATAGTATTCCATTCATTTTGATTGACTATTGTGGTTTTTGAATATGTGTTTTGTAAGTGCGAATGCCTGTGCCAAAACTTTTGTGATGGAAGAGTTTGTAAGTGATTGGCATTGATAGCACTGCATACAGTTATTTTTCTTGTTTGGACTGCAAGACAACCTAATAAAGTTGTTGCATTAGTGACAGTGTAGTTGGGAATACAAACGTGACCTTAGATCGGCTCTAGTGGGCATACGTTGGTGAAGTATGATTATCCAGGTGAGTGTAGTCCTGAGAAGGATGGTTTGTGATGACATTGAATGACATTTTGACAACCGGAGCAGAAGTCGTCATTCGAAGTCATCATCACTTGCCTTAGCGGGCTTGTGAGGCTTACAAAGATCTTAGATTTTATGCCTCTTTGCACAATCTTTTGAGAGTCTTGCAGTCTAGTTTGGAGTCTCAAGAGTTCTCGTGGGCTTTTATTTGAACTCATAGGTGTTGAACTTTCATCCACCTCACTCAGTGATTTTTGGTCTCCTCACAAAATGACCTTTTTTGCTCCTTTTTGTTTCAGATACCCAAGTCAAGACTGTACTGCCAGCAAACAATAACATGAATATCAACTGAATGAACTACATCAATACCAGGGACAGTCTTTATAAGTTTCTAATAATTATGATTTTAAATTTTTTGTATAGGTGGCTGTATCACATGTACTTGTTTATCTGATGGAAGAAAAAAACTGATACTTCTACTGTTAGATCCACACAATTGAAAAATACATATGTACCAATTTGCGTTTAACAACGTGTACAATAAAATGTGCCATTGTAACCTTTTTGTAGTCACCTTAAAGAACAAAGAGCACAGTGCAACCTGCTTTTGACCAGTGACATCACTCCATCAATATGGTTACCTCTCTATTACTTCCACTGTATTTGGTCTAAGCAAAAGTGCAAGCAGTGGGGTATGGTAGTGTAATGGTTAGCGCATTGCACTTCAGATCTGAGGGTCAGAGGTTCGACTCCCAGTCTCGGCCATCATGTTGTTTCCGTACACAAGAAACTTCACCCCAGTTTGTCTCACTCCACCCAGGTGTATGAAATGAGTACCAGCAACATACTGCTGGGGGTAACCCTGCAATGGACTAGCATCCCCTCTAGGGGGGGGGAGTAGCAATACTCTCAGTTGCTTCCTGCTACAGAAACCGGGTTAGGCTCTGGCTAAGTGGGCGTTCTTGGCTGTGTGTGACTTTATATTTATATATCTATATATATAAAAGTGCAAGCAGTCATTTTGTTACTGGAAGACTTTTGGGGACATTGGTGGCTGAAAAGGGCTATGCAATAATATTTCAGTTGGGGGGGGGGGGGGGTTGAGGTTGGGATTTGGCTAAAAAAAACTGTGGAACACCATTACAATTATCATTTTTCTTTTTTTTCTGTTTTTAGGGTGTTGAGGGCAGATTGACTCTCTCCCTGTTCCTTTTTTCTAAAACCAGCGTATTTGTACCTTGACAACTCCTTCTATGTGAACGATTTTAATTGTTTAAAAATTTATCTGAAAATTCTTTGAGAGGGCAAAATTTCGTCCCGTCTACTCAGGCCAATCACCTGCTCCCTCCATCACCTAGAGGGGTAGCTTTCTCCGCAGTCATTTTTAGGGCTTGAGGCTCCAAGACAGAAAAATCGGGTTTTAAGGGTTCCGTGGCTGTACTCAAGGAATCCATTTAATCAGAAAGATTTTTTGTCCGGGCTCCAAGTAGAAAAAAAAAACCTTCGGTGTCACATTACCCTCCCTTAAAAGCAATTCCAAAGCATGAAGCTAGCATGAAACATCTAATTACTACACCAATCCACAGACCCAAAAGAAAGCGATTTAATAAAACAAAAGTACAATTGGCTGTCAAAACAAAAATACATCAAATGCCTTTTTTTACCCAAGACCTGGAAAAGTTCTTGTCAAAAGCTCTGCTGTCTGAATAAAGAAAATACCAGGCAAAATATTTTATTCCCAAAAAATACCAAAAGCGCGCATGGCTTATGCCAAATTTTTTTTAAAACTTCTTACCTCCCCATCACTCTCTAACATTTTGTCAACTACCCCTTCATATTACCTCAGAATAGTAAAATACTCGACTCTCGTGCCAATTTCACGTTTGCTGTCGGGAACCTAGGCTCAGTCTCCAGCCGTGAGTGTCTCGATGCGCCCGCGATTCTCGCCACCTTCACGGCTGGGCGCACGGGTTTGGTTATTGTTTAGACTGACCAATCAGAGACAAGCCCCCTGAAATTTGCGGGGCAGAGTGCACGGCATAATTTAGCGGGATTTCGTCTTTATTTTGAAATTTCACACTTTTAGGCGGCGTTTCAGGAAACACTTTTCGCATTTCATTTTTTCTCAAGACTTTACAAAAAAAAAGAACCGATAAAATCTATGCAATCGACATGTGGATTGTCTGCATAATTATTAAAATTGTCATGACGTCACGGACATGCAACCAAACCCGTGCGCCCAGCCGTGAAAGTGGCGAGAATCGCGGGCGCATCGAGACACTCACGGCTGGAGACTGAGCCTATTGGGAACCTCGGGATCGAATCTACAACCTCCTCAGCCTGTGAACTAGCTCCTTCAAGGGCTACATGGCACGAGAAAAGTCGGCTCTCGACCCTTCCTTTTTGCCCCTCTTCCCAACAGACAGGGTCCCAAAGAGGTTTAGGGCTCGAGTGCTCCAAGACAGAAAAATTGGGTTTCAAGGGTTCCGTGGCTGTACTCAAGGAATCCATTTAATCAGAAAGATTTTTTGTCCGGGCTCCAAACTTAGAAAAAAACCTTTGGGCTCCGGGCTCGACAGCAAAAAGTCTGGGGCTCCAGGGAGGCCAAAGCCCCCCACCTTTGTGCACAAGTTGCTAGAATGTAAGAACAAAATAATAAATGAACAAGGGAAGAAGGAATGAATCAGTTGAAATGAAATAAAAATAAAATACCCAAACAGTTGCTGCATGAGTAGGTCCATAAAACTGAATTATATGTGCTTTATAATTTATTGGTGTTATCTTTCACGGTCACGCGAAACTTGTTTAGTGTCACGCAATTGTTTATTACAAATAACCTCGCATGCATCGCCTGTCACATTTAAAACATACTGAAAGCCGGCTTTATTAATTTCAAGTTGTCACGCCAGGAGTTTGTCCCTGGACACGAAATGTGCTAATGACCCCCGCTAACTGGAAGAATTGCACTCACTTTGCCGATAACAAGAAAAAATGGGCGCTATTGTGAGACACTTTTTTTCAGCAGGTATTTTTGGTGGATTTCAATGTCAAATACTTTAAACTGTAATGCGAAGCTAACAATGGGCTGTGGAATATGAATGGGGTATTTTTTTTTTATTGTGCGGGGAGATCGCTGAGAAAGGTCGAAAAACGCGATTGGAAACTGCCTGACCTTTATCACATTACACCAGCCCTCTGTTGTCTTGACAGCTCGATTAAACTTAATCCCAGCTTGAGCTGTCTCAAGTGACAATATCTTGCCATCCAATTCTGGATTTTTAGAGCTCCTGAAACATTAAATCTTACGTCACACGAGCTATGATTTTTCTTAAGTTTCTCCTTTCGTATCTCTGCTTTCAGTCGTCCTTCGATCTACCGAGAAACGCGAGAAAAAGGTCTTCTTGGAATGTTGCGTTACAACCACAATCGTGCCAGGTCATTTGACACCGCTTAAAACATGCCAGACGACAAGAGCGTGGTATTTCACAGAAACGCAATACAAAACTTTATTGATAGAAGCATCTGGGGTGTGATACCCTAGATGGCAAAATAGCGCCGCATTGTTTGCTGTCTAGCGCGCATAAGACCAGGGGCTGTTCACTGGAACCTTCATGCTTCAACCCTGTTGAGCTACTTGGGTTGAAAAGATGGGGTTCTTTGCCTCAAAAATAGCGTTTACCGTTCTCCTTACATTATGGATCTGCAGAACACAGGCCCAACACGGCGGAATGGGTGAGTAGCCGTTGCTTTTTCGATCGGCATAAGATTCTTGACTTGCCTCTCGGTCACGGAGCGCAGAAATTCCTCCCACACACGCTCATGTTCATTTCAGAAATGTGCACGAGTTTCTTGTCAGTTTCACTACAACGAGAACGCGTTATGTTGGCTTTCCTTTAATTGCATGGAAAGGGTTTCCTTTTCTCGTTGAATTTGCGTCCGTACTTGGGAAAGCGGCCTTTAGTTATGAAAGCTTTATTGTTCAACTCTCCATCTTGGCTTGCAAAAATCCCTGCGAATAACATGAAAAGTTTTAGGCTTCCCTCGGCTCTTTGTATCCAGGCATGAACTTAGTCTTTAGCCCTTATTTATATTCTCTTGAATGTGTCTAATACAGTAGATTCTGAGAGCTCAACTAAGTCTCATATTTGCACCATGGCCATGGCCGAAACTGAGCTGTTTTTAGTGTGACAATCCGAGCAACATGGTAAACTCTGAATTATTCATATGATTTAATCGAAAGAATGTTTTTGATTACAAGAAAGCTTGCGCATGGAAAACATAAGAACATTTATTTACAATAACATTTGAGAGTTGAAGCAAATCGAGTAGAAACTGCTCTGTGGATATTTCAACTGGGATTTTTTCCTGATATCATCTTACAGTTATCACATACCAGCCCACAGGACAATCGTCCATTCAAAGAACTCACATGGTCAGATTTCTGTAGCCTTTGCAGGCTTTGAGATTGTGATGGCAAAAGGCAGAACTGGCGCGCGAACGGGAAAAATAGGGGAATGAACAAGAATGATTTTTTTGTTCGTTTTGTGGACGCATTTTCCTTCGTTTTCCACAATTTTCTGAGATCCTGAAACTAGCTAGATTTCTTATTACAAATTGTAAAGTCCTTTATTTTTCACACCCTGTTTCTTGATCTGCATCATAAACTGCGTTTTCCACTCGGATGTAGGGTAATTGCTTGGGAATATCTGGGATGTGAAGTCTTGGTCAAGTTCTCTAAGAATTTTTGTCTGCCATGCAAACATTTCTCCTGATCTCGCGGGAAATCTTCCCCCGCGAAATCAAATTCTCGCGCGCGTGATGCGAGACGCAAAACCTTGTTACAAACAACATTGCAAGATCTTAAGACAAGGGTCAAAAGAAAAGACTTTTTCGCAAATGAGCGAGATCTTGTTCGACAGTTAACTCAAAAAAAAATGATAGAACGGTTGAAAACAGTAAGTTATTTGATAGCAATAACAATAACCCTTTGTCAGCCCATAAACTTTTTAGACTCGTAAAAGACATTCTTATATAAGGGAACAAAGAAGCAAGCAGATTTCTGAAACGATATGTATTTGTATCATCTGCAGATGCGGATTCTGTTTTCTGTTTCCGTTTCTGATTTTTTTTTAATTCATTCACATATTTCAGGTTATCTTGCTTTGGGTGATTTTATCTGAATTTTCTGAAAATTACAGCATCGATGTAGTTGCGAAGTCGAAATTATCCAGTATTCACAATATGATTTTTCAGACTAAAATGGCAGTTTTCCATCCACTGTTGCTATTAATATATTAGCATTTTCCCCGGATTTATGCGTCAAGTCGAGGCTACAAATCCAACATGGCGGACCGTCTGCAGCAGAATGTGCAACTCGCATCTTGCTAACTTTAAAAGTAGCTTAAGCCTCAGTTTTGCAAAGATGGTTAGAATTCTCCATTCCTTCATTCGACTCATTGCATAATTTTGTTGTGGGTGCTCATTGCACCGTGGACTCGGCAAGGGCGGTTTGACATATGGAAACAAGTCAAAACCGTCTGCAGCAGAATGTGCTACTCGCATCTTGCTAACTTTGAAAGTAGCTTAAGCCTCAGTTTTGCAAAGATGGTTAGAATTCTTCATTCCTTCACTCGACTCATTGCATAATTTGAAGGTCAGGTGTTTCTTTTGAAATTTAAAGCCATCTGCAAACATTTCATAGATAGGATTGTTTGATTTCTCTAAGCCTAACTTTGAATTTTCTGTTTTAATTTCAGTTCCAACTATAATAGACCCGGTAAGTTTAGATAGTAATCTTCAGCGTAGGACCTCCTTGTAAACAAGGTATCAAATAAGGCCTTTATAGGCACTTTAGGCACTTGTCTTGTTTGTTGTTAAGCTAATAGACTTAAGCTTATAAGAAAGTTGAAAGGCAAGCATAAGACAGAATTTACTTGTAATTTAGCCAAAATTTCCGATTTTTTTCCCCAATAATCATAACTTAATCTTAAGCTAAGCATGGTAAGAATACAAAACAGAGATTGACTATGGAAGTTCCAGAAGCAAATTGGGGCTATAACTGGCTGTATAAGAACCTGTGAAACTCACGGAACCTGTGAAACAAAACATTTTAAATAAAATTGTTCAACGTAACCATAGCCAACAAACAAATAAAAACTTGTCAGGTTCTTACACCAAGGTAAACTCCAAATTGTTAATAGATTCTGTTGTAGGTGTAAAATGTTTCAGTTATAATAATTTTGTACATGGTATGTGATTCTATACTTGTGAGTTTAATCATAACAATTGAAAAGACGATTGTTTGTTTTTTGTCCAGGCCTTAAAAGGTGAACAAGGTCCACAAGGAAATAAAGGTCGAGTTGTAAGTATTAATTCTGTGATCCTTAAGTATTAGCTTTAACTTCTCTGTTCCTCTTTTTATGTTCCTTGACCCTGATCATGTATGGCTCAGATGGTTGTGTAACTGTAAAGTAAGAGGTCACACGTTAGAGTCGTGAATTCTTCAGCTTTGGCTGGTTCCATCGTTTTCATTGAAGGATGGCTATTTCATGAACAAACATGACCTCGTTACTTGGGCCGGAGGCCATGAGTCAAGGTGTGCCGTGCGGTTCTTTTTATTCGTGTCATGATTGTAAGGCCGCATGGGCTCTGGGAATGAGAACATGTAATCGTTTGTTGATTGCATCACCATCTGAACCTTTTGCGAGGGTGTTACTGTCTTGGAGTTCAACGTTTTTGTGCTTTTTGATGCAATTTTGCGCTTGTTTCGGCGTTTCTTGTGCTTTCAAGTTGTTTATGGCCTGAGTGAAGGCTGCAAATAGCCTCCTGTTTATCAAATGTTACATGTTTTGATGTTTAGTGCTCAAAGTAAGATGTTTATTACAAAGTTTGGGTGTAATTTCATTCTGTTGATAGTGCCTATTACATACTTGTGCACATGATGATGTTCATTTGCTTTAAAATGTTTTGGGCTGTTGCTGGATGATATCTGATTGTTTGGGGTAAATTGCATGACCAAATATACAGTGTTAAAACCTAAGACTAGAACATAAAATTGCATGTTTACCAAACATGTAACTTCCGTAGGAGCCAGTGTTGAGCATTTCACTTTCCAATACAGTGTTTAATTAAATTGTTTTATTCAGGGCATCTGGCAGGATGCAGTGGTACCGTTCCACATAGTTCTTTAACGTTGGCATCCTCCGCATCTTCAGAGCATTTTCCCCATAAAACAGAAAAATTTGCTTAATATTAGTAATAAAGCAGCAGCTTTCCATCCTCACAAACATAGAAGTCGAAGAGATTGATTATTTTGAAGCAGTTGTTCTCCTAAACATTGACGAAAACATGCTGCTTTGTTCACAAGCAATTTTTAACCTCCAGATGTTCCACGCATCTTTTAGCGATAAGTCCTGGATACTAGTTTTGTGTTTTGTTGTTACACTGATTTCTGTTGGACGAAAAGCATTGACATTTCAGCGAATAATAGTAATTGACCAGAAGCTGCATTTGATGACTACTTGTGCGAGAAAACTTGAATGCCTTGTCTTCTTTTGCTCATCCATCGTCTCAAAGAATCATCTTGCGGTTTACAGTAAGGAATAGTAAGGATAAATTTGTTATCAAAATCTTCACTAAGCAGTTCACATAACAGCAAAACAGTGGAAAGGGACAATTATCAGTATTATAAATTGTTTAAATTTCTGCATAATCCAGGGTGTTTTCCACATAATCAACATATTTTCCGCATAGTATTCCTGAAAATTTCCGCATAATTTGTGATTTTCTTTTGCACCCTATCGGATGGCCTGTTTATTTGTGACTGTTGTCAAGGATGGTGCCTCCTAATACGAAGTATTTTTGCACAGTTTTTAACTGTGCAGGAAAACCAGATATCTTTAGCAAGGGCTACTGGAATCCAAAAAAGAAAATTGTGGGTAGCCACATATTTTTGGAGATAGTTAAACCATCATTATTCTAAAAAGCTTTAAAATGTATAACAATGTGTGGCATTTTCTTTCCAAATTTATGCTTAATTATCTCTGAAAAATGTGTAGTTCCCCCATTTTTTTGGACGCCAACAGCTCTTGCTAAGATCTGCTTTTTCCCGCACAGTCAAAAACCTTTGTAGTAGTAGGTACAACGGAACTAGACTGCGAGTAGTCTCTAATTTTGGCGACTGTGATTGTGGGGCGGGCAAAATACACACGCGTGCGCGCGAAAGTTTGAGGAGACGCGACGCGAAGGGAGCGCCGAAAATTAGAGACTACAGACTTAGCCCAGGATTTTGAATTAAGCGCGTACATTCCAAGCGCAAAACTCTGATTGGCCCTTTTTTGGATACTTGTCAACAATCTGGCAACAGTACACAAGCCGCTGTCAACACTCATGATAACATTGACTCCGTTTTAGTTTACTGAGAGGGCAGACAGATTACAGGCTTTTCTGGACAAATTAGCGAGCGTTGTTCAAAATTACATTCGGTTCGGCTGGAGATTGTTTGTCCAAGCCATTCCAAGAGCTGTTAAAATGACAATCCACTCATCTACTGAGAGTTGAGATTTCATCTAAATTTTAACATCGGCACGGGACCGATCGACCGGAACAAAGGATTGTCTGCACGGATGAAGTGCAAAACTCACTCTTGGCTTGCTGGCTGCTTCGTTTTGCTCCGCGTTGAAATAAAACTTTCGGCCGAAGTTGAAGGAGGTTTTTCGCGTCTCTAGCCACCAAATTTTTCCGATGTGAGCTTAGAAAGTGGCCGAAAACAACCTCTGCCGTCGGAGCTCATTTACAATTATGCCCGATTAGAATAAGATGCAACGTATGGAAAAAGAGCCGACTGCAAGTATATGTTTTTTTGATATACAGAAACTTCCTGGCTCGCTGGAAGTTTCATTTTCGTTAACATCGACCTCAAACTTCCGGTGAAAGTAGAAAAAATTTGCCGCGTCTTCGACGTTATTTATTAATTTTTTTCGATGGGATTTTTTGGAGACGAAGAAAATGACCTCGGCGACTGCTAAAACCGTAAACGGGCTTTTGATATGACAGGGCCGCTTCTTGGGACTAAAAATTTACTGACGACCGAAATTCCAAACTCAATGTTCATTTCTTCTTCGAGATGAGAGGCTGGAATTTTCCTCTCGATCACGGCCCATCTGGTCGAGTACTGGTCGAATCCAAATAAACAATGCGAACCGTTTCATTTGCGATAACATCTTCCGCAGTTTATCGATGACAGGAGCAAACACATGACAGGAGGCAAGAGAAGGGACCCCATTGGTTGCGCTTTATTGGCTTGAAAGACGATATGAAATTTACACCTCAAAATCACTCGGCCGTGAAAGGTCAAAATCCTGGGCTAAGTCTGTAGTCTCTAATTTTCGGCGCTCCCTTCACGTCGCGTCTCCTCGAAATTTCGCGCGCACGCGTGTGTATTTTGCCCACCCCACAATCGGCATCGCCAAAATTAGAGACTACTCGCAGTCTACAACGGAACCTCCATTAAACGAATCTCTATGTGATGAAGTTCTCGGTATCATGAGCGCTATTTTCCAGCCCAGTAGTAGTGTAATGTATGGAAAAGAACCTCTATGTAACAAACCCTCGATATAACGAACCCTCGATATAACGAACCAATTTCCCCAGTCCCTTGGCTCTCCGTTAAATCGAGGTACCACTGTACTGTCCTTAAGAAATCCAAGTTTCTCAGACCATCCCGAGATGCACTGAAGCTATGCGCAGTAACAAAAGGAGTCATCACCTTAACCCTTAAAGCCCTAACAGTGATGAAAATGATATTTCTCTTTACCTTATCGAAACTTGTTCAGACATTCAAATGATGAAAATAAACGAAGTGATCACCAAGGATAAGATATCTTGATATCTAGACAAATCCTTCTTACTAGTTCCCTAAGAAATGTACGGAGAACAGTAAGGAGGATATGCATTTTTGTATCGGGGCTTAAGGGTTAAGTAAGCTCCTTAAGGCATTTGCCAGGTTCCATTATGTTACTTGACTTGTGCAATTTCTGGATAAGGCATGGGTTGCACTAGAACAAAGTTTTCAAAATTTCTGGCAAAAGTGAGGGAAAAACTTTGAAACCGCAACCGGAAAGCAAAATCTTTGCAGTCAATTGCAGGGTCGCACCCGTGGGAGATAATTGTTATTGAATACACCTAACGTCAACTGAAGATTATTAAATTATGTTTTTGTTCTTCAAAAAATCTGTCAGTAACAGCTTTTCTTGTTGAGCATCTTGTATGAGAGAAACAAATGTTATTCGTGGTCAGCTCCTCATCCTGTGTGATCACGTTTTGATTTTTCGACTTTTATGATCCAACGGTACCACAGCAATTCTTTTGCAACAGCTAAACGTAACAAACACTACATTTAGCCACATTTTAAGCAAGTACTCAGCACAAAATGAAGGAGATTCGTGCTTATTTGATTGTGTTGTAAATGTTCTGTTTTTTCTTCCATTGACAAGCGTTGACAGTTACCTCTGTGATTCCTATTGTTCAGCTCGATTTTTCCAAAATCTGCCTGCCCCACCCAAGCACTACGGCGTCTTTGATGTTTTGCCGATTTTCAAAGTTTTTGCGAACCAGAAAAGTTAGGGTCGCACTAGGAAAATTGCGCTGTTGACAGATTTTGACTGCAAAGTCAATAAACTTTCGCAAAAATTTGCCAAGTGCGACCCATGCCTAACACCTAAAGCTAATCTAATCTTCGTTAATTTATTTTTGATCGGTAATTTTAGGGAGCACGAGGAGCTGCTGGGCAAAGAGGTGATCAAGGCGAGCCAGGAGATGCTGGACTTGATGTAAGTACAATTGAACAAATGTGCATTCATAATGTATAATAATAGATTTAACAAGGGTAATTCTTTTGTCCAACCTGCTGGACTGAATGTGGCTCCACAATAAGGCAGGTTTGTCAATGGTTTCTGTAGCATGAAATGACAAGGAGCATTGCTGCTGAGACCCAATATAACAAACCCCTTTGCAACGAACGATGGAAACGAAACCTGATATAACAAACCCAAGTTTTAACAAACAAATTTTAATAATAATAATATATATTGTTTGTTGGACATCAATATTCGCAGTCAGAAGACAGAACTGCTATTGAATAAAAATTTACAAGAATAAAATATATCAAAAGGAAGTAATAAAATTACTATTGACAGCAATTTCTAAAACCACAATAGACTTAACTAAGTGTAAAATATTAGAATCTATGAAGAGAACCCACTTAAAATATAACTCTATAATATGAAGCTTCAAATTATTATAAAATATGGCCGGTCTCTACAACATTGCCTGTGCCGCGCAAAACGGTATAAATGATTTCAGGTATCTTTTGGTTTTCCCAGTTTCTTGGCACTTTGTTATATCAGGATTCCACTGTAGAAATTTAATAGTGTTTTTTTGCTTTTGACAGGGGCCGCCTGGGCCGCGAGGTCCACCTGGAGATAGAGGACCAATCGGTCCCCCTGGACCTCCTGGACAAGCCATGGTCACAGTCATCGGCGTCCCTGGAGTACCGGTAAGAAACTTTCAGATATTCGTTATTTTTCATGTTGGTTTAAATGAGGTATAGACCCACCCCAATGCTAAATGTCAGTAGGGCTGCTAACCCTAACAGCCTAACAACCCTGTCAGCCCCAACAATGATGGAATTGAAATTTCTCTTTACATCATCACTACTTGTTCAAACATTCAAAGTGATGAGAATAAAGGAAGTGATCACCAAGGATGAGATGTCTTGATATTTAGACAAATTCTCCTTACTAGTTCCATAAGAAATGTATGGAGAACAGTAAGGAGAATATGCATTTTCATATCAGGGCTTGATTCTAATAGTAGCTAACTGAGATAAGGTCCAGGTCACACTTCATGGAAATTAAAACTGTCATTTCCTGTAAATCCCAGTTAATAACTGTCATTTCAGGTGCATGTCAATTCCAGTTAATCATCTCTCACATTGTTATGTTTGGTGGTTGCAAAATCACATTTTACAACATCATCCTTGGTGACCATGATGGTGGCTTCTAAATCACACTAATGAAAAATACAACCTCAATTCTCACTACAAGGGTAGTAATAAGGGAAAATTACATGGCTACCTAGCAAATCATTCATCGCTAGGAAGAAAATGGCCATTTCGCATTTCACACCAAAAATGTGGCGATTGTGGCTCACTGAAATGCCTTTACCCTCTCAACTTGTCAAGGGCTAGTAAAATAGCATGTTTGGCTAGCAAATTTTACATATTTACCAGCCATATGGGCTACAAGAAAAACAAAATGCCTCAGTAGCAGGCTAAAATGGGCTGTCATGAATGCAAGAAGCACAAAAAGATTAATGGCAAGGGAAAAGCCGATGAAAGAAAATGCTTAATTACATTTATCTGCAAAAATTCTTAGTAATTTAATTACACTCTAGTCTTCTTCCATACTTTCTAGCTTAAACAGAGAGCATAACTAGCATGCTTTTGGCTGCTTTGAAAAATGAATAATAATTTTAAAGAAAGCAAACTTTTGACTAAGTTTTGAGTTTCATGACAGTACAACTTGTGAAAATTTAATTTAAATTGGTGAAAATTTTTTGCGGTTTGGGAACACTTTGTCCTACTGCTACCCATCTTTGGAATCCCCCTTTTTTCAACCAAAATAATCCGTACCCTTATTGCTTATTAATTAATGAATTTATTTCTTCTATTATTCACTGTTAGTTTTAATAAATTATCACATCAATTGCAAGCGATAAGTAAATGAACTGTCCCATGTTTTATATACATGTATGTTGATAAAGAAATACTTTTGTCATAAGTTAACAGAGGTGTCAATAAAATTTGAAGTAGGCAGCTCGTCTGAATAGAGTAACCGACTGTATCAACTAGGGGTTTGAAACAATCTTCCTTTAATTACTTTAATTTAGGGCAAAAAGTAGCCGACTTTTCTGAGCGAAATAGCCGGCGCTTTTCGTCGGCCGTCAGTGCTTATTGAAAGCACTGAGTTAAGGTTATTTTGTTACTTTCTTATTTTAAAGAACTGTAAATAACACTATTGGATTACTGACTCAATTAGCTACTGGGTGATCCACCCCCTATAAGCAATTATGGGGAAGTTGTTCCCTTCTTATTACATTGTGTGCCCTCTTTGATCAAGTCTTCTACTTTCTCATTAGCATGATTCATTAAGCCGAAAGTGCTCACATGTCAATCTGATGCTGAGTTCTGTTTCTCAAAAGGGCTTTAATTTCCCACTTTCTTGTCTATGTGAATTCTCCTCTAACATAAATATGTGTATTTAGTTTCCCACAGCAAGTGTTTCCCAAAGCAAGGGGATCATGCTTGTATGCGACTGCCAATTACTAAACTATCTTAAGAATTCTGTGAAAAAGGACAGCCCCGCAGGGTCATCAGTGTTAACCACTGTCACATGTTTAACCCTCTTAAAATAAAGTCTCTTGATTTGATTTGATTTGATTTGACAGCACTTTTGATTTTGAAACAAGACATGTTTAAAATCCTTTGGAACTTAACTCGCCACTGAAGATGATCGTAGCATGATTGAAACATGTCTTGTTTAAAAATCAAAAGTATTGTCCTTTTTGTTAAAATTTTACTACGCTTTACTTTATGATAAAAAACTAAGATAATGTGGGACTTCATTGAATGCGATTTGTATATTTTCCTGTAAACAGGGCAAACGTGGTGAAAAAGGTCCTCCTGGAAAAGATGGTCCCCCGGTAAGTAAACAGGGTGGGTGGCCTGTGTTATAGCTTATATATTATGCACTGGAAGGCATACCTGTGGTATGTATTATGTATACACTGGGATCCCTGTGATGACTGTATTATGGCACAGAGTGGGATGCCTGTGGTGTATATTTTGCACAGGATGGGATACCTAAAGAGCAGTAGGTAACCTGTGGTACAGCATATGCACACAGTTGCATATCTTTACATGCAAAGGAGTGGGAGACCAATGGTATATCCAAAGCATCTAGGGTGGGAGAATACTTTCGTACAATAATAGTAATGAGAATTACCATGACCAATGAAAATGAATTTTAAATTATTCTTAAATTAATTCTTTTTTACTGGAAACATGGTTCACCCCTCTTACAATTAGTTTGACTCTTTAATTTCTGATTGGAAATGATTATTTGCAATTTCACATGTAACTGGTGTTTATGTTCGTAGTCCTAAAAATTGTACTCAAATCTGTCACTAAAAGTCTTCTGTGTTTTTTTAATAGTATTAGTATATTCATTTCGAAACATGGTTTATTTAAGTTTTAAGTGTAAATGGTGAGTTGTAGTTGCGCCATAGTGTAACTGGTGTTGTTAACTGTTCTTAGTTCTGAAAATTGTACTCTAATATGTCACTGCCTTTCTTCTTAGCATGCATTTCTTTTCTTGCTCTTTTTGTGCCCTATCAGTAAATATCTTGTCATAGTTCTCATTCTGTTGAATTTTTCAGGACTGAAAATTTTGACCACTAAATTCAAGCATTCGGCACCATTGTGTATGCCACATTGCAGATGTCAGTGTTTAACATTTGACACCGATAAAGCCACTGCAATGCTGCCGAAAGCTCGATAGCAAATACAATAAAATCTGCGATCCTGAAAAGGAGGTGGTTCAAGGCTGCTGCCTAAAAAAAATTTAAGGGAGCCTTTCGGGCTCCTAAGCTTAAAATTAGGAGCCTGAGCCTTCAGGTTGGGAACCCAGCCAATGATGTCTTATACCAATATTAAATGTTTTGCTGACATTGCTTGAAAAGGTGTAAAAGTTTGGTTACAAATAAGTATGATCAGCGACTCACATTTATTAAAGATGATTGATACCCACTGTACACCTTTCTTAGAAAAAACTGTTTGAGCCAAGGTGAACATGTATCATGTTCTCTTTTGTGATCATTGGGATGAGAAGGTTAGGTATTTTAAGGTATTCCTGGAGGCTAATTTGGACATTTTTGCCATTTATTTTTATGTCCCAATTCTGTAGAAATATTTGTTCACCCTTGGTCATATTAACACAGACAGTACAACATTAAGTGTAGATTCGTCAAATAAATAGTTTTGTTCTGAAAGTTTGTAAAGAATTCCTGTAATCTGATACTTTTGGGTGTGGTCAAAATATTCCTGGTTCTCCATTTTTTAAATATAACTCAAAGAGAATTCATTCAACTTCAAAAAGCTTTGTCCAATCTATGTATGTCATCAAAACCTTAAATTTTGTGGCAGTACATCACAGAAAAGGCAAATTGAAAAATGTTATGCTGCAAAATTCAATTTTGCTCGTTTATAGAATCCTTGAAGTCATCGTGGGACTGATACTTGACAACATTTGACGTACTGCCAAAGAAGACATCATACACACATCTAGTTTATGTCCTGCAAGTTTCAAGTCCATTCGATGAACCATAAATCCCCACCTTTGATGAAACTAGTATTTTTTAGCACAAAATCGTGCTGAAATGGAAAGAAAATCGGTCTACAGCTTTCCTCCGAAGTGTTTTCCTCAGCAGCCATGTTGTTGAGCCCTTCAGTCATTTTTTCCAGCAGAAAAATGCAAAATAGTGCCCTTTTTTAGTCCCTCTTTCCTTTTAGGGTGGGCTATTTTTCCCGCAAAACCAATCAGAAGTGCCAGCATAAACAATGACACCTTTTCTTGGCAACCGATCTCGTGGAGCGTGGCATTGACAGAATTATTCATTCGTGTCACAAATATCAGAGTTATTCCATGAAGTACTAAAGAACCTCTGCTCTTTATGATAAAATGAAACTTCCACACACTTAAACACTGTGTTGTGTTTTGCAAAGGACAAGACTGCAATTTCAGCGACCTGTAGTAAGAAGTTGTCTTCGATAACTCTGGCCGACGGCTAGTATTTCAATGTCACAAACAAAACTTGCATTGCTCCATCTTCATAGAAGAAAAATATATTTCAGTACACTTCTACCGCTAAAACACTATTGTATTTCATGAGAGAAAGGTAACTTGTAATATTCCATTTAAACTGGCGTGAATAAGGCCACATTAATTGAAGAGTCTGTGACTTGTGATTTTGCAATTGAAACTCAAGATAATTGTAAACTGTCAAATTCGCGCGCCGTAGGGGATGTTTTCGTAAACCGCAATTACATTTTTTTAGCTGTCTGCTGTGGTAATTTTCCCGCAAAATTTTCCTTGGAGACAACTTCACTTGCTTATTTCTCGCTAAATACAAATTCCCTTCAACTGAAAACTTGCAAACAGACTCATCTTGTGACAAACATAAAGCTGCTTAAAAGTCAACTGATTTGAAAGGGTCACTTCAGCCTCCAGGAATACCTTAACTGCATGGAAATAGAAGTGATTACTATCATGGAAAATGTTAGGTGCCCCGCCCACACAGCCTCCCACTACAGAAATTTGGTCACCCACACTTGTTACTTAGTAGCCTGAGAAAACAGCCGACATTTCATGAAGTTGCCACTTGAGCCCTCGCAAAACAACGTCTGAGTAATGAGCGCAGAAATTCCATACTGATGACTTGTCTCTACCCAGATCTTGGTAGTACTTCTGATTGGCTGGAATTTTCTTTCAACCAATCAGAAGCACTACCAAGATTTGGGTAGAGACGCATCATCAGTATAGTATGGAATTTCTGCGCTCGTTACTCAGACATCATTTTACGAGGGCTCAAGTGGCGACCTCGTGAAACGTCGGCTGTTTTCTCAGGCTAGTAACTTAGGCACTCCAGGCTGATGAGCTCTCATTTTGCAGCAGCCTTGTGATTACACCTTAAAACAGGATCTGGAGTCAATAATTTTCTTGAATTCAATGTTCTTCTTCATTTCAGGGTTTACCTGGAGAACCTGGTTCTCCTGGTCCTCCAGGAATTCGTGGATTGCCGGTAAGTTTACATTAATTTTGTAGCTGCCCTTAATTATTTATTGTAGGCCCTATCAACACATGTATAGGCTGATTGGCAGGCACTCATATGGGAGAAGTAGCAATTGGTAAAGGGATGAGTAATGCAGTTACTTTTGAACTTAACCGTTTAACCTCAATGTGAAATGCTATTTTTTCTAGATTGGTAGCTACACACGTACATGTGCAAACTCAAACTCGAGGTCATGGGTTTGATTCCCGTCGGGGACTCAGATTTTTTCTTTGTCCAACGCTCGCGACAAACTGAATATTCCATCTTTCTCATTTCTTTCCGAGCTTAAAATTTACCATATTAATTTCTTTCCTTATTATCACACACGGTGCTTTCAACATTGCTGATCCTATTAGTATGAAGGACGCGTGTCAGAACGAACTCTGTAAATATGACCTCGCTCGCCACAAGTCTCCCAGTAGCTCAGTGGTTAGAGCGCCCGACCGGTGTATGGGAGGTCGTGGGTTTGATTCCCGTCGGGGACTCAGATTTTTTCTTTGTCCCATGCTTGTGACAAACTGAATATTCCATCTTTCTCAATATACATTTTCAAAGTTCTTGTTGGGTATGTTTCATAAAACATATTAGCTTGTATAGAGGGAAGTTGTAATGGCTTTGAGATAAACAAGTTTAAAACATAAAAATTCAGCAGTTCGATAATGTCCCAGTACAAGTGCTTGTGTATTGTAGGCATGCGTGTACCTCTAAATGTGAGATATGCCTAACAACACACAAGTGATATGGAAAAAAAGGTAAAACTTATGGGGTGGTCAGAATGTTTTTCTTTCAATGAGCAGATTTTTGCTTTCAGTGAACAGATTTTCACAAGCTAGTATGGTAACAAATCCATGGAACTAACTATTCACCAAGCAATGACATTATGTGCCGGTTGGCACTTATATATCAACTACTATTAAGATTATTTAAAGCTGCATACAATGATTTGAATAATTTTTTTCATTTAATTTAATCGTGTTTCTTCCAAAATTCTATGACTTTTATGTGGAAAAGCAATTAGTCAGATTAGGCCTTTAACCCTTTTACCCCCAATAGTGACAAACGTTTAATTTCTCCTCACTTTTTGATCAAACATGCAGGACAGGAGGATAAAGGAAATTAACACCAAAGAAAGATATCTTTAGTTAATGTTAAAGCAGATTCTCCCTAATTGTACCATAAGAAATATATAGAGAACTGTTAAGAGAATATGCATGCTGATATCTTTTTTTACAGGGCACTCCTGGGGCTCCAGGTGCAATAGGGCAGTCTGGTCGACCGGGATTAAATGTAAGTTATTAAAAGGAGTAGTTTGTTTATTCTCAGCTACTTGTGAAGTGCCAGCCAAATGAATTCAACATCATTCAATATTGTTCAACACAACTTAGTTGTGCACTTTTAAATGGTTTAGCAAAGCAAATTTGACATTTCAATTGAATCTCTGTCAAAATTGAGGATTTCAAATTGTTGATTTTGTTTTGTTACCCAATTCGAGTGAGATCAATGGTGTTGAACATATTGGCCAAACAAATTTAGTTGTTGATCGAAAAAACTACAAAAAAAACAGTACAAAAAATACAAAAAAAGTACAAAAATTAATGCTGTGTGTTATCGAATAATACACTCGATAGACGTAAAACTATCTTCAACACCTTTTAACATGATTTAAAAGGGTGGTCAAAGGTTATCAAATGTTGAACAACGTTGAATTGAAATTTTGGATCCTTTTGGTTGCCACATTTAAATCATGTCTCAGTCTCCCTGGTTATCACAGTTAGCAGGGACCTTCTCCACTGAGTGGAAACTTTTTAACAAGAAATTTTATTTAAATGGCCATTCTTAAGGCATGTTACCCAAGTATGCAGATGAGCCTCCCGTAAGCAGCCACCCAAATTGTCAAGCCTAGGGTGTCACTTTTGGGAGGTGGGTAAGGTAGGTAAAGTTGCACACAAGCCATGAGGCTCCCGTGCCGGAGCTTAGCCCGATTTCTGTAGCATGAAGCAGTTAAGAGTATTGCTACTCCCTACTGGATGGGATGCTAGTCCAGCGCAGGGTTACCCCCAGCTGTATGTCACTGGTACCCATTTTACACACGTGGGTGGAGAGAGGCAATGTGAGGTTAAGTTTCTTGTTTTTAAAAGGAAACAACACAATGGCAGGGACTGGACGTCGAACCACCGACCTTCAACTCTGAAGTCCAACTAACTAACCACTATGCCACCAGGCCCCCACCACCCCCACCACGCCCATATATGGGAGGTGGTCACTTACAAAAATCTCAGTCCACAGGGGTCTAAATTTTGAGCCATGTTCTACAGGAATTTCAGAGTCCTTTTCATGCACAAATTCATTTCCAACCCAAAGTGCAGTGTCATAGCTTTTTAATAGTCACAAATAAAAGTGATTTAAACTTCATTTCTTTTACCAAACCTTTTTGCTCATTCTGGTGTTATTTTGATACTCTTTAGGTATCAAAAATTATCAACTTCAGTTGAGAATTCATCTACCTTATTACACCCCTGCAATAGCTACTGGCTGCTTAGCACGTTATGCTTACGAATAAGTTGTAAACAATTTTTTTTCAGGGAACACAAGGTCCAAACGGATTACGAGGCCCACCAGGGCCACCTGGCCCTCCGGTAAGTTTGCAGTTTTACATAAACTCTACCTCTGTAATACAAACACCTTCATATAATTTTGTGATGTGGACACTCTTCTCTGTCTTTCAGTGCCTTATCAAAGAGGTTTTGACTGAATGCAAATCTGACTGGATCAGTCACTGTTGTCTAATTGAAGGATTGAAAGCATAACTATCCTATGTTGAATTTTAGACCGTTTTTTTTTTAGATCCAAATGCCTGAATTTTTGCCCGGGACTTTCAGTTTATTTAAAGGTCATTGCCCATTTTTTCCCCTGATTTGTGCTTTGCTTGCTTGCAGAACCTCTTGCAATGTGTGATCATCATCATGATCATCATGATCATGATCATGATCATCATCATCATCATCATCATCATGATCATCATCACCATCATCATCATCATCATCATCATCATATTCATATTCATATTCATGATAATAACAGTTGTATGCATTTTTAGGGTGACAAAGGGCCTGATGGACCAAAAGGTCAAGATGGCTTCAAAGGTGATAGGGGATTCACTGGAAGAAAAGGACCAAAGGGCATTCGAGGTGTACAGGGTAATAAGGTGGGTTATTTTAACAAAGTTATTTACAGCTACTCACAACAGAGTGGCAGAGTGATGACCTTAGTAGTTTCCTATATATTTGCTGACTATTTTTCAGTCATTTACTATTGGCTACAGTACGGTTAGAGAAACGATTATTCACTATATTATTATAGTGGTGATATGTATCAGATATGTATTAGATCAGTTTGCTTGGAAATTACAAAGTATGGCACTACCCTTGCTATCTCAAATCTCTGCTACATGTATCTCAATCAATTTTTCATTTTCCTTGAAAGTTCTAGATAACAAATTTTTATTGTATTATTAACAATTGTAATTTTGTTACTAATTTTTACACAGGGTCAACAGGGTTTTGCTGGTACCCCAGGCCAAAATGGAACAGACGTATGTAATGGCATTTTTGATATATTAAATAAGCACTGCTGTCCTAATGTAATTCTGGCAAGTGATTGTAGGTTATCAACTCATTCTTTTAATTAATTTTCTAGTCTTCCTTAACCCTACAGTGTTCTCCAGAAGCGCCGGCGGCCGGCGTTTTTGCCGGCTAGTCACTTCCGAAGCGCCGGCTACTTTTATTACACAAAACCACGGAAAATTGTACTTGTGTTGATCTTGACTCTTTCAGAAGGAGCAAAAAGGGAGCGAAAACGATAACTTACCGTAAATAAAAGCTTTCTAAACAGAAAGGAACGTATGAAATGTTATTCTATTTACCACTAGACGGACATACACTGATTAAACTAATTGATAGAAGTACATTATCCGGAAACTGTCAATTTGAGTGAGAACTCTTGTAACATCCACAAATTTCCAACGTCTCAGGTAGCGATAAATCAAACATGATTTTATCTGGCTTTCGCGGGAGTACTTCGTCATTCGAAGGTCGAGCACGTGCGAACCATTTTAGACGAGCTAGAAACTTTTCATCAAGCGAGAAGATGTCAAAGCGGAAACCCACGGAAGATTTAAAAGACGCAAAGACAGGAAAAATAAGATTTTTTTCGAAGGAACCAACAATAACTAAGGAACGAACAGTAACTGGTAAGTCCAAGCTTTTCATTACCGAGTTTAAGTTTGTGTACTTTATGCGCCGATCAATTCGAAAGTTCAACATCCCCCCCGGGCAACCCCCCGGGCAACCCCCCGGGCAACCCCCCCCCCCCCCCCCCCCGCCCCGGCAACCCCCCGGGCATTTGAACTTTTGAAGATTGGCTTGTTCAAATTCCCTCCCCTCCCGGCAAAAAAAGCCGTTCAAATGCCCCACCAATTAGTACTGAACTACCTCTCCTCAAAGACAAATTACTTCTTCAATCAAACACTTAACACGCCCTTCAGAGAGAGATATGCCGTAATGACACCTTCAAACTTCTTTTAAAGACCCTTTTGAAAGAGTTATTCACTAACAAAGGCAAAATTCTATCTTGTAAATCCGTCAATATGTGAAAAATTCGAAAAAACTTACGGGCGCATTACGTCAGAACAAGAGAGAAATCCGGTTCAAATTCCCCACCCTTCCAACGCAACGTTCAAATTCCCCCCTCCCCGGGCACGATGCACAGTCAAATGCCTGGGGTATGCCCGGGGGGGGGGGGATGTTGAAGTTTCGAATTGATCGGCGCATTACCTTTTGATCAGCTGATGGCGCGATCGATAAATTGGCTAGTTTGTCCAAAATAATTTTCCTTCATGTCGACTTTCAAATTTGTGAAAACTTTTAACATTTGAAGAAGGAAGCATTTTGATAAAAAGCCAAGGCAAATTTTCACGGCTTCGCGTTTTACGGCTTCTTGCTTGGCCGTAAACACGGGAGCAAAGAAAACGGGAGCCATGTTGTAACGAAGTCGGACCCAGTCTCCTCGCATCTCTTCTGCTCGCACGGCAATGAGTTTTTTCAAAAGGAGTGATTTGAATAATTGTTCCTTTTAGTTTGGAAAAAAAGTGAAATAAATAATTTCAACTTTCTCAATTAATGCAGCCACATATTTCAGTGAATAAATACTAAAGGTCATATTTTCCTTACCCCAAATTAAACGACCGTAGCTGAGTTGTGCACCCGGCAACTGTCTCCTGAGGACACAACCAGCGATGAGCAGCACCAACAAGAATGTTCCAGCAGTACTGCTGATGACTGTAGCTCCCTTTCCTTTGAGACGAGCAAGCATGCAGTGTCAGATCCATTGCCAGTACCACAGGCCATTGCTCTGTTGCAGGAGTATTTTTCAAATGCAATGGAACAGAAGAAGCTGCACAGCTTTTACACCTGTTCTGGAAAATGCTCAGATCTACCTGAATCTGAAAAGACCTGTCAGGATTCACAGCCAGAAAAAAGCAAACGAAGGCAAGAAGAAAGGGGTGGATATGTTTAAACACACTTGGCTGACAGACAGGAAAACTTCCTTCTGTGAAAAAACAGGTAAATAAAATACACTTTATGTCACTTTACCCATTGTACCTAACTAGTTGCATGATTAAAGGAAACCCATTGTCTTTGATGATTTGCGGTTTGGCTTTTTACAAGAGGTCTCTTATTATTCTCTAGGTTTGTGGTGGTTGGCATACTGTGAAGGAAAAGGGATTCAGCCTACTGTGCCGTGTTCATAACACCAAGAACAAGTTCAATAAACAAAACACCTTCAACCTAGCGCCATCCACCAGCTTCAAACACAGTGCTGTTAGTGATTATGCAAAAGCCAGTGGACACGTCTCTACCATCCTCTGTGAGCTGGAGAGAAGAAATTCATCTCTTGCTCAGCAGCATAAGGTGGCTCATGGAGTCACTGACAAGATCACTTACAATGCCTTCCTTACTTCTTACTGGCTTGGAAAGGAAGAAGTGGCAAACAGGAAGTTACTTTCCTTGATTGATTTGCAAAAACATATTGGTGTCACAGAAATGAATGACTTTAAAAACACAAGTGAACGAAGCCAGCGGGAGATGCGCCTCCTCCTCGGACAACTCATCAAGGAGAAGCTAATCCAATAGATTAAAGATGCCAAGTGGTTTAGCATCTTAGTCGATGAAGTGACAGATTGTGCCACCATCGAGCAGCTGTTAGTCTACATCGGTTACGTTGATGAGGAAGCAAAGCCACACTTTGATTTCCTTGAAGTGAAGGATGTCCTTGAGATATCAGAATCGGCAGATTCTGAGACCATCACAAGGATCATCACTGACGAGCTGAAAGCCTCTGGCCTGAATCTTGCATTTGTTTGTGGTTTTGGGTCTGATGGTGCTAGCGTTATGACTGGTAAGCATAATGGTGTTGGTGCCAGGCTTCAAAAAGTGTGCAAAATCATGGTGTGTAGTCATTGCATTAGCCACAGGCTTGCCTTGGCATGCAGTGACGCTAATGACACTGTGAAGTACATTCAAACTATTGAAGTCACCCTTCGCCAGTTGTGGAAATGGCTGGAATTTCCAAAACGCTGCTCTGCATTTGTTAAGGTGTGTGTTGCACTGCAGAAGATCAAGCTTGCTAATGAAAACCCAGCAAAACAGAAGAAGCTGTCCAAGTCTCTGGCAGTGAAGATACAAAGAGCATGCAGGACTAGGTGGCTTTCGACAGGGCAAAGGGTTTCAAGCATCTGCCGTAACCTTGTTGCACTAATGCAGACACTGAGGCAGTTCAAGGATGCTGATGCGTCAGCTCAAGGTTTCCTCCAGAGAATGAATAACACAACTTTAGTTTGTTGGCACCATGCTCTTGATGAATGCAGTTCTTCCCCACCTCAACACTCTAAGCAAACTGTTCCAGAAAGACCACACATGCTACACCTCCATCAAACCTGCACTACAAATCACCAAATTAAGAATTGCTGCCATCCGGTCTTCCCTTAACCTTGTCTCTGAGTTGCAGAAAGCTATTCAACCAGGTGGAGATTATGCTGCTCTAGGGCTGGAATTGAGTGAGGATGGTCAGGTCCGAGCATTCCTCGACAACCATGTAGTCAGCTACACAACTGCCCTTGAAGTGGACTTGGATAGAAGATTTCAAGAAGCAGCACCTGTTCTTGAGGCATTTTCCATCTTCGATCCAACATGCCTTCCAAAACCAGGAGATCCAGCCTTCAAGGCGTATGGTGTAGATAGTGTAGGAGTGCTGTGCAAGCAGTTTCAGTTTGACAAAGAACACCCTCTTGCACAGTGGCACAACTTCAAGTACCTGATGTCATCATGGAAGGTACCCTCCACTGTTCTCCGAGGAAACGATGACGTTTCGCCCACTGAGTTTATTCTCAGGAAAGTTGTTAAAGAGCAGGATTCTCATCGTATGAACTTCCCTCTCATTGTGGATGCTGCCCACATTTGCCTGACCCAGCCCATGTCTAATGCAGTAGTGGAGCGAGATGCAAGTGCAGTGAAGAGGGTGAAAACAAGGCTGAGAAGTCGCCTCAAGAATGACATGTTCTCCAGCCTCCTGCAAATTACACTGAATGGTCCTTCCCACCAGTCTGAAGAGTGCAAAACCATGCTAACAGAAGCCACAAAAGGCTGGAGAAAAACCCATTTTAGAAATCTGCCATCTGTCAGGAAGCTCCCAATGGTTGGAGGATCAGACCGTGAAGCCAGTCTCTGCCACCCTGCTGCAAAGGTTGATGACATTGGTGTCCAAGTTGAACTTCAAGATGCCCTTCCAGCTTCTCAAGCCGGGGAAGACAATGAAGTATCTGTGGAAGCTGAGCTTGATCATCATGTGCAGGTTGCAGCCCAGCCAGTTGCCAGTGAAGCTGATTTATGTCATGACGCACTGGATGCTATGGACATGGGAGACGTGGAATCTGGAGTTGATTCTGACTTTGAGTTTGATATGGAGGATGATTACTGACGAGTAGTCTCACGTGTTAGGTTTATTAATAATACATTTCTTTATTTTGTTACACCTGGTGCTACATGAAGGCAGTGTACACTATAAAGTGTAGCACCTGGTGTATGACATAGTTTGCTTATTATTGCTTATTCATTTAAAGAACTTAAAATGATTTCCTTGTGAGCAAAGACATAATAGTATAGCAGGATGTCTGATGATAATTTATAAATAAATACCCTGGAATCAATGTAACAAGCATTTGCATTTTAACAATAGTTTACGAAAATAAATGATCATGTGCATTGCTCTCAAGTAGGATTCTCCTTGATTGTGCACTTTTCCACAAAAACAAGAGACAAACTGACCAAAACTGACCTCAATTTTTCCTCTTCTTATTGGCCTCAAAATGCACCAGATTGCATCTCCGGGCCAGATTTTTAAAAAAATTTTCCGGGGGGGTATGCACCCGGGGGGGGGGGTATGCATACCCCCCCGGACCCCCTACAGTCGATTACCAGGTGCCGGATACTTTCAATTTGGGGCTGGCTACTCGAAACTCTCTGGAGAACACTGCCCTATTTAGCCTGGGGGGGGGGGGGGGGGCACATTGTGCCCACACTGACTTAAACGATTTATAACTTTTAAACGGCTAGACGAATAATCACCAAATCTCGTGACTTTTTCTAAAATTTATCAGAGAAAATTTTCCTGTGTCAATGATGTGTCTATGAGTGTTTCCATAGGAACCGTCTACTCAGAAGTGTATTTTGACTATTTTCTGCCTTCAGTCTTTTTTCAGTTTTTTCCCCTTCGTTTGGAAGAAGAAGATAATTTTTTACTTTTGTGTGCTTGTTTTGACTAAGTACATTTCTTAGAACAAAATCATATATTTTTGGTGACGTCATTGTCAGCTGTATGACTGCAGGCTTGGGATTCGAGATGGCGGGCTCAAATTCAAAATGGCGGGTTTGTGACATTATTGTGACAACACGATATGTCATAACTGACACGTCATAAGCCCAATCTGTTAAGCTAATGACGTGCTAAAAACGTGCCAAGTTTCATCGCAAGAGTTTTAATACTTTTCAAGATCTATAGGAGGCACTTTGTGCCCCCCCCCCCCACCCACGCAAAAACAACCCAGGCAGAATAGGGTTAAATACACGAGAATGAGTGCAAAAAATAAATATATCATTACTCATTATATGTTGGTTACTGTCAAAGGGATTTATCTGTAGATTTAAATCAGGTATATCCTGCATTCACATGCTTCTTGTAACTGTTGTGCCTTTTCAAACACAGTGTGTTACTATCCTTAATAGCCATTTTCTTCCTCCCCCTTCTTCCAACCCTTCCCCTCCTCTCTCTTTGCCATCCCATCTCCAACATCTCCCCTTGCAACCCCATCTGTTCCACACTCCCTTTGCTACCCCATCTCCTGCATCCCTCCCCTTGCCACATCATCTCTCACACCTCCCTGCGACACCCCATCTCCTCCACACTCCCCACCCCTTCTCTTCCACACTCCCCTTGCAGCCCCATCTTTTCTGCACTCTCCTTTCCACCCCACCCCCTGCACTCTCCTTGCCACCACATCTCCTTTGAACTAACCATCTCCTATCTCCTATCTCCTCCACACTTGCCTTCCACCCCATCTCCTTCACACTTGCCTTCCACTCCATCTCCTTCACACTTGCCTTCCACCCCATCTCCTTCACACTTGCCTTCCACCCCATCTCCTTCACACTTGCCTTCGACTCCATCTCCTTCACACTTGCCTTCCACCACATCTCCTCCACACTTGCCTTCCACTCCATCTCCTCCACACTTGCCTTCCACCCCATCTCCCCCATACTTGCCTTCCTCTCCATCTCCATCCATCTCCTTCACACTTGCCTTCCACCCCATCTCCTCCACACTTCCCTTCCACCCCATCTCCTTCACACTTCCCTTCCACCCTATCCCCTCCGCACTTGCCTTCCACCCCATCTCCTTCACACTTGCCTTCCACCCCATCTCCTTCACACTTGCCTTCCACCCCATCTCCTTCACACTTGCCTTCCACCCCATCTCCTCCACACTTGCCTTCCACCCCATCTCCTCCACACTTCCCTTCCACTCCATCTCCTTCACACTTGCCTTCCACCCCATCTCCTCCACACTTGCTTTCCACTCCATCTCCTCCACACTTCCCTTCCACCCCATCTCCTCCACACTTGCCTTCTACTCCATCTCGTTCACACTTGCCTTCCACCTCGTCTCCTTCACACTTGCCTTCCACTCCACCTCCTTCACACTTCCCTTCCACCTCGTCTCCTTCACACTTGCCTTCCACCCCATCTCCTCCACACTTCCCTTCCACCCCATCTCCTTCACACTTGCCTTCCACCTCGTCTCCTTCACACTTGCCTTCCACCCCATCTCCTTCACACTTGCCTTCCACCCCATCTCCTCCACACTTCCCTTCCACCCCATCTCCCCCATACTTGCCTTCCTCTCCATCTCCATCCATCTCCTTCACACTTGCCTTCCACCCCATCTCCTCCACACTTCCCTTCCACCCCATCTCCTTCACACTTCCCTTCCACCCTATCCCCTCCGCACTTGCCTTCCACCCATCTCCTTCACACTTGCCTTCCACCCCATCTCCTTCACACTTGCCTTCCACCCCATCTCCTCCACACTTGCCTTCCACCCCATCTCCTCCACACTTCCCTTCCACCCCATCTCCTCCACACTTGCCTTCCACTCCATCTCCTCCACACTTCCCTTCCACCCAATCTCCCCCATGCTTGCCTTCCACTCCATCTCCTCCACACTTGCCTTCCACTCCATCTCCTCCACACTTGCCTTCCACTCCATCTCCTCCACACTTGCCTTCCACCCCATCTCCTCCACACTTGCCTTCCACCCCATCTCCTTCATACTTGCCTTCCACCCCATCTCCACCACACTTGCCTTCCACTCCATCTCCTCCACACTTGCCTTCCACTCCATCTCCTCCACACTTGCCTTCTACCCCATCCCCTTCACACTTGCCTTCTACCCCATCTCCTTCACACTTGCCTTCCACCCCATCTCCTTCACACTTGCCTTCCACCCCATCTCCTTCACACTTGCCTTGCCACCCCATTTTCAACCTTTTTTTCCACCTGTCTAACTTGTGTTCTCCCATTTTCCGGCTTGTCTTGTCTTCTTCTCATTCCCACCTTTCGTTCCTTTCTTTCTACCCTTCTGTAACCCTTTCCTTTACCTATTACCTTCACCTTGCTACCCCTCTCTCCTTCTTCCCCCACATTCCCACCCCTCTTTAATTCGTCCTACCACTCCTATCCTCTTTCTTTCTTTCCTTCTTTTCTTTTCCCCTTTTCATTTCTCTCTGCATTCCCCTTCCCTGCCCACTCTCCTTCTCCCATTCCGTTTTCTACCCTTTCATGTCCTTCTGCCGTCCATCTTTTCACCGTATGTGTTTCTCTTCTCCCCTTCCCACCCTATTTCTATCTCTCCCCTTCTCTGTTCATTTTCTTCCTCCCCTTTCTATGCACATGGAACAGCCATAACTCCATTTTACTTTTCCATTTATAGGGTGCACCGGGTGAACAGGGAGAGACTGGACCTGACGGTGCCCCAGGAGCATCAGTAAGTTGACTGCCCTGTTGTTTTGTATCTTGTTGATGTACTTGAAGGTGAACTTTTTTGCATTCTTGTTTACTCCATAACAGGGACCTCTGGGCCCAAGTGGAGCTAGAGGACCTCCAGGACAACCGGTGAGTACCGTGTTCTTTTTTGTTCTTCCAATGCCCATTAGGGCAGGATTTTAGCTGCAATTACACACCTCCCAGTAGTTTTGTTCTTGTGATTTGCCACACATTTCTTTGCTGCATTCATGACAGTTCCTGTGAGGAGAAACTAGTGGCTGATCAGTCTTAAATTCCACAGGGACCGCCAGGTGTTACAGGGACAGCAGGTGCACCAGGAACACCTGGAGAGAAAGGAACGACAGGAGACTCAGGTGTACCCGGAGAACGTGGAAAACAGGTCAGAATATCAATTACAGTGTACACAGTCAAGGCGGATAAAGTAATTTCGATAGAGACTTATGTTTCTCTCTCTGGTCACTGTGATAGAATTCACTCTGACAAATTAAGTGAATGAGCCTAACCTGATTAAAATTAATGCAATGAGAGGTCTGGTATTTCCTCCTCATTTTTTAGGGTCTGCCTGGACGGAGAGGTCTGCCAGGTGCTCAAGGAGACCCTGGCGTTGATGTAAGTTGTGCACCTCTTGAAATTTTGTAATACATGTCAATGCCATCAATTTGTTGTGATAACATCACTAAGTTAACAGTTATAAGCAGGGTGCTTATCCAGCAGAAAAAGAAAAAAAAACATTTTTTCTAGGAATTTTTAAAATTTGTTTCAAAACAGTGACACACCCACTTCCATTGACCTTTTTGCATTGACAAAACTACCCAAGGCTAATGTTTTGGTAACAACTGATTTACCCTGATTTGTGATTTAATAGAAAAAGAAAGAAAATATGTTTAGGTTGCTAATTTGTTTGACCGTGTTACACTGACTAGTAGTTCTGAAATAATACTTGTAGGTGCTTTTCTTGTAGGTGCTTTTTCTTTTCTTGTTTGCGATATCTTTTGCTTTCTTATCTTTGCAATATCTTTATACCATGTTGTTCACATAAAGATGAACATTGTTGAAATGTAACTGAAAAATATTTTAAGCTTCATCTCATTTCTATTTTATTCTCTTTCATTTTTGTTAAGATTATCCAATTATTTTCTGTTGATTGCTTCAGGCCATTACTTTCTTTCCCTAGATTAATCACCAGTACCTTGCTGAATTAGAAAACAATTTTTTTTCAATCATTATATTTAAATAATGTAAAACATAGTAGCCCCTAGGTAACTACTGAAAATATCGTTGATCTCTGTACCCAGATTGAATTATTTGAGATAACATGAGGTTAAGATAGCCAGTAGAAAATTCCTTTATGAGAGCATCCAAGGGAAATTGTACTTTACTTAAATATATTAAGGTTTTTATTAATCTTACTTTTAATGAAAACATGACGCCCTTGAGTTTTACAAACTTGTGTTGGCAGATATGTCTGCCATCTTCAGTGTGAATTTGAACATAGTGTATGTAAAACTCAAGAGCGTCGCAAATTTATAACATCACTGCTATTATCCAATTCTTACTTTCATATTTACGTCTCATTTCTGATGTAGGGTACTCCTGGTTTGGATGGTGCCGAGGGACAAAAAGGAGCACAGGTAGGCTGATTTTTCGAAGCTTGACTTCTTATATAACAACTCCTTAACAATGAAGTCCATGGTATAGTGAATGAACTTCTTTGGCCCAGTCAGAGTTAACCCTTTCACTCCCAGAGTCAGTTCAGGAGACATAAACGTGGTTCTAACTTGTGAGTCTGTGGATGAAGTCCTGTGGTGTTACCATTCAAACGAAACCTCTTCAGCAGTACTTTCACATGGTACTATTTATACTTTAGTATTTGACAAAATGAAATTTGGGATCTGTCTTGAATTTTGATTTTAGGCACCCTTGGGAGTGAAAGGGTTAAAAAAAGTTGTATGGAACAGAACCCCAGTATCAATAATGAAATCCATGTTAAGATAAACACAATCCAGAGGGTGTAAATTATATCTACCTGATGTAACAAATAAGTGTCACCCAACAGAAGTCAGCTCAACAAAGATGCGTTCTCATTACTTACAAGGCACTTCATGGTCTGGCCCCTACATATCTACTGGAACTGCTCACTGTCTATAAGCCATCCCGCTGTTTACGCTCCGAAATCTCTAATCTACTCATAGTCGCCACATGTAGAACAAAATTGTACGGAGAAAGAGCCTTTGCAGGTGCAGCTCCTACGTTATGGAATAAACTGCCTAGTGAGATTAAGAACTCTGCATCTGTAGCCGCTTTCAAAACGAGTTTAAAAACCTTCCTTTTCAAGAATTAATCATTATGATGATTATGTTAGTTCCTAGCTTTGAATAATTATTATTGTAAATTAGTACAGATTTAGCATAATATTTTTTTTATTATAATTAGTAATAGTATTAGTGAGGTTTCTTTTATCTGCATAATTTTAAGAACACTGAGACTCTGTTTAAGTGCTCCTAAAGCCGAAATGTTGTTATTATTATTATTATGTACAGGCTGTATGCACCGTCACACCCTTTAAGTCCCAATAGTGACCAGCATCTAATTTCTCCTTACAGTATTACTACTTGATCAAACATACAGGTCATGAGAATAAAGAAGATGATCACCAATGATCAAATGCCTTGATTTTTTAATCAAATTCTCCCAACAAGTAACATAAGAAATATAAGGAGAATAGTGAGGAGAATAAGGATGTTAATATTGGGTCTTAAAGGGTTAACTGAATGCTGAGTGGTGCAAGGTAACACATTAACGTGACACATTAATCAATTATTACCCACCCCTGATGAAATAAACATTTTCATCAAGGTAACTGAAATAGCTGTATGTCAAAGAATCATACACAATGCATTTCTTGTTTCATTTTTTCTTAGGCAAAATTAACCTGAGTCTTTAAAATTTTACGGCTCCCTTACTTTGGCATACTTTCTATGGATGAAGGGAGCATTCTTTGATAATACCGTATATTGTGTAAGATTCAAGGAACATTCAGCAGGTGTACTGTTAATCACACAGTCAGCATCAAGGTTTGTTTCTTGATGTAAAGAAAGTGAAATGAATTAAAAAATAATAAACAAGTTTAGGAACTTTTATAGTGTGATTGTCCTCAAAGGTTTGCCTCTTCTGGATTTTGTAGACCGAGGGGCTTTGTTTTATTATCTGAATGTAGATGATTTTTTAATCATTACTGACAATTCTTTTTCAGGGTGACCCTGGCCAGCTGGGCCCACAGGGGTTGCCTGGACCTCCAGGACGACCGGTATGAGCCTTAACAGTAGTTTTTTAAATCTCATGAGGGTAAAATTGTTAAATGAACAGAATCTTTGGGAAACAATTGAAATAAAGGAAATATTGTAATGCTAAAGGTTGGAGTCCCAGTTGGAGACATAATCAGAAGTGCAGGGTGTTCTGATCTAGTGAAAACAATGTTCCGTTTCTGCTTACAAATCCGTGGCTTACGATCTAATGATGTAGTAAAAACTAGGTTGTCAGAGTCGCAAGCAGAAGCGGAAGAACTAAACCAATCACAGAGTATGGGAACAAGCACTGTAGTTGGTTTATCCCTCAGGCTTGTTCCTAACAGCCGGCAGCCGGCAGAATTAAGCGGCTACTTGGGTTGTTTGTGCCGGCTACTTTTGTGATATATGTTTTTCAAGACAAATTATTTGTTCCTTTACTGGCACAGATATATGAAAATGAAACTTATTTCCTGTTGCAGTTTATTGACTTAAAAATAATCTGGTTGGCACAGGGATACATGATTATTAGTTCATTATGTTGAGTTCTGGGAATTACATGTAGAAAACCACTGAAGGTATGAGTTTATACAAATAAAATTGAAAATTTATGATTACTTTTGGAACTGTCATTATTGGAAATTTGTGCTCAGAATCAAGGAAATTCTGTTTCTGGGGCCTTTAAATGTAAAAATTTTGGGGGGGCATGCCCCCAGACCCCCCTAGAAGGGATTGCCTTCGGCGCTTGATAATCACTGTCTGTCTACTTAAAAATTTTTGCCAGCTACTTGAAAAGTTGTCGACAACCCCGTCCCTCTGTTTCTGCTTCCAACTCCGACAATCTGGTTTTCACTAGATCGTAAGCAACGGCATAGTGAGTGGAGTCAGAAAAAAAAACGGAAATGGTCTGATTATTCTGACTCCAATTGCATTGAGCTTATGACTCCGCTTACGACTCTGATTTTTGATTTTCACTAGGTCATAAGCGCCCTTGCGACTTTGACTCCTACACTGTTGCTAGTGAAAACCAGCCTTAAAAACGTGGTAAACCCATAGTGATACAGCCCCCCCCAGATATCCACCGTGGGTGCTGGGTGAAGGAAGCATCTGATGTGGTAGTGACATTCTCTTCTGCAGTATGTACAGGTGACAGCTGAAGCTTGTCTGGAGGTATTGAATGCCTGAACAAGGTGCACCCCTAACAGCCTCATTCATTCCCCTTCAAAGCCAGAAAGCTCCTTTATTCTACACTTCTTTTCTCCAGGATCATCTGTTTGAAGTTGTGTCTTGAAATGTGCTTAGATGTCTATGTTGGGCACCCAGGGGTCTTGCTTGCCACCATCTTTGAAGTGTAGTCAGGGTCTCTTTAGGTTGCATCCTGGGCAGGGTTGTGGGGGATCAGAGAAGCTGTTGATCATGCAGTGAAAATGCATACAGCTGAGAAATGCTACTCACAGTTTTTGTTTTTTATTTCAGGGCAAGGCTGGTGAAGATGGAAACTCAGGTCCTCCTGGATCACAGGTATATAATTATCATTTTGATAGTGTTTGTTAAACTAAAAAAGGACGTTGCATCCCAATACAGAGGCATTTTTGCAAAGGTTATCATGACTATGCGGGAAAACCAGATCTTGGCAAAACCTATTGGAATCTAAAAAGAAAAATGTGAGTAACCACACATTTTCCAGAGATAATTAAGCAACCATAGTTCTAAAAAAGCTTTAAAATACAAAGAATGTTTGGCATTTTCTTTCCAAATTTAAGCTCTGAAAAATTGTCTCTGAAAAATGCATGGTTACCCCTAATTTTCTTTTTTGATTCTGATAGCCCTTGCTAAGATCTGCTTTTTCCACATAGTCATAAACTGCACAAAAATACCATTGTATTAGTAGGCAAATTCCTTAAGAAACCTGAATATTTTGGACTTGACCTGAGATGAGCAGAACATCTTTATGCACAGTTACAAAAGGAGGCGCTGTCCTTAAGTGTCCTTGTAGTCCTGCTTTTTATTCCCAAAATTCTGGTTCTGTTTAATTTGCTATTTAGAGCTTACATATTTGTTGGCTTTTGGCAAATATAACACGGGAATTGGGGTGGAGAAATTTCAATATTTTTGCAGGATGCTAGCCTTTTAAAAAGTGAAATAAATAAACATTTTCACAGTTATCTCAAGTTTACATTTGGAGGTTTTGTTTTTTGCCTAGGGTGAACTTGGTGTGCCTGGTCCCCCTGGATTGCCTGGACAGACTGGTTCAAGGGTATGTGCAATGTTAGCAGTTATTCCACATAATTGAATTAAAGAGAGGGTTTCACAGTTGGGTGCATGTAGAAGCTATGATGTTATCCCATTCAATTTCATTGTTTATGAAACAATCAGAACAGTGGAACCTCGATTTAACGAAGTGCCAAGGGACTGGGGAAATTGGTTCGTTATATTGAGTGTTTGTTATATCGAGGTCCTTTTCCATACATTACACTATTACTGAGCTGAAAAATATCGTTCGTTATACTGAGGACTTCGTTACATAGAGGTTCGTTAAATCGAGGTTCCACTGTATTTACCTTTGAAAATTTTACGGTCAATGGCAAAAATGTGGTGGTAGAGGTGAGATTTTTTGTTAGAATTCCATTTGTATCTTCCAACAAAATGCATCAAAATAATTATCTTTTTTCACTTTCTTACCTTTATGTCTTCGGTTAAAAAACCTCTCACATATACTTGAGTAGTCAAAGACAAATGACCAAATTTCACGTAAGATTTCACCTGATTTACACCAACAATTCAGAAAATAGCATTTACTATCAAATTATTCTTCGACCCGAAGGATTTATTCTGGACAAATGCATGAGTTGTCTACTCACTTCCATTGGGTTGTAAAGAGGCGAATTCATTTTGTTTACTTCATAACTAGCACGTGCACCGAACTGTGAAACCCTCCCTTTAAATGAGAGCTTTACCAACAAAGCACGCAGTGCTTAAGTGGCTGAGATTTCATTTACAATGAAGTTGAGTGTAATTATGGCTCAATTTTATTTATTTAGACAACCTCTGGATTTTGAGAAATGATTTTGACTTGGCAAGAAACAAAGAAAGAATATTTTGCTAAACTTCTGTTCTACCATCCTGTACAGACACTCTTTTGGTTCTTTATATTCTATCCCTGCAACCTCTGCAGAACCAATCAGCAACTTTCATTTTGTTGTTCCAGGAAATATCCCTACGTGGAACGGATTTTGGTCTGAACCCCTTTACCCCTCTAGTCTGGAAATTCCATTTTAGCTCCATTCCTTCGTAAAAGTTTTGATATTGGAACCCCCCCCCCCCCCCCCCCTTAAAGTTTCCAATATCTAGCAGTGAACAGTGTATAGTGTAGGAGTAATTAGTGTGTACTATGTATATAGTATAGTATGGTATGGTATGGTATGGTATGGTATGGTATGGTCTGGTCTGGTCTCAGGTATGGTCTGGTACGGTATATTATGGTAAACTTGTAGTGTCTTTTTCTGCATTTTTCTTATTATTATAATTTATTTTCATTGTTTTGGCCCCTACGTAGTGTGAGGGATTTTGTAAGTTCAGCCACAAAATCTTAAGTTGCTGTTTTTGCTGTTTTCCTGTTCCTTGTGTCCTTTCCTTATGTGATGTATTCCGTTGCAGTGGCATGGAGTTCAAGATTATGCTATGTATTTTGCTTGTGAATCAAGTGCTGAATGAGCTGGTGTAATTAAAGGAACAACTGGAAATTCGGGCTGTTCCTATTTCCCCCATTTTGACTCGGTCGTTCTATTTAAACCACAACAGTATGGTATGGAATGGTATGGTATGGCATGGCATGGCATGGCATGGCATGGCATGGCATGTTGTGGCGTGGCATTGTCTTGTTATTCTCTCATTTACACACCTTTCATTTTTTTTTTAGGGAGACGCTGGAGAATCTGGTGCACCAGGCCCACGTGGACCCCCAGGAAGGCAGGTGAGTAATCACTGACTTTTCACCTCATTAGGCTTGGATAAATTCTGCTGGTAAATCGGTGTATTCTGACTGCCAGCAATGCTCGTAAAAAATAATTTTACGTTCTGCTCAGGCAACAATATTCTGCTCAAACTCTGCTTGGTACAACAGATATGACTTAGATATTTATTAGGGGCTTTATTAGCTACTGAGTTTGTTATGTTCTTGCTAACTGTGAATTATGCTGCTGTTTGTTTCCATCAAGGAATGATTAGCAACAAATTTTAATACAGTGCTCAATGTACCAAATAAAACCCCCTCAGTAGCTTTTGGGCTGTATGGTACATACACGAAAGAGATATTTTCATGAAGTTTTCAATAATTATTTTCGATGTGTCTTGTTTTCAGGGAAGACGTGGCAAGCAGGGACAGATGGGAGCAGCTGGTGAGCAGGGTCCTCCGGTAAGAAAACTGAAATCTTGACTGTAGTACTCATGTACGAGTCCTTGCAAACTACTGCCTGGTTGGGATACCCAGGTTATGAATCACTGTAAACAATCAGAGGAATTTGAATGGGAATGTTTTAACCCTTAACAACATACACTGTATATTTTAATAGTTATGGCTTTATTCAGCAAACTTTTTTGTCTCAGTAGGCATATAATTCGACCAGTAGTTTTTTAGGCACTACTTTAAGAAATAACTGAAATGCAATCATCACCACGCTCCTTGAAACACTTTGTTCAGATATGAAGCCCAAAGCATTAACCATGAAATATAATTATGTCACTGTGCCACATGTCCCACACCCCATTGTTATTAACTAAAAATTAATTAATTATTATCGATTGCTCTTTGCCAATATTAACTTGATTGCTCTTTATTTTTAGGGTGAACAGGGTCCCCAAGGTTCCATTGGGCCTGCTGGTCTTCCTGGTTCTGATGTAAGTCAATATGGACAATGAGCGTCAAAAGTGTTGACACAATACTATCTTTTTAGCATACCTACTTGTAAGCAATTGCAAAGGACTTGAGACACTCGCTATATTTCCGGTCAATTCGGACATTCTTATAGTCAATACACATTTACCCCCCTCCCCCCTTATCAATGTTGTTATGGATTTAGTAATGACTTTCAAAGTAACAAGCAACAACATTGAAAGGGGGAGGGGGGTCAGAAATGTATCAAAGTCTCCCATTTTGTTCTCAAGAGTGCATTTTCAGGCAGTAATCCACTTTTTTAGGAGAATGTCTCAACAATTTTGCAACTGCTTGTTAGCTTTAAACCTCCCCCCCTTCCACATTAGAATATAGCCCCTCTTCCCCCCCCCCCCCCCCCAAACAATGTTGAAGTTGCTAGGTGGGAGCCGGTGTTTATTCCTGTACAACATTGGAAAGGGGGACAAAGGAGGGGGGGGGGGGAGGGGAGGTTTGTGTTAGGAAATCTTTTCCAACCAGGAAAAAATGAAATGGAGTAAACTGCCAGTCTTTTGTAGAAAATGGCTCAAGTACATTTGTCGCTCATTGGAGCTTCAGATCAAATTAATAACATAGTGCAGATGGTGATGAGGATCGAAATACTTATCTTCCCTTGAATTAACCCCCTTTAAAAATCAGCTGACATTCTTATGATTCATTTGCACATTCAGAAGTGTCAAAATGGTTGTTTTCACTAAGAAATAGTTTGACTAGTTAAATAAAAAAAAGAATGAATGTTCCAATACGCATTCACAATCCAAGAGATAATCATCAATTCAATTATATTTCATAGGGAGCATCTGGTGAATCAGGGCACAATGGCAAGGATGGACAAAAGGGAGAAAGGGTAGGTGGTGCTGTCTTTTGTCAACACAAGGTAGCTGCAGAAGTAAAAACACAGTAAGCTAAAGCCCTGGTCAAATGGAGTCGCAAGTTATCGCAAGTTGAAAACTTGCATTAACTTGCAACTCTGTTTGGCCATGACTTGCGTGTACTTGCAATGGCTTGCGTTGACTTGCATTCACTTTGATCAAGCTCAAATTTGCACACAAGTGAACGCAGGTTTTCCACTGTTTGGCCACCATGCAAATTGGTTTCAGTGTTGTTTTCCTTTGAATGGGCACGCATGCAAGGCTGCACTGAAATGGCTTTCTTGCTACTTGCATTGAACTTTCGTGTACTTGTGATTCCTTTTAGCCACCCATCACAAGTTTGTGTTTGCAAGTTCTTACTTCCTAACTTGCATTGACTTGCAATTCCGTTTGGCCGGGCTTAAAACAGTGTAAGTCACATCCCAGGGGGCAAATGGCATTTGAATTGCAGGCTCAAGGAAATGAAAATTTCAGGATACACTTGAAAAAAATTATCAGCTCACTCGCCTTTCTGACTTCTTTATGCCAACTAGAACGACAAATCATGTACATGTAACATTAAATGATACTAAACCTCCACTTGTTGTATAAATTTATTAAATTAAGAAAACAACCAAAGCACAATTTTGTGCTTTGCAAGGTATTAACCCCCCCCCCTCCACCTCCAAAAAAAAAAGGAAAAAGATAACTCCTTCTCATTCCCCTGGGGTAATAAGAATCCCTAGGGTAATAAGCCTTAATACAATGTGGCAGACATCCTGGTTGTAACATGACCCTGGAAAAGCAACTCATCTGTCAGTGAAAGTTTTATTAAGACAGAATCCATCAGGAAATTGAGTAATTTTAATTTTCAGTGGACAAAAATCTTGTACCAGAATAAGTTAAAGCATATTGCATTATTTTTTACACTTATTTTTTATTTTTTATTTTATTTTTTATTTTTTACTATAGATGTAATTTGTTATCTGTAATAGCCCCTAAGACAATTTCTTATGGGAGCTGGAGAAAATAAATTTCAAATTTCACAAAATGAAATCTTCCGCATAAAATATTACCTGTGCTTACACAATTCCTGTGAAATTTGAAATTTAATTTCTCGGGCTCCCATGAGAAATTGCCTTTGGTGTTATAACAGATAACTAATTACCTCTATAGCTCTTAAAAAGTGTAAAAAATGCGATATACTTTAAATTATTCTGGTACAAGGTTTTTGTCCACTGATTACTCAATTTCCTGATGAATGGCGTCTTAATTCTTTTGAAGTACATGTTAACCTCTGATGGTGTGTTTGTTGTTTACAGGGACCTGATGGTATTGCTGGTGAGGACGGACTGCCTGGCCCAAGGGTGAGTGAGTTTTACTTCCGACTGTTAAATTGTTGAGTTTTGAATTACCTTGGAAGCTTTGCCCTGCAGATTACCCACATGGATTGAGTTACTGAAAGAGCTAATATTTAACAGGTAAAGTTGATTAGAGTAATGTCGATGGTTGTGTTGAACACAGTTGTTTTTTGTGATAGGGTGCTCCTGGACCCCCTGGCCTTCCAGGAACAGATGGCAGAAATGGAGATAAGGTATTTAGTTATGATTCATTCCCTACCTAGAAATTGGGAAATATCTTACACCTCCAAGGGTAGAGAATGACAGAGTCCAGTGAACCAATTGAAACTAAATGGAAATGCATATAAAGAGGATCGATATAAAGAGAGCGTAGAGTTTGATGCTTTTTTCTGCTTTCTTTCCCATTCTTGTTTGGTTTTGTTTATCAAAAAGCAATGCACATAGCTTCTCCATTGGGGAATTTATGGGGAGATCACCTAACATTTGATTGACATGTTCTCAGCTCTTAGCCCATCAAATTTTCCATTTGCTGTTGCACGGTCTAGGAAGCAAGATCTCAACTCTCCTCCTTCCCATTTCTCTTATGGTTCTGGCGTTCAAATTTTGCCCTCATGCTAATTATCCTGCCAGCCTTGCAGGCTAAAATCTATACCCTACTTTAAACCAAAATGTTAAAAGTCTATGATATTCAAATTCAGACTGAGGTACATTGTACAGGTAGCTAAAAATCGTACCCTTAATGGGGCAGGCTAAGGGCCATTTGCAGTGAGGTGGTGTCATCGACTTGGACTTTGTAATTGGCTGATTACATTTATTGTTTTCCTTAAGGGTGCTCGTGGAAAGGATGGTGAGCCAGGAAAAGCTGGGCCTCCGGTTTGTGTTGAATTGTTGTGCTATGTGTAATGTGCAAATATCTTTTTACTGAGAGTATTGTAATTTTTATTATCCAACTCTACTAAGCAACATTAATAAAAATAACGTGTGAGACAAGTACAAATATTCAATATTTGCATATGTACAGTACCAGGTGTGTGCTCATTCTGTCACATTTGTTTCCCATAGTTTTTTTATTCAACACTGAAAAATGTTAGTTTGGATGATACAGATCTTATGAGATTGGCCATCATAGTAACTTATTTATTATGTACCGATTGCAGTAAGTTAAGCAACTAGAATTCAAAACAAATACACACACCAAGTGCAGGAATATGTGTGCAACAATTTATTAAGCAACTAGAATTCAAAACAAATACACACACCAAGTGCAGAAAAATGCGTGCAACAAGTTCTTGTTCTACTTTATTGGTTGAAAATTTAGGGTGAGTTTTTTAAACCAATCACAAAGTGAAGTAAAGCAAAATGTAAGCAATGATGAATTACTTTCAACACTTGTTTTGAAACCCGTCTAATGTTGTGATTAAAATGTTTTCCTAATAGGGACCTCGTGGACCTAATGGTGGAACAGGACCGAATGGCCAGAAAGGAGAACAGGTTGGTTGAGGAAATCGTTTAGTACATTAGGTAGAAGATATTGCATAGTGCACGGCTCGACACTAACAGTGATCTGCTGGCCATTGGACTGTAGAAATAACACTTGGCAAGCAGAAATTTGGAACAACTCAGCCCATTTTTCCCAGGAGAAAATAAATTTTGAATTATTTGCATACCTTACTAAGTGAACTTCATAAGTGTTAATTTCTTAGGCATTTAAAACAAAAAACATTTTCCAAGTTATGGTGCTACATAAATTATTAAACACAAGCACGAATCATATCTGCACCATGTTGACTGGGTTGGTCCTGAAGTCATGTTCGTCAGTCTCTTTCATAACTGTTTAGAAGTTATACTTATTATAACCTAGTTGAAAGAAACGTTTCTCATTAAGTTGCTCCTACATGTGGCCAGTAAAACTTACAGTCTGGTGAGTTAAAATCTGACTGGGGTGGCCAAAAGGGTCAGTACTCCACAAAGTTAATTTCGAGCCCTAATAGTGGTTTTAAAAGGCCAAGCAAAAGACTTCCAATGCTGTCTAAAAGTTGCCCAAGGTTATCTAGGACTTTGAAGTTTATTGAAGATCACCTGAACACTTTTTTAAGATTGCCAAACAAACTCCAAGTACATGTACAGTCAGTGTGCCTAAACTTTCGTTAGAGCATGACTGAAGATTCCTAATTTTTAAACAGAGCTCTTTTGTTAACAATAACAAACATCTGGGGGAAAAAAGGGTGAATGACCCTGCTAGAAACGCTTAGCCTTTTAAAATGCTTTTCTGCAATTTGTCACGTACAACATTTCACTTTAGTCATACAAAACAATGAAATTACCAAACAAAGTCAAAGCCAATTTATGGAAATCTATCACTAAGAACACCATATTATTTTATACTACGACATCGATATAATGAACAGTTTTAAACTGATTGTATGATAAAGTGCTTATTGACTGAGTTAGGTTGGACCAGGTAAAATGTTTGGCTCTCAATCAGGGTAGGTGTGGTGCATGGATCTCACTGCAAGACTCATTCTTTGAGGTGTTTTTAATTAATTAGGGTACACCTGGCAAACCCGGTATTGCTGGACCTCCAGGACCTAAAGGACCTCAGGTACAAATTTTGGATAAAGCATCTTGTTATAAATAACTAGCCAATTAATTTTGTGCTCATTATACCTTGACCCTTTAAGCCCCAATAATGACAAGCATCTAATAATATTTCTCCTTACAGAAAATTACTACTTGATCAAACATACAGATCATGAGAACAATGGAAATGATTCCGAAAGATAAAATGTTTTGATTTTTAATCAAATTCTCTTAACCAACAACATACGAAATACATGGAAAATAGTCAGGAGAGTATGGATGTAAATGTAATTGCAGCTTAATGGGTTAAGGGAAGCAGAGATGGCACAATGGTGAGAGCACTTGCCCCCCACCAATGCGGCCTGGATTTGACTCTCAGATTCAGCGTCATGTGGGTTGTGTTTGTTGTTGGTTCTCATTCTTGTTCCAAAGTGATTTTCTCCGGTTTTTTGGGGTTTTCCCCTCTCCTCAAGAATCAACATTTCTAAATTGCAATTCAATCCAGATACAGTGGACGAGCCAGCTCAGGGCATGCCACTGCTAATTCCCATTTATCTAATGTACATTTCAATTATGTCTTGTAGCATTTTAGGTAACTTAAGTCAAACTCAGTTCAGTAAAAGTCACTGAGTCAAGTGAGAAATTTATCTTCAAAATGCAATTTTTATTTACCTCGAAGGTGACTTAAACTTATTCTCATGTGCCTTAATTTAAATATAAGTTGCGTTAATTTCAAATACCTTAATTACTACAAGCGTTAATTTCCTATAATATAAGGTAGTTAAAACGTCAGTGATTTAATAAAAGTGGAGTTTTTCCCCCCACCCAGGCATGATCGTATTCTGTTCAGACAAGCTGTGTTCTTAAGGTTGCATATTTTCTTTGTATTTAGGGAGCTCGTGGTGACTTTGGAGAACGTGGGGAACAAGGTCAACCCGGGACTGACGTGAGTACACTAACCTTACTGTTTTGTCTCTTTTCCTGTTAAACTGTTTGAGATGGGACACCTGTCAAATCTGAGTACAAACATCCAGTGTATTTGCCACTTACAAGTAGAGGACTGGATAAGTTGTTTTAACCAGTTGACTGTCTGTGATGAAAATTGCACCAGTCATTTGATAAATCACCTCAAAAATGGTTATCCCTTATCAATTTTGGAATTAACAAATCAATTTACTGGAAACTATGTACATTCTTCTAAAAATTGGTCAGTTAACCCGGTTAGCCCTAACAGTAATGAAAATGAAATTTCCCTTTGCATTATCACTACTTGTTCAAACAGTCAAATGGCGAGAATAAAGGAAGTGATCACCAAGGATAAGATCAGTCTTGATATTTAGACAAATTCTCCTTGTTGCATGTAATTCTATAAGAAATGTATGGAGAACAGCAAGGAGAATATGCATTTTAATATCAGAGCTTAAAGGCTTCACAGAATTTGACAGTTGGGGAGGGGGGAAGCCTTTCAAAATAGATGTCTGTATGGAATTTTGTCTGTTTTTGAAATTGCAATGTTCTGCACCTTACATTGTTCACTGGTGATCCTAGGGCTCAACTGGTCTTCGAGGTTTCCCTGGACCAGTTGGAATATCGGGTCTAGCGGTAAGTCAAAATAAAAGTTGAGCTCACGACCCTTTTATTTCCAAATACAAAATATTGGTTTCCATTTTCTTATTACATAGATAGTTGCATTATTTTTTCTGAAGATTTCTGAAGTTCACTTGATTAATTTTTTCTTTAACTGGAAAGCAGATTCACTCAGTCATTGTACATACATACAGTCTGTCCTAAAACTTTTTAAATGGTTTTGTTCTTTATCTTCTTTTTTTCCAAGCTGATTTTCTGTTTTGTTAGTACTGATATTAACTACATGTAACGGGTCTCTATGTAAACTTTTCATGTTTGTAGATGTAAGTCGTAAAAATATTTTTTTATTGCTTGCATTCCTTTAAAGGATCCTAGTCACCCACAGTGCTTTGCGCGCATCGAGTGAGAAATCCGCCATTTTCTATGCCATCTAAAATCAGGATTTTTTCACAGTGAATTGAAATCTGGCTACATCCGCGCCAATGCGGCCAGTTTGGGCCTTCATTTACTTTTTTGGCCTTAAAAAATTAATAGCGGTTACATCTGACCGGTTATGTTGATGTTGTTTACTATTTTTCTCGTGAAATGTGTGACACAATGCCAGGACTCCAAGCGGTTTATGCTCTCCTTCGCGTGGCAGTACCAAAACAATCAAGCTTATGAAAGGAATCATTATTCAAGGACCTTCTTGGTTATTGCACTAGTCAAGCAAAAGATATCCAATAGATTGAAATGCTGGTCAAGCTTATTCGCCGGCATTTTACTTCATTACGGTGCGCGTTCTTCACGCGCTGAAATGTTTTGGTCTTCTAAGTGTGACGACGGGACTCGCTCTGCAGTGCCGGTAGCAACGCTAAAGCGAAAGCTTCAAAGCCTTCGATGCCTAAGAACAATACTTCGATTTTTTCCATAAACTAATCCCTGGAATTCCAGAAGAGGACGAGAAAAAATGGTTTGCGAACAGAAACTTTGTAAATCAGATCTGTTAGCCGCAGTCGACACCTTAGCTAGCTGCAGTACGTTTTGTTTTCATGGCAATTCATGTATTTTGAAAACTGAAATGAATATCCATCCTGTGCGATGATTACAAAGAAAATAAAAGCTATTAACAAAAGAGTTTCTTCTATTTGAAAGGAATGTGAAATGTTCTCGCTTTATCTAGCGCTAATTAAAACTAAATGCGGTTCGGAGCGGTGGTCAGAGCAGCGTGATCGAGTGAGTTTTGGAAACATTTCTGCCCTCCGTGCATTTGCCTGTTGTGTTTTATGGCGATGGCAAAGTCAAGAATACCCAATTAAACAAGATTCTAAACCTTTATGATTCTAGATTCGCTTGTAAATCATATTCCGCGAGCGCTCGCTGAATATAGTTTGCTTTTGGGTAGGCAGACTGGGAGGCTGGCCGTCTTACGATCACAAACATTCTTTGAGTTCTAGGTTTTTGGACAGCCGCCAAAATGTGCTGAAAATAATCGAAAGCCCTTTTACTGGCACTAAAATCAAAAACAAGCGAAGAAATTTCAGCTTCAGGCTACAATTTATATTTTTACCAGTTGAACTGTTGACGTTTTGTCACGTTCGACGAGTAATTTGATCGCAAATTTCAGATCAAAACAATAACAAAGGCGTGCCTGACCAGGATCCTTTAACCAATATGTCGGCAATATGTCCAAGCTGATTTTTTGTGTTGTTAGTATTAACTAAGGAGTCATTATGTACTTAACTTTTCATGTTTGTAGATGTAAGTCATAAAAAAAATGTTATTACATACGTTCTTTAACCAATATGTCCGCAACGTTTTCTAGCTCCCTTCAAGGGACAGGCAAATTCTAAAGGCTCTAAAAGAAAGGTGCTGAGCAACCAGGCCACCTCTCTAATTTAATGAGCATCATCTTCTTGCTCATACATACATACATACATACTTTATTGTTACCTCCCCAATGGGGCTTTTCAGGAACAATTACTTAAATTACTAAGTTACTAATAACTATACAATCAAAATTAATCAAATTTAAGAAACATTTACAACATTATCTAAACTTTGTAGTCACCAAAATACTAAAAATGAATAAATTTTAGGGAGTATTTACAAAATTGTCTAAAAGCTTATTCTTTAAGATACGTTTAAAAACTTGAACTGAACAGCTTGATTTTAAAAAGGGATCTAAATTGTTCCAAAGTCCAATAGTTCTGTAATAAAATGTTCTTTGTCCTGAGGCTGTTGGAAAATCAACCAATTCCAAAATAGAATCTTTGGCTGAAGAGAATAACTTCGACTTGAATAATAGCATCTTTACTCCTAGAATTTTTCCGACATCTGAGCAATTTACATTTCACTCTGTTGAATGTAAACAAGTCGAGGACATTATAAATGCAATGCCTTCTAATAAGGCTCCTGGGATTGATAAAGTGCCAACTCGAGTCATTAAGGACTGCCTGCCGATTATACTCCCTTTTGTTACATCAATCATCAATGCTTCTCTTTTATCTTCAACATTCCCAGGGATCTGGAAAACAGCCGAAATCACACCTATTCCCAAACAAGGCAATCACGAACTTCTTAATAATAATAGACCAATTTTGCTACTACCTGTGTTGTCAAAGGTCTGCGAAAGAGTGGCTTATAATCAGTTTGTCACCTATTTGACAACAAAGAAGAGGTTGACGACAAAACAAAATGGAAGCAAAAAATGGCACTCTACTGAAACATCATTACTTCGCACGACCGATGCATTTCTTAAGGGAATAGACAAAAAGAAATTAACTGCCTGTGTTCTCCTAGATATGAGCAAAGCGTTTGATAGTGTCGACCACCAAATACTGTTACGAAAACTACAAGACGTTGGCACCTCAACTAGTGTGCTACAATGGTTTAACAGCTATCTCACAAATAGATATCAAGTTGTACGAATTCACTCCACTGTTTCCAATCCAATACCAATTGAATATGGAGTACCCCAGGGTAGCATCCTGGGCCCCTTGTTATTTAGTATATACGTTAATGATCTACCGGAAGTTCCATGGAATTGCTCTACTGAATGCTATGTAGATGATACAAAATTGTTTGTTTCTTTTCATTCACAAGACACCCGACGGATTGTTGAGGAGATGAACGAAGACCTCCTCGGTGTGCGCAACTGGTGCTTCAGAAATTGGCTATTACTAAATCCAGACAAGACGAAATTAATTGTTTTCGGGAGCCGACAGATGACTTCGAAGCTCCATGATTTTCGTTTGTCTTTGTTGGGAAAAGACATCTCCCCTGTACAATCAGCCAAAGATCACGGCGTGATCACCTTCTACAACCATGGTCACTAGTCTTGGGGCTCTTTGCTCTAATCGCCTCCCATTAGCGTCATTTGAAAAATATTGCCTCACCCCCCTACCCCCTGCACAATGTCAAAGTCGGGTTTTGAAACTGACGACTGATCTTCAGCAATGTTTGGGGAAGTGGGAAGGGGGTACAGATAGTCATAAAACTTGTGACAGACTTCTAATTACAGTGGAGGTTACTTCTCATTTAAACGTTACCAAATGTCCCAAGGTCTAATAATGGCCATGATTGGAGGTTTTCTGAGTTTCACAAGGTTTCACAAGAGAGGCTAGGAAGATGGTTTGAAATTGGGGATTAGGGGGTGGGCTAGCTATTAGACTGTCATATCAGCCCATCTTACGTGGGTTACATCCCTTCGAGAACATACTACTTGTGTCTTTACTGTCAATTTCCTAAGGGGGCGTAAGGAAGTACAGTAGCTAGACTCCTATCTCAAACTCCCAAAGGAAACAAAATATTGAGCAAGTGCAAGTTTGAGAGGGCCAGTAGTGAAATACTACCCTACATTTAATCTAAGGGTAACAAGTTACTGTTTTTTTCACGCTTTTCTGGCACCAAGCAAGCCATCTTTCGAGAAATCAACTTAACAGTGTTTATCTGAGAATTTGGTAGTTTGGTAGTACAGTACATACTACAATTTATCATGAATATTAATTTGCATTTTTTACAGAAGAACCCTGCTGATATGACCACTGATGGGTCATAAAATTTTGATGACCACTGATAATTGTTTTAGTGGGGTGGCTGTATTAACACTTCCACTCCTAGTACTGGCGAAAGTAAAATTTCAAGAAAAATTCGAAATTACATTTTGCCAAATCCTGCAAAACAAATAGTACCATGTGAAAGTACTGCCAAAGACAATTCAGTGAATGGTCGTCCACAGACTCAAAAGTTAAGAACTACATTACGTGTCTCCATAATTGACTCTGGGAGTGACAGGGTTAACAGGGTAGTGTCATACCATGTTAGCCTATAAAAAGGAAGGGGCAAAATGAAGAGGAACATAGCATAAAATTGGAGAAAAACAGCTTTGTTCATGTAACTGGTTACAGCTAAACTGCATTTAAAAGATAGTGCTGCTGTTCCTTTGTGAATGGTCATTTGCTTTAGTCAAGTAAATCTCTAGGCATTTTGAGTGATCATTCAATGTTGACAGGATGAATTTATAAATAAGATCGTTGGTCTCATTAAAGGTGGTAATAATAATAATAATAATAATAATAATAATAATAATAATAATAGGTAAAAGCAGGAGCCCATTACCCGGAGCGTCCAACTGCCATAAATTCGTGCAACAGCGTTTTTACAAGTAGGTTTATTTTAAGATAAGCTTTTCCCGCGAAAATAACTGTTTCCGATGACATCTGCATTACATCTAAGCTACTACTTCCCTTGTAAATACTGAAATTATCGCTTGAAATACTGTCAGAACACTCCGATAAAGATTCCTCACTGGTCACTGGTATCTGTTATGTTTATTTCCAGCGTCGACGAGTTGTCGTAGTTTCGTACTCAGTCTATTATTAATTACGCAATTGTTTTTTGATTGGCTATTTCAACCAATTCGCGGGAAAAGCTTTTCTAAAAATAAATTTACTTGTGAAACTGCCGTTTCACAGACGCAGTATGGAAGTTGGACGCTCCGGGTTATGGGCTCCTGGTAAAAGAGCTATGTTTCCCCCCTAATTGACACTTCATGTACTTAAGAGAAACTGTAACTGTAGTACTAACCCAAAGTTATTTTCACACAGGGATCCCAAGGGGAACCTGGTGCACCTGGGGCACCTGGAGCTGATGGAAAGAAGGTAAACTAAGTCATTCATTAATGTGGGGTCACACTGTGTTGGCATTGTGTATGTGTATCAGAGTATGTCAATGTGGCTGTACCCTTGAGCGTAACTCTGGCTTGTTTGAAATAAGTAGTCGAAGGTAACAGGGCTGTCACTATGACTTAATGACTTATGTTTTAGTAGCAGTGCCTTGTTAGTCTATTCAAGTAGCCATGGAACAATAATGTAATAGCTGAGGAAAGTCCCTCTCACCAGGCTCTTATTTAGGGCTCTGAGGTAGCTTATTGGTGAGAAAGAAAGAAAGAAATCTTTCTTTCTTTCTTTGTCATCTTAAAGGTCACTTTGCGCTTTGCTGGTCATAGAGATATTTGTGATGCATGTCACAGTGAACCTGGACACTTTCCTGTCTCTTTTCCCTCTCAATGTTGGCATATAAGATCTGGTTACTGAACTGCAATAAACAACACTGAGAGGAAGAAGGGGAGCATGAGAAGGAAAAAAACAGTATTCGGTTGAAGTGTCCCAACTATTCTTGATCTGTGACTGGTACTGTGGCTCGCCACAAGTTTCCCAGCAGCTTCATGGCTAGAGATTCTGACTAGTGTGCCAAAGATCGTGCATTAACTCCTGTCAGCAAGGTGTCAGGTTTTTTCTTTGTTCCAAGCTTGTGACGTGCTCATTATTACATTTTTTACCTGATTTCTGATCTTTTCATAGGGAACGCCTGGTGACAGAGGACAAGATGGACTCCCAGGGGACCCTGTAAGTTCTGTCCTTTGTAGATTTCTTTAGAATGCTAATTAAATACAGATTCTTGCTTATTCTTAACACCACTGTAAACTCAGGTCTATTTTGAAAAAGTCCATACCAATAGTTGATTTCCAGGCAAAGTCCATCTACTGCCATTTTAGTATTTTTAAACAATTAACTGCAGCGAAATTCACCGAGTACCTGAGATTGGCCAGGGGTTGCCCATTTTTTTACCTAGACAATTATTTTTTTTGATTGGCTGGAAAAGGACTGCAAAATAATCTTCCTGGACAAAGACCAGACCTCATGAGATCTCGTAATACAATGTGTACTTTAAGATGCAAAAATCAGTTAGAAATAGATTAGACCAAATCAAGGCTTAGCAACTTAAAAGGAATGAATAATAAGATTTTGAGCGTTCTCTGGTTAAAAATTTAAAAGTTTGAGCTTTCGATTGCCAGTCTGCAATCTTTGACAAGTGATGAATAAAAAGCGCGAACATTGAAATACATACTACAAAAAGTGTGAAAAAGAGAAATTATAATAAAAACAATAAAAATACTTTAGTGGGAATAAAATGCTAATCAGATTCTGATTCCCGCTAAAGTATTTACTGTTTTTATTATAATTTCTCTTTTTCACACTTTTTGTAGTATGTATTTTAATGTTCACGCTTTTTATTCATCACTTGTCAAAGATTGCAGACTGGCAATCGAAAGCTCAAACTTTTAAATTTTTAACCAGAGAATGCTCAAAAATCTTATGTCTTACCCTGGTTACTCGTCCATTTTTAAAAGGAATGACCCTCCCAAATCTATTATAGCTACATTTAGAAGGCTGCTAGATCTGAGATTAATTTATTTGGTACTTACCATTAATACTATTATTAAAAAAAGGATAAGTTGCACTTCAGGCCTTAACCCTTTAAGATTCAGCATCATTATGCAAATTCTCCCTATTGGTCTCCATATATTTTGTTGAGCACTAGTTGGAAGAACTTGTTTAAACATCAAGACAACTAATCTTCAGTGATCAATTCCTTAATTAATGCTCATGACTTGAATGTGTTTTTATGCACTGATATGATGAGGAGAAATTTGATGCTGATCACTGTTGGGGCTTGAAGGGTTGACCCCATTAGTACTTTAATGGCTCTGTTCCAGGGCAATTAACCCTTTAAGACCTACAGTGTAACAGTGATGAAATGAAATTTCTCTTTACATCATCACTACTAACTTGTTCAAACATTCAAGTGATGAGAACAAAGAGAGTGATCACCGAGGATGAAATGTCCTGATATTCAGACAAATTCTCCTTGTTAGTTCCATAAGAAGTGTATGGAGAACAGTAAGGATAATTTGCATTTTCATATCAGGGCTTAAAGCCTCAAACTGCCGTCATTTTGATCTTCTGATTGCAAACCTGGAATGCTAACCGCTGCACCTTTGCAATGTGGGATTTATTATTATCAGTTAACAGTAATATTATATTAATGATAACTTACAGGGTCCTGTTGGACCTCAAGGAGAGCGAGGTCTTATCGGAGAAGGAGGTCCGAAAGGTGAAAAAGGAAAACCAGGAGAAAACGGCGTGGATGGAACACCGGTGAGTGCAGGTTATCTTTCTTCATACGTAGGTCATTTCAATTCAAGGCCCCACAAAGCTTTCAGAATTTTTTTGGGGATGATTTTGGATGTTAATATTTCTGGTGACATCAAGGTCCCCTTCGTGGTGATCAGATCGATAATTATTATGTCAATATTATTATCAATGATTATTTTTCTGCCTGAAAATTTACTGATCTTATTTTTTGATCGATTTTAATTTATTTTATGTCAATTTATTTTTATATCTTTTATTTTTATATCTTTTTATATTTATGTCAGTTTATTTTTTTACAAGAGAACTGAATTTTTATCACAGAGTTAACAGTATACTTGTTGTGTTACAGGGTGAGCGTGGTGAAAGAGGTCCTCAAGGATCACAGGGTAATCCAGGACCCTCGGTAAGCTTTGTTGTCACATGATTTGGCATGTAATCTCCAGGCCTAGGTTTTGGGAAGGGAAACTTCAATGGTTTTAGCCCTTTCTTTTGCAAACTAATAAATGCAAATTCAAATTTTATATAATTATTATGTACCATTTGAAAAGCGTTGATGGGTATTCTTCCTAAATCAGCTCAACATAACTGAAGGAAGTTTTTCTGGGATTTATAAAAATGGCTTGAAAAAATATGAAAAACACAGTACAGGAATGTCCCAATCCTCTCATGTATTACTGTTGTGTTATTTACTCATAAACTACTTAATTCATTTTGTATCTTTCACTGCGCAGAGTAAAGTGAGACATTTTTAATATATGCATCTATGTGTGTAACATAATTATGCTTTTTGAAAAGAAGTCTGAAAATTTTTTAGAGTGATCAGTGAAATCACAATTTTGCTTTTATCGGGCAGATCTTTTCAAGACAGTTTTTCTGGCGAAAAACTTGAAATTGAAATTGACCAAACATTGATACTTAAACTGTAAGCATAAGTTTGCTTTTTGTTCAGTTGCACAGGTTTCCCTGGGACGGGCTGGATCCTTAGGTCCAGGCTGTGATGGGCAGAACTTTCCAAGACAATTTTCTGGCCAAATTTTGTTGACCAAGTTACATGGCATGACACGTGAAATGAGTTTGCTTTTTCGTTGTCTTCCACAGGGTCCCCCAGGACGCCCTGGACCCCCAGGTCCTGCAGGAGCCAAGGGAGACATGGTAAGTCAAATGTAATAACCTCAAAAGATGTGCATACTGCAGGTATGTTACATTACGATATAGCTTACGTATGTTTTCAATGAAGCAGGCTGAAATGTCGCAATTTTTTTGTGTACAGGTTTAAGCTTGTTACAGATCTTGCTTTGTTGCAAAACAGAAAAGAATTTTCATGATTTCAGTTACAGCTCTGCCACAAAATTAATAATAAGTTTTCAAGTGGTGTGCCAATTTTATTGAAGAAATTCAGACACTTTTTAGTAACAATTTACAAAACAAAACACTGTGTTAATGCAGTCGCAGCTGTGACTCATAATGCCAATTCTGCACATGCTTGCAAGCAGCATAAACCTTTCCTTGTGTGCGCCTTTAAGCTATGAATAAAACTTGCTTTCTTGCAAATTGAAGCCACTTCTCTTCAAATGTAAGTAAAGCTCTGTTATATGTAAAACAAATAAAGAAGCCTAAACCATGCTTTGGTCCGTTAGAAAGCATACATACATACATACATACATACATACATACATACATACATACATACATACATACATACATACATACATACATACATACATACATACATACATACATACATACATACATACATACATACATACATACATACATACATACACGCAAGAAAGAAAGTACCAAGCATGCACAAGCATGCAAGAAAGTACCAAGAGCACTCGAGAGCACTTGCCTGTGGCTTGTGTTTCACCGTGCATTTCTTTGTTGCTCCCATCGCTTTCTTATGTGCTTAATGACAGAACAAAGCACGTTTTAGGCTTTTACTTGTTAAGTAATGAGAGCATCGTTTCATATTGTGCTACACACATGCATACATCTTTTGCCCTAAGGAAAACTATTTTGTCTTTGCCAAGAAAATGCGACTGACTTGGACCAAGTTTACGGTGGCACATCAACAATTTCGGACACTTCGTGCTGGAACATATGACGAAAGGTTGACATTCATTGCGGCTTTAAATCGCAAGGCCTTTTTCTTCCTTCTCCCTCTCTCAGTGTTGCATCCATTTTTGGGGAGGACTGTCAGACTGAAACTCTACATGGAGATGGGCACTAGTGTTCCAAGTAATGTGTCTGCGATTGTAGATGTCTTCCTAGAAGATGAGGCACTGAAGTGAAAATTTGTCGGAATTAAAAAACTTTATGCTGTCTGGAACCCATGGTTACTTATATAAAAGGGTGCGGTGATGGGCCAAGCCCCTCCCATAGTCCCACCACTGATTTCACTAAGTGCATCCTTTATAAACATTGTCTTTTTTATTAGGGAGACAATGGTCCACCTGGATCCAGAGGAAACCCAGGAAGGGATGGCAAACGGGTAAGAGACACAGTTATTATTTTTCAAGTAAACATTTCTGTGTATTCGTTTGTAATACTTTTCTTAAGCTGATAATTTTGATTTTTTCAGGGTTTTTCTGGACGAGCTGGACCACCTGGACAACCGGGAGATCGTGGACCAAGGGTATGTCAAAATGTTTTGTGGGAACAGGCAACATGGGCCAGCCAACGGTCTTCTCTTGCTATAATCTGATCACAACAGTCACACAAGAAAGTCAAACTAGCATTACTATAATTATTTCAAATTAACAAATACCAGAAGATTCCATTTTGGCATGCCTTTGCTCAGTTGTACATCAATAATGATACTAAAATGCTCTAAGGGATTGTTCATTTATTTATTATTTTATTCAGTTAACCAGGACAATAAACTGGGCTTAGTAAAGTTTCTGGATTTCATTGATGTTGAGAAGGACAATGGGGGCTCTTGTACTTTCATCACTTTTTTAATGCCATAAGTTTTGCCCAGAGTTTATTCTGATATACAGGTCAAATGCAGGAGATCACAGAGCTTATTCCGACTGCTACAGACAAGCAAATATGAGAGATTTTTCTCTGAACGGAAAAATTTTTTCCAAGTTCTGACCATGTGGAAATAAGTTTCTTGTCAAAGGAAAGTTCATGATCCAGGCTTTGAACCATTGATGTTCTTATCTTCTGATCTCCTTCGGATCTCCTGTATGAAAGCTTGTGGTGCTAAACAACTATACTACCATGTCTTCCCCTTGTTATTACATGCATGTAGCTTGTTTTAATTCTTTTGCCTGATTTCGTTCCCTTACAGGGTGCCCCTGGAACACCCGGAACACCTGGCATTCCTGGCGACTCTGGTCTTGCTGTGAGTGTCCACTGTTGTCATGAGTTTTCTCTACTGAAAGTTGTGAAGTGTTTCATTAACTTTTCATTCAAACTGCAGTGAAATTTGAGTAATTTTTTTCAGTTTTGCTGTAGGAACACGACTCTGATTTAATTTGTTAACTGCTTTTCTGCAGGGTCCACGTGGACCTGGTGGCACTCCGGGACCCCCTGGTAATAATGGAGAAGACGTGAGTCTATAGTTAAAAAATTATTAATTTTAATAACTTATCTACTGTTATTATGACTATACAACCCCACTGATGTAAATCTATCAAACAAAATACTGTAGCTCATGAACTGATATGTTTAAGCTGGTCAACTTACAGCCAAAACAGGAGAAGCGTGTCTGCCAAGAATGAAAAACATAGGCACGCAATGCATGCAGAGCTAATGACATTTTTTTTTTCTTCACTATATGGTAAATTTTATCCTGACAACCTATGGGTTTTTACACCTGCGGTAAGTCCCACCCTAATCCCTCAGCCCTGCCTTCCCCCGCCCCCACCAAAAAATCTTGTGTTTATCCACTATAAAACCTGGTCATGATCGAGCACCGTGACTGCGTGACACTTAAATATAGCGTGACATCAAAATTGCGCGTGAAGTGAAGAAACCAAAGAAAGCTGTTTGTTTCACTGTTCTTCAAAGACAACATGGGCAACAACACTCACCGTCGAAAAATACTGCATACATAATTTAGGCAAAGATCAGTGGAAAGTTAACAATTTTACTTCAAATAAAATGTAAGTTGCAGTTGAACCTTTTAATTTCTTACTTCTATCGGTGAATTTTAGAGCACATGGACGGTCAAGTTTCGGTAGGGTGCTGTTTTGACGCTCTGCGTGATTTGCGTGACATGTGACTCGTTTTACTTTGTTTAATTCAGATACAAGGCAGCTCTTAACAACCTCTAATTTCATTGGACCTTGGTATCACGCAGCTCTATTTTTTTCAGGGCTAGGGTCCATTGTTCTGTTGTTTGTTCTTGACTATTGTTTTCTCAGCAAATCAGAGAAGACCTTGTAAGAGCTGCGTACCGCCATTTAATTTGTTGGTTTTCAGACGTTTCAATCAACCACCTACGTTCTACGTATTGTCAAAACAACAGTCTACCATCAAATGTACGTTTCTTGTATGAACAAAATTTTCTTCGAAATCGGTTCGAACTAGCGTTTATAAACACAACTATATATATTTCCCCTGTAGATTGAAGTTGCTTGCTTTGTAGTCAAGTCGGCTTTAATAATTTTCGTCTTTTTGCTTTGCAAATCGACCAAAGCATGTTTACATTTGTAAATTTCCCACGGTACAAAGTTTTTCTTAGCTTACGTGTTTATTTTGGGTCTCAACCTACAGCGGAATAAATTTTGTTTGCTTTTTCTTGGAAAAGTATGAAAATGTTCAAATTCAGCTCGCTGTTACAAAACCTGCGCGCTTTCCAGTAGGTCCGATAGGTCTCTATTAGAATGTTTTGTCACATCTGTTGCTGTTAATCTTGCATTCGGTTCGAGATGTTTTAAGGGTTGCGTTACATTTTTAATACAGTACTGCTCAAAGGTAAAAATATTAAAAACAACAGATAGTGAAGTGCCAAAAAAGTTCTCAAAGGTAAGTTACCGGTCGCGTCTCGTTTCGCGCACAACGCAAATCGCGTCGCGCAATGCAAGAATTGATTTGCGTAGTGCGAGATTCACTGAAGCGGCAATTTTGGCACAAATTAGGAACGATTATCCTACGCCAAACTGATGATCTCGTGAAGCGGTTTTCACAGTTTAGCAATTGCACTTCGGTCCTTTGCTACTACTCCAAGATGGAAAGATTTGATGTGTTTCTGGTTTTCGTTTACGCAAATATCTTTGAGCGTACGAGTTTGAGTTTGTGAATTTTACAATTCCGTAGTGAGCGACTTACCCTACATCGCAATCGACCGTGAATATGTCAGTAGTTTTCGATTGCATTCTCGACGCGTTTTGCCAAATATCTTTGGCGTTGTCGTCAATAGAACATGAAAATCAGCTGGCCAAGTTTTACAATCCCGGTACAGCTCACGCTCAACACATTTACCCGTTAGTTCGCCATAAACAAGTAAGAAGTTGATTGAGGTTTACGCTCGCGGCATTAGTGACACGTCGCTTTCATTTTGCCATAAACAGAGATAAACATGTCTTTGAGTTTTCTTTTAGCAAGCGACATATCTTGACTTCTGTTCGCTTCAATAAAGTAAAACGATTGAGTCTGTAAGCAAACAAGCTATATATTTAACCGTCAGTTCACTAAAACCGATAGGCCTGAATTGACTTCACATAACAAATTTGCATACTGTTTTTTCTCAATTAAACGCCGGACCCCGAATTAACGCCGGGTTCAAATAAACGTCGGGTCTACAGGGCCGAGTGTAAAATAAACGCCCCCGGCGTTTATTCGGGGTCCTGGCATTTATTCGAGATGGCTATGTTAAATCAGGATTATGTGTCGTAACTCCATAGTCCGCTTATTGGTTTTCTTAAGCTAGAACTGGTACAGGTAATCGTACGAAACGTTTTCGGAGCTATGAAATTTACACACTGATTCAAACCTAAACTACCTTTTACAATTGTACTTCTAACTAAAACTAGTGAAACAAACGATGCATCAGGTATAATGCCAATCTCTGTTTCTGCGGGTCTGTCCATCAAGCAAGAATCATTAAGAGGGTTTCTCAAGCGTTTAAAACTTCCTTGAATCCCTCCATATTTTGCCTTTCTCAGAACTGATGGAGTGGGAACCTCCGGCTCGCCACCACCTTGCTCTGAATTGCTTGCACAGTACATTTGCTGTCGAGCAGTTGCCGATACACTTCCTCCGTGTTTCACGGAGAAATAAAAAGTTGAGAAAAGTTCAATCACCGTTCCGGTCAGTGATGTTTTTTGATAAATGACATACCAGATTCTGTGAGATGAGACAAAGTTCATGACATTGTTTCACGTTTGGTTCTCAATTCAATAAACCTCCAGTACTGATGATAAAAATGGATGGATGAAAAATACATTTAATAAATAAACGCCGGGCCCCGAATAAACGCCGGGTTCGAATTAACGCCGGGTCTGTGAGGCCGAGATTTAAATAAACGCCCCCGGCGTTTAATAGAGAGAATACGGTAACTTCAAACCAATTGTGGTGTGTAATTTGAAACCTGTCACCAACACACGATGCCATCAAAAATCAAGAACTTTCGAAGGTTTACGGAGGAATTTGTTAACCCTCAGCCTATTCTCACATCGCTTTCATTCACTACAAAACTTGATTCTATCGATTGAAAACATATATACCAAAGAAAGGTGACGAGCCATTTGTTGCATGTTGACAAAGGTGAAAGCAACCTGTGTACTTCAGATCAGCTGTTCGGATCGAAAGATCAGCAAGTTTACTCTTCTCAGTTTTCTGCAATCTCAATTTCGATAGATCACTCACACACGAGAGCAATGAAATATTATTAGTTAACTAATCCCGCAGATTTCGGTAACAAATGCGTTTCTCTGTTGATCGAGACTTGCCGATGCAAAATACTTCAAAGCCCGGGGATCGCACTCCCACATAAAGTGTATGGGTACGTGTCGCTGATAACGTAAGGGTTTCAGTGTCCCGCTGGCACACCCTCACCCAACAGTTCACATAATACCCCCTCCCCCCCGGAAGACTGAAGACAAGTACTGTATATCGGACAGTGCGGTTTTTTAGACTTTGATGACATCAGCCATGACGTCATTGGCTAAAAATGAGGACTTTCCTTGAATTTGATTTGGATGTTTAATCTCATGAAAGTATTAAAATTAGCGAGAAGTTGCCGTACCATTTCATGTGGTGTCACTTTTAAGGGGAAGTTGCACACAAGCCTAAGGAAGTGCAGAAAACCAGAGCTTATCCCATTTTTCTGTAGCATGAAGCAACTGAGAGTATTGCTACTTCCTGCTGGATGGGATGCTAGTCCATCACAGGGTTATCCCCAGCAGTATGTCGCCAGTACCCGTGTATACACCTGGGTGGAGAGAGACTAGGGAGTAAAGTTACTTGTCTAAGAAAACAACATGATGGTAGCGAGCAGGCACTGAACCACTGTCCTTTAGACCTTAGGTCCAGTGCATTAACCACTACACCACTACGCCCCCAAATACTGTAATACTATTAGTAAAAATTAATTCTCAAAATTTACAGTTGTTAATAAAGTGCTGTTTGTTATCCAGGGTGCGACTGGCCCACCTGGCCCACCCGGACTTATGGGAGACCAAGGAGAACAGGTACGACACTGTACAATGTGACTTTTTATGTTTTTGAATCCACCACCACCATCATCGTCATCATCATTGTCGTCGTCGTCGTCGTCATCATCATCATCATCATCATCATCATCATTAATCCTTAACTCTCCCAGAGGAGCATAGTATGCCCATCAGTTATCGCCATCGTGTGATTCCTTGCTAATGTTTCGGCTCTCCTTTGAACACCTTTCGCATGGAACAAACATGGCAAAGCAGCTTCTCTGTGGAAGTTAGGGTTTCCAAGATGTGATTATTAGGAACTTCCCATAGCAATGATGTGGTAGTTAAGAGTCTCCCCCCCCCCCCCCCCCCCCCAATGAAAGAATTGTGTAAATACGTTGTAAGCCTTTTTTTGCTTTTCACCCATTGTTACCTTGTCATTAAAGGGGCTATGTCACGCTATTTTAGTATCTTTTTAAAAACCTAAAAAGTGTCTTGCATCAATTGAATTCCAAAAATAATGCTCTAGCTTTGTTATTTAAGACTATCTTACGGCACTGAAACTGTTTCCTGTCGTCTGTTGCTACCGATGGCAAGGATGGAAGTGGATTGAAACTTGAAAAAATTGGGCCAATTTTTTCAAGTTTTGATGCTATGTTCTCAAAAATCACCAAAAAATATTATGTTTAGCTCTCCCTGAAAAAAAAATCACTTGATATCTTCCTCATAGTTTTACAAGAGCATTTTGTGTCTGAGTGAAGGCACTAGGTTATGATTTTAGCACAGAATTGACCTAAAATAGCAAAATCCTCGTGACATAACCCCTTTAAGCTTTCTGTTTTTCCTTGTATCCATGCAACCCATCTAAGGTGCTTACATTTAGATGCGTTGCACATCCTTTCTGTGCACAATTTTTTTGCGTCATTAGCACTTGCAAGAGCGCACGCACATTCAGAACTTGGTAGGTTTTCTCTGAAACTAAGTTGTTCAGAGAAATAAGTGGTTGTTTTCTCCTAAGCTAGAAGGGTGACCCCATTTTTATATGCATAAATTTAAATGGCATGCAGTAGGGTACCATGTGTCGCAAGTTTAAGAAAAGTTAAAAATTCTACTTTGAAATATTTTTATTGAATGCCGCTAAGAACATGTCTGTAGCACTGAACAGTAGGGTATGTGCGCAGACAGCAAACTTTTTAAGCTGATAATCTTAATTCTTCTTCAACTAAAATAGTATGCAATGCAATATAAACGTCTATTTTCTTAACTGCTCCATTATTTCAATTCTGTATTGGTCTTTTAACAAAATTGTAGTTCTCTTTTCTGATTACTAGGGTTTCTCAGGAAAACCTTGCAGGTCGTATTATTGCTATTAATGGCTGTTTATGGTGCGTAAAAACGAGCACGGAATGCTCAAAAAAAAAATATTACTAACAATTGGACTGAGTTTCGGAAAATTTTTGATATTCCTTCTATTTTGATGGAATCACCTTAAATTTAATTTCTACCAATAACGTCTGTAGTGTTGTCTGGCTTTCAGTGGTCAGTGAAGTGTAAAAGCTACCAGGCAAACCGGGATTTTGTTTAAACTTTGTCTAGTTGGCTTCCATTAGTCTCAAGTCCTGACATTATTTTATGCTTAATTGTTTGTAGGGGGAGCCTGGAGATATGGGTGAACCCGGACCTGACGGAGATGTCGGGCCTATTGTAAGTCAATTTATTTTTTAAATCACTTCATTTTACAGTACAGTGTGATACTGGTTTTTCATCCCCTTGTCATCACCTGCATTGTCAGTCTCTATCTTTATTTGTTTGGACGTCATGCATGATGTAACTAGTCACAAGATGTGAAGAACCCTTAAGGCCCCGTTTATATGCTCTCGGGTGCCCGAGACAACCCTCCCCCCCCGACCTACCCTGAGGGAGCGGGCGGGACAACTTTTTCTCGTATAAACACTTTGTCTCGCATACCTGGGACGACTTTTACGTGCCAGGTGTCACGTAACGTCTGTATACTGAATAAGAAAAATTTAGTCAAACAGAGGCTACAGTGACCAAATCAACGAAAAATTGTAAAGGAAAAGGGCATATTGAGGTCATGAATATCAAAGTAAGATTTCGGAATAATTAAGTAGGGACAACTTTATCTCGGTCAGCCGGGACAACTTCTTATCATATAAACGCTCGGTAAAGTTGTCTTGGGGGTAGGGTTGTCTTAAGTACCGAGACCATATAAACGGGGCCTAAGTTTCGTGATATTATCCACCATCAGGTAATTTGATTACAAAACGGTTTTCTGCTCACCTTTTCTCAAAAATATGTGCCACAAATGTACGAAAACGTACCGTGTGGCATGAAATTTTCATGGGAGTTAAATTTTGTGTATTGCCGATTTTTTGTGTTTCGTGGGAACAAATTTCCGTGAATTTATATTTCAGACTGTACTTCAGGGAACAAATTTTTGCGGCTTTGTTACAAGTTTCTCTCTGTTATTTGACGTATGTAACTTGTATAGAGCGACAAGAGATGTAATATTGTCTTGTTTATTCCACTTGTAACTCAAAGCTACCGAAAGGAGTGATTTTGTATGCTATCTGGCAGGGCTGTAGCGAGAAAAAAATTATGACTGAGGCAATGTCCATGGTTAAAATTATGAGTGAGGTAATGTCCATGGTCCAATTCTCTTCCTAGGTATTTAGGGTGTTACGCTAAAAAAATGACTGAGAAAACCAAAAAAAAATGATTTTTAGCGGGATCAAATTTTCGTGGATCGATGGAAAATCCGCAAAACTCGCAAAATTAGATCCCGGGAAAATTTCATGCAACACGATAGTATATAAGTAAAGATACCACAGTGAAACTATCCGCCAGTGCTATGGGAGAGCCAACCACACGTGAAATGAGTAAACTGCAGCAACTCCTCTTGTCTTCAACTTACTAACTGAGGCCCACAGCTCATAGTAGAGCACATAAGGCTATAAAAAATAACAATTTTCAGCATGACTGGCTAATAGAAAGGGCAACCTAAATACAATTAATAAAATTCAAGTTTACATTCAATGAAGAGAGGACCTTTTGTGTCTCATTTTACTAACCGCTTATATATCTGGGACATGACCGCTTTATGCAAGCTGCATAATGTAGGTTTAACTACATGTCATTCGTCCTGCAGTTCTTTCTTAATCATTAAACAAAAATTTATTGATAGTTATTAATGTATTTAGAAACATGAGTGGTGGGATACAGTTCAGTATCACTTAACAACACAAATACATCTAACTGTTTATTCTTATTAACTTTTCTGGTTGTAAAATTCGCTTCAGGGGAGTAACTGTGACAACACACTACCGTAATTCATGACAAAATCTGTATCTTATTTCCAGACTTTGTTTAACTTTCATTTGTTTTGTTTCATGTTTTATTAGTGAGCTTTGTAATGAGGTAAATATTTCATAACTTCTTGTCTTGTGTGTAGGGACCACGTGGCCCGCAAGGTTCTGCAGGATCCCCTGGTATAATAGGAGCAATTGTAAGTAGATTTCTCTGTTTTTATTGGACAATTGTGCCCCAACTACAGTGCTGGCAGAGGGGAGGTCCAGACTCCCCTCCGTCCCTCCTTTATAATGTTGACATAAATGATGCGTTACTCGGCAGCCGTGCTCGTTGCTCAACTTGGTGGTTTGACATGGTGTCAGAAGTGGGTACCTGTACTTGTGTTTTCCATTTTGAAATACTCAAATGAGTTTAAAATAAAAAAGAAAGTAGTAGACTGTCTATCAGGAAATGTTATTGATATTGTGGTTAATTTGCTAAACATGAGCTATCGTCCTTTGGGTGTTTTCAAACCCCCCCCCCCCCCCCCCCATCAAAAATTCCTGAATCCACCCTTGCACTTGTACGTTTGAATCTCCAGACTGTTTTTTTTTTTCAAACCAGCGAGACATTTATTACACATTAGTAATCATCAGGTAGAGTTGATTTGCCTTGCAAAGCCTCAATTTTCTCCACCGTGTGGTACTGTCTTTATTCAATACATTCTATTTGGCAATTGTGAGAACGTTTTCAAGATTTGCTTAATTTGGCTGTAAACAGGGTGTGCAAGGACCCGCAGGCGAAAACGGAGCACCAGGACCTATTGGTCTTCTCGTAAGTATCTCATTGAATTAAATAGATGTTATAGATAGATATTATTAAATAGATATTATTCAACTTAATTCACCTTTCAAATCAGCACTCTTAGTCCTCACAGTATCAACGAACGCTTTTCATTCAACTAATTTATTCTTGATTTTTTCTACGTTGCCATGTTTCCACCAAGAGCGTAGCTCCACTATTACATACAAGCCAAATACAACCCTCAATTCCTTGAATTGCTCTGACGAAGGGCAAATGCTCAAAACAACGGCTTTCAATTTCCTTGCGGTGGTCAATTTACCTTGTCAACTTAGTTGATAAATCCAAAATTCATGTTTTACTTCCCCACCAACGCAGCACCACAGTTCCTTTAGAAACTAATCCCCTTGTTCATTTGTCTTAGGCAAATGTTGGTAAAGCATTTGATGACCTTTGTTTCTTAGTTGTTTTGAATATTTCAAAGCATTCCATGGCAGTGAACAAACAGGAAAAGCTAAAAAGTTGAGAGGCATTACTTATTTACTGCGCTGTTACACTAGGCAATGTTTCGTGCAACTTTTCTCGCAATTTTGTTGTGACACAAGTTGCGTAACATACCCTGTAACAAACATTTCTTGCAATTTTTTGTTGCCACAACTGTTGCGAGAAGTAGAACTCAGTTTTGTGACATCAGCTAAGTATAACCTTGCGCCAGTCCACTGCGCTGTATGTTACTGTCGAGAACGAGACAAATTGGAAGAAACATTTCTTAGTGTAACCCTCGTGCAACGTGTCTTGCAGCACCGCAATACACGGTCTTTGGTTGTTGCAAGGCAAGTTGCACAAGTCATTGCCTAGTGTAACAGTGCCTTTAGGTCCATTTGAAATCTTTCCGGAAGCTCAGTAATACCATCCCTTGACAAAAGTTTTCACTGACGATGGAATTAAAAGCTTCAACTAATTTGGTTCCTGAATGAGTGACACTTTTCGTTTTAATATGGCTATGACAGGACAGAAACAGTTTTTTTGCCTATATCAAACAAAAACAAAAAAAAAGATTGTATGTGAGATTTTAATTTGAGAGAATCATGTTGAACAGACCATCTCTTCTATTTTCAATATGTCAGGAGGCATTCTTCCGTCAACAAAAGCCTAAAATAACGATCCAGTTTTGTAGAATCAAATGGCTGTCCTAGTCTATGTTTGGCTACAATGACCATGGTTTCAGTTCAAATAATTGTAGTAGGGCCATTGTTCCTTTGAAAATTCACTTGATGCCATCCCATTGGCTTCCCATTGGCTTCCCATTGGTTATCCAGAAGCAATTGTCATGTATAAGTAAGGAACACTGAGGCATGCTTGATTAGACTATGAGCAGTCTTTCTTTCCACTCTGGGATAGTTGAGGGGAAAAAACATGCGAGCGAGTGCGAAAGTCGCCTCCTGCATGGAAACGTGATGCACGGGTGATGACCCACTAGTTTAGTCACGTTTCCACATGGCAGGCTATTTTCGCACTTGCTCTCGCCTTCTTTTTTTCTCGTTTAGCCCCCTGAGCGGAAGGAGAGACTACTTTTAGACTGATACTTGATATAAACAAGCAAATATTCGGACCAATTAACAGCAAAATCTCCACGACATCGTTCCTTAAACCCTTTAAGCCCCAATAGTGACTAGCGTCAAATTTCTCCTTATCACATTAGTGCATTGTAACCCATACAGGTCAAGAGAATTAAGAAAGTGATCACCAAAGATAAAACGTAGTGATGTTTAAACAAATTCTCCCAGCTAAAGCCATAAGAAACATATGGAGAACAGTGAGGAGAATACATTGTGCATTCTGATATTGGGGCTTGAGGGGTTGATGTTGTGTGTACTCTTGCTTTACAGGGCCCGCTAGGACCTCCAGGACCAGATGGAGAGAGGGGTCTGGATGGAGCAAAGGTATTGCCAGTTGTTTTGAGTGTTCTTTCAACATTCTAGCTAAACCAAGAAAAAGAAAGATTGGAAGGTCAGCTCATTGCGATCGTCATTATCCTCGTCGTCATCATCATCGTCATCATTTTATTTATCACACATAAGCACATACCATTAAAGAATAAAACAAGTTCCAAAAAAGGAAAGTAGCGAGAAAGCCTGATAGTGAACAATAAGGCTTATGAAATTTTTGGTACCCTGAAGGAGGATCTCGAGGTGAACATTGCTTGTTGTCCTTGTTTATTTTCTAGGGTGATCCTGGAGAGCCTGGAGCAGATGGCAAGAGAGGTCTGACAGGACAGGCTGTAAGTTTTGTCACTGTTTCTTGACCTTTACTGACTTTGGTTTAGTTCAAATACAAAACGTCCAAAAGAAACCTCCGGCTTCTAGTGGCCTCCGTGAAGACGTTGTTTGGTGGGAAAGGAACATGTGATGTGCCCAAAGAAGGGCTACACATGAGGCTAGAGGTCGGCAGACACAAGAGGTCTAGTCCCTGTAACTGAACCAAGTCCCATCCATTAACCCTTTAAACCCCAATAGTGATTAGCATCAATTTTCTCCTCATCATATCTGTGCACTATAACAAATACAAGTCATGAGAATTTGGGAAATGATCACCAGAGATGAGTTGTCTTGATGTTTCAACAAGTTCTCCTAATTAGTAGTCAATGAAATGTATGGAGACCAGTAAGGAGAATTTGTATATTGATGCCGGGGCTACGGGGTTAATGTAGTTGAGGCTAGTCATGGGGACTTGTCCCTTCAAATTTTGCTTGTCCGCTCGTGTGCACCGTTTGTACAACTAGCCCCTACGACCAAATAAAAAAATCAACCAATAAAAAACCAGTTTGGACTGTCCCAAACTGCGTTTAGTTCCTTCATGTGTGCTGTATGGGCAACTTGTTCCATGCAACAAGGCCTTAGTCCACTCCTGTGAGCCGATGTTAAGGAGATGGGAGCAGTAGAACCAAAGCTTGGCTTCTTTGCTTCTCAACTGATAGATTTTTCGTGCTTTGTTTTACCCCTTTCGCTCCCAGAGTCAATTATGGAAACTTCTAATGCAAGTTTAGCTTTTGAGTCTGTAGACGAAATCCTATGGTGTGACCATTCAATTGAACCCTCTTCGGCAGTACTTTCACCTGGTACTGTTTGTTTTTCAATATTTTTCAAAATGAAATTTGGGATCTTTCTCGACTTTTGGCTTTGGACATTCTTAGGAGTGAAAGGGTTAATGTGTCTTATATACACTAACAATAATTCTTTGTGATAACTCTTGTTAGGGCCAAGACGGGAGACCAGGAGCCCGTGGCAAACCAGGAGACTCTGGCAAACGAGTGAGAACCATGCTTTTACCTCGCGGAATTTCGTGTTAGAAAGAGGGATATGTGATAAATGTACATTCATTCCAATTTACCCATTTTCAAGGCCCATTTTCACCCTAAATGCATTGCCCACCGCGCCTGGAATTCGTGTAATCACGAAATTCCTAAAATTTCGGGAATCTTCAAAAGGCTTTTTGTATTGCGTTCTTCTAAAGCAATCCTGTATAAATCTTGAATTCTCTCACTGTAAATATGTTCGCTGTTTATCTTTTTATATTTTTCTCGTAGTATTTTGTATATACTCTGTGTATATTTGTAAATATTGCGCTTTGTTTATCGAGAGTCGTTTTCCAAATTGACATAATACAACCTGATACTGGGAATTTTGCAATTCTCGAGGCTCATACATTGATGCCTCACTGCTCACGTTCGATGTCGCGGTTAAGAGAGCAGGAAAATCGTTAAGGAACTTTGTTTTCAACATCTTATTACTGGAAATTTTACAGCACCAAATTGCCACGTTGTAAATGTGTTAATCAGAATACAAAGTATCAAGAAATAAACCATAAACCAAAACTGCGAAATCCATTCTGGATTTAGGTTTGTTAAGGTTAATATTTTTCCAGGTTCTGTTCTTATTTTCTTGTTTTGTTTGGTAGGGACCTCCAGGCCCCCCCGGACCACCTGGACCGAGAGGAGAAGTAGGCGCAGCCGTAAGTATCGATTCACACCAAACTCCTATGTTTTTTTTGTTTTTGTTTTTGTTTTAATAGAAGTCTGCCTAATTAGTTAAATAGCGAAGAGGCATGGGTTCCCACACAGCTGGGCAGTTTCTGTAGAATGAAGGTGCTAGGAAAATTACAAGTTACGCCGCCGTCAGGACGGGGTCGAGTAATACTCCGTTTTTTTTTTCTTGGTAACTTGCCCCAGACCTCCGATTGTCACTTGGTCAAACAAACTACGTCGTCGCGTCCCTAATACACAAGTGAGAGCCTGTATCTTGAGTGACCACAATATATTTTGCACCCCGAGGGGAGGGAGAACAACGGCGGGGTCTCATGCCCCAGGGGCTTTTCTTGTTCTCTCTGGATCAAACACTTGTGCATGGCAGGGTCAGGCTACTGCAAAGGAGGAAACATTATTTCGCCGTAATATTATTTGGCGCGCAAGCGAGCGGGAAATAATGTTTCCTTTCCAGCCATTTCTGTGTGCAACCTGCGCAACCCTGGAATCTAGTCAACATTCAGCCTAGTACCCAGGCGTTCTCTTCTCGCTCACACGACTTGGAGTGAAATTTCGTGACGTCCATTCGGTGACGTCACGACATTTCACACCAAGTCGAGTTGAGTGACCGGGAGGAGTACGCCTGGGTACTACTAAGGTGGTCAACACTGTTTTCTCGGTACGCAAAAAGGAAACATTTGCTGCGGAACGAAATGTTTCTAAAAAAATTGAAACTTTTTTGTTACTTGGAAGCAAAAACTGTTTCCCGTGCTCGCATATTTGAGATATCTAGGGAAAAGTGTTGCAAAAAAAGTTTTTCGCTTCCGAGAACAAAAAAGTTTCTCATGTTTTCGGAAACATTTTGTTCCGCAGGTCGTGCTTCCTAAACTGTCCATTTACAAACGTTTCTGAGAATCACAAACAAATTGCTCTTAAGGAAAAAATTATTTCCCTGGGAGAGGTAGGGGGTGAGAGCAATGCTACTAAGTTCAGTCAAGACGGAAATACCTTAGCCAATCCGCTAATGCGACTGCTACGCTGTTTCTTCTTACTATTGTAAGGAAATTTTCAATTTTGGGATCCAGATCAATAGAAAGTAGCTAAAGTTAGACTCAAGCGCCATCTATGGGTTAAAAATAAGGTAGGAAATGAGGAGACAATGAGAATGCGGTCTTAAATTTGAGCGTTCTTTAACATGTTTGCATGCATATTTGCCCTGGGTTCGTCATACGGGTCCTGAAAATCCATTTTACCCACGTGACCACCGCTTCTTCTCCCCAATGCTGTTGTATTAAATCTGGTTTATCTGGTAATCTGAACTTGCATAATGTTCTTTAGGGTTTAGCTGGAGCTCAAGGTCCCCAGGGACCCCCTGGCCGCAAAGGACCAAGGGTAAGTTCATGTCGCTAAAAAAATGATTATCATTATCAATATCTAGAACCAATTTTTGGAATGACCGTTCTCATTCCTTTGTCAGCATGCGCGTTGTCAGTTCCTATGTTTATTTATATATTTATTTGCCTGGATTCGGCTTTGCCACATTCGTCATGCATGACATTGTTAGTAACAAGACGTGTAATATTGTACAAGTCACGCAAAAACCTTTAAGTTTCCTAATATATTCCATGATCAGGTTTGTCTTGCGGAACTGATTTTCTAAGGCGACAAATAGAATGGGTTTTCTGGTCACATTTTCTCAAAAATACGTGCTACAAATGTACGAAAATGTAATGAAAGTTAAATCAACCCCAGTGCTAATGCAATGCTTATCATTCATATTATTGAAGGCCAAAATCAGGAGGTAATTTGATGTCACATCTTTTTTATCTAGAAAAGGAATAAATCTTGTTGGACACTTTGCCACATGCTTTACGTGAAGAAATTAACAAGTCACAACTAACCACAACAACCACACGTTCAGTTGCATCCACAATAATATCACCTTATTTAAAGTCACATAAGTTTACGCTCATTCCATGTCTGCGTGCATGCTGACCGATTTTTTTAATTAGACTGACTCAGCTACATGCCTTTATGCCAGACAGTTTGAATGTGATCGCATTAATGCACAATTGCAGCTGCTGTTATTGCAACTTTTCTGTATTGAGATAGTTGTGATGGGTCATAAGCCATGTCCCACTTATCTTTGTGCTTTTTAACCCTTTCACTCCCAGAGTCAGCTATGGAGACATAAAGGTGATTCTAACTTCTGAGTCTGTGAATGAAATCCTATGGTGTGACCATTCAAATGAAACCTCGTCAGCAGTACTTTCACACTGTACTATTTATATTTTACAAAATGAAATTTGAGATTTGTCTTGATTTTTTATTTTAGGCACTCTTGGGAGTGAAAGGGTAAATCAAAACAACGCATGGGGCACATCCTTTCATTTGAAAATAAACTTTATTCGCTTGAGGGTAGAAACTAATTTCATTTGAATGGTTGTCCACCATGTCTCACTTTGAAGAAGAGGCTTAAGTCATTTCAGAACTGGACGAAGGACACACCTAACTTGTTTGCTCATCAGTCAAGTGGATGGCCAAAGTGTTTAAGTGTCAGAGGCTTATGACTGCCCCGTCGACCTGTCAATCACACAAATAATAATAATACTTTTATTTGTATAGCACTATTTCCACAAAAATGAACCATAGAGCTTTACAGGAAGTATGCATGGGTATTACATTAGAGCGCTTTTCAAATGAGTTTCGTAAAACCAAAACCAAAGTACCGTATTTGATCGAATAAGCACCCGGGGCGCTTATTTCAAATTTCGTGTTCAAGGGGGGTGCTTAATCGAGGAGGGGCGATTATTCGAGGAGAGGCGCTTATTAACAAACTTACAAAGACTCACAATTTGTTTCTATGATTTTATAACAAAAAAAAAACTGACTTTAAAGGTGGTTCATTCCTCCTATACGTTGTTGTCTCCACCTTCATCATTATCGATAACCTTCACCTCGCCGTTGGCCACGTCCCGGTCGGACAAAGTGATATCTTGAAAAGGATCTTCCCTTTCTTCATTTATTTTAAAACTGTGGGACCTTGCAAAATTTTTCTGCCTGTTTCCTAGGCGCGAGGTTTGTAGTTTTTATACGCATATCCGCAGGTGTGTTTTTTAATACGTGTTGTAGAATTACTTCAGTTCGTTTTTAGGAATATATACAGGCATACTTAGCTGTACTTTAAAACTCCCTGATGAAGTGTGCGTTAGTCACTCGAAACGCGTACATTATAGCTTTACTACTCAAGAAGTTCGCAGACGTGCTGCTCACTCGAAATTTAAAAAAGACCCTGCCTACAGTTATAAATTCTCACTGTTTTTAGCGTGGAGTAGAGGGTGCGTAATCGAGGAGGGGCGCTTATTCGAGGAGAGAGGCGCCTATTTCAAATTTCGTGTTTAAGAGAGGCGCTTAATTAAAGGGGGCGCTTATTCGAGAGAGGGCGCTTATTCGATCAAATACGGTAATTACCTAAAAGCCAGTCACAACAAAAACAAATTACCCAACGAACCAATCAGAACTCGAAGCAAACACACGTAACCAGCACCAAGCACGGGAAAACGCGTGGGAGCAAGTAACGATTGGTTTGAGTTTTACTTCTGATTGGTCAAGAAAGTGACCCGAAATTTTTTAACCAATCACAGAGCGAAGTAACGAAAGACCAAAGCAAAACGCGAATTACTTTCGACACTCAATTGAAATCCGTTCTAATTACCCTCACTTTGTAATTAAACTAGTATCATAAGAAAAAAGGAATGTATTACTTGACTAACCTAGCTTATAAACAGAATGGCCTAAGGTAAAGCCGACAATCCACTGGTAAACACTGACCAGTGGTCTTATGTGCTTCCATATCTGTTGTGGTTTATAAACCCATTGTAACGTAATCTTCTGTAACGTAATGTAAGGTACTCATTGTCAGCCACGCACCTACTGTTTAATTCAATTATTTAATTAATGATAAAAATCAACGTTTCAAAGTCATCCTGATTTTTATCCCTAATTGCGTTTCTAAATGTTCCCTTGTTAAAATTATTTAATTGTTTGTTTGTTTACTTGTTTGTTTATTTGTTAGGGACTCCCTGGACCATCTGGTGAAGCTGGAGGTAACGGTAACCCAGGAGAAGCCGTAAGCAAAAGAAATCTTTTGAAAATTTATTAGGACTTGAATTTGACTGACCTAGGGGATTTGCCAGAGATGGGTAACTTATTGGAGAGGTATTCAAAGGACTAGATGCTGTTGGTGAAAGATGTTTTGAACTTTGTCAATAGCGAGGCAAAGAAATTGGTGCGACACATACAAGTTTCCTTCCTCAAACTCTGCGCGTTCTTTTAACCATTAAGACGGATTCCGCTCAACGTTCGAGCAATAAGTGCAAAAAATATTTACCAAAAAACTACTTAAATGCTATTTGAAACATCTCACTCTAGTTCACTTGCCCAAGTGACCCCGCGATGAAATTCTCAAGCATTCTCAAGAAAATTAATTTCAAATCTCGTAAAAGTATGCTAAAAACAGGCGCCATTTTGTTTTGAACTGACATGAAGCGTCTTTTTAATTGAAATATGGATAACTTCAAATCCAATTTTCTCTCGCGGGGTCAGCTTGGGAGCAAAAGTAACGATAAGTTCTTCTTATCTGTTCTCAAAATGTGACAGTGCTGCAAGTATTTTTTTGGTAACTTAATTTTTGCACTTACTGCTCGAACGTTGAGCGGAAATCGTCTTAAAGCCCCAATGGATAAGCATCTATATTCTCCCCACAATGTTACTACTTGATGAAGCATGCTGGCCATGAGAATAAAGAAAATGATCACCAAAGATAAAATGTCTTGATTTTTTAGCAAATTCTCCCAGCTACTATCATAAGAAATATCTGGAGAACAATGAGGAGATTATACATGTTGATAATATTCTTCGGTGTTTATTGTAGGGACCTACGGGTGCACCTGGCCCTCCTGGAAAAAATGGATTCCCTGGCCAAGATGTAAGTTATGCTTGCAGTTATACGACTAGGGTAATCTTAGGGCGCGTTCTTTTGGGACTATTCTGGAATAGGAATACTTGGATTAGACTGTATTTGTGTTCTTTTGGGAGCGATTCCGTTTTCGGAATAAAAGGAATATCATTTCCATTCCTTCTGCTCCCGATAGCAGAGTGAACAGTATGAAAGGAATACGGTCTACTCGGAATGGCGAGAATACGTGTTCTTTTGGGAAATTTTTGGCGGGAAAACCTACGCGCCCGCCCGCGCGTGTGTAGACATAGTAGTTCTCAGGTCACCTCCGCCATGGGTATTCCGTTTTCAGAAGCAGCGTTCTTTTCGAAATTGAAATTCCGTGTATTCTGTTATTCCTAAACCGGAATAAGAATAGCCAGAATAGTCCCAAAAGAATGCACCCTTAATCTCGGATAAGACAGGAGTGAGAGTTTCTAGGAAATGTTTAGTTGTCATTTGTGTTGCTACTGTTTCGTGCACTCGTGTGTTCTGTTGTCAAGTTCTTGTCGTCTCTCGTGTGCTCTCGAATACTGTCAAGTGCTTATAAACGTGGCCACATCACGAAAAACAAGACATTTTTTGGCATCAATAATTTAAACTGAGTTTGAATCGGCATTAGGCGTCCCTGTGCACCTGTATCCCTCTTAGGGAGGTTTTGAACAGTATCGAGTTAGATTTAGATTTAGGCAAACTTTCACACCCTTAAATGTCAACCAGAAACAAGTATGTTTTACAGACATGTTTTTCAATGGGCTACATTTATTTAGACTCTGAAAAGACTGAATAACGGTCAAGCACAGTTTCACGTAACAGTCTGTGAAACAACTTCAAATGTTTGGTGACAAACATGTAACGTTTGATTCCAAATAAAGTCATGTTTTTCGTGACTTGGATACAACAATAGTTTCAATCTATTCAAATTGTTTTATAGACGGTGAGAGTTCAGACTTTCGCTACTGAATCTCATTCACTCTTAAACAGTTTAAACCCTTCTCTTTTGTCTTTCGTTAAACAAGTTCCTTAACACAACTTGGCCAAAAGGGAGAAGAAATGAGTAGAAGATCAAAGGAAATCATTATCAAAGTTTCACTGTCTCGATGTTTAGACAGCATCTACCAACTAGTACAATTAGAAAGTTATCAAGACCAGGGAAGACAATTTCCATATTGATATTGATACGTCAGAGGCTAAAGTTTAGGTATGTGTTTTGTTTCGTAGGGAACACCTGGTTTAGCTGGTACTCCTGGATCTCCAGGAGAGCGGGGTTCTAAGGTAAGTCAACCAACGAGATCTAGATGTGACCAGCATACGCACTTGTTGCGTACCTATAATGTTTTAAATCACCCTCGCCATGTGCCGAGTCTCATGACCTCGGACGGGCTTGGCCGAGTGGAGAGTGGAGACCCCATTTTGAATGGGTTTTTCTTTTATGCTTTCGCAACTGGATTATTTAGAACTTTTATAACTGTAACTTGGATAGCATTAGATTTGTAGCCTTGATAGATTGATCTGTATGACCTGAAGGGATTGCCTCGGCAAATGGAATTACAGTATATGGAGCTTAACAGATTGTGGTTGAGTTTAAAACTTCGAAAAGAATATTCACTACATAGCCTGCTATGTCCTTTAAACGTCAAGTTTTGTACACACTTTTCTCTGTGAGTCTTCGTATAAAATTGATAACAACTCCTTCTTCCAAAATGTTTGGGAGCATGGCAAAGCAGTACTTTTCTCTGGTGGTGTTTATTGTGCTGAACAACGTGGTTATAACTTTTCAGTCTATGTATAAAATTTTAAAGTGTGACAATTCAAGTGAAAGCTACTGAGCAGTAGTTTTCTCTGTTCTTGTTTATTGTGCTGTGTAATGTAGTTATAACTTTTCAGTCTATATAAAATCCTAAAGTGTGAGCATTCAAATGAAAGCTACTGAGCAGTACTTTTCTCTGGTGATGTTTATTGTGCTGTACAATGTGTTAACTTTTCAGTCCGTGTATAAAAACCTAAAGTGTGACAATTCAAGTGAAAGCTACTGAGCAGTACTTTTCTCTGTTGTTGTTTATTGTGCTGTACAATGTGGTTATAACTTTTGAGTCTGTGGATGAAATCCTAAAGTTTGACAATTCAAGTGAAAGTTACTGAGCAGTACGTTTCTCTGTTGTTGTTTATTGTGCTGTATAATGTGGTTATAACTTTTCAGTCCGTGTATAAAATCCTAAAGTGTCCGTGTATAAAATCCTAAAGTGTGACCATTCAAATAAAGGCTACCGAGCAGTACTTTCCTGTGGTACTGTTTGTTATGCTGTACAAGGTGGTTCTAAGTTTTGAGTCTGTAGATGAAATCCTAAAGTGTGACCATTCAAGTCAAAGCTACCGAGCAGTACTTTCTAGTGGTTTATTGTTCTTCTAACTTTTGCTTTTTTTGGTCGTCAACCTAAAGTTTGACTGTTGATTCAAACGAGTCAGCATGGCCGCGTGGTTAAGGGCGCTGGATTTTAACTTGGTCGCCCCGGGTTCAAATCCCGCTCTGGGACTGTTTCTCGGTAGTCCCGAGTTCAACTTCTCGGCTGTGTTTGTAGATAGCCAACTGGTCTGCTTCTGGCAAGTTGGGATTCTTATTTGTTATTTTTAGTTTGTTATATCTTTCCAATTATTCGTTTCATATACACGGCCCCACAAGCCTATGGCTTTAAACACACACCGTGTATAAACAAAGGTTATTTACATTTACAAAGTAAATGTAAAAGTAAATGTAAATAACCATTAGCGTGTATGATTAACGTGCAAATACACTATCTTTCTATGCCAGGGTGCTAAAGGTTTCCCAGGAGTGGCTGGAAACGATGGTGCGCCAGGACCCAGAGGTCCGGCTGGACCCAGAGGAGCTGTGGGAGACCGCGGACCAAAAGGAAATGAGGTAAAGTCAGCCAAAGCCTCGTGCGTGCTTCACAGCGGTCAAACGCAAATAGCTATTTCACTTCCGGTTTTTCAGAGCCTTGAAGCTTGAATCAGTCCAAAAATTTGTGAGCGCGAAGTTCTTATGAAAGCGATGGACACTTGTACCGGTAAACCGTGTTTCACTCCGCCAAAACTTGTGGATGAGGGTTACTTTTAATTTTTAACACATACTCAACGTAAAAAGCTTAAGTTTTCAGAAACGGCGTTAAGTTTTGCGGTTAACACGTTGACCCCTGAACCGCCCGTAAACACCCTTGTTTAACCACGTCCCTTGTACCACTTGTGACGTCATCAGTTTTAACGGTCCAAGACAACTTTGACAACTAACTGGTGCAGGGAGATGAGATCTTCCAAGCCATACCCAAATGAGCGCGATTCAGTCAAACAGGCCAGAGAAAAACGCAAAAAACCATGGAACTTTGACCAAAAAATTCTAATGAAAATCTTGTCCCACAACCCACTTGTACTTCCTCCAGGAGAGAAAGCGAAAGGTGAAAGTCGAGTGGGCAGAAAGTTTGCTTTCTGCGCATGCCAGAACTTGGAACATCGGGAACGAAAGCTACAGTCTCGGTCAATAATTCTTGGGACATTTGACACCTCTGAGGACGATACCCCTTTCCCTGTTTAATGTTGTACAAACCGCTGGCGTTTCTGACAGAAAATAGCACATGTTCTAGTCTTTTCAACATTGCAAAGGGGGGAAGGGGGAGAAGTGGACAAGGTGTCCCAAGATTATTGACCGACCCTGTAGTCTAGTGCTCGACTGTTAAACAACGTTTTGGACAGCTTCGATACTTTGTGGCCAGACAGTGACCAAAAATGGCTTGACTTGCTTCAAAAGGCATTTTTTGGCAAAATTTGCAGGAGTCAATGGGTTAAAGTGAAGCTTTCCACATTTGTCTGTATTGTTCTTTGTAAATTATGGTTTTGAACTGCGCACGTGTCGGGCGTTTGAACGGTGTGTATGTGCAAGCTGGTGTCCCATTACTAGAGCTGCCAGGGCCCGCTTGTTTAAAACAGGATGAAGCTAACCCAGAACTAGCATCAATTTATTAATTCAGTTGTATAGCGAAGCGATGAGGATTCTGTAAATCCTTTTGCCCTACGTTTTGACTTTGCTACTTTGAAACATTTTTCCCGCGGCCAAAAATCGAAAAATGAGGAAAATCCTACGGAAACGCTTGCTACGCGGGCTATTGTATTAGCTGAACATGATCTCGAACAAAGTTTGTTCAGTTCTAGGGGAGAAACAGGTGTTGTTTGTGTCGTTGAACCATTGAATTGCATTTTCCATAAAGAATGTTTATAAACTGGCAATGAATAAATGAATGATCGATTACAAGGGCCTATGCTGACCATTGTTGCCAGTCTCGTTTAAACCTGTATTTCCTGTTTGTAGGGTGCCCCAGGAGAAGATGGTGCTGATGGTGATCGCGGACTGCCTGGGAACACGGTACGTGAAAGCTTTGAAGCTTTCCGTGGTTAGGTCGGAGTTCCGCATTCTTTTACTTCATGCCAGACATCATTCAGCCAATCAGAGAGATGGAAATCCTTGTGTAATTAACAATTATTCACCGAAGTAGAGGTGGACAGCTCATACTATCGCGATATCCTACAAGATATCGCGATATCCTGCAAGCTTTGAAAAACTTGAAATATATTTGGGATATAGTCGAAAACTCTTTAGATCTCACTCTGCAATCTTGGCAAAAACCGTGAAATTGGTCAGAAACGTTTAATTTTATAAAACTGGTAGAAATCTTCAGAAAACTGGCTGGATTTTTCGACAATCTTGAGAAATTTTTACAAGGTCCCGAAACGTGCTTGTAACCTAGGACAATCTGCGGGAAATTGCTAAAATTGCTCAAAATCTTGTGTCGGTTTTAAGTTTTTTAATGTTTCAGTGTTTTTATTTTTATTTATTTGATTAGTATTATTTTTTTTGTCAAATGCAACATTCTTGACATTATTGAAACTGGCATAGGACATGTACGTAAGAGGCACTGGATAAAATAGTATAGCGTTCTTTCCCACGAGTGACTCGTATATGAAGTTTGAACATCAAATTTCCGAGGGAACCTATGACACATAGGGCCTGCGACAGAACGGTATTGTGTATTGTGTTTTTTGTAAAACGCAAAATTTTGAGCAAAAATTGCCAAAAACGGGCACTATGCGCTGATAGGCGCCCGTTGAGGAGAGACACTATCGCGCACGTGATCGATTTCGACCAATGGGAGCACTCCAAAATTTAGCGTTGTACTATAATTCACGGTATACCACTAGCAAGCATTCTATAACTAGTATGTTCTTCACTTACGGTTTGTATCCTTGCATATCTTATTTCTTATTCCATCTAAACAACTAGTTACTTTCTTGTTTAGGGGCCGGAAGGTCAGAAAGGAAATCGTGGAGGCCAAGGAACCAAGGGAGAGAAGGTAAAAGAGATTGAAATCGACTGTTTTTATTATTCCTTTTTCTGTCCCAAATCCTCAGTTAATCTTCTGTTTCAGGCCCTGTCGCATGCATTTTGATGCGTTTTTTCGTTGCATGTTCCACAATAAAATGATCGAAAACCCGAACGAAAACGGAGACTTTCAAAATCGGTTTTTGGTTTTTGGTTTGGACTGATGGAAACGGATCGTTTTAAAAAGGCTGTAGTGTTTGGACGGGTAGAACGGAGACTTTCGACATCTTTGAGTGATGTAGCAGGGTTCCTGTATAGTGTAAGTGTCGGCAGTTGAAAAAGATACGTAATTGTTAGTGTACACGCTACGGTTTTTGGTTATCTGAGAAGGGAGACTGATTTTCGAAAGAAAAGAAAATCGTCCACAGCGAAAAATTCATACAAAGCCTGCAGTCAACAATGAAAATACAGTTAAAAGCTTTTAGGAAATCAACTGTAGTTCCATTACGTCCTCGAGTAAGTTTCCTAGAAACTACGCTCAAATTCTGATCGGATACGTTTGATTTCCCATAAGTAACTGAGTATGCGAAATGATTACCCTGTTGTGGAAAATTCATGCCTGCGTTTATTAAGATGTTTGACTCAAAGAAATTTAAATTAACGCAAATGGGGGGGGGGGGGGGTGGGGATAGTGTAGAATAAAGGAAATTAACGCCAAAGAAACGGTGGAAGTTGCAAATTAAGGAAATTAGCGTAACTGTGGATGTCTCGTATTCTATCGAGGAGAGTATGTTGATCACTCCAAAGGTATTTCTCCTGAAATACATTGAAGTGTGCGTTGAAAGAATTCCAAGGACGAGAGTGCGCACACAATGCATTAGACCGTTGTTTATCAGTGCGAATGAATTATAAAGTAATCAGATATGTGAACTGCGGATGAAATAAGAAGGGATGATGACCTGAATTTTTTCAGGTTGTTCTTTTATCAACTGCTTAAGTTGATATTTTTAACTGCGGAGGTCATCATCATTTCTTAGTAACATTAAGGTTGAAAAGAAAGACAAGCGGGACCCTCGTGTCTAGACTACATTTTTGTTGTTGTTTCTCAGGGTAGCCGTGGTATCGACGGATCTCCAGGTCGTCAAGGTCTCCAAGGCAGAATGGTAGGGAAAAATTTGTGTTTTTATTCGCTGCGAAAGTAGGTTAGGTTTTGTTTTATTCGACGGTCGAAAGCAATTATTTGTTTCTTTTGGTAGCTCTGGAATAGGTAAAAGATTTTCATATTTTACTCCACATGGGAAAAGAGTGAAACAAGAATCGGATTCGTGGTAGTCATAGCGAATTAAGTTAACATTTCACCAAGCATAATACTGAGTTATTATGAGCAAAGTAAGCAGTTTTTTTACGTACAAGCACTGCCGACAGGCACAGTAAGAGAATTTACGGGAGCAATTTATCCAACCCAACGCTTTGCAGCATTTGCCTTTTTCCCGTGCTTCGTACCACGCGCGTGTTTCCCACGTGGGAATCGGTTTGACTGGAAAAAATGGACCGGGTGTTTTTCTCATGGTCAGTTCGCGTAACATACGAACAAAGTGCTGTAAAGCTTGTGGTAGGAGTACTCAAGAGCGGTACTGTCTTACATAAGACGCATTTCCATATTAGTCTGCTGAATGTTACTCACATGTGTTCTTGTCTTTGAATTTACAGTATTTAAGATATGAACGGCGAAGGGTTGTTAAGTTTGGGGTTTCTATATTTGTCTTGTATGACGCACGCGCAACTGAGTAAAGCAACTTATACGATTGAATGCGAAATTGGCTGTGTTATCTAGTTAGTAGTTCTAGTGAAAATTTTTTAGCGCAGGAGTTTTGTTATGGGGATTGACATTTTGAGGGATGTAAAAATGTGGGAGTCGAAATGATTTGTGAATGCGAGGAGCATATCAGGCTTCTGTGAATGTGATTTGCTTTGAAAGTTGCGTTTTGTATAGCAGCGGTGTAATATTGTGCTGCGTGAGAGGCAGTTTCCCTTGGCGTTTTATGGGGATTGTAAGTTTTCCCATTGGGTAACCTGTATTTCGCAGAGGAGAGAAACGACAGCCGTGTTTGCAGCTTATTAGCGCGGTAAGGAACGGTGGCTTGGGAAGACAAGGGATCGGTACTAGTATGATGAGACAATTAGTGGATTGCACCGACGAGTGCACCATCGATACATCACAGTTCTTGAGAAGGGAGAGAGATGAGTGTTTATTTGAGGCGAGAAGTTGATTTTAATTGCATAAAGACGAAGGAATCGATCATTAATAGGGAGATCAATTATTAAGGTCGCTGTTACGAGTCTTAAAGATAGAAAATAACTGAATATTATCGAGCGATGTGTGTGGTTTGCGTGTGGTGTTCGCTGTTGTGTTGGTTGGGTTGAGGTAATTTTGTAAGTGCGTAATCTGGTTTGTAGCCGTTTGCGTTACGAATTCCGAGTCAACTTGTTTACTTTTGCGAGGGGATTCCCGGGTTAGCAAACCGGATTTAAACATCACGTCATGAGATATGCCTTAACTTGCCCCAGACTCTGACGATCTGCTTGAGCTCGTGTTTATCAAGCGTTATATTTTGATGCTACTGCTATGTACACTGTTTGTATTCACGCTCTAGGCACAACAGTAAATATTTCGTCATCCCTGTGTAAGCATCCTCAGTTGTGGGCAAATTTATACCGACATTCAGCGTTTGAGTGAATTTGCGTTTTTCAGCAGAAATAAAAGAGATAAGAAAGATAAGCTGAGTCATCAGAGTTTAAACATTACGTCATCCAGTAACGCTATAATCAAAATGTTGTGTCACACAATCACACTTTTCGTCACGCCGGTTCGTGTAAATACAGGATCGCGCTAACATTTGTGAAACCTAGGGGTGGGGAGGGTCAGAACGGCCGCTTAAAATGCCCATTGGGCTTTCTTGTTTAAAAAGCTCTAGTAAACGACTGGTATTCCTTTGTTTTTAAGTCCTCGTAAGCGACCGCTCAGTCAACACTTAAATGAAAGCATCCACTTCTTGATCAAATTTAGAGTAATTCATAGCATAAGCGCTAATGGTTCGTTGACTTATACATAAACGCGAACTTCTCCTGTCATAGGCAAGAAAAGAACTGTGTAATATTATTGCTACAATACTGTTGGTAACCACCAACATATGCCAAGCGTTATCACCTTCTATTGTTTTATCACGTGGTCGCTTACGAGAGAGAGCCCATTCTCATAAGCGACAAGCTCTAGGTGCGACCACTTTTCTGAATCCCCGAGGTGGTCTCTTACGAGAGAGAGCCCATTCTCATAAGCGACAAGCTCTAGGTGCGACCACTTTTCTGAATCCCCGAGGTGGTCTCTTACGAGAGAGAGCCCATTCTCATAAGCGACAAGCTCTAGGTGCGACCACTTTTCTGAATCCCCGAGGTGGTCTCTTACGAGAGAGAGCCCATTCTCGTAAGCGACAAGCTCTAGGTGCGACCACTTTTCTGAATCCCCGAGGTGGTCTCTTGCGAGAGTTGAGACTGACTGTATTTGCGATTGCTCCAATTGCCTAGAAGTGATTTCTTCTAATTGCTACTCTGTTTTGCGTCCAAAACTCATAAAAATCTGATGAACTCATATGATAAAAAATTTTTTGTCTTTAGGGACCCATCGGTGATTCTGGGCATAATGGCGAGGCAGGGTCACAGGGAGATCCGGTGTGTATGACATTTGTGTTAGATTGTAGTTTTTAACTGTTAATGTGCTCTCTCTCCTCCACAGAGCGAGGTAATTTTAGGGAGGGGGATGCGCTGTGCGAGTCAAGTGCAGGCGTTCAAAACGTAGTAGAGCGGGAGCCTCGACCAGATCGCTCAAACGTCCTCTCGTCTTTTGCGCCTGCACTCACCCTGTACAGCGGCTCCATCCTGTCTCCCCACCGAGCCTCTGCGGTCCTCTGCGGTGGAAAGGTTTATATGAAGGTTCTCACTGTCTTGTTCAGCTTATTAGGCAAGAGCATTTAATTGCTGTGCTTGTCCCCAAGGGAAAATAATCTGTTCTGGGATGTTTTGGAATGCTTTGTTTTTGCTTCTTTCACCGTGAATAATCTGTGTTATCTGGGATCACAGATTTTATTTCAGATTCTTTCCATCCCTCCTCCCTTCCCCCCACAAAAAATAAATGCGGCCAGAAGTGACACAAAGAGAGTCGACGTGATCTTAATGGCGTAAATTATTTTAAACATATAAAAGCGAGGTAATTTATTTTTGCCTTTGTTTCTGTGTTCAGGGTGACCCAGGCCCCAAGGGAGAGCCAGGCTCAGAAGGATTCATCGGCTTGCCGGTTAGTATAAATTTTGGCGTCAATTCTTTTAAACTTTTTAAAAGGTAACGTCATGGGGATTTTGCGTTTTGAGTCAAAGTTGTGTTGAAATTCAAGCTAAGTACCTTTTCTTGTACACGAAATGCCCTTAGAACACCAGGGGAAAGTAATAAACAACTGATTTCCTCAAAGAAAACCAGAATCAGTTTTTCGCGATTTTTCTAAGACACGAAAGAGGAACTTGAAAAATTGGTTATTTTATTTTGCAATCCATTTCCATCTTAGCCATCTGCAGCCGAAGACACTTATTTATAGTTTCTGATAACTAGTAGAGTAATTTTGTACAGTACTAGAGCGGTTTTCAATTGAGTGTCGAAAGTAATTCGCGTTTTGCTTTGGTTTTGCTTTACGTCGCTCTGTGATTGGTTAAAAAAAATCTCTCGCCACTTTCTCGACCAATCAGAAGAAAAACTCAAACCAATCGCGACTTGCTCGCACGCGTTTTCCCGCGCTTGGCGCCGGTTACATGTATTTGCTTCGAGTTCTGATTGGTTCATTAGATAATTTGTGTTTGTTGTGATTGGCTGGAATAATTACTTTGGTTTTGGTTTTACGACTCATTTGAAAAGCGCTCTAAACTGAACAATTACTTAACGATTGTTTTTAGCTTGGTAAAAAAAACTGAAAGTAGTTGACTTGGTAATTTCAGTTATAAAAGCATGCATAGGAATTCTCTTTTTCCTTTTAAAAAGCACGTGTTATTTCTCACCACTAGTCTGCTTGACATTTGGTTAATTTTGCAAGGAGAAATTAGATGCTGATCGATGCTGTGTTTTCCTTTTAGGGTCCAGGAGGAAGCAAGGGTCTGAAAGGCCGGCCGGTATGTGTCCTCTAGAAATGATACTTCACAGTGGTCTCGACCAAAGAGATATGTCCAGGTTTGAACGCAGCTGCGAAAATTGCGAAAACCGCGAAAATTTGGAAAACTGGTCAAGTAAGTAAAAAGCAGTGAAAAAGGAGATTAGGAGGGTACCAACGAGAAATGCGAATTTTACGAAAAACTGCGAAAATTTGGAAAATTCTTCAAGGCGGTGAAAAGTAGTCGAAGTGGAGGTTAGGAGGGCCCCAACGAGAAACGCGAATTTTACGAAAAACTGCGAAAATTTGGAAAATTCGTCAAGGCGGTGAAAATTGGTCGAAGAGGAGGCTAGGAGGACCCCAACGAGAACTGTAAATTTCGTAATTGCCTTCAAACCTGGACATAACGGATTTAACATTATCCAACAGCGTCGGTTATTACTCTGATGTACAATGTTGAATTAGGTGGCCAAACGGATTCTACATTTCGATTAAAGAGCGTTTTCCGATACTCTTCAACAAGTGAATTAAAATCGTACAAAGCACTTTCTATTATTTTCATTTTATTATTAGTCATTTCACGGAATAAAAGTCGAATGCTGGTCAGTCATTTTGGAAGAACCCCGAACCACAAAATTTACAAGTGAAAAAACGGCGTTCTTGCAATTAGCAAAGCGAAGGGCGAGATTTCATTTAGGTGATGAATGGTCACATGTGACTCAACGGAGATTTCATTTAGGTGATGAATAGTCACATGTGACTCAACGGTGATTTTCGTGCCAATTTAGTATCTCAGTATCTACGAAATAATGTTCACTTATTGACGAGAGCCAAATATTTTCCCGTCCGGTCAGACCTAACTCAGTCAATAAGTATTTTATCATACCACCTTAATTACACTTAATTTTATTGGAAAATTTTTTATGAGGTACTTTTGAGTGCTTAGTGAAAGTTTAAGTGCGCACGCGCGCCAGATGAATAAATGACGTGTGTTGGGCCGGACGGCTTTATCCGGACCAGCTTGCATCAACCCGTCCGACCCAACGCACGTCAGATCGCCAATGCGTTTTCAATAGGATTGCGTCAGCAGAGCCGTACGATGGTACAATAAAGCAAATTCTGCACTAAATGAGCAGTTTCCATATCGTCGACTTAGTTATCAGGGATTTCTACCAGGTTATAGGTTGGAGTCAAACACTATCTGGAACATACTTGCATTTGCACGAGTGAACTTGTTTTCTACGGGTCCTACAACTGAGAAGCCAAAACGGATTTTCCCGTATCTTCTTGTTTTATGCAGTGCAATTTTAAATATATAAGAATTGTACCAAAACATTTCATACATGTCCACAGTTTTTATAGCTGAATATTCAGACAATGAGATGAAGTAATTCACTCATTCCATTTTCTCTTCATCGCCTTCTAACTTTGTAAATTTTGTTTTTGTTGACAGGGTCCACAAGGATTTGCGGTAAGGTTCAGTTCATTTTGTGCTAAACATATTTTAAGTCTGGATGAAACCAAGTGATGAAGAGTTCTGGAATGAAAGCTGCTGAGCGAAACTATCACCACTTTCTGTTCAGTTTCCAATTTCTCCCAGACAAATCAATAAAGATTCGAGAAATTCTAAGATTGTGAAAAGGAGGTTCGTGTTTTCAGGATGCGTTTGCGGGACAAGTATGCGAGTTCTTCGCCCACGCGTGTTTTCCGGAAACTCGCGCGCCACTCAGGCTACGCCTACCTGAGAAGTCTTCTTGAGGCAAACTCTCACCCTTGCACTTCTTGAAGAAAACTACTGTTGTCAAAGCCAACATTAAAGAAGTTCTCAACCTCCGAAATATTTTTTTTGTTAAAAGCTTTAACATGGATTTGAGTTAAAAATTTGACCAGGAAGTTACTGTTAGTTAACTCTGCGTTCCCTTTTTTTTTAGATACAAACGTGTTTCATGTTTAGCAAACTACGCTGACATCTAATTTTTTTTGTTTTTACAGGGACAACCAGGCAGACCGGTAAGTCGTTTAAGTCGCTGTGCTACGAACCTTTTCAGTCTCTGTCAAAATTAGGTAAATTGCATAACAGCTAGAAAATTGTCAATTCCAGCAATGGCCAACCCACCCTCACTCGTATTCGCATGGAATTTACTCACGTTGTATTCCGTGGGGTCGGGCATTACTCTTTCCCCGAGGTATTTGACCCTAGCACTTAACACACCCGATGATTTTAACCCCGGCTCGCAAAATCGTGGTTTTGTTTCAGTTCCGAGATTTTACTTTGTAGTCCCATTTTCGCGCCAAAATGAATGCATTTTACCCATTTTTTGGCACATTAATTGATATCGATTTGCTGTGTTTCTTTCCAGGGACCACCGGGACGTCCAGGCGAACGCGTGAGTACTAAATGACTAAGTTAAGTCTAAATTTAGCTTTCTCCCTCAAATTCTCCTTGGGGTCCCAAGTTTAGCGATCTTCAAGAGAAGAGAGAATTTTTCAGCATAGAGCATTAGAGGTCAATGAAAACTAATCAGAATTACATTTAAAAGCAATTAATTAACCACTAGCGTACCACTGGATGGCTATTTGATTGATTGATTGATTGATTGATTGATTGATTGATTGATTCATCGAGATCGATCGATCGACTGATCGAGATCGATCGATCGATTGATTGATTGATTGATTGGTTGGTTGCACTCTCGTCAAAATTTCATTTTGTCTCTAAAATGTGACCGATCCCTGTTGAAAAGTAAAACGACCCAATTCAACTCCCCCCCTCCCCCTAGTAGAAATTCGCACAACATCGAAACGGGGAGGAGGGGGAGGAGGAGGGGAGACAGAGTACGAAAATGTCTAAAAATGCGCTCTTAATTATTTTTGAGCCTTGCGTGAGGACCCTAAGAACGGCTGCGTAGGAGACTATCTTAACTAAGGGTGTCTGAACTTTTTGCATCATCGTATCGTGCTAACTAATAGTCGCTGTAACAGTGCTTTCAATGTTGTTGATTTTAGGGTTTACGCGGCTATGATGCTCCATCAATGTCACGAGAGTCCCGTGGTGATCCTAGCAAAGGCCCGGGTGGTGGTGGCGGCGGCGGCGGTGATGGTGGTGGAGTTGAGCCAGGACCACTTGAGGAAGAATCAGAAGGAGGATTTAGCAGAGTGAGTTAGATATTTCGGTCTCAATGTTGTTTCAGGTGTATCCCGTGCATTCTTGCCATGCCCCCCCCCCCCTTCCTTATATCTCTTTCCTTGTCTCTCCCTCACATTTTACTATTCCTTCATTAATTTTCTTCTATCCAACCCTACTGCTTGCCCTCTGATCTTCGCCTGCCTTCCTTCCTCCCTGCCTCCCTTCCTTCCTTCCTTCCTTCCTCCCTCCCTCCCTCCCTTCCTTCCTTCCTTCCTCCCTCCCTCCCTCCCTCCCCCCCTTTCTTCCTTCCATCCTTCCTTCCTCCGTCCCTCCCTTCCTTCCTTTCTTCCTTCCTTCCTCCCTCCCTCTTCGTCCGTCTGTCATTTGTATGTATGCCACACTGATTTCAGTTCCGTTCTGGTCTGTAACGTAATCTTGCTTTAACAAGTTTTAACTTTTTCACTCGTTACTTTCTCTCTACAGAGGCGACGATCAGCTAAGAGCGTGGTATGTGTGTTGTCATTTTCTTAAAATACGTGTCATACGTAAATTTTGTACGTGTCTGTTTATTCAGCTTTGTACTTCTTCGAGAAATATTAACAAAGCTGAAAGGTTGGTAAGAAGCTTTTCTTTTTTCAGTTAAGAACAAGAGAAATATGTTTGCTTATTTGTGTTTTAGGAAATGCAAATTGCAGACCGTGTTGCAGATCTGAGTGAGAAGATGTTTTTCCTGGAGCGCCGTGCCAACTCCTCGATGTTTCCCGCCAAAACTTGCCGAGATCTTCAGTTATGCCACTCTTCTTACCACCTTGAAGACGGTAAGAACTGATTGCTTACACAGTCAGCTTAACCCTTTAAGCGTGTTCTCCTTGCTGTTCTCCGTATATTTTATTATGGTTGTAGTTGGAGGAATTTGCTCAAACATCGAAACATTTTATCTTTGGTAATCACTTTCTTCATTCTTATGGCTGTATGTTTTTATCAAGTTGTGATACTGTAAGGAGAAAGCCCCAATATCAACATGCGTGTTCTCCTGTCTGGCTTCTATGTGTTCATCATGGTACAAGGTGGGAGAATTTATTTAAAAATTAAGACATGTTGTCCTTGGTAATCTTTTCTTTTATTCTCCTGACCTGTTAGCCTCCCACGCAGTCGTTTTTAGGGGAGTTCGTATTACCCTCCTCCCCACAAACGCCTACGTATTGGAGTTCAACATTCCTTTCCCTTTGTTTTACTTGCCAGGCCATCTAACCAATCACCATTGAGGCATTGTCTGACGATGACCAATCAAATAAATCGTTCAAATGTACGCTTCTGTATTTCCCGTGATTGTTTTTCTTCAGAGATGCTGGTGCCGTGAAGTTGGAATATTTTTTTTTTACTTCTAGAATGGCGAATAATGGCTGAAACATCGTTAGAAATATATTGCTTGTGATTAAAAGTATTTACTGCTCGATGGTTTTATCCTGTCATCTACCGAAAGACGGTTCGAATTTTCTGACAAAGCATTGTTGATCTTGCTTGCCTGATCGCTGCTGATCGAGGGGACGGTTGGTGAAGACTTCGGCGCTTCCAAAAACTGCTGGAGTCAATGCAATGGGAAGGGATATAAGAGAAAAGACAAAGAGTATTAAAGACGACAAAAGACCTAGCGAGATGATAAATTGATAAATGGGATGAAAATATCACACACGCCACAAAAACCAAGTGCGTTTCCGGCGGCGAATCTCTCATACTCAAGTTCGCTGGCATATCCATTAACGTTTCTGCTACCTTTTCGTCGAAGGGCGAAGGAGGCTTTTACAACGTGTATTCACATACTCTTCTTGCATGACATTCCCTATTAAAACAGAAGGGACTGCTAGTCCTAGTTTGCAATGCATGGTCTAGTTTACAATCACCATTTGTGATGACACAGAGCTTATCTCTTGCGGTGAATTTATCAGTTTTAAAACTTAAAAACTTTCGACGGATTTCTAAGTTTAATGTTGTATTTGGAAGCTTATAGAGTATCGACATTCCTGTACTTCTAAGTTAAATGGAACATTTGAAAGCTCAGAGAATGTAATTATAATTATCCCTGAATTTAATGCTTGTGGAAAACTTAAGTACCGCGCGGGATTGCAATGCGATATCATAGGTTTTATGCCTAAACAGAGTTTTCCGCGCACATAAATAAATTCAGTTATTTCTTCCAAATCTTAGCACGGATTTTGAAGTTTAACGTGCAATTTGAAAGCTTACGCAATTTTGTTCAAGAATAATTTTGAGATGACGTTTTACTTTACATTTTAAAATTTATACCGCGCGCCATGTTTATCTGCATGTGTTCCCGCGAAAGCGCCCTGCGGTCAAGGTCAACGTACCAGACATAAGTAGGTACAATATGATTGGCTAAGCGGCGGAAAGGCATGTTGAACTCCGGTAAGCAGGTGTTTGTGGGGAGGAGGGTAATACGACTCCCCTAAAAATGACTGCCTGGGAGGCTAATGACCTGTATGCTTGATCATACAGTGATATTGTAAGAAGAAGTGAGATACTGATCACTGCTGGGGGAAAAACCTCTCGCTCTCGTTCCCCCTGATGCTCTTTTTGCCCTCTGGGCAACTCTCATGTGTTCCCGGCGTGTATTGTGCACTCTCTGCAACTCTCGTGCGCTCTTCACGACTCTTCTACACTGTTAACCCTTTAAGCCCCAACAGTTACGAAAATGAAATTTCTCTTTACATTGCCACTACTTGTTCAAACATTCAAGTGATGAGAATAAAGAAAATGATCACCAAGGATAAGATGTCTTGATATTTAGACAAATTCTCCTTACTAGTTCCGTAAGAAATGTATGGAGAACAGTAAGGAGAATATGCATTTTTATATCAGGGCTTAAAGGGTGCATGGATGTTTTCACTCTCTTTTTCTCCTTAGCTTTTTATTAGGCCAAGGGGGAGGTGGGGTGGCTTAGGTTAATGTTGTCGAACGCTGACATTTCCTAGTTGCTAAAACAGTTAATGGTTAAGCTCAGATGGTTGGGGATTCTCTTTGCATTTTTAGTCGCCGCGTTATATTCTTTTGAAATTTAGTTTGAACAAATTGCCGTTCTGGCCCCGGTTGTTCAAAGAGTGTATAACCCTATCCACCGGATAAATCACTATCCAGTGGATAGTGTGCTTTGTTTTCTTATCATTTATCTGCTGGATAGCGTTATCCACCCTTAAAACAACCCGGGCTCCGTCTGTAAGAGAGAGAAAAAAATAACCCAAACCTTTTAGCTTAAACTCTGGTAATAAATACTTGAACTTCGAAAATTGTCGGGCGTTCAAATTTCGGACGTCCCCAGAAATCAAGCATCCGAAAATAAAAATGTCCAAACTTTTATAACAGAGGCCTTTTCTCACTGGGATTAAGTAAACCGGCTGAATAACAAAGTACTTTGCGTATCTAAATTCTACCCCACCTTATTTGTGATCTAAAATAACTATTTATGACCGCTTCATCTTAAATAGCTGTCATCTAGATAACCATTTGTGACCGTTTCTTTTAGACTGGTAGGTTGGCTGTTTGTTTGCGTAGACCGTTAAGACGGGCCTGAAGGGCGCCGTCTTAACGCTCGTAGTAGGTTGTTCAAGGTCACGATGATTGATTGATTGATTGATTGACTGATTGATTGATTGATTGATTGATTGATTGATTGATTGATTGATTGATTGATTGATTGATTGATTGACGGAAAAGGGCTTATGTGTTGACGTTGGTTTTCTTGGGCACATCACGCTTATATTTGGAAGTTCCAGGGGACCCTTTGAAAATGGTGGCCCTGCCGATTTTTGTACGCAACAATTTTCAAGTGTTTTGGACAGCATGCAGATCAAAATACGCCATTTAAAAGGTGACAACAGATGGGAATGCTCTAGAAGACTTCATCGAAATGGACCGGACTTTGAGGGGCTCGAAGCAACGAATTGTGGTTGTTCCAGGACAGAATATGGCATTTCCCTCAAACAGAAAAATGAGGCATACATTTCGGACATTGGACTTCTTGAGGTTTTTAAAGGCTTTTCTGGATAAAGCAAGAAAGTAAATTCCCGGAGTAAATTACACGCACGATTATGAATTTATTTGGTTATGAAAAGTCTGTCTTAAACTCAGACAGATTATTCCAATTCACGCATTTGAAATCTAGCTCATAAAAAGAGGGAACAAAAACGCTGGTTAATTTGAGCGATGAAAACAAGCTTAGACTTAACCAAATGCAATTATATAAGAGATTCCTACAAGAGAAACCTTAAATTCCGGGCGTTTAGTTGGAAATCACCTTTCGACAAGTAGTCACGCAAATACACAGGCTACGCAATTTTATAAAACGCATGGCATTTCTTTCTGTTTTGTAAAATACTGAAAATGAGAGGGCTACAGGAGAATTCAGAGGTTTAATTCTAGCAACTACAGTTTAATTTGAAGTTCTTGTGGGTTTTAATTTTTGCTATATGTATTTTTTGTAGTTTCGAAAACAGAAGAATGTTAAGAATTCATGTAGCTCCTGAAATTAGTGGCTCACAAATTAACTCCAGCTTGTGAGGGCCTGTCTTTGACAAAGCACAGGTTTACTTGTTTGCTGTTAGTTTTACGATGGATGGGTACATGTAAAATTGGTAGACAGTGTTATGATGACTTTTAAAGGAGTTTCGTGGATCAAGAGAATCCTCCGAAATTCCCCAAACATTCTTTTGTCTGAAGTTTCATTCCCGAAACGGAAAGAACGTCTGACAATTTCGAGGTTGAAATATTTTACGTATAGTGCGCAAATGGGCGCTTTGAGTTTTGCTACCCCGTTCCCTTTACTATGGCTCTTTCTTATTGAAACAGGTGAATATCTTGTCGACCCCAACGGCGGATCTACGAAAGACCAGATCAGGGTCTTGTGCAATTTTACCAACCAAGCTACTTGTATCAGACCTAAAGTGAAGAAGGTTTGTTGATATTTGTTTAGCCTGCCTGCAGGCTCGCCTATTTGAGTTTCGTGCCTTTCGAACCTATGAGCACCGCGCTCGTATTGTACTCTCAGGCTAAATTTCATTATTGTTGTTTATTATAGCTATTATTAAAAACCTTAAAGTAGAAATATAGTTACGGAATTGTTGGCAATATTAGAGGCGATTTGGCGCAGAAATTTGTTTGGAAGGTAAAAGAAGTTTCGTAGGTCCTCTTCATATGAGCCCAGTAACTGGGCTGACCCGGTTAGCGGGACAAATTTTGTCTTCCGTTCTTATCAGAAATTTCCGCCCGGTTGCCGAGATGAAAAAGCGCGAGATGTGGACTGTTCAACCCAAGACAATGGGAGCGAGTTCCGCTTCTACGGGCCATTTGACTTTTATTCAAGCAAACAGTTGAACAACTGGCTTACCATCTCTCGAAGAAATTTGCGCAATGGCCGCTATGTCTGAGCACGTTGTCAGAGGCCGCGTTCAGTGACCTTGCAAAGCATTCTTAGTTGAAAAAGATTCGTCCCTTTAGCCGGGTTAGAGTGTTCATGTGGGAAAGATTCTAGCCCGGTTACCGATATCCCGGTTGGAAAAATCGAGATCTCGGTAACCGGGCCAGCCCGCCTTCTCGTATGAACACATCGAAATTTTGACAAAGGAAATAGTAGTGAGGCGAGATCGAGCCAGCCCAGTCAACCGGACTCATATCAGGGTTCTATCTAGGGTATTTGAGGGGTAGAGGCTTTCCCCCAAAAAAATATTGTTATCATTACAGTACATAAGTAACTATATCGGAAAAATCAGAACGTTATCACGACTAAAAAATAAAATAAAATACCACTGTAACATTATCTCAAAATTGTCTCTCAAAATGCACCAGATTGCATCTCAGCGCATATTCATTGAAAAAATGTCCGGGGGGCATGCCCCTTAGGAACCTCGTGGCCTTCGGCCACTCGGGACTTCTCCCCCAAACGATAAATCCTAGATAGAACCCTGTATATGAAGAAGCCCTTAATGGTTTTGTACCCTTCATTTGCAGTGGAATCGCGCGTTGCTACCACCTCGGTGTAACGGTCACTGTATTGTCCCGAGAAAATCTCATGCCGTTATTTATTTACATATTTATGTATAACAGCTGCTCAAACTGCGAATGGTCGAATTAACGCCGAGTTTTCGCTGTACCAAGCAGCAGTCCTATTCATTTCTGTGTTGTAACTCTCAGGCGTTTTATTTTTTAGCTCGATAAGAATACATGGCAGAGACAAGTCGACCCACGTATGAAGGTCGCCTGGTTTGCTGAGGACTTGAACAACGACAACAAGGTCGGTAACGCTGTACAGGATTCTTGCGTTAACTTTCACTCCCAGAGTCAGTTATGGAGACGTTAAGGTGATTCTAACTTTCGAGTCTGTGGATGAAATCCTATGGTGTGACCATTCAAATGAAACCTCGTCAGCAGTACTTTCACATGGTACTATTTAAGTTTTTTCCAAAACGAAATTTGAGATTTGTCTTGAATTTGGATTTTAGCACTCTTGGGAGTGAAAGGGTTAATAGCATGACACATGGAAAGGATTGTGGATAAAAGAGAACTGGCAAATTTTAGGTTAACGCTGGCGGGATTTTCTGATTTTATAGCCGTCGGGTAATTGTTTCAGTGATTTTAAACGTCAATACGTGACGGTGAAACCCCTCTCCAATGAAATGCCGATACTCCTTGTAAAAGCTGTTGAGGATATCGCGTAGTGCAAGCGTAGAAACAAGCTCTCTGACTTTGCATCGACAAACGCTACTTCGGGTGCTAACGGCGTGGCTAAACTCAAACTGGGAAACATTGTTGCCAAAGCAAATGTTTCCCTAGGATGAGAGCAAGCTCAAGGGGGTGGGGACGGGGCTCTTTTCTGTCCCCCACCCCCTGTACCCCGAGAGCTTGTTCGCAGGCTAATGTTTCCCAGTTTCGGCGCGCCGCGATAAACATATTTTGGGGAAGCAAGTTTTGTCTCTTCGTTTTTGTATCTAATTAAAAACATTATTGCTTCCAAGACGCAGACTTTTCTTCGGACATATATATTTGCCAGTTGAGCCACAAAGGGAACACTGAATGTTTCTAGGTTTAGCCAGGTCCTAAAGAGAACCCTGGTAAATGGCAACAGTCCAGATAAGTTGACATACCCTAAGTTCCGGGCACTTGTTCGAGGAAACGTAGTGTTGTAATTGACGTTTAACATGTCTGCTGTTTTCTTCATCATTCTATTCAGATTGAATACGAGATTGACGACATCCAACTGTCTTATCTACAATTGCTGAGTAACCACGCCCAACAAGTGTTCACCTTCAAATGTAAAAACTCGGTGGCCTGGTACGACCAGAGCGCGCGCAGCTTCAAGAAGGCCGTGAAGTTCGAAGGCGCTAGCGGGCACGAGTTTAGCTCTAAATCCAAATCAAAGAAGGCTATGATCAAGGTTCCATATGACGGTTGCCAGGTAACAATGCTGCTTAGACAGCCATGTGTTATTAGAAAGATTTAGCATCATGTCTACGGTAGACTGCAAAGGTCAACCCGCCGTTTGTCGTCTGCCGTTTTGAAATGGGACAGTTTCTTCGCAAGCTTTGCGTTAACTCATTCAGAGCTTAAACACACACACACACACACACGCACACACTAAAAATCAGCTTTCTAGGTATCACGTGCCGTAAACTTGATGCCAAATCTCGGGAGGTCGACGTCCCGGAAGTGGATGTCACGGGCACTTTACGGGTCCTACCCTCTCTTGCCTAAACCACAACTGTCTATCACAAAGAGTTGAGCGTCCATTGACATCATGTTTTGTTTCTCAGGTTAAAGACGGATCAACGCACGACACTCAATTTGTGATAGCCACCACTCAAGCCTCTCGTCTGCCTGTTGTAGACTTTGCCACTTATGACTTAGCTGGAGAACTAGAGGTTGAAATTGGCGAAGTGTGCTTCTGGTGAAATATGTATAATACCTAGGGATTTTTCCCGTCTCGCCTTTAATATTAATAAAGTTTATGTCAGTAGAAGTTTATGGACGCCAGTTTACTTTTATAAAATGTTAGTTTGTCGCAAAAGGAAGTACTCTTTATTGATACGCATTGTAGAGTGGCTCGTTTGCATTTTTAAAAGTGTTGTGATCTCTTTTCAATATCGTAAGGGTCAGCTTATATTAAATAAAAAGTGATTTTTCAATAGCAAGCGATTTGTAATGCGTAGTTTAAAAAAATGCCCAAAGATTGTTAATATTGCATGTCATATTCCCTATTTGTTTAGAAAATGGGAAATTTTCATTCTACAGAAATAAATTTTTGGCCCTAGCTAGAAAATTCAGTGTCTTGTTGAAAAATCCCTTACGGCACGCATAACAAAGTTGCGTACAGTAGTCAAACATGTTCAGCTGGTAATAACGAAACGCAACCGCTTGGGAGCTTATCGAGTAATATTTTTATTTTTATTTGTTCATCTTATTCACATAAAGGAGCTTTTGTATCCGCAGGTGATAAAAACTATTAAACATTCCAGTAGAAACAAAACGCTCGAAGTAATTTTCCTCTTATTTTAAGGTTCACCTCCAGCTGCAACACGTTTCAGCCAGCGCGCGCTCTTCCGTTTTCCAGTGCCTTGAAACTTCAGCAACATCGCTAAAGAGTACAGTATGTGGTCCTTGGTCCGCGAGGTTCCACGAGGTTCCGCGAGGTCCTTGGTCGGCGACTTTTTCGAACATGATGTAATATTTGCTCGTTAAATAGAGTACGACAAAAACGAATGTGTCCAATGATTTATCGATTAGTCTTCTTCCATATGACGATGTTTCGGCTTTCCCGCCGTTGGTGAAGGCGCGGGATTCAAGTTAATTGACAGATAGGCCAATTTGTCTTTCTTGAAGTGTTTACTTTTGCGGCTCCGTGAATTACATGGTCATGTTTGCTTGGCTTGTGCATCGATGAAACGCAACGGAAAGACGTGTTTTTTTGAAATCAGATCACAGATAAACTTATTTCTGCGGTTGTGAACGAACTTGCTGCAGAGTTTGAAAGTTTTGTTTTATCGCCTCTTGAAAAATATCAACAATTTTCACATATGGGTCCTTGGTCCGCGACCCATGACCCTAGAGAACTTACATTTCTCAAAGCAGATAAAGAAAACCTTGGAATAATGGAAACGGCCTTTGTTTTCGCTGAATATTTTCAAAATCTTCCTTATACATGTTTATGAACGGGTGAACTTTTGTTGTATACCTAGAATACATATAAGCTTGTTGACTTGTAATTACTTTCGACTGCGCTTGGGGCTTGTGTGGGAGACTGTTGTCTGAAAAGTAAAACATATTAGTTTATTCTCACGACTTTCCAACAAGACTGTAGCTTAAATATATCAAGGATAAGAAAGAATAAATAAAATATTGATAAAATTTTCTTTCTCCTACGGAAACTATTGGGATTCACAGGTACTTTCCGCGCTGTTTACATGATTCATGGACCAAGAACCACATTCGCGGACAAAAGGACCCGATAGCACGGTCACCTTTTTTCGGATTACAAGAAAAATATTTAAGTTTAAAACTTGCCACTTTAAAATTATCGCGAGAAACAAAAAAGCTGTCGTCAGTGTAAACTTAAGCTCGCTACGTTTTGATTCAGGTAAGATATTCAAGCTGTTCAAGATTAAAATTTTTACTCGCGGACCAAGGACCACATACTGTAGAAACACCGCAGCAAACCAAATTTTTCGCCTGTAAATTTGGTGATTGAGTGTCACTTTCTTTTCAACAGATTTCTCAGTGCAATAAATCTGTCAAATACCGCCTTCAGATTTGGGTTCTCGCAACCTCGTCGGGTAGAAGAGAGACCCTGGGATTCGAGGTTGGGGTTCTCGCTGTGGAGCAATCTCACCGGCTGACCAAAAAGCCAGTGGACTCTGGGTACGAGATTGGCTGTGGAGCAGAAGCAGAGCTGTGAAGTAATGAGGGTTTATTGTGGATGACCTAACAGCCTTGTTTTCAGTCTCCCCCCCCCCCCCCCACCCACACACACACACACACACACCCACGGCCCCAAAGTAAAACCTTTTTACCAGGAAGAAAAAGAAAACAGCTATTTAAACAATTCGCACACAGTGGTTGAATTCAAACATGTACAACGTTACACAATTGAGACGTTATATGTTAGAATCTTGATCCAGCCATTCTTAGAGTGGTATTCTGACCTTATATACGATAGCAACAAAATAATACTAAAAGCTTTATTGTTACCGCTTTGTAGTCTTAATTCACAAAATCTTTGCTTAAACACCAATTGTGACCTATCGGCCGGACACAAATGGTAAAACAAGACGGAATCGAAATACTTGACTATCGTTCCACGAGCACGCTTTGGTTATGAATTGAAAACAAGAAATTCTGAAGAATTTACAGGCGGCAGATAGTCTCTCACCCAACCCCCCCCCCCCCCTTCCACTTTTCCTAAGGAAAAAAGCTTTCTTTTTTAAAAAGCAACAGCGACAATCTCCTATTGTTGATATCGCATATCAGCTAAGACCACGCAAGGCTATCATTCGCGAATTGTTGACAGGCAACTTGATATAATACGGGTTTTGTTAAACGGTCACGAAAACGATAACGGTTTTTTTGTATTCTCCTACAATCTGCGTGCACTGTCACGATCTGTCGCCGTATTCCCTTTGAAAACACGTTTTATAAACACGTCTGTAGCGATTCTAACGTATTTTGTCAATACTACCCTGAAGTTTTCTGCGATCTTAGATGGAAAATTAAATTCAACTTATAACCGACTTCAGTAAAGGTCATGTTATTATTTATTCACTAGTATGTCCGGTTTCAAACCTGATAAAATCTATCTGTTTGCGTCATAAAAACAGCGGAAAAGGTCATGTTATTATTTATTCACTAGTATATATGTCCAGTATTTCAAACCTGATAAAATCTATCTGTTTGCGTCATAAAAACAGCACGGCTGCGCGACAGCAAGAAGACTAACTGACGGACATGACGACGACGACAATGAAAAAACGTCCTTTTTACGAGTCGGCGTGACGTGCGTTACCGCACGTTACCGCACGCTTCCGCCTAATAACCCGGCAACGAAACAGAGTTGGTGATAATCATCACACAATCATTCACAACAAGCGTGAGTAGCCTGTAATGCTGCCGTATTTTTAGAGGGGGGGGGGGGGGCGAGCAAACGCTATAGCCGCCATCTTGGATTTTAAAGGCAGAGGAAGATTGAGGAGAATAGAAAAATAAGACCAAGCGGGTAGGAATTAGGCTTTCCCCAGTTCCCTAAAATTTTGCAAATCCAACATGGCGGCTACGATTAACCGAGATTCTGGTACTCGCGCGGCCCCGGAAAACGCCTATTGGCATGTAATTTATTTATAAGGCTTATTCGCTGATAACATGTGCGCTGCGAACAAATGAGAAAAGGTAGAAGTTCAATACCCGAGATTGAGGATGTAATAAAACTTCATAGAGTTTACAAGGTTTATTCCCCAGTTCCCCGTTGTGATATCAACTGTTTCAGACTGAATTTTAATGTCTCGAAATACATCAGTTTCGAATTTAGCATAACCGCTGATTAAAAACACTTAAAACGCAATTTTATGGGTTAGTCTCTACCTAAAGTAAAATATGTAAACTGTAAATACCAGCAGAAAAGTGCTGAATTCCAAAATAAAACAATTGAGTTATGAAAAGTTCATCTTCTCACTGCACTGGCATTTGTATATTATTATATTATTAACATTGAGGCTTAGCCTGTTCAAACGCGTCTTTTGTCTTTTCATCCAGCGGTCTTCGTGAACTTTAAACTGGACTATTGGGCTGTTTCCGGATGTTTAGTCTAAATTATGAAACACACAAGCCGCCATATAGCTCTCTCCTCCGCAGAGGCTCAAAGGGTTTTTCTTATGGAGAGAATCCGCTGAAAAAGTGAGTGCAGGCGTAAAAGTAGGTGGTAAGCGAGAGTGGAGCCAGATGGATCTTTCAGTTTATGCGCCTGCACTCACTTCGCACAGCGAAAATCCAATAACGCTCCCATCGAACCTCTGCAGAGGAGAGAGGCCATATAGAATTGGCCTTCTCCGAAGGCGTTAGTAATATTTTCATCCACCCTTTCCTTCGCAATTTATAGTTTGAGCGTTGCCTGGAACAGCCACCCCAAACGTTACACCTTAAACCCATCAGCAAAACACAATACGTTTAGTTTACGCTTCGTGCAGAAGAAAAATTATTATAAAACTCCTTTCTATTAAATTGCTAGTGAGCAAAAAATCCTTTTTAGTAGTAAGAAGTACCGAAAGTCAACATTCCCCAGCAGCTTTCAATTCAGTTGTACGGAAAAACAAAACCCCTTGCTGAGTTGAATAGCTTTCACCAATGGAATGTAATCAAGGGCTTAATAACTTTCATTTGATCATGAGCTAAGGGAAGTGTTGAAAAGATGAAAACAACAAATTGGTGATTAATGTCTCCCTAGGAGAGCGTTTACTAAACGGTGCTTCTGATTTGTACGATCCTAATCAATCACCGTAATGAGTTTATTATATTGCCAATATGAACAAATCTTTGACATGCGTATACCCATCCTATTTCCAATCCAAACAGTTTGTTTTACTTGGTCACTGTGTTGCCCTCTAGTGCTGCTCTCCGCTGCCACCTATAGAGAGGGTGATTCAACTAACCTCGCCTAACCTTCATTAACCTTTAACTCCCAATATCAGCATGCATTTTCTTCTCACTGTTGTTCATATATTTCTTATGGTACTAGATGGGAGAATTTGCATAAAATCAAGCCACCTTATCTTTGATGATCATTTTCTTTATTCTCATGACCTGTATGTTTGATCAAGTAGTGATATTGTGGGGAGAAATTAGATGCTAAGGGTTAAACTTGGCTTTGCTTGTAGTATAGTGTGCGAGGACATAGGGCACATGAACTGCTTGAGATTAACTCTCGATTACAAGTGTTTCTGCCAGTTTTTAAGTCGTGACAAGAGAGGATAACCACTTAGTGTACTTGTTAGCTCGCTCATAAACTGAAAAGGAAACGCTCTAGGAGAGCGTTGAATTAAAGGTACTTTAGAATTGTACGATCCTAATCAATCACTGCACTGAGTTTATTATATTGCCAATATAAACAAATCTCTTTAATGCGTAAGTGTCTCCATTCCATTTCCCATCCAAACAGGCGCGTTCCTTAATTCTCCTCCTCAAATTACGTATTTGTTTTACTCGCGCAGTTTCTGTTGGCCTCTCCGGCAAGCTGCCCCCTCTCGCCCAAAGTGAGAACTGATCATATTTCACCTGACCTTGTTGTATAACGTTGACTAAACTTGCTTTCAGTTGTAGTGTGCGAGGACACAGAAAACATAAATCACTTGACTTGCGCTCTTGATTACAAGTGTTCTTGCCAGTTCTCAAGAGATAATCAACAGTCGCGACCAACTGGGCGTATTTGTATTTGTTTGCCAGCTCACTCAAAACGGCAAATAATGGCAATAGACTTGTGTTAGATAGTAATATCTCTATATGTTAGCGTGCTTCTTAATGGCTTTAGAACCCCTGTTAAGACCTGCAGAAGAAATATTTACATGAAAAAGCCCGACGCTTAAGTTGGAGAAAAGTGATGAGCTCACGACATCGACTGTTTATAAAGCAGCTTGTAATCTAGGAAGTCGTTGGATCAGTAGTTAGATGACGCAGCATTTGGGGACAGTAAAACAGCTGATAATAATACAAGTGAAATCAATTCACCAATTAATCAAATCATTTATCTCTTGGTCGGCGACTTTTTCGAACATGATGTAATATTTGCTCGTTAAATAGAATACGACAAAAACGAATGTGTCCAATGATTTATCGATTAGTCTTCTTCCATATGACGATGTTTCGGCTTTCCCGCCGTTGGTGAAGGCGCGGGATTCAAGTTAGTTGACAGATAGGCCAATTTGTCTTTCTTGAAGTGTTTACTTTTGCGGCTCCGTGAATTACATGGTCATGTTTGCTTGGCTTGTGCATCGATGAAACGCAACGGAAAGACGTGTTTTTTTGAAATCAGATCACAGATAAACTTATTTCTGCGGTTGTGAACGAACTTGCTGCAGAGTTTGAAAGTTTTGTTTTATCGCCTCTTGAAAAATTTCAACAATTTTCACATATGGGTCCTTGGTCCGCGACCCATGACCCTAGAGAACTTACATTTCTCAAAGCAGATAAAGAAAACCTTGCAATAATGGAAACGGCCTTTGTTTTCGCTGAATATTTTCAAAATCTTCCTTATACATGTTTATGAACGGGTGAACTTTTGTTGTATACCTAGAATACATATAAGCTTGTTGACTTGTAATTACTTTCGACTGCGCTTGGGGCTTGTGTGGGAGACTGTTGTCTGAAAAGTAAAACATATTAGTTTATTCTCACAACGACTTTCCAACAAGACTGTAGCTTAAATATATCAAGGATAAGAAAGAATAAATAAAATATTGATAAAATTTTCTTTCTCCTACGGAAACTATTGGGATTCACAGGTACTTTCCGCGCTGTTTACATGATTCGTGGACCAAGAACCACATTCGCGGACAAAAGGACCCGATAGCACGGTCACCTTTTTTCGGATTACAAGAAAAATATTTAAGTTTAAAACTTGCCACTTTAAAATTATCGCGAGAAACAAAAAAGCTATCGTCAGTGTAAACTTAAGCTCGCTACGTTTTGATTCAGGTAAGATATTCAAGCTGTTCAAGATTATAATTTTTACTCGCAGACCAAGGACCACATACTGTAGAAACACCGCAGCAAACCAAATTTTTCGCCTGTAAATTTGGTGATTGAGTGTCACTTTCTTTTCAACAGATTTCTCAGTTAAATAAATCTGTCAAATACCGCCTTCAGATTTGGGTTCTCGCAACCTCGTCGGGTAGAAGAGAGACCCTGGGAACGAGGTTGGGGTTCTCGCTGTGGAGCAATCTCACCCGCTGACCAAAAAGCCAGTGGACTCTGGGTACCCTTTGGTTATGAATTGAAAACAAGAAATTCTGAAGAATTTACAGGCGGCAGATAGTCTCTCACCCAACCCCCCCCCCCCCTTCCCCTTTTCCTAAGGAAAAAAGCTTCCTTTTTTAAAAAGCAACTGCGACAATCTCCTATTGTTGAAATCGCATATCAGCTAAGACCACGCAAGGCTATCATTCGCGAATTGTTGACAGGCAACTTGATATAATACGGGTTTTGTTAAACGGTCACGAAAACGATAACGGTTTTTTTTGTATTCTCCTACAATCTGCGTGCACTGTCACGATCTGTCGCCGTATTCCCTTTGAAAACACGTTTTATAAACACGTCTGTAGCGATTCTAACGTATTTTGTCAATACCACCCTGAAGTTTTCTGCGATCTTAGATGGAAAATTAAATTCAACTTATAACCGACTTCAGTAAAGGTCATGTTATTATTTATTCACTAGTATGTCCGGTTTCAAACCTGATAAAATCTATCTGTTTGCGTCATAAAAACAGCGGAAAAGGTCATGTTATTATTTATTCACTAGTATGTATGTCCAGTATTTCAAACCTGATAAAATCTATCTGTTCGCGTCATAAAAACAGCACGGCTGCGCGACAGCAAGAAGACTAAGTAACTGACGGACACGACGACGACGAAAATGAAAAAACGTCCTTTTTACGAGTCGGCGTGACGTGCGTTACCGCACGTTACCGCACGCTTCCGCCTAATAACCCGGCAACGAAACAGAGTTGGTGATAATCATCACACGATCATTCACAACAAGCGTAAGTAGCCTGTAATGCTGCCGTATTTCTTTTGGGGGGGGGGGGGGGCGAGCAAACGCTATAGCCACCATCTTGGATTTTAAAGGCAGAGGAAGATTGAGGAGAATAGAAAAATAAGACCAAGCGGGTCGGAATTAGGCTTTCCCCAGTTCCCTAAAATTTTGCAAATCCAACATGGCGGCTACGATTAACCGAGATTCTGGTACTCGTGCGGCCCCGGAAAACGCCTATTGGCATGTAATTTATTTATAAGGCTTATTCGCTGATAACATGTGCGCTGCGAACAAATGAGAAAAGGTAGAAGTTCAATAACCGAGATTGAGGATGTAATAAAACTTCATAGAGTTTACAAGGTTTATTCCCCAGTTCCCCGTTGTGATATCAACTGTTCCAGACTGAATTTTAATGTCTCGAAATACATCCGTTTCGAATTTAGCATAACCGCTGATTAAAAACACTTAAAACGCAATTTTATGGGTTAGTCTCTACCTAAAGTAAAATATGTAAACTGTAAATACCAGCAGAAAAGTGCTGAATTCCAAAATAAAACAATTGAGTTATGAAAAGTTCATCTTCTCACTGCACTGGCATTTGTATATTATCATATTATTAACATTGAGGCTTAGCCTGTTCAAACGCGTCTTTTGTCTTTTCATCCAGCGGTCTTCGTGAACTTTAAACTGGACTATTGGGCTGTTTCCGGATGTTTAGTCTAAATTATGAAACACACAAGTCGCCATATAGCTCTCTCCTCCGCAGAGGCTCAAAGGGTTTTTCTTATGGAGAGAATCCGCTGAAAAAGTGAGTGCAGGCGTAAAAGTAGGTGGTAAGCGAGAGTGGAGCCAGATGGATCTTTCGGTTTATGCGCCTGCACTCACTTCGCACAGCGAAAATCCAATAACGCTCCCATCGAACCTCTGCGGAGGAGAGAGGCCATATAGAATTGGCCTTCTCCGAAGGCGTTAGTAATATTTTCATCCACCCTTTCCTTCGCAATTTATAGTTTTAGCGTTGCCTGGAACAGCCACCCCAAACGTTACTCCTTAAACCCATCAGCAAAACACAATACGTTTAGTTTACGCTTCGTACAGAAGAAAAATTATTTTAACACTCCTTTCTATTAAATTGCTAGTGAGCAAAAAATCCTTTTTAGTAGTAAGAAGTACCGAAAGTCAACATTCCCCAGCAGCTTTCAATTCAGTTGTACGGAAAAACAAAACCCCTTGCTGAGTTGAATAGCTTTCACCAATGGAATGTAATCAAGGGCTTAATAACTTTCATTTGATCATGAGCTAAGGGAAGTGTTGAAAAGATGAAAACAACAAATTGGTGATTAATGTCTCCCTAGGAGAGCGTTTACTAAACGGTGCTTCTGATTTGTACGATCCTAATCAATCACCGTAATGAGTTTATTATATTGCCAATATGAACAAATCTTTGACATGCGTATACCCATCCTATTTCCAATCCAAACAGTTTGTTTTACTTGGTCACTGTGTTGCCCTCTAGTGCTGCTCTCCGCTGCCACCTACAGAGAGGGTGATTCAACTAACCTCGCCTAACCTTCATTAACCTTTAACTCCCAATATCAGCATGCATTTTCTTGTCACTGTTGTTCATATATTTCTTATGGTACTAGATGGGAGAATTTGCATAAAATCAAGCCACCTTATCTTTGATGATCATTTCCTGTATTCTCATAACCAGTATGTTTGATCAAGTAGTGATATTGTGGGGGGAAATTAGATGCTGAGGGTTAAACTTGGCTTTGCTTGTAGTATAGTGTGCGAGGACATAGGGCACATGAACTGCTTGAGATTAACTCTCGATTACAAGTGTTTCTGCCAGTTTTTAAGTCGTGACAAGAGAGGATAACCACTTAGTGTACTTGTTAGCTCGCTCATAAACTGAAAAGGAAACGCTCTAGGAGAGCGTTGAATTAAAGGTACTTTAGAATTGTACGATCCTAATCAATCACTGCACTGAGTTTATTATATTGCCAATATAAACAAATCTCTTTAATGCGTAAGTGTCTCCATTCCATTTCCCATCCAAACAGGCGCGTTCCTTAATTCTCCTCCTCAAATTACGTATTTGTTTTTCTCGCGCAGTTTCTGTTGGCCTCTCCGGCAAGCTGCCCCCTCTCGCCCAAAGTGAGAACTGATCATATTTCACCTGACCTTGTTGTATAACGTTGACTAAACTTGCTTTCAGTTGTAGTGTGCGAGGACACAGAAAACATAAATCACTTGACTTACGCTCTTGATTACAAGTGTTCTTGCCAGTTCTCAAGAGATAATCAACAGTCGCGACCAACTGGGCGTATTTGTATTTGTTTGCCAGCTCACTCAAAACGGCAAATAATGGCAATAGATTTGTGTTAGATAGTAATATCTCTATATGTTAGCGTGCTTCTTAATGGCGTTAGAACCCCTGTTAAGACCTGCAGAAGAAATATTTACATGAAAAAGCCCGACGCTTAAATTGGAGAAAAGTGATGAGCTCACGACATCGACTGTTTATAAAGCAGCTTGTAATCTAGGAAGTCGTTGGATCGGTAGTTAGATGACGCAGCATTTGGGGACAGTAAAACAACTGATAATAATACAAGTGAAATCAATTCACCAATTAATCAAATCATTTATCTCTTCATATAATGAGTTCTGTGTGGGCTTCGTACTATTCCACTCAACCCAAGTACTTTCTCTACACTTGAAAGACCTCCAACCCAGAAGGCATTTATCACTGGCACAGATTTATCAATGCACTTGTATTGTTATTTCGTGATCGGGGCGCTGTTGAATTCGACCCTTAACAAGGGCTTCAAGGTGAAGGCCAAGCCGAGATTTTTCTGAAGAGTATCGGACCTGCCTGTGATAGAATGCTTATTCGGCTGTAACAGAAGTGTAGGCGTTTGGCCGAAACTTGAAAATCGTGGGTTCTCAACTACTGGGCTTTTCAGTCGACGCAGCCATCACCAATCCCTTTTATTCCGCTCTAAAGGCAATCCCATAACCTCATCTGAAGCATAATCTAAATTATAAAAATAAATATTGCTTCTACAGAATGAGCGCGTTTTTAAACTATTAAGAAAACTGTGATTAATTAATTTGCAATATCTGCACACCTGTTCCAAGGATACGGTCACTGATCTCTTCGTTGTTTGATTCTTGAAGAGCTTTGGACGGTAATGCCGCAATATTGATAGCAGCCAAAGCGTTTTCTGAAGAATATCAGACCTGTTTACGCTGGCGAGTTTATTCTTTAGCAATCTGCAGATCTGGCTTCAGAAACTAACAGTAAGACAGCTACTATCCTTAAACCACATTCATAAACACTCCTTTTCCTCTACGTTACAAAAGAATAAACAAAAAACCACTTTTATTCAATAAGGACTTTGCTCTATACTCATGCTGACAAAATATTAAGAAGAAACTTGATGCAATATCCATACAAACGTAGCAACACTCTTCTCTGCACGCTTCTTTGATTCCTTAAGGACTTTGGACGAGAAGCACATGGTCATAAGTGAATCGTTATTTATGGCCAATGAGTTCATTCTGAGGGATCCTGCAGATCTTGATCAAAGACAAACGATAACTCCTCCCTCTCTCCCTCCCGGCCGCACCCATCACTACCCCTTATCCCAGGCAGCGGTTACGTAATTCTGCAAGTAATAACAGAAGCTGAATAAATTGTTCTCATACAATCATATTAAAATGCTGTGCTGTATTGATAATGTTAAACCATAACTCGGGTTGCTTTGTTCTTCAAGAACTTGTGGCAATGAAAATAGAGTGCAATATCAGAATGTAGTTGTAGTGTGACTTCCCGTGACCTAAATTAACACCCGTCACCTCAAACTGCAGTAATTATATAATGTCTGAATGAACAATTATAATTAACTTTGTCATTAATTTGGAAAAAAAATTAAATCCTAAAAGTAAGTGATGGCGACTCTTAACAAACGATTCGTAATGAGGCCAAAATGAGAAAACAGCTAGAAGTTATGTAACCCTACGGAGAAAACTGTGACTACCAATATGGGTCGGTGACTACTATCATCGGATCAGTTATGTCACAAAACACAACATTTGATTTGATACCACTCCCGTTTTCTTGAATCCTAGCGATCCTGAACATTTTCCATTTGCCTTTAGAGTCTAAGGTATCGAAGGTTTACAGTACTTGCAGACCTATTCATCAATGTGGCAGAAAAACAACAAGCGATTTAATTTGTGGCTGGTTGACCATGAGTGGGCGTTTGAGACGTTCTTGACACCAAAGGACAAGTGTCTGGTCAATAAAACTTTTATCACTATGTCTTGTTATGACACTTTTCATATTCTATGACGCTAAGCCGTGATTTGGAAGCACGGAGACTTGCTAGTGATATTAAGCAGTTCTTTTGGTACGTGATAAGTTGTGGGTAGTTTGCGTTCTTGGATCATGTATGAAATTCCTTATAGTTAAAATCTTCTGCCTACGCATAGCGTGACTGCCCCCTTTTACATGTTCACTTTCACGTTCAACCCGGTAACTTAAAATCATTCAAATTATGTCATTAAATTTCAAATAACGTAAATCCTTAGAATACGAACCCGTACCCGGGTCTAGACAAGATTTGAATGCCTATAAAGAGCCCTGTATTGATTTTGGGATAGACAAAGGCGTTAAGTTTTGACTTCAACTCTTTTCGATCAGGGACAGCCGGCCAGGCGAAACTGCGAAATTGTGCAAAAACTGTTTGTCCCATCGAAACTCGTTTAGCAGAGGGAAGACGAAAAATCTCGCTTATCTGTCGTTGTAGAGAAAGTGAACTGCTCGTGGTCTATTGTAGTTTAGCAATCGCGACTTCAGATATACTTTGATTTATTGATCATTGTGGACATTAAAAGGCTTACAAATGCGATGACAGGCTGACAGTGTAATATCACGCTATATCAGTGACTGACGCACATTACACAGTAGTTAATCTTAAATCTGCACGCGCTTAAACGCTTTTACTTAAATCACGTTGAATCCTTGATCTTAAGCCAAATCGACCGTATCTACGCACGCTGGAAAATTGTGGTTCCACAATATCCCTGATTATAAGCTATCTCTGTTTGTCAAGCCAAAATAACAAACTGATTGCGGTGACAGCGTAGTTTAGTCTAGTTAACTACGGGCGGAGCTAGTTTTATGCAATGTTGCTGCATGCGAACTGGTTTACATAAGGAATGAATTTGATTTTTTGTCATGTCTGTCAAGTACTTAAGTGAGCAATCGATTCAAAACTTACACGAAGTGCATGTCTCCAATTTCTTCCAGCACGAAAACTGTAGTTCTTGAGTGATGTCTTTTTTCCAGCGAGTTCTATCTCGTGCACTTTTTTCCCCACCGTGGATCGTTTCCAGTAATGTTGTTTAAATCGTGTACTAATTAGTTTAACAACCAGGTGTTAATTGAACGATGAAAGTATTTACAATCTAATCTCGATTGACAGCATGTCGTCAAGAACATTTTCTGGCTTGTGAGGATGTTTTCTGGTCATAAAGTTTCAAATATTTTCTTCCTGTGTCTAATTCTATTGGCAAAAATTCTTGTGTGGTTATCGTTCAATATCGGCTAGCAGAACTGTTACGTTTTTCGAGTGGTTTTGACTATCGTCAATTGCAGTAGCCTGTAAGAATGCTGCCAATGCATTGAGATTTGAATATTCAAAGTTTGGGGGCGCAGTTTTTTAGCAACTATTAGAGTACGACAGCTCTTCGATTTCTTTCCTGTGTGCCGTTAAAGGAAATGTATCGTGAAATAAAGCTTATATCGCAATAAAGAATGATTGCTGGAGCTTAGCTTAGCCTGCCTGCCCGTCAAAATGGAACAGCAGATTGATTAAGACGATTCAATAAAAGAATAACACATTAGGCGTATCTTCTCCTCCTAGTTAATTACTCTTCCACGCCCATCGAATCCATTACACACACAGCTATTGAAAAATGCCTGTTGATCATTGGTTGTGCTTTGACAAGTTTTATAGAGCATCCGTGTTAGGACACGTGTTATATGTCATTCAAATAAACTGGCAGATGCGGATCTAAGTTAAGTCGTTGATGTACTACTTAGCTCGTGTATATCATAAAGCTGCGTGTGTGAGGAAAGCGTCATGAAAAATTTATTGCTACTCGTGTTTTTTCTTCTGGTGACTGTGGAGGTTGTGGATAGCGTTGTGTATAGCTGGATACTCAGCGTGAATCCCGTGGATACGGACGAAGGAAAAGAGACCACAAGAGACAACAAGACGAAAGGAAACTCAACTCTGCAAGTAAGTACGGTAAGTGTCGATAAATCGGTCACTATTCGTTTGAGCATGCATGTCATTTCATCTTAATGGACGAGGTCAGAATTACGCATTGTGAACGCAGAGCTGAATAGATTTGTGAAATATTCTTTCTACCAACAGCAATGCAGAAGAGACAGACACTGTGGACTAGGAAACTACTGTCACAAACACAACGGATTATGTCATGCTTGCAAGCCAATAGACTCGCCCTGCCGGCGCAATAACATGTGCTGCAGTGGAATGGAGTGTGTGTTTGGATTTTGTCGGACAGCTATGCCTCGAGGAACGAAGGGCGCTAGATGTAGAAAAGACCGCAAGTGCGATTCAGGTCTGTGCTGTGCAAAAGTTCACGGGGAGCCCATATGCAGACAGTTGCTTCAAGAGGGCGAAGATTGTTCAGTACCGGAAGGAGGTCTGGGTTATTCACTGAATCAGAAGTGCCCTTGCGCAGCGGGGTTAACGTGCAAGAAAGTTAAACACCGCCACAGAAAGAGGTACGAGATATAAGGTTGAACTACGTGACATTCGCGATAATTCCCAGGCATTGTTATCAAACGTCTTTGTAGTAAAGCTGTACAAGAATTTCGCTTAACTGATAAAACCACACACATTTATTCTTTTGTTTCTGCTTTTGTGTATTAAGGTGTTTTGGCCTAATTTCATTTCCGCTCGCGATTTTCCGTCAGTAACCGCAAAAGTTATTCAAAAGTGTTAGTTGGTTGAATTGTGAAATCATTTTAATATGCTTGTCTGTTGTTTATTTGCAGACTGGTCGCCCGGCTCGACAGAAAAAAGAGAGTTTGCCAAAGACTTTAGCCAAAGGAGAGCTGAAAGAGTTGAACATTTACCCGCGAAATTTGACCAAGTGTACCTCGAGTTAGAGAATTGGGAGCGAAAATCGAACTTGTGCGACGGTGTGCACACTAAAGCATTCTCACTACAATATAGACCAAACTATTGAAGTGTTAGATAAATATAACTATGTATATAACAGAGCCCACACTCCAAGAGAAGTAAAGTAGATTTTTAAATGATAGTATAATTTATCAGACATTTCGTTCCTGATTTCATGTTTCATTAACGTGAGTTGCACTTGAAAAGGACAGTGAAGCGGATGAAAATAGTTATATTTCAGTGGCGTAGAAGCCATCAATATGCAAAGTCAGTGTAAACATTGTTGAAACTTTTGTTAACTAGTACAATGGCTTTGAGGTGTCGAACGCAAGACATTTATGATTTAATGGTCGTAAAGCGTTAAGTGCATTGGTTAAGGTTTTTTTCAGTAATAAAAATATTAAAAATTAAGTAATCCGTAATGTAGTTTCCTGACTGAGAGAAATGTTACGCTCCAACAACTTTGCAGTACTACGTGATTGAATTTTCCGTTCGATAAAAACCTGGAAGCTCGAGCAATTTTGCATTTTATATAGTGTACTCGATAAATCCTTAAGTCAATATTGCATTGTTTAAAGCAGTGACGCAATCTTCTGGAATCAAACAGAAAAAGCAAACGAAAATCAGAAACAACCGCTTATGTTTTGAGTTGAAATGCTTTTCGTTCCAAGCACAAACGGCTTTTTGAGAGTGGTTACGTGAATACATATTATCCCTCCCCACGATCACTTCTTTCTCTGTAACGGCTAATTAGGTTATTCTTCGCAAACAATGAAAAATTCCTTAACAGCAGATATGGCTGTGTGAGTTGAATAGCTAATGCATCCCTTAAAGAGCGAGCCACAATAGGAAGCTAAGAAAAGCAGAAACGCTAGACAATGCCCGTGACTCTAAATTACATATTATGCGTCAGTTCTCGCTTGGCGCGATTATCAGAATTTACATAATTTACTTGGACTGGGGTAAAGTTTATAAAAGGACAGCCCTTGCGGTGCCAGCGATATTTAATATACGAGATCGCGCTGTCCGATTCGATGCCAAAATTCAATCTAAATCGTATTGTTTTCTTCTGTTCAGTAAACGCTTTCGCTCAACAACAAGCTTTGAACAAACTAGACAAGTTTTCTTTGTATTTTCAGTGACTCCGCTGAAGAACATGTATGTATAACGCATGTATAAAGGTTGAACGTTAAGTTGAAGGCATGAAGTTAATCTTGTTTTTCTCTCCACGTCGTCATGAACGACTTACAAGTAAATACTTCCGAACCGTGTTGCAACTAACCCGCTTGGGCAATGTAAGTCTATTATTTGATTAGATCGTTTTCAAGTTTCTTAATCTGACAGTTAAAAAATTGACATTTGTTTCTTCTCTGAACAAAATACACGCGTACGTGCTGTTTACAAGAACACATAACTAGCCGTCAAGTAGTCTGCTTATAAGAGTTCTTCTTATAGAAAAAAACGGTCCTTTCATCGACACATGACCTAGTCACGTTTCTGCAATTATATTCACAGGTCAGATACTCACACTGTAATACCATAAAATAAATGTCATGCTTTCTTACCGTATATCTAGCAAAGTTGTGTGTGCACTATGAATTGCAAACAAATTTGGTTAAGTACTTCCAAACAGAGAAACTCCAAAACCGACACGCACAGTAAACAAGACATTATTAACTATATCACTGAATTTATCGCGTGTTGGCGTTGACTAAGAGGCTAGCTTGCACGTTCTCTCTTGAGAGGAACTTAAAGATAATTGCTCCAATGATTATATAAGGCTTTCGCCGGATGTTGTTATTCAGTAAACGTTTCACTGCTTAAGTGTCCGAATTCAAAGCTGGAAAAATTCCCAAGTATCATTTTTCAAAACATTGGAATACAAACAGCACCACAAAAACCCACTGCTCAGCTTTCATTACAGTTGATTCGTCAGACTTTAGGATTTCATCCTCAGACGAAAAAGTTAGAACCACCTTGTAAAGTATAATGAACAGCACCACAGAAAAGTACTGCTCAATAGCTTTCATTTGAATGGTCAAACTATAGGATTTTATCAACAATATCAAAAGTTTTAACCCCTGGTAGGCACAATTAACACTATCTTTCGTTGAAATGGTCAGACACTAGCATGTCATCCTGAGACACAAAACTAGAACGACCTTGTTTCATTTGAACAGTCACACTTGCAGAATTTTGTCCACAAACTCAAAAGAAAGAACCGCCTAACAGAACGTCACAAAAGGTACTGCCAATACTTTTTACTTGAATGGTCAGACTTAACCGGAGAACTATCGCAAACTCAAAAGGCTTAAAACAATCTTGTGTACCAAAAGAAACCACTTGAAAACGAAGGAATGTTTTGCTCAGTGGTGACTGGTTAAGGATGTCGCTGATTCACAGATTGAAACGTTTAAGTACAGAAGTGCGGAGTTAAGTTGACCACTGATCCAAATGTACGCGGATATGTAAGTTCTTGAAGTACCGTTTCCTTTTCGATATTTTGCTTAGTCAGAATAAAGAGGTTCTCCTTTTCAGTTTTGAGCACTCGCTGAGTGGAAGGGAAAAATAACTGGATTGAGAGCTCTAACTACGTAGCTAGTTTCTCATTCATCGGTGGAATGGTTTGAAGTGTTAAGTTCCGAGGAACTTGCAGGCATGATAAAGTCATCGTGATAGAAAAAGATAAGAAAGAAAAAGGAAAAGAATCGGAATAAATCTCTCTTCAGATTCATGTCCTCAGCTAGCGGTTTTGCTGGCCCCGAAAATCTAGTGTTTTCTTCAATCACTTCACCTTGTTTCACTGAACAAAGAACGAAGTGTACTTGGTTGATTAAGACTACCTTACATGCGTTCATTACCTAGAACTTCTTTATCCAATTTTATTGCATGCCGACAATAGTTTCATCTTTTTACTTCGTAACTTTTTAGGAAAACTAGTGGAGCAAAGAACTAGGCGTACATGTCTGCTTGGTCGTCTAGAGTAAAGGCCAAGTAATATGGGTAACATTTTCGTGCAACTTGTCGCGCAACGGTGTTGCGTTTCAAGTTAAGGTTGTTTGTTGAACGTATTACCACCTCCTCGTACAACACGAAATTTTCATGTTGCAGAAAGTAGACGTCGCTTCTACTTTTTGCAAGGTGAAAATTTGTTTAGCGTGGAGGTGATACTACACACGTAACAAACAATCTCAAATCAATTCCTCGCTAAATTGTCGTACGACAAGTTGCACGAAAATGTTGCGGAATTACTTGCCCTAAGACCTTCATGCGTCGTTACCCGAGAATATCAATATCCAATTTTATTTTATGCCGCCAGTAATCATTGTTTGTATCTTAGGAAAGTTAAAGCTGGTTTTCTTTGTTAGGAGGAGTCTTACAAAGACCATCCAGTCATGGCTGGGTTCAGGTTGCTTACACCAAAGCTGGTTCGCGCGATGGCTAGTAAACTAAGCCAGTGCAAGTGTCCCGGGAGAAGTACGGCTTATTGTAGGAAATTTTTGCGACAACTTAATTTCATAATTTTGGAACGACGACCATGAGCAACTTTCTTGAGTGGAATAACAATTTATGATCATCAGCTAATCATGAAAAAAAAATTAATTGTAAAAAAAGTATTCAAGAGGATTAAACACAATCTCTATACCAATTATGACATTTCTGAAGTAGCTGAAACTGAATATCGAAAATGATTGGTATAGGAAAGCTGAGAGGTCGGAATATTACCTAAGTCTTCGTAAATATCATAAATGAGTATTTCAAGAGAAGCTAAGAGCTTCTTCAGTCTATTAATTTGGCAATTGGATCAATATGTATCAATTGTGTAGTCTCAGCGCTTACCGAATCGGAAACCCAATCTTACATTAATATAAAAGTTTGTCGGTATGCATGGCCGATTGTTAGACCTGAAAATTCTTGTTCCGTGAATAAATGAGTATTTCTGTAAATTTATACCGTGTGGCTTAAAGAATTCAAAGTGCGATCAAAAGGCCAAGTTCTCTTGTTGCGATGAATCACCACAAAAAGGCAGGAAAGTACACTAGTTTATCTCTCCTCTGGTAATTACCAAATTGTTCACATAGTTTTCAGTCGAATTCTTCATACCGGCATACAGACTCTTATATTTCGGTCTGATTATATGGTGTCCTCTACTAACTAATGGTTTCCATTGAACAACAGCATATCTTCGGCGCCTTCACAGTCTTAGAGGTCAAAAACCACATTGCTCCTTGAGGTTTCTTCAGTCTGTTGATTTGACCATTGTATCAATATGGATCGGTATTTTCGTGGTGGTTTCATCCTTCTCAAACTGCCAGAGTATTGCATCAATATGCCGGCCGTGGGTATTTTCGTTGCGGCTTACCCATAATTAGAGGAGCATCTTACCGGCATCCTTGTACTTTTATCGCCAGGGAAACGTGTGAGAAAATTTTGGCAACACTTTTAAAGAATTGAAAGCAGAATTAAAATTTATACTCCTTCGATATTGCATTTCAACAAGTTTTCATGGAAACTTGTTTTCAAAGGACAATAAGTTCATGCCACTTGTGAGGCTTTCATGCACAGGCTTCGTATATCTCATCATCATTGTATTTTAAACACGTTCAAATTTAACCGACCTTTCACTGTAATAGCTACTAATGTTAAGCTTAACGTATTTTCTCGATTAAACGCCGGGTCTACAGGGTCGAATTTAAAATAAACGCCCCCAGCGTTTATTCGGGGTCCCGGCGTTTATTTGAGGTTCCAGTGTTTATTCGAGACGGATATATTAAGTCAGGATTATGTGTTGTAACTGCAAACTAGTTCTCTTTCTACCATTATATTTGAATTTATACACTGACTGATTCAAACCAAACTACCTTTTACAAAAGTACTTCTAATTGAAACAGATGAAACAAGCGACGCATCAGGTATCGTGTCAATCTTTTTAAACCATGGTAACTTTTCTGCGGGCTTGTTCATCAAGCAAGGATCATCTCCAGGGTCTCTCCAGGGTTTCTCCAGCAGTTCCTTGAATTGTTCCATAATTTTGCCTTTCTCAGAACTGATGGAGCAAGAACCCGGCAACCATCTTGTTCTAAATCGCTTGCACAGTTCGTTTGCTGTCGAGCAGTTACCGATACACTTCTTCCACGTTTCACGGAGAAACGTAACGTTGAGAAGAGTCTGATCACTGTTCCTGTCGGTGTTTTTTTTTTTTTTTAATAAATAACTTACTAGATTCACTTTGATAAGACAAAGTTGATAACATTGTTTCACAATTTTTTAACGTTTTTGTTGAAATTTGGTTCTTGGCTCAGTAAATCTCCAGGACAGTGACATTAAAAAATGGATGGCTGAAAAATGCATTTAATAAATAAACGCCGGGCCCCGAATAAACGCCGGGTTCGAATAAGCGTCGGGTCTACGGTGCCGAGTTTTAAATAAACGCCCCCGGCATTTAATGGCGAAAATACGGTACTAATCGGTTGCTCTTTTCCTTTTCTTTTCTTTCTTTTTTTGGCCCTGCCTGAATGACTTCTTATTATCAGTCTCTTTCAGTTGCGCCAATGCTTGTGAAATTCTGTTTGTTTGCCACTTAAAATTTTTCAATTGAAACTCAACCAGTATTTGGTATTTGGTCGAATGGATGCCATACATCTGCCACAAGTAGCTGTAGGCAAGTCGTAGGCAAGTCATTAAGGTTAGCGAAGAGTAAAATCTTTTTTTCACAGCTATCTCGTGTTTCTTTTTTCATAATGTTTCAGTTTTTATTATTTCCTTGGAAGTAGTTTTGTGTAGCTTTTCAAAAAATAAACGTATAAATAATTAAACATATAAATAAATAAATAAATAAATAAATAAAACAGGGGAAAAGTGGTATCTCGTATCTGTGTCTCGCGGAAAATATCGCCTTCCCTTTCCGGCCCTTTTTCTTTCGGAAATCTCTGCCACACCTTCGTTCCCTCTTTGCCTTACCAGAACATCGGAGCCACCAAGATATTTTGGCCTATAAATTGATGAGCATGTGATCTCTGCTACAAGTTTTGCTTTGGTAATTCACAAAAATGCGAGATGAATTAACAGCATTTGTGGGCAGTAATAACGGCATAAAATCCTTCCTGGTTTTCGCAGAATTTTTTTCTTCCTGTTTCGCTACCATACGCTCAAGAGAGATACAAGCACCATTATTGCGCCACGCCTGTTTTTTCTTGCATCATTCCATTACAATTTACATGAAGCGCAGATTGATAGAGATCTGGAACGAGACCCGGTCAGATGCGCCTGACTAAAAATTTACATTGTGTGATAAGCAGTCCTTTCTTTGCATGCTATCGTGGCGGCTGACCCGGTTCCTTGTTAGAACATCACCTAGACTCTATATCCTTGCACGGAACAGCTCTCCTTTGGCTGCCAAACGTTTTCTCACGATAAAATCATTAACGATGTCGTCAGAAAGTGGAATCAACGGGGCACCGGCCGAAGAAAAGTCCACTCCATTAGGGTAAGAAACTTGTGTTCAAAAACGCCACATAAAATGAACATTCAGCTCTATAATTGTACATTGTTTTGGTTTCAGTCCGGATGGGAAGCCTTTGTCTAAGAACGCTTTGAAAAAGCTGGAGAAGGAAAAGGAAAAGGAAAAGAAGAAAGCCGAAAGAGAGGCAAAACAGGTCGGAAAGAATTCCGAATAATATAATTTTAATTTGAGAATGTGGTGATCAATGGTTTGTCACGAAATAAGCTTTCTAACCATACACACGATGTAAAATGCAGTGTGATTAGTTGAAAACTATTTATTATAACTGCATCAAGACATTTTCATCTTTTTTTTTAATAGAAAGAGGGTACTATCTTTCCTTAATTTGTTCTCATCTAGTCATCGTAATAAATGCAAGATACTTGAAGATCTTTTAACAGCTGTGGAATTATATGCAACTTTTCGCATTATCTTAAACTTTCACTTGCGTTACCATGGAGCATACAAATCATTTTATATTTCTGAGCATACGAAAACAGAATCTGAATACCTTTGAAAGTCTGAATGATTTCCTTGTCTTTGCCTGTGAGATCATTTAATACTTAAGTGAAGCCACAAGGCCTCATTCTATAACATCAAAATCACAAGTTCCTCAGATCTTCCAGGGTAGACTAATGTCTTGAGGAGACTGCAAATACCCCCACCCCATGATTATGACGTTATGTACCAGTCAAATCGAAGCTTCAACATCCACCCCCAGGGCAACCCCCCAGGTATTTGAACTTTGGCTTGTTCAAATTCCCTCCCCTTGGGGCAAAAGGGATGTTCAAATGCCCCACCAATAAAAACATATCCCCTCCTCAAAGTCAAATTTCGTCTTCAATCAAACACTATTCACACTTTTCAGAGAGAGATGTGCCATGATGACACCTTCAGACTGCTTTGAAGACCCTTTTGAAAGAGTTTAACTCTTTAATATTCACTAACAAAGGCGAAATTCTATCTTGTAAATCTGTCAAACCTTGCAAAAACCCAAAAAACTCACAGGAGTATTACGCCAGAACAAGACATAAATCGGGTTCAAATTCCCCACCCTTCCAAGGCAACGTTCAAATTCCCCTCTTCCCGGGCGCAAAGCACAGTCAAATGCCTGGGGTATGCCCTGGGTAGGGGGGGGTGGATGTTTAAGCTTCAATTTGACCGGTACATTAGCGAATGTCCTGCTTATACTTGCCGGGTTCAAAGGGGTTGCATTATTGGAATTGACTGATGTCATCCAAAATTTGCAATTATATGAACTACCAAACCAAAACTTACCACCTTGCTACCTTTAGAATTCTGTGGTAGTCTTATTCATTTTCACTTGCTCTTGATTCCCAGGCTGCTGAAGCTGATGCAAAAGATGCGGAGGTAAGAATTGTTCAAATCGTGTTTATACTTACTCTAAAGCTCTGAAGTGTTTGGGCGGACAGGGGGGGCGGGAGACCGGGAGAAAAGGGCGGTGGGAGGTGTACCCCTGTCCCCCCCAGCTTTGAAGTTAATTTTTTAACAAAAGTCCCCTTCTATTGAGTTTGCTTTCATTAATTTTAGTGAAGAGAATTAAAATGCTGCAGTTATCACACATGTCAACCTCTTTGTCCACAAAAGTTTTTGTTCTTTTGCCATTTTTTATTCGTTATTTTTATTTACACATATGAAGAGTGTGGTCGAGATAGTCTTTTTTAACCACAAACTGTACTCATAGACCACTTGTAGCTGTTAGTCCACCTATCTGGAGGAAAAAGGAAGAGCTGTTCTGTCCCAGGGTGTGAGTGTACGGCCAAACATGAAAATTGAGAAAAAGAATAGTTTAATGTATTTGTTGTTTTAACAGGACTATGCAAAAGATCGTTATGCCATTCTACCCATGGCCCAGTCTCAGGAAAAAACATGTAAGTTCTATTAACTAAATAATTGCAAAAGCCATTCTAATCACAAATTGTCTAACTGAAATACTCTATCCTTACAACAGAAATGTATTAAAATAAATTTTATTTCTTTTAATAAGCCAGAACCTTTGGCCACCAAAAATTGCCAGCTACTTTGCTAAGCAAAGTTGGCTTCTTTCTCGTTGTAAGTCAAAGTACAGAACAAAACTTGGTCAAGATTCTATCAAGATTCTATCTTGAGTTTGCTGCTGGAGTCACTTCCATTATTTAATTAATGAGTACAGTGTATCAAAAGAATGGACTTAGCAATGTGCACTCTGTTTTCTCTATCTAGAATTAATTCTTCGATTATGAACCTTTTTAAAGACCGTTGAACTTTTTTTTAAAATTAGATACATGAACATCCCCTTCTTCTGAAGGACTGAATAATGTCATAATGAAAGATTTGATCGGGTTCATGGAACCAAAGTAGATGACCATTTATTGTTTACTACCTACACAGCTAGAGTTTGGACCAAAGTGAAGGACCTGACTCTAGAGACTGTTGGTAAAAGGGTGCTGGTCAGGGCACGCCTTCATACCACAAGAGGAACAGGTAAATAGAGTACATATTCTTACTTATTGTGCAGTTCCAGAAAATATCCAGACTCCCCCCACAGAAGGGATTGAAAATTCTGGGAAGGGTGGGGGTGGGGCTCTCAAAGGCCAAAAAAATCAAAGCAATGTATGACGCTAAATTGGAAATTCCAGTGGGGTGGGGGGGGGGGAGTGGGTTGACAGGCAAATCCCTTCCATGGAGGGGGTATGGATATTTTCTGAAACTACGCATTCTAGACAAATTGTGCCATGGGTGGTCATTAGAAATTCTGAGGTTTTGGGGCTTCTCAAAAACCAACATTATTTTGTAAAGGAAAGCATTAAGCCAAGAAGGATATTGCTCCTGATAATCCAACTCAATAAGAGACTTTGAGGACAAATAATAACAGCTGAAAAACAACTGCAACCTATCAGTATGGATCCATTATTAAGATTTAACTCTTACCTAGATTACATGTGTTATCATCGGAGAGATCTATTTTTCACTACGTTTCTAAATTGTTACGTGAGTATTAATCCAACATTTTTTTAATAACTTTTTTGGACAGGCAAGCAGTGCTTTATGATTTTACGTGATCGTCAGTACACTATCCAAGGAATCTGCGCTGTCAATGATGTCATCAGTAAAGGAATGGTCAAGTTTGCTGCAGGGTAAACACATCACTGAATTTTGAATACAGTTTGTTTATTACATGACCTTTATATTAGCCCTTTGTATTATATTATATTACACACCTTGTAAAGTACCTAGTTTACATTGTACCACAGCTTTCCCTGTGTGTGTTTGGGTGTTTCACTGGGACAGAATGTCCAAACTTCCTGGTTCCTGTGCCCTTTAAGCCCCAATATCCACTCCTCACTGCTCTCCATGAATTTCTCATGCTACTAGTTGGGAGAATTTGATTAAACATCAACACATTTCATGTCTGGTGATCATTTCCTTTATTTTCACGACCTGTATATTTGATCAACTAGTAGCATTGTAAGGAGAAATTAGATGCTTGTTACTCTTGGGCCTTCAAAGGTTAACCCTTTCACTCCCAAGAGTGCCTAAAGTCAAAATTCAAGATGAATCCCAAATTTCATTTTGCAAAATACTTAAATATAAATAGTACCATGTGAAAGACCTGCTGACAAGGTTTTATTTGAATGGTAGCACCATAGGATTTCGTCCAAAGAGTCAAAAGTTAGAACCACCTAATTTCACTTTGGAAGTGAAAGGGATAATCCTGCTTCCTGCCTTGTTTTTGTGGGCTCCTGCCTCTTTGGCCTTTTTCATTTGCAAAGTGTTAATAATTATAAGCAATTTTGTGTATTTTTTCCTTATTTCTCCCATCTCCTGCCACCTTGGGGATCTTGCTTCCCATCCTCTTTCTGCATGCTTTCCGTACACCTCCCACTCTTTTTTCTCCCAATTTCCTACCCCCTGTGACCCCACCCCTGTAACTCAGTCTTTAGAGCACCTGAATTGTGTGGGTTTGGTCTTGGGCTGGGTTTGTGCTTGGGACTTGAATGTGTGTGTTTTTCGTAGTAATAGTGTTTTTCCCCATTTGCCTACTCTATTGGAATTCTATTGTTTTATCAACTCAATATTTTGTAATTGTACTGAAAGTCCTGATCTTTGATGAACCTGTATTATGCCTTTCCTTAACATGTTATTACAGGATAAACAGAGAGTCTATTGTGGATGTGGAGGGAGAAGTGAAAGCTGCTGCCCAAAAGGTTCAGAGTTGTTCTCAAGAAGATGTGGAAATCTTTGTTGATAAGGTATTTACTCTCAATTCCAAGAAAAATATATATATATATTAAAGAAACATAATGCTGTGGTTCTGATTTCACAAGAGATGTGGTTTTGTATTGGCTATGTTACCAATAGCGCATTTCAATTCAGAGCCATCGTCAGGCATATGATGTTGCATATGATAGCATCAAACCTGTGCTTTTCATTAAAGAATATCCACTGTGAATTTGCATCTCTTTAGTCTCTCCTTTTATCCTGTTTTATGATCATCATTGGGTTGTGGATTCCCGCTATCTAATCAACCCAATTTTTTTCTCTCTGACATCAAAGTATAGGTCTCTCTGCTGTGTTTGATCAAAACAAAGTTAATGTGACAAGTAGACCTAGATTTTGTTTCCTTGGCAATAAAGCCAGTTTTACCTGGGACCTGCCTACTGACCCTACACCTTACAACTGAAGCCAAATTGTGCAGTGTTTTTGTTTGATCCAGTGTAATTAAAGTTGCTATGAAGTAAAACCTAAGTTAAGCTTATTCAAAAGGCCTTTCAGAGTGAAGAAGGATGGTGTTTACTGTTTTGTAATATCATGATTCATTCCAGAGAAATTAGAAATTGATGACATCATGGGTGGTTACAGCATGGAGACAAATCCCAAAATGAAGTGTTTCTCAGGAAAGAATGGATGAAGATAATTGAAACTTGGCACCAATATTGGCATTAAGAAAGACACAAGATGAGGCATATTGTGATGTTGCCATGGCAACAATCTTGGCTCGAGTCTCTTTCTGCTCTGAACCAAAAATTACCATTTGTGACTCTATAACAAGAGAAAGAAGGACCTGTTCACAACACACACAATGCCCATATTGTGCTTAGTTTTGTCATTAACCATTAAGCAGTGGATGATGTTTGTTAAACCTAAAAGGAGGAATGTCATTTTTGCAAGAAAGAGGCCTGGAAGCCATGGTAACATCACAATATGCATTACTGTGTGTCTTTCTTAAAGTACATTACTAGTGCCAAGTTTAAGTTACAATGCCTCAATATTTCCAGAGATATTCTTGATTTTATGCTTTGCCTCCATACTAAAACCACTAATGACATCATCACTTATTTTCTTTTAACTTGACTGATATCTCTAGAGGAGAGGATTTTGCAACAAAAAAAACACCATTCTTCTTCACTGTTAAAGGCCTGTCAAATAAACATAATAACTTAGTTTTTACGTCATAGGCACTTAAAGATAAATTCAACAACATAGTTGTTCCTCTGTCCCCTTTGCCTCCCAGTCACTCCCTTCTTACAGCCACCTTCCATTCTTCCTTGCTACGTTTTCTTCTTTTGTCTCTCTTTTCTTCTTTCCTTCCCAACTTTCTTTGTTGCATTTTCTAATCTGCTGCATCATCCACTGTAATGTAATGCTAATGACAACATTTTCATTTTAGATTTTTGTAGTAAGCCTGTCAGAGCCTCGTTTGCCACTCCAGATAGAGGACGCGTCACGCCCTGAAGCTGATGAGGTAAACACTTCAGCTGTCAGTTACCTTAATGGACAGATCTGAACCTACAGTACTGTTTATTTCTGAACATGAACAAAATCCTCCACCATTATTTCAGGGTAGTCTTTTGGGAAACTTTTCTACACAAGCAATTAGTGGTGTGTTACAAACTAACTCTCTTATAACTGTTGACTTTTTGTAGACATTGTCAAATGCTGAGTTGACAGTCATCATCTAGTTGTGGACTGTTACCAGCTATAAGTGTATAGAGTCCTTGCATTTTTCGTGTGTGACTTATTGTAAGATCTTTACTTTCTTGTGTTTTAGGAACAAGCTCATGTAAACCAGGACACTCGTCTGGACAACAGAATCATTGATCTTAGAGTACGTTGTTTCTCTCTCTAGTGACTAAACTTTGATTTCATGATGAAAAAGGTCAGAATGTTGGAATTGGTTTGGGGTGGATCTGGGGGGGGGGGGGTGGATGGGGTGGCTAGCCACCCTCCTCTTTGAGGCCTTAAGCTTGAAATTAAGATAATGAACAAAACTATCACGGATGACACTTTGTCTCTGATTGTTCCGATATTGTTCTGTCAGGTCAGCCACTCCCCTGTTTAAAAATCCTGGATCTGCCACTGTTGGTGCTACGTAACGTATTATTACATTGCAGTACCTCTTAAGGCTGGTTTTCACTAGGTTTTCATTTTGTTCCACACTTGTGACAAGCTGAACATAACTTCTCTCTTTTTTATTCACTCACCGATCTTAAAATTTACCATTGTCCATTATTTGTCAAGAATGAAGGTGTTCTTTCTTCTTGTGTTTATGCTTAGGCTTATGTCGCTGGTGTTCTGACTAGCTTATACATCTGTTTGTGCTTTGATGCTTATTCTTATGCTTATAAGGTTACTCCAGACCTTCGTGGGTGTCCTCCCACGTCTTCCGGGAAAAATTCGTATGCATGCCATTTTAAAGGAAAACACCACAAGCTATATATCGTTGGAAAGGTTAATAAATGTTGATTTTGGAAAAAATATGAATAGGCAGTTTTTTAAATTCTGCAGAAGAAAATTGCAATAATGAAAGGAAAAATGACCAATCCATGCAACATTCAATGAGATAAATGAATTAATAGGGTATCACAATATTCGGCGGATTTCTGTGAAATTTGGCCTGAACATTCCTTTAGTTAGATGTTTTGAAACCAAAGTGTGCCAGGGATTTCTGAAATGTGTAATATTTCACCCGTGGCGATCTTCAACGCAATGCGCGTTGCAAACTCTTTGCTGCTCGAACTTGACTGATTAATTAAAAAATAACCAGTCAGAATATTGAAAAAATGCTCACACTCTTTTGATGATATTTGATCCTTTGTGATTGCCATTGTGCAGTTATTTTGCCAATGCACTTGGCTTTGATACCCTATTAATTCAATTGAATGACACATGGTCATTCTCGCGGTTGTTTGCGATTTTCTTTTGCAGAATTGAAGAAACTGACAATTCACTTTTTTCCCCGAAATCTACATTTTATTAACCTTTCCAACGATATATAGTTTGCCATGTTTTCCTTTAAAATGCTGGCAGTTATAATTTGGATCAGAACATAGCATTTTAATTTTATCTTTTTGTATTGCAGACGGTTCCTAACCAGGCTATTTTTAGTGTTCAAGCTGGAGTCTGCAATTTATTCCGTGAATTTCTGACATCTCAGGGATTCCATGAAGTTCACACTCCGAAGATAATTTCAGGTTAGTTTATTTTGTTCTTGTTACATTTACCACTTCTATTTGTGAGATTTGTGACCAGCTACAGCTGGTATAAGTAGGTGGTACACAGAAACGCTGATGATGATGATGATGATGATGATGATTATTATTATTATTATTATTATTATTATTAATTCTCTTATTCTGTTTAATTCTTTAGCTGCCAGTGAAGGAGGTGCAAATGTGTTTGAAGTCACTTATTTTAAAGGTACTGTCATGTCTTCTAAACAATCAAGTTCACACTTTCTAGAATTATATGAAGATCATCGCAGCAAAGGTGTTTCAACTCAAGCAGTTGAAAAGAAGAAACCCCAAAAAATTCAGGCTTGAATGGGAATCGAACCCATGGCCTCTGCAATACCAGTGCAGGGCTCTAACCAACTGAGCTATCAAGCCAACTGGGAGCTGGTCAATTGAGAGTTTGTATATTGACCAGCTCCCAGTTGGCTTGATAGCTCAGTTGGTTAGAGCACTGCACTGGTATCGCAGAGGTCATGGGTTCAATTCCTGCTCAACCTGAATTTTTTCAGGTTTCTTCTTTTCAACTGCTTAAGTTGAAAACCTTCACTGCGATGATCTTCATATAATTCTATCTTTATCCGCAGTTCAAATATATGATGATTTCATATATTAATGTTCATTTCACACTTTCTGTCTGTCAAATTTATTTTTGTTTGTGAAATGTTTTTAATTTCTTACTCCTTGTTATGCTTTGACACAGGCAAGGCATATCTTGCCCAGTCCCCTCAGCTGTACAAACAGATGGTTCTCTGCGCTGACTTTGACAGAGTCTTCACCATTGGTTCAGGTATGATGCCCAACTTAATACTTTTAGCCCATAAGCTCATTCACACGATTAGTATCATACACATTCAGGGGTTTCAATAAAATTTGAAGTAGACAGCCGGTTTGAGTAGAGTAACCGACTATGTCAACATGGGCTTCGAAAGAAACGTCCTGTAATTACTTCAATTTAGGGGGAAAGTAGCCGATTTCTCTGAGCGAAATAGCTGACGCTTTTCGTCGGCCGTCGGTGCTTATCGAAAGCACTGACATTGATAAATTTTCTGTTAGAAAATTAGAACTACTTTGTACAGCATAATAAACAGCACCACAGGAAACTGCTACTCAATAGTTTTCTGTTGAATGGTCACACTTTAGGATTTCACCCACAGACTCAAAAGGTAGAACCACCTTGTACAGCACTATAAACAGCACCACAAGAAAGGACTGCTCAGTAGCTTTCATTTGAATGGTCACACTTTAGGATTTCATCCACAGACTCAAAAGTTAGAACCACCTTGTACAGCATAATAAACAGTACCACAATAAAGTACTGCTCAGTAGCTTTCATTTGAATGGTTACACTTTAGGATTTCATCCACAGACTCAAAAGGTAGAACCACCTTGTACAGCATAATAAACAGCACCACCGGAAAGTACTGCTCAATAGCTTTCATTTGAATGGTCATGCTTTAGGATTTCATGCACAGACTCAAAAGTTAGAACCACCTTGTACAGCATAATAAACAGCACCACAGGAAAGTACTGCTCAGTAGCTTTCATTTGAATGGTCACACTTTAGGATTTCATCCACAGACTCAAAAGTTAGAATCACCTTGTACAGCATAATAAACAACACCACAGGAAAGTACTGCTCAGTAGCTTTCATTTGAATGGTCACACTTTAGGATTTCATCCACAGACTCAAAAGTTAGAACCACTTTGTACAACATAATAAACAGTACCACAGGAAAGTACTGCTCAGTAGCTTTCATTTGAATGGTCACACTTTAGGATTTCATCCACAGACTCAAAAGTTAGAACCACCTTGCACAGCATAATAAACAGCACCACAGGAAAGTACTGCTCAGTAGCTTTCATTTGAATGGTCACACTTTAGGATTTCATCCACAGACTCAAAAGGTAGAATCACCCTGTACAGCATAATAAACAGCACCACAGGAAAGGACTGCTCAGTAGCTTAAATTACTTGGATGGTCACAAACTAGGATTTTATAAACAGACTTGAAAGGTAGAATCACCTTGCACAACCTAGTAAACAGTGCTACAGAAACATACTGCTGAGTAACCTTCATTTGCTTGAACGCACACTGACGACTTTATCCACTGATTCAAAACTTAGAACCGCCTTGAACAGCATAAGTTCTTCTCTACAACTTTCATATGAATGGTCATTTCTTCAAACAACAGAGGTTTTACTTTAGTCTTTGTTTTAACACACATTTTTTTAATTTTGCTTCATTTAGTTTTCCGTGCCGAGGACAGTAACACCCACAGACACTTGACAGAGTTCATTGGCCTTGATATTGAGATGACCTTCAATGAACACTACCATGAGGTCAGTTTAACCCTTTAAGCATTAAGCCCCGATGAAAACGAAATTTCTCTTTACATGATCACTACTTGTTTGAATATGCAAGTGACAAGAATAAAGGAACTGATCACTGAGGATAGGATGTCTTGATATTTAGACAATTTCTCCTTACTAGTTTCATAAGAAATGTAAGGAGATCAGTAATGAGAATATGCATTTTTATATCAGGGCTTAAAGGGTTAAGCTAACTGCAGTATTCATACTTTGTATGCTGCTTGCTGGGATAGTTCATTACAAAGCAAACTGTAGCAGAACACTGGAAACTGGAAACTGCCCTTTATTTATTATTTACCGGTAACGCCTACCCTTCGAAGCCGAAGATTGATGGTGTGGGGTCAGCTAAATATTACGCAAAAAAATATATATATATATATAAACTACAAATCTAGTTTACAGAACTGTGATTGAACGAGGAAACTGACTGTTTAAATGTAGTTAGATTAGTGTTCTCAAAGAAAGACTGAGGCAGACTGTTCCACTGAGTGATTGTTCTTGGGTAGAATGAAAGACGGTGAGAGGAAGTACTAGTAGATAAAGGAATGAAGCTGTAGCTGTGTGAGTGCCGGGATCTTCGAGGTGGATGTCTGAGGTGGATGTCTGAGGTGCCGAGATCTTTGAGGTGGATGTCTGAGAAAAAAGGTAGACTGCAACAGTTACTTTTCTTTGGGGTAGTAGAATGTGCATGAAAAGTTGGAATGATTGAGATGACCTGAGCAGTGAGCAGCGAAGCCGCGAGGAACAAGAGTACAAGCTGCTCACTTCTCAGATAGCCTTGATCACCCCGATTTTTTGTGTGCCGTCCAATATCCCTGAAGAAAAGTGATGACTTCTCACAGTCTAAGGAAATGGTTAATTGCTGTGATCGACTGAGAATGGGCATGTACAGTAGGAGCCTCAACCATGGCAAGTAGAGTTGAAGAAGGTTACAAATTTTCCCTTTCATATAGCCTCTCTCCTCCCTTCATCTCAATGTGGTGTGTCAACCAAGTTTACTGAAATTGGCTTGCAAAGGACCAACACTGACAGGGGAGGGGTATTGAACATGAGCTTCTGAAATCATCTTTCCCGGCGTTCACAACTACTTCTGGTAATGGTTGTGAACTAGGGTTGTTTTGCATCGTTCTTTCAAGTCTGGCTGAAGTGCTCTTTTCATCTCTTGTTGGTGCCAGCTTTTTATTTTATGAGCGTGGACTCATCAGTGGATGTTAAAAGGGCAAACCCAGATTTGTGGGGCAACTGAAAGGCTGACTTGATGAAGCTAAGCTGTTTTTAATTCGTGGTATTAGCAAAGTACAGCACTTCCTCGTCTTTTTTTTTCTACCACTAGTTGCGCTTCTTGCAAATTTCATGCTTTCCTAAGTTCTAAAAGGCCCTGAAGCACTTGTTCTTGGTAATGTAGCCTGGGTCCTTCTTCCATTTTATGAACTCCTTGTTTTTTTGGCAGTTGACTTTTGATTGCATTGTCATTCTCATCAAACCAATCTTGCTTTAAAGGGGTTAGTTTCTAAGAAAACTTTGGTGCTGTGTGGGTGGGGAGGTATAACACAAAAATTTGGATTGATCAATACAGTTGATTATGTAAATTGGCCACCTTAGAGAAATTCAAAAGCTGACGTTTTGAGCGTTAGCCCTTCCCTAGAGCAAATAAGAGAATTACGGGTTGTGTTTGGTGTATATGTAGAACGGTGGAGCTATGCTATTGATGGAACAGGGCAACCGAAAAATAAAAGGAATCTTGATTTAGGTGTGAAGCAAAATGTAATGCCTTTGTCGGTGGCAATAGTCTATCTTTATACCACTGTATTCCAGTTCAACTTTCCTGTTCCCACTTCTTAAGTTCCTTCTCAGTTCTAACGTGCTACCTTGCTTTTGACCCCAGGTGATTGATATGATTGGCCGCACATTTGTCTACATTTTTAAAGGATTGCGTGACAGGTAATGACGAAGTTGGTTGTTCACGGTAGCATTCTGTCATCTTATACACTGTTCTAGCAAACATTTTGGTGATTTGTACTCTTGTCTTGACAGATATGCTGAAGATATTGCGAAAGTACAGAAGCAGTACAAGAGTGAACCATTCAAGTTTTTGGAACCGAGGTTTTCTTGTCTCATTTTCTTGTGCCCGTATTAACCCTTCACTCCTAAAGTGGCCAAAGAAAAAAATTCACCAAAAATTCCAAATTTCGTATCCTAGGAAGTAAATAGTCCTATGCAAAAGTTCTGCCAAAGAGGTTTCATTTGAATGGTAACATGATAGGATTTTGTCAACAGATTAAAAAGTTAGAGTGACAAATTATCTCACCATAACTTGGTGTAGGAGTGAAAGAGTTAAGTTCATTGATGACTTTTGACCCATAGGGAGCACAGGGTATCCACTCTAGCTCCGCCATCTTGCTTCAGTACTGCTCAAAAGTAAGTTACCACCCTCTTGCGAGGCGCGATTGTCGTCTCTCTGTACGAGAGTCGCGTCTCGAGATACGAGACGCTCATCTCGCGAGACGCTTAGAAAACTGTAAGTTCCAGGCCTTTCAGGAGTCTATTGTTTAACGAAACAGTAGTATGCGAGCAGATTGCGACGAGACGCAACGAATGTTCCAATAGCAGGTATGGCATTCCCCATTCGCCGCTTCACGTTCGAATTGATATTCGAGTTTAGTTTCTCAGCTTAACCAACGGCACTTTAGCGGTACAAAGTTTGAAAAACAAAGACAAAGTTCAGTAGTACTACAGCGTATCATTTCTAAGGCAATTGTCTCGCCATGTTCATGTGGGTTAGCAATACTTGTTGTTTTTACTTCTGTTTAGTTTGGTTCTCACCTACCGTGAAGGAGTTGACATGTTGAGGGAGGCTGGCGTTGACATGGACTACAATGAAGATCTCAGGTAAAATAACATTTTTTTTTGGCTTTGTTTCCTGCTCCATCAAGCTAACACGATTATGTTCTTATCTCGTTTCTTTGTCAGCACTCCGAATGAGAAGCTGCTTGGAAAACTTGTCAAACAGAAATATGATACCGATTTCTTCATTCTGGATAAATATCCACTGTGTGTGAGACCCTTCTACACTATGCCAGACCCACATAATCCAGTGAGTACAAATGTTAATTATCATTCATACACGTAGAGAGCGGTTTTCGAATAAGTGTCGTAAAACCAAAACCAAAGTAATTACTCTCTCCGATCAAAACAAGAACAAAACATAAAGTGAACCAAACAGAAATCGAAGTAAATACAAGTTGTAAGCGTTAAGCGCGGGAAAACGCGTGCGAGCAAGTCACGATTGGTTTTGGTTGAACTTCAGGCCCCGGTTCCTGGAAAGCCGATTAAACTATCCCCCGATTAGCAGTTAATCCACGATTAAATTCCTTATCCCTAGAATAACTAATCTAGGGATAAAAAGGTGTTCCTGAAAAGCAGTTTTATCCCTGGGGTAACTAATCTTGGATTAGTGTCAGAATAAACCGGTTAAACCAGTTTTTTAATTCATGGCGCGAAAAAAGAAGGTCGAGCGCGAACGTGCCGGAAAAAAATTCGGCAAGAAAATGGTGGAGAATGAAGTAGTAGAAGTTGAGCCAAAGGCGAGGAAAAGGAAACCAAATTTTTCCGTCAGCGAAATTGCCATTATTACAGAATATGTGGGGAAAAATCTTAACATAATTCAGTCAAAACTGACGAATAATATAACGAACAAAGCAAAAAAGGAAATGTGGGAGATGTGGGAGGAAATCACAAGGGAAGTAAACGCAGTGGGCCAGGCAAGTCGTTCCGTACAAGAAGTCAAAGATAAATGGAAGAATCTTCACTCCGACGCTAAAAAGGAATTCAACACTTTCCGACGAGAGTAAAAAAAAACTGGCGGCCGACCACCACCAAAGCCACCCTCACAGTCTAGTGAGAAATTAATTGAGCTTTTGGAAGGTACGCCTGCATTTTCCGGGCTGGAGGGATTTGAGGCTGGTGGCGACGACGGAGGGGCGGGTGAGTACATAATTTTTTTATTGATGAAGGTCATGTGATGGTTGTCCGCCATGTTATTGTTGCTTTTTGCATGCGGCCGTGGAGCATGATACGGATCGACATAAAAAGACGAGCGTTTGTAAGTTATACTTTGCCTTTTTGCCTCGAAAAGTGGTATTTGAGCTCTCTAGTGAAGTGTTACTATCTTTCCTCCAGTTGGTTTCCACCAAAAAAGTAAGTTTATATAAGCTTATGATGTGGATTTTCGAACGGTGACTATTAATTTCCATGTTGACCATGATCACTGTTGACTTTCTACTCATCGAACGCACCTATTTTCAACAAAATGCATCAACAACTTGCTACTGATCAATTTCTGTGTTCCTATTGACCTTCTTGAGCTCTAATCAATAACCTTGTCGATCTTGTGAAATGAACTTGAATTATTTTTCATTTACCGACTGTAAGATACCTTTTGGACTTTTATAACATCTAAGTTCGGTTCTTTGAAATAGGTTCAGTGAAATCATTTTTGTCAAGAAATCACTGTAAAAGAGAATATGAGGAATCAGGTAGTAGGTAGTTTATTGCTAGCAGATTTTGTTCCCATTAAGAGCAAGGAAGGGATTCCTTACAACTGATCTTGTAATTATGATCCAAATATTTTGCAGAGGAATACTCTCAGCAATGTGAACTTGAAGATGTCGGCAATGAAACATCTCAGCCTGGCCCGTCAAGACCAAGAAAGAAGCCAGCTGTGAACACTGAAGAAATCTCGAGAAAGATCCACAGAAAGAAGCGAGTCAACAACGAGGATCTGTTGCAACTACAGTATGAGTGTCTGGTCAACCAGAAAGAAAACATGGTGTTAAAGAGAAAAAAGTTCGAGCTGCAGGTGCAGCTGCTGCAGCAGAAAGTGAAGTCGTCCCCTGAAAGCTCACCAGCTGTGTACACAATGTTTTGAGAGGCTGTGTTTGTATTCTCTTGTTTACAATGCCAAGCTTTCGGCCATATGCTGGGTTTTATGATTTAAAGGACTAGTTCTTTCTTTTTTTTTTCTTTTGCTTAGCCTGTTTAGCTGGCAGTATTGTCTGCATATAAAGGTAATTCAATGTTACAACACTCATAAGGTTTTATACATGACTGTTCCTGTGATATTCAGAAATACATTCACGTAAATTATGCATTGAGAGTTTGACTTATTTGAAGTTTGGGGTCTGAATTAAATGCCGGCCAACAGCTGTTATTGCAGTGGTGGTTTCTTTCTCAGGCTGTATTCATGCCTGTGTATGCTATATAATTTTGTCAAGATTTACTTTATACTGGGACTCTCTTTGCTTTTCTTTTCTTTTCTGTGAGGATAGATTGAATTTATTAGATTTTATTTGAAAAGGCACAATTTGTTCTTTACAATGAACTATTAACTTGGAATATGGAACTTGTATAGGTAAATATATGGAAAAATATTTAATGGTTGTCTCTTAAATTTAAATAATTTTCTTTCACTTAAAGAGGTATAACAATGCTGTGAACAGGGTCAATGAACTGTGAATAAAATACTAAAAATGCCCACTTCATTTGCATGCCTTCCTCATGTGTACAGCTTATTCTCATGTCAGAACCTTGGGGATTAGCCTACACCTAATGTATCCTGAGGCATTTTGCACTAGTAATCTTGGCTTCACTACTGGTGATAAGTTCAGCAAAGCTTGCTTCGTTGAGGTCAAAAGAGGATATAAAGGTGTTTGTATGGTAGCTGTTATGGTGTTCAGAAACAATAGAAATCAATAACATTAAATAATATAGTTTTCTTCCTAAAGACTCTAGAAGATGAAAAGTTCATTGCTTTGAATCCCACCATAGCCACCGTGCAAACCACCAACGAAATTTTACTTAGGGAAAGCACTTCTCAATTCTTTAGATACTGTCATATGAGCCAGAATTTGACACTTTTGTCCCACATTGATCATTTGAGTTTTTTCCTTTTGCAAAATGCTAATGCCCCAGACTGGAAGGGGGAAAGTTGGGGTAGGGAAGGGGGGGGGGGGGGGGGAGAGGGGTGGGCATACTTAGGTGAAAGCATACTTGTTTATTTTGGTGGCAATAATGAATTACTGATAACTTTTTTTTAAAATCTGCATCAAGGGAAATTTAAAAAAGGGTGTTACATATATGGTCTCTGATGGCCTTTCCATTTTCAGGGCCACAATATGCAGCAACGTCTGGCTGGTCATCGACATCGCGTGCATCACAATCAATGGGCTCATTTCTCTGTATTGCAATGTTATGAAGTACAGCACATGCACCTATCACTATGCAAGTCTTTTCAGGTTTCATCCGTACTTCAGAGTGAACCACATGAAACCTGCGTTTCCACCAGCCAAAGGCTTGTTCAATGGCCACCCTGGTAGTTGTATGGGCCTTGTTGTATGCTTCTTGTTTCGCTGTTGCTGGGTTGAGGTAGGGGGTCATCAGATACGGCTTACAAGGGTACCCACTATGTCCCAGGAGTAAACCCTTTTCCAGTGAGAAAGACTGGGCCTCCAGCCTCTGTCCAATTCGGGAGTTATTGAACACAAAACTATCATGTGTGCTTCCAGGCCATCTAGCTACGATATTGGTAATTATTATTCAACTGCATTCAGTAGAGTACAAATAACACCCAAAACGAGTACAAATATCCCACGGTATTTGTACTCCAGAAGACCGGTTTGACAGGTTTTCTACAAATGCCACGTCAGGCTTTAGGCTTACAAGGTGAACGATGAAAAAATGGCCGAAACGCTCGTTTTTCCGGAAGAAAACAATGAATGCTTACCAAATTTTGAGGTTTTTAACGAAAACGAGGTCCTAGAGACAAGCAATCACCTAGACGACAGTGAAATTTCTTTATTTATTGAAGAAAATCGAAACGTATTAAAATACAACAGAAAATACAAAAACTGACCTCAAGTCCGTTAAAGAAACAAGGGCCATTGAAGAAATTCCCGCCGAGGAACTTAACAACCTTTTATGTCATTTGTTTGTCAAAGTCAGGAAACGGAACCCATCATTTCTCAGGAGCTGTCTTCAACAAATGCACAATTGTTGTCGGTCAGAAATCTCCACCGCTATCTCTTCCAAAACGACCCGTGGTTAGTGATTCGGACGAAGATGACTGAGCTTGAAGTGCTGTTTAACTTTGTTTGACTTGACTTTCGAGTTCTGTTTGTTCTGTCGAGTTCTTTCTTTTCGTAGTTTTACTCGGTGACCAAGAACATTGTTGTTTATCTAACTGTAAACCCCAAAATAATTCAGTTTTGCCTTGTTCCATCTTTGTTTTCCTTGCAAGTTTGAAATAAAATCCCGACGCTTCGCTCGATTGACACAGGTTTGACAAGTTTTCGTTTTTGACCAATCAACAACAACCTCACGTCAAGCGCGCGAAACCTGACTCCGCTGGCGCGCACACTCGCTGCTCAGAAGTCACGTTAGTTTGTCACGCAACTCAGGCAGTTTATAAACCACTTTTCTATTTTGTAGCTAAGTTGAATAATAAATCCCTTATTAGACGGTTTAGTGTGTAGTATCGTGGGATATTTTTACTCGTCTCTTGTATTTTGACTCGCCCTACGGGCTCGCCAAAATACGGCGGGACTCGTAAAAATATCCCACGATACTACACACTAAACCGTCTAATAAGATATATACATTCCTGAAAAAACATACAGCAAATTTAAATTTAGAAAACGTGCTATATAATTTCTTACCAATTACCAATATCTGACTTTCGAAAACAAACCCGTGCACGACAAAAAAACAACCCCGTGTAGACGAGAAAAACAAGTCAACTTCGCTGTTTCCGCTGCGGTCCGCATTGTTTTTGTGTGCGCCTTTATGTGTTTTTGCCTACATGTTTTCCCTGACCTTTCATGAGTCAAAAAATCCAAGCAGCCAGTGGCAAGGTCAGCATTATGCCGCTCTCCCACTTAAGCTTTGGAAAAGACCTTGATAGTCACCGATTTATTGTTTAACATTTCGCAGCTATGGAAGCAGGAGCTCATTAAATGGCGCTTCGTTTTCCTACCTTTGTGGTTGCACACTGCTTGGACGTTTATCGAATGATATCCCTTTCTATTGACGTAATCATTTTCATTCCTGTTTGGCCCCTGAATCCTGACATGGGTCCCGTCAATGCATCCAACAACTCCTGGGAAGCCACCTTTATCGAAAAAACCTCTCTTCACTTCGTGCATTTCAATAAATTCGTTCTGCTTGTGGGCAAGAGCCAGGGTCACATCGGCTACTATTCTCGAAACGGTAGACTTTGGAAGACCAAAGGTGTCACCAATGACCTGTAAGAAGCTCCCACTGGCAAGAAAACGTAGGGCGACAAGAATTTGCAGTGTCGGAGTGATTGCGTGATTACGCTTCGTCTGTCGCTGCAGGTCATCTCCGATAATTTCTGTTAAATATTCTATAGATTGGCTGCCAAAACGATATCTGGAGCGAAGTTCTTCGTCAGAAAATTCGTCAAGGGAAAATTCTTGTTGACGAAACCTTCTTTCGCGCATTTGCGGTACAATTAATGGGAACAATAAGTCCGCCATTTTGTTTGTTTTGATCACGGTTTTCCCCCGATTAGTGAGTTAATCGACCTCGCTAGGTGGATTAAATTTAACCCGTCGTTTATCCCCAGATTAACGCTAATCGTGCTTTCAGGAACAGAATCTAACCGAGGGATAAATTTTTATCCTCGATTAGCGCTAATCGCCTTTCCAGGAACCGGGGCCTGATTGGTTGAGAAAGTGGCGCGAGCTTTTTTAACCAATCAGAGAGCGAAGTAAAGCAAAACCAAAGCAAACACAACATTACTTTCGACACTCAATTGAAATAATTTTGCTCTAACGATACACTCGAAGAAATTGTACATTGGTTGTATGGGGAGTGCGTCTTTCATTAGACCCAAGTGGAGAAAAGTTTTAATTAATGTGAGTTTAAATTACAGCGAGAATGTCTGGTCTAAGGTAAGCCAAAGACTCTTAATAAGTTTATTAGTCCGATGCACATGTATGACAGTGAATCTTTTAGTTCCCACTAAAGCAGACGCTAACTGATGGTCATGGAGGGGTGTTTGCTTAATTAAGGGGTGCACGTTTTAGAGAGGTTTGGACATGATAGAGGGAGATGAGGTAAATGACTAAACGAGCAACCCAGTGTGTTCATCTGAGGGAGGCGCCCATATAAGACGGTGACGAAGAAAAGCACTAAATAAAGGCAGGAAATGCAATTTTTTAACTTTGGATTTATCAACTGAGTTGATGAGGTAAATTGGCCACCGTAAAGGCGGACATTGAAAGCTGACGTTTCGAGCGTTAACCCTTCGTCAGAGGGAATCACAAAAGGCTAATGTTCGAAACGTCAGCTTCCAATCTCTCAGTTGATCAGTCGATAAATCAAACGTTTTGTGTTTCACTTCCCCACCGATGCAGCACCACAGTTTCTTTAGAAACTTACCCCCTTGAAAGACAGGAAGTAGACAACAAGTAGTCTCTCTTTCCGCTGACAGTTGAGCAAAAAGAGCAGGCAACTGAGCGCAAAAATCGCCTTCTGCGTGGAAACGTGTCACACGTGTGAGGACCCGCTCATGTAGAGAGTCCCATGCGGCAGGCGGTTTTCGCGTTCACTTGCGTGTTCTTTCCGCTCGACTATCCCTGAGCAGAAAAAGAGACTGCTCGTAGGATAGGCAGGTAATATTCAGGCAGGGTGTGTTCATCTCTTATGGACGACTGTATCACAGGGAGATGAAGTACTTAAGTAAAGGGGTGGGATTTGGGGGGGGGGGGGGGGTAATTTACGGTGTCCGTCTTAGTAGGGAGTCCATCTGAGAGAGACACGAATTAGCCCTTTAAGCTCCAATAGTGACGAGGATCTAATTTCTCCTTACAGTATTACTACTTGATCAAACATACAGGTCATGAGAGTAAAGGAAAGGATCACCAATTATCAAATGTCTTCATTTTTAATCAAATTCTCCCAGCTAGTAACATAAGAAATATAAGGAGAATAGCGAGGAGAATGTGGATGTTACTATTTGGGCTTTAAGGTTAACTTATTGGAGAAAGGCAAGGAGCAACTTAACGTGTCTGTCTTAGAGAGGTGTCGATCTTGGAGGGCTGTGTGAAGATCATAGGAATCGGACCTATGTGTCTGTTACAGAGAGCTGTGTGTGCATTATAAAGGAAGCGAACGAATTCTCTTTTTTGGCTCTGCCCCATCTAGGAATGGAGCAATTCTTATGACATGTTCATGCGAGGTGAAGAAGTGCTGTCAGGCGCTCAGCGAGTACACGACCCCGCCCTTCTCACTGAGAGGGCCGAGCTGCATGAAATAGGTAAGTTTTCTTCTTTGATGTAGTCTTATAATACTAACGTAAAGATGCGAGAATAACGACCTGGTAGCAATAAAATTTGATGGTTGTTAGTAAATTCCGAAAGTAGCGACTCTTCAAAAGTTACAACGATTCTCCAAAAATGACGACCTCACAAGTGACTTCACTTTCTGTAAAAAAATGAAAGACAAGTAAAATTTCCTAATAAGGGAAATTAAGGCGAGTTGTAGGTCTCGTACTCCGGCTATCGAGGAAGGATCCATGTGTTGAACATTCCAAAGGAATTTTGTCTGAAACACATTGAACCGTCCGTTGAGAGACACCAGGAAGCTTAAACAAACACAACGACGACGGCAACGAAAACGTTACTTCAAAACATAAATCCATGTTACTTAAGCGGCTACTTCGTGATTATTCCAACTTGTCCAGCTTGTACAATGTGACTGAATTGCTCGGAAACTGAATTGGCAGGGACGGTGTTCAAGTTAAAAAAGAAAAGAGAAAATCGTCGTGCGTTCACGTTCTCCATAAGACTGTGAATTTGGTCATTTAACGTCGTTGTTTGCACAGGACGGCAAAGAAATGTACCAAACTGTATAACGCACGAGTCATTGTTTTGATGATTAAACCTTTTGTTCAATGCCGTTCTCGATGCCATCGTCGTCCTGCTTGCTCAAGCTTCCTAATTCTGATGGCGAGAGTGAATTTGTCGTACCCAATGCATTGCCAAACAAAGAAAACTCTTGTTTTTTGTATGAGGCCAAAATGATACAAATTAACGTTGCAGAAAATAACGCTCCACTTTATTTAGGTAAAGGAAAAGGACTCCTCTGGAAACTAATGCGACTTCAATTAACACGAATTCGTGAAATTCGCGTTAACTTCTTGGGGCGTCAACTTCTTGCTACCTGAAAGTAGCGAAACCTGAAAGCAATGATAAAAAAAGCAACGAGTTTCAATACTTTTGGCACTTTATGGTAGGATAAATAACTAATCTGCCGTTATTTTCTCAATCTGCTTAGACCTGGAGAAGATCAAGGCGTATATTGACTCATTCCGATATGGAGCTCCACCCCATGGTGGAGGAGGAATAGGTAAGCTATGTCACCAGGGAAGAGGGCAGGAATGATGCAGTGGTCACAACATTTGCCTCCCAGTTGTGTCGCTTGCGTTTAATACACGCTAGCTGCCATATGTGCTTTGAGTTTGTGGTAGGATTTTAGCTACGCTCTCTGGGTCAGACTCGTACCCAGTCGCTTGTCTTGTCCGGGCTGTGATTAATGGGTAGGATTTGATGAGATCATGGTGCATCAAGGGAAGGACGGACTTTTTCTCCCTCCTTTACAAAAGCCTTTGCGCGTATTGATTGCCTTCCCATATTCCAATGCGAAAAGGAATAAATAAGTGCGACTGGGTACGAGTCTGTATCATGGTTTTCGTTTCCTCCACAAATTTGACCTGGCATCTGAGGGCCACGGATTCTCAGCCACTCAACCAACTGCTATAAAGTGTAGCCCTAGTTAAACAGATACAATCTATTTTCTTTTGTTTATTTCAATAGAGACCGATTTTGAGCCTGTTGACCGCTTTCCGTTCTTTGATTCGCTCTGACAAAAGTCTAACGCTCGAAACGTCAGCTTTTGAATCTCTCTGCGGTGCCCAATTTACCTAAGCAACTCCGCTGATAAATCCAAACTGCTGCTTCACTTCCCTACCGACGCAGCACCAGTTTCTTTAGAAATTAACCCCTTTATTGCTTTCTTGGTATACCCTGATGACAGGGTAGTAACGAACAGAACTTTTCATCACAATTTTGTTCCCAAAATTTGTTAATATGTAGTCCAAAAGCTTGATAAATTTTGAGCCTTCATACCACAGCCCTGTTTCCTGATTCGTGACTCCTGTTCCCTGATTCCTCTAAAAAATGGGATTGGAATTCTTTCGCATATGATTCGAGATCTTCCCCCTTCACATACCTAAAAACCCGGCTTAGCTTTATAACAGACTCCCTAAGCACCCCCTAGAAGTTTGATTCATACACTCAACACTGCTCCCGTCTCTCCCCTCCTAGGTCTTGAGCGTGTGGTCATGTTGTACCTGGATCTTCATAATGTCAGGAAGACTTCCATGTTCCCACGTGACCCCAAGCGACTCACTCCTTGAGTGACAGCAGTCCATGTAAGGGCAGGGCACCAAATAAGGACAGCCAATCAAATGTTCATGATGAAGATGGCACCACGAATCAATTCAATTTCCATAAATTGTACTGTGCAAAACAGAAATAATGTAGAATCTAAGTCTGCTGTAGAAGGCTTAGATTAAGTATTTATTTTTGGTATTTTCGTTTCCACAACTGTCTTAAAGTCGCAGTTAAGTGATACCAACTTTAAATACAGATTCTTCTTTTCTGATCTGTGTATGACTTGTCGTTTATGTAGCCATCGATGTTAGGCCAATGTTGGGTGAGGCTGGCTGCCAATTCTGCCAATGTTGGGTGAGGGTTATCTGAGAACATGCAGTGTACAGTGGAAACCCCGATTTCACGAACCCCTTGATAACCAAGACCCGGTTATAACGAACGACATTCTTCAGCCTGACTAAAGTTACAGTAAAATGTATGGAACAGAACCCCGATGTAAAGAACCCCGGTACAACAAAATCCCCTTTATTACAAGTTAACACAATCGAGAAGCCCTAACTTGAAATATATCCTGCATGGCATAACTAACGAATGTCATCACGCGACTGAAGTTGAATGCGAAACAGATCGAGAGAGATAGAACCAGACAATAAACCACGAATGTTATCAGTAATCGTTGAAATCCTTATAGCAATAGCATGATAAAAGCAAACATAAGTTGAATGGTGCTACTTTGTAGCAAAATAAGGAAGACAAAGGGAAGATTTTTGTCGTTCCCCACAAAATTTGTTTCGACGGGTTTTCGTTCATGACGAACCCCTGTCTAATAAACATATGCAGACCTTTGGCATTTTGTTAAATCGGATTTCTACGGCACACATTTGATCTACCTACCCATCCCTGTACTCGGGCATTTGACTGTCAAATACATGATCACGAACAAAGGGAAGAACCTCCACTGTTAGAACAAACTGACGTTAAATTGTCTAAATTTCAATTCTTTAAGTTAACCAGTGGAAAGATAGTTTTCGTGTTCCAAAATGGTAGATATGAATATCACTTATTTTCGCTTTTAAATTTCCCGCGCGCGACCATTTTGAATTTTTGTGACGTCATATGGCTGCCACTTTCTTTTGCATGCAACAACATGGGAAACCGTATGACGTCATAAATATTCAAAATGGCAGCGCGCAGGAAATTCAAAAGTGAAAATAGGTGGTATTTGTGTCCAATTATTTGGTAAATTGAAACTTTTTCACCACTTGCTAACTTAAAGAAATGGAATTCAGGTTTTATCTCCAAAATTAACGTCAATTTTAGGTAACAGGGAAGGGAAAACGCAAGGAGATTTGAACAAAGTTTTCGGCGCCTGGTCAAACATTTGAAAAGTCTTTCACAAAACAGAAATGTCATCTGCCTGTCCTTTCCTCTCCCCTCTCCCCTGCGTCTCAGTCCTCCCCCCCCCCCCTGTCCCCTCTAAGCCTAAATAGACACTTCATACATGGGAGAGTACATTCCAGTTTCGTACAGAAAACGTGATCTTTTGGCTCTGATTTCGTATTATTTTCGCAAACAGCAAAACAAAACTTTCCGGTTTGATAACGAATACACGAACAAAACGTGGGTGGCAGGAGAAGGGGGTTGGGGGGGGGAGGAAAGGGGGGAAGAGGGGTCAGACAGTGTACGGGAAGCAGAAAACGGGATCCCCAAGGTGTCGGAGAAATGGCCCAAATTACACAACGTTGTGTAATGTTTTGCAGCCGAGATAGGGTAAAGAGGCAGAAGTCAACGAAATGGGGCGGGAACCAGGATTAAAGGATACGGGAAGCGGGATGTTTGCACTCCTTGGGGTTGGGGTTGAAATAGTGTATGGAACAGAGTAAAAACTCTGTTTGGTACCTCGTTCCGCGTGAATTAAAATGCGACAATTCATTTTCTTGCATCGAGTGCAACCGCACGCACGTATTCCGTGAGCGTGCTTTACAATCATCTGAATGTGCCTTTCACTTTGTGTGCTATATATGCACGTGGCATATACGCACACATACATCTAAATCTCGACTGCAAAACATTACAGCGGATTCAAAATTCAACGGCGCGACTAGTACCAACCCTGGTTTTTGTCTTATAAGAAAATTGGGTACAATCTCAAAGACCACGGTGTTCAATTTTTTCGCCACAAAAGAAATTTTGTCAAAAGATATGGCGAAAAAAAATTGCTGAGAATTTAGTAAAACCATTATTCCACTCGCGCTTTTTTAATATAAGGTGTTTAAAACCAACGAGGCGCGTATTATTTATATTCAATGCGCGTTTGTGGAATATTTATTAATTATAACCCACCGATTAATTTTCACGCGCACTCATTTGACGAAACACATGACGTGGTACAAAATTCGGACGACAGCTATCAGAATTTAACCAAATTGGATTTGTTCAGCCGCAAATGTGCTGTTATCCTAACTGACTGTTTCTCTTTAAATAAAGCGCGAGCGATATTGTAGAAATTAATCGGAGAGTTATAAAATAAACAAGACCCTTCCTGGCTTGCTGGTATATCGGAGGTATATTAATTTTGTTTAATAAATTGATCAATGAGTGGCCATCAAAAAACACGTCAATCTGAGGTTTTAATTTTCAGTTTTGGGTAATTTTGAAGTGTCTCTCGGAAAAAAAAAATTCCGAAAAAACAAACAATTGGAAACAGAACTGACCTAAATAAAGACCATTTTTAATCACTGCACATGTTGCTTGTCTTGGGTAGAAAAAATGAGGGAAATTAAATTTTTTTTTACAAAAAATTGAGTAGTCGGTTCTTAGGCAGGCACGCTCTAAACACATAATTTTGTAAGAAAAAGCTGAATTTAATCAGACTGAAATACGGATGAATCCAGCACATCGTGCGCAAAAACAAAAAAAACAAAAACAAACAAAAAAAAGAGAACGCCAGGTTGTCACGTGACTCCTTTTTTCTTTCTTTTTTCTTTCGCACTTCTGGATTTGCTGGCTGCAAAACGTGCAAAGAATGCGCTTCCCGATTAGTAAAGTTTAGTCATCTGACGTATTTTTCTGCGATTGGCTTGTGTTTCTAATCAATATTCATGACTTATTGTTGAATTTGCCACATTTCACATATGCTGTGAACGTGTGAAGGACGCTCGTATTTTTGAAGACTGGTTTATGCTTTCGAGAGAAGTCTGAAGACGTCTGAAAGTGCTGAAACAGAGGGTAAAGTCATAAAGCAATTTCAACCAAAGGTGAATACTAGCTACATTGAAATAATATCCTCATAAAAAATTCTTGGGAGGGTAAAAATGTCGCTGGATAAAGTTAGCACGTGGTTTATGAATGTCGCTTCAATTTTAGATACAACTTCAAACTTTCGTCTTCTTGGTGTTAAACATTGCTACGCTGTTTGCAAGTTTTTCTTTAGTGTGTTTGAACACCTGAACTGATTTGTATTGCTTATTTTCTATTTTTAAGGACTTAGAGAGGTTGGAACGAAGTGAAAGTATCAGTGACAACAAACACAACTTCAAGGCAAAAGGTGAATATTAGCTGCAGTGTAAAAATAATTTAAGTTTCCTCATACACCTTTGCTCGGTGTGGTTTGGTACTTGCTTGAATGTCGCTTAAAGTTGAACTGATTCAAAGTCGAGCGAGTGCACCTGTCCTCTCGGCATTTAGTTTGTGCAAAAGGAGTGAAGTGGCCTCAGCTTGAAGAAGATTCTTGGGTGTTAATATTACTCAAGGAGATTTCTAAGTCTACCGTCAGAAATGTTACACCTCAGTGTAAACCACGTCCAACGTGGTCTCATTTAAACCTTAGTTTTTAGAAAGTTAGATAAGAACTTCTTTTCATGAATTTTGATAACCAGAGCATTTGAACTAATTAGGTATATTTATTATTCGTGTCTGTCTTCAGGAAAACCAAGAAACTCGTGGAGTCTAAAGGAGAAGAAAAGATGTCAACAACATTGCAAAGACGAGTCCGAAAAGAATTTGGCAAAGATAAGAACTTTAATTGTTTAACCTGATAGGTTAGTTAAAATGGTGGCTGGAATCAAAAGTATTCATTTTCAAAAAATGCGCATTGGATCTCGCTGCTGGGAGATGTTGAAGTAAATTTATCTTGCTGAGAAGTGTTTCGATCTAGCAAGAGAGGATAAATACTTCTTTGGATCTAGCCTCCAGTTGTCTGAAATATTCGCCAAATTGATTGAGGACTTGAACTGGGTGGGAAATAATGAAGTGTATTCATCTGGTAGAAATGTGCATCGTTGCTAATTGTCTTAAACTATATCCAAATTGACTGGGACTTGGGTTAGGACCAAAAGAAAAACAATCTGTGATAAGTTTCAATCTCAGCCACGTTGAGGGATCGATTGATAATATAATGATTCAGCTTACTGCTCTGTTTGAATTCCGGCATTTCATTTTCTTGTAAAAATGTCGCAACAAATTTGTTCTTACTGCCTTGCTGTTAATTGGTCGTTTATTGAATCGTTTCGGCCTGAAAAGGAGATCGCGCCACCTTTTAAAAAGTTTGTTCTATTGATTGCTCAACGTGTAGATAACTATAAACATTGATGTGGTTAAAAGTTTGGTAATTTTAAGTTGGCACCTACAGTTTACCATAACAAATTAATCGCGGATTGCAACTTTGCTGACCTCAACCTAAAGTTTGTTGAAAAGTCAACTTCAGCACTAAAAATTCAATTTCACAAGGATGTGCAGCCGCTGGTCGTCTGTTTGAAATAAACCAGAAAGTACCAAAAATGTAAAATGCTTTCGTATCCTTGCCTAAAAAACTTAAGAAAATGGAATTATAGTGTTCAATTGTCTAGTATATTTTGGCAGGTAAGTTGATTTGAAAGTAGATGATGACTACTAAAGTGTCCCAAATTTTTTCTGATTTTAATCATTAATTTGTGAACTTGTCAAACTAGTGGAAATTTGCTACGAACTGGGAATGAAATAAATATTTTTCGTACTCTGCAAATTTGTTAGGATCACATTTTTAAAGGAGCCAGATCATCAAGTTGACAATTTAAATTTTATATTACCAAATTCATTTGGCACACAGTATCAAATGAAGCTGTTACCTCATAGATTTCATTTGGGACTCCACTCACAGACGCCAAAGTTATAACTGCCTTTATCAACATGACAGGAAAGTACTGCCCAGTAGCTTTCATTTAAGTGGTCGCATTTAAAGATTTTGTCCACAGACTCAACAGTAGAAACGCCTTATAGTAGCATCATAAACAGCACTAAGTAACGTACTTCCCAAAAGCTTTTTTTTTCTAGAATTTCATCCACAGACTTTAAAGTTAGAACCATTTCAGTTTTCAGCACAATAAGCTGCGTCGCAAGTATTGCTCAAAAGCTTTCATTTGAATGGACACAGGGAGATTTCATCCACAGACGTAAAAGTTAGAACCACCTTGTGGTGAATATAAACGGTATCACGGGAGGCTCTTGAATGGTCGATACTTACGATTTCATCCACAGAACGATAAAGAGCACCACGAGAAAACATTACTTCATAGCATTCAAAAGTTAAAACCATACCAAATGACAAAAGGTTTGTCTGAAACTGGATTTGAAAAGATTCACCAAAAACTGGCTTCGAGCGAGTTGAGTTTTGTGTTTACGGATAATTATGATGTCACTGTCGGTGCCTTCTTAAATGTCCACGCAATCGCCACATCAACCGATTAATTTCCAATAGACAAGAGAGCAAAGGTATTATTCATGTTCCGATGTAAGTTATCAAATCTATTTAAAAAGAAATTGTAGACTGACTATAAACTTGTTGAAAAATTGTCTTCGGTTTCATATTTTGGAATAATTGGATAGAACGGATATTAATATGGAAACAAATCTTGTAGGAAAAGTGCTCGCGGGGAACCCTGATATCTGGTTCAGAGGGACTTTGGTACTAAAGGCGATCAATATTGACCAGTTATACAGACCACAAAAAAACCAAGCGGCTTTTACTAACGCTTAAACGTATTTTTAATTTTCGGCCTTTCTCAGTGTTACGCATACGAGTTGTCGTCAGCTCGTTCTTTGATTCAGTTCAAATTCAATAAAGTTCAAGATTTTGAAAAAAGCCTTAGCAGACACTAAATCACATTTTTTGTTACACAGTTGTACTTGTCTTGGTTGCCGTTTCCAAATTTTGTCATCATAACAAAAAACAAGAATAGTCGCTGTTATTTGCATTATCCAACAAACTTCGCTGAAGATATTGAAACAACGTAGCAGAGGTTAAACTGTATCTTTTTTACGCAATTGTTTTGCTTATGGTAGCAATTTAAATTGTCAGAAATTCCTTTCCACTTTATTGTTTACCGCAATAACGTTAAGATTTTTAACAAATTCGTAGCAAATAAACTAAGATGTGTTTGTTGCAAAATGATCCTGTTAATCGTTACCAATTTAAACAGAACAAATGCCTGACGATTCAAGCAAACAACGATTCTATTGAACAACAAACTAGTGAACAACAGTTTTGCAATTTAACCACTTACTGTCACGTCGACATGAATATTTACGCAGTTGCTCTTCGCACGTTTTCGGTGTAATTAAGGGTCCATTGTTCAGTTCCATTGCTCTTCTCAACACGTTGAGATTTTGAAACAAATTTGCAGCAGATAAACCAAGATATGTTCGTTGCACAATCATCCTGTTTATCGTTACCAATTTAAAATGTTAGGAAAATTCCTACGAAATCATAGAAACTTGCAACTTGATTTTGAGATATCAAAACATAAACATTGGTTAAAACGGCATCTTGCCTTTGAATTTTTTTTGTATCAAGTCGGTGTTTGCAAAAGCTAATTTAAACACCCAAAAACCCAGGGGAAAAAACAAAACAAAAACAAGGTCGAACGACATATAAGTATAGAAAGGACATGGCATTGATTTTTCGCTTCTCGCAGTTCATTTACCTTTCGACGAACTTTCTCGGTGTCCATCAAATAATCAGAATTTTCATTTAATTTGCATCGTTCAAGTGTTTAATGTGGTCTGTTAAACCAATGAAAAGAAATAGAAAGTTTTAATTGATAAAAAGGCGCGTCTTTAGGACCAAAGCGTCCGAGGACCAGACATTAGGTTTTCCTATCTCTTACGTGTAATTATAGTTATTGCGTTGGAGGAAAACACTTTTTCTGCTGGCAATCGATGTAGCACAGGATGAAATATTATAGATTAAAGTTTCATAGCTAAACCTACTGATACGTATAGCTCCAGAAAGAACATGGAGCCAATTATTTGCTATTAGCTACTAAATTTCACCAATTGCTTCAAACTTAAGAAAATGCTCCTTATTTTTGTTTAGAAACAAATTTTCTTAGGTCACACAAGTTTCTTTTCCTGTGCTGCAAGAATTGGTCGGTCAGAAAAAGCCTTGTTTTTACAAGCAACATTGCAAGCTATGAACAATCTAAAAATGAAAGAACAACCGAGAATATGATCACTAATAACGAAAGATGTTTATCTTGAATCGATTTTGTTTATCGGCCAAAACTTACAGAGTATGTTATTTTTGTACATGAAATTTTTCATATAAAGCTTCCATAGCTTGCCATGTTGCTTTTAATGTCCTCCATGTATAAAACATTTCGTGCAAGAAATCAGTTTATCTGTTCATTTTGGAACATAAAGCGGCCTTTACATGTCAAACTAATGTTGGCCAACTCGTGTTGGCAAGCTCAAATAGGTGTATGTGAACGACACAACAACTTGTTTCTATTCTCGCCAACAGTTTGCCAACATGTTGTGTCGTTCATACACAGCAGTTTGAGTTTGCTAACACGAGTTGGCCAACATTAGTTTGACGTGTGAAGGCCGCTTTAGACTTAGCCAAAATCTATTGATTTTGTCGCACGAAATGGTGTACGTTCTTTTAGCGAGTTTACATTTGTTGGGGATACTCTGAAAATTTTTTGCAAACAAAATATTTTCAAAGAGTATCCCGTTGAATTTTTTGCCAAAAAAGTTGCCAGGGGAAACGCTGTGCAAAATTTTTCCAATTTTCCCGCCAAAAGACAGTATATATAGGAAGAAAACTTGTTACACCTTTTTATTAGCTAAATAATATTTACTTATTGAAAAAGCATCATTGTAAATATAAATAAGATATTTAGAGAAGAAATAAAGAAGACAATGAAACTGAAACGACTGTTTGAACTTTTATTGTTGACTTCTCATTATTTATTAATTAGTTTAAGAACAAGCTATCGAATGTTAAAAAATAAAAAAAAATACGGCGCATGCGTATTTTGAGCGCCCGTATTTTTTTCCCCAAGTGTTTTGGCGGGAAAATTCTAGATTTTCAAACAGATGTTGGCTACTTGGAATAAAATTTGAAAAAAAAGAAAGCGCATGCGTATTTTGAGCGCCCGTATTTTTCTAAGTCTTTTGGCGGGAAAATTGGAGACACTTTAACAGCGGTTACCATGGCAATATTCAAAACAAAGAATTTGCGTATGGTTGAATGCAATAAACATTTGAACGATTACAATTTGTTTAATGAGCTTTCATAAAAGTGTTCGTGAAACAGACTGCTAGTGTTCTAGTGCTTTGAAAACTGCTTTCTGGAAAACCTAACGAAAATCGTAGCCGTGGATTAATGTAAAATCATAAACTGTGTACGATTCAGGCGGCATTTTGCGAGCTGAAATGCAGCATGCTACAGTTGGAAGCAAATGTAGTACCGTGTAAATTTTCCCTTGTTTTTGATACAGTGTAACGCAGATACAACTAAAACGTCTGATGACAAAGGCCAAAGCAATGAAAACTACGTTAAACGGTTAAACTTCAAAGTATTCATAAAACTTTAAACGTTTCGCTGAGAAATCTTGTATCAAAATTCGTTACTGAAAACTAGGAAACTTGTGAATGGTCCGTTTGTTTTGTTAAGAAATCGCACGGCTTTTAAAATTCTTACTGTACTAAGTGAAACAGTCAGAATTTAGACTAAAACCATCAAATAACTTAACTAAAAATTCCACTTGGGATTGGGGATTTTTTTTCTGAACTACACGATCTTTTCTAAAGACTGAAACGCTGACGAAAGAAAGTTATGACCGGGTGCTTTTGCAGAGACATCGTCTATTTGAATTTCAAACTTTGGTTCACTTTGTTGTGCGAACGTGGCAAAATTTTTTTTTCTCACCCATTGTTTTGCTGTACGTTATTGTTTAAAATGTTTTGTTTTCTTTGTTTACATCATCCGTGTGTCTTCAGTTTCTTACACCGAGCAACATTTGTACCGAAAATTGTCAATCACCTCTCATTTTTACTCAAAAATGGTCTCTCAACCTAAAAACTGGAAAAAGCCAACGTACAGACCGAAAACAAACTTCAAATTTGTCACTAACACCAACAAATGGCTAAAGATTTCACTTTTAACCGTGCATACTTTTACTTTTACTGACTAAAATAGTAAAAAATGAAAAAAAGATCCTTAAATTCGATCCGCCTGAAACTGTCAGATTTGCAATGCGAAATCGAGGCACAATCGTAAATCTGAAAACTGTCTAAACAGCTAGTCTAAAAAAAAAACGAAATCCTGCGAGCAACGGAGCATGAATCAAAAATGAACCTGAATTCAGTGTTTTGAATTCTCACAGACAAAAAAAAATTTAAACTGGAAATATTTTGAAATATTTTCATGGAGAAAACCATGTCGCAGCCTTAAGACCTCACTGAAAACTGCACAAGATAACCAAACTTTTAAAAATGTGCCAAACGATCATCCTTAAAATGGTAACTGAAAGCTGCTGAAAGAGTGAAAATTTAAAGTGAAACAAGGAAAATGGCCCAAAGTTTGTTTACAAAAACTATGTGAGCCTCAACTGAACCCTTGCTAAAAACTGACAAGGAGCGAAAAGTTTTAAAAAGTGAAGTCACAATAACATGTGAACTGTCACCGGGGAATTTGTGTCTGAAAGTTCAAGGTTGAAAATCTCTCTATGAAGAACTGAATGAACCTTGAAAAAAAATATGCAAACTGACAAAGCGCAAAATACTCAAAAAGTTCTGCTGACAATTAAATTACAAAAATTCTTACTTAACCTGACATTCAAATTGAGCCTGAACATCGTTTCTTGCGATTCTTTCACTTACTTGGTATTACTAAGCCCCAAATCACTTGCTGCAAACTTACACTGCTGAAAATGGATTCGTGAACTGAAGGCCCAATTTTGATTTCGAAGCCAGTTTTAGTAAAACGTATTGCACTCGAAGTTCAAATTCTCTCCAAAACGGCTGACCAGCACTTAATTAGTTTAAGTATATATATATCACTTAAATCTACATAATTCACGTTCGCTTCTCACATTTTTGCAGCTGGTACTGTAAGGTAATCTTACTTGTTTTCCAGTCCTTCTATTTATGTGCGTCCTTCCTTCACCCCAATCACGTCTTTTTTATTTGTGGTGAAAGTTATCTTGCAATGTAGGCGTTGGAAAATATCGATAAATATTGTTGTTGTTGTTGGTGTCTCAACTGAAATCTGACATCTTAAATCACTAGTTCGGAATCGTGTCTCAACCAAAAAATCCAATCGCTTTTAACTGCCAAACGTCCAGCAAAACTGAACTGAACTGAATACAGGCCATGGTCTCAGTAACATTTTCGCTATGAAATTGAATGTCAGCACTTATGTATCTGACTAGGCCCCTGAACAGTGAAACTCACAATAGGTCTTAATTTGAATCCGCAACAGGCAAATAGCATTATTAACAACATATTTTTACTAAGAAATGATGTCTTGACTAAATTATTTTACTGAAAACTCGCAATCGGTCAGAATTTTAAAGAACTGACAACAAAGCAGGTAATAAGAATGATGTCTTGACTTGAAACTCGCAATTCAGCTGGCAATTCCCCTTAAATTTTCAAAGACCCCGCAGCGAAAGTTGGGGAACCACTGCTCGCAGGAAAGGAAGTGTCTAGTGAATTTTTCAAAAACCGACCTTGAAAGTAGAATTTCAACACGTTTCTCGATGCAGGCAAGTACAGTTTAACTTCTTTTCATCTGCCAAAAGACTTAGATCGACTGGCTACCTCAAGGGATGCAGTCAGTTGAAGAAACTTATTCCTGGCGATTACTCGCTTTGGTTCAATTCAATTAAAAATGATAGAAGTTTTATCGTGTGAAAAAGAAACAGTGGTTAGTTGTTAAGACTCACAGTAATCTTGGTACTTTCTCAGCAGAATGGATGAACTAAAATGCAGTGGATGTATCACTTCTAAGTTGTTTTATAGCTTATCGATGTGTTTGATCGATTGTTTTTGTAAGCCCAATAGCTACAAGCATCTAATTTCTCCTCACAATATCACAACCTGGTCAAACAAACAGGTCAAAGGAATAAGGCAAGGTATCACCAAAGATAAAATGTCTTAAAGTGTAATCAAATTTTCTCAACTAGTTCTATAAGAAGTATACGAAAAACACTGAAGAGAACACGCATGTTGATATTGGGCTTAGAGCATAGGTAAATAATAAATGCGGAACTGCTTCACGATAAGGAGAATAAAAGTTTACTTGTTTTAAATAATACAACCTTTTACTCTGTAAAAATCTGTCAAATTTTACCTGTCCTCTCCTCTGGACGTAGCCAAAATGGATGATTTGCCACATCACAAATTTGTTCAGAAACAATTCACAATGTTTTCACGCCGGTGCGAGCCTGGTTTTGATTTTTAACGCGACTACAAGTCGGAAAGGTTTTCACTTTAATAGTGAGTAGTTTTACCTGTATGGAGAAATTTGTCTTCCTTTGTGTCATGTTTATTTCAATAATTTATTAACAAATTTCCACTAACCAATGTCAGCTAAGCAATGTCAAGTAGAGAATGTCAACTAGAGATATAACTGAAGGTATACAGAGCATGGACAACAGAAGGGCTTTTGTTCCTACTATGTGGGGCAACATTGTACCTGAAAAATCAACAAATCTGCAGTGGCCAACATAGGGCTGTAAGAGGTCAAATTTGAAGAAAAAGGTCTTACCAAGTAAGAAATGCAGAAATCCACTGTACAGAGATGACCTGGAAATCATTGGTATCCATCTAGACTACTGACAGAGGAACTTTACAAATCACCTTTAATCTACTTCTCAGTTTCCTTAAATGGATATATTTCAAGAGTTGTAAGGCCTATTGATCATCCTTTTACTCTAATAGTTGCTTAAACCTATTCAGTAAATTGCTACTTAAAAATAAGTGGTACTAGTATGAGTTCACAGGAGTCGTCCATGAACTAGGTCATGCAGCCGATCGTGTGTTTTTTACCTCCAAACTGACTACTTCATTACAATATTGTCATGGCATAGTGCCAATACTACCATTCAACAAAAATCTCAACGTACAATTAACCCTTTAGCCCCAATATATAGTGACAATCATCTAATTTCTCCTTACACTATCCCTACTTGATCAAACATACAGGGCACGAGAATAAAGGCCGAAAATGATCACCAAACATAAAATGTCTCGATCTTTCAGCACATTCTCCCAACAGATACCATAAGAAATATGTGGACAACAGTGAGGAGAATATGGATGTTAGCCTTGGCCTCCAATGCAGATGTTCTCAGTGTTCGTCATGCAATCCATTCCTTCCCCATGGACCACTGCTTATCAGAGCTGAAAATAAGTTCAACAATCACAGACCTTTCGCAGATTTTGGGGAAATGAAATTTGACCTTGTTGTCACCAAATTTAATTCTAGACTAGCAATACGTGTAACTCTGGTGTTTTCTAGTGCAGTTTCTCCAACTGATTTCATTCTGTTGAACCAAGGAAAAGACTTAGTGAAAGAACACGTTTAGTTTTGAAATCACTTCACGCAAAGTCGAAAAGATATTCTTTCAAGAGAGCATTGCCTTCATTTCAGACATGTACATGACCTACACTCACTTCAGGATTCAGTTTAAATTCAGGACAACAATAGTTGGTCCTTTCAGTGAAATGCACAGCATGTCAGAACACATATGGCAGCTCTGTTAAGCAGATGTTCATGGGGGAGGCATCAGTGCATGACAAGCCCAAAAAATGTCTGCGTTAGTCGTACGTTAGTATTGACCTCTTACAGCCCTGAGTTGGCTATAGCAGGTTTGTTTATTTTTTAAGGTAGCCCCACAGGAGGGGACATATGTGGCAGGGACTAGTCATAGGGACATGTAGGAGCAACAAAGTCCTTCTATTGTGGCCCATGTTTTGTATACCTTTAGTTATTTGACATTCTTTCTTTGACATTGTTTGGCTGAATCTAAGTCAATGTATCTGTTTAAGTTTTAGGTCGGTTATGTTTGCTTTAGTGTTTCTTTTGTTCACCATGTTACAATCAGTTAACCTCAGTGTCTATCAGTTGTAATAATAAATTTAAATTGTTTTCGCTATTTGATCAATGCGATAACAAATTAAGTGATGCACACGTTGTTAAGCTTCTACAAATTGTTTGGTTAATTTATCACGTTGCCAACAGGATTTGCTATTTTTTGTAACCTTTTTATACTTTGTAGAGGGAATTCTTGAATATCAGCGGGTAAAACAGCCTACTCTCGGCTACAGTTACAGTTTTGGGTGTCACTTCTGCTTTTGTTGAGATTGATTGATCAATATTAAATCTGTAGATTAAATCTAGATCAATCAATCTCATCGCGGTATAAAACTGCCCGGTTGCAACTTTACAAACGGTGATACGCTGCTTCTGCCATAAGGTATTTTAGACAAATACACACCAAGTTACGATCCCAAGCTCCTTTTAAATCCTATCAGCTGGGAGTAGTTCTGTGGTTCTTTTTTTTTTCCCGAGAGTTTTGTCGTCCGCCATTTTGAATTTTTGTGTGGAATACTGCTGACTGCTCATTCTCAGTCCCCCGTTCCAAGTTCCCCTTACACGGTTCCCCATTCCTCCTTTCAGTAACATCCCACGATCAGGTCTGGCATCCATCATTCTTTGCGTTGTTTGTTTATTGGTTTCTCAATTCTGAGATTTGCTCCGAGAGTTTCGTGGCGCCTCCTTGAATTTCACTTGTAGAGACTCTAAGCCTTGCTTTGAAATTAAGCGCACAACAGCAAGCTACTTCCAGAACATGCTCGACGTTAAATTCCTGGACATTGTTTTGCTGCCATATATCTTGGTGCTCGGGTTTATAACACAACAAAAGGGACTCAAGTTTCTGCGTTTTGTTTCACTTAGCTTAGTTCACGTAAATCACTTAATCTTTTAACCTCAAGCCTGACGAGTCTAGATGTTTCTGGCAAATGATGTGAAAAGTCTACGTTCATGTAACAACAACAACAACAACAACAACTCAAAATCATGTCTTGACCTCTATACCCTTGCTAACAAATTGAATATCCCGCCAAGATTTCAACTGACAACAGCCTATTTAATATCTTTACTAAGCATAGCCTTGACGCTTTGGATAGGTGGGGGGAGGGGAGTATTTTCATAAGATATAAATTGACATTTTTTGGCGTAAAATGTTAAATGGCTGCTTTCCTCTTCTTCTAGAAATATGATTTGCCAAGTGGCCGCTAGCCATGAATTTCCATTATTACTGCTCGTGAAGCGAAAACTGTTTTTTTGCATCAACCTCGTTCCCAGGACTTTTTCCCTTTTTTAAATTTGCTGACTCCGCAAATTTAAAAAAGGGAAAAAGTCCTGGGAACGAGGTTGTTTTTGCATCATTAAATGTGTTTTCTTAGATCAACACCGCTTAGTTGAAAGATGAAGAACTGGAAGTCTGTGAAACGACTGTTTTACTTTCCGTAGAATATAATCTGAGCCCTCTATGCTCTTACTAAAAACTTGCAACCGGCAAAAAATTTAAACCCGCAGCAGAAAAACAGACTAATACTATTACACACAAACAACGGGGCTGCTTTCTAAAGAAACTGTGGTGCTGCGTCGGTGCGGAAGTCGGAAATACAAAATTTTGGATTTATCAACTGACACATGATTTGCTAAGGTAAATTGGCCACCGTAAAGTAATTGTAAGCTGACGTTTTTAGCGTTAACCCTGCTTCGTTTTCAATGCAATACGTTTTTACCGACTACTACAATGTCTCTTTTCTTCTACATATTCTACAGCTGGAAACTCACCAAAAAAAGTCAAGCCAAATTTCAACTGACAAGCAATTATTCGTTTCGTCACGGAAACTCTGACTCGCAATTTGAAGCAATTTGTATTGTTAACGACAACTGTCCAAATAGCATAATAGTTTCAGTGGAAAATCGTTCCGGAAAACGCAATTAAATAAACATCTTCATTTTTTACCGACAACTTGTGTTGTAGCCTCAATATCCGCTATCCATGATGAATATTCGCAATTAACGTTGAACAAATCGACTTGTTTCTTTAACGCTGTTTCCTTACGAAAGCCTACTGCGCCAGAATTTGATTTAACACCAAAAAAAAAAAAACGCCTTTGATGTTCTTACTGACAAGTCATGAAGTGAAAAGGACCAAACATTGATTTCAAAACAGAACAAATATTCATGCCTTGCTCCCTAAAATTGTTTTGAACTATGACGTTCGTTGTATCTAGCGTTGCACTGTACGTAATAAGAAAATGAAACTTCTAGCTTAATTAATAAATCAAGGAAAATGACCATCAATGCCTGCAAATCGGCTGCATATGAAAATAAATCGCACCCGATACACTTAGCGATTTTTTCGTTGAAAAACCGTCCCCTGGCCCGAATGCTTTACATTAAATATTTCGCATGGTTTGTCTCGCGCGAACCGGAATCCACGGTCTGGTTGCCTCGCGACTTGAGTGTTCGCAGTTTTTATCGATTATAGTTGTGCCTTTCTCAAAGAGTTTTCAGAAAAAAAGAACTGTTTTACAGCAGTGTACAGATGCTTGTGCTATAGGTAAACATGACTGCAACCACAACTTTTTCCTTTTAAGAAACGCAGCCGTCCTGCAGGCATTTATGCTAACCTCTTTGTTGGTCTTCGTAAAGTAATTTTCTCTACCTTTAGTTCTTGTGTACTCATATAGTTTTGATTAAATTCTTTCTTGCTTGAATTGACTCTGACATCTAAAGCTCCCTCAACGTGTCCTTCGAAAGTAAAACAATCAGAATTTCAATAAAATTGAATCACAACAAAACATTAAATTATTTTCAGAAACAACATTTGATACAACATCTTAGTGTGACAAAAGTATCAGCCTTCTTATGATATTCTATCCCGTTCTGGATGTTCGACCTTCTACTCTTCCGTCATTTGTACCATACTCTTCCTCGGTTATTACCCATGAGATGTCAAGAGTTGAATCAGATGCCATCATTGCTACAACCCGCAAAAGCCTAAAATTTTCTGCACATACTGATTCACGAAAAAGGTACCAAAATTGGTAGCCCCCCCGGAAAAAATCTTACAGCAATTTGATTTGACATGTTGCTAGTGGCGAACTCAGTGATGTTTCCATCCCAACTATATTTTGAAAAAGAAGTTCTTTTTTCAACATGTTAAATTTTATTCTTCTAGACTAAACCAATTTTAACCTTCTGTGACATTTTTAATCATTTTGTCTCTCTTTAATTACTTTTAATTACTTCTCTGCTAGTTTTTTTGCTTCCAGGATGAAATGAACATATAGCGGATCCAAGTTGGGAACTGTCCGAAAATCATGACGTAATTTTGAAAGGTTGTGTGATGGACTTCAAAAGATATTTAATTGCACTTTTTTATTTTGTGAGTTTCATTTGCAGAACTATAACCTTATTTGGGAATTACAGAGGGGAAGGAACTTTCCTTACCTAACCCCAGTTTCTTGTTCCGGTCCCGGTACGGTACGAGTTATTTATATAGACACTACATCCACCAACTTAAACAAGGAAGTAAAGTCATAAGACACAAGATATCCGCTTCAAAGACATTCAACTCACCTTTTCAACAACGCAAGTTGGACGTGAAGGCCTTTCTAGTTGGTTTTCCATCCTATCCCTGACATTTACCTAAAGCGAGGTAGGAATGGTGTTATGACATGCTAAGTAAGGTCTCCACCTACTTTAAATTTTAATTATCCAGGCTTGTCTCTGTGGTCCAGATTTTCTTTGCGGTTATTTGCAAGTGATGGTCGAAACAACTTTAAGCTTAAAACCTGTGACTGTAATTCGTTGGAAACAGACTTTATTTACTCAATGTTCCCAGTGAAAGCGGATTGAGAACACTATGAATATAGTTTATAGTTTGCTTTCGGCTAAATAATAAAAGGAGTAAGTGATTGTTGACATAAATTTTATGTGATGATGTACTCAGCTTCCATTATCTCAAGATATTCATTTTTCTTGATTATGCCGACTATTTTCGGTGCTATTACAGAGTCCGGCTAATGGAAATTCTACCGTATTATTTTTCAACAGAACATTGGAAACAAATTAGCTCCATTAATTCGACCAAGGTTCTCCTGGCATCCTTTAATCTTAGAACTAAGTATAAACCCTGAATAACCTCAGCTAGAGCAGTTTTCAGTTGAGTGTCGAAGTTAGTGTTGTGTATGCATTGGTTTTGATTTACTACCGGCTCTCTGATTGGTTAAAAAGGTCGTGCAACTTTCTTACTTTATCAGACGTAAAACCAAAACCGATGGTGAATTGCTCGCACGCGTTTTTCCGAGTTTAACGATTGGTTGGATTGGATGATTGGTTTATTTTATGTTTTGTTCCTTTTGTTATTGGTTAGAGTTATAACTTTGGAATTGGTTTTAAGACACTCATTTGAAAACTGCTCCAAACAAATTGGTGACTCACATTTGATTCTCGATATTCTGGAATCTTGTCTAAAGATAACATCGCACTGTCTATAGACAACTTCACAAATATTGTCACATGTATCTAGCATTTTCCAATTGAGAGTCAAAATAATTAATCTCAACAAACAAAACACACGAGCAACACAATGAACCAATCAGAACTCGAAGCAAATACATGTAACTAGCGTCAAGCGCGGGAAAGCTCGTGCGCCACAGATGTCACGATTTGTTTTGTTTTTATTTCCGATTGAATGAGAAAGTGGCACAAGCTTCCCTAGCCAAACGAAACACAGAAAAGAAAACTGAAAGCGAGCGCATATTACTTTCCGCTCAAAACTAAATACCGCATGCGCTTCTCTCAAATAATTATATCACGCATGTATCAGAGTATACCCTGATATGGGTCTATGAAGCGCTTTCCCAGATCTCACCTCTTTAAATAATCTCACGTTAAGTCGTTCATGTCTCTGCTGCATTTCTCATTCCATTCCTGACATCTACCTGGCGTGGAGAAAGAAGAGTATAATTGAGAACGAGAAGATTAAGGGACTGGGCGCAAAAGTTCGGGTAATAATTAGGTAAGGAAGATACGAAAACCTGCACCTTATTTTAAATCTAACGAAAACTATTTTCTTTTGGGGCTAAAAGCGTCAAAAATTCTATAATTTTTAGGGGTTGTCTACATGAATAACTAAAGATGATGATAACGATGATGATAGTGACGATGATGATGATGATGACGTAGACAAGGATGATGATGATGATGATGATGATGATGATGATGATGATGATGATGATATCCTTATAAGGGCCGAAAAAGCAAAAGTATTTAGAAGCAAAAGTATTTGGATCGAGCACGGTGAGCGTCCAACAAAATATTTCTTTAATCTAGAAAAAAGAAATTATGAAAGGAGGGTAATTACGGAGCTAGAAGATGGAAATGGAAAGCGATTATATGAGGAACAAATCCTTGCCGAAATCGAAGCCTACTATTAGAATCTATACTCTTCTAAGATTGGCGTAACACCTGAGTCTTTCTCCCACTTTAATGAGAATTTGGAGACCCCACGCCTTACGAACGAAGAAAGTGCTAATTTGGAGGGGTTATTAACTTACGAAGAGTGCAAATAAACGCTGAAAACGTTCCAACATGGCAAGTCTCCAGGGGAGGACGGTTTTACCGCGGAATTTTACTTAGAATTTTTCGATCTTCTAGGGGAGGATTAAATAGAAAGCTTTAACGCTGCCTTTAGAACTGGCAAGCTTTCAATTTCCCAGCGTAGAGGAATTATAAACCTGATACCGAAAGAAGACGCGGCACTATTAGAACTCCAAAATTGGCTTCCTATAACTCTCTTAAATGTGGATTACAAAATTGCGTCTAAAACCATTGCTAGGCGAATTGAATCGGTTTTGCAATCTGTAATACACCCGGACCAATCAGGGTTTGTCAAAGACAGATACATAGGTGAAAATATAAGGTTGATTAGCGACGTACTGGAGATGACTAAAATAGAAAAGTTATCAGGCATTCTGTTATCGGTGGATTTTCGCAAAGCTTTTGATACGTTAGAATGGTCATGCATTCATTATGCTTTGGAGCTATATAATTTTGGAGATAGCTTAAGACACTGGGTAAAAGTCTTTTATACTGAAATAGAAAGTGCAGTCCTCAACAACGGTTTTGCTACAAATTGGTTTAAACCCACGTCCGGTGTGAGACAAGGTTGCCCTCCTTCTCCTTATTTATTCATTCTAACTGCGGAGCTAACGTCCACAAAAATTAGGCAAAGCAACGAGGTTAAAGGCGTTCAACTGTACGGAAATGAAATCAAGTTATGTCAATTTGCCGATGACAGTAACCTTTTTTGTGCAGAGTTGATGTCTGTAGAAAATGGTCTACGCATCATTAAGGAATTTGGGGAGATTTCGGGTCTTAAGTTAAATATAGAAAAAACAAAAGCCATGTGGCTTGGGAAATGGTCAAAGATGAAGCACAAACCTCTTAATCTGAAATAGGTTAATTGCCCTACAAAAAGTTTGGGAATTCACTTCTCTTATGATGAGAACGCAAACAATGAATTGAACTTTAACCTCAAACTTCAAAGATTACAATCGAATCTCGACATCTGGTGCTCAAGGGACCTTACGCTATTTGGTAAAGTACTCATAATCAAGACTATGGGAATATCGTCACTGGTGTCTTCAGCCGCTAATATTGATGTACCTTCGGAAGTTATAAATGTTGTCAAAAGTAAAATTTTCAAGTTTTTGTGGAAGAACAAGAGAGACAAAATCAAAAGAGAAGGACTCTATCAGGATTATGAGAAAGGTGGTCTCCGCATGGTTGACTTTGAGACCATGATTAAAGCTTTAAGGCTTGCGTGGATTTCCAGGCTTTTACAAGAACGGCAGGCAAACTGGAAAACTGTTCCAGTCCGCTTCTTCAGTAAACTTGGAGGATTAAATTACTTACTTACTTGCAACTATGATGTAAAATATTGCGAAAACTTACCGCGTTTTTACAGAGACATACTATCTTTATTCTCCATTCTAAAGTCCGTTTATGAGGATGAAACGTGCAAAAGGGATTTGATTTTGTACAATAACAAAGAAATATTGATTGGTGGAAAGCCTTTTTTCAATGGTTCTCGAAAGGTATCAAATCGATTAGAGATCTTCTTAACCCGGACGGCACCTTCCTAACTTTTGAGGAGCTTAAGGCTAGATACTCCCTAGAGAAAAGTTCTTTTCTGCATTTCTATCAAGTAGTTAGTGCTATCCCAAGCCACCTGTTAAATAAAGCAAGAGCTCCAGAAAATCTGCATAGCGAAAACATAGATGATGATGTGACATGCTTCCAACTAGACGGCAGTGTTGCGATTAATCTAATGAAAGCAAAAGCAAGCGATTTCTACTGGCTTCTAATTAACAGATTATATAAGAAAGATCAAACGGGCCCAAGCCGGTGGAATAAAGCCATTCCAATGGAGAAGACAGAATGGTCCAAGATCTTCAAATCGACTTAATATAGAACTTGTAAGGAACCTAAATTGAAAGAATTTAGTTTCAAGTTTACCCACCGTATCATTGTTACAAAAAAGAACTTTTCAGGTTTAAGATAAAACCTGATGGCAACTGTGTATACTGTGGGGAGCCAGATTCGATAGATCATACTTTTCTAGCTTGCCGTTGTATACAGTCTTTTGTAGAGAAAGTACTAAAATGGTTTAACTTGGACAATGGCACTGTTTTCAGTTTAAATTCGCGAAAAATTGTTTTTGGACTATTAAATGAATGCGGGCCGTCAGTAGCTAAATTAAATTATACTTTGCTCTTCTTGCGATACTATATTTATCAAAAGAAACTCCAGGAAGACTCATTGGTGCTCCAACATTTTGTTAGTCAAATAAAATACAGTTTTGTCCTTTTATTTCTTATCTACCCGTTTACTTCCCTTTTTGCCTGTTCTGATTTTCCTCCAGTACATGGGTTAACATTGCAAATAAATATAAGTAATAGTATTGTATTATCTGTAATAAGTGTTAGAGTAATGAAGTATAATTATTGCAATAAAATTGCCTTTCGTGGAATGAAAGAACAAAACAAAACAAAACAAAACAAGAATAGCAAGAAGTTTGTTAATTGTAATCTAAGGTATTGTAGGCAATGCAAGTAATGTTAATTATGATGTATCTGTACTCTGTTTGATTGTCAAGAAAGGATTTCTTAATAATAATAATAATAATAATAATAATAATAATAATAATAATAATAATAATAAAATCCTTATAAGGGCCGAAAAAGCACGGTTGTTTGCTTATAACCTGTGTGCAGTAAGCCAGTAAGAAAGCTAGAAATTAATTAGCCGAGATTGGGAATTTAACTAACCTAATTAATCTTTGGTTAATAAACCATAGAAATCCTTCTCACATGCCCGTAACTCATACAAACTCATACATATAAGCTAAACATTTTCTGCTACGTATTGAACAAGAAGTCAAGCCGTGATGTTTTATGTTTCTGGACTGCTACATTAGAAAGCGAGATTTGAACTTGTCTTATTAGGTAAAACTTACGTTAAGAAGATTCCAGTCGACAAGTCCCAGATAGATGAACGGGTCTTCAGACAATTGGACGATAATTTAACAAATTTGCCATGGCACAAAATGGCTGTAAATTAAAAATAATAGATTCTTCGTGTAACGTTAATTCAAAGGTAAATAATTAAAGTGGTACTACGACCAAAGACTCACTTTTGTTTTTTCCTCAGATTTCGAAACTGTGTTCACTAAACACTCCCCAAGCGAAATTTTAAGCCTTAATTTTGAGAAGAAGTCTGTTTATTTGCATACTTGTCCAATACTCCGACAAATTTATGCAAAGCATTGTTAAATTTCTTATTGTTTTGCTTCATTCTTTATTGTTATGCTTTTGTACAGTATTGTTATGTGAAGTGAATACAATACAATGCCATGCATAAATTTGTCGGAGTATTGGACAACCCTCTTTATTTGAACTGCAATTTTTCAATTTAATGGTCCGCCATTATTATACCAGAAAGGATACAGTGACGTCATTCACTTAAGAGCTTCAGAATCCAGTGACTAAACACAGCTTATTAATTATGCAAAACATGAGTTTGAAAGCTCAAAACTCCCGTGCTGCATACTAAATAAGCCACTTTCACACACACTACATTCTGAGGTTCGTGAGTGAATGATGTCATTGTATCCTTTCTAGTGTGATTATGGCGGACCATTAAATCGGGAAATTGCAATTTAAAAAAGCAGCCTTCTTCTCAAAATTAAGGCTTAAAATTTCGCTCGGGGAAACAAGATTACGAAATCCGAAGAAAAAACAAAAGTGACGTTTTTTTTTATTTTTCTTTATTTTTTTTTATTAGTGCAATTACAAATCTACACGCTACTATACAATGAAAATTATACACTAACGTACAATACTTAATTACATGTTATAAAAGTACTGTACACTGTTTTACAACGATACAGACTTAGAAGGTTACAAGCGAAACTTACCATGAGATACTTAACATAAACGTATAATACTTAATTGCTAAACAGTAACTTATGATACTAAAATTACAAAATAATACCATATCCTACACTACTCCACAAGCAACAGCACAGCGACGGACCCACAGAGAAGTACACACACATACCTCTAGCCCTATAACACAGCGGCCCAAGTTTCTGTAAATTGCTCCAGATTGTTATTTGTAAATGCAATTGTTCGTAGAATAGTCAGCTCGCTTTTCAGGCGTGAGAGAAAACCTTCAAAATCCAGGTTGCCATTGCCTACACTTGTGGTGAAAATGTGGTATTTTGCAATAATAAGCGTGTAATTGAGCACTAGCCAGGTGTTTGATTTTTTGTGCCAGCCATACAGAATCACGCTTTCGGGTAAATTTATTTGTTCCTGAAAGCTTTTTTGCCACCATTGTTTGAACTGGTTCCAAAACGATGAGGAAGTATCACATGTAATCAACATGTGACTTAAAGATTGGCTTTCAGAATTACATAAGGGGCATATGTCACTGTCTTTTATACCCGCACGGAACAAGCTAGATTGCGTGGGTAGGATGTTATGAATGATTTTAAACTGGAAAATTATTAACTTTGGCTCCTTCAAAATTTGAAATGGAAGCATATAGACCTTTTGGATGTTGTCTGTAGTGAAGCCATAATTTAAAATCTTACTCTCAGCTGTTGGTACAGAGTAGCTTTTGCCAAGTATGGTCGAGTAAGCTATTTTGGTAGAGGGAAGTAGGAGAGACGGTACGACTTCTGATGGGGCAACATCCGTATTTTGGATGTTTTCTTTCCATCTTGCTGGGATAGCCTTTACTAGGCCATAATAGACAGTGAAAGGTACTTCTAAGTTGAATTTTGCTTTAAGATCGGTTAGAGAAAGAAACTTTGAGTCTTCGTTGATTAAATCCTTGATATGAATTATTCCTTTTTTGAGCCACGCTTTATACATAACTGGTTTTCCGTCTACGAGAATGTTGCGATTGTTCCAAATTATTTGGTTCTGTGCTGCTTTTTCAACACCAGTTAAGAGCTTAAAATTTTGCCAGTAACTCAGAATGGTTCGGTAAAATTCCGGTAAATTTTGAAGGTCACAAAAATTAATATCATACTGGCATTGAGAGAAAAACGCGAAACCACCGTATTGGCTCAATGCCTGTTCTGGAATTATTTTCCACGCAGCGAGGTTGTTTACTGCAATTCTTTTAATCCAAGCTAATTTGAGTGACCGTTCCATAATTTCAAAGTCAATCATTTTTAGTCCGCCATGCTTTTTTTCGGCAATAATAGTTTCTTTCTTTATTTTGGCAGGTTTGCCATCCCAGAGGAAGTTAAAAATGATTTTGTTAATTCTCTCTACAGTATGTTTCGGCATTGCCAATACCGAAGCGCTGTAAATAAGTTTGGGCAAGCCTAATGTTTTCACAATGTGTATTTTTCCAAGAAGAGTGAGTTTTCTTCGCTTCCAGTTATTGAGAGTTTTTTCCAATGTGGCTATCTTATCTTCCAAATTAAGCTTCTTGGCACGTTCAGAATCATAAGAAAAGTGCACTCCAAGAGCGAGAACAGGATCATGTGGCCACTTGAATCCGAAGGGTTTCTCCTTGCGGCTTTTCCATGTACCTAACCACATGGCTTCTGTTTTGCTGTTGTTAATTTGTAGGCCACTGACTTTTTTGAATTCTTCTAAAAGTTTTAATAATCTTGACACTGAGTCGCAGTCACGTACCAGGGGCCCGTTTCTCGAAACTCCCGGTAAGTTTTCGGGCCCGAAAGCTATTTTAGGTACACAACATTCTCCAGTAGCTATACAATTTTAATTGATTTTGAAAGCTAAATTTTAACCTTTATAATTTCGTGAAGCATATCGCTAAGTTTGAGCCAATAATTACCATTAGCGGATAAATAAATGAGCTCGAAAAAAGTACTTACCGGGCCCGGAAAGTTATCGGGAGTTTCGAGAAACGGGCCCCAGGACCGTGGTGTCATCCGCATATTGTGTGATTTTTATTTCCTTTTGGCCTACATTAATACCTTTGATATTCGGGTCGTTTTTTACCGCCCTAGCGAAAAGTTCGATTCCGATAACAAAAAGGAGGCCCGACAAGGGACAACCTTGCCTGACTCCTCGCTCTAGAAGAAAGAATTCAGATGCATGGCCGTTGTGCAAGACGCAGCTGGATACTTGGTTGTAAATTATTTGAAACCAATTTAGAATATCAGGGCCGAAGTTAAACATTTGTAAGGCAGCCGTGAGATAAGGCCATTCTATTGTGTCGAATGCTTTTCTAAAATCGAGGAATATAGCAATCCCGGGTGTTTTTGTGTATGCAGTGAAAAACATGACATCTTGTATTAGTCTAACATTTTCACCTATGAAGCGGCCTTTGACGTAACCGGTTTGATCGGAGTTTATGATTTTTGGGAGCACTTTTTCTAGCCTTTTTGAGATAGTTTTAGTCAGGATTTTGTAGTCTGTATTAAGCAGAGAGACTGGCCTTAAATTTTCAAGCAAAGTTTTATCTTTGTTCTTTTTAGGAATTAACGAAATGATTCCACGTCTTTGACTAAAAAGTCACAAAAGTGACGTTTTGATCAATAGCACCACTTTAAAAGTTTCAATGGTAGTCTTTAGAACTAATTTGCCAACGACTGTGAAACTATTTGCCCAAAAGTACAAATCGAACGGTTATTATGAGTGTTATATAAAAACAATTGATTATTAAAATTTGCGTTTCAGTATCGTCCTAGAGGCCGAGGGCGGAGTAGAGGTGGGGGGGGGGGGGGATCAGATGTATTAGTGACGGGAAGGTGTAATGAGGCCAAATTTGTACGCCCCAAAACTGGCTCAAGAAACGTCCAACAACCCAAAACGTTACCGACAAAGCCAAGAGAACTGAGATTCTGAGACAGTTTTTACTTCAACTTCTTTTTCTCAGTTTGCAAATGAAACTAATTCAGTTGTTTGACATCAAATTGAAATCCCTGACGAACGCATGCTTTTTATCAATCGTAAAAAATCCTACGAAAATCTTTCTACCCGAAATAAGCCCACCAGAAAATCTCTAACCCAAAAGAGCACCAATTAGCAAATTTCGAGTCCCTCGCACCTCACTGTCGCTAATATAACCGAGCACCAGTCCCCCGAGCCTGAGATGTAGAATGAAATTGTTGCCTTTTAAGAAAGCGACTGAAAAAAGTCAATTAGATTTCACATAGCTGAAAATAAGATGAAAATTGAACGAAAATTAATGTGACCGTGGGAAAATTTTACTACCAGCCGTCAGCCGATCCGAACAGTTTAATTGTACTTCTTACTATGTTATCTTTCTGGACCGCCAGTAGTTAACACACCTATTAACTGTTAAAATGTTCAAACGAAGCAAAGGGTATTAAGACTACAGTAGCCTAGCTCTCGCTATCTCAAACATACAAAGGAAACCAAACGTTCGAGATAACACTGCGCTGTTCGTGATAGCCAATAGTTGATACCTGATCGACCGAGGGAATCGAGTTTAGGTTCGAGAAAGCGGGGATGGAGATAGAAGGGATCCACTGTATTAGATAAATGGTAAAAATAAGCAATAAATCATGTAATTACTTTCAAAAACGCTGTGTTTACATTACATTACCTGAAGATTTTAGAAGACGATTGTGCTGTTGACCGTTGTTTATCATGGCCACGTGTTTCAAAGTTATCGCTCAGAAGGAAACGTCTTGGCTTAAAGACCGAGGCAGAAGATGGTAGTTCTTCGTTCCGCTATCATTACATCACATTGCAAACGTTGGCAAGATTTCTAAGCCGATAAGAAAAAATTGAGGTACATATAACGTTTTTCGTATCCTTTACGTTCCACTCGTGGCAAATGTGAGAAATAAAATTGAATAATGTATCAATGAATAATTATCTGCATTTCAAATGAGATTTAGTTCAAGATACATTTCCATTGCCGGGTTTCATATCGTGAGAGACTGGGTACGAATCCCTTAATTGTGATAATGGCAACACAATACTCACATAGCCAGAAAGAGCACATCGAATTCTACAAAATCACGAAGTTTGGTGTTCATCGGATTAATTTTGAACGGCTTACAACCGTTCAAAAATGCTAAAATTTACAAAGAAATGTATGGAGTTGTGCGCCGGACAACTCAACTTGTCCTGAAATCCATACATTTCTCTGTAAATTTTAGCATTTTTGAACGGTTGTAAGCCGTTCAAAATTAATCCGATTAACACCAAACTTCGTGATTTTGTAGAGTTCGATGTGCTCTTTCTGGCTATGTGAGCATTATGTTGCCATTATCACAATTAAGGGATTTGTACCCAGTCTCTCACGATATGAAACCCGGCAATGATATGTGAGAGCCAGGCTCAAACATTAAAAAATCCAAGACTGTAAGTCTGTAAAATAGGTTTCAGAATTTTTTCAAGATTTATTTCAAATTTAGCTTGTGTAAAAAGCCTTTTCCTATTACTTCATATTACAAAATCCAGAACTGAAACTAGAAAGGCAGGCTCACAGGTCACGTCTGTCAAACTGAAAGTGAGCTGTAAATAGACACCGCCAAACCGAAAAACAGAGAATGATTAATGTTTGGCCGATGTTTCGATAAAAACTGTTGAAAATTTCAGACAAAACTAAACGTCCGAAAATATAAACGTCTGAACAAAGGGGAAGTTTTTTAGGTTGTCACTTTTCAAACACCCCTTTTGCCAGCCGGTTAAAGCACCACGGTTCAACATTCTTTTCATGTTTAAAAGTAGCAGTTTTTGGTACATGGTTATTCTCAAACGTCGCTTACAAGCAGCTAAAAGACAACGGTTCAAACATTAAGCGGTGATTAAAAAGGAGCAGTTTTTGGTGGTTCTTTTCAAACATCTCTAAGCGCCAGTTAAACTTAAATTTAGTGGAGTGGAGTGGCCAGGTTGGTTAAAATGTTCTGAAACAGGAGTGGGGTTGATTAGCTGATTGTGATTGAGGATAGAGCGGCGATGTTCACCAAAGCGTTCATTAAGTTGGCGCTTAGTTTCTCCGATGTATTGTTTTCCGCATTTTTTACACCGCTCTATCCTCAATTACAATCAGCTAATCAACCCCACCCGTATTTCAGAACATTTTAACCAACCTGGCCACTCCATCAACGACGTCCTCCTTACACCGTTTGAACTTATCCACAACAACCGTGACTCTGTTAGAAAAGCGCGCGAGGCCTACCTTATTGATAAAGCCATGACACTTGAACCTCGCGGTATAAATAGACGCGATGAACTTAATTAGTTACTTTTCAACTTTTCGTAGCCTATCATTTTCTGTTATGCTGTATTTCAAACCCATAAATGTAACGGTCGTCTTGTAGTTGTATTCACTTTTCCTTATTAGCCCCCGTAGAAGGTTTGTTTTGCAAACCGAAATATCGGGCAAATATATAACTTAATTTCATTTCTGTTTCCATTTTAATTTCTTAATCTTTTCGCCGTAAGGATCAGTTTACTGTTGTTTACTCTCGTCTAAAAAGGAGTAGCATTGGTGGTCAATTCAAGTTCAAACATCCTGACCGGGGCAGGAGACTGGAGCATTACTATTTAAACAATAGAGTTTTTCTGTCGAAGGCACTATCGTGTGATAGGTTGCCCGGGGTAATTTGATGTTCACAGTAAATTTTAGCCCGAGAATGTAGCTCGAGGGCTTACATGAAATTTGAACATCAAATTTCCGAGGAAACCTATCACACAAAGGGCCTGAGACAGAAGGACTTTATTTTTTTTATTGTACAACGCTAAATTTTGAGCAAAATTTGCCAAAAACGGGCACTATGCACTAATAGGCGCCCGCTGAGCAGAGACACTATCGCATCACGTGATCGATTTGGACCAGTGGGAGCACGCCAAAATTTAGCGTTGTACTATAACGGCTCCATAGACGAAATGCTAGTCCATCACAGGTTATCTCCCAGAATTTATCTGAGCATACCAGTGAAAACACTATTTTTATAAACTTTGTCAAATTTCAAAAAGCTGTATTTTGATCACACTGTATTTTGAAAACAAAGAAGACTTTGCTGTAAGTTAAACGTTTCAGATCTTTAAAAAGACAGGAAAAACAACAGCTTTGTAGAATGAGTGGTTCATATTTTTATAACTGACTTTTCCGGTGCCGAAAGAAGGAAAGAACGCGACATGATGCAGACAGAAAATTATACTGCTCAAATTTGAGGGAAGTAGCTACCCCAAGAGGCGTGCTGTAGCGTTTTCAGTTTTCAAACATTGTTACCTTTTCCCACGAATTTGCACCCCAAGCGTAACGAAAATTAAAAATGCATTCGAGGGCCAATGTCATTGGTAGAATCCTTTTGTTGGTTTGTTTATTTTGTAGATTTGAATTATTTGACAAATTGGTTCATGAAGTATGCATTGAAACAGTTATTTATTTATTTATTTATTTATCTATTTATTTATTTTTTATCTCATTCCGTTTCATTACGCTCCACTCAGAAATCAGCACGTGTTGTAGTGGCAAGCGTCACGAACAAAAATAAATCATGTATGTTTGACATTGGACATCGAATTCTTATAACAATTTTCAATTTTCGTAAAATTCATAACTACCCCATGCCTCACCTTTTTATATTTCACATACAGTTCCTTAAATCGCCAAAAAGTTCTGACGGAGCAATGGGACCTTGCACTATACACAGACACTCTTGATAACATTTTTAGATTGAACGACACTTCAAGGAGAACGGCTAAAGTTTTGAGCGGTTAATAAATCTTAATGAAACTTGAATTCCTTTAATTTCTTGCTTCCTGATGTCGTGCCACTAGCTTTGAAGTCAGGAAATTATTATAGAACCGGATTTTTGCGTGACCTGAAGGCATGACCGGTGATTCAAACTACCGAATGGAGCAGAAACAGTAATAAAGTTCACTGACAATACCGTTGAAATTTTTTATTGTGTTCTTGCTTCCAAATTTACATTTACGTTTAAAACTTATTTCCGCGGGACGGACGCCGAATCGTAACAGGAAATATCTCACATGTTGCATGTTGATCATGAGTGATGACTAAGGCGTAGAAGTCCGTAATTTCTTTGTGCCACGTTTCCTGCCTTTTTTCATCAGAATATATTTATACTCCGTTCATCACCGCAGAAATGTCGTCCTTTTGTTTGCGACAAGCCCACAAAACGGGACAGTTAGAAGAACAGGGCTTCCGAGCCTTTGTAGTAAAATATAAAGACAAAGCAGACAGGTAGGATATTAAGTCGATTAGGATATGTTAAGCCGTGTAAACGGAAATTGGATTTTTGGAGGATGGCGATTTTTCAAATGCCCATAGCTAGCCATTATTTCGCTGCCAGTTTTATCCATTCACTCAGTCGTTACATGTAAATTGTAGCCTGTGAGCAACTCGAGTGTCTACGGAATTTCGAAAACAATTGACCGTCTTTTCAATATTCTGATATACCACAGCAAATTTAACGCTTGCCACTTGTAAAACCTTTTCAGAAATCCATGAGTGTTAAAACTTCTTTTTGTTTGTCCTGATAACCATTGAAAAACTGAGGGTTGCGGATTGACGTTTACATGACGATGAATAGAACCCCAAAACAAGAGCTGCCTGTAGTCATAAATTCAAACCAACAAATGCACCGATTTCGAGCTGTACTTCTCTTCTCTTATTCTCAGGGATAGAACTTCGATTAAGAAGGGAAACCATACAATCGAGCGTGTAAAGTCGCCCTCCACGCATGTTCGGGTGTTTATTTTCTTCCTTGATTAAAGAATAAATTTGTGGTTACTGTTTTCTAACCAGTGTATAAAGGCAGTCTTTATAGGCAGTTTTGGAGCCGCTTTTATATTATTAGAGTCACGTTGGTTTGTTTAAACAGGAAGTTGGTTAACCAGTCAAGCCACCGGATGTTACAGCTATGCTGAATGTATTTAGTTAACTTGTATCAGTGTTAATTTGATGACAGAGACGTTTAAAGTAATGAAAGCTTTATCTCACAAATTTAATTTTTTTAAATATAATTCTGTAGTACAAAGGGTGTCGGGTTTGCTAAGAGACAAATTAAGGCAAATAAATCAGTGAACAATGTAGGTCGGTCGGTTTACAGGAGGTGAAAAGTTCTTATTACTCAGTGAAATGAAGAGTAAATAAATAAGTAAATAAATAAATAGTTGAACTGAACTAAATAAATAAATAGTTAAACTGAACCAACGACCAAACAAGTGAATATATTGATTGCGAATTTGGCCGAGATGATAAGCCACACGTCCATAACATTATAATAATTTAAATAACTGATTTGGTAAATGTGTTCAGTCCTCTGCTAGCCGCAAACCTTACTTATATAACCCTTATTACAGTTTAATTTGTTGTCTATTTGTCTATTGTTTTACCAGTTCAGAAAGATATAACGAAACAAATCAGTTTTTTTCCAAGTACTTCTTATACCTTCCTTTTCCTGAATTTCAAACGAAGCGCGCTCTGATTGCCCGGCCTAATTGGCTCACAAGTCATGTGTTTTAATTTTGCCATACTCTAGTATTTTTATGAGCTTATAAAGAAAAGTGGAATGTATGGTTTTTGCACGACAGTTTGGTTGCTTTTCCGCGCCACTCGTGCACTCGTGGCCGGTCAATATTTTCCACTAATACAGACCTTCTGTAGAATACTTGCATGTCTTCTGACAAGCCGTTATCCAAATTTTTTTTGCCGTATTTCCCAGCATGCTTTGTTTTGAAATTTCATTACGTCTGATTTTTTTTTTACGTGATGACTATGGACCCATGCTGCGCTCACCATGCGGCAATTAGCATCATGTCTTTTTGATTGAGCGCTGGGTAATTCATTATGCTCTAATGAGACAAAATCGTGGAGCGATTAAGGCGATGAGGCCGTTTAACACATTTCCGGTTAGTTGTAAAAATTATTCAAGCTCGGTTGACTTTGTACAGACACCATTAAATGCCTTTTTAAAAAACTGTTGCGTAGAGAGAACTCACTCAAGAAAACAACCAAGTTCGTTATGCTTTTAACAAATTTGTTTTTAATAAACGAGCTCCGTGCTTTAGGCAGATATGATGGATGGCTGCTTGGAACACAAAGACCGACCAGGATTGTTTGCATCGCGGCTCGTATGATGTATTCCCCTCCTAGGCGCCGCAGAGTCGTCGAGTTGAATGCACTTGGTCAGCGCGTATTTATCACTGTTTGAAAACACAGAAAACCAGAACAAAACGATCGAGAGGCTTTTGTTAAACATCATTTATCACGCTTGGCCTCAGTAGAGGTGGCCAAAGTAAAAATTCAAGAAAAATCCCAAATTTCGTTTTTTTTTAATCCTGCAAAACAAATGGTACCATGCGAAAATACTGCCAAAGATAATTCATTTGAATGGTCACACCATAGGATTTCGTACACAGACTCGAAAGTTAGAACTACAATACATGTCTCCATGATTGACTCTGGGTGTGAAAGGGTTAAACAAATAAGTAACTACTCTCTCAGTCTGCAGGAACGTACAAAGTTTCCCAACTTTTCTGTTTCGACTGAGCCCCTTCATTTGTAAGTCAAACAGTTGTCAATTTTTTCGAATTCGGATGAAATCAATCAGAAAACCAAACCGATCCCCGTTATTCAGCGTACTGAAAAATCTTTTCCCAACTCTTCAAGATCACTTGTCAGTTGATCTAGAAGATGCCATGTCCTTGGAAACGAAGCTCAGTCCGTTCGCTCAATTTCTTTACACGCACAAGTGCGGGGTTCAAAGAACGTTACACGAGCGCCTCACGAAATTCACGTCGCATTGCTGTTCGCACATTATTAGCGGGTATTCGCAGCATTTCCATCCATGTTGTGTTCCGCAGACGGCTAAAAAAACCGCCACACTTGTTTGGAGTCACAGAGGAAACTCGGTGTCTTGCCTCGGATGGTCTGTCCTGTAAGCGCGACTCGGAATAAAATGCTACGTAACAGCAACCTTTCACGCTCAGTGATTAGTTTAATTTCTTAATAGTCCTCTTGATAGAGAGCCACTTGCGTAAATTACCACAAGTTTTTTCAGGACATTCAGTTAATTCCGATTACAAACACGTTTCATCAGTTGAGCTCACTGTAAGTTGCTGACGGCAGCTATGTTTAATTGAAGTGTCATTCATTTGCGCAAATTGCTGATTTATGAATCACGCGCTGCGAGATAAAAGGCAAAAATACGTTTTGAACTAACATTATAAAACATTTCTGATTCCTATTTACGTTTTATTATAGTTATAAATATCTTAAGAGCTAAAGCAAACCCGGTTTTCCTGTCTTACTTTTGCACGCGCCTGTACCCAGAAAATTCTTTGGTTTCCGTTAAGGTGCAAGTAGGATTCCTTATACTGTCCAGTCAATAATCGTTGCTAACAACCCGCTGTCATGTTGAACCGATAGCGCTAACACAAGATTCTACAAGATTTGTAACTCTGATTAGGAAAAAAAAAAAAAGGAATTGTACCTAAATACTGCTCTGGGCTAAAAGAAATCGTCATATTTATTATGCGAATCAGGCTTCGCCAAAAACGCGGACGATTTGTTATTTCAATGTTTCAAACAATTTTTAAATTATTATGTGCTAAAATGTGCACTCCATCTTTTGTGTGACCAGCGTCACTAAAGCAAACCTCACGGTGAATGCTATAGTACTACAACAGCAAAATTTATCGCGATATTAAAAGATAACAGGATTGTAATAATAAATTTCATTAAACACAAAGATTCAGGTTTTGTTTTCCACGCCTTAACAATTTATCTACTAAGAGATGAAAGGCGCGCTTTTAATTAACTTTATCACCCGTTTGTCTCTGCAAACTCCGTCCACTAGCACGCGCCGTTTTGCAGGCGCCATGAGTTTACCAAGTTTGCATGCCGGTGACGTCGCGCGTTTGTTAACCAGCCAATCATGAAATTAATCTGCCTGTCTAATTATAGCCCTGAGTTATGACCAGCGAGAGAGAATATTGCTCTCGACAAATTGGTGCCTTATTCATTCGCAGCTTAAATCTTCAGCTGTTTGCAGTTTGCGGGCTTGACATGGATTGCTACTATCAAGCTAGTAGAATTCACCAAACTACCTACTTCAACTCATCTCCTCTCGTGTACGGCTATGGGGTACCGACTTATTATTCTCCGCCGTTTTTCCCTGTGAGCCGCAACTCTGAGATCCATAGGCCACCAGTAACTACTAGAAGTTCGCCTTCTATAGTACAGAGTTCTACACACCCAGTGACGATTTCTGAACGCAACCCAAGTCCTGTATCAACAACTTCGCAAACTCCTCCGGAGTCACCGAACGAAAGCTCTGCGGATACAAACGAAACTACATGTAGCGAGCTCAACGAGGAGGCCTGTAACTCCGGGAAAGATGCCAGCGAGTCAGAAGAAAAAACAGGTAGGAAAAAAGCTAGATTTGTTTGTTACAAATCTACCTGTGTGTTAAACTAGGCATTCGCAAGTATACGTTTTGAAGCGTTGGTTGGAGTTACAATTTGAACAGATTTTGAACAATGTTTGAGAATGCAATCACTTCAATTACTTATGGGTCAGTTGGAATAGAGAAAAGAATCAATCAATCAGAGAACATATTTAAATGAACACTCTGTTCCCTTTACTAAACATCGATTAAGTAAATAACTTCAATTCTCTCATTCTTGACTTTAAATCTACTTTGATTTTAAACAACATTGTTGCGCGGGAACTTTAACTAATGGTATTCAAATTTGTTTAAATATTTAGACGGCGAAGATGACAAAGATGTGCCTTGGCATTACAAGCAACCTTTCAAGCATCGAAGGCGAGTGGCGTACACACGAAATCAAATTCTGGAACTAGAGAAAGAATTTCACTTCACCAGATATCTTACTAAGGAGAGGCGCTCAGAGATGTCAGCCATGCTACAGCTATCCGAGCGACAAATTAAAATCTGGTTTCAAAATCGACGAATGAAATGGAAAAAGGACAACAAGCCGGTCATTCCCACAAGCAGAGGAATGCGTCGAGGCTGCACAAGATAGGCTGAAAACACTGTTTTTGTGAGATTATCAATTACAAATTGTCGTAAATCCTTTTACCACAGACTTAGAGGTGTATAAAAATTGACCATTCGCACTTGTCAGGCGAAAAGAGTGTCAGACGAACATGCTTTGGAAAACTCATGTAACAAATTGCGTTATATTTCATTCCGCTACATATACGTGGATTAATTTTGGTGGCATTTTTTAATTTTCAGGTTCATTCCAAAATCCATCGTGGTATAAAAGCGGTGTTAATGAACTAGAATTTTCAAAAGTATATAAATAAAACATGAAGTTTTGTTCACGAGTTCTCGGTGAGACGTCTGTGGTTACAGATGAGGTGTTAAGCCGATTCGTTCCAACAGCGACATGAAGGCTACCCTAAAACTTAGTTCCTTTACTTTGTTTCTAACAGCAAAGCAATGTATTCATCGTTTCTGTTAACAGAGCAACCTGAACTCATCAAACTCAACTTTTCTGTTTCTTTCTTTATCGCTGTGCTTCATAAAAAACACTATTTTTTTTCCACCGAGTACTCCGGCATTCTGTAGCATTGTGAAGGAAGGATTTGATCAAGTTAGAGTTCTGTACTCTTTCTTGTGCAGTTGTTTAGACGGATTAAAATATCCAGTGGTTAAAAGCATTGTGAAATAATATTCATTCGTATTAACTTCAAGTGTATTATTTAACAGGTTTGTGTAAATCTTTATATACAAATAAATCTATTTTACGAGCTGTGCCAGAGGCCTTAAATATTTGTAAACGAAGCCGAACTCGTATAAGGAATGATTTGGTCTTTCCGTTTATCCTACAGTCAAGTGTGTTAATATGTACGGTTTCCTGTATAAAAGATGTTCTTTTCGTGTTTTAACTTAACCTATCAAAGATTGTTATTTAATTCTTCGTTACTGAAAGCGCCTTATCAAATGTGTGAGCTAGATCCCAATATGGCGATAGGTTCCCTCGTTCACAAGCCATCAAGTTTTCAATCAAAAAGGATCAAAGGGTTTAATTGAATTCTCCTTAAACTAAATTCAATTCTAATAGAAATGTTCAGTTAGGATCACTTTTTTAGTATATATTCTCAAACAAATCGGTACAGAAAGCACTTTTCGTGTTAAAGGAATTGTAGCTTCTGTAGTGCGAGGATGCCTGCTACTGCTCGGAACCGCACTTTTCATGGGTCAATGAATGGCAAAGATGTTACGAAGTCATCTGTTTGATTAAGAAGATTACTGATTTAATAAAACAAATCAATAAAAAGATAAATTTATGCCTTGAAGGCTAAATTACAAATTTCCATGAGCTACACCGATAAAGATCAGCAGCGTTTTATCACAAAAGACTCGGAGCTGAATACAAGCAATAATTTTTGTTCGCCATTCTTTTCTGTTCTTACTTCAGTCATTTGAGTGCAAATGTTTCAGTGAAAATGTCCATAACTTTAGTAGGCTTTAAAAGAAACACTTTAAAACCAAAGCATATCTTTGTTTTCTGATATATAGCCGTATGAGTATATTTTAATTGCCCTGAATATAGCAATTTTATTCTTTGTTCGTTTGATAAATCGCCCGATGTCTTCGCGAAAACAATGGCAGCCTGTGTTGAGAACAAAGACGAATGTTCCAGTTTAAACCAGGCAATAAATAAATTCATTAAAACTCCTTGGAAGACTGAAATATTTTAAGCTTTTCTCTAAAACCTTTCTAAAGAATAACGTTTCAACAGTTCTCATCAATCACTTCTCCCAAATTCAATTTTCGAAACCGGCCTTCACAATCGCTACCGAAAGATCAGGAAAACATTGATCAGATGAACCACGGGTTCTTGTGTTCTCTCATCACAGTGTACCCATTAAATGCAATCTTGGAAACATTCAATGCAGCTATACCTATTTGTATTTTATGAGGGTATTTCGACTTCTAGTCACTCTATGTTTCGAAGTTTTGATACGGTAAAGATGAAACAGTCTTTTCCGTGCTGCTACTGAAGAAACCCATGGGACATAATTACTCTGCTTTCTGTTAACATTGTAATCGTAAGCCCCAGTTTCACTGAATATTATTTCATTATTCAAACCTAAAAACGTTAAAACGAGACCAATGCCTTTTTTTTTGATACACCGTATGCAAAAGACTAAACTGCGGGACAACATGCGTTACTTTGCCATTACACAGCTTACCCCTTTGAGGAATGATCTACGAAGGTCGTTCGGTATCACTGACATTTTGAGCTCGAAATACTTTACTGCTTCGTAACAGTAATTATCACGAACTGCCTAAGAGCTTAGGAGTACACTTTGCTATCCGACAATGTGATTAACAGCTCTTTCACCGAACAAACACACTCTCGTCTTAGGTGTGAAAAGTGTCAACTTTGCTAAAGAGCTTGGCTTTTAACAAGAAGGCACAAATTCGAGTTAAATCTACCAGTTTTCACAGGAGAATTGCCTTTATCACCCGAAAAATAACGAAGTGGGACCTGAAAGTCTTTAAAACAAGCCTCAAGTGAATTCTAACTAGGAATTTTCATGAAATACAAGCAACAACGTATTTTGATGCCATGGAAAGGGTACCGCGGGGTATCTGTGTATTAAATCATTTTCAATTTCCCTCAATCAACCGCAGTCTGAGAAATTTCTTCACTCATAAACTAAATCTAAAACGAGGACAAAATAATCTGTAATAACAGCTTTTGTCACAACAACTTTCTTTAGATATTACAAGGGCTAGAAAATTCAAGTAAGAATTATGAATGGCGTCAATAAACAGCTCGTTTGGAAATTCGCCCATTAAAACCTGAGTGTGTTGTTTGTTGTTTATTTCGCTGAACTTCTGTCACCATTTTCTCCTTTTGAAATATTTAAAATGAGTTTAACTGCTTATTTGCGATGTATTGTTGGTACGAGAAGGTTTTAATGTAATTCCGTGAGCTTATGTTACTCCAAAGACAGACAAGATGGCCGCCAGTACTACGATGCTGAATTTTATATCAAAAAGTTGTACTTTTAAAAATTTAGCAATATTTTTTTAAACCACAAAAAATTCACAGACTATTCTATGAGATAAAGGTTATTTACATCGAAAGGAAAATGAGTTAATTTAATTTACACCGAGTTAACCCTAGATGGATATGCATTTTTATCAACGGCCGAGGAAAGAAGATAAACACCACGCCCAAATTTGACTCGATGCGGGCAAAGAACCACCATCAACACCAAGGAACTGAATTTTTAAACTTAAGAACACACGATTTCCCCTTAAACCAAACAGAAATTCAAACAGAACTTTACAGTGTTTAGAACTATAAAAATTACCTCTGAAATCCATCCTCTTTCATTGTTCAAAGCTCCGCCATGACACAATTTGTGCTTGCCCACGGCGAACGGGACGTTTTGGTATTAAAACGGTCAAAAGGAGTAAAAACCATGCTGTTTCGCATACCGAGAGGCAGAAGAAAAATCCGTGATATTGACACGTCTTAACATAGCTTTTATTTGGAGGTTAACCCTTAAAGGGTGAGCTAAAGTACCTTAGAGTCAAAGTCATATTTTACGCACGTCGACTGTCCGTCACATTCTATGACCTAAAGACAAATATTTTATGTACAAGGAAAAGCTGAAACGTCCAGCTGTCAGATCAAATTATTGAATTTCACAAATAGTTTGTCTACATTATACTCTTATGGTGGATTTAAATCTAAAAACGGAAGGATTTTTCGTCTTTTTTTTTACAGGAAAATTAAATGCGCGCTCGTAGTTGGTAAGTTTAAACAGGATGAAGTTGATCTGTGTATTTCTTTAAACTGGTATCATATTTTCCCGATGACTGTAAATTGAAATTCTTGCAAAAGATATCATGGAAGAGCAAACTTTGTTTGTTGGCTTTTGATGTATTGACGTAGGGATTCACTTTTGCGTCTTCTGAATAAAGTTATTCTTTGCAAGATAACTCCATATTTGATTTCACGAGAAACATCGCGCTTGAAAGAAAGCTTGTTTAGTAATTACGGAGCCGACAAAAGTCGATAAATCTCATGAAGAAACCAGAAACAAAATAAATACCCTGAAACCTGGAGAACCAACGATAAAGATAGCATTTAAATGATAAATCATTTATGGGACAGGTCGCTAGTACCCGTAATTCTATACTCCCATAATCAGGTTTCTCGCTTCAACAAAGTATATTCAAATTATTCACAAGAAAAGTAAATTCTTAAAAATATGAATTCCTTTTCCGTAATCTTTGTACCCTCTAAGATGTAGTGCACTTTAGCACGGTTTAGCGAACTAGGAATCGCTCGTTCTTCGCCGGGATTAGTTGGTCTATTTTTTTTCTGCTGTTGCCAACAAAAATCATTGCGTGTTTTTGGATTGCGCACGCCCGCTAAAGCCAACGCGATTGATTTATGATTTAACTTGGACAGCAGCCGAACGACAGGTGGGAAGAGACTTAAAGTCTACTTGTAACGTATGCTTTTCATATTACTGTGGTTTTTCTCGAAAGAAAAACTCTGTGCGTCAAGATAAGTAAATCTTGTGCAGGCATGTTAGGGAGTTACAACATTGGGGAGCGTTTTCTAACGATGTTTACGGCATCGCGTGGACTCTCATGGCCAGAATTAAACAGTTTTTAAACGGTACTTGACAGAGTGTGAAAACACGCGAGTTTTATTCAAAAACAGGTAAGCCTCTGTTCTTGTTTTCACACATTTTCTCTGGTTTGTTTAATATAAAGTTGTCGTAGTAATTATCTATCATTGTACATGTGGTTAGGCACCGGCCTTTTGTACAATAGTCTTTCGGAGTAAACATGTAATTTAATTAGGCTTTTAATCACTTTTCAGTCTTTTCGTTCAGAAAATGTGAGATCAGACACGAGTTTGTAGGGCAATTTATCAGTTGTAGCGTTCGAAGAGCTTTTCACAACCTCTTCGATTGGTTTTAAACAATTCGTACTTTTAATTGCCCAAACCTACTGGGGATTCATTGATTCAATCCCCAAACGAAACCTCAGTATATTAGCTTCAAGTTTAAATTACATAAAAAGCCGATAAACTTTTCAATTAAGCATAGATGTCTTGTGAGAAATATTTTGCTATGCTATATTACATTCAACCTTGATCATGACTGAAATTTTCTGTGTTTTTCAAATCGAAAGAAATTCCGTGTATCTTCAGGATTCTAAAGGCTTTTTCAGTTTTCAGCTCTCGATGGCCTTTTTTCAAAGAAGTCAACGAATGTGTAATTCTGGCCAACTTTTCCCTAATCAGAGCTAAATTAACTTTCACCATCCTCTAAGGGTAAAGTAGACAATAATCAGGCAAATAAAGGATCGGTCATTTTCGTGATTCCAATAGGTTTAGACATGTTAGTGTGAAACCAAATACAAGCGAAATATGAAACGACAAATCTGCAGCTTAAAAGGAAAAGTTCTAGCTGAATTTTTACAATCATACCTGAAACAATGAAAGCGTTATCATCTGTTCTTCACTTTCGGCTGAGTCGTTTTTTCCTTTTCGATATTTATTTGATAAGTTGTCATTGTACGTGCGGAAAAAGGAAGACGAATAGAACAGAATAGGACTTAAAACCTGTAAAGAATGGCGACCTGATTTTATGTAAGTCCTCTCAGACCACAAACGCAAAGTTCAACTATTCTAAAAACATTCAAAAGAGGAACAACCAGGCTGAGATGTGAGAGACTCAAGTAGCTGTTCTCTCCTCTTTAGATTTTTTCTTTTCTAGCTGTTTGCCTTGGTAAAATTTCTCCTTTTCTGCAATCAGTGAAGTACTAAACTGTTCGCAACATATAGGCAGAAACCTTCATTGAGAGAGCCTGTAATTTACAAGCTAATTTTGTTTGACATTGTTTTATTTCCAGTGTGTTTGCAAAATGATTGATCGTAGGAGGAATTACACACTAAATGTTATGAGGATTTGACAATATGCAAGTTAAAAGGCTGCGCCTGGGAAGAAGGTACGGTACAAACTGTTGTGTTAAAAAACATTCACTTAGACAAACCAACTACCAGCTGGGATTCAGTTTATCATATAAACGTACTCAGTTATTTATGGTGGCTTCAGAATACGAGATGTGCAGTGTTCAGACTACTAAATGCGTTTACAGCTCGCTAAAATTCATGTCCACTAAAATTCATAAGATACATGCTTGAAATTCATTTCCAAAATTCGTGTCTAAATTGTCTTCACTAGATTTCACATTCAGTAAAGTTAACGTGGAGTGAACTGTTGCGTCCCAGACGTGCTGTATGTGAAGTTCATTTAAAAACTGTCCGTCTGGGCTGCCTGTGGATCATTCAGATCAAAGCTGTTGAGCAGTATTTCCATAAAGTACTGTTTCTATTATGCTGGGCAAAGTAACTCCTTCGTTTGAATTGTTGACTGATATCCCAAATTGTGACCAATCAAATGAAAGTTTTTAGGCAAAAAAGTTTGTTTATTATGCTATACTAAACGGCACTACCTTTCAGACTATGGGTGAAATCTTAAGGTGTGACCATTCAAATAAAAGCTACTGTGCAGTACTTTCCTGTGGTACTGTTTGTTACATCTAGTTTTCAGTCTCTGTGGATGGTTAAGCAACACTTTCCTGAGGTATTGTTCGGCTATACTGTTCAAGTTCTAACGCTTGGATCTAAATCGTTCAGTTGAAAGCGATTGAAGAGTTCTTGTCTATGGCACTCTTTATTTAATGTGCTGTACCGGCCGTGTGGGCCTTCTTGGCTCGTGTGCGACTTTACCTACCTTTGCCTTATAAAGAGGTGCGTAATTCTCGAGTCTGCGAAACAAAAATGAAAACATAAAGGGTCTCCATTCCAATGACAGCAGTTAACTAGTACTTTGCTCAGATTAAAACTACTGCGTTTTGAACATTTATCAAGCGGACTGTAGTCTTTTTATCCTTTGCAGACGCCCGTTTAGTAAGTAAAGAGTTAAACTAGAAGGGCGTTTCTAACTAGGGTCCTGGGTTGCTGTCCCCGCAGGACATGTAACACACAATGGAATGGTTGTTATCCTCGTGTGGCACCCGTCAGTCGCCACAAACAAGGCGTCAAAAGAAAAGCTTTTCACTTCGACCACTTAAAAGTCCTCCCATGAAACACAGCACCTTATTTCCTGATCACTGTAAATATCATAAATATTTGACTTGTCATGCTGCGCTACATGCTGACATGGGGTTTAAATGTTGAAAGATGAGATTGATTGTCAAGTCATGCTGATATTTGGTGTTTATGCACTTGTGATATACAAGTGTGTAGAACAATGCAATCGATAATCATGTTATCGACTATGTGTCAGGCCGCGTTAGACCTATGAGGCGTGGTTACCAATATGCTCTTATTCAGGCAATTCCGGCCATTACCGCGCGCCAGAAGATTTTAAAAAAATTTTGCTCTCACGTGACCGATCTCTGTGTTACATTTGCATGGTGTGGAAACCAGTGTTCTCTTAGTTATTTACCGTCATAACAAGCCCTTGTTCTCGAGTAACCACGCTCCTTGAAAATTGGTAGGAGCAACCATTATTGCTCATCAACGTATCACACTTGACTGTTTGTGGACAAAATTCGGGTTTTCTCGATGAAATAAGTTAATTCAGGAATCTTGGAATCCTTTTAAAATGTACTGACCGAAAGATCAAAACAACTTCAACGTTTTCGTCGAGTCAAAATCGAACAGTAGCTGGAACGTTATTGGGGAGTGTAGAGTTTTCCTTCTTAAAAAATGAGGTGGTCATATATTTGATAACAGGAAATAAAAAATTTGTTCCCATACCGGGAGTCGAACCCGGGCCGCCTGGGTGAAAACCAGGAATCCTAACCGCTAGACCATATGGGAATTCGTTAATACTTGTGTGCCGAACTTCAGAAAGTTTAGACGGACCCGGAAGTTGTTGATTTTTTTTCTTTGCAAAACAGTGTCAAAGTGTTTAGACCATCCTAATAATGTTATCTAATGTTATGAGGATTCGACAATACGTAAGTTAAAAGACTGCGCCTGAGAAGAAGGTACGGTACAAACTGTTGTGCATGTTAAAAAAGATTCACTTAGACAAACCAACCACCATCTGGGATTCAGTTAGTTTATGACATAAATGTACTCAGTTATTTATGGTGGCTTCAAAATACGAGATGTGCAGTGTTCAGACTACTAAATGCGTTTACGGCTGGCTAAAATTCATGTCCAATAAAATTCATAAGATACATGCCTGAAATTCATTTCCAAATTGTCTTCAGTACATTTCACATTCAGTAAGGTTAATGTGGAGAGAACTGTTGCGTCTTTTGGGTCGTACAGGCCTGATCATTCACAGGCAGCCCAGATGGCTGTATGTGAAGTTCATTTAAAAACTGTCTGTCTGGGCTGCCTATGGATTATTCAGATCAAAGCTGTTGAGCAGTATTCTCTGTAGTACTGTTTTAATTATGCTGGGCAAAGTAACTCCTTCGTTTGAATTGTTGGCTGATATCCCAAATTGTGACCAATCAAATGAAAGTTTTTAGGCAAGAAAAGTTGTTTTATTATGCTATACTAAACGGCTCTACCCTTCAGACTATGGATGAAATCTTAAAGTGTGACAATTCAAATAAAAGCTACTGTGCAGTACTTTCCTGTGGTGCTGTTTATTACATCTAGTTTTGAGTCTCTGTGGATGAAATCAAACAGCTGACCGTTCAAATGAAATCGGTTAAGCAACACTTCCCTGATGCATTGTTCGGCTATGCTGTTCAAGTTCAGTCTAACGCTTGGATCTAAATCATTCAGTTGAAAGCGATTGAAGAGTTCTTGTCTATGGCTCTCTTTATTTATGTGCTGTACAAAGAGGTGCGTAATTCGTGAGTCTGCGAAACAAAAATGAAAACATAAAGGGTCTCCATTCCTATGACAGCAGTTAACTAGTACTTTGCTCAGATTGAAACTACTGCGTTTTGAACATTTATCAAGCGAAAATGTTTTTTTTTTTTGTCCTTTGCAGACACCCATTTAGTAACTAAAGAGTTGAACTAGAAGGGCGTTTCTTACTAGGGTCCTGCGTTGCTGTCCCCGCAGGACATGTAACACACAGTGGAACGGTTGTAATCCTCGTGTGGCGCCCGTCAGTCGCCGCAAACAAGGCGTCAAAAGAAGAGCTTTTCACTTCGTCCACTTAAAAATTCTTCCCATGAAACACAGCACCGTATTTCCTGATCGCTGCGAATATCATAAATATTTGATTTGTCATGCTGCGTTACATGAATGCTGACAGGGGGTTTAATTGTTGAAAGATGAGATTGATTGTCAAGTCATGTTGAAATTGGCTGTTTATGCACTTGTGATATACAAGTGTGAAGAACAATGCAATCTGTGATCATGTTATCGACTGTGTCAATTAGGCTGCGTTAGATTTATAAGGCGTGGTGACCTATATGCTCTTATTCCGGCATTTCCCGCCATTACCGCACTCCTAAAAATTTTCCTCTCACGTGACCAATCTCTGTGTTATACTGCATGTATTATACTGCATGTAAGAGGCGTGGGAACCAGAGTTCCCTCAGTTATTTACCGTCATTCCAAGCTCTTGTTTTTGAGTAACCACGCTCTTTGAATTTGTTAGGAGCAACCTTTTTCGCTCATCAACGTAGCACGCTTGACTGTTTGTCGACAAAATTAGGGTTTTCTCGATGAAATAAGGTAATTCAAGAATCTTGAAATCCTTTAAAGAGGGTGCTAATGGGGTTAGTAGTTAACTGACAATTGGCCAAAATAATAGTAGTTAACTGACATTTGGCCAAAAAATTAGTAGTTAACTGATAAATTAAAAGTCAACAGTTAACTGACATTTTATTAATTATAGAGAATACGATTGTTGATGTTTTAAAAGCAACAAAGATTTTCTTAACAGCGAGGCTATCTCGTGACATTTACCTGTCACGCTGCATGACCTGGTAGCGGTAGTTTGGGTCACTTCCGATGCAAAAGTGCCATGCCAAACGTAACTTGGACCTTGGTCTCTGTGATGACTTTGAGTGGCGTGGTCAAAGTAGACTGTGTGACAGGCGCAGGAAGGGGAGGGAAAAGGGGAGAAATTATTCTCGAGGACAGAGGGGAGAGGAAGGGAGTCATGCAGGCCTTCCAACCCCATTTTATAACTATGTTGAATGGAAATTGAGAAACACGAATTTCGAGTACTTAAGGTGGCCGAACACAGTTTTCTTATACCTATGCATTATTAGTCGTTACTTTCAAACCGCACTGGCAATTGGGCGACCAAAATTATCAAGGTGCAAAATCGGCTTAAAAAGATTATATTTTGATATGTTATATATATTGGACTAAGTACCGTTGCCATGGTAACATAGCTGGTAATAAACCAGCATTAAATAATGGGTCTGATTTATTTTCGGAAAATCCAATCGATAGATTTATTCCATCATTTGTCTCTAGGAAAATTTGAAAAATACTGCCCTATTGACACTGGTCTGGTGAAATTTTGACAGAGAGATCTTCTGTAATCTTGGGTTTTGTATTTCAACATTTTCTGAACATGTCCTCTGTCGGATTTCAATTTTTGTGTGCAGGCGAGTTAAGCGTGTTCTGAACTATTATTCTACCAAATTACATGAAATTCTAACAAGCAGTTCCGTAGAAAAAAGTGCATTTCCACTAAACCATGCAGTCACAATCTTCTGGTTAACTGCGCATGCGTTGCATTTGACAGGGTCTCGATCTTTCTCGATCCATACAAACAGTCCCGGAAAGGCAGGGTCCAATAGTCCATTTTTTACACATAACAAACTGTCTGATTTAAGAAAAGATGGAATATTCAGCATGTCGCGAGCGTGGGACAAAGAAAAAATCCGGTAGACCTGCACGGTTCCAAACCTCTAATTTCATTGGTCCCTATAACCTGCACCGTCTATTGTTATCAGGGTTAGGGCTATTGTTTCGTTCTTTACCTATTGTTCTCCTCGACCAACCCCAGACCTCGTCTGGAAGCGGTGCGGGTCCTCCCAAAAAATCTGAGTCCCCAACGGGAATCAAGCCCATGACCTTCCGTACACCGGTCGGACGCTCTAACCACTGAGCTACTGGGAGACCTCGTGACGAGCATAGGTCATATTTTACTGTTTGATTGTTAAGAAGTAATATTAAGTAGTTCTGACCAATCACGATTTTGGTGAAAGTAAAATACGCCTGAAACAATGGCCTGGTAGTGGGCGCGCCCTCTCCATTCCTCTTGAGCTCCGCGCTCGTTGTTCGCTTTCGCGAATAATTTCAACCCTTTTTCCTCCCCTTTCCGCGCCTGCCACGCAAGCTATGGTCATCTTGATAAAACCTTGGAATAAGTTATTCTAAGTTTTTATCAAAATGATGACAAAGGGTCGGCATTCGAACGATACAGAGGTCGCGTGCCGTTTGACTTGGCGAAGCACAATTTAATGGACATAGTATGTAAACATTTGACAGATTTTATGGGAATTTTACAACAAGCGGTAAAGTTTAAACTCGGTGCGTTTGACTTGAAGCTGATGTGATTAGATATTTGACTGTCCAGCACGCGAACGTGGGTTGACCTTGTTTGGCCTGATTTAGATCTCGTCAATAATTGATTACGGGTCAGAATGACAGACCCTCTGAGCAGATTAAACAACTAAACAAAAACAGAAACAACTTTCTCATCTTTCTCAATAGTTCGGACTCTCTTTCTCTTTCATTGTGAGTAAGATTTCTGATTTGATTGTTCTTTTTTTAATAATTATTTTCATGTCTGGAAATTGTAATTTATTTATTGATTTGAGTAAGGTCCACCCCCAAGGATGATTGACGTGCTGAAGTGAGGAAAAATTCGGGTTACGAAGCAATAATTTTCGATGTAAGAAAAGGAAAGTTAATAGCTAACTACAATATTTAGCAGTTAACTGACAATTGGCCGAAAAATTAGTAGTTAACTGACATTTGGCCGAAAAATTAGTAGTTAACTGACAATTGGTTACCCCCATTAACACCCTCTTTAAATGTACACCGAAAGGTCAAAACAACTTCAACGTTTCGTCGAGTCAAAATCGAACAGTGGCTGGAACGTTATTAGGGAGTGTAGAGTTTTCCTTCTTAAAAAATAGGAAAAGGTATATTTGAAAACAGGAAAGAAAAATTTTTGTTCCCATACCGGGAGTCGAACCCGGGCCGCCTGGGTGAAAACCAGGAATCCTAACCGCTAGACCATATGGGAATTTGCTAATGAATATGTGCCGAACTTAGAAAGTTTAGACGGAGCAGGGAGTTGTTTATTTTTCCTTTATAAAACAGATTCAAAGTGTTTAGACCATACTAAGAAAAAATGTTTTATTTCCCATCTCCCAACCGACATAATATATTGAAAAAGTCTTCTTTGTGCTAAGCGTTTAATAACACCATTAAGACCACGCCATGCGTGCTTCAACCGGTTTCGTTTTCTCGCAGTAATTAAATCTTTTTAACTTATTATTTAGTTGCCGTGGCGAAAGTGCGTTAAATTTAAAACTGAATTACTGAACACGAATACAGATGGTGTCCAAGCAATAAAGCGACATAACGCAATTTCCCCGAATGAAACAGAGCGTTTCATGAATTTCGATTGAATTCTAGGTGTGCCCAAGCAGCTTACGTCAGAAACATGCGTAAAACGAGTATTAAGGCCGCAAGTGACATGTCAAGCTGCTTATGAATAAATTTATAAGGCAAATTTTGGTAGAGGTCTTACGTTAAAAAACTTTATATCTTAAACGTTTGGGGGCTGATTCCTTTGAAACTTTACAGAGAGCTTGGGGAATGGTGGAAGTGCAACAAGATTCTTTTTGGTTTGATAGATTGCGCTTCTTTTCGATGCTATAAGTTCCCAAAGTTAAGATTTTGTAAAACGCGACTCCGTGTCCAAGTATTCTCCTCGTGGAGAAGACAAAACTTCTTGATTTTACCGCTCATTGATCAGTTAAAACCTCTATTGTGTCACAACAGAAGCCGATTATAGGATTTCGAGTTCCATTGAAAGTTTTAAGCTTTTAAATGAGTAAAATCATCCGTGTTTAAATTTGAAGCCTTCAATATTTTGTTAAAAAGCCTGTTGGAAAAAATTGCTTCTGTTGTGACAATCTACAATATATCTAGTTTGTGTGTCTGTTGTGTCAGTTCAGGAAATTCTATATCTGCGCCGTATTCTTGGACACAAAATTGGTGGTTTTAGGGCTTCCGAACGTTTACCGAATAAACACGAATGTTTAAGGCAAGGTTATGCTAATTATGGAAATTAAATTCTAGCAGCTATTGTTCGCTGTCCAGAAAAGAACAATACGTTGCGATTTAGAGATCGCAAATATTTGGATTGAAGAATACAAGCCTTTCCGAAGCTCTATGTTAGCTATAAGGAGTGTCATTTTAGGTTTTGTTTTGTTTTGTTGGAAAACTTCAAAAAAGTTTCTATTAACTGGGTTTGAACGTGAAAAAAGCCGGACTTCGACAGTATTTTTTATTTAAAAATGCTTAAACGTCACAAGATATCCGTGGTACGCGATTTAACGCACGTGCAATTATTGATTCAGAAACTGAAAGTTGTACTGAAGAGCCTATTCATGAATATTTCGCGCAATGTCGCTTCCATTCGTCGCTCTTCGTGTATACGCTTTAAATAAATGAATGCTGATGACTTAGTTTCTCACCCGCGGCCTTAAAGATAATAAAACCATCTGTCAAAACACTGGGTTATTGTGTATTAGACGGTTTGTAGAGAAGCTTAGTCACAGCTCAATACTTTACAATGATCAAGAGTATTCCAATTTGTTTTTTTAAAGGACCAGACTTCGGTTGGCTTGCCAAAATGAGTAAAATATCTTTCTCCCAGCGCGAGCCAAGGCCAAATTATTTATATTTGCTTTCTATATTTGAACGAGCAAAAAGAAAATTGTTTTTCCCATACCGGGAGTCGAACCCGGGCTGCCTGGGTGAAAACCAGGAATCCTAACCGCTAGACCATATGGGACTTTGTGAAGTATCGAGAGTTAAAAATAAAATATAAATGTAAGTCCTTTTCACTTAATCTGAGCTACACAGTAAATTAGAACCACCTTCTCAATACAAAAGAATCACAGGAATTGCTCAACAACTTTGTCATACCAGATCATTTCATCCACAGATTTTTTGCTAGGACCACTTACACAGTGAACCAAAGTCTGTCTGTAAAAGCGAAGGGCTAAAAACACCTCTTGAGGGGTTTAGCACTGCAGTTTTTTGAACTAAAATCTGCAGTGCTCTAGGGCCTCCCAGACTCCAATGCTACACTCCAGTCTGGCTTAGTAGTAGCTGCTTCTACTGAATCCGTCTTTAACTATCAACAACAAATTCCCATATGGTCTAGCGGTTAGGATTCCTGGTTTTCACCCAGGCGGCCCGGGTTCGACTCCCGGTATGGGAAAATTTATTTTGGAAATAAAATTGTTCATTCTGTTGTTGTTATTTTTATAGACATTTAGACGAAACGATATCATAAATTCGTCGTTAAAATCTGAACAACCTTGTCTTGAGATACACTGAGTTTAATACAAAACCTGAAAATTTATCCATTATGCTTTTATTTAAAACAATTGATATCCTGAAGTAGAAAATGGGAACTGGAATTCGTCTATTTTTGCACTGGAAAAAAAGGATTTCATCTGAACATGGGCTTCTGATCTGAGCCACTAGAACGGGAAAATGGGCACTGGCAAAATGCTAATAGGTCTGACAGGAAAAGAAGTCCGGCAAAATTAGAATTAAAATATCGGTTTTTGAAAAATTAATAGAAAATGGAGTTTGTAACTCTTTAATGTTTACCTCGTTCAGGGGTAGTTTTCGCTCGAAATCCACGGTAGTTTCTAGATGTTTCAGTTTACTGTTGAAGAAAAAAAACGTTTTCCTTTCATCCGAGAACGAAGCCGACAAGACTTTAGGTTGTTTGAAGTACCACCTTGTGTGGTATGTAGAAAAACTTTCTTCCGGTTGAAAAAAAAAAAAACAAAGAAAAGGCTTGTTCCAAGTCCCTCTTCGCGCTTACTGACGGAGGATGCGCGCGGTTCGCACGCGTGAAACAAAATGGCAGCTAGTTTTTGCAGAAAATTCATTTGCATCGCATACCGCGCAACACACGCACATATTCCGGCGTGTGTTTTACAATCATCTAGACATCTCCTTTGCGTGTTTTGCTACACACGCACTTATAAACCGCGGGTTTTTCACTCATCTAAACAGAAATGATTTTTGTCCAGCCGGTCTAGTACCCAGGCGTTCTCCTCCCGCTCACTCGACTCGACTTGATGCAAAATGTCGTGACGTCACGGAATGAGGTCCCCGGAGAACGAGTTCTCGCGGTATGCCCTTCGGTGACGTCACGAAGTTTCGCACCAAGTCGGGTGAACGAGAAGAGAACGCCTGGGTACTAGGCTGGTTTTTATCATCTAATCCAACGCATGGCTGCTCCCACTTTGTTTAAAGATATCCAAGGAGAGTAGTCATGTGATAATGTGAGCTCAATGAAAGCGGGAAATTAATGCTAGCAGTCCGGTCCCCAACACCTCAGTGGTTTAACACTGACTAACTTGGAAATAATTGTTTCTGGGGGTGCACATTCCAAGTTTCAAATAATCGGCACTAAACTGGGGCGAAGCTTCCCTCAAACAACCGGTAAAAGCCACTAGTTACAGCTGAAAGTCGAGAAAAGACAAAGCATAGTACAATCCTGTCAGGGTATAGAAACAGCTACTCTGAAGACTGGTTCACATGCAAGCCCCGCGCATTCTGAGCTCTAGCATAAGGATGTTCATACATGCCATAAGCTCAAGCGCAATGTGACAAACGCCTGCGCAAAGACTTTATACGCTGATTAGCAGTCATGATGATACTGTACGATCTAATATGGTGGACGCTGACGAATAAGGCACAAGACAAACCGGCGAGCGGAGTGATCTTGCGCAAGTGGAATGGAGCGCGCGCTCCTCACTGAAGACTAGTATGTCTCTCCTCGCGCGCGCTCCTCACTGAAGACTCGCATGTCTTGCGCGCTCGCCCTATTTTTTCTGTTCCGACCCCTTCTGGCTAAGGCTTAGTGCAAAAGCTAATGTTTTTACTAATCTGCGTTAGGTTCAGCACATGAAGAGGGGGTTTGGCATAAAGGGAGGGCCCGCTTATTCCGAGTATTGACTTACTCTTAACATATATAGGAATAACGATCCTAATGACGATTAATAGTTTTACCAGGATGGAGATTGACTAATTTAAGCTGAGCGCTGTGAAAAGGACAATCACACAACATGAGCAAAAGCGTGATCATGAAAGAAACAGGCACAAGAACACTCATTGACCTTGTTTTCTTTTCAATAAGAAAGCCCACGACATAAAGATTCTGTTTATGATTGCGTCGAGCCTATTTTACGTTCGCAATGAAGTAAGTATTGCTATTCTCCAGCTTAGGCCTGGAGTCAATCGGATTCAAGATCATTTAATGTACATTTACTGTACATTTACTGTGCATAGCTTTTTCTAGGCTCCAAGATAGAATGAAAATGGAATTGAGAAAACGAACGCGAAAAGTGCGTTAATTCACCTTTTCGGCGTTAGGTTTCCCGTGTTGTGTCACGTGACTTCTGATCTAAACAAACCGCGAAAGTTCGGACATCCAGTTCTCAAATGGACTAAATGCCCGGCAGTCGGGGGAGAAAGGAGGCGCCACCGCCCACTTTTTCCCAGTTCTCGCTAGTCTTATATTTTCGCGTTTTCATACTTATTTCGCACCGTCCCTTCTGTCTCACAACAGGCTATATTTAAAATATGTCGTCTCATCTGAGAAAAAAAAAAGAAAAGTTGAACCATCATTATTTAACAGGGTGTCCAAACGCGTTTAACGTGTTAAATAGAAAAGAAGAACTCTTTGTACGAGGTCTTATATTTGTAATCGACTTCAGCTTGCGTCGATAAAAAGAAGTAAAAATCTTCCTCAACGTCAGAAAATTAGGTAGATTAGGTATAAATATTTGCTTTTTTTAGTTATTCGTTATTTGAAAGAGCAAAAAGGGAACTTATTTTCCCATACCGGGAGTCGAACCCGGGCCGCCTGGGTGAAAACCAGGAATCCTAACCGCTAGACCATATGGGAACTTGGCGAGAGTAGGTTTTTCCCCGTTATTGACATTGCTTGAAGAGACGCGAGTGAATATGTTCGCCAACCCAATTTTTGAGTTTTCTAATTTCACTCAAATCGCATCATTAGTATTTGATTTTGTGCTATAAAATGTAAAACTTAGGCTTGAGTGTTTTGTTGATTATTCATCAAGAACAAGTCTCTGACGCACGGATTTCTAGTTACTTTGGGTCGAACACTTGGAAAGCCTATTTTTGTCTACTTTGTCGTTTTCTTTTTCATGTGTTCACGTTGCTGCGGGTTTCTTTGAAAACACGTGCAAAATTCTTCTGTTGGTTTCGCTAAGTGGACTTTTCCTAAACACGTTTTAAAAAAATCTCTGTGTTTCAATAAACACGTAACGTCTTGATGCATTTTCTGCCTGTCGTCTTAACATAATTATTAGATACTATCACTTTAATGGAGATAATTCTCTGCGAAAATTTATGTCTAAATTCCTTGCTTACGCATGAATTCCTTCTACACCGCCAAGGGGACAACATTAACTGAATTGTGAAAGAAAGAACGAAATGAAGTCATTTTTTACCCATTTGATCTGACACAACAACAAAAAAAAAAACTTGAAAAAAAATTCACCCAACTTTACAATCCATCACTTTCCTAATTCCCGGCCATCAGTAAATGAACACTTGTTAATCAAAAGTTTCTTATGCTAAAAGTTCCATTTTTAGCAAAAAGAGTCCATTATTTTTAGATGCCATTAATGCAAATGTGTCATTTGGCTTTTTAAAACGGATAATAAAACAGGGAATAGATAACAGTGTCTGTTTAAATGTTTATTTTTGTATTAAAAACGCTTTCGAAAGTCTTCGCCTTTACTGGTCAGCGATTTCGGTTGTTTCAATGTCATCAATAAACTAAACACATCATCGTCATCATCATCATCACATCATAAACTTCATTTAACTTCAATTCGGATTTTAGGGAGCTCACAAAAAGACATCGCAAAAAGAAAAATGCATCGGGTGTGTAAGACGTGATGATGGTGTTTCGTAAACGTTTAGTTAGCGGGAAGCGAGATTGAGATTTCGACCCAGCCTTCGCTCATCACCGTTGCCATGCTCGTGAAATTAAAACCTCTAGGCAAGGTTTTTTGAAGCAGGGTTAAGCTAACCCAGGAAAAGTGTCAATTTTGAATAAAGTTTGATAGTTGTACGATGTAGAATCTTTAAGTTTCTATTGCCGTACATTTTGACCTGAGGTTTTTTCAAACTGTGACTAAATCATCTATATAGATTCCCATATGGTCTAGCGGTTAGGATTCCTGGTTTTCACCCAGGCGGCCCGGGTTCGACTCCCGGTATGGGAATAACAATTTCCTTTTTGCTCTTTCGAATATAGTATTTTAAAAATGAAGCCTATAAGTAATACTGTAAAATTTGACTTTTGAAAGAAAAAAAAAACAGTCTGATAAATTAGAAGATTCCATCTTTGCTACCCAAACATTAAAAACGAGGTGGCGGGCTTCAGACCTAATCAATATATCAAGAAAAACACTCAACAGGCCATTTTACAGTTGCATCCTTAGTGACCTGGTCTTTGAGTGGAAGTGAGGCTGGAGCTTTGATAGAGACTGTCCTGCTTTTCACATGTAAACCATGTTCTTCTCATGCTGACTAGTCTGTATCAAAACAACGTCAACTCCAGCCTCGCTTCCACTCAAAGGCCAGGTCCCTAAGCACACAAAGAAATGGTCCGTCACCAGAAAAAGAGTCCCAAGTTCATTAGTCTTTTAAAACACGTTTTGGAAAATTCAGATGAAAAAGTACTAGTCTACAAAATACCACTTTATAAATATCGAGAACTCTGTTCTGATTTTGTCCAGCTCCTTGGCCCATTCAACGGGTGATTCCACATTTGGTAACCAGTTTACCATTTTTGAGACTGAATATAATTTCAAATAATTAATTGATTTAAAAATTCCTTCCCAGTTCTCTACTAGTTTCTAAAGTGCAGTTGTAAAGCTCGGGCCTCAGCCCAGGCGTTCTCTTCTCGCTCATGCACACGACTTGGCGCGAAATGTCGTGACGTCACCGAACCTCATTCGGTGACGTCACGACATTTCGCACCAAGTCGAGTCGAGTGAACGGAAGGAGAACGCCTAAGTACTAGGCTGCTCGGGCCTTACATTTAATGAAATTCCTTACGCGAGGAAGTTGACAGTGTTTTACAGGTAAAAAAGTGTGTAAAACAGGAAGTAAAACTAATAAGACATGCCTGCATTCCTTTAGGCTTCTCGTCAAACGCTGCGTGCATCCACCTAGCCGATGCCCTCACAAAAACGTAAACATGTATAAAAGTCTGAGCAGTTAAGACGAACGCGGCCATTTTGAATATTTTTTCTACGTGATTGACTTTATAGGAGGTCTGGCACCGAGAAATAATGAGGTCTGAGACGAGTGATAAAGTTTAGAAATTCTTCAAACGTTCCGTTTGCTCGACGAGAAAAGTAAATTGCATATTATCTGAGTTTGCATTTCGAAGGATTTCCGAAGATTTCTTAGTTCCACGCCTCGCTCAAGACGACCGTGTTAAATTATTCAAAATGGCCGTTCTTGGTGTACTGAGACACAAAAGGGTGGGCACCCTACATGTCCATCTAATTCAATCGGTAGAATCTCTTGACAGATGTCAGTCAAATGACAGTAAAAAATGCAAAAACAATGGCGAAAATTAGCCGTCGTTGGACTTCCTTACAAACCTTTTATGACACATAGCCCAGTTTTCGAGATGGCATGAAAAACTCGCAAAACTTTATAGTCGGCTAAATATTCTTTCTTGTTAATCCTTTCCTCTGAATCCTAGAAATAGCAGGTGAAACTACACGGCGAGAAATTTGAATGACTTGTCTCGTTGATAAAGGTGTGAATAAACCGATGACGTCACAGTTCCTAAGATGTTTGTCTCTTCACTTTGTTGGAGTAACTTTCGGGTCCTGCACGGCAATCGTCGCCAATCTTCAGACATCCTCAGAATTCTTCCCCCAGTAAAATGTTTGATAAAAGTTCGGAAACCATAACCTTCTGACAATCTTCGGGTGTTGTTTTCTACCCTATTAACCCTCCAGAAATAACCTGACCTATCCTCTTTAAATAGCCGTTCATATTCAAGAGTATTAAAAGACAAATTCCAAAGTTAATTACTGGTTAGGGGCTTTTCTGTTGAATGCTCAAATTTGCTTTCCTATCTAAGTATTTCAAAGTTTAAATCCAAGAAAAGTTCAATTTCAGTTAGCACTGCGAGAATATACTGCTCAACAACTTTCCTTTGAGTGATGGTGATATGGTATAATATTAGTAGCTCTGATTTAATTTGAACATACACACTGTAGTATTTCATCCGGAGATTCAGTACTTCATTACTGTTATTAGAAGCGCCTTGCATGACATCCTTACTTTATTACGAGAAGGGTTAAGTGCAGTTCTTAAATTACGTTTTGCGGCCGGAAACACATGGGTACGTACCCCTAATTCATCGCTGTTTTGGAAAGCACTTCAAAAACAATGACATTTCTTCCCAATAATTTTAGGCATTTGTTTACTGATAAACAAGCAGTTTAATACCAGGAACGCCTTGTTAGTTCTGGGTGTGAACGCAAGTAAGGATTTCGGCAGGAAATCTGCTCACCGCTGTAGTGAAAGATGTTAGGCTACATTGCTTGAATCAAAGAAACGAAGTACTCATATCTCACGCAATATATTAGTTACTTGTTTGGTAATTCTGACAATATTTAGAATACGAAGTCCCCCTATTCTGACATCGTCAATAATCGGGCGCGAAAATTTCCAGTTAAAAAAGAAATTCTTTTTTCTCATGGCCATTCTCTTCCGTGCGCGTGTATTGCCTCTCGCTCGGAGACGGACGAAGGATATGCTATAAGAACCGTGAGAATACCCCCAGTCCACCATATGCCCCGCTAAATAGCTACAGTGTTAAACAAACGTTGAAATCAACAGCCAGTGAAACTTTCGTCAACCTGTACAATTTGTTAGGTGCTTCGTTCCTCGAGGCGGTGTTCGATGAAATACATATTAATTCAAAGAACGGCAATTCCATTTTTTCCGTTCTGGTGCCGACACTAATTAAAAGCAATCTATTTACATCCCAAAGCGCGAGTGGTGTTGCCTAAAACCCGATGTACAGTGCAGCTAATTGGAAAATAAGGTTTTTCTTATCTCTAAACGAAACAGGTCGATTGCTGCCGGATTTCCTCTCAGAGGAGTTGAGGATGGGGAATTACCTCAAAAAATTCGAAGCAAAATATTTTTAATAGAAAAGTTGAGTAAAGAGAATGATGATGACAATAGTTGTGATTTCGTGCCGATCGAGGCCTGTTGAAAGTTACGGAACATCTTAGAGGAGGTTCTTTGTCCAAAGTGAGGCACCATTGACATCAACAAAAGAACAATCGCTATAACAATTTGTTAATTTAATAAATAAACACTTAGGGTGCTCAGTTTCTTGTTAGTGGGCTATTAATCAATGTCGAGACATATCGTCTGACAAGAAAGTCAGCAAATCAAATACTTATATCTACAGCACTGTAAAACTAAACACAAAATTATGCTTGACGCTCGCTTCAAGGAGAGTGAATTTCTCCATCATTCAATGGATTTATCGTTTTCACGAATTTTCTTTTTGTTGCAACTGCTCTTAATCATAATGCTTTATAGCTACATAAAATTCAAGCAATGAAGATAAAGGGGACTAAATAAAGTCTTCTGAACTTAATTTCCCGTTATGGCGCAAAGGGCAAGTCTTTATAAATAGAAACATTAGCTCCATTGGAAAGAAATCTCTACTCATACCAAAACGCCTTTAGAACAACAAATAATTTTTAGTTGCTACAAATGTTCGAGTAAATCTGCGATATCAATAAAACAGTAACGAGGAAACGAGCCCTAGTAATAATGGATCAAAATGATATACATTTCAGTTACGTGTGATGTTCTGCCGGACCTATTATGATGCGTTTTGAACTTTTGATCCTGTGGATAAAATGCTAAAGTGTATGCGTTCATTCAAATGAAAGCTCTTGAGCAGTAATTTCGTGTCGTGCTGATTATTATAAGGCACCAGCAAGCTAAGTCTGGGGATAAAAACCCTAAAGTGCGACATTCAAATGAAAGCTACTGGCAAAGCAAGAGCAGCAGTTTACCGAGCCGCTTCTCTGAACATAACTGTGCGCGCGTTTCCTTTTAAAAGTTGTGGTTATAAATCTCCTTTCGATCCCGTCACATGAATCCGCGCTGCGTCTTCAGTTCAAACATGTCCGTCTGTATCTGGTCTTTTCTGGTGATTGAGAAAGCTTGGCCCGAGTTCATAGTTTATTTCAATTTGCATGATGTAACACGCACACTATAAAAATGTTAGCTTCCGCGCAGAAACTGGAAAACTTTTGACAGGCTATTAATCATGGGTGAATGGGTGATGCCAAATAAGCGAAGCACTTGCGCCATTGAGGCTCCATTTGCTAGGCGCGATAAAAGATTCCGTTTGTGTACTGAGCTGAAATAGAAGCACCGCTAGCGGCTCGCCGCCGCCCTACGGCGCGCTTTTCCGCACGGGGACATAAATCAAAACTGACGGAGATTTATGACTCAATCGCACAGAAGATTTATTACAGGTTATCACAACACTTGTTCGCGCGTCTTTTGTTTCAAATGAGCCCAGGAAAACGTTGCAATATGGCGAAATTGTAATTGAAGCGCTTTATGAAATAGGAGCTTAAACAATAAAGAAATTTTTAGTACAGCACAGCCTGCAAGTATTGGCATTCGATGTGGCAGGATCCATCGTTTTTGTGTGTGAGGGCTGTTTAAGTCCTGTTTGTAGACAGTTGAGCCGCTTGAACTGGGAATCGTACTTGAAAAATTACCCAACAAAAGCACTCCTCAAAAGAAAGCTAAGGTCATGAACTCAGTGCCGCACTGGCATCTGATTGGCCGAAACTGGTCACGTGAAGCAGTAAATAGTCCTTACACAAGTCGATTTGTCATAATTCATGTTGTTAAGGGGTTAAGATGTCAGGGCCATATAAATCATATTCGACAAACATGGCTCATCCAGCGTTATATCCCAACTCGGCAGAGATTTACACACAGCAATACGCTTCGCAGCTGTCCTCGTCATTTGAGCGGCAAATCAATTTGACAGGGAATTATTTTCCCTTCTTGGACGTTACAACCCAAAGGTTGGCACACCAAAATTTCAGCACCCCGCAAACACGACAAACTTCTAACACCGAAGATGTAAGGTCCTCTCAGTCTCATCACACAACGCCAATTCCAGACTATCTCCTACAGCCGATCTATCCATGGATGAAATCAAAGAAAGGCGGAAAAGCTGACTTTGGATTTGGTATGTCACCTTTCTGATAACCCTCTTTTTGCGGGCCAGCTTGTCCATAGCTAGTTAGCGCGCCTCGGCATTTCAATGTTTTGCAGGTTGAAAACCATCGGAACAGCTAATCCGCCTCTTCCTTTCACTGCAATCGCGCTCAAAGTTCCAGTGGTTTAGATTGCAAATAATGAGTGACATTTTCGAGTTTTTTTGTTAAGCTCGTTTTGTCTGTTATCCGCGAGTATCTTTTCTGTCAAAAGGGCGGAGGGTTGAAGAGTGCTTGTCTTCTCCTATGATTAATGGAACAGTCCTTTTTAACATTGCGTTGTTTGGTGTGTGACTAGATACAAGCTTGGTCAACAAGAGATCATGTTTTGTCATTCAATAACGACGTACAATGCTCCACTATGTTTGCAAACATCTAGATGACAATGTTTGGTCGCTGAAAGGTTCTTATTGGCGAGAGAGGTTGTTTAGTTTTAGAAAGGTGTACCAATAAGATGGACTGTGTTGATGGCAAAGTCCAATTTTAGAATTGAACTGACAGGAGTAAAATCTCTTCTGACCACGAAAACCAAGGTTGAGCCTTTGTCCAACTCTGTTAAGAAGCCGAGAGTTTATGAATTTCAAAGTAAGAGGTTCTCGTAAAAACGCGCATTTCTCAATTCTCGCGCGATTTCTTTTTACTAAGCGATTCTTACTTTGCACTAAATCACATGAAGGTCAAACTACGTCTCATGCAACTGAATAGCATGCCTCAGTTAGAGACGCTCTGGTCTATGAAATGAAACCTTTGTTCTTGATAAATCTTTGTGCTAACGTGCAATTTGTCTGTAATTTAAACATACAGGGCAGAAGCAAGCTAAGCGACACCGGACAAGTTACACGAACAAACAACTGTTGGAGCTGGAAAAGGAGTTTCACTTTAACAAGTATCTTTGCAGTTCTAGAAGGAGCGAGATCGCCAAGGCACTTAGCTTGTCTGAACGACAAGTCAAGATATGGTTCCAGAACCGTCGTATGAAATGGAAAAAGGACGAAAAACTGAACGACTCATCGGGAAAAAATAAGGAACATTTCAACGATGTGCGAGAATCACACGATCACAGACATCACATGGGTTGCTCCCCGCTCTGCCATTCTCCGCCAGTTCAGCAGGCACGTCAAGCAGAAGACCTCTACTTGTAGTGCGTTGTGAAATTTGAAACAAACAGGGAGTCTCGTGCTAAATGCGAGAGTCTGCCTAACTTTCCGTGGACTTTATGGTATGTCACTTAATTGTCATGAACTCGTACACTGAAAGCGTTATTTAATCGAAGGAACTCTTGTTAGAGCAGATCACTGACTTTCCGCCCTTTTACACGATTCTAATCCGTTGTTAATCCTTCTGAAAAAGCTAATCGACACCAAATTTCCTTCTCTTTGCTAGAGGTGTGAAACGTGTTGCGAGATGCTCTTGTACTTAGTCAGAGTTCCTGATCGTAAGACATTATTTATTGAACATAATTTTCCCTCGTTGCCAACACGGCAGCGTGAAATTTGTACAAATATTCAATGCGTACTTTACCATGGACGCTTAGATATAAAGAGCTAGTTTTTATGGGTTTCCATTATTACAAATGTATTTTGATTCGCGCAAATCGATAGTAGTGGTTTCCTTCTGCGGCTGAAGAGAGCAAAGCTGAGAAAATTGCACCTTCGATTTCCCGCTATCTTGTTAGTCGCATTAGCTCACTTTCTATCACACCGCCAGCTTCATCACCCCGTCTCTTCAAATGTATTCTGCATGCTGTCTTTTACAGCAACTAAAAATGACTCAATCGTCCAAATGTAAAGAGAAATTGAATTGTTGCGTTAAAAATAAACGAAATTGTCAATAAATTTCACCATCCTTTGTTTGTGTTGTGTTCTCGTAGCCCAGTTAGGTCAGAGCACGAGGTATGTGTTTCACAGTTTGGGATCCTCTTGTGTGGCGCTTTGTTTGTTGCCGTTTGCATAGCTTTGTGTTTTCTTGATTTAACACTACAATGAGACAGAGAAACAAGGAATTTATCTTTTCCACAAGATGAAACAGATTTCGAGTTCGGCGCAAGGGAACGCATTCTACAAGACACGAACACCTATAGATGAACCGTTCCTGCGTTCCTGAACTTTTCTCGCTGACCGAAACTAGCGAAAGGTAATTCATTGATAAAAAAGAGTTTCAATTTTTAATTACTGAGGCAATTTATAATACTGAGTTATGTGACTGTAAACAAAACCTCGCGCTCAGACTACCTGTACATGCGCCATGGAAAATAGCCGAAACATTTACGTTTTATTCCCCATCCCTGAAGAATGCACAGCCTCGTTTTACGTGTCACTAACACTTAGTTTGTTAGCTATTTCCGCTTATGCTTGAGCAGTAATTTCCTCAAAGATTTTATAGTCAACTTTGAAATTAAACGCTTTTAATTTTGTTAAAGACGCTCGTCTGAAAAGTGTCAAGGGTAATAAATCACTGAAAATCGAATGGCAGCCATTTTGTCTTCGAACAGAAAGAGAGTTAGGTCTCTTGGAGACACAACATACACGACGACAATTCACAAAGAAGGAATTTAACAGAGAATGAATCATTACTTAAGCGAAGGAAGAGAAAGGGAAACAAGGAATAAAACATAAATAATTGGGGCACCTTGGTTGAAAATCCTCAGTAATTTAGCGAATGAGTTGGTTGTTACTTACATAACCACACACACAATGATCTTGAGCTAACCAATATTTATTCCACTCTCATCTCCTAAAATTATTCCACTTTAAAGATTAGATGAATAAACAAAGCATTCTCACTAACTAAATAACTGAATTTTTGAGTTTCCTTATAGTGAAGAGAAAATTGTCTAACTGTTCGCTAAGCATGAGATTAGCTGTCTGAATAAACAGGTCGTTAATCAAAAAGGTGACGTGGCCTGTTTTGCGCGAAGAATGAGAAAAGCTAACTACACTCGCACTTAAAATACTCCATTTTTAATAACAGATATGTCCGCCCGGTGTATATCTAGATACTGTTGAATAAATCATGGTTATTCGGGTTATTCAAGAAAAATACTAGAGGGTTTTAGGTTGTATTATTTCAGTGTAACTAAATCGTAGGGTTACTTGACAAGGGCAACTGATCGACTTAGAAAGCCCGAATTCGTTCCTCTCTAGTTTCAAAATAACAACCTTTCTCGCAAAATGCCTGTTGGTTTATACACTCTAAGTTATAAAGTTAGAACTTAACTTTTGCAAAAAGCAAAATTCTTAACTTTTTGAATAAAAAAGGTTTTTTTTTAATTGAAACTTCCATTCCATATGTGACCATTCTGAAAGCAAAAAGGTTCGGCGAGTCACAAACTAGAGATTATGAGTTGGAATTATAGATTGTCTTTATGCTTTGAATTTCATCATTGCCAACAGTAGCAGATTTTAAAAACTTCTTTCATGAACTCAAGTAAAACACAAGCAACATTAATAACTGAACAATAATCGTTCAGTATGTTTTTTCTATTTTGGTAACTGCTGTTAAAAGTGGTGCTTAAAATTTCGGTCTCAAACATTCGAGATAACTGGTCCCATAATGTAATTGGATTGCACGACTAAAAGCAGCAAACATAATAACTTGCCGAAATCAGGTTTTAAAATAGAAAAGCGAGTTATTAAACCTCTCTGTTTAAGCGTGGGAAATCAACTCTGTGTTGGAGTTAGCTTTCAAACGTGTTTGTTCTGAATACAAGCCTTAGGTTAGAGACATGAGAACTGGCTGGGCTCGTTCGCGGTCCTGATGAGCACAATAGTTTATATATTTACTGACTTGCCAAATGCTTTGATTTGCTCTAGGTCACCTGTAATGATCAGAAATAATCATTTGCTCAAATATAGATATGAATGCCAGTTTTACTGAACCAAACAAAAAGGCTTTAAGTGACTTATTTGCTAGAATATTGTATATATCAGAATATTCAAAGAAGTGACAATCATGACCGATGGTTCCATTCCAGCGACTTCAAATTATCTTTACCTCTAATCATATCCGAGGAAATGGAACAAGTATTTAGATCATAACTTTTGACAATGACTGAATTGTACCCCTGGCTTATGAAAAATAACATCTAACTTTAACAGACCCATTCGATCGGACAGTTAAGCGCGCTGCAAAGAGACATGACGTCTGACACATAATTGACTGAATCGTCTTGACGTAAAACTATGCTCCTTTAATTTTTGTAACTACTACAACACCAATTTGACAACCTGGCCAAAATTTACCCATGAATAAAGTGAAAAACTAACAAAAGTACCTGAAAGTGCTGCTCAGTAGCTTCATGAATGGTCACACTTTAAATTAAAATCAGGTCTATAAGCTAGAACAGTTACTGCTCACTGTTTAAAATCTAGTGAGTTCGTTTAGTGACCTTTACAGATATCAGCTCTGAATTTTAGCAAATTTACACGCTTACTTTGCGAATACATCTTCGAAAATCAGCTACATCTCACTTCATGGCTTTGCTTTCTGGGCTGCTATGTTCAAGTGGAAATTTAAAGGAAACTTCACTCAAATAATGGCGGCCATGTTGGAGAATTCGTACATGCAGCCTCGGTCAGAACTCAAATATTTCTCTCCAAAAGACTACATTGTTAGATGCCTTCTTGCGAACTATACGAGCGAACAAAGTTAGTTTGCAAGCCAGCTGTCTGTTTTGCCGAGATAAGCCAGCCAGTAATTCAACATAAAAGGAAACTGAGAAATCATAAATCATTCTAACGTCAGTTTTAATGGGAAATAATGGAGTTGTGTTTATCACAGCTTAAATTTGGCAACCCCTTGACAGGCAAGCGGTTTCCTATTTGTAAATAAATGTACAGTCTTTCAAAATTATCTATCCTAAATGAGTAGTGTTCTCCAAAAGCATAGAAAAGCTGTATGATCTTTCAACTTTCAAAAGTAATAAACCCCTGATATTTCTTATTCAATATTTACAAATTATGTTGTTCCTTCTTCTGGGGTTCTCAACGGTTACGTGTCTCCAAAACAACAGCAACAGCAGCCTTGCTCGAGCTTACACAAAACGCCAGTTGAGCAAAAATATATATCTGCACTTTTTAAGACTTACAAAAGTACAAATTTTACAACGTTTTTTCCTCTTACGAAAATTCTCACTCAAGGAACACCACGTGAAATTACTGCTTTAGCTAGTTAGATGATATGACATTGAAAACTTGCAGCCGATTGTTGATATTCCCAATGCATCATAAAATCGCTAGGGGCATAATAAATCTTGAAAAGAGGCGCTGTCAGGGCGGCATTTTAACCGACAGTAACGTAACATTCAAGGTTAAAACCCGGAGAATGATTACGCAAATGAGCTGACACCCATTTTTCATGTCAGACAGAGAGTCAGATTCGACGCCTTGATAAAATGTTTTGAATTCGAGGTATAAAATACGTCAGCAGCATCTATGCTTGTCCTCATCATAAAATAAAATATTCCTTTGAACAAAAAATCCAGTTTGGGTTCATACCAATTACCAAATTTAAACTCTGTTGGTATGCATTTTTTGCTCAGAATATCATACACTAGATTCACAAAGAGCTAGAATGGCTTATTTATGGAACAATTCTTTTTAAATGATGGTGATGATGATGATCAAGGTACCTTTGGTTAGAATGTTGATTTCTAGTTCTGCTGACCGCAATTATTAAATAGAGTACAAATCTGATACAAGCTTCAAAAGGTATTTTGCAGGCTTATCTGCAATTTCCTGTGTGTGAACAGCTAAAGACATTTCTTCAAAAAAAATAGCACCTTGAGATAATGTTTAACTTATCCATCGCTGGTGACCTGAATGCGATAAGAAGACAAAAATAGAAAGGCTAATTCAAAAACGGGAAAAAAGTGATTAATTGCGTCGCAATCTTCAAAATTTATATGAAGTTATTCTGGAAATTATGAATCCCAATTATCTTTTTGCAGTGCATTCTTAAGAATAATGTAAAATGTCATTGGTCAGCTAGCTATTTAGGGATCCGGAAAATGCCGGCGTGAGAGTTTTGGCTCCTTGTTGTCTCGAGAGCTTGAAATTAATCTAATAAATACATAATTAATTATCCTCCTTCATTGAGGTGCCAAAGTATGTCACGTGTTGACATGAAGCCGACACTTCCTGTTCTAAATAAGGAGGTAAGCCGGAACCCTTATCATAAACCACGGTATTGGTAACCATAGAAACGTTTGCGCTGCATGAATGCCGGATAGACTCCGTGAAATTTCCGAGATCTGCAAGATGTCCTGAAATTTGTTTACAAAAACAGTAAATATAACGCAAAGCAACACCGATGAACCGACCAGATACATGGACTTTTCCTGAATCAGTAATAATACTCGAAATGACAAGTCAATTTGTCACGGCGAGAAAAGATGACAACACAATAAACACAGCAACCGACTCTTGCCAGTCTTCCTCGCGATTTTGTGATACAAAATGGCGCACTAGATTAAACTCAATAGATTTCACCTCCAGCACAGAATTACAAAAAAAAGAAAACAGCAACAACAACAACAAATAATGAGAAGGGCACAAGAAGAGAAATAAAAAAGCTGTGAAATGAAAATAGCCAAATAAATTGGTCAGGAAGCCCCTTGTAATTACAACATAAAACTATGACGTTTAACGTATCTGAATAAGTTGAATTAAAGGATTCCCCAGCCGGATGACCTCAGATGTATTCGTGAATTGAATTGCTATCGATATTTGGGACTGACCCATTGTACCCGTTTTAATATCAAAAGGGACAGTGTAGAGGCTGACAAATCGTTTTTTCTTTGTATGGCCAAGACCTTGCTTTAAGTTTCCTTTATTATCTTGAAACACGAGAAAACAATTACCAAAAGTGATGAAAGCAAAGAAATGTAATTAAAAAAACAAAACAACTTCCAAAAACTCATAGTTTCATCAGAATGGCAACTTCAAGAATTTCTGGATTGCCTGTCACCACTAAGTGAAATCTGATGAACTGAAATCAACGTCCATCCTTGTGTATCTGTACTCAGTTCATTCCCAAACTACTTGTTCTGTTTTGCTCCGAGAATCTTTTCGTCCAAATTGTTTATACATTTGGTGGTATTAGCAACACTGGAGAAATATGGAAATTATATGAGCAAAATTTTGATATTTTTGCCGGACACTGTTCCTTTAATGCGGTGGTTATGGACTTCTGGTAAACGATAAAATAAAAATATTGTCAGGCATTATTCTGTGCACAAGCTGAATCTCGCAACAATTATTTTCACTGAAGCAAACAGGCAATGCTGTCGAAATATATGCAAAAATTTCTATGCCCTAAAAGATGTTATTGCTAACCAAGGTGTAAAAGATGATCATAATCAAATGAATCATCTCCTCTAGTGCCTGTCGACTAAAACGTAATTGCATCCTTTGACGCTCTTCTAAAAACGAGAAATTCAATTTTACTGAAATTGTCTTGTCAGTAAAAGATCAGCAGATTTTGTTTCCTCCGTTAAATGATCTGCACATCGAAAAGTGCCACTATTAATGGTTTTATGAATACTATTAAAACAATTACCTCTTGTCTTTGGAAACATGCTGTACGACTCTGATGTCAAGCTATATACTGAAATGAAAATCTTACGACAGTTTCTATCCGTAGATCAAAAGATGCAAATTTTTCATTGATATTGCCACGATATTAATTTGTTCTTATCGGTAGAGAAATACAGAAGAAACGATGATTTTGGCATGGACTGGTCCCAAAAATATAGTTATCTCAGGAGTATACCGAGTGATGCATACAAGATCATTGCTTCCTGCGTCTACATTCACAATTTAAGAGTGCAATCGTGTAATTTAACATTGTCTTAATCTGGAAAATACAGTTGATTAATTTAACTGGATATAGTCGCATCACAACACGACAGACCTCCATATTTATCTTCTTCCTTATTGACAAGAAAGCTGAACTGTTATGACCATAGTATTATCGTAGTGTTCTGTAATCGTTACTTCTGTCTCATTTGCAAAAATAATCCTGGATGTTGAAACGGACTGGATTCATGATATTAATGTTTCATACTACGGACAAGAAAAAAATTTTCCTCAGGACAAAAAATAAGTTATTTATTTCACTTTGTGAGTGTTGAAAAACTTGAAATAAGTGATCTGGTTATGGACTGTTTGAATTAAGTGAACTACCCTATTCTTTCTAAGGATTGTCAATTTCCATGCTTTCTGATTTTACAACTAACTTGATATATGGGTAGAACTGACTCGTGCTATCTCAATTTTTATAATGACTATAAAATACCAGCTGTGGTCGCTGTCTTTCTGTTCATGATACGTTGCTAGGCGCGCTGAGCATCCTTCACTACTACCCACAGGTAAGATAAGTTTCACATTTGGAGTTCGTCCTCTGCACAGACAGTGATAAGGAATTCTTTTAAGACCACAGTTCTTCTGCTGAAATTAAAAAAAAAACGGAACAAAGTTGCTTTACAATGCAGGTATAATATATCTGCTATGTACTGGTTTGGTTCCAGTGGAGAAAGCAGCTAAGTATAGCCTATATGTAAGATAAACGATTTTCAGAAGGTCACTCAAAATAGTCACAGCGTCACAAATAGTCAGTGACCTTGACAAGGTAATGAAACTCACTAAGATTGTTAATTTGAGAAATGTTCTTTGCAACGATGGAAAGGCCAGTGTTTGAAAAGATAATGGTTTGAATGTCTGACCTCTTAGGTACAGGGAAAGGAATTTAGTTCCTTGTGCTTAAGTACTCTGAGAAAGGTACTGTTCAGTGACAGAGAACTATGCAGTCGCCAGCCTGAGATAATGAGTAGTCGTTTAAATATGTGGCTTTCTCCAGACCAAGATAAAATGGGAAGGAAATCTGCAGCGATGTTCCAGTGCAAAAAGTACTTTATTAGTCCAAACCAGTTATAAGGAAACGTTTGCCACCTATTGGCCACCTTGAAAGATTTCATTTCTAGTTTACAGTGAGCAAATCTCAATCGAATAAGGTATACGAAATAAAACAGCGTCATTGCTATATTGGTTTTTTTTTAACAACGGATGTTATTACATTTATTAAGTTATGCACGACTACATTTCTTTGGTGAAAAGGTTCGAGTTAAGCTTCCCTCATGTAAGTTCGAGCCGAGTGCAACTAATTGTGAAAAATGATCTTCAAAATCGTGCTTAACTCTAAACAGAAAAATCAGTGTTTAACGCTCGAACTTCTTCTTACCTCAAACTCGCACTTTTATAATCGGCTCTGCCTAAGTTTGTACTTTGACTCTAGAGATATATCAAAGGGATAATGGTGTTTATAAAGTCGTGCTTTGTTTAGATCAATCGTTTAGGTTTGGTTGGATTGGCTGGATTTTTTAGTTTACGGTTCAGTCTTTGGTTTCTCAACTTTTTTCAACCACCACAGAAGTTGGATGGAACGTTGAAAATATTGTGCAATATGTAACAACAAGTGAAAGTAAAGACGGTTCAAAAGGTATTGGGATGCTGCAACAAAATTAAAAAAAAAACCTGGTTGAAGTTCAAACAGTTGATCGCAACAAAGTACGACTTAATTGTTTGAGTTATTCCCTCTATGCGTACTCACTTTGCTTGAGGAGTCTCGTAAGTCTCATGACTTCATGTCATTCGGCTGACACCAGATTGGTTCTCAGCTACCCGACGACCGTACACGATGAAGATAAAAGATACCATCCATCCACATTTGCTTTAATCGATTCTCTTCCATTGTGTAACCTTGAATTCTGCAAGTTAGGAGTGTGGTCAATTGAGTTATTAGCTTGGGGCTGCCCTTGTTATCAAGAAACAAGTAATCTTGAGATCTGATCTGTTTGTGATGTTCACATGCACAGGAACCTTAGTTTTGTAACACCTGACATGCGCAGAACGCTGCCTTCCTATTGGACACAAGTGTCTGCCTGCACGCATACAGGCATAGAATCCATAGTAGACAAAAGGCAGGAAATCAAGACATCAAAATTTAACCTCATAAAAATTATCTGCGTGTCTAGGAAACCGCCATGGCCAAATTACAAGGTCCGGCCATCTTATTAACCCTGTCCTGGTGAGATTGCCAAAATACAAGCAACATATCGGGAGGCTTCTCCTCATAAGCTTAAATCCGTCATGTCACACTTTAAGATTCCTCAACACTGCAGGATAGGACTGCTCAATAGTTTTCATTTGAGTGCCAGCTACTATTTAGAATATCATCCGCGGAAATGATAGCCACACATGAAAGCACTACTCAATAGCTTTCGTTTGAATGGCGACACGTTAGACTCCACAGACTTATAAAAGTTAGGACCACTTTGTACGAAACAATAGACGGGGGGCACAGGAAATGTGGAAGTGCTCAATACTAATAGCTTTGATTTGAACGGTTACTCTGAAATAAAAGTTAGTAAAAGTTAGACGGCACCTTACAAGAGTCAAGTTAGAAACCAAAAATAATTTGGAAGAATTTCATTCATGTTTCCTTTTCCTTTTTAAAGAACTGTGCATTGCTGATGGCCAAGACGTAGACTAGTAAATTCCTAATGCTCCGAGAATTTTGATTTAATGATGGAAAGGAAACTAACCAACGTTTTATGTTGTAACGTGAGCTGTCAACAAGCGAAGCCCATTCCCGAGACGCGGCACACCTTTTTGCACTACATTTATCTTAATTTTAGGCGCACGAGAGTCTTGTTTGTGAAATCATTATCAATCTTAACTTGTTCGTTCTTTTACTTCGTCCCTTACAAGTAGTCAGTGAGGACCAGTGTCAAAAGCTAGCATGATGATAGAAGAGTAGGGGAAGTGAGGCGGGTCCGACTAAACCAACGACAACTAAAGCCACATAGTTTAATGACGAACTCGATACCTGTTGTCTGTTTCACAGTAAGTTTTGTCTTAGAGCCGCTTTTCTTCTTACAACCTGATCACTATACTTTGTTCTTTAAAGCCAGGAACACGGATTGAAGAAACCTAGCTAACAAACTTGTTACGTTGTTCGAACATTCAGCACACTATAGTCTTCGGGAATATTCAGAGCTTGTTCCTCTAGTACTTACTCGTCTGTTACGTTTGAAGTCAGCCAGCTAACTCGAAACATCGAGTTCATGGGAAATTCAATCTACCAGTTCATTGTAATAGATTTAGGGTGAAACGGGGAGTTCACTGATTACCGGTCGAGTGAAGAAGGGATGAAATAGGTCGGGCTTCGAGTTATGACCCATAGGCACTATAATGACAAAAGTACAAGTGTTGTATCAACAGATGCCTAATGTACCTACCGATATGGACGTTTGTGCACATTGTTCCAGATTAGTCAGCTTTCAGGGCATCAAATCACATCTTAAACACCTCTCGCGAAGAACAAAGTTGGAAACATAAGAAAAGGCAGCGCAGCCTTGGCCTGCCGTGATCAAAAGCTTCTATAATCAAACTAAGACGGATTCGTGTGATAAACTATGATGACACTAATTGAATTCCTAGACAATATCAACTAACAAAGCTGCCGATTAGAGTCTGAAAACCTCATAGGTGAACAAGGGTCAAAGTCATGAGCACAAATTTAGAACAAAAGCGTGTTTGAACTCAAAGCACGAAACTGCATGGTTGAATAATCCCAGCCATAGACTTTTTATTTTACTCAAAAAAATGCTCCCTACAGTTTAGGTTCATGTTTTGGATAGTGTTAAGTACGTGTCAAGGACGTTAAAATGGTAAAATAATTATCTCTTATGCGGCTTAAATAAATACTTATGATTCCAGTTTGATAAGATTAACAAAATCACACTGGACGAAATGCAGGCTTCTCTTTCTCACTCCTGAACAACGTAAGAATCACGGAACATGGTCAATAGCTTCATTCAAAATATACTCCAAACATCTCAAATTTATTACCGAGGAACATTTTTCTATCGGAATTGAACGATTCAGCGTTGCTACAAGGTCAAAGGCATTCAAGATAATTTGTGTAGATATCTCAAAAGCTTCAATATTTTTTCAAAATGCATGAGAGGAATTTCTAAACTGGATTTAATTTCACCCCCAAGTCCTCGTTGGTCATGTAATGTGTTTCTAATTTTTTTTTGTCTGTTGGCGAAATCCTGAGGTGTACCACTCAAATGATAGCTAGCGATCAATTCTCCTATCTTTCAGAATTTTTTTCTTTTTTAACGTTTTTCAAGTTGAAATCTGGGATTATTTTTGTTTCAAACGTGGCCATTCAGCTCAGGGGGTAAAAAGGTTACTAACAGACGGAATTAGACAGTAATCCTCCGCGTGTTCGTAATCTCTTGAAGTGATGACGCTTATTAAAACCACAATAAAGCACTTAGTCCTAAGAACGCATAAACACAAGAATGGTTGAAATCACCAAAAGACAACGAGGCCAGTGGAATTACGTTTGCCGTTCTTACATTATTGTTGGCAAACAGGTTAAGTGAAAGGTATCTTTCCCTCACGGATGAATTAGAAATATGAAAAGAAGACGCCACTGAACATGTAGGCTTCGCAATATTTAACACATCTGCTTGGTAGATATCTCTCAGATTTCATCAGAAAAATCTATAAAATCGTGTACCTCAAACCGAATGATGCAGCACGGTTCTACGCGTTTTTAATTATTTGTTCCTCAGAGCTGGAAAGCGATGATGATGTTGAATAGCTGCTGACGTCAGATATGATAAATTGCATTAATATGATTTAATTTGTTCTTTTAACATTTTGATCTTTAGTAAACAGAATAGAGTCTGACCCTATTCCAAAAACATTCAACATCGGTGGTGAATGATTACATTTCATAACTGGGGCGCATTTCTTTCAGAAACTCCCACATTTTTGTGAGATCTTAAAGGCAATTTGAAGCACGCATGGTAACCTGCATGCGGTCTGATTTTAATTCTTTTACAGTTGGCATTGTGGTTCACACTGTATGTAGTTAGTTTCCGCTAAGTGGGTATTCAACTTATCAGTTACTTTGTAACTTCTTCGATTGTCTCAATTCCTAACAACTAGCTGCCGGTGGGTTCAAACCGGCCCTGGTTTCGAAGTACCGTTCATGCAGATCAAGTGTACTTCGAAATACTTGTTTCCTCTGAGCTGCATAAAAAGGGGCGCTTAAATAATTTCAGAAGGCACCTTCTATGCTACTGACTTGATTTACCCCCTAGAAGATCAATACCTTCGTTTTCTCGAGAAAATAAAGATTACGCCCTGGCCGAGACATGCAACCACATTTTTGCAAAAAACCTAAATGGGATTAAAAACATAAGGTTTGGCTTGGGTATGGCAAAAACCTAAAAGAGACCAATTTGTGATGACGGTAATTTAATTAGACTCTAATTAAAACCTCGTGCACATGGTACGTTATGAAAAGTCAATTTTGATTAAGTTCCCCGAGAGAAACACGATTCTTTGTTAATGTCCTTTAAAGAAGCTACACTGCCGGACAAGTTAACTATTTTTTTGTAGCTTGCGCTTAGCTCTGTATCGAAGTAACCGATGTACAAATTGCGTTTAATTGGATTATTTCTCTGTACAATTGCTATCTCCTGAACGTTAATGCACTTCCTGGGGTGTTGTTTATTTGATTAAAGGATTAGATCCATCGCGTTACTTCACACTTTTTGTATGGCTAGCCCTTTTTTCTAAACTAATATCTAGGCAGTTGTAATGTGATTTTTTTTGCGCATGTAGCTTGTTATCATGACGAGAAACGGTATAGCAGAATACCAAAACTTAACTGAAGATGGCGCTAAGCGTAGGATCGAATAACCTTGGTATAAAAAGCAAAAACGCCAGTCAATAGCCGATCAAGATGATATTCTTATCTCGCAACAATAACTGCAGCTACTTTGGGGAAAAACAACATTGCACGAAACGGTTCTTTTGTTTCTAAAACTGAAATAAACTTTCACAATTCTGGGTGCTTCAGCTTAAGAAATACACTGTTTTTTTCGAGGCTTTTGTATCTCTTTCTAAAACTTCACCTCAGGGGGTCTGTATAGTGGTTAGCGAAGGGCGGCCAACTTCACGCAAACCAAATTATGAGAACAACACAGCATACACTGCTTAATTTAAGAATGGATGAAAAGGAAGGCTGTTTTCTCAACGTAAAATCAGATTAAAAAATATCTTTAGTTTGTAACAGGGAATGAGTCCTTTTGTCCGCTCAGTTATACTCCTTGAGTCAGGTGGAAGTAAGGCACGTCATGAATGACAATGTCGTTCACAAGTTTTGGTCTTGGAAAACATCCAAAGCGTGACCCAATTCGAGTAAAAAGTATCGATTATTCAAGCATTAATTAATTTTTTGTATCCTGTTCTTTTTGCCATTTCTGTGTGGATGGCGACCCCTGAGCTGACTTTTTTTACTCTAAATAAAATACAGTTCCGAGATGCGCAAAACGCGGTCGTACAGCAAATCCTTTTTGTATATACTAATTAATCGGATTATCCGCTAACAGACAATGCTTGGCGATAAAAGCAGAGTAATTTTTATTCACGAATTTTTTTCTTTCATTTTCTCTTTAGCTGCAACTGTGAAGAAAATTCGAGAGAAAAGGAAATGACAGGGATCACTAGGAGCCCATGAATGGAATCATCTGTAAGGTCATATTGATTTGATTTTCCTCAAGCGCAGATGTTTCGTTGAAACTGCGGTTTGCTTGTTCCATTCAGCTGTGAAAATTAGAACCCTTCACACGCTTTGAACTTAACCACACAGAGAGTCGATGACACTAACGAAATCAAGAAGCAAAACAGATAAACAGCGGGAGTGGTGACTTGAACCACTGTTAAAAACCTGTGAACTGTCAACATAGGGGGCATGAGGTAAAGATCTGTGGAGGAGTGTCAAAATCAAGATGTCAAAGAGCTACTTCTCGGATAAAAACCCACACGCAACAAAAGCAAACGATACCAGGTTAAGATGCGTGATGAGAGAAAAGAAATTTTTGTTATTATAATTGTCTTAGGCCCCATCCACACGTATTCGTTTATTTTCGATCGGTTTTAATTTACTACCCAAGGTGGTGCAATTTAGTAGCGTTTTTGACCACTCGTCATCGTTAGCGTGAAGACAGCGAAAATGATTGAAATGTGGAACCAGTGAAGGAGCCATACCGAAAACTGGTATAAGTGGAATCCCGAAGTGACTGAAGGGGGGCCGGGGAAAGGGAAATATATCAGAATTGAAAAAAAAAGGAAGGGGGGCTTCGAGCCTTATTTTCTTTGAAGAAGGGTGGACCGCGCCCTTGCAACAGGTCACCTATAGATCTGCCAATACATACATGTGGACGAAAAAGTATTTTAAGGCTTGGTTTGAACAATATGTAAATAAAACAAGCCAAAACATATTCGTAGGTCTATGAACCGTTTGGGCTAAAATAGGGTTTTGACCACTGTTTTTGTTTTAAAAGGGGGTTTAAGGTGGTCTTCTACTCAAAAAAGGTGATGTTCGGTTGCAAAAGTCAGCTTGTATTTTAGTGTGGCAACTTGAATTTGACAATAGTTTTAGGATAATGAGAGACGGATAAACTGTCTAAATTCCGTTCCCTTATCTTTAAGACCGTTTTTCTCGAAAAACAGAATTTCTTGGAATAAAGGAACTATTAAAAATGATATCTCCCTTGCATTTCAACCTATTGTTCTGAAATTTTCATCCATATCAAAGCACCCTTTTCTTGGTGCAAAGAACCTAAAAAAGTCTATATAAGTTTGAAACACGTCTTGTTAAGTGATTCTTTGTCCTATAATTATTTCCTGTTACCTCATGTTCTGGGGATTTTGTTTTTAAATCGGATGAAGGAAAACTTGTTAATTTTTTAGGTTTATTGCACAAACATGCCATTTATGTACACATTAGAGTCGATTTGATGCTTTTCCAACCGTGCATTAGTGAGTTATCGTTGTTACCATGAACATCACGTTTTCTAGCCTTAGAGGCTAGTTAATCATTAACTACTGTGACATGTAACCTGAAAAGACTCATATTGATGTCAGGGTGGGAAACCCTATAAAATGATGGTAGAAGTTTCTCACAAGGTTCTGTTCTAAAAATGTTTCGAGTGGAAGACCACCTAAACGTTTTGGTCCCAAAATTGGGATAGATTTTGACCATTTAGTGGAAAATAGAGAATAGATTTTGACGCGTCTGGGATCAAATGGAGTGTGTTTTGCCTACTAAACTGAAACTGTATAATGTTTGCTGTTCAAACGTGAAGACGCCGGGCGGGGTACTCCCTATATATAGTGGGCTATACAGGGAGGTTCCGCCCGAAAGGGGTGCCTTTTTAAGCTCGCAGTATATTAAAGGGTAGGGAAAATTGCCATTTTAGTACACGAAAGGGTCACAAAATCAGCTTCAAAGTAGAAGAAAAGGCGACTAAAGCGTAGTATATCAAAGGGTGCTACATTTTGGCAGAAATGACTACGCAACTGAATCAGAACGACGGAAAACCCGGCCGGGAAAAACGTGGGGATTATAGGTAATTCTATTGTTTTGGCTTATCCTTGAGGTATAAGAAAGGAGTGCAGTTTTGGTCTTGGTATATGAAAGGGGTACCATTTTGGTAAAAATTAGTATATTAAAGGGTAAGGGTCTGAACCTCCGGGCGGAGCCTCCCCGTCTAAGACTTTATTGAGTAGCCCCCCACCCTGGGGGGGGGGGGGGAGCGAAAGCATTTTTTAAGGGTTAGACGGTACGTGGAAACCAAAGTATGAAAAGACAAATATCATTGAATGAATAGTGTGCACACTCCACTTTACAACTGAGGGGTGAAGTCAGAATTTTTACAAAGAAGCAGGAAGAAACAAGTGAATTTTATAGAATTTTGATATTTAAAAAGGTGATTTAAAATTAACGTCGTCAACCGCCATTACAATGATAGTGTTTTCTTCTTAACTTAACTTGATATCGAGGAAGTCGAACAACAATAAACTTTATGATTAGCTCTTTCAGGTTTTGTCCATCCTCCAGTAAAATTTTCTTCTCTTGTATTTCGTTTTGTCTTTGTGGTAAATAAACAAATTGCCTTGAAAAAAATTACAGAGTTAACAAGGAATCAGTTTGATCAAGAATTATAAGTCACTCTGCCGGGATCACCCGAAGTATGTCGAGGAATCAGGAAACATTATGAGGCTATGCAATCATATCATTTTGTTATTAAAATCGGCAGATCCAAAAGATCAGAACAAAAATAAATACAGGGATGAAAATCTGTCACGGTTTTAGAATGTTAGCTATAAGAGGAATCGGTGACGAGTTTATACCTCGTTACCTGCACAGATTGACTAACTTGCATTCGAGCAGCCACGAGGTACTCCGACATAAGATGACTTGCACCTGTGATACCAACTAATTTGCGTTCTCTAAAAACGCACACGTTCAAATGGTCTCCATTTTTTCCAACTCCCAGGTCAGAAAAAGGAAAACACAAGAATGGTGGCAGCACTTTGTTAGGTTATTTCTTCCTGTTATTGGACAGAAAAGGCGTTGTATTCGTAAGTACCTGAGTCAATCAAGTCGGTTTCACCACTGGCAAGATTGTGTTTATTTGTAAAGACGTAGCTTTGATACACCCGCAATCAGAAAGCAGCCGGAAAATGGCTGAATTTCTCTGATACTGTGAATGATACGAATTAAGCGCCCGTTCTCGCCCACTGGCCTTGCCGGCCTTCCCTCAGCTCGTCATCAACAATTTTAACATAACTAAATCAAGCGCGTCGATAAGGGCGGGATAATCGTGTATCTCATGTCATTTTTTTACATAGCATAGAGATGAATGGTAAATTGGGTTTTCGATTTTCGAGCTCAAATGTCTGATTACGAATATCTGACATGAAGAACGTGGTTGTTTTAAGTTCAGTTTTAGACGATTCTCGCGACGTTAGCCGTTAGCAGATAGTCCTCAAGTTATGGTCCTCCTCAAGTAATTGCCATTAGGATCTAGTTCAGTATGGTTTTCTTACCCTTTTGTCAAATTTGACTTCGAAACTCTTTTCCCTCGATACTTCAGACGCAGCTAACGATAACGACAGCAGATTCAGTCACCCATGTATTCAAACAATGTAGTGAGTGAATATTTGTTAGGCACTACCTCAGTGACACGGTTTAAGAGCAAAACGTTCATCATACGTCTGTATCCAAACACTTAACTGTATATTATTTCAAAATGAACAGGCATTGTCTACAATATCGAAAGTTCGAGTATATGGCCTGGGAGTAACTTAATCGGATCTTAACGTAATAAGCGAAAACGGGGAGGCGCAAGTTTTTTTGGTTCGAGTTAGCGAGAAGTTTGAGTTACAAGACCGAGTTTCGAGTTACCGAGATTTTGCAGTGTATATAACATATTTCAAGACTGAAAAGCTTCAAGTATGGATGGTCTATTTATTAGTTACCCCAAGGGAAATGAAGGGAGTAATAAAATGGGCGTTGTTCAGATCCACAAACAAAAACGCTGTTCGTTGAATTTCCACAGGGCCTTCCACAATGTATTGTCGAACAAAGGGTGTGGGCCTTTCAATTTTTACAGCGTCGTTGAGCCTCTTGGGTTGTTTCGGATAATTCCGAAACTACAATTCTCCTTAAGTCGTGGCTTCTTGTGAAATAATCTTCCAGACCAGAGCTCACAATTCAATTCAAGTTCCATCTCCAAATCAAAAATGATATTGACAATGCACTGTCTTTGTCAAGCTCCCACGCGACAAACAGAAAACATTTAATGCTTTTTTATTACTGTTTAATTGTACTGTTGTTTTCACCCTCATTCTATAAAGTTGATGTATGTATGAAGACACAGTGTAGTAAAGAACAATTTAATAGCAAATAAATCAGCCGGACGACATCGGCTCAACCCAGTCAGGGAAGTTAATATTCCAGTGTGAGTCGCTATGATTTTCGTGAACCGTTATGAAACTAATCAGATTATTTCATAATAATTCAAAAATTTTCAGTGTTCATCTTACAGTGAAAAAAAACGCAACTTCACTTTTCTTTTTACTAAGTCGTGAGTGTAGACACAAAGGTTAGCCATAATAAAGGGGTAACAGACAATTTAACGGTCAATTAATGAATTGAACGTGATCGGTTCCGCCCTCCCTTTTCGCCAAAGTAAAAGAAAATAAATTGTTTACGGGTTTTTTTTACAAGGATCAAAGGATCAATTGGAAAGTTAATAACCAACGGAAGAAAAGCTTTCATAAGAAACCGCTTAAGAACAGTAAAGTGGAAATTAAAGTAACATTAGGTGATTTATGAGAATCTGAAAATTGAACCAAATTACTCGTCCTGGAGTCACGAATTAAATGTATCGCTTATTCTAATACAAAATTACCCTATGGTTTTTTTTTTTCATTTTTCTTTATTCTATATTTTTTTAGCTTTAAAATCGTGATTGCTATGGTATTGACTTCTTGAACTTGTCAAAGACTACTAACTACAGCTAGATAAGACAAGATGGAAGACATTTTATTATTACAGTTTTCAGAGATCAGTAGAGTTTTCCCAAGTATTGGCAGCGAGATTTGTCGTGCGGGGTTTGTTTTAACTTCCAAAAGCAAAAACGACTTAAGCGTAGTCCACAAGCATACATTTTGTCACCTAAATACAAAGATCAATGAAAAGGTTTACTAAAAGGTTTCGCCGCCACACCTTATTGTTGTGATCCGTTTTAGATGTCTACAGCAAACGAAGAGGGACGGTTTTGTAGTGACATGTCGGCAAAAATGTTTTGTCATCGTTTTCTGAAATCTTCGTTTTTGACTCTTATTTTTTTATGATTAAGATGCGGACAGAACACCACACGTGCAAAAATCTTAGTCTTGACAGCTTTGATATCCACATTTAAGAGATAAATCTCCGTTTTAAAAAGCCTCCACTTTAGCGACTTAAAAGAGCATTTTTAAAAATCTCCGTTTTCTGTTCTGTTCTACTGCTCGACGATCTGTTTCTTATTTGCAAAGTTAATGTGCCATGTTGGTTTGTAGCAGCTTTATTTATCCGTATAAACACCGCGGCATGAGACAAACTATGCAATTAAGATGTCTAAAACAACGTATTTAACTTTGAACGCATTCACTAGCCGTTTTTATTTTACGGATATATGGGTCGTCAATATAAAAAAAATGAGATGAATTTAACCGACAAGCTCCCCTCTCCATCTCGAAATCGGCAAGTTTTGAAACAAGAAAAAATTCATATTCGCGAAACAAACAGAACTACGTAAAAGTACTGGTCAACAGCTTTCATTTGCTTTTATTTTTTTTAATGATTTTTTCCACAGTCACTGAAAAGTTCAAACTACTTTTGCACTATGGGAAGGTACTGCTCGTCAATTTTCCTTTAAAGTTAGAACTACCCTGTTCAGTACAATAAGCAGTGGCTAAGGAGCTGTAGTTTGAATGATGATGCTTAAGACGTTCTTGAACAACTGAAATCAAAGTTAGAACCACCTTGTACGACGCAATAAGCAATATCACAGGGAAGTACTGCTCAGTAGCTCCCATTTGAATGATCACACTTTATAGGATTTCATTTGCAGAGTTAGAACCACCTTTTACAACATAATAAACAACACCACAGGAAAGTATTGCTCAGTAGCTTTCATGTGAATGGTCGCACTTTAGGGTTTCACCAACAGACTCAAACGTTAGAACCACCTTATATAGCATAATAAACAGCACCACAGGAAAGTATTGCTCAATAGCTTTCATTTGAGTGGTCACACTTTGGGATTTTTATCCACAGAATCAAACGTGAGAACCACCTTGTACGGCATAATAAACAGCACCACAGGAAAGTAATGCTCAGTAGCTTTCATTTGAATGGTCACACTTTAGGATTTCATTAACAGACTCAAAAGTTAGGACTACTTTGTACAAAAATGAGTGCAATAAACAGCAACATTTTAGAAAAAATGCTCAACAGCTTTTACTAGAATTGTCACACAGTACCATTTTAAAACAGAATCAAAACGGTTATAACTACCTCGTACCTTATACAGCGGTGTAATTAGCAAAACGTTAGGAAAGTACCATGTGTACAGTAGCTTCCATTTGAATGATAACACTCGAGGATTTCATCTCAGAACCAAAAGTTAGAAGTATACCTTGTTCCGCATGATAAACAGCACCTTTTCAGAAAGGATGCTCAACGGCTTTCACTCGTTGAATTTTACATTTTACGATTTAAAACACATACTCAAAAGCTAAAACTACCCTGTGCAGCGAAATGAGCCAAGCACCACGGGATAGTATTCCCACTACAACTCACAAACTTCCACTTGAATCACAGATTTGAAATACAGCGAGCGAATAAAACCACGTTTAATACACCAAGCAACGTTTGACTGTGCCTGGCAGAAAAGGTTAAGCAAACTTGTTTGCGATAAAAGAGACGCCAAAAATTAAATTACCTCAAACAAGGACGCGTCTAGGTTGTGTAGGACTCACAAAACAGACTAACCGGTGATATGTTGCTACCTCTAAATCACACTTGGCCATTTGCATGAGTTGAGCCCCTTTTATTTTTCGCCGTAGAGTGTTCACGCTCAAACCAGAAAAAAATTTTCAACAATCATTTTGTCAAACCCTCAAAAACGAACGTTACGATAGGAAAGTATTGTTTGGTAGCTTTCATTTGAATGGTCGCAAAAGAGAATTTTGTCCACAGGGTGTTTCAGTAAATACGTGACAGCAAAGGCGGTGAAACTGTATGGTTTCATGAACCTAAATATACGTAAGTTTACTTTACAGTTGCAACTGAGATACTCGGAACCGCTGTGTAATGAACTCTGTTGAAACCAGGTTAGGAATTGCATACCTAAAATCATATAAGGCCAGAAAAGTTTTGAGAACTAGATCAATGATTCTCAATCGTATGATTCAATTCAGAGATTGCCCCTTCGTAGGCGTCCACCACACAAGTCTCTAAATCACTATACTTGTCATTATGCATGGATGGTCACATACGAGAAGGTTCAACACTGTATTTCAAACTGGAGCTGATTTATCTTTCGCTGTTTATTGTATATCGCTTCTTTCACCCAAGTCCGCTAGAAGAATTGAAAGAAAAATGCCTTCCGTACGGTCAACCAGCCCAAACGTTTAGCCATACTTTATTTACAAAAATATTATCGCTGAGCCGTTTTTCGTAACTAATCGATGAGTTGTGCATGGACATTCAAATGAAAGTTCTTGAGCAAAATGTTCCTGTTGTAATGGTTATTATGCTTTTTAACTTTTTTCTCTCTTTTGAGTCTGCAGATATAATCCTTTAGACTAACTGTTCAAATGTAAGCTACTGAGCAGTGCTTTCCTGAAGTACCGCTTATTATACCTTTCACTCCCAGACTCAGTTTTGGAGACGTTTAAGGTGGTTTTAACTTTTGAGTCTGTTGATGAAATCCTATGGTGTGACCATTCAAATGAACCCTCTTCGGCAGTACTTTCACGTGGTACTACTTATATTAAATACCTTAAAAAATGAAGTTTGGGATTGTCTTGCATTTTTATGCTAGGCACTCTTGGGAGTAAAAAAGGGTTAAGCAGTAAAGTGATAATAATGTGGTTTTAACGTTTGAGTCTGTGGGAGAAAGCCTAAAGTATAACATCCAAATGCATGTGACCGAGCAGTGCTTGTAGTGTTGTTGTTCTTTGTTTTCAAATATTTACTTAAGTCAACTATAATGCGGGCAGGATTTTCACTTCAGAGTAAAGAACTTTTTACTATGCTGCATCATTTGAATGTTTGGGCTTGAGCACAAATCCTTCAATGTGACTATTAAAAAGAAAGAAGTTAAGCAGTAGTTTTCTGTGGTACAATCAATTCATCGTGCTGCAAAGGGTGGTTCTACTGAACTTTGGTCCTAATTTAAGTCTGTGGAGGTCACTATTCATAAGAACTACACTGATTGAGCATTTTGCCTGTGGCCGCCTGCTTATTTTCCTTTTAATAATCTCAAAATAACCATTAAAGATTTCACAGAGACAACTATTTTAAGATAATGTACTCCCACAAGCATATTAGTGCCTCCTGAACTCCGGTTCCTCGGAGGTTCCACACACTGCTTCAGTAAACGACTAAAATTTAGGGCGAAGCTTCCGCCTAATTTTTTTTTCCGGATTACGAGGCGTTCGTTCGTCTCTCTACACGTGAATTTAATACACGTGTTGTGCAAAAAATAAAACTCAAACTAAAATACTTGGTATGTTTTCCGAATATAACATGAAACTTTCACTACACGATATCTATTGCGAAATTTCTTCTTTTTGGGGAATGACGGAGAATTATTCGTACCTCATCCATTGCATCAGTTTCGTGGATGCGCATGCGCCATTGAACCAACATCTAGTTTATTCTTTATTTACTGCAAGTCCTTTCGATGGCTGTTCACATACAAACACTTAAATTGAGAAATGTACACATTCGAAGTCATTTTGACGCTCCGTCCAGAGTTAGCGATTTTCTTATACCTAAGACAGTTAAAATGGCAAAGAAAATGCAGGAAAAGTCACGTTTTCTTTTACCTTATGTAACAAATCTGTTATGTAATGAACAAGAACACGTGCCAGGGCACGTTTTAAGGTGGGGAAGTACCACGCCATATTAACCGGAAAAACTTTCCGCCTGACAAACACGCACAACATGAAAAGCAACACGTTCTCCTAAATTCACGGCCATAGAAGTAATTTTAATGTAAACGTCTTCTACTTAACCATAAGCTGACACCAAAACACGGGCTGACCCGCCTGAAACCTAGCCATGTTGTTTATGTACCTGCAGTTATTGCTTGCTAGTCATTTTATTACGTTGAGATACGAGGCACCAAGAAGTTGAATTATATCAAATTTAACTATTTTGAGAAATGAGTAATGTAGCTAATTTTAAACCTTTTTGCGTGTGTGTTTATGTGTGGTCGTGTACGCTTTTTGGTTTGTTACCAGTTAGTTCTCTGCAAGCACGAGAAAACATTATTTTGGCTGAATTGCATGTTGCTGAAGGTGATCCTACGTCAGTAAAATTTCCACTGACGCATACAACTAACCAAAAAACTACTTTAGGATGCAACATTTAGAAAACCCTATTCAAGAAAAAACCCTTAATGCCAAAAGCTTCCTTTGTCGAGGATCGCTTTTAGAAGCCGAGTTCCTGACGATTTGACGACCAAACCTTCTGTAGGCGTCAGAATTTGCGACCATAAGAGTGACTAGTACCATAAACAAATCCCGGAGAAATCACGCAATTTGCCAACGCTATTGCCGCTATTAAATGTGTGATTTGGAGGCGGTTTTCTCATTTAAGGGCTGAAAGCAAAGCTTGATTTATTCTCACTATGATTTTAAGGATCATTTTCTGGGTATTAAGAAGGAGCAATGAGTATAATTTTTTTTTAAAATCGTTATTCTGTTCCACGCAGTTTTTTGTTCACGTACAGAATGACTGGAAACGCCTTCAATAAAACGCCTTCCCTTAAAAAAGAGGTTGTATTTTAAGGTAAACACCACAACTCAACGAACCATTGATCCTTTCTTTTCCTCAAAGTACTGTGTTAGAATATTTTTCCATCAGTTGCATAACGAACCAGGTGAGTGAAATTTAGGCAGCCGTTTCAAGAATCTCAAGGTTAAAAAAAGTCGGTTGAACATCCCGACTTGAAAACCTTAGAGCAACGCATTTTATATATGTATATATCTTGTGCATCGCTTACTTTTTTCAGCGAGGCAAAAACGTTTTGATTTTATTCTTGGGACAGAATGACGAAATGCAACATTGTCGTACATGCCAGACATGTTTATTAATGGTGATGAAAAACATCACCTAACAAAGCGTACTGTTAAACGAGTTGGCAAGCAAAGTGAAATTCCCATTACGGAGTCAGAATCGATCTAAATTAAACCAAAAATACACTTTCTGAATACCAAGAATCAAGAACGGACATGATTTTGATAAGCCAGCCCAGCTATAAATAAGACCTACTCTCCACGCCATTTTTAAAACAGAAAAGAAAAATTATGTGTTTTTATGTATACTTAGCAAATAGTTGCGAACTAATGATCCATTTTTTCGTCTACCGAGCTAGAAGGAATATCAATTCTAGAACTAAACCTCCAGCTGAGCTATGAATAAGGAAACTGCAATTTAGAGTGCCCTATCAAGATACCTATTTTATGCAAACCGCTTATACTGCACATGGAAAACACTCTTTTTACTGGGCAGTTGCAGCTTTAGTAGCATTTCTGTCAACTGCTTTCTGTTTTGAAGGAAAGACACATTACAATAGATTCTTGCGACTGATTCAATGTACCCAGGAATGAAAAGTAACATTGCCTTACATCCAGACATGTAATTGATGCTGATTCAGCCGTTATCATCTGCGAGCCCCGCGCTATACATGGGAGCCTGTTGACAGGCTATTATGGTACCGTACCGTTGAAACGTCTAGACAAAAAACTAAATAGAGGCCGGGAGCGATGGGTGGCGGCTCTATTCGCAGGCTATGAGTTACGTAGAAAATAAATGAGATCTCCCTGCCAAGGTTTTTGAATAAAGTGAAAAAGACTATAGTTTTCTTGCGCACAGAGCACTCTTGTGTCAACCGCCTTTTTGTGACTGAGTTGTTGCCAATAGAAAATGCACTGTTCTAACTTTTGAGTTTGTTTTCTTTATGAAATGCTTGGGTGTGAGGTATGCCTAGGCTAGATCTGTGGATGAGACCCTAAATAGTGGTACTTTGCTGTGGTGTTTTGTAAGGTGCCCGTATAATGTTTGACTTTATCTACGAAATCCTTATGTATTACCACCGATCAAATGAAAGTACAATAACTTCCAGTCCTGCTTTTAGTTGTTCGATATTATTAGAAAGTATTTTCCGTGATCTTTCCCAGTTTGAAATATAAGCAATAAGAGTTGTAGTCTTCGTAACCTTGACGCAAAGTAAAGTAAGTACTAATTTGTATTTAAATTGTTCAAAAAACCTTCTGATCGGAAAAAATCCTTGCGTTTCTCTCACTTAAAGAAAAGCAAAGAGAGAAGAACAGAGAGAGGAGATTTACAAAAAAGACCAATTTAAATATCCATCGTATTTTAAAGCATATAAAGTGGGCACAATTTGGTCAAGTTTTTAGAGGTTGTTCATTGCGCAAGGGCGCGGTTTTCTGCCTTTATCGCCTCAGGTATTTGCGGATCAATTGGTGAAGAAAAACGTGAGATTTCTTTAGTTAAATGTCACCATCGAAGCTTCGAAACACTTAAAAATAAACGCCGTTTTGTTTTCAAACGGATAAAAATGTCCTTTTTAACAAGAAAAAAAAAAGATAAACAGGATTTCAGAAAGCCAATAACAGCAGTTAAATTTGGGTCATAGGATTTCTTTCCGTAAATTTTGTGCCACTTTCAGATTCAGCTGTAGAATCAAAACTGATTTACATGTACTCAGTAATAGCTGAACATTTACCGAGAAGAAAAAGAGCAAGGAAGGGGGAAAATATTCATTAAGGAGCAAAATCACACTTACCTTTATTGCAGTTCCAGATCATTTTCTAATGATGAAGTATTCGACCGTCCGGGTAAGCATATATCATGAACTAGTAAAATTTGTTTTTATCGGTTGAACTATTACATTTTGTGCTTGCAACCTCTTTGAAGGGGTTTTTGTCGATAAGGTTTTAGAAGATTGTATCGCGCAGAACCGGGACATGACCAAACCTCAGTAGCTAACTTTTTGCCAGCCAAAGAGACTCGAGTCTCTTTTTCTGGTAAAAACGGAAAGTATTTCATTTCCATCGAGCAGAATGATGCTTTTAAAAACTCGAACATATCTTAATGTAGCATACAACAATAAACGACACTGAATTGTTAGTTAGGAAGGACAATAAAAACACTCTTTCAAAGTCACAGCTAGAGATAAGACGTAAACTAGATCGGGCATAAACAGCACACCTTGTGAATTCCCATCATAAAACAAGAAGGTGTTACTTTAAAAGGAGATGTTTTGAATTAGCTGTTTTTTGGACAAAGGTGTTGTTTCTATCTAAGAGACATATAAATAAAAGCTGAAGAAAGGATTTGCCGCCAGTTCGAGTTTTACACTTTGCGGGTTCAGTCTTTTGCAGACAGTTTGTCACCTCCAACATGTACAGGTCATGATAAGGTTAACAAGCACGTACCACCATGGAACAAGACTATGATAAGGTCAATACGGATTATATTGACTCAAGAATACTAATTTGTGAGACTACTCAGGTATGCCCTTCATTCCGTTAAGTTTATTTTTTCAATCGATCACAATTTTTCTGGATGAAGACTTGCCAGTGGGAAAGATAAAGAGGATTATCAAAATTATCATTCTAGTTCGTTTTCTACTGAAACGTTTCTAGTGTTGAAATATAGACAACAAAATATTTTGATCTCTTTTAGACATATATGATATGTGTTCGCCTGCCAAAAAATTACTGGACGGTGTAAAACTCCTTGTGAAGTGTTCTTGCTTTGAAAAAAATATTTTCTATCCAATTTTCGTGATTTGTTATTCTGATCTATCAGTGAAATCTTTCAAAAGTACAATTTGAATTGGACAAAACTTCACTTGGCCAAGATAGAAGTTGTAGTTCTTGTATTCAATAAAACGTTTACAGGAGGTGTAGATTTTCTCAGAAAACATAGTTAGGGCTTCGCGCACGCTTTAATTGGTATCATCCCAGATTCCAACAATTGTCAACAATTGCTGCAAAATCTTAAAACAGCTAGCTATTTTTTCTGTTACAAAATGTTAAGTGTATTGTAATTTAAGCAAAGTTTAAGGCTACAGTTGAGAGGTGCACCTGTAGAATTCATAGCTCGTCTTTTTCTGGGAGATAGGAAAACACGTCACACGGAATTTTTCTTTCGATATCAGGTGTTAAATTTTACATGTGACACAAAATATTGACATAGGACTGATCTATAGCAGCACAGCAATTTTTTGTGCTAATTACTACAAACGCAAAGAAAATAGAGCAATAAGTGAAGACAAGTGCGTGGCGGTACTTTTTGCCACGGTTTGGCAGAGACTTAAACAAACCAAGGTCTCATCGAAAGAAAAGGCATTATAAAGCAACATGAAACGTTCGTTTCCCAGATAAAATTAAATCACAACAAAGCCCTGTGCTAATTCTCGCAACGAATTTTTTTTTTTTGGGGGGGGGGGGGGGCTGGTTGAAGTGATGTAAGCTAAGGTACGCTCGGTTCTTCGTTCTATCGGTTTACAATATAACTAAACCGCACGCTTTGTCACCAATTGCTGTCACCTTCTTCCAAAAAGAAACCAGCATTGGCATTTTTTTAAGAATGTAAAGTGCAAATATATGCCCTTTATCTCTGTCGCCGACTGCATCTCAACAAACATGGCCGCGACAGCATAACTCATCCAGTTTTGGAGAGAATTTGCCGTTTTACAGACACGTACTGATAAAAATAACTTAAGCAAGCGTTAATTTATTTATGTAAAGTTTAGTTTTTGGGTATTTTAGTTTATCTATATTAAGATGAGAACGAGGCAGCTTCCAAACGGGGAAGTTTCTAAACCGATTGCTCGCCTAGTCATCGATGTTACAATGATTTTATAGCAAATACACATCTCCAGAATAGAAAAAAATCCCTTTTAATACTTCGAGCTACTTTTTTTGTTGTTGTTGTTGTTTTTTTCTATTTCAAGAGGGGTATTATAACAGAAAATCTGCTCCATTTCAAATTCGTCGTTTCCAAAGAAAACAGCAGGGTTTGATGGTCATTCGGCAACTGCGCCGGAACTCTCTTGCCTTTTCAGTCAGCATGAAAGTTTTGTGGGTGACACCTCATCACTCGCTCCTTCACTTAACTAAAAAATGGAACATAAAAATAACTAAGAAGTGCGCTCATTCCTTGTGTTTCAACGTTAAGTTGACGTTTCTTCAAACAGTGTTTGATGATCACGTTGTTATACCACACGCAAGCATGTTTTGCTATGTTCCGGGAAGGCTTTGTCGTAAAATACATTACATTTTACTACGTAAAATAGTGGAGAGAATTTGTCACCCTCGCTAAAAAGATGTATTTATATTCTGACGAGATGATTGCTTCATCGTAGCTCGAAATGAACTCAGTTAGAAGCAAAGAATGTGGGATTTCGTACGAATCCTCAGAGCTGTGTTGTTATCTAAAAATGGCTTTTAAGCGGTCAATACACTACACTATTTGCCATTATTTTTCGTTTCACTGAAATTTTGCAAGCATGATTGGCAGTATTTTTTTTAGAAGATATGGTAAAATCTCTTAATTTCTTTAAACTTTCATTGAAATATTCTCGTTGCTTTTAAAATTCGTTCTATTAAATTAACGAACAAAGGTTAAGTTGCGGTATTCTGTGTTGAGACAATGTATTGATAATAAAAACATGTTTTCCTCGAGGTACTTCGTTTAATTTAGTTAACTCGATTTCTTTATTAAATATGCGGCTTAGGGCTTATAACTTAAGGAAAGTATTCTTCATGCTTTAAAAAGGTTGATAATATAACGGAAGATAACTCTTGCATAAGCTGGACCGAGGGAATGGTTAGTAAAGAAACAGTTGTTTAGAGTCAGAGGACAAGAAAATACGAGAAGATATGAACACAAAACAGCGAAACCTGACTCCATGGGATCCACATGTAAATTCGGTTCTCACAGTGATAAAACACAAAATCTACTTAAAACAAAATTGTTTAACTCACACAGTCAATTTATTAGATCGTGACACGATATTTGTTCCGAAATGTACTAAGAAAACTAGAACTGTCCTTAATCAATTGCTTTTATCTTGCTCGTAGCAGTCAAGTGAATTTGGTTGTCTTATTCAGTCAAGGGAAGAGGACAGCCAAAATAAGGTATCAGGGAAAAACTGCCGCTTATCCAATTAACTGAATAAGCTGAAATAAATTCTTAAAGTTTGAATCTTGTAAAAATAATTACTTTTTCAAAAATCAAGGTGAAAAGGCCGCAGATTTACAAAACAGTGATGGACGCATATTTACTCAGCGAGCGTGCAGATAACAAAAATGTCTCCTTCTGTTTGTTTAAGTTTTAATCGACGATTCTTAGCCGCCTTCTCCCTGTATAAATGGTCGCTTTACCGCTTTATTTTATGCTACTTAAACTGTTTGAAAGATAACATCATATAAATTGATCTTTTGTGCTCTGATTCTAATTCGTGAGGCTTGGTAGCAACCGCCCAAAAAGAGAATGACATAGAATTATTTCGAACCGAAATTCCAGCTTTAAAAAGCTCACGTCTTGTTTAACGTTTCCCGAGAAAGCTTGGGCTCAACTTTTCTTTCTTTTTGAGAAAGAAAAATCATGTTTTCAGTAAGTTGAAAGCATGGGAGTTTCGTGCCAGTAAGCTTATATATAATTAATTCAATATGGTATAGTTTTATTGAATGGCCATGGTAATTCGATTACAACCGATAGTCGTGCTTGATGGAGTCTGAATAATCAACAAATTCAATTGAATGCATTTAGTTATGAATAGGTTTAGCTTTAATCAGATAACACGTAAAACGCCAGTTATTAAAAACCTATAGTTATTTCTCCTTTTAAGAAAGCGTGACTCGCTTGACTTTGGGACAAAACAATCGTTTGAGCGTTTTTATTGTTTAGCATTGTGTCATAAGTAGTCCAAACTGCTCCCCTTTTTATTGCTTTTAATTCGTCTCTGTTTGAAATTCGTCGACTGAGTTAATCCTCAAAAATGAATACCTCTGCCAACAGCGCGAATTTGAATCAAAAGATACTAACATTTGCAACTCCAGCGTCGAAGACGGTACGAAACCTCCACAGTAGAGAAAACGTACATTTATTGTTGTTTACGTTCTTATGTTATTAACCTTTCCTGTCTCTCTACTTTTTGCATTCAGGTTTTGCATGATTTTATCCGTTTTTCAGTGTTGAACGTAGGGGGCACCTGAATTAGGTAGTTTTTACCAAAACGCAATGTTGACGGTCCCTTTTATGGTTGTTGAGTCCACACCCCTTTCTCGACCTTTGTTGCATCCAGATGTTCTTTTTCCCAGGGAAGAAAGCCACAGTAAAAGTTTCTGTGGGAAGCTTTGTTTGCTTGGCTCGTCTAGTTTCCGTTCTGTCTTAAATTCTCTGGGTTGAATTTAGACTCCCAGTGCGAAAAAGTTATCGAGATTTATAAAATGATAATGTTAAGGCTTTCGCGATTATTATGATGTGCTGCCCACTGCTACGTAGTAGACACTTTACACATATATGACTTTTGTGACAAGGTTCTTGTTAAGATGAACATCTAAGGATCAAGTAAAAGTTATCTTGCGGGAAGATTCTACGTGTTTATTAACTGACCTAGAAAGTTGATGCCACTACGCTTCCACAGAAGCGAACGAAATCTAGCTATGACATGGGTTTATGTACAGCACGAACCTTACTGGATTTATGAAGCTTTCGTGTGATTGCATGGCTTTATTAAAAAACTGATTATTTTAAAAGTTGTTCGGGGCAAGGTATAATGACAATACCATTGCTAAAGAAATCTTAAGTTACTTGAGATGTGACGGTAAAAGTTCATTCTGATAAATTCTGTTTGGCCGGGATGAACTCAAGCTTACAACGCGTAATATAGTAAACTGATTTTTTTTCTTAATATATTTTTCAAGTATTTGACGAAGACTTCCTTGTATTATGACTGCCAAAGAAAACTATTTTGAGTCAACATATCTGTATGTTCTTGAACAATATTTCTTGTTAAAAAAGGTTTTGGCTAGCTAGTAGAAGAATCGACATGGAAATGATGTGTGCTAAAAAAGGGCAGTCTTTTTATATTTTCAAGAACACGCAATCTTATTTACACAAGAAATTGAAGGCATTTTTGTTCACTCTATAATTATAACAGTAAGGTTAAACTCTTTATTCAGCAAAAAGAAAACAACGACAGAATAAGAATACAGCTTCTGTAAAATAGATTGTTAATTACGGTTTTCCTGTTGTCAAACGTTTTGTTAAGGACGGTATGTTGTTCAACAGCCCGGATGTCTCAACCATTGATTGAGACCAGGGTGTTGTTCCTTGGTTTGACATTCTAGAACGCCTGATCATGTAAACTACACTTTCATAAAACAGGTGAAGCAACCCTTTTCTATGAATATACTCTAAGTTAGAAAATCCTGTAAATTCTCAATACAAAAATGCGTCATTATTTTCGGAAAAAAAACGCAAATCTGTTTATTATGACCGTGCTGTGTGTTAAATGTATTAGAATGCATCATCTACTAAAACTACAAGAAACATTTAGTGCGCTTATTAAAATGCAATTTAGAGGAGAAAATTGCCGAGAAGCGACAGTTTTAAACGATTGGGTAGACTTAAACACTGCTTATTGTTTGAACGAAGGGTTAATAATAAAGGGAATGTTTATACTTATTTACTCTCAGGGACAGGTGCTAACAACACGAAATCGCGTATTTTGACGCAAAGTGGACGAGAATTCGTATTTAACACATTTATAAAGGCTGGTAAGTTTCAGCTGAAAATAATTGTACGAAGTAATGCTTGTTTTCTTATGACATGGTTTCAATGTAAAGAATGGCTCTATGATGTACACAATTACAAGTCTATATACAGTGTATATATAGCGTTCAGTTCCGTCCGTAAACAGGCGAAAGCTGAAAAAGTTCCAAACTTAAAAAGTGAAGCCGAGAAACTGTTTTTGCGACTAAGGCGTAAAGACCTACAGCGGAAGAAGAAAAATATTTCAATTTAACCACTTAAGGTTTCTCGGCATTTCGATGGGTTAGGTGTTATTAACACATCAAAAAGCGCAGTTATAATGAAATAATTGAATTAGGCTGTTGTATTGTAAGAAAAAAAAGAAAACAATGGCACGTTAACACAATTTTCTTTATTTCTAGGAAATTTAGCGTCACACGGAAAATGTCCTGGAAAACCGAGACCAAAACGTATTTAGTTGATCTAAAGAGGTAACGTGCAATCAAAGGTGGCTAAAAAAATCTTAATTGGGGCATTTTCACGAGCATATTATATGTTGTGAGGTCATTTTCCTCTTGAAAGGAAAACCTGATTTACCTCACAGTTTCAGAAAATACAAAATGAGCATAATTGATAGTTTACACTTGAGGCGCGAAATAATTTGGCCTGCTGACAAGCCCATAAAAAATTGAGCTCATTTTCATGAACAACTCGTCCACAGTCGGAACAGTTAAAGCGTAGTAACAAAGATCTTTACGCTTCAGTAGGACATTAACATGCTAATTTTTCACCGAAGAAAAAAATGTTTGTGAAATTACTTCCGAGCACTTTGCGTGCGCCGCATATTAGAGATTGGCAAATAAACGACATTATGGCTTTGTTTATCCTAAAAATCCTCCAGGATTGCTTGAAGAAAGAAAAGGCATAGAAATTTAATATTAGGAAAGGCTAATTTCCTCCCTCAGGAGTCGTTCTCTCGGCCAATTAATTATTTTAATCCGGCCATTGATAATCTCCATTAAAACAATTTAAGGGCGAATTCACGTGACCATGTGGGGGTAAGTCTTAAAGACACCTTCACACTCTCATTTGTACGCATTTAGATCGAGAAAGCAGGGAAACAACGTCGATATGCAGTCATCAGCAAAGACTTCTACCTTCTCCGTAGAGTCACTCATTTCCAAGGAAAGCCTCGGGCCACGAATAGATACCCACGGCTGTATAACGCTACCACGATGTTCTTTAGGACCTGAAAGAACAAGAACCTCTCCCAGTTTTACCAGTTCGATTACCGTGCCAAGGACGTTGGCACTTGAAGGTGTTTCTACCAGCCAGACGAGCGCATTTTCCCAAACTTCTCAATCGGCGCTTTCAAGTGGAAGAGCCTTTGCCATTTCGCCACAAAGCGTGGAACATCATACAGGTATTACTGAAGCTGTCAGTTCAATTCTTGTCCTTTTGTAAACTGACCTGTTTTTCTTAATTCGTTGAGTTATGGCTTATAGAAGAATGCAGACCTTTCTCATGCTCCTAAAATCGGATGAAACTGCAAAGCTTTGAACTAAACTGAAAATTCCCATATTTAGTTATTTTGTGACGTGTTTCTTGCTCGCTTTCGATTGTCGCATTGTAACATAAAGCAATTTGTATTTCTTGAATTATCTTCCTTTTAATATTGTTTTGGATAACAAGACATAATCCTCTAGTTTGCTTGCGCAACTAGCTACCGTACTAAGTACAAAGTACAATTTTGTTGACAAAGTAGCGCTCTCCAGACAAAGATTGGCAACTACAGCTGTAGGAAGGTGCCTGCTTAATGACAGGTTGGACGGGAACTCGTTAAATTTGTCTTCCTGCTATTTTTGGACAACTCTTAGTGAATATTCTGTAAAATGTATTGCAGTGAAGTTAGAGGAAGTGTAAGCAACAAAACGTGATTTTTGTCTTTGTAGACAGTGTTCAAAAAACTCAAAGACAGATAAAGCAAACTAAAGAATATCGGTGATTCGTGATTTCTCAGGCAAACAAAAGCGTAGCCCTTTCCTTTTAACTGTTGCTGAGTCTGTGGATGATGGATTCTAAAGTGTGACCATTCAAACGAAAGCTGTTGAGCAGCACTTTCGTGTGGTGCTGTCTATTTCGATGTTTACAGATGTATGCGGTGGCTTTTAAAGTCTGTTCAGTCCAACTTTTAAGTGAAATAAGTGTGACTGTTCAAATGAAAACTATAGCAAAGTACCTTCCTGTGGAGTTTCTTATCGTGATTTACGGGTTAACTATAACTTTCGCGTCCAGCAGATAAAATCGTTTGGTGTGACCTCTCAAATTCAAGCTATCAAGAGTTTATTACCTTTGTCGTTTTTTGAATCTCAAAACCAGTTTATTTTATTCATTTGTACTTAATTAATATCAAGTCACTGAGTAAATTGAGCTCTGTTTGATTGAGTATCTGTGGGGTAAATTTCCAAAGTGTGACCATTCAAATGCTCAAATCTCTTTTTTTAGCACTACTTTCTTATCACACTGCTTGTGTTTCGATCTTTTATAGCTTGAAATTTGGGGGTGTTTTGTTCAAGTCAATGTAAGTCTATCTCACCTTGACAGTCTAGTCTTTTTTAGAGAACACAGAATGCGATTTAAGTCTCTAGACCTGTCAGTAAATAAACCATTTCAGAAAGAGGGCCATTTTTTTCAGAACACTCAACTCATGCAGTTTACGTTTTTAAAACGTAAAAAAAGTAAGGTATTCAAGGCTGTGAACACATAAAATACAACATCAATTTAGGCCAATACATGCACTTCAAAATGCGTAACAAATCCGATAACTCTTGAAATTCCTACTTCTAAAACGCTGATTGCAATAATGGAATTTTTGTGTTTCTATATACGAGGAAAATGCAATAAAAAAGAGATTTCATAAGAAGATCAACGCTTCAGTGAATTGATTAGAAAATAATTAGCCAAGATTTTTTAGTTCCATGCTCGTGATCGGAAATATCGGTTAGCCTTTTACGCTATCGAGCTTTTAACAATACTACTCATTTAACACCTTTTGCCTGGGGTTGGTCTGAAAATAACGAATTACATTAAGAGAGTAGGTATGGAAAAAGTTCGGCTATTAATTTCTTAACGTACATGAGTGAGCAAAGGCCAAATGAAAGTGTGCTGGATTTTTCATTGGTGCAGGAATTTTACTTAACAATCAGGGCTATCAACTGTATTTGGCATAAGTCTTGAAATACACCAATTCGCGCAAAAAGAAATCCTGTTACATACCCGCAGGCTCGATAAAAAAGAACTCAGTTTGTTTATTTCTAGTGTGCATGATTGCTTTCATTAGAGCAGTTTTCAATTGAGTTTCGAAAGTAATTTCGTGTTTCCTTTGGTTTTGGTTTTAGGACACTCAATTGAAAACTGCTCTACTTTTTTGTAATCACACCTCCTATTTCCCTTCGAGCGCATTTTACATGACGCTTTTGGTATTGTCTTTTTGTGGCAGGCGTACAACGCAATGACGACTCGACCAGAACTCGGCGTTACAGGACAGCATTCACTCGAGAACAACTGAGTAGACTAGAGAAGGAATTCCTCAGAGAAAACTACGTTTCCCGCACTCGTAGAAGTGAACTAGCGTCAACACTTAACCTCTCAGAAACAACGATCAAAATATGGTTCCAGAACAGGCGAATGAAAGCCAAAAGGCGTCGTATGGCATTGGGACTGAAGCCTCTTCAAGCCTTTTGTCCCACAAGGCACTTGCCCTCTGATGGACACCTCAGTTCTGGCCATCTGTATAATGGCCTTCATTATGTGCCCTGGTCGCCATATTCGTCTGTGAACGGTCCACTGTGGCCTCATGGAGTGCATTTCTTACACTGTGACCCACATTACCATCCATTATCGGTACCTCCATCCGGGAACAGTGTGACGTCATCCTACAGGCCCCCAAGCACACAGGGAAATTGTTCACACGTTTGGAAAATTGGCGAGTAGAACGAACCCAACAATTTTTTAACAACACGGTTTTTTTTTAAAAAAGTTGACTCTTTGTGAAATTTAATTTGCGGTAAAGCACTATTAATAATAACCTCAGTAAACACAATAATAAACAAATGTTTTGGACTTCTCGTATAATTACCGAAAGAGATCAACATACATTCTCCTTAAAAAAGTACATTTCGAGCCAGTTTCAAGCAAGGTGTTGACTGTAATTAGCTATATATGGCACCATACAATACATATCGCCTTTAATTGCGCGTAAATAAAAAATACATTAAAGTTTTTGATTCGGCGCCTGATCGAAGCTAAAATTTGCAGTTTATCAGGGGAACTAACGGATAAACGACATAATCTTAATCAATTTTATTATTAATTGTAAATTAACTTCTGGTATTTAGCCATTGTTTAATTTAACCCTTTCACTTCAGTACTTAACTCTTTTAGCCCCAATAGTGATCAGCATCAAATTTCTCCTCATCATATCACTGCATTATAACACATAAAGGTCATGAGAATTGGGGAAGTGATCACCAAAGATGAATTGTCTTGATGTTTAAATAAGTTCTCCCAATTAGTACTCAATGAAATGTATGGAGACCAGTAAGGAGAATTTGTATATTGATGCCAGGGCTTAAAGGGTTAAATTGCCCCAGGAGTGCTATGTAGGAAACCTTTAAATGGTCACGTTGACAGACATTGTAGGATCTCCTACACAGATTTACAAGTTAGAACCACTTACACACCATAACAAACAGTTCCATAGAAGATTACTGCTCAGTAACTTTCGTTTGAATTATGATACTTGAGAAAATCATCCAGAGACTCAAAAATTGGAATCACCTTGTACAGCATAGTAAACCGCACCACAGAAATTTACTGCTCAGTAGCTTTCATTTGAGCCGGTGAGTTTAACCACAGACTCAAAAAGTTAAAACCACATTGATTCTGAGGGCGAGCTAGAGGGTTAAATGCCGAATTCATCTGACACAGAAATACTAAGAGGTAAAAGTCAAAAGCATGAAATATAATGATAGTTTCCTACATATGAGAAATATTACAAACAATAGAATATAGTATAAAATATAGCCTGCAGCTATTAAGTAAAAGCTTTCTATCGTTTATGACTTTGTGTAATCAATAGCCGCTCAACGAATAACTTTTCCGTGGGCTCGCTGAGGTATCCTCCCCCCCCCCCCCCCCGGGAATAATGGTGGGCCGCCTCCAACATTGTGTCCCATTTATAAGACGAAAATATGCTTTTTTGAATACGTGCCTCTTAATCTTTTATGAGAGCTACCAGTGGACTGATTCCTCGGCGGGTCTAAACAAATAGACTTTATAACATAGCTTGCAAATCTGCGCAATCAAATTCATCATGCCTGAGCATGCTTCCTGTTCATAATCTTGTTAAGAATGCTAATAACGCGAACAAACTTACCTGTACTGTGGAGAACTTTTTTTCTGTCAAGAGCGGCCAAAAGTTTCTTCTCGCGAGCAATGCGGCGAGAAATTGACCAAGAAAAATATTAATCGCTTTGCAGCAGAGTTAAACTAGGGAGAAAATTACAACAACTTCACTTAAATACACATCGAAATTATTGCAGAGTGTTTGATTTCTAGGACGAACAAGAGAACGTCCGAGCATAACACAATGCCAAAGGCTAAACAAGCTTGTTTAGCCTTTGGCATTGTGTTTACAATTTCTTTCACAGTCACGTTTAATAAATTTTCACGAATGGTACGTTTTGTGCGGAAGGCTTTCGACACCAAAATACCAATAGAAACCAAAGAGAAGCGCTTAACAACAAGTGTCACACATTTTTTTCTATCGGCGACTAAAATAAGCAGTATCTAAACATACACTGAGCGAAGGTCATATTTCGCAACTCGATCGTATTCTCATTTTGAGCTTGGGGCGCCTGTGGTTATACTACACAAAATGACACCGGTTTACCTGCAGATGATACAGCTCCGAGTTAAGGCAGCTCCAAATGTTCACGTAAACATCAGGATGCCAAGTAAGATGAGTTGAGTCGCTTTCCCAGTTGTCTGATTTAGTGTTGTTTTTCCCGATATTCCGTCCGCGGCCTCTAAATTGAGGACCACTGCGTTTTGCGAATTGCGTTTCCAAATAGTAGACTGATGCATTCTTATATTCCTCACTTCAGTAATCTTGCTTCTGAGCCGCACAGAACTTATCTGTTCAAGTTCAAAATGTCTTTAGTTCGATCAAACAAACACAAGATGGCTGCTTTGTGCAAACGCTACCCCAACTACAATGGTGAGATCGTACAGCTTCAATCTTCTTCGGACGGTGAATAACCATCAAACAAGTACCACATTTTAGAGCCAATAATTCGAAGAGTTTTGGAAGAGTTTTTGCAGAAGTTATGCTCGGACGTTCTCTTCGGAGCAATTCAATTGATTGATTCAGCTTTGCAAAGAAACTCTGCAACACTTCGCGAGGGTTTGGCGCCTTTTTCTCTCAGTCACGTGATCCATTCTTCTGTTTTTTTCCCCCTCTCTTGCTTTCTTGATTTTATGGCAAGTAATGATTGACTGTGGAATCAGCTGCGTATTCATTTTGGTTATTACAAATTCGCACAAAGAAAAAATTTCAGTAGTGATGAGTTCGGTTTTCCCCGTGAATACCACAGGCTCTGTTATAAAACAATTGCTCTGCTTACTCAACCCTCATTTGACTCCAACTCCGAGATTTGAAACCGGGATGGGAAGTTACAGATAAATGCTAAGCAGAGTAACCTTGAAAATCAACAGTGCTGTTAAATTGCAATAGTGCAGTCGCTTCATCAAAAATTCGGCAAACCCACAGATAAGTCACACAAAAGGGGCTTGATCTTGAGGACTGGCTAATTTTCTTGTAATCAAGACAGCCAGTTCTCTTGGGCCACCACAAAGACGATGCAAATGCAAACACCTTAACTCACACCTCTACCATGGGGTGGGCGGTAATTTTTAACATGAGTCAGTTATATTGTAGGGTTACCACGGTGGCCAAGAAACCGTAGAAAAGTAAAGATGCCAAAGACCGTTTACTAAAAGTACTCCGCAGCCATATGGTTGAATTACGCAGTTTTCTTGCAATAGTATAATAAAGCTGTGAGAAATTTACCTTTAATTGAAGATGCGAGAAATTTAAGGAGTTGAATTCTTCGCGACAATGTTATTTTACCCCACACTGGCGACGGAAAAAAATTTTTTTGAATCGCCTTGCTCCCTTTTTTGTGGCATCAAGCAACTAGGATCACCGTTTTTCCTCGAGCAAGAGCCCGAAGCGCTTATTTCCAATTTGTCAGTATTTTTGCCTTTTCAACATCTAGAAACGGGATTGAATTTTTGACAATTAAAATCTTTACCTTTTTAAGCAGCCGTGGATCTCTTGCCTAACTAATTATTTCCCACTTATTTCTAACTACTAAGAGGTTCACTTGGTGATTATTTCAGGTTCATTTTGCTCGAGGGAGGGAACTTACTCGAAGAAACACGGACAACAACTTTGTTTACCCGTTCATCTGTCGTTGTAGGAGAAATAACGCTGGACAAGTTGTCATTTTTTGACATCCACAAATCTAACCAGTTCAATACCAAAGCTAAATATGTTACTAATTTATAAATTTACCAAGAGATGATGCTTGAGAATTGAATGCCATTTCAACAGAAAAGGCCTTCAATAATCTGAATCACTATATATGAACCAACACATGCGTAAAGTATTCTCGAAGTTTGGGAGATTGGCCAAAAAAACCCGGCTTTTTTCGGCTTTGCGTGCCGGAAACTTAAGCGGGTTAATTCACATGCCTCTTTGAGGCAAAAGCAACTACAAATTGAGTTCAGTTAATTTCGTAACTGTCCATTTTCGTTGGATTAAAAAAATAAAAAGAATTAGCATTCGACTCAAATAACAAAATTGTAGCTCTCGACAACACAAAATTTATTACAGAACACGGAATTACAAACCTAATAAAGGTCGTTATGAGCTGGCAAAAACGTCCGGAAATATACGAGAAATCAGGGATTTCAAGGCTTTTTTCTTCTGGCTTTGATTTAGTTCAAAGCCTTTTGCAATAATCTCTTCTCGGTGTCACGAAGAAGGCAAATGAATGTATCTTGAATGAATTTATGCCATTTCAAAAAGGTCGAATTTTGTTCAATTTTCTGATTATTACAAGTCGTGCTTGATTTATTTCAAACGTAATTCAAATTGTTTTTCCACGCAGCAAAACACGATCCGGCTGACAAATTTGGGGGGCAAGTAGGAAAATTAAAAAAAAACATTATTGCGTGGCGTCAAGGAACCATACACCCTGGGCGACTCCTTCAGAAGATTTAAAACCATTTTCCTTAATTTAACAGCAGGCAACGTTGCCCTCTCTATTTTTCCTTCTGTGAAGATTATCCTTGTAGTGCCGTAGCTTAAGAATAGTTAAAATAAATAAATCTGTCTAATTTACTGTAAATCACCCCTAGCCAAACGTGGTCTTTTCATTACAGGAGCATTACGCATGCGCGGTTATGGCTTAGATAGGTAATGATCGCCATTAGTGAACACAAGTCATTGAATTGGGAAAAGAACGCCTTTGCGATGGGTCATTACCGGGTATACATTGTCGTTAGCGGGTTGTTAAAAGGGACAATAATCCGGCTGCAAATTCGAGTGTGTTAGGTGGCGAAATGGCTACGATTTCTATTAGTTTTTGCCTGGAAAAAATAACAATGCAAAAATAGAATTTTGTTTTTCATTTTGTTTTATTTCCAAAATTATTTACCAATGTCTTGGAGCAGATTTTTCGTGGCTAACTTATCTTTCTCCCTTTTGAGTAAAGGACAAATAAAAACTAACGCAAACCATGAGTTTCTTTTTTGAATTGAAAAAGAGGAATAATTTGATTTTAAATACAGGCGGATGATTATAATTGTAAGAAATGTGAGTAATAACTTACCGAATAATCTTTGTTTGATTTTACCGAAAATAAAACGCCTAGACATGACGACTGTTCATCATTTCCCTGTTTGTATGACCTCAATAAAATCACATATGTAATAACGACAAAAATTCGTGATTTATGATAGATGAACAGCTGGTTTCGAATGCTGATTTCTATCAGTTTTAACAACTGAGAAGCAAACGGCAAACTAATCCTTACGAAAGAAAAATAGAGGCAAAATAGAATAAAAGTATGTTATAATTTTGCCCCAAAATTCGCTTTGCACAAAAATATTATGGAGGTCTAAGCAGAAGCACATTTTTGCTTGCCATGAATTTTACTTTCTATTAAAACCGCCTTCGATGTGCGTGTTATCACTAGTTAGAGAAAAAAAAACTGATTTTAGGAAACGTCAAAGCAATAGTGAGGATGCTCCGTCACTTTGAAGGATTTTATTTCTAGTAGTGTTTTGGTAAAAATAAATTCAAAGAGCGCTAAAACACTAAAATATTTATTACGAAGAATTGTAGTGAATATACACATCGAAACCGGCAAATCGAAAAACTTAAAAGCTTTTTGGGGTAGCCCTCTCAAAATAAAAGTTTAAGAATATTTTTTTAAAACTTTCTGTGAATGTCTACTACAATGTAATGTTTCGAAATGTGTGATAAAAAGAATTGGTCACCAAGCCCAGCTTAAGTTAGCAGATGATTTGATCAGTTCGCTCTGGGAGCAGACAGGCGAGTCAAGGCAAACTTAAAACACAAGGTAGATCATATGTATATGTTTCACGAATAAGTCACACAGCTCAAAACGTTTCTCGCCTTCATATCATCCAGGGCACGATTTTATCTCCTTCAGTGGTAGACAGGTTCGCGTTTCTAGCGATTTTTTTCCTATCGAAATTTGATCGTGATTGCTGATTGAAAATTATGCGATAAAGAACAGTTCGTCATGCTCATTTAGGAGAAACTGAGAATTTGTTCTAGCTAGTTCTGAGCATGCGCACGCACTTACGTGCGCCAATGACGCAAGAAATTATGCGCAGTAAGGATGGGCAGTTGAATCAATGGAATAACCTTAGTAAATACCAACCTACTTACGTATCCCCTTCGCCCACGGTTGGGGCGTAAGGCCGCAAAAATGCGCCTCAACCCTTTCACTACTAAAGTGGCCAAAGCAAAAAATTTAACAAAAATTCCAAAATTCATTTCGTAAAATCCTAAGAAATAAATAGTCCTATTCAAAAGTTCTCCCAAAGAGGTTTAATTTGAATTGTAACACAATAGGATTTTGCCAACAGATTAAAAAGTTAGAGCGACAAATCACCTCACCATAACTTGGTCTAGGAGTGAAAGGGTTAATAATTTCCTTTTAATTGAAACCGACGGACAAAGTTAAGACAGGGTTTAAGGATCGTGTTCTAAGGCCACGGTCACGCTGGGGCCTTAGAGGGCGGGGGGAGGGGCGTGCGATGGAGTAGTCATAGTCTTCGTAAACTGCGACTTGTCCACATTATAATATAACAAAGTTTTTGCCAGCTTAGATGTGGCTTATGGAGTCCCAGTGTTAACCTCGACTTGGGTTTAAAAAGTGTCCTCAAGCCAGGTTTAACTTAGAAGTTCGTTTAAATAACTGGCCCTAAGCCTAAGCCATTTATACAAAGCCGCGGCTGAGTGGCAAGTAATTCCTATGGATTTTCCGCATCTTAAAAAAGCCAAGAAATTAGTATACCGTATTTACTCGATTAAACGCCTCCCTCGAATAAACGCCGCCCTCGATTAAACGCCGCAGATGGAAGCAAATTACCAATAAACGCCGCCCTCGAATAAACGCCGCACCCAATCAGAAGAATGCGGCGTTTATTTGAGGATTATAAGGTAAAACTCGGTAATCTACACATGAACGTTGTACATATCACAAGCCAGACAATTATGATTCTATCTCAGCAAAAAAGCGAGACATTGGAACTTTAAACATGTTTCTGTTTTACATAGTATTTACGAATGATTTACCCGTAATTATTATCAGTGATTTAAGAAATATGATTTTGAAATAAACGCCGCCCTTGAATAAACGCCGCCCTTGAATAAACGCCGCATCGGAAACGCTAAAAATTTAATAAACGCCGCGGCGTTTAATCGAGTAAATACGGTAATCAGCACCTTTTTGAGAAATTCTATCCTGCGCCGCGATACAGCCCGCACTCCCACTTCCCTAGCGGCCGGTAGCGGTAAAAAGCAGCTGTATTCGCAGGCTAGTAAACTTCAGTTTGGCTAATCCAAGGCTTAATCAATGTCGGCTAATTTATATTTTAGTGACACTTTAGAAGCCAAATGTCACATTTACATTAACGATAACCTAAAAATAACGGTCCAGTTTTTTCAAAGACATTACCACTAATACAGTGAGACTATTAATAACACGTGTCTTGCAAAAGTCATCAAAACCTTACTAATGGTTTGCTTTCCTTTTGAAAATTCGCTTGATATGTGCCTCTTGGTACTCTGCGAGCATTTTTGTGTGCGCCAAAGTTACTTAACCCTTTAAGCCCCAGTATCAACATGCATATTCTCCTTAGTGTTCTCTATATATTTCTTATGGTACTAGTTGGGAGAATTTGCTTATACATCAAGACACCTCATCTTTAGTGGTCATTTCCTTAATTCTCATGACCTGTGTGTTTGATCAAGTAATAATACTGTAAGGAGAAATTAGATGCTTGTCACTATGTAACAATTATTGGCGAAGTGAATATTGTGGAATAATCCCCGAGACGAAGCGAGGGGATTTTTCCACAATATTGGCTGAGCTTGAGGATCGGAGAATAATTGTTTTAGTATAATTGCTCAGGCCCCGGTTCCTGGAAAGCCGATTAGCGTTAATCGAGGGTTAAATCTCGCTAATCGAGGATGAAAATTTATCCTTTGGTTAGATTCTGTTCCTGAAAGCACGATTAACACTAACCAAGTGATAAACGAGGGGTTAAATTTAATCCACCTACCGAGGTCGATTAATTCACTAATCGGGGCAAACACTTGATCAAAACAAACAAAATGGCAGACTTAAATTTTGCGATATTGTTAGTTTAATTGAGTAAGGAAAAAGAAAGAAGGCAATTTATGCTAGATAAATTACTCTCAGCAACTTAAATAACAAATTATTTTGTTGTCTGCACAAATTCGAGCGGTAATCGACTGAGTTTTAGGCGCAAAAACCTGCAGCGAAATGTGATGGAGCAAAAAGGACCACAAACACGCAAATCGTGTAGTCGAGTTTCGATTTTAGTAAGCTTATATATTTTAAAACACTATTAAACAATTCCATCAATAGCTCTATAAAATTCTATTAAACGGTAACTGATCTGGAAATGTGGCTTCAGTAAATAGGATCTTCACAAAGCAGAATTTATGAACCGATCGTCAGGACTACGAGCTTATGATAAAACGAAACTGAAAGCCATGAATTTCGAAGCCATCTTTCATCGCAAACAATAGCGCAAATAATCAACTTTTCACGGAACAATTTGCCGGTTTTGCGTTTCTACAGAAGAATTATTGAATGGAATAAAATATGGCAATTTTGCAAAAGCAGAAGAAGATGTTTTATTGAAATAATGTAAGTCTTAAATATAAGACAAAAATGTTGACGATTAATTAAGGCGAAGTTGTTGTCGTTCTCAAACAATGCAGACACTGAAACAGAGGTTTTCCACTGATTTAAAAGAAAAGCAAAATGTCAAATTTCTATACCAGGCGAACGTAAAAAAACAGATAGGCTACAAATATCAAAGACGATTATTCCGCACAAATCAGTACTTTATTGTTATCATTTTTCCGAGAGGCAAGTCTTGCTTTGTAAGCTTAAAGCTCAAAATAGTTTCGATGGCTGAAAGAATCAAGAGGTAGAGAACTCACCGATTTTCAGAGATAGCCCACATTTCACTTCGAATCAACATCAGTTTGCACTGAACCTTGATTTCCACTTTTTTTCTTTGAGGAAAGGCTTGAAGTTTTGTTTTTTCACAACCAGAAAAAGGGCAAATCGTACTGCGGTCAAATATCGACAATAGACTACAACAGGTATCGATCGGTAAAACGAGTATCGGAGTAGACTTTTTTCTCCCGCTGTGTCGTTTTGCCGCGCTTTTATATGCTGGTAACTTGTTTAACCGGTTTGATATGAGTTTAACCGAGGGATAGTTAAACAAGGAATAACTCTGCTTTCAGGAACGCCTTTTTATCCCTGGATTAGTTATTCTAGAGATGAGGAATTTAATCGTGGATTAACTGCTAATCGGGGGATAGTTTAATTGGCTTTCCAGGAACCGGGGCCAGGTGATTATCAGAGCAAATGCATTTTCTTTTTTCTTTTCTCCAGAAACATCAAAAATCGCGCAGTGGCCATTTTGAAATTAGTGCTTCAGTATTATGATCACCTCGCGCGGGGTGATTATAGCAAGATATGACGTAATCCTCGGCCAAACAGTGCACGTACTTCTCTATAATCACCTGAGCAATAATGCTAACGGCGCTTAAAGGGTTAATTATAATTTTAGCAAAGTTTTGGTGAAACATCAACAAAATCTCCGTGACATAGAGTGTTAACCATTTACAAATAAAATCCGGAAATTTCGGTTGGACTGTAAATGGTAAGGCTATTTTGGTTTGCTAGACCGGAAAATTTCCAAAATAAACGGAACGTCTTGAGAGGTAGTCCAAAATTCCCAAACGGAGAAATTGTGTTTCATTCACTTGTTTATCACCAGTTCCAGGTCCTGCACCAAAAGTCAAACTAGTTCCAGACTCTCTGTAAATTAGAGTGAATATTGCACAAATGGTACATGCTAATCTCGAAGGAATTTCCCATTCGAGAGGTTTGTTTACCATTTGCATAAACCATAGACCAACCGGTTTCCCCCCTGTAAATGGTAAACAACCATAGTCTCTTTAATTCCTTCCGTATAAATGACCATATTGTTCAATTTAAGGCATGTCATACGACCAAAGCTGAACGATCATTGCGCAAACCTTAAATTTACTTCTGACCCCTCTAAAACCAATTTAGACTTTGCCGAATGAGAAAACGTTGGCATGAATGCCATTGTAAAATGAACGCATAGGTTGTTCCTGTTTTGTACTTGGTGATATTCACTTGGTATTTATATAAAGAATAGCCGTGGTTACAAGAGGCAACTCTACCCAGGTAAATAGGAGGTTTCCCATGCAGGGGAAGGCGCCATTTTCCTGTGTAACCGATTTTACCTTTTATTACGTTCTCATTGATTCATTTATCATCTCACAGGGCCCACACCAATAGTAGTTGCATAACTGAAGCGGTTATAAATATTTATTATTATTATTATTATTATTATTATTATTATTATTATTATTATTATTACCTCGGTTTTACCTTTTTGTGGTGAAGTGACTGAGAACTATAAAAGATGCCCCACGGCAAGCAAAGTCCTTTGTGGTTTGGAGGGTCGTTCGGTTTCCAGGTAAACCTACCAATGGGAAGGCGAGGTTTTGGACGCTGCACGTGCAGTGCGTGACCAGCTACGTGACCTAATTTGCAAGAGGCGTACGCGTGTAGAAGGTTAAAGGTAGTTCCTCTTCAAGCAATATTGGGAGTGTTGAATTTTAACGGTTTTATTTTATGTGTATCGAAAATTTTTGCCTCTCAGGAAATGCAACAGACAGGATTTGGCAGCCTAACCGTTTCCGTTGTAGCGGTTTCTTCTTATTTTCATTCGGTCGGTTCTCAAAGAAAAACACGTCTCAACCCAGAAATTTATTCCCTTTAATAGGCATTTCCGAATTGTCTTGTGCCTCTTTTTCAAAGCGAGGCTTCGTGCAAAACCTTTCTGATGGAAATGAGTTTGATCTGCATGTGAATGAAAACTCATTTTCATATGAAAGGCTATGCACCAAGACTCGCTTTGAAAAAGAGGCGCAAGACAACTCGGAAATGGCCTATTCCCAGGGTACATGTAACCTTGATTACCTGGGCAAATGAAAACCCAGCCTATTGAAAATATGCGTGAATATATTTGTACGCGGACATTATTTGACTCGTAAGGGAAACAGTTTTCCGTGAGACAAGCACGAGGAAAACTGTGAGCCTCGAAGAACAGACGAAATAAAAGTAATTGTGTTTGTTATCCTTCAAATATTTTCAAAGCCTGTTCCAAGTTCTCAGCTAGTGGGGACATAGGAGCGGATCCAGGGAGGGTGGATTGGGTGGCTAGCCACCCCCTCTTTGGGGTCGTTCAAGCTTGAAATTATGAGAGGGAACAAAACTATCACCGAGGCGATTTTGTCTCCGATTGTTCCGATATCGTTCTGTCAGATCAACACCCCCCCCCCCCCCTCAAAAATCCTGTTTCCGCCACTGGGACAGTAGAAAAACGAAAGGGACCGTGAAAGAAAGTCGCGCGGGAACTGGAGAGAAAGAAAGCGGCGACGAGAAAGAGGCCTCCAGTCCCTCTTGAGCCCCAACGTGTTTTGATGTCGCGTCGGCTTTCTTTCATTATTTTTCAGTTGGTCGATTTTGGTCGTTCTTTTCAAGGGAATATATTACATAACCCGTGAAATTTTTTCACTGTCTCAAAAGGTGGTGGCGGCTTTGTTTGTAAGAGGGGAATGCGGGCTGAAAAATAGCTGATAACAATAGCAAAATAATGCAACATATTCTCCTCAACATATTCCCCCCGACGTATTCCCCTCCACTTAGTCCCCCCCAAAGAATAATTACAATATAACACCGAAAAGGGAAAATGATTATCGTTTTGTTAATGAATATAGACAGTTTACTGAAACGGGGACGATTTTACCGCAGTTGCGACCACTAGCAAATGCAAAGAAACATTCCAAAGAATCATAACTCAATTTAAATTTCCAGTCTTCAATAATGTATAAGTACGTCTCGTCTTACCCCGATTGTACTTGAAGTTTTTTCCTTTTTCCCCTGCAAAACACACAGTTATCCACTTCACTCTTTCGGATATGACGACAAGATTATTCCAAGGAACGTCCATGAATGTTATGCTTCATAAATTTTCTTCTCTCTGTTCTGCTTTCGCTAGCCTGCTTGCAGGCGGTTACTGGGTGTTTTTATCGCGGAAAACCCGGTCCGTTCGCTAATCGGGCGCCATCTTGGATTTTTAAGACGCGCGGTCCTGGGGACGAGCGGGCGAGCGCAAAAATCGAGGGAGGGGGGAGGGGGAGAGAAGAGAAAAACCTTCTTTCCTTCTTTCTTTTCGCGCCTCCCGCCCCCCTCCCCCCGCGTCGCCTCTTTGTCAACTATCGCTCGCCCCGCTCCTCCGCGTCGCGAATTTTCCAAAATGGCGGCCAAGATAGCGAACTCCGGGTTTTCTCGCCGAAGAAAAACTCCAACGCCTACAGGTAGGCTATACTTTCGCGAATTTTCAAACTAAGTAAAACATATTTACCGTCCGACCTCATCACGTGTCAATCTCACAGGCCTTACGAAATGACTTGCCTGTTTTAATTCACATACAGTGAAATTTTGCTATCGAGATTGCCAACATTTGCATTAGAAAACCTGGAAAATGAGCATCAAACTTACCTGTCCCTAGGGGCTGTATATGATATATTCGCCTGGTACAGTACTGCCTGGTACCACTCAGAGGGAATACCAGGTGAATTACATAACCAGGAACAAGCTAATATTTTCGCTGAAAGCCGCACGCAAGTAAGAAACATTTGGTGCGTAGAATTTTGAACTTTTGGTGTTTTCCGACACCGTTTTATCCACAAGTATGTTATGTCCCCGTCCTCGTCTGTCGTTCCTCTATCCTAAAGTTTTAAAAGAGCGTCCTCTTTAAAACTCAAGTTGAAAAACCAGTGATATCAGTTAGAGGAATATCATTGAGATTTCTTGCGGTATATTGCGTCCACACGTGACGCATTTCTGCCAATCTTTCCTCTTTTCTGCCAATCACTCGCAAGCGAAAAAAATTGATAGATCGAACGTTTAAGATACCGATCACTTAAATGGGCCAAAAATTAAATCTCTCCAGAAACATCAAACATTTACCAATACATAAAATAAAATTTCCGCTGAGAATTCCATGTCATATGGTAACTGCATCACACTAAATGAAAGTCAAAATATGGTGAAAAACTAAAACGAACTTCGTTCCCATACCGGGAGTCGAACCCGGGCCGCCTGGGTGAAAACCAGGAATCCTAACCGCTAGACCATATGGGAATATCTACAAAACCCTACGCATAATATTTTTATTTTTAATTTATCGCTGGTGTCTGACTGGATATCAAAAACCACTGAGAGGTGTGGATTATTTCTTTAAGGTTCTCTCGTGAAATTCAGGTAGAAGCCACTGAAATATACTAATTTATTTTCATTATACCTCCCAGTAAAGCTGAAGTTCAGACTTGAAATAACGTGGAACAATCTGTGTCAACTTCGTTTCATTATCTTATTATCTGCAAATGAAATATATATTTACAGCGTAATATACATGTGCTTAATATGCTTCTTCGATTCCGTTTACACGTTCACAGAAGTCTTGTTTTGCTTGCCCTAACGTCACTAGTCAAAACAAGGATTAGTAGCTACACTAGGAATAAGGCATCCACAGAACTAACCTCATACTTAGAACCTTCTTGTGCAGCATAATAAACAGCACCACAGGAAAGTACTGCTCAATGGTCACACTTTAGGATTTCATCCACAGACTCAAAAGTTAGAATCACCTTGCTAAAAATAACAAACAATACCACGGAAGTATACTGCTCAGTAACCTTGAATGCTCAGTAACCTTGAATTGAATGGCCACACTTAAAGATTTCATCCGCAAACTCAAAAATTAAGAATTACATCCTTCCGGACTTTCTTTGCAGCTGCAAATCTTTAAAAGCACTTGCTATTACTGTTTTTTATTTGAAATTTCAACGAAGGGAGAGCTACAGGTCAACAATGTGCATAATTAACAACTACAATGCGCGGTCCTGAGTTACGAGAACTGAAAAACAGTCTCGACAAAATATAAGCGCAAGTATCAAGTTTTGTTTCAGTACTAAATTCACGTTGTGTTTGATGATCTCTAATCGGCTTCACAAGTTCTAACTTGTAATCTTAAAGCGCTTACACCAAAATTCTGCTTCAAAAATATGTTTCAAAAATAGGTTCTGTTGAAGACAATTAGTGCTAAGCGTGGAATTTCCGGTGTGTTCGAGTAGGGGGTTAAACTCGGGCGGGGTTAGCAATAGCACAGAACGATTTCTAGAGAGCATATTTGGAAAAACGAAACAATTTTATTCACGTATATACCAAAACTAATTCTCAGGTATAAAACATGGATTTGTTGATACACTTCTGTTTGAATTTATGGTAAAAAGCTGTAATAAATACTCTTTTTTCTTCCTTCAAGCAACTTGTTTACGATACGCTCGATTTCTTTTCCCAGAGTGTTTTTCATAAAACTGCCACACGTCGAAAACAACATGATAATTTGGATGCTGAAAATTTCTGACCATTCTACACTCAAATCTAGCTTTTTGCAGGCAATTTATTATTTATTTCTGAGGAATTAAATGTCAATTTTCATGAGCTTGAAATGAAATGTCTAGTTTAATGAAAGGAGCGATGCTCTACGCACCATATTGAAAGACAGTTTGCCGGCCGGCAATAATAGGTAGTGAATGGATGTTTGATGCTTCGTTCTTGCTTATGGATTTCTACCAGCTCCCGTAGTACTTCAAGCTTCATAGTATACTTGCAATGTGCCCATTGTAAGACGAGTTATGCTGTAAATGCGCCAGAAATTGAAAACTGTAAGTCAAGGACGAGGATTGAAATCGGCAGACCTCGTCCACGTGCAAACTAATAGAACAATTTCACAGCATCTTGATCCGTTTATCTTACCAGAGGCTATATGCATGTTTCTCTATCCATTTGTTGCAGCAAGGGGAGTTTAACTGGCTCACCTGCTAGTCGATCCGAGGAGTACCCCTTCGGACTGTGTTCGCGAGACATCCTTCGTACTCTGCCATTGACAATAGACTCGTTTCAGATCCACACATCTAAAAAAAGCCTTTCTGAATACGTACGCTCTCCAAGATTCGTTCCCCACTTTTCTTTATTGTCAAAACAGTTGCGCTTTTACGACTAAACGAGTCGATATTCCAAGAGCAAGCACCTCAAAGTAAAAGCATTCAACAACGCTAGTTATCTTCCAGATTTCTCACAGGCTTGAAATATCGGAGGTGTTAGCTTAGTCAGCTTTGTAATTATGTTTCATCACCGCAATCCCTCTGTTAGCATTTAGTCGAGGACACGTGAGCATCATTTGAAAACTGGTGTGCGCCGGTACTCGTGGCATCAATCAGTGCAATTCAAACGTCAGAGCGCTGCCCAACACCTTGTACTTCGTGTTACGTCAAACATGATGTCAGATACTCCCAAATCAACGTCACTTTATGAATTCATTAATATCACCATGAGGAAATAAGACTTTTAATTTCAACTCGGTTAACTAAACAAGGTCTGATAAACATGTTTGTCAAAAACAAGTTTAATAGTGCGTAACAACGAATTTCCGGTCCCTCACAAGGAGGCCGGTTCCAGGCGTGGTCTGTCGAAAACAACATCGATTTTTACTTTCAGTCTCAGAACTTATTTCTATGCTGTTTCTCTTTCTTTTCTCTAAACTTTCTCAGGAAACTTCTTTTCAGTTATAGAGCTGCACGCTGATGTAGAAAATTTCATTTTCCACAAGTGAAAAGCGTGAAGTGAGACGATATATTTCGCATGTTTTCGTTGTATTTGTTTGTACAACCGACCGAGAATTGTTCCATCGGTTCTCCGGTTACTGCGCATGAGCAATGGTTCTGATATCTTTACCCATTTACTTTAGGAGTCACGTCTTGAGTAATGTAATGTGCCTCAAACTTTTGATTCTGTGGATAAAAAACTAAAATGCGTCCACTCAGAAGATGAAAGAACGCTTCCAGGACTGCCGTTCTTTGCTCTGCTGCGTTTGTTATGGTACAGGGTTGCTTTGAGGCTGTGAATGAAACCCTTGAGTATGTCAATTCAAATGAAAGCTATTGAACAGTTTTCTGTGCTTTTCTATTATGCTATACAAAAGGACTATAACTCTTGAGTCTGTGGATAAGATTCTTAAGGTTGAACATTTAAATGAAAGCTACTGAGCAGTACTTTCCTGTGGTGGGGACTTTTTTGAGCTTCAATCTTAACGCGATATTGAGAAAGAAAAGGTTATCAATCGAAGCAGTTTCTCACATTAGCTGATCTGATTACCGATTTGTTCAGCGATCTGATCTGATCAGCTGATTTGAATCTTGAGACCTGCATGTTTGATTATTATAGAAATTGCGAAGAGTGTAATTAGATGTTCATCAATTCTTGCGAGTCATTTCTCCATTAGCCTTTTCCCCAAAGGACAGAAAATTCGAAAATTCATATTTAACACCTTGAGAAGCAAACAACATCAGAGTAAAGAGCTGCTGGATATATTTTATCCGAATTCAATAGTTACACTTGCAGCATTTTCGTCCGCAGAGTGAAAAGTTGGAACAGTATCACATGGTGCGACGTGGGTCAAGAAAGTGATCAAGCTTCAATACGCACGCTCTTGTTTGACCGGGAAATCTCAACGCCTTTTATCAACTTTCGCTCACTTCTGACCTCGACTCTTAAACATCAACAGTAGTGCACTTTCCTTCATTATCAACCGCAACTGAAACTGCAGTGGTTTTTCAATGGCTGTCATGCACTCTAAGGAAGTGGAAAAAGGCAACTGTCGTTCCCTTCATCAACTCTCATACACTCGTACAGAGTATGAACACTCGGCAACAGTAGATTCAATGTGCTTTAATTTGAAAGAGATTGAACGTCCTCTTATCATTATTAGAATCGATAAGAGTTCTAACTCTCTCGCTTTTATTTGACAATCACCTCTAACGCCCCTTCATTGACTCTCATACACTTTCAAATAGTTTAATCCCGGAAAGTGTCTTGTTCAAGTCCACCGGCGGGTACCCACTTTTTCAGGCCAGCGGGCGAATACTTTTGCCCAAGCTAGAACTGACAGTCAGGCAACACAAATCCTTTGCAGAACAAAACGGTCAAATCTATCACTTATCTCAGACCGGAACAGCTTTAACAAGCATACAGATTGGCAGCATAGATCTAATCTGTTGCATATAAAGGACTTCTCTCCAATCTCGTTACCAGCTTCCGGAGATCTACCAAACGGTCTGAGTCAGTTAAACGTTCAAGGTACCCACGGTCGAGTTATCGAGACTTCCTGTTTTAACATTAGATGAGCATGCGCGATACAGTTTCTCACCGAGCGTATGAACAAGTGTAATTAAAACTTATACTTGTTCCTGAGCGGAGATCAAACTTCTGTGACAATAATCATAATTTTATGGCAGGCCTACTTTGGTAAACATTTAAAGAATTATTCTTTCTAACACATGAACCTTACAACGTGGTTACTTAAAAAGGGCTTTATTGTAGTTTTTACGCATAAAAATTTTTGTCCTGTTCGTACAACTGTAACAACATAACGTGTCTGGATTAGCTCCCTGGATTAGATCACTGGTAAAGTCACCGGCGGGAAAAAATAAGAAATCGATAACCTCATTACTGCATTACGCGTTTAGCAAAAATAAATTGAAGAATGCAATCCACGACTCGATTCTGCCCAAGATATAAGGACGTTTCGCGTGAATGTTTCAAGACTGACACAGCGGGGAGACTCAGATTTTACGGGTTTTTATGCAACATGCGTAACTCAGGAAAACACATTACATTTAAGTGTGTTAAAGGGGAGATGAAGGCTCATTGGTAATGTATTTTTAGACGATTTTATGTTTTTAAATACATAGCAACCTCTATCTCGTCAAATTTGTCTGCGTTTGAGTTTTCAATAGCTTTTGTTTCCCTGTCAGATCTGAAACAAAGCCAGCCTTCAGATAAAGTGGGCTGGTATGGAAGATAAAAGCCCGAAAATCATTTCTGTAAGCAAGTTGTCAACTTTTCAGTTAAACCGCTTTAAGACCGATCGACCGTGATGTCAAGTGCAATTTTGACCAACCTTCTCAATACTGATACAGCTTTAATTTAAAAGGAAACCTTTTTATTTTAAAAATCGGCGATTTTAGACCCCTTAGTTAGACCTAGCGGGAAACTTCCAATTCCGGTCTCGCTTGAAAGGATAAAATCACTCTACCATTGTTTGAGGCCCTATACGACATATCTGAATGTGAACTATGGAAACGGCTCCTTCATCAGTGCAAGCCACAGCATGGAGTTTCTCAGGCGGCATCGCTTTTAACTCTAATAGTCCCAAGAAAACTAGCAAAAAAAATCACAAAGTTTGTGCAATGTCACCAAACTGACTAGCTTTTATTTGAATGGTTACACTTTCGGATTTCCTCTACAGACATTAAAGTTACAACTTTATTATACCTCAGTGAATGAAGGTTTGCCATAGCAAAGAAAGGATTAACAGATAATAATAGATATGTTTTATAACACACGTTAACAAAGCGCGATTAGTTTGTCAATGCTTTTCGGTTTGCTTTTTCCAGCATAAGAATGATATTTACGAAACAGTTTACGGTAGCATTCTATCGTGCTGCTTTTTTAAAAATGATTGCAAAGGTATAAATTAAGAAGTATTGCCCAGTGCAATGACTAAAATTAACGTATACCGTTAAGTTTGTGAGTTAAATTAATTTATTTTTCTCTCGATTTAAGCAAATTTTTAAGTTTGAATCAATTGAAAAAGTAAACACAACATTACTTTAATTTAGCCATTAGCAAGCAATTTTAAGGTAAATTAAATTTTTGATTTTGAAATATCGACTGTGCAGCTTTCGCGTATTAATGGTAGTTCGGTAGAATAATTGACACCTGCCTGCAAACTTCACTACAATAGCTCCTCATGAGATCTTACAATGGCGACTAAACCGCACAAAAACTTTATTTGAGCGGCAAAAGTTGACCTGCTCCCAAATGGCATTTAAGAAACGAGTTTGGCGATAAATGAATGAACTACAACAATCTTTATATTTTCAAGCATTTAACTAATTTGAATTCCTACGATGGCGGATAAGTTATTTCAAAGCAGAGTTCTTAAACACGGCTTTTAAAATACCATACGCGCAAGCGTGAGTTATCATTTCACAGTAAGGATTAGCTAGATGCAGTGCAAGGGCAAGAATCTTTTTTCTATCCCAAGAGTGTGCGTATTTTTTGCGTTATTTCGTTTCTCTTGACCCAAACTTTGGTCCTTTCCCCGTTTAGTCAGTCTTTGTTTTGCAAACGGCCAGCCAATACACATACTAAAATTGAAAGGAAACAAAGTAAAAGAAAAGCTAAGAATTTCAGGAATTAAACTATGATGTAAAAACAGCGTTTTAAGTTGATTCTAGAGGTGCTTCTACGATTCTATGAATGTCAAAAGTTTTTTTGAGCCCACGCAGGCTAAATATAAAATGGCAGTTGCCTATTTTTAGAGAGCGCGTGGGTGTGTAGCTAGAATGCCATTGGACACTTTCAGGAGGAAACACAAGGGAAGAGTTGGCAATTGAAAATAAAGCAGTTTCTACAGACAACCTGCAGCAAGTAACTTTATTGATATCGTGCAATGGAAAACTATCAAGGCCTGTATGGGTCTCAATGCGACCAAAGGCTTCTTTGTTACTCCCAGCGGGAAACCAGCTCTTATTAAAATGTGAAATCTATTCAAATTTTATATTTACGGTTCGCTGAAGTTTTGCCTTCCAACGGGGGTGATATGATCTTAACAACACTGACTATTGAACTCCCTCAAAATGACGCTCGCAACAAGAAACCACATTTTCTGCTTGAGCAGAACAGTTTGTACACAAATAGTCAAGAAGATAGATGAAATGTCACGAGAGTCCCAGCGCAGTATCAAACAAATGAAGTAAAGAGAAAGATCACAAAAACACCGGATTTGAAAAAAAAATTCCAAGAATATTATTAGTTGAATTTATTATAGAATATCATCAAAAGTTCGCACACTGAAGGAGAACCTTATTTATTTTGAAATGAAATATAATGTTAATTAAACAGATTTATAAATTCTTGCAATATTTTGAACTGGTTGCTGATGTCTATAAAAGAATTCCCGCTGTACAGTTAGACGCAACAAGCAAGGTGTCTGACTTTGTTTTGCACTGTTTTCACAAAAGTGTATTGGAAAAATGGCTCGTTGTTTGTAGGCGGTCTTCCGAGATCGCTTGTAGTTTGGATAACGGAGAGATAATCATAACTGCTCGGGTAGTTCGGAAGACAACATACAAATGGTTACAAAAGTCAAAAAAATTGAATTGTTGTCATAATTACATTTCCATCAAAAATACTTAGTTCCTAGCCACAGAACGCAACTATGTTAAAATAACATTAAGGTGTCTTAATAAATTCAACTAGCCTGAGGCGAGAGCATTGTAATGTGTGGGAACGTTTTGTTCTTCCATCTGGAAAAAAGAGACACGATTGACTCCGATCTATTGTTCCCCATCCGCTGATTGAGTTAATACGATTTAATTTTAATTACTTGTGAAGCGTGTGTCGTATTGTACATTGGGAAGCCCCCAGCGTGACACTCACAAATTCACTCAGACACTTCCTAGATAAGTGGAAAGCTCGGCCTCTGATTGAAACCTTGGGAGATTTTCCACCGTGCTGAACAGAGGCAAATACTAGTTTTTGCTTTTCGAACGGAGTCCACCGTGCTGCGGTAAAATTGCATCTATACACTGATCCCACTAATCGATAAATTGACCACAAGTTGGAGAACCCGCCCCAGCTTATAAGTGGCTCTCCACGCACGTCGTCCTCTTCGCCCATTCAGTCAGCAGCAGCAGTGGTCGGACGGTACAACTGGAGCTGTAGAAAATGATGGACGACTGGCGCTATAGAATGCCGGCTCCACACCTGACAACGACCTTTCCGCCGCACTACCATGGCTTAGATTTTGGACGAACTATGCCTCTGCGACACCCACCAAACAGCGCTCATCCGAACATCAATATTCCCTCGTCGCCTCAAAGCTTTCCTGCTTTCTCTCACCCGCTAGGTCATTCACCGCTTCCAGTACCAAACCGAGAGCTCTCGATTTCGCCACCATCACCTCCATTTTCTTCTCCACAGCCGCAGCCCTCTTCAAACCAAAGTATAAGAGCTCACAACGTGGAGAAAAAACGCTGGCAGACTGCAAACTATCGCTGGATGTTCACTAAAAGAAAAGGTAATAATCTCGGTTAGTGAATTGAAATGACGTGAACACGGCTGCATGTATCGTCGAGTGCAATCCTATTACACAAGGCATCAATCTAGTTTACAATCATAACATATTTTATTTTTTTGCATATTAGTTTGAGTGTTTGGTTACGAGCGTGTTTTTTTGTGTACTTATTAAACGCTTCGTGAATTACGAGACTAAAATCTCAAGGATGTGTGAAATCACGTCTTCGTTGAGCCATTACTGAATCGTTTAAAACAACCATAGAGCAACTCTAAAGGAAAAGTGACATTACCAACAAACTTAATGTTTTTAAGGTTAAATATTCTTCATTACTCTTTCACCTGCCCATGTTTTGGAAAGCATTTTTTCCTAGCGTGAAATAGCGGATAACGCCGTACCACTGCATGGACTAATGAGCACCAGGGCAAGAAACTGATTGCATTTTGATCGAACTGACATCAAATTGATCAGTAAAAGGAGCGCAAAGATAGACCTTTTTTGAGGAGACAACATAGTTATGTTTTCAAACAAGTATGGTATTTTTACGGTCAAGTTACGATAGAAGATCGACTGGTTTTTAGTAAGATAGTAAAAGAATACCGAGTTCGCCAGATAGTTCGATGACTTGAATTCCCTCAGGGTAAGGGTTAGTTAGTGCGGTATCACATAGTCTTCTTCGAAAGCTAAGGCATGATGCTATCCATAAATCAAATAAGCAATGAACTGTATTCGACAGTACATTTAGTTAATCAAATTCAATTGCGGTTATCGGTAATCGATGGACACCATCTCAAACTTAACATCGCTCACATTCTTACTGCGTAAATAAACGAAAATCAACATAAAAAATGTCGACATAGTAAAATCCAACATCTTTGCCTTAGTCACTTCATTTCACCTGGTCAGGAGCTTTTTTATTTATACATTTGCTAAAAAGCAGGAACTCCTTCGCCGAATTTTCCGATTAAAACCTGTAAATTGGTAATTTATTTTCGCTTGTGTGGCTGACATTTTTCTGACACTTGTGAAAATCGTTTTAATTGATTTTAATGCAATGTACTAATTAAACTCTTGAAGTAAGTCATCAGCGTTTGCGAACTGAATCGATGGTTCATGGTGATCTAGCTACTTGCGATCTGATCTCAGTTTCAACGTTCGAAAGCGCCATGCAAGAGAGAAGATTTGGAGTTTTCTTTGTGCTTTGTTCAGGCCGTGAACAATTCCTTAAGGGTATCAGTTGTTCTACAAAAATTTCTTTTAAAACTGAACATTTTGAAAGAAAAATCGTTTCTTGGACAACGCAAGAGATTGACTAAGTACCGAACTCTTTTCCAAAGAAGTTCTGGCAGTTGAGATTGAGATTTAAAGTCTCATAACATTGAAACACCCTTGTAACATTAGCAAACATAAGTAGCACGTTACACCCAAGCGAACTTACACCTTACCAAGCTAAGCTTGTCATAACAGCCATACAAACTGACAAGCATTTAGTCTGCGTGACTGAGAAAAGTATTTTTCGAAAACAACTTCAAAAGATTAATAAAGCAAAAATACATCTCTTAGGAAAAAACGTTTAAGACTGAACTGAGTACAAACAACACGAGTACTTCGTTCAGAGTGTGTAACCAAAATTCAACCTAATCTGCTCTAGCCACCAAAGTAAACATACATGTATGTGCTGACACAATTTGCAACAATTTGAGGAAATTGAGTGGTGGCCTTATTTACAAAAAGTTTAAAAAAAAGGTATCAAAAGTAGAGCTCCATGAGAGTTCTTCCTTCCCATTTCACGTCACAGAATGAATGGCAAAGCACAACAAAAAGCCATGCCTGTTATAAATCTTAGAAGCGTTCAATCTATAACTGTTCACCAAACTAGCTACCAAAATCGATCAAGACCTGTTCTAAATGGTATTATACAGATAAAACATCGTAGACATAGAAAGAACACGTTTCAGGCGTTAAACTTTTCCGTAGTCCATCCATGACTGAATAAACTATGGCTTTGCAAAATGTCGTTGGATTCCCACCTTCCCTTCTAAGATGTCATAAACTCAAAAATATATCACCGTGATTTGACCTGAAAAATCTTTTATTCTCTCAAAGAAGCTTCGTCTTTTTTCGTGAATAGTTAAAGATCAGGTTATCTCGCCTCGTATCGACCACATCCGTAACAGTTTACGTTCATCTTTAAACATTGCGACCCCAATGAATAAAGAACACCGTTCCCTGGCGTGGCCATATTTTCTTACACCTTCCTTGCACAGTAATTAAAAGCAAATACGAAAAATAAAACACAGAAAAAAAATCTTGCTGGTTCGATTCGATTGAAAGAATATTCTGTATTTTGTTTAGCTGAGCAAGTTTCAAGAAAAACTTGAGAAAAATAAACCTACCAAATCAGACTCGAATATGACATGTGTGGTTATGTTTGATGCATCAATGATCTCAAAATGATCGACACTTCTTTGAAATCGTAACCTCAAGTTGTGGATTAAGACAACGTGGTTTCAGAGAACATACTACTCTACTTTTTTTAACATTTCACTTTTTCTTCACATCAACAGTGCCCAGTGAATCAGAGAAATCAGAAAAAGATGAGGCCAGCCCGGAGAAAAAAAGCCCAACCACGACAAGCAACAAGAAAAGGTTCACATTCACACAAAGACAACTGGTTGAATTGGAGAAGGAGTTTCACTTCAGCAAATATTTGACAAGAACACGACGAATTGAAATAGCATCAAACTTGGATCTTACGGAAACGCAGATTAAAATATGGTTTCAAAATCGACGAATGAAGTGGAAAAGAGAACTGAAAGAGTCCATTCGCAAGCAAGGCGAGGGTGATGTCAATGGCGGCCATTTCAACCCGAGCTTTCACCAAGGCTTGCATAGTTCTATTCGTGGAAGCGCAACAACTTATCAGCAGAACCCGGACATTTTTGTTCAACGCCCTGCACCTCAATATTTTCCAAATTACGTATCGTTTTAGTGCTTATACTAACAGTGCCAGATGTATTTAACCAATGACTATATGTATATAGACATCATGATTGTATCGACGATGCATGGCACTTTGAAAAGACGTATTCTCTTCTATACCAACTGTTAAAGTGCTTCAATAATACGTTTTATTAAATTGTTGCAAGAAAGGAGTCGACAGTTGTCGACTTGCAAAAGGTCCAGCGTTAAAAACGTCTGCTTTTTGGTTAATTAGATTTCATTTCAAGATGAAGTAGTCATCTGATAAAAATCTCACCCAAACAAAAACCGTACAAAAGAACAAAAACTATCGGGACAAGAAAGGAAATAGCATATTAGCGAGTTCAAAAGCAAAGTGTGCCTGCACAAGTGTATAAAAAAGATTGATACCTTTTGTTGGGGACCTTGGTTCAGATATCCGCTGTCAGTCACATAAGGGAACTGTACTAACGTCGGTCTTTACGACACGACCGCACATGAGCTTCAAGATCATTCAACCAAATGATTGCTTCGGAATATTTCTACACGATTTATGAAAATGTCGGTCAGTGTGAAATGCAAAATGTTTTATTACATCTTCCATCATTTCTTTTCATTTAGGCTGTCATGTTGTCTCTGGTCGGTAGTTAATCTGGCTGTTTCACCGAGTATTCTTTGAAACCAAGGCGCGGTGGTCATTAGTCAATGTCGTTTGGTATTATAGCAAGAACAATAGGGTTGCAACCCTTGGGCATGCGTCACTCAGCCAAGGTCGATGAGCTTCACGGAATTGGCAACTATGCCGTGTCCTAATAGAGCTTGAAACATGGAAACGCTATCTAAAGACCAAAAGCTCTTTGAGAAGCTTACAAGTTTACATTCTTCTCTACCTTTTTCACTCGAAGCCGCCCATAAACGTGCAATTCTGGCAAGTTCGATCTTTTAATATTCCCATGTGTTCAGTGCCGTAAAAACCGTTTTTTAAAAAGGTAATTAAACTAAACGAATTTTTACTGCATGAGTTTACACTTCAATAGCTTTATGAAATTTTAAATTAAGGATGTTGTTCAGACTAAAATTTGAGAAACACGTTTCTTGGAACCCACTTGAGACGCTATATAAGTAAATTTCTTTCATTTTACATTTCTAGATTTTTTTATACATGTCTTATAAACTGTGAAGCAGTGTAGTAATGATAACACATTCTGCATGTAAAAAGGTATCAACTAATATCCGCTTCAGAAGTGTATAAGTATAAATCGTAAATCAAAGAAATAAAATGGCTCCATCGACAAGAAGTCGGCGGGTGAGCTTTGTTCCTTGCAATGACGTCACGCGCGAACGATGAGGAGGAGTAATTTCAAAATCAAATTCTTGCTTTACTTACAAATACTTCAGCATAAGAAATGTTTTCTCAGATGTTTTATGAAATTTTTAATGAAAAATGGAAGGAAAGTCTCAGCAACAATGAATGGCTTAGTTTTATGAAAGGAAAAGAAATCATCTCCAAAACATTTAAAATATAAATCGACAAGAATCCACGGGCTCTCAAAATCGAATATGCTTATAAAGTAAATGTGCTTTCGTGTAACCCAAACAAAGTCAAACAAGGCGGAGCCTTAAAGATTGTAAAGAATATTTAACTATTTATACATGACACTTTTAAGAGCAGTCTATAGATAACAAAAAAAGAGACAAAATTTCCTAAATTCTTTTCACAATTTGCTACCAAACTTCCAGTGGATTCTTCGATATATCAGTTGTAACCATTCAAGAAATATTTTTAGCACTTCGTTTCGTAACTTTTGTAACAGCTGTCTAACTTTTTATCCTGACTAGAAAAAAAAAACCGTCGATTGCGTGATAGATTTTAATTATACCCGTCTTGTGGTTTTTACTCCGTCTTACTTCTTTGTTATTGATTTCTGAACCGTTTTAGACCCAAGACCGCAACCTTGCATACGTTTTCCAAACTCCTCTCCCGTGAACACATGTTTTAGAAAAACGGTTTTCTCGTAATATCATTTCTAATTTCTCCAAAATCTTTGCACAGACTATGCCTCACGAAGCGTAGAAATGTCTTAACAAAGAGTTATACCTGCAACTTTTCTTTTTTGTGAGGTTGCTACGCAATGAAGCAAAACCGTCCCAGCTGTTTTCTAAACCGCGCAAAATCGGCCATTTTTGACGCGAGTTAGGTCACTGGACAGTGTAAATGTTCATTTAAAGGGCGAAACACAAATACTATGTTATAAACAGTAACTCTTTACTTTGCAATTATGGATTTCCGGTTCTGATTAACAGAACAACAAGCTATAAAAGAGATGTGTTTTGTAGTAAAGATCGTGTAATGACATGCCTGAGGGAGAATCACTTATCATGCTTATCTATGTTATATCTATCAACTTGAAATGACTCTAAAGTCCAAAACACTCGGGCGCTTTTAGCATGCATAAATCGCCTAAGGAGTCGGATTTTCCGACACGCGATCTTTCAATTTGAGCTGTAGAATAGCTGTTTTCGTGAAAGAAAATTTCTTTAAAATTTCCCGACGTATCATATGTTTTCCAATCCAATTCAAACGGTGTAAATGTCAACATCAACATTTGGACTTCGCCAAAGCCTTTCCCAGCAGGGGAGCGACTTCATTCATCTTTTGATCGATGGTTAAAATACCTCTTAAATCAATCACCTACTTAACCAAAAAAAGATAAAACTGGATTACGGATTACACTTTCAACTTCACTTTTAGTTTAATTATCTTTCTAACATTTCATTCCTTTTTAGAAGAGAACTGTTTTCCTAACGGTTATCCTCGGTCCGTTGGTGAAATCTTGTGCTCTCGGCAGGGGGCCAACTTAATTCAACAATTAATAAAACACCTCGTCGAGCAATCTGCCTATTTGTGTAGGTAAACAGGCCAAAAATATAACTTCGGGAGCAACAAAAGGAATAGTTGTTTACGACGAATAACAAGTTTTGATGTTCAAAGGTCGTGGACACGAGTTATCTCTACAAATGGAACGATCTGAAAGATAGCCATCTAATGTCCATATATGTAGATTACTGGTTTACGTACCTAACGTTTGTTCCAGAAGAAGTGAGTTCAAATAAAGAGCGTCAGTGCAACATAAGTCGCATTTTTTGCCGTGTACATAAATGCGCGTGCCAATCTTTAATTGCCGGTTTACATTTTATAACAAGACGTTCTATAGTCTGTCTGGCGTGATCATCAACCCCCTGGTGACAGTCGCTCTGTAAAAGGACTGTTTTCGGCAAATAACAGAATCTGCAACAGTCCTTCTCAGAACTACTTTCATCCAGACGATCACGCCAGACGGTCTACTGAGATCCTGGCTTCAAATCAGTTACTAACCAAGAAATTTATCCGGACAAAAACAGATACAATGACTACAAAACAAATACAAATCAATAGGAGGTGAAAGGATCACGCCCTTGCATAAAGTGCGATACTTGTGCATGGCACCAAATCAAACAGAGTAGTTTTTTAGCTTTTTAGTGAAATAGGGCAAAGATGTTGACCAATATGGTTTCCCAATCGGAGTCTAAAATTGGGTTACCTCTGGGTACAAATCTAGGTGCAAATTTGACATGGCTCAGGGCCACGTATCTCGAAACACCCGATAACGTACTGATCCCGAAAACTATTTTATGTGCAAAATATTCTTCACTAGTTATACAGTTTTTATTGATTTTGAAAGCTAACTGTTTATCTTTATAATTTCATGAAGCATTTCCCTAAGTTTGCCTCAATAATTACCATAAGTAGGGTTCCTGCCATAAGTTGATAAATAAAAGAGCTAGAAAAATACTTACCGGGTCCGGAACGTTATCGGGAGTTTCGAGAAACGGGCCCCACGTGTGGTTCCGGGGGAGTGGAAGAGGTAGCCTGGGACATCCCCCATCTCCCCTTTATTTACCGGCACCCACACCTTACACGAAGCTCTGTGCTGCAGGAAAGCTCTTGCACAAACAGCCTTTGTTTACACACGCAGAAGCGTGTACAAAATTGGACCCTTTAAGTAAAAATATCTATCTTTTATTCCATTATTCCTTATGTTACTGAACACATGTAATCATTTATCTTTACTTTTTAGGTAGTCAAAATTGAAGTTTGAGAATTTACGCTTCCTTGACCGGAAAGATAGAGAAGGCTACCCCTAGGGATAATGTCAAAAGTTGAATAAACATATGGGCAAAATGAGTCGTTTAGAAAAGCCTCTACTTCTCAGTTTATGCCACACCCTGTTTAGGACAGACTAACATAAAATTATACGCCCAGTTCAGGACAAAGGTCAGATACCATAACGTAGAAACTTCTACGAGATACGACCACAATCAAGATCCTGCTGTTTTTAAAGTATTAATTAAAATACTGGAGCTATAATGCAAAAACAGCAAAGAAAAAACGACTAGCGAGTTGCTTTTCCCGATATTTCAGACAGTCGAGCCGTCCTTCTTCGGGCCCCCGAAGAAGAACGGCTTATGACCAGTTGACGTGACATGGTCGGCAATAGCAGATGAGTGATTGCTACTCGTAATGGATTTGAAGTGCTCCCTTTTCCTGTCATGCAATCTTCGTTTAGTTTTACCTATGTAGAACTCCTGGCAGTCCCAGCAGCTAGCCTTATAAACAACCCTGCACATTTGAGCACGGGTGAGTCTGTCTTTGTAGGGAAAAAGAGACTTAATACGATGTGTGCTTTGGAAAACAACTCGAAGGTCAAAGCAGCCGTAGAATTTATTGATGCAAGCCTTCAAATCCATTACGAATAGCAATCACTCATCTGCTATTGCCGACGATGTCACGTCAACTGGTCATAACATGAAATGGGACCATTTCGAAATTTTGGCAAGAACGGCTTAATCGGCTGTCCGAAATATCGGGAAAACCAACTCGCTCGTCGTTTTTCTCTGTTGTTTTTTTCGTTGTAGTCCCCGAAAAAAGCCATATAAGGGAGGCCCCCCTACGGAGGGAGGGGGGGGGGGGAGGCTAACACATTTGCTTTCAGTTAAATTCTCGTCGTGCTAATAATGCAGTTGTGGGTGATCTTGCGCCATTATTTATTTTTTAAGGAGAGGACCCGGCATGAAAAATGTTTCAACATTAAAAAAAAAAAAACCAAAATATATTGTGCAACTTTTTGAATAATGACAATATACGAGGGACCCTGACCGAAGAGCTAAGAAATTCCTCTTGGATAATAATAGATAATAGTGTTGGGGAACCTTCTTTCGCTTGATTCTAACTATTCTTAACCCTTTTTACTCCCAGGGGAAATTTTGTATCTTTGTTAAGTGGTAACCATGAACAGCAAGACCAAAAAATAATGTACAATTTGAAAACTGTTGTCTAGAAAATTTCACATATCACACCAGCAAGCCTAACAAGCAAAGAGGATGTCACAGAGTGAATAAAAAGTGTCAAAAACGAATTCAAGAGAGTCATATTATTAGCCGTAGCTATTGAATATACCCCTAAACTAAAGTTTAATTTGCAGCGGTCTCAGCGCAAAGTTTCACGTCAAATGTTGACTTGATCTTAAAAAAGCAAGAGGAAATAGTGTCAAAAATTGGAGGATTGATTAACGTCTCATAAAGAAAGGGGGTACGATTTTATACTTCTAAATAGCAGATCTCTCAAAAGATCTTTTTAAGTGTCCCAGTTCCATATAAATTTACGCCATATTTAACACGTAACGGCATCTTGGTCAAGTGGAACTCTTAGGAATGAGTGAATTAAATTGGTAACTACTTGGAACTTACCCTGGAGACCAGAGGTTTTTCTTGCTTTCTTTTGCCAAGCAGTGGTCGGCCATAGGCTGCCTTCAAAAGAAAATGTGAGACACTAAAGTTTGCGCGTGTTCGAGTGCGCGAGAAAAGCCTCTGGCACCAGGGTACTTAGAACTCAGAGTGCGCCTTCGAATATTGTATAGGACGTTGAAAGTTCAATCCTGCTATGAGACTATTTCACTGCTCCTTTGGAAAACGATTGATTTGCAAAGATCAGCAAAAAGTTCAGTTATTAGCATCGCCATTAACAGGCAAATAACTTAAGCTCTTCGTTTCTCAGTTCATACAATTTCACGTGATGCAGGGGCGCGGTGGTGTAGAGGTTGGCGCGCTGGACTTCAGATCTTACGGACGGTGGTTCGAGGGCTTGTCCATGCCACCGTGTTTATTCCTTACACAGGAAACTTTACTCCACATTGTCTCTCTCCACCCAGCTGTATAATTTGGTACCGACGACATCCTACCAGGGTAACCCTACGATTGACCCAGGGAGGCACACTAATACTCAGTTGCTTTATGCTACCAAAACCGAGTTAATTTCTGGCCGTGTGGGTGTCCTGTGGTTCGTATGCGACTTTACCTTTCTTTTTTACATGTCACGTGATGGGCGTGACAATTTTTGACGTGATCACATGATACTTAACATTCTTTGGTTCTTAGCTAGTGTAGCTGCGGTTTCGTTGAACTAGATGGCAATTCTTATCATTTTTTTGTGTTTCTTTTTCTCCCATTATTTAAACTGGCTACTTAATCAAAATTAACGTTAACTCTCCTAATGATTACATTCGCGTAATCATGTGCAATTAAATTCATTAAATAATAACTGTTCCCAAAATGATTTTCAAATTCGGCCGTTTGAACAAAAACCGCCGCTTCAAATATAAAGGCAGAATTTATGACTATAATCGTTACACATGCACGTGAAGGATTAAGAATGTGAAGTTACTTAAAAGATGTTAAATTATGGGGGGGGGGGGGGGGTACTCCGAAACTTTGCGCAGTGGTGTGCGGCCCTGAGATCGATACGATCGCCCTAGTTCTTAACAATCAACTACAGTCAAACATGTATTAGAGGACTACCCTAGCTATTTCAACAAACACATTGAAAAGTCGACAGTTACATTAACGTTAATGAAAACCTAAAAATAATTAAAGCTACAGCAGCTCGATCGAAAGGAATCAGAAATTTTTATCAACTCTCTACTTCTATAATACAGACACCTTTCTTTTACAGACAGTTTGCTTGGTCCGAAAGAGACTAACATTTATAAACTCTACCTCTGTAACTATGTACAATAACGTAGTGGTTTAAAGAATGTAAAGTCGTTTACTTGATCATTACTACGTTTTTGAGCTTATTCCTTGAAACAGAGAAATGCCGATAATTAGGGTGTAGAAACCAGTGTATTAATAGGTATTTCTACAGGAAAACTCTACATAAAGGCTCATTTTGTTCGTATTTATTGTTTCTCAAAGAGGCCTTCCTAGTTTTTCGTGAAGTAAAACTGAATGTAAAAGTATTTTTAATAGAAATAAAAAGCGAACTGCGGCGGAACATGACAAAACAACGCATGTTGTAAAAACATTGATTTATGAAAACGTAACGTTTCGCATGCTACAACATACATCTTCAGAAGTGACCGCTGGGAAAATTACAAATAAATTTAAACGAAATTATTATTGAAGTTGAGATGGTGGAAGAATAAGAGTGTTTAAAAATATTTTTATTTGTCACTGTGAACTTGAATGGATAAGGAAATTATTGTCCATAATTAGGTCCGACTGTAATGCTGAAACAAACAGCGCGCTGGGAAGGCTTTCTCAATAGCGCTCATTTGAAGGCCATCCCACCTCAGATTTCATTCCCAAACTAGAAAAATATACCGCATTACACGGCCAATGAAAGACAAGCTAATTTTAGATTTTACAAATTTTCTTTGACAAATGACAACCAACACCATAGTTAAAGTTGTTCGACCTGAGCAAAAACATTTGAGATAGACAAATTTGACAAATTTGACAAATTTTCTTATCTACGGGATAACAAAAAATTGTCAACGAAAATCTGCTCGTGTGCACGGCCGCTATAGCTTACTTATGCTTTCTTCAAGCTGTTTGAGTCGTTTGAAGGTAGTTATGGATGTTCCAGTGTCCTTTTTCCATGACTATCTTTTTCTGATATAAAAATGCGGAACAGTCTTGGAAAAAAAATTGAAGTTCTGAGGAAAGGGTTTTGCCGACTGTCCCTGCGACCAAGAAACCTCTGCTTGCAGGATATGTCGACTGCAAACTTTCATGTTTAGTTCGAGATAAGTCTATTCAAATTGAAAACCAAACTATATTTTTTTCAAAATCTCTAACGAGAACTTGAAATATTAAGACGATTTCCGCTCAACGTTCGAGCAGTAAGTGCAAAAATTAAGTTACCAAAAAAATACTTGCAGCACTGTCACATTTGGAGAACAGATAAGAAGAAATTATCGTTACTTTTGCTCCCAAGCTGACCCCGCGAGAGAAAATTGGATTTGAAGTTATCCATATTTCAATTAAAAAGACGCTTCATGTCAGTTCAAAACAAAATGGCGCCCGTTTTTAGCATACTTTTACGAGATTTGAAATTAATTTTCTTGAGAATGCTTGAGAATTTCATCGCGGGGTCACTTGGGCAAGTGAACTAGAGTGAGATGTTTCAAATAGCATTTAAAAGGTTACCGTGCTATAAGTAGTTTTTTGGTAAATATTTTTTGCACTTATTGCTCGAACGTTGAGCGGAATCGGTCTTAATTCGAAGAGAGGTCTTCTTTTGCATAAATCTTGCATTGAATAATTAGCGGACCTTATTTTTAGCCAAAACACACCAACTATCTATACATCTCAAAATCAAATACCGTTAAAAGTCGCTTTAAAACTAATGAAAATGAATGCACGATCTGAAAGCGCTTAGGGTGTAGAACCGTCTAAACCCACTTCAAATAAAATATAAATAAATTCACTATAAAATAATAAATAAATTCACGTGCCACATCAATCAATTGATATCGTGTGCGAGTGCCGTATAATCAAGGGTGAAAAACGAACTGAAATCAACGGCCTGAACTATTTCGACGGAGAGATGAACATCTGCAAAAATGAGAGCACTCTTATCTTATAGTGATAAATTGTAATAGTTCCTTTCCTCTCTACACCTAATGGGTTTCTGCAGTTGTTTTTTCCGAGACGGGAAACCTGACTGTACTGATTGGGTCCAATTAGTAGGTACAATTTTAATAAGTTCCAAAACCTTTGCCTCGAACATAATGACGAAAATTCAATGCAAAACTGAGGTTTCGGACCTTTTCCATAGTAAAATATTAAAAACGCTGATTAAAACGAAAACAGCTTCGAAAGTGGACACGATTAAGAACGTAACATATATTAAAAACGGATCGTTTTTTGAGGGGGCAGGTGAAAACATGTGACAGTTTGAGGCGTGTAAAAACGCTGACTTACGCAGGTTTCCGTCGTTTTAGGATAAGGGAGCACCCATCAAAAAGTAAGCATTTGATGTGTACAGCAACGACACGATATATAACACTGGTTTGGACTGAAATATTTGTATACGTTTTTAAAGAAACGAAACCGGAGACTTTGAAAACACATTAGTGCAATCGGGTCCTCAATTGACACTCCCAGCTTGCCGGCACCAAATTTAAAATGGATTTATTCAGTTAAAGGGTTATGTCACGAGGATTTTGCTATCTGATTTTAGGTCAATTCTGTGCTAAAATCACAACCTAACTTGCCTTTACTCACACACAAAATGTTCCTTTTAAACTATGAGGAAGATATCAAAGAAATTTTCTTAGAGAGAGCTAGCCATAATATTTTTTTGGTGAGTTTTGAGAAAATAGCATCAAAACTTGAAAAAATTGGCCCAATTTTTTTAAGTTGCAATCCATTTCCATCCTTTCCATCGGTAGCAACAGATGACAGGAAACAGTTTCAGTGCCGTAAGATAGTCTTTAATAACAAAGCTAAACCATTATTTTTAGAACTCAATCGATGCCAAGGCACTTTTTAGCTTTTTAAAAAGATGCTAAAATAGCGTGACATAGCCCCTTTAAAAGAGAAATCACAAAACGTTGACTTAATGCACTTCCGTTAGCCCCAAAGAAAAAAAAAAAGCCCATTCAGTCTAACTCGGTTTTTATCCTTTAGTAGTAAATTATAAACCACGTGCATTACCTTTGAGTATTCTTTACGTCAAGATACTTTGAGTAGAGAAGAATATTGCTTGAAAAAATCGCTTAAAATGAAATAATTTATAGAAAATGAGTAACAATCTTCCTTAATCAAAAGTAACAGGACATGTAGAAATTACTCTACAAGATGCAAAATGTTCTCTGATGCTCAAATTGTGTTCGCGCTATTTGACAAGTTCGACAAAGTAGTCCGCTTATGTCTCCAATGACATCGCGTCATCTTCTGACATAAGCGACCTTCACACGTCAAACTAATGTTGGCCAACTCGTGTTGGCGAACTCAAATTGGCGTGTGTGAACGACGGAACAACATGTTGGCAAACTGTTGGCGACAAATAGAACTTAAATTCACTCTCACAAAACAGTTTGCCAACATGTTGTTGTGTCGTTCACACACACCAATTTGAGTTTGCCAACACGAGTTAGCCAACATTAGTTTGACGTGCGAAGGTCGCTTTAAATAAGCGCTTGCGATCAATTTGTTCTCCTTAAAACAAACAATAGTAAGAAGAAATTAAAGCATGATATTTTTTTGGTCGCATTGAAGTATAGCAAGGTGATTAAGAATGAAAAACAAACAGCGGTGATAAACATTGTGAATAAACGCATTTTGATAAACTTGACGTTTCGTATGCTAGTCAACATGTTTATGTTTATCACGGCTGTTTATCACCGCCGTTTGTGTTTTATTCTTAATCAAGATACGGTGGCCTAAGAACAAAAGTTTATATAACAAGGTGCTTGTAGATGACTCCACGGATTACAGATATTCTGGTTCTTGGCAATCGCTACCCTTTCGAATTTATTGTTGGTCAACTCTAAGAACAGTGGAATGCGCTAATGTGACCTAGCCACCGCATTTCACTTCCAAGTACAGTCAAATCGAGAATGGAAGAAAATCTCAAATGCAATTTTGTGAAATCTTAAGAAACAAACATCACTGTAAATTACTGTTCAATAGCTTTCGTTTGTAACTGCTTCATCACCATACCTCTGAAGGCCTTTTAAGTCAGAACCACCTCATACAACGTTAAAAGCCTTACCACCGGAAGGTACCGCTCACCGGCTGCTCGATAGCTTTCATGTGAATGGTCAAAATTAGAGAGTTAACCCAAAAGCTCAAACATTAGAGCTACCTTGTACAGCACAACAAACAGCACCGTAAAGTACTCTAACCCTGCTCAGTAACTTTCATGCTTTCATCCGAAAGATTACATTCGAAGAATTTCACCCACAAACTCCAAAAGAAGAACAACACATGACAATTTACAAGATACAATTGTAGCATCGAGATCGACACCGACGCATTTCAAAGAGGAAGTATTTCAGAGCGCCTCCTTGCAATCTTTTGTACTCTTTTGTGGCATTGTTGCCCTAACCTTTTTGCTCCCAAAATTTCCTAGACTGGCTAAAATACAGAACTGAGCGTTTATTTATGGCAAAAGAAAAGAATTTAAAATGAAGTTTTGCAATTTCAATATGTTTATTCCAGCAACACTAAATTCTTTATCGATGAATATCTCCTACAACATACTATGTGTGTCAATGTACGTTGACATCTACGTTTATATCTTTTTTAATCAAAACGTTTTTGTTGTCCTTCAGTATTCTTCAAACAAAAGAAGTATCTGAGTTGATTGGAAACATTTATTTTTAAGGACAATGTACAATGCCCATTGCCAGGGCGTCCAACGAAATTATATTTTCAAGTTGTTTCACGACCCGAAGGGTGCAAGCTAACACAGGTTGGTCTGTTTGGATTCTTTCGCTAAAAATTTAAGACGCAGAAAATTTTAGGAAACGTTGTCTTATCCCCAAATTTTCGACTTGTTTTTGGCTTTCCGAAAATTACAGCTGACTATCTTTATTTTATTATTATTTCGCACTCTACAAAATACATTTGTACTCCCGAAAACGAAAATTGATTTGTGCCTTAGCTAGAAGTGGCATTTCGCCAAAGAAAACTCTAGTCTTACATGGCAACTAAATTCGAATATCTCAGGCGATTTAGGCCTTCTGAAAATACATATTTGCGAAACGAACCTTTCTGTGCCCTATGGATATGCCGAAAGAACATAGAACAAAATCAAGGAATCACTGTAAATCACTGTAATTGTCAGTCGAAAAATGTCCAATTGTAGACTTCTTTACGAAGCGAGTTCTTGTCTGAAAAGAAAAAAAAAAACTTCCAAGCCTAAAAGCATGAAATTAATTATTCAAGAATGGTCTTTGTGCCCAAAAAGTATAACTTAAAACATCATATACAAAAAGAGAATTCATTTTAAATTGAAAACCATTTTCTTGTTGAAAAGTTCTTATCTAAAAAATCTATTCACGGTTAGTAGACAAGTATGTTGTCTTTTTAAATAAATAAGCACCTTTCTTCCTTTTACTGTTTCTTTGAAACAAATTTGTAGGGGTTGGTGTCTCAAATCATAAAAACGAGTGTAATTTATGGCGTGGAATATCAAATGCTACTAACGACTTTTACACAGTACGTAGTAAAACAAAGAGAATTCATAAAAGCCAGCGAAATTGGGTAAGTTAATTACTTCCGACGCTCTCGATATAAATAACATGTGCGAAAGAAACAAATAGCATCCATTAGCCTTTGTCTGCTCTCAGTTAAGAAAAAATTAAAATCAATTCGTGTATAATAACTCTTAACCGCCCTTCTTTGAGATAATGCAACACTGTTCACAGGTATATAACAAAGAAGACCATGTGTGGTGGTTTGACGCAGCGGGCCCGGAGATCTTCCCCCTGAGGTAGACAACAAGGATCACTGAAACTTTTATCGGGTAATTTAGCTCTGCAGGATAACACCAGAAAAGAACGTAAAATAAATGCAGTTGTTGATATGTCCATTGAAACAAACCTTGCAGCTTTCCGGATGGAGAGTTGTTGGCTAACTGGGCGTGAGTGATACAACAATGTTTTCAAAAGCGAACGAAAACTTTCCGGTGTTGCAAATTACGACCAATTAGCGGACCGTCAATTTATTGAATAAACAACAGAGGTAACTGGGTTCATCTGCCGCTCATACTAGCTCAAGATGTTTAGCTCATATTCATGAAAACCAAGCTTTAAATAACTTTAGGTGGAATATCTTTTGGCAAATACGAGTTAATCAGCTGCAAAGTCGTGCGGCTCGAAATTGAAATCTTCGGTTGACTTTATAAATTTTTGACGCTTCACCGTACTGAAAGTAAAATTCTAAGCTTTCGGCTCTGCTAGAGTCTTGTTCACAGTGACTTGATCAGGTTGGAAAGCTTAGAATTTTACTTTCAATAAGGTGTAGAGTCAAAAATGTCAAAAATCCAACCGAAATTGTACACCCCTACACAATTAACTATTCCGCTATCAGAAGTTAATGTTTTCACTTTTGACCAAGAAAGGCCTGTTTTACGAAACTCCCGATAACAACTGGTCCCGAAAACTATTTTATGTGCACAATATTCTACAATAGAGACTCAATTTTTTCATTGATTTTGAAAGCTTGATTTTAAAATCCGTATATTTTTAAGAAACATATTGACACGTTCGCACTAATAACGACCACCAATCGATAAAAATGGATTTAAAAAAATTATTTCTGGTCCGGTAATTTGTAGGGAGCAGTTCAAAAAGAAACGGGCCCCTGGTTTTCTCAAAGTAGCGTTCATACTGATAAATCGTTACATACAATTATAAACAGAATAAGAAAGGGAAATCCATCACAGTAAGTTTAATTGTGTGAAATATAAAAACTGTACGAGACGTCAGCTGCCACTTCCCGAGAGATGAGAGTTTATCGCTGGATTCGGTAAATAGCATTCAGTTGTACATCCTCAAAGTTTCAGTAGTGTTACCTCGCAATATTACTTTTTTTGTAACCTTCACACTTCATAGGACACATGACCGTTTAGTTTCCATATTAAAAAAAAAAAATTCGTTGTTGCTTTTCAACTCTAAAAATGTGTTCCGACAGGTCGAACCAATTACAGACACCCGCTTAATATAGACAACACCTTTTAGACATTTCTTGATGTCACTTTACTTTTTTCCCGTATCAACGGTGTTTCAATCAGTTTAAGAGAAGGATCAATTTTCTACAGATGTTCGTAGTAATTGCACCCAAATATAAATCAAATATTGTTTTATTGAGCTGAACTGCCTATTCCTGCGTTAGGCATTTGTAAAGTGTTAGAAAAAACACCTTCGCCCTCGTAAGTTGAGAAGCTAATTTTAAGATTTAAGTCAAAACATAAAATATACTGAAGAAACGTAGTTAATTGATAGAAAGAAACGTTCGCTTAGTTCAGTTATGTTTAATGCGATTAGGATTCAAAAAGATCGGTTCAAATTAACGTTCCCTTTAAGCAACAAAACATGGACAATGACTCAATAAGGCGAGAGATAAGTGACCTACGCGGTACGCGCCCTGAGTTTATTTACGTTTTTCTTTCATTCGGTAACACAGAGAAGCACCTGCAAAGATAAGCAGACAAAAGCGGGTGTTGTTGTTCAGTAGTCGGTAAGTGAGATGGAACGCCCATTAGCAAGTGGCTTTGCCAATGAGAAACACCTCGAGCTTTCAGACCACACAAAGAAAAAACATTGAGTATATATGCAACACTTTGAACAATGTATAATGGGTGAAAATTCTATTAAATAGTTTGTTTGAGATGAACGAATCCTTTGCAAAACTATGACGTTTTGGAAGTTTTGATTGAAACTTTTTATTTAAAAAGGCTCCATCAGATGTTACTGTTCTTTGTGTTGAAGCTGACAATTATATTTATTAAATTCGCTTAGAGGGTTAATTTACTATACTTCTTTACATTAAATTATTAAGTAAGGAGAATTATTTTGTTTACTTTTCCTCACGCTGTGACAGTCCTTTGTGCGAAATTGAGTTTCATTTCGCTTTATTGTTGCGCCCAATAAGAAATATGAGAAAGGCGTTACGGCGTGTTAACTTGAACCAAACTGTACGGAGTTTACGAAAGTTATGAAGAAATGACTTCCCTTGAAGCCATCGCTGTCTCGAAGGATTTTATTTCGGAAAACGTCCGGCAGAAATCCATTTGATGGTAATTAGAGGACAGTTATGAATCTTAATTACCATCTGCAGTCATATATCTTGATATTTCAGCTGATATTTGGATGGAAATGTTCCCGATTGCTCCACCCACTGAAAATATTTATTGAGAGGGAATTTCTCATTATCGAAGGAATTGCAGCACGGCAGGTTTCGAAGTTAGTAATGGAAAAAAAAAGTTTCATCTGTAAATAACTGATTCACTGTAACTGCTACGAAAATTAAAAAGCTCTTTCTGAAGGAACAGGAAACAACTTATTCTTCAGATTGTTTCGTCTCAAATTCAAACTGTATTTTGGAAAAAAGAAACTAAAATTTCTGATTACAATTAAGATTTTCAATAAGTTTGTAGGGTCTTCCAGATTTTAATGTGTCGTAAAAAATACAAGGCCAATGAATAAATAATGAACAGCAAATATTGCACTATTGAAAGATCTCTTAAATTAATAGAGTTTTAATTGACATCAGACAGAAGTCTGTCAACGAACTGAAACAACCTTTTTATATTATTTAGCAAAATTACATAAAATGAGGCAAGGAAGCCATTCTTTAATGATAGTAATGATAATAATCAAGAAATGGATGTAGCTGTGCTTGGCAATTAACCTTCGAACTTTAATTTACCTGAAATGATTTCATTTCACTTGCTCTTATTCAAGTAAATTAATGAAACAGTTCACGCTGACGAGTCCGATAAAGTGCCGTTATTATTTACTTGTTTCCACGATTAGAGTCCCAGTGTGTGGAGAATCTGGGCCCGGTTGCATAAGGAAACTTAAGATTAAGTGGGAATTTCTGCAACTGTTCCCAGTTTTCCTGAGGATTTTTTCGCACTGTCGTTGTGTTTCCTGTAATCTTTAATCCAGCTCCGGCCGATTTATCCATAATAGCATGCAAGAAAATCTTCCGGAACACAGGGAATAGTTGTAGAGATTCCTACTTAATCTTAAGTTGCTTTACGCAACTGGGCCCGCCGACTTTAGATTTGCGACCAGGGAATCAGGCTCAATCTCACCCTTATTAAAATTATCCTGGTAAATATTCGGTAAGTTATATCTTCAGTTTAATCTTGTGGCCTTCCTACTCAACCTGTTAAAATTATTTGAAGCAAAAGTTTTTTCGCTTTCTGTTACAAGGTAACACTTTGAAAGTGCAGTTTTCAAATCCAGTCCACTTTTCGTCGAATTATAGTCTTCATCTTCTCCGTTGACAATGGACATTCTTAAGAAAATGTACCCGGCATAAAATGTACTGAAAAACTGAACATACCATGGTAGAAAAATGTATTTCTTCTGGCGGTTTAATTTGATTTTAATTTTTCTCGGTCACTGAACATAAAACTGTTATTTCAAAGATGTAACTGTGTTGAAAGGGCTCGGTATTCTGCCTACAAGAACAACATACTGCCTTCGAAATAAAAAGCTGTGATTGGCATTTTCTGCTATTTTATTCTCATTACCCTGAGATGTTATATTATGAAATGACAGTAAGATACAAACTAACTCAGGCAAATGAGTCCATAATTATGATTTGATGAGACAATTAAATTTGTGAATCGAATTTGAAAAGCACACATCTGCGAAACTGTTACGTGAATTGTTCTAAATGACAGCTATGTCGATGAGTGTCCCGACAAACCAGCTCCAAAAACTAATTACTCGGCGATCAATGAATAAAAAACAAACATCAGGAAAATCTAACAAGCACGCTGACTAATAAAGGTACAGAGAGTCCATTATCTGTTTACTTTCTCGTATCCACTCCTTCTGGGGGTACGCCCATTTGCGAAATATCCCGATCGAAACACGACCACGCGATTGTAAGCCTGGTATAACACGTTTGGCCAAGAAAATGTTCGTTCTAGACGAGAAAATTTTTTACATATTCTCACTAACTTAAAGATGCTACGCCCATGCGCTCCACGTTTTGCGATCCAAAGGTAATTTGCGACCTTATTACCTTCACGACAAACAAAAAGGATTTCGATGTATACATTATTAAATAACGTTTTCCTTGCGATCAATTGCATATCTCTGATTCTGGCCAAGAAAAAGAAACGATGAAAGAGTGCTATTTTTTTAAGTCTACTGCACCTTAGGCAAGAAAGATCTTTTTAAACCTGACAAAAATACAGTTTGAGTCTTGTTCTATTTCGAAGCTCCTTTGTTACAGCAAATAGATAATACTAAGTTCTTTCACTCTGATGACTCACAGGTTTGAGGCTCCTTGAATGAATCGATAATGGCCAAAATCGTGCAATCTGTAATAAAACATGGTTCACTCACAAAGTTGCATGGCACTTTTTCCAATGTCTTTTCATGACCTTCTCAAGGACAAAAGAAACCTTTCAAGGCCCAAGAGAGCGTAAATTGACCAGTAGTCTTCGTCGTATTTTTGATCGTCAAACAAAGAAATCAGGCCAGACAAAAAAGTTTTCTTACACTCAGCGTTTCTCACCTAGGTATCGGCTGCGATGAAAGAGTGTCTCAATAACAGAATTCTAAAAGTAATTGTTTGTATATCCGTGCTATGAAGTACACGTTAGTTTCAGATTATTGATACTTTGTTTTCGAGCGAATTCAAGGACTTTTAAGGCAGTGTGACGTGATAGCGTTCAAGGACTTCTCAAGGTTTTTTTTAAAAATTCAAGGTCTCTTTAAGATTGTGCGAATCTTAGAAAGATGAGTTCTATTCAGTCCGTATTGCTGTTTGTTTCTTTACGACAACACGTATTGCCGTTTTCTCCTTTGTGGCAACAAATTATTCTTCTTGCGTTTAAAATATCGCTACTCTTGGGTATCCCACTTCTAGGACTGAGAAACTTTTTGGGAAACCCTGCACAACAGACCACTCGCGTTCATACATACTTGTACCAGGGTTTGAGCCTTAGAGCTGGCGAATCACTCTCGTTACCAGAGCTCGCGTTCCCTTTATCCAGCGGTTAAGGACATGAACCTGAGCAGCCACGTTACCAGGGTCTTCAGGTTGGGAAATCCATGATGCAGTTATGGTCGAGCATAACCGCCATCTTGGGTTGCCCAACCCAAAGGACCGTACTCACTCCGCACTTACACGTACCCGTGCTATTCTTGATCCTTTTCATGCCCAATTCTATCGAGATTAGACTTTCCCAAAAGTCCTTCGCTTCTCATTTCCAGTGACGTTGGTGGACCTCGCTCGCTCCTGCTCCGCGCTCCCCCTCGCGCTTCGCGCTCCCCCTCGTGCTCCGCGCTCCCCCTCGCGCTTCGCGCTCGATTTTTTGAGTTTTTTAGCGCTTCCGAAAAATTCTGAGCTCGACTTGTGGGCAAGTCTATATCGAGATGAAAGGAATCACACAACACACTTTTCTTTTTCAATAGCTTCATTATAACAAAATGATACAAATTCGACTTAAAGGAGTGGGCTGTATCTACACATACTTATAATACACAAACAAAGGGGAGCATTTGAGTTTACATTACGTTGTAAAATAAAATAGCTCTAGCACAACGGATAACACAAGAATAAAGTATGTTATCAAACGAAAGTAAAACCTTTCTTCGCAGAATTCAACTAGTCATTTCTAAAACACAAATACATTTTACATATTTCAGTCGTGATCTGCGCAAGTAGAAGAGATCCCAACTGCATCTGATATTTTAACAATTCTCCATAGAAAATTGATCAGAACAAAGTGAAATTTTATGTCTGCTCATAGTAGTTTGCAAGAAGCGGGACAACGGATGACGCAGGGGAAAGAACACCTGCATCCCTCCAATGTGGCCTTGGGTTCGAGTCCCACACTCGTTAACTGATGAGAAGGTTGATTCAGGTGTCATTTCGTACCTTTAAAAAAAGCCCGGGCGAAACCATACTCTTTGAAACTAGAGTACGAGTGGTCCCTTCTTCTGTTTAGAGGTTCAGCTTGTTGGTTTTCGTCCTTGTGCCAACGGCTTTTCTCCAGGTTTTCAGTTTCAACTCCCTACTCAAAACAAACAAAGAGTAACAACACCTCGAAATCCCAATTTGTTCCGTGGGCCACAATGTTGTCAGTTGTTGTGTTATCCTACTTAAACAAAGCTGATCGATTGATTGATTGATTGACTTACGAGCCTGTTAGGAGTTTACGATCATCAAGCATGAACTTGTTAGTGATTCCTCGATCAAGGTTAAAATTTTATGGTGATCGTGCTTTTTCTGTTTGTGCTCCTAAACTGTGGAACAATCTTCCAGAGCACATAAAATGTAGTTCAAATCTGCATACTTTAAAGAGCAGTCTGAAAACTCATCTTTTTAAGCACTATTTTAATCTTTAGTTTTGTTTTATTATTTACCACTTAGTTTTAACTTTTATTGTGAAGCCCCTTAGAGCTTTTGGATAAGGCGTTGTAAAAATGTTTATTATTATTATTATTATTATTATTATTATTATTATTATTATTATTATTATTATTATTATTATTATTATTATCATTATCATTAATTAAAACCTAATTTTACCAAAATAACTTATTTCATTAGTCAATCAGAATATGGCAACATCACATGTCATTTTACTGCCATCGTCCACAAAATAGTCGTGTCTATTTCTATTGTTACAGCTTCACTTCCATCATATGTATTGGACGTACTGACCAAGGTTCCAAATTCTAACTGGCCTTCAGCTGAAAATAACCAAATAAACAAACAAACAAAACATGAACGGAATAAGTAACAAAAACAACAAAAATAAGTTGCACAAAACTAAGGAATGTTACACTAACCATCGTGCAATTTGTTTTGGTGTCACGTAAGTTCTTAAGCACCCCTCCCCCCCACCCAACCCCGTTGTATTCCCAATTACAAATTTGAGAGCGAAAAATGTAACTTCTGACTACTGACTGAGAAATTAACGAAACTACACTCTTTTTTCACTGCCTTTTTCATTTTAGTTTCTTATTTTGGAAGGATTGGCTATGGTTACTGTACCGCTGAATTAAATGGCCATTTTTGGCCACACCTAGAGAATGTTTTTTTTAAAAGGCTTTTTCGTAACTGGTGTTATACAACACTGAAAGTGCACCTAACCTCAATTTTTTTTTTCGGTTAGGCAATTCTCTACACCTGTCTCAGATATTTTAGGCCCTATTTCAATATATAATTTTCTCGAAAATTCCACTCTTAATGGTCCTATCAAGTTACGAAAACTGGTCGTAATTTGATTCATTACCGAGCAAGTAGTTGCATGGGTCTATTCCTGAAATGATGTCACAAACTGTTTTAGACCGCAGTAGTTCTTTGAAAATAGCGATGCAAAGCAGTTTGTCACGTCATTTCAGGAATAGACCCATGCCGCTCACTAGCTCGGTCGTGGATCAAATATCCGCAAGTTTTAGAAACTTCTACAGCCCAATCAAAGTGAACTTTCCAGGAGAAAAAGGCAAAATGTAGTTGAGACAGGAGCAGTTATTTATTTAGTGCAAAAACTATTTTGAAGTTAGGTGCACTTGAAGCCTTTTATGCTTAGTTTAGCCTGCATAGCAAACATTTCCGTAGGCTCTTTCGCACGTTTGAGGTACGTATTTTTGTTTTTTGGCCGGGCTAGGGCACATAAATGGCCAAAAAGCACGCAATGCTTCGAACGTGCAGGAAAGCCTACCGAAACGCTTGCTACGCAGGCTTAACCTCGTTACCAGGTTCCTCGAAACGAGGGATGAAGAGAGAGAGGCTTTGGAAACGAGGTTGACGCAGGCTACGCTTGGTTTGGTTGACATCCTACGCGTAATAATATCTATTTTTGGTTACGGTTGTATCAGTAGTTATTGCTGTCAGATGTCTGACTGGCTCCTCCAAAATAAATTATTTCATAGTGAATGCCTCGTGGTAGTGTAGTAAGAATGTGATGTTTGAAAGTGACAGACTTACTCAAATTCCACTTCAGTCCAGTTGTAGTGATGCGCGTACATTTTGCGCCAATAGGAATCAGCCCGCACCAGTTCCCCTCCAAACCCGTATTCACGTGAATAACATGCTTTCCCTGAGAAAAAAACAGTGAATGAACGAAGGAATTAACGAATGAAAAAAAAAAAAAAACCCGTGATTACAAGAGTCATTTACTTTAATGGCATCAACGGCGACCCAATAGAGTATGCCCTGATGATGTCAGCGAACATTTCACGCTTTGTCCTCGTGTTTCTTTACTCGCGTGTCATCTCCGAGGGTATATATACGCTAAACACCGCCTTTACCAGTGGCGATACAGTTTCTACAACAAAGGATCTTTTTAACTGGAGTTCCTTGAGCTCTCCCATCAGCTCTCATCGAGTGTCACGTGCTTTCAAAAATACGACTTGGTCTGGGACCTATATTAGTACGAAATGACAAAAATCAGTCTTCTTACCGGTAAAAGAATACACGCTATGGAGTCTTCAGACATCAAGTAAACTGGCTTGTCTGTGATCTTTGCCACGTGGAACAAAGTCTCAATGTTTGCCATAGTCTGGTCAAGACGCTTGCCAAATGCGTTCAGAACAATTATCTGATCAAACTAAAATACAAAAATTTTTACCCAAGAAAATATCGGCATCCTTGTACAAGCAAACAAGAGAAAAAAACGTGGAGCAAAAGCTAACTACAGTCAAGCCTCTATTAAGCGACTGCCCTTTTGGAATGAACCAGTGGCTTATAGAAGAAACTTCATTCTATTTAAGTATAACTAAGACAAAGCACTTGTACTTTTCTTGACGAACACAAAAATTACAGATTAACGGTGGCAAATCTTTTTTTATGTTTCAAAAAGATTTTTGAAAGTGCGACAACAGCACCCATCAGAGCCTTGTAATTGCAATAAATGTTCAAATGAAATCGTGTCCATCTGAACACTCGTCGCTGACTCGTCGTTTTAGCTAACATGCTTTTTAGTCTCTTTCCTTTTATCGGTTTAATCTGGGAACGGACAATATTTCCGAGACTCTGACAAATGGCCGCCAAAACGAAAGAGGCTGAGCTCTGATTGTAATGTATACTGGGGTTACTATGTTTGCAGAAGACCTTTGCTCCACTCGGCAGGAAAACAGAAATCAGGGCTTGGCTTTTGAGCCATGGCTTACGAAACTAATGCTAGGCTTCCAGGCACCGGTCTTACGTTTTTTGCTTTGGCTGGTTTCTTTTATTACTGACATTCGCTGTGATGGGGGAAATGTGGATTGTTTCCTTGGTTTTAACAGTTAACTAGTCATTTGAAAACTGGTCTATATAACATACATATCAGGGGAGTTTTACTACCTTGTTAAAGTTCTGGTTGTTGATTAAAATTCTAAGGCACTTTGTGAGGTCTGTCTCATCCTGATCAGGAGTGGAAATCACTTCTACTCCCTGAAAATCACAAAGAGACACGAAATAAAACAACAAAATAAACATTAAGACTAATTTCAGGGTATCCAGTAGGGTTTCAAAGTCCCTATCAATTTGCCTAAATCCATTGGCAGTTAAGACCCAAACTTCCCCCCCCCCCCCCCCCAAAAAAAAATTCCAAATGCCATCCATTTCTACCAGTTAGTTGATTCCAGACATTACCGTACCCAAATTGTGAATTAGCCAATCAGAAGCCTTGTTTACTGTCATGATTTTCTACGATATCAAGTCACTGACTAGTCTCCTTCGCAGCCGTTTTTAGGGTCGTCACGCAACGCTCCAGGAGCGTTGCGTGACGACCCTAAAAACGGCTGCGAAGGAGACTAGTCACTGACCTGATATCCTACGATATCATGGACAGTTTGTGAAACTCGCATTTTTTTTGCAGACTTAAGAGGCAAAAATTACAACAGAAATACAACGAAACGTAAAACTATTATGCAGGGTTCAATTCTACCTGTTACCATCCCCCCCCCGGGCACACCCCCGGGGATTTGCAATTTTCTTCTTACTTGGCGGTCTATTCCCCACCCCCGGGCACGCAGAAAGAGACAATTCCCGACCCCCGGGACTCCTCATCGACCACAAATACGTTGTTTTGTGTTCAAAATTGATTTCCGTACAATAGCACAACCAGACGTTTTGACAAGACCTTAAACGCTTTTCTAGAGTTTACCGAACGAAGGATATTACATAGTATTAAAAAACATAGACACTACATTGAAAAAGAAAACTGAAGAAAAAGTCTAACCGCTCTGGCATTCGGCTGGCGAGTAAAGAAATGTTCTTCACCGCGCGTTTTATTCTAAATATAGCACATGCACAAAAGAGGTCCGGTGAGCAAATTGATGACAGCATTTTAAAGGAGTTTTTCTTAGCTTGTTTCACAAGAACACTGGACTGAGATCTCTGTTTAATATAAAGCCGTGCATTTGTTTCATACAAATACGCTGAAGAAATATTTCTATGTTTGTGATGAACGCCATCCATTCGAGTACGCATCAAACGCACCTTCGTTTAACAATTTATAATAAACGTGCCTTTGAATACAGATTATAATTTCGAGAGATTATTCTTCTCCAACCAGTCTGCTACAAATTCAAGAGATTTTCCCTGGAAATAGGCAGTCTTCTCTACGCGGTCCGGCGCCATTGTGTCAACGGAGAAGTGATAAGCTAGGGACGTGCTTCACAAGAAAAACGAAAAGTTATTTTCGATTTGCCCCGCCCCCCTACCCCCGGGACAAAACCGTTTCGGACAATTCCCCACCCCCGGGCCCGAAGGGCTGGACTTGTCCCGGGGGTTGCCCGGGGGGGGGATGGTAACAGGTAAAATTGAACCATGCATTACACTTGTTAAACGAGAAAGTAATTTGTTTAACGGTAAGAGAGGGGGAAAAATACAATTTCGCGCCAAAATTGGAAGCGACTACACTGGTGGGCGCTCGCGTGAACTTTACGGACAGCGCTGAAACTTTTTTGGTTTCAAAATGGAGCCAGATTTTCCAAATTTCTTTCTTAACTTGGACTTCCAAGATTCAGAAAATAAAACTCCAAACAAACGAATTAAATAAAATGGCAGATGAGGAGTTAGAGAAGAGTATTGACGACCAGAAAAGTGTAAATACGTGTCGCTCTACAACGCCTGACTGATCACGGTAACTGAAAAAAACATAGGCCCGCAATGCGTGCAGAACCGACGAAGTGTTGGTTCGTCTCGAAAAGAAAGCAAGCGAGCCGTGCGTGACTGCAGCTTCAATAACATTCAAGCATCTGTAACAGCAAGTTGCAGTAAAAGTGTGTAACTGTAACTAACACTTAAATTTGACCAACTGAAAAGGCGACCAATACCCTGGAAAGGAGGTCAACTGAATTATTCACCCTCTCCTCACCAAAGGACGTTACCGAAGGACGTAATGTTTAAAATCGGATGACTCAGCTCATCCGTCTTATCGCTTTGAATATTTTGTTGAATTAAAATTAAAATTTAAAGATAAATTTTGTCCACAACTGAACATGCTGTTATCAAGAGTTGTAAGCGAAGCATTTATATACTGTTGTGAATATGGCACTATACAAACATGATTATCGATCTGGAGAAATTAGTAAAAAGCGAAGTCGTCGCTTTATCTCAAACACGTTAAAGCATGTCTTATGACGTAATCGTTAAATCTGGGTTCGTCTTCCGCAGTCAGCAAGTCAGTGTCTCGAACTCTAAAATCGAACAAATCGGTTCAAAATCAAAAGTAAAGCAGAAAAATTAAAAAGACTAACTGGTATATCCTTCTGTGCCGCTTATAGTATACTATCCAAGAAGATCCAGCCTTGTGTCGTAATTCATTTCCCACCTGCCAATAACCTTTCTTAACGTTGGCAGCTAGACATTTTCAAGTAATAAACATAACCACAACAACATACACTAGAATTTTCCTTTCATAACCTTTACTGAGAACGATTCTATCCTTACGATGTCTCAGCAACACTTTGGTCCCACCAGCATCAACAGTGCCACTGGACTTCACCTCCTGTTATTATCAGTCCTCCTTGCTTTCTTTCACTAGTATTGCACAGATATTTCAGTCCGGTCAAAACCAACACTGCTCGGCGGAAGTGTCCTTCTATACCTACGATACTTTTTATGTGGACCCTTGTCCTATCGTGCGTGCGTGTGTGTACTAATCGATGGGCTTAACTGCAGAATACGTCATCCCATCCCGTGGGCCATAGCGAAATACACACCTTGTGAGCCTTACACGACATATTTTGACCGACCAAACCAGTCGACCCTCTTGACACGACTGCTCTAACTCGACTTCGTCGGTTAAAAAGCAGGGTTTTAGGACGAATTTGGGTACGGTAAATACCTAATCGCACCTTTTTTGGTACGCTTCGGCAGCATATCAAGCTCGTTTGGTCTCACCATGGGTATTTTGGCTCGACTGCGTCTCGCCAAAATACGAAACATGGCTCGACCAAACTCGCCTGATATGCCGCCGAAGCGTACCAAAAAGGTACGATTAAGTATAATTAGATATGCACATCCTGCATCCTAAGAAACCTGGGACCCACAATGAGCATTTCATGGTAGGTTCAAAATATATGCCATTTTTTACTTTCAAGTCAACTTCTCTGATCAATGTTACAAAATCTGGACGAAAGAGAGGATTCAGCTCTTGTACTGCTTCCATTTGAAGGGCCTGGTGGAAAAAGGGCGTAAGTGATGATTTGAGGTTAAAATCGAAATTGCTCCTACTTAGCTGAACATTGGCACACAGGCTGGTTTTCATGTGAGGAACGTTGTTGCGCACTTATTTCTTGACCTGAGATCTAAAAAATTTGAAGAATTAGCGTATTACTTTTGCGTGAAAAGTTTTGTTGAACTCAACTCGCTCAAGTGATGCGTGAAAGATTTCTTTTGTTCTCTGCCCGAACTAAAACAAAGGAATTCAACCTAGAATCCGCGGTCCTGTTGTTTTCTTTGTGTCAGTTTTAAGCAAGAGTAATACGCTAATTCTTCAAATTGAAGCTCTCAGGTCAAGGAATAACTGCACAACAATGTTCCTTACAGGTAAACCAGCCTGTGTGCCAACGTTCAGCTAAATAGCAGCAATTAAGATTTTCAACCTGCAATCATCACTTACGCCCTTTTTCCACCGGGCCCTTCATTTGACTCTGATGGTTTCAACAAGAGGGAGCAGCCTTTTTGTCCATTAACCACCTAGAACTGTTCACTAAGTAAATGAAGGGCCCGGTGGAAAAAGGGCATAAGTGACGATTATAGGTTGAAAATCTAAATTGGTGCTATTTAGCTGACCATTGGCACACACGCTGGTCTTCATGTAAGGAACATTGTTGTGCATTTATTTCTTGACCTGAGAGCTTCAATTCGAAGAATTAGCGTATTACTTTTGCTTAAAACTGACACAAAGAAAACAACAGGACCGCGCATCCTACAGGACCGTTGAATTCCTTTGTTTTAGTTCAGGCAGAGAAGAAAAGAAATCATTCACGCTTCACTTGAGTGTGACAGCTCAACAAAACTTTTTACGCAAAAGTAATACGCTAATTCTTGGAAATTGAGATCTCAGGTCAAGACATAAATGCACAACAGTGTTCCTTACATGAAAACCAGCCTGTGTGTCAATGTTCAGCTGAATACCACCAATTTCGATTTTAACCTCAAATCATCACTTGCACCCTTTTTCCACCGGGCCCTTCAAATGTAAAGGTTAAGTAAAATGTGTCCAGTCCCCCTGGATTGAACAAGCTAGGTGTCTCATCAAGGCTGGCAATTAAGTCTAATTTTTGTGGCGTGAAGTGTCTAGAAGCATTACTACTCCACAGTCCACCCTGGATGGGAGGTTGGTCCACTGCAGGGTTACCACCCCCCCCCCCCCCCAATTTTATGTTCCCTTTCCCTTATGGCTTGCTGCTACCCATTTATACACCTGGGTGGAGAGAAACAATGTGGAGTTAAGTTTCTTGTCTAAGGAGAAAACAGAAAAATGCAAAGGTCAAGCGTTGACCCAGTGAACCTTCGTTCTTCTGATCGAAAGTCCATGCATTTACTGAGCATTTCACCACTGCTCCTTGACACTAAGGGCACATTCTCTGAATACGATACACTGCTTAAATTGTAAGGATAATAAGGCTGAATGTGGCTATTCGTAGAGCAGCCCCTTTAAGTACAGTGCATATACTTAATAGCTATCAACATGGGTAAACTGTCTTGACACATCACTGAATTTTTAAAATTAACATGCATGAGTTTTTGCACTTTTCAATTGCACAATATTAAGCAATGTTGTGTAATAACAATTTCATTATATTATTTTTTCCTTCTTCTTCAGCTTACCACCTCCTTGGGAATGCCACTTCTCCCCCCCATCTTTTCCCACCCCCTTTGCTCCTAGCTATTCCCCCCCCATCCCCCTCCACATGTTAAGAAAACAAAGGAATTTATTAGTAAGGACAATTACTAGAATTATTTTGAGCTTAGCAAGGAACAGATCCTTAACCTTCTCTTTGAAGAAGTTTAAAACATCAGGAGCAATTGAATCTAAATCACCACTGATATAGTCTGGAAGATACCTGTAAGTGACAAAAAAGAAAGAACAGTTTTGTTTGCCTGTTTCCCATAAAATGAAAGGGGACATTAAATTGGGGGTGGGGACATAGAGGGAGGAAGGGGGCACTGAACTAACCACTTAACATACCATACCCTTCTGGTGTCCCTGATTTAAATGCATGTCTCCTCACTCCATCCAGGTTTAAAAATGGCTACTGGGATGCAGAAGGGGAATCTGGGCTGTAATGCTGTGGGTGGGGAGGGGGGTGATTGAGGGATGACCCTGTTGGGAAATATCACCCTATCCAGGTAGGGAAGCAGTACCCTAGGTAACTCCATGCTTGTTCTGAAACTGCAGATGTTATTGCACCAGCTTAACAGAACACTTGTGACAATTGGCTGAGAAAAAAAAAAGGTAAAGTCACACATGAGCCACAGGACACTCATATGACCAGAGCTTATCACGGTTTCACACAAGCCACAGGGAGCCCATACGGCCGGAGCTTATCCCGGTTTCTGTAGCATGAAGCAACTGAGAGTATTGCTACTCCCCCCTGGATGGGATGCTAGTCCATTGCAGGGTTACCTGCAGCATTATGTCACCGGTACCCACTTATACACCTGAGTGGAGAGAGACAATGTGGGGTAAAGTTTCTTGTCTAAGGAAACAACACGACGGCTGGGACAGGGCCTCGAACCACTGACCTTCAGATCTGAAGTCCAATGCGCTAATCACTACACCAGCATGCCCCGGTGACTGAGAGACAAACTTTATGTTAACTAATGATTCAGACAGATGAAGAGTATGTTACAGAGGTAGGCTACTTTAACTATTATGACACAGATTTTTTGATAAGTTAGAGTTAACCCTAGGAGTGCCACGGTTTTGAGGGGGGCGGCCCGCCAGTGCCACGCAAGTCAAGGTTCTCATGTCCGCTTTATTCACAAAGTAACATGTCAAATAAATCTGCTCACTGTACCTTTGTATTTAAGTCTCTTCACAGAGCACATACATTCTAAGAAAGCATTCATCTTTTGATGTAGTCCCAGATATAAAGCAGTAAGCAAGGTGTTTTGCTTCAAATCCATCTTCTTCCCCACGCGGTCGATCTAGTGGGGTGATGATATCACGGCAACACAGGTTGAAATCAACTCAAAAATTTGTCGTTTTGTCATTTGCTAAATGAAACTATACGAACAACTCAATAGTAGGGTAAATTTCATTGGTCCTAACGTGCCCCCTTTGTTATCACCAGCCAATAAAATTGCATGTTAGTTTTAGGGCCACTTATAGTGCCCTGGCACTCTTAGGTGCTTATGCCTGGGCCACTCATAGTGGCCCGTGGCACTTCTAGGGTTAATTAATCATAATTAATTACCTTTCATGCTGATCATCAGCTATTCTGTACACTTGATTAGCACCCCCATCTGTACAAGTTTTTATGCATGCTACAGAATGCAAGAAAAACAGGAATAAATATATTGGAAATGACATACCCAATCCCCCCCCCCCCCCCACACCACCACCCAGCCACTCCTTAAGACTCATCGTGCAATATGTTTTAATGCTTCAAATTTAGGACCTGATCAGTACAGGGGATGGTCAGGGATAGTTACAGAGTTACAGTATAGTTGCACTCATTTGCCTTTGGACATCATTTTGCTTTCTACTTTTAATAAAACATGCACTAAGCCATAAATTTTCAATTTGCATAATTTACAATGCAACTCTATTTGCAATCTAAACTGAGAGACAAGGTAATGTTATGGTTATGCCGAGATCAAGACTAGCACCTCTACCTTGACAAGACCAATCTCCAAGCTATGTTTGCTGGAAGAAGCAGCTTGAGGAACTATTTAACGATTTAATGCAATTGTCACATATTTGCTGAACGTTTATCTACATTCAGCCTAGCCCCCAGGATGTTATGGCTATTCGTTTTTTCTTTGTTCTTTGTTACATATGTTAATGTTTCTTCTTGCTTTTGCATGCTTTTATTTTAATTGCTATGTAAATTTCGTTCTGTTCATTTCACATTAAGTTTTCCACATTCTGATCTACTTCAGTGTAACTTCTATGGTCGTTCGTCCTATCTCCAGCATTTGGAATTTATTTTTTGTTTCTTCAATAAAAGTCAATTCATTTGCTGGAAAGGTTTATGTACTTATGAAAAGTCGTGTGGTGCACTTATCGGAGCGGCCCTTCGCCTCTTCAGGTAACATTGATGTTGAACCTGTAATGGAGATGCAGCTAGTTCTTAAGGGGGGAGACTCTTAACTACCATATTGTTGCTATGGGAAGTTCCTAATCATCATATAGATCTTGGAAGCCCTAACTTCCACAGATAAGTTGCTTCGCCATGTTTGTTCCATGAGGAAGGTGTTCAAGATTTTCGAGTCACAACCATATTTGGCAGGTCACGTGACCTGAATGTTCAGGAAAAAGCCTTAAACTCAAACAGCAGACAGTTTTGGTTATTGAAAACAGTGCCAGCATTTAACGATCATCAAGATGCAAAACGTGATGTATCGATTTCTTGAAATTCGCATTATTATAGAAGCTATGACATCATAAGTACATGTATTTATACATTTTGTACTGTAGTTTTTCTATTCTTTGTAATAACAGTAATTGCTTACTGATTATAAAGAAGGCTGAGTTATATCCGATTTGTGAAAAAAATTGGAACTCTACAGCCTTTCCTCTGAGTTTTAGGGATTTTTCTTTTTAACATGCAGTTGGGGACCGGCACTAGCTACGCACACGCAGTGTTGATTTTTAAAATTCAAATGTTCATCCTCATACATTTCACCAATCTAGTGGCACAAAATGCTGCAAAACAGTGTATGACAAAATACCACCCACATAAATCCCTTAGCAAGAATGCCAGATCTGTAGTTAAGAGTCTCCCCCGTTAAATAAATTATTGATATTTCCATGAAACAAAACAGTTTTGATATCACTGATTCAAAGTAGTTTAACCTACAAATATTTCTACACAGTCTTACCAATGTTCCACAGGTGCTTGAACTTGTCAATCATTCCATCAAGAGGCATATTTACGACGACAAGGGCAACTTTTAATTTCTCATCTGATGGTTAGAAGCAAATTAAACACCAGCTTGTATGATAATGCAAAGTTATCAAATATATTTTAAAACACAACACAACACTTTTAAGTTTTAAAGACATGTTTCGGCATCCCTGATGCCATCCTCAGTTGAAGGAAAACGTTACAACAAAGCTATTTATATGCAATAGTGATTAGAATTGTAAATGAAACTGTATAAGCAAGAGTGACAAGAAAAAAGCGTGATTATGTGAAATCTAAACAAACAATTTTAAATTAACATGTTTAACCTGTTGATTTAAACACGGAGCGAGCCTATAAAAGGATCATGGGAAGCATTTTGTTGGCTTCATTTGACAAATTCAAATGTAGGGGAAGCAACGGTCGTGAAACGTTTGAACAGTTACAAACTTTTCCTTTGACTAAATGGCTCTCTAATAAAAAATAAAACTATAAAAAACTTGAGTTATAACTAAAAAGTTGCCCTGATGCCATTTACTGTAAGATTTCAACTGGAGTTCAGTAAATACAACCGCCTTTATGTCGACCAGAAATTATTTTGCAGAATATTAAACCGAAACATTGTGTCTACAGTTGAAATATTGGCGGGTGTTTAAACATGGATAAAAGCCCAAAAAATCATTGGATACCTTTTAATTTTTGGTCAGTTCATGAGTGGGACCGACTTAAAACGGTTTAGTTTAATATCATTTTCTGCAAGTTTCCAAATTATTTTGAGTGTTTTGTTTGCACGCGATGTTGTTTGAACCACTCGCTCTTATTTAATACACTGTCATTACCACGGCTCTACAAAAAAAGTATTTTCTTTTCTCTGAAACATAGGGAATAAAATAAGATAAAATTTTGGTCTTTTTTTTAATCAGGCGTGTCATCTTCAGTCGTGCTTGAATTATTTGTCCTGAGCGGTTTCAAATTTTCAAGCATTAGTGGCGGGTCCGGTTTTGCCTCTCGATTGTTTTCTACGTTTAAAACTTTGCAATGCAAAATCCGAGCTTAAAAACCAAGACTTTATTTTCAACTCATGCGATGATCGGAAATTTGTTATTTACCGATTTACTACTGTTTATTTTGCAGAGCTAAAAAAATTATTTACATGGCTTATAGAGCAAAGATTTGCGAGGATGTTTGAAGTAAATTTGGAGTGCTCCTTGTTGGCTTCCCGTCTGGTCGGTGAGCCAATCAAATGCGCCTGTTTGCCGCCCTTTAGGATTTGTGATTGACAGGCTGAACACCTCAGCCTCAGTCATGTAGGCTCGCTCCGTGTTTAAGGAGGCTTGAAACAGTTTTGTTGGGCGCGCGCACACTGGGTTCCAATTTTCCCATGAGACTCAAAAATTAAAACAAACAAACAAAAATGGCGTCGCGCTCTCGTCTGGATTTAATATTTTGTGCCGGTCTTTTAAAAGCTGCGTGTAGGCAAGGTTGAAAACGACTGGAACTTAGGTGACAATTCACTTGAATCATGTCCTCTTCAATGTTATCAACGCGATCGTCAACTCAGTCGCATATGAAGCGCAGTAAGCTTATATTCAGAGGCTGTGCAACTGAAAGTTCTGTGCTAGAGAGGACGGTGACTTCAAAACTCTCTCATCTCCAGTGAAATCGTATAAAGGCCCTAGAATAGTCGCCTTTTTACCATTAGTTTCTTTCACTGGCTGTTTTGACCACGGAAGCCTTTTCTACGTCCAGGTCGCAGGAAAAAAGTCTGGCACCGTTTCTGTGCCAGGGCAAATTTTTCGCGAACTCTGATTCGTATTTCTGAGAAAACATTCCCATTTAGAAAAAAGACAAAAAAAAAAAAAAAACAGGCACACACACATGTTTACGGTGTTGTTAGCAAAAACAATGTAGACTACAGTAAAAGGTTTTTATTGTCTTCACATCATGAAATAACAGGGCAAGAATTTAAAACTAAAAGAAAAAATTAGTGTAACAAAATTAAACTTGCAGTGAGCGAAAAAAATACCTTGTGAAACAGACAGATTTTGACTCAATAAAGAGACTTATTCATGTCGAAATGTTGACAAACCAGCCGCTACAAAGAAAATATTACAAACAATGAGGTGAAAGATTCGCTTTCTAATTTGCTGAAGTGGTAGTTTCAATCTCAGTTTCACCGTAAATCTGTTTACTTGCAAAACAAAATTAAAAGCGTACAAGAGAATTTCAAAACAATTCATCGCGCGCTATATTTTTATCAGCAGTCGGCTCGCTAAAAACAAGTTAGTTTTTTCAAGTTAGTTTTCTGGGAAATACTCCACATTTCCAGATAAAAGAAGTGCTCTCTTATTTGCTTAATTAAGTGATAGTGTGATAGTTTGGTGGTAATACGTTTTTTTTCCGTAATGCAATAAGAAAAACCGACCTGTAGAATAATTTCAAACATTACCGCGCGCTATCTTTGTAAATTCGTTTGGTGTGAAATACTCCAAATGTTCGGATAAAAGATATGGTTTCTATCTTGCCGAACTGGTAATATTGATAATTTGACTGTTATTGGTTTTTCCTGGGGCGAAAACAATTCTTCAAACCTTCAAAGCGGTTCTTTTTAAATTGAGTTTTGATCAATCAATCGAACAAGTTTCATCAACAGAGAATTCTTGACAACATTGACACTTATCAAAGATCATCAAAGGTAGTTTTGTCCTCGTTTCAATACATACCTCTACATAAGGGACTTCTTCAATGTATTGTCTTTATAGTCGGAAATGTTGCCTTTTTGTTTATTCTGTCCTTCTGCTCCTTTAACACATTGACCCCTAAACCGCCCGTAACCGCCCTTCTTTAACCACGTCCCTTGTACCACTTGTGACGTCATCAGTTTTAACGGTCCTAGACAACTTTGACAACTACCTTGTGCAGGGAGATGAGATCTTTCAAGCCATGCCCAAATGAGCGCGATTCAGTCAAACAGACCAGAGAAAGACGCAAAAAACCGTGTAACTTTGACCAGAAAATTCCAATGAAAATCTTGTCCCACTACCCACTGGTACTTCCTTCAAAAAAAATTCTCGATCCTCGAACGTTTTGCAAAATCTTTTCCCACCAAAAGGAAGCCTAGTAAGTGCCCCACAAAAGAAAAAAAAAGGGGGGAAGAAAAGCAAAAGAAGCGGGGAGGAGAGAAAGCAAAAGGTAAAAGACGAAAGGGCAGCGAAACTTTCTCGAAAAAAAACGATCTTGAAATTTTCCTTTCTGCGCATGCCCGAACTTTAAAAGCTGTAATTTGGCATCAGGAACAAAAGCTAGTCCCGTGCTCGACTTGTAAACAACGTTTTGGACAGTTTGGATTCTTTTTGGCTAGACAGCGACCTAAAAATGGCTTGACTCGCTTCAAAAGGCATTTTTTGGCAAAATGTCCAGGAGTCAATGGGTTAAGACATATAATCCCGAAGTGGTGTCCATGTATGCGTTGCTCAATCCTGAACTCCGTTTGAAGGACAACCTTGCCTGATTGCAGTATTTTCGAAACTCCATTGTTTTTAAGATTTTCAAGCACATTCCACTTTAATTGGTAGAAGTACTTGCTCTGTGTCGCATACGTTTCCAATCCTCGTTTAGGTTAAGAATCGTTGACATGTTTGTACAGTGGTATAAACAGTAAGCTAAAGTCCACCACCGCGCTTTCGAAAACATGATATTTGTGAACGAACGCTGCAAACGTTTGCAAACATTTAGAGATAAGTTCAGTTTTCACGGAGTTCAAATAGGCTCTTCAGGCAGACGATAAATCAAAACAAGTGCAGAAAGCAGCCTGTCTTACCAGGATTAAGACAATCTTTGTTCCCAAGGTGTAAAAGAAGCATTAGTCGCCATTCTGAGCGAAGTGCCGATGAATTCACTTGAGATAGAATCAATCTGCACGAGGAGGAAAACATTCCGCTATATTTGGTGCCAAGGATCCAATGATTTGAAAACAAACGATGTAATGTTCTTCGACAAGCACCGATCCACCCAAACCGTCACCTTTTCAAACGTAAAGAAAGTCATCAGGGCGAAAGAAATGCCCAACGAAATAAACCTGGAATAAACCGACTTGAAACCGCGTGCCGAGAGTGGCGTGACAATTTCTGCGCATGCGCAATTGCCTATCTTGTCGTGTCGAAATTTTCAACATTTTGTAACTTAGGAAGAACATAATTTCGCTTCCGCTCGGTAAATTTCTTTGATTTTTTGCATGTTAACTCTTATATGCCCAAAGAGTTTTTCAAGCGAGGTTAAAAAATTCTGTCATACGGGAGAAAAGTTAAAGGTAAATTCGTAAAAAGTGTTTTTTGCTGAAAGTTTTCGACAGAATTTTCTTTAACTTAATCCTCAGGTAACTTACTAGAATCAAAGGCCGTATGCAAAATTTAAAGAAATTTCACCGTCAAATTTTCAAGCAAACTCAGGATATCTCTATTTTATGGTCATACTTTGAAACCCAACTGCATTGCCATGGCAACAAATTTCTTAAGGAATCTACAAAAAATTGACACTTTGATATTATCGTTATTTTGTGGCAAAATTTGATCATGATTGGCCAACTCTAACCTAAATATTTTAACTCCCAAATACAATGCATCGAAAAAACAAGAACCCTTTCGAGCCACCTTAAAGTGGGCTTTTCCCAGTGGTTATGTAAGGATTCTTTGATCTTTTGATCTTTCTTTTGATCTTTTGCGCATTCGCCACCTGATAAAACACCACTGTAATAACATTGATATTAAGGATCTATCCCAAGCAATCTCTGTTCGAGTGTTGTTTACAAATTTTCATGTGCAGGCTGTAACGCTTGTTACGTCGGTGAAACCACCCGTCACTTTTCAACATGCGTACGTGCATGAGTAAATCAACAGGTTAAACATGTTAATTTAAAATTGTTTGTTAGATTCACATAATCACGCTTTTTTCTTGTCACTCTTGCTTATACATTTTCATTTACAATTCTAATCACTATTGCATATAAATAGCTTTGTTGTAACTTTTTCCTTCAACTGAGGATGGTACCAGGGATGCCGAAACATGTCTTTAAAACTTAAAAGTGTTGTGTTGTTTTTTAAAATATTAACTTGTTTCCTGCTACCAAGACCTTTTGGCAAAGTTATTAATAATTACTATGCTCTTTTCTTTAGGAGCTTGTTGCCATGGAAACAGAGTGGCAACTTGAACTCTGGGGGGGATCCATGCTCTTGTGTTGTGCGGGTATTACAAATGGCAGTCTCAAAGAATGCATGACTTAAAAAAATTACTGAAGTTTGGTGTAAACTGCATTGTTATTGAAAAATTTTTGCGACAGCTTAATTCCACGATTTTGGAAGGGTGATGTCAAAAAATTTATAAAAACTATTTGGGACATTTTGTTGAAAACGTTCTGTAAGTTCTTCCAATAAAAATCACAACAATTTTTTTGTGATATCAAATTATTGGAGATTTTGTTAAAAACTTTCCGCAAGTTCTTGCAATAAAAATCACTACAATTTTTTGCCACATTAAATCATGGTGTGTTTTAAAAAATCGCGAAAAGTGCGATGTCATCAAAATATACCGTCCCCACCCCGTTAGCGCGCGGCTTGTCACGCTCTTCATTGACTATATAGCTTTCGCCGCGGTGCAACACAGGAAGGACGCAAATATGCCACAAAGTACGCCATTTGAAAACGGAAAAAAATCGACATACCTTGAGGAACAGCTTCGTATTTTTCCAAGCCAGATAAACAGGCTAAAGGGGTCCAGTGAGCAGCCATGGCCTAAAACAAACAACAGTTTAGAAATGGGATTTATCGAGGTATATGGACTAGTGAAACTGAAGAAATTCAATACACCGTTTACAGAGTAACTTTCTCCCAGTTTGTTCAAATTAGTTTCTGAACAGTCACTTTCTGTATGCTTAGCTGCTGTCAGTTTACGTACTCATACCAAAACTGGAAGTTTCACCACTTGACTAAGATTACCTTTTACTATGCAGGAATCTCCTCGTCCTTGAACTTTCAAGCCAAATTACGCATTTAGGACCACCTTTTTTGCATTTGGAAGATGCCAGAATTTGGCAGAATTCTTTTATGCGGGCTTACAGATCCGAGAAAGCCGAAAAAAGTAAGAAAAAGATGAAATTTCCGCATTACCACGCGAGTCCGATCGTATCGTGTTTGGTGTCCCGCGAACGGACGTGACAGGTGACGTCACGCTCTTGCCTAATAAGTGTTTACGTCAAAGTGTTATTTCCGTTTCCTTTTCGAACGCTGAAATTCATCAAGTCAGCATTTCACCCCGTTCAAGCGTAAGCAATGGAGGACGATCCTGTACCCGTAAAATTGGTTTTTCTCGGAGATGCAGACGTTGGAAAAACATCTTTTCTACTTCGATATCGATTCAGTGATGGTCACTTAGACCCCGAGCAAAACATTTTAATGGTCTGCGACTTCGCAGAAAGGGTTGTCGTGGACGGTGTAAGCTACTATGTAAACTTTTGGGACATGAGTAGTGCCCTAGAAGCTCGCCTTCGGCCTCTCGCGTACCCTGACACCAGTGCATTCATCCTGTGCTTTGATATTACAAATCGAGCATCATTTGAGAACGTCAAAGAGTTGTGGATCCCAGAAATTCGCCAATACATGCCAGACACCCCCTTTCTGCTCGTTGGTAACAAGATGGAGCTCAGGGATAATAAGTAAGTTACAAAGGTGATGTGCTGGATTTCTGTAGGCTTATAGTGTATAGCTAAATTTGGAATCGCTTGTAAACAGCCAGGCAATGCAGGAACACTAGTTTCTGCATGTTTTTATGTTTTTTTTTTTGCAGAAAGGAAATTTGACATTAGCTGATTCTTAATAGGCCTCTTCTTTCTTCTTTGTTGTGGTTTTGAACCAAATACATTAATTTCTCACTGTAAATGGTTTGAACCCAGAAGTCATACAGTCAATGTCACCACAAAGAGTCCTTCTCAGGACGACACTCACCCGGATGATCAAAGTTCACCGACTTATAAACTAATTTCTTGAAACACACACACATCTTATGGCTATATGGCATAGTTGGGTATAGTTTGGTATATAGTTTCTGGCCGGGGTGGGGAGGGGGGTGTACTCCCTCATATGGCCTATATGGGATGTGCCACTGGACAGGATATGATTTTTGGCCTCTAAACAGGGTATGGTTAGTATGATTGTCATTGTTAAATACGGCTTGTACAGTATTTACTATTAGCGATCCTAGAGATGGGACGTTTGCTGGTTTTTGAAATGCTTTAAGTTGTGTAAAATAAGGGATGTGTTTTTTATCATTTGTCCTAAACAAGGATCTAAAATGGAGGATGTTGCCCTATACAGGGTAGGTATTTTAGGGCTTTTTTTGTCCTAAACAGGGTCAGGCAACCCTCAGTGGCACTCCTATACCCAAACATAGGTTAATCCCCCCCAGGAGTTTTTGATCCAGGATTACATTAGAATAAGCCCCCAGGGTACTCAACAGAAGCTTGGGTAGGGAGACCCTGTCTGAACTACTCTGTTTACCATGTTTCTTGACTACATTTGAGACAATCATGGAATGCCACAGCAGCAATTTCAGTTCCACTGGCAAAACTTATACTCTAACTCCTCCCCGGGGGGGGGGGGGGGGGGGGGTACTCGATATAATTATATAAGCTATATGGGTATATGACCCTGTGAAGGGTATGGTTTTCAACCGTTAGGCTAGAAATCAAAGCATTTTGGTCTAGAATAGGATAGCATTTATCAGGTAACTAAGGATTGACATTCGGCCAGTCTGGCAAAGAGTAGGGATTTTTGTTGTCTAGTCTAGAATAGGGTTGGTCCTTACTCAACTGATGAGCAGATGTCACTTTTAGAAGTGGTTCTATTAGAAGCTGGCCATCTGCAGCTCACTGACATCTATTTGAACTTAAATAGCTGTCAGTACCTACTTTGAATTTCACTTAATGTCGCAGTTCCTTTTAATAATATAGAGCACAGAGATGCGAACATAGTACACAAAATAACAACAATATTTGGCGTTAAAGGGGGGAACACCTCTCCGCAATCGGCGTGACAGACGACTTCCATTGCGTGACCACACGGCTACTTATCTCCCCAGCGCCAAAACCGCGCTGGATCGGACAAGTAGACAGGTCAAAAGCTAAGACGATCTATAAGCCTAACTCATACGGCACTACGAGCTGACCTCCGGCCAGCATCGTGCTAGAGTTATGACTTTCTCAAGCCTACTTATCTCCCCAGCACTACGAGCCGACACCGCCGGCACGTGCTGGATCGGACAAGAATAGGCAGATAAAGAACGTAAATAACGCAACTAACCGATCGAAAACAAAGCTTGGGGAAGTCGCTGCGAGACTTAACCGAAAGCGAAACCCGAGTGGTGAACCCAAATTTATTGATTACAGTAAGGAATCCTCCAAAGGGAGGGAGGGTGGGAATTACAATTTTTAAAGAACCTTGGAAAACCTTACAGTTAGCAAGACAGCTAGTGGATGTGACTTTGGACCTAAACTAGGCCTTTTATACCTAGACAGACGTCGCAAACTAGACCAATGGTAAATAAGGTACCATGCATAAAGTAAACTCATGCGGTGCTCGAACGAGACATGAATGGCGATATTTATGTTTTTAACCATACAGAGCGTTTGATGTAAAACTACTAGACAGTATTGCAACATTGATCAGTGAATCCCCATTGTACGCCTTTGTACATTCATGAAGAGAAAGGGAATAATGGTACATTCATGTCACGTACATCTTACGTAAGTTAATCTAGTTACAATGTAACAACATAAGCTTAGTTCGTCTCGCTCCATTAACTGCGTTTTACAGATTGCTGTAAAGCTTTATTAAACTTAACTAAAAGATTTCTCAAATATCTGCCACCTCTGGTTAGCTGACATGTAATTCTAAAGTTATTGAAACCCTGCTTTTAGGGGGAAAAACAAAGTGCTGGTGGCATTAATTTAATATTTTTTCATTGAAAAACAGTAGAAGAAGTATGCCCAGCAATGAATCAAACACAGTATCAAGCGAGGAGGCTTGGGAGCTAGCTCAGTCAAACGGTACTTCCTATGTCGAGAACAGTGCTGTAACTGGAGAGCAAGTTCGCCATGCTGTCAATACGGTTATCAGAATGATTGCTGTCCATCGAAGAGTACAGAAATCCAAATGTCGTTGTCATAGACTTTTCAAGTGGGTCATCAAGTGCAAACGTCACAAATGAGAATTTATGGTAGAAGGAGAGCTTTAGAACATTGAACTGAAACATTTATACTTATTTTGTTAGATTACATTATGCATGCATATGCCATTGATAATTATTATAATTGTGCCACATGGCAGATCAAATGTGAATACCGACATTCAATAACCCAATGAATGACTGTGACTTAACTGCAGCCCTTTTTTTGGTGGGGGGGGGGGGGGGGTGGGTAAAATTTAGCCCAGTTTCTTTTGTGTAGGAAGATTCCAAAGGCATTTTTTTGGAATTAATTAGTAGGTTTTGTTTGGATATGAAAAAAGGCATGGCATTCTTGGATTTAACATCGCCGAAGGGTATTTCTGGGATTTAGTTTGGACCCTTAAAGGCTTTACTCGCACTTCCCAATCACTCTAGATGAGTGTGCTCTGCCCCCTCAGGAACTCCACCCAATTATAACTGTCATGTCATCAAATGAAGGATCCCTTGATTCTGTATTACAATTTCTTTGTTTCCTAAAACATATGATAATAATTAATAGACAGGTATAAAGCACAGATATTGGTTGAATTTGTAATTTCAGAGTTCTGTGTTACTGAAAGCTGCAGCAGTAATTAATAAGTTACCAGAATGCATTAATTACAGATTGCACATTTATTGTAATTTATTTATTGTGAAAGATTATCAGGAGAGGGTTTGGGAAGACTCAAAACATTGAATTCCACAAGGTTTACAGACTCTTTTAAAATAATTTGCTGATGTTATGATGTGCCTGTCATGATGTACCCACAATCACAGAGCGATGAATGAAATTTTCAGATCTTCTGTGTTTTTGTGACTGCTTTATTTCGGAAAGTAACTTAATTTCCTCTATAAACACATTTTATGCTCAAATTTCATGATTGTCTTGTGACCCTGTGTGAATCATGGTGAGCAGTTCATAGCAGGCGAATAATTGCTACTTATACAATGTATTTCAAATATCCTGTACTGGGAGTAGAGACAGGCAACCTATGATCCCTTGGGTATGCCTATGAACAACCTAGTACGTAAATAAAAACATTTTCTATTTCCCAAAAAAATATACCAAGGTATCTTTGCTGTAAAGGTTAATATATTGTTGAAAATATGTAATAAATGTGAAAGCTTTTAAATATGCTTATCATCAGTCACAGGTCTGTTTTGTAGAAAATCTTGATTTTATTCTTAGATCTTACTGTGCAAATCCAAAAAACAACATGAACACTTAACTCTGAAATAGCAATAGGCAAGATAGAGGCAAGGCTGTGTTTAAGCTTTGAAGAGGCTGGCTTCTCAGGGAAAGTAGCCAGTCATAAACTAATTAAAGTTGAGAAACTCTCATTGCCTGTTGTGTTTTAGTCATTTTCAAACTTTGAGTAGCCAGCCATCTTCACTGTAAGTAGCTGGCCGTAAAAGCTGGCTGACAGCTACTTAAATGACAGCCCTGTACAGGTCAAATTCTTTGCTGAAAAATAACAAAGGATTTGATGCCGGCCGAGTGGATTCATCACCGTAGTGGAGGGGGACAGGGGGGGGGGGGGAGACCAGGAGAAAAGGGACAGGAGAAGAGGGGGCAGGAACCAGGATAAAAGGTATGGGAAGTGGGAGGTTTGAGCCCCCTGCCCCCCCCCCACCCCCCCCCCCCCCCAACACCATACAGTTGTTTATAATTCCTGTGATTTGAGCAGAGGGAATCCACAATAGACAAGAAAAGGAATAATAAATAAAATTAAAATTATTAACATGCGTATGTTGTTCGTTTCCTGTGGTTTTCTTTTGTGTGCAGCATCAAGCTGATAGATGCTAGCGACAGTACTGTAGTCGTGAGCTGAGCTGTCTTGTGCATGAGCAGATCTGAGTTATGCTAATTTTTTAAGCTTATATAAAAATACTACAAGGGAAGCAGCTTTCTTACTAAGCAGTTTGAACACACTTTGCAAAATCGCCTTGAACTAGTTTCTTATTCGCCTCCTTGCCACCAAAATTGTCACAAACGAAAGCTGGATAATTCGTGAATAGCTTACCTGTCACAATCCTGAAAAGAAACGATTTCTGGGCAGAATTTTAGCTTTCTTTCAGCTGTTCACCATGAGTTTTTCTTTTTGTCAGAGCTGTGACCAGTTACCATGGTACAGATGCGTCAGATTTTCGCGTCATCAAGTGCAAATCAGCAACCCTCCCTCCCTCCCCCGCAAAGATCTCATCGCAAGACCGGAAATAAAATTACAACCTGCTTATTTTTATTTTATAGCTTGTTTAATAATTAGAAAGGGAACTTTAAGTAGAGTTCTAGCTCTTTGATGGAGTTATAGAGAACCTAATGAATTTGATCGCACGGTAAGCAGGTTGTAATTTTATTTCTGGTCGTGAGAAGAGATCTTTGCGGGGGAGGGAGGGTTGCTGATTTGCACTTGATGGCCTGAAAATCTGTCACGTCTGTGCCGTGGTAACTGGTCACAGCTCTGATGAAAAGAAAAACTCATGGTAAACAGCTGAAGGAAAGCTAAAATTCTGCCAAGAAATCTTTGGTTTCCAGGATTATGACAGGTAAGCGTATTCACAAATTATCCAGCTTTCGTTTGTGACAATTTTGGTGGCAAGGAGGCGAATAAGAAACTAGTTCAAGGCGATTTTGCAAAGTGTGTTCAAACTGCTTAGTAAGAAAGCTGCTTCCCTTGTAGTATTTTTATATAAGCTTAAAAAATTAGCATTAGTGTCGCTAGCAGTACTGTCGCTAGCATCTATCAGCTTGATGCTGCACACAAAAGAAAACCACAGGAAACGAACAACGTACACATGTTGATAATTTTAATTTTATTTATTATTCTTTTTCTCGACTATTGTGGACTCCCTGTGATTTGAGCTCTCATTCAAAAGTGAGAGCTCAAATCACCGGTTCTAATGAGCAAAGTTTTGGTTACACATTTGTTTTTATCACTAATTTTCATCTCAAAATGTATAATCAGATCACAGGATACGAAAATTGACATATGAAAGTTAAAGAAAGGGTTCACTGTTCTTTGATTTGCCAACATACATGTGCAGGCCCCTCCAACTGTGATGGGGAACAGTGGAATTCTTTTGGGTAGGGGTGAAAAATAGTGAAATAAATTATCAAGGAGTAAGGTTGGTAATAGAGAAAATCTTAATGGATATGAGTGACAATTGATGGCTTTTCTTTGGCCGGGGGGGGGGTTCTTGGAATTCTTACGGGAAAACATTGTTAAGGGCTTAACACATTTTTAATGGATTTATTTAGGGGTGGGAATGCAATATCAGTCAACAAAACATGACAAAAGTTGGGTGCAGATTTTAAATGCAATGCCTGCAAATAGCCCAGTATTGAGAGAATGGCTCAGAACACTTCCCTGGGCTTCCCTATACAGTGTGTTGCCCAGTTTTCGTACACTTTAGTTTGTAATCGCTATATCTTTTCGTCTGTCGGACGAAAATTTCTGAATTTTCTATTAAAGATAGCCCATTTACTTACCTTCAATATATAAAACGATTGGCCGCTTGATCGACGTACGTTCAAAATTATGCCATTTTTCCCGAAACTCCAAAGTTGCCCAGTCTTCGTACACCTGGCCCAGTTTTCGTACATCGACCAAACAACATTTCTCCACGAAAACGCTCGACGCAAACTGATATGTCAGCCACCCTGCTGAGTGCTTGTCGTGTTTTCTCTTCGGTTTGTGAATAAATATCGACTTAGCGACCAAAATTTGGCGTACAAAGCAAATGGTTATTCGGGGGGTGGATGTTTAATCGATCCTGCAGTGTTGATTTTTTGGTCCCTCACTTTTGGGCGGCTTTTCTTACGCTCAATCCACTGTCTCGTACGTCATTTACTGCCTTGGTAAAGGTAGTTGACAGGTTACTATTCTGCGTATTACAACTCTTAAGAAAAGGCCTGTATAAGATTCGACGTTTTCCTTCCATTTCCGCTTACGCCTTTAGAATAGCAAACTCTTTACTTCCGTTTCCGCTTACGCTTGCTTTTCTTACCTACTTTTGTAAATGTTTATTAGAATCACAACGGAGTGAAAAAATCAGTAAAACCGGTAAGCTAACGATATTTCACGGTGTATGTCAACATTCTATGCATAGACATCTACCTTAGTTAATTATTTGACGATTTAGATTGTTTGCGTGGGATTACGTTTATTAAATATTCGTGACCTTTGCGTGACCTGGATGTATACGTAAAGCGTCGCTGTTATACCACAACAAATACAAGTAGTGTATCGTACTTTGCAAGGATTGTTGTGTAATCTTTGCTGGACTTGCGACCTATTAGTTTTCGAACAGTAAAGTTTAAAATTCAGTTCTTTAACTTATCTAAAAATAGGTTTTGAGAAAGGCGCAGCTAAGTGTACGAAAACTGGCACAGTAGGTCAAAATGTATGCAAAGATTCTCACCGCTAAAATTCAGGAGCAGTTAAATTTAAGCTGGCGTTGAAAGTTTTTCCATTCACTTTCATCTTTTGTCTATCATCTGTCCAAAAATCATGAAGTTCCTTGCAAAATTACCAGCAAAACGGGCTATTTGTTCATCTACAATACCTTTACTGTGCAGTGAAAAGTGCAAATATTAGCCGCTAAACTTTTACTCACCTCGAAAGAAATTGTCCGCACTGACCTGCCTCTTCGTCAAAAAGCCCGGCAAAACCGGCAATTTATAGCTGAGATGTTCCTTTTACTTTTGGAATTCTTCGGTTGACGAAGATTTAAATGACCGACGAAAATAATCAAATAAAGTTCTTTTTGTACGAAAACTGGGCCCGTACGAAAACTGGGCAACATACTGTAAATATTACTAAGCTAAAATTGGGATCAAAGAAAATGAATGAAGCAGCTACTTACACGTCAATTTGCGAATGTACTTCAGCTACATCGAACCAACAAGGCAACAGAACGGCTGTAATAGACCAACAATTGACCTGCAAATTCATTTCATGCAAACATTTGAACATGGGCGCCTAAATAAGGCTTGGCCGTGGGAGACTGGATATGCTGATTATTTGGGCCCAATTCCCACTCTGTTTGTGTCAGGTGATTGCAAATTTGAAAGTTTTTGAGCTTCGGGCAAGTTGACTAACTAAACGTTTTTAAGAAGCATTATGCTTCGTCTTTGATGACTTCAGTGTTGGTTGATGTAAACTGCGCCCCGGATAGTCTAATTTTTCTTGAAAGATAGTGGTCACAGTGGAGCCTGATAGCGCGATGCGGAAGTTGCGGAAAAATAAAGAATGCTGAGGCCCTTTTCGCCAATACCGACAAGCGACAAGGCGATGAAACAGTGTTAGGAGCAAAATCAACCTCGTTCCCAGGACTTTTTCCCTTTTTTAAATTTGCGGAGGCGGGAAAAAGGCCCTGGCATTGGCCGGTCACGTGGTGTTCTTAATTATTCATTACGTTTAATTTATGCATTTCTATAGCCAATGCTGCATTTTTATTGGTTTTTGGGATTTCCCCTCAAATTACATTCGGCATTGTAATTTATATTAAAATTTTCCCGAGATGGCCGCGTTTTCGCTCGCAACATTTAGCATAAGGGACGTTCTTTCAGTGGTTTAATCGTACACATGGAGCAATCGACTCCCAAAAAAGTTCATACTCGGAATTCCGTTTGCAGGCTTTGTGGCGGTGCATACGAAAGTCGTCATTTGCTCCGAGTTTTCGGCAAAAAAGGCAATGATAAAGATCTTCCGTCGAAAATTCAGACTGCATGTGGAATTCTCATAACGGAGGATGATTCCCTGTCAAAGCTGATCTGCAGGAAGTGCGAAGGATTCGTGTTCAAGGTGAGCGACTTCAGACAAAGAAGTCAAAATATGCAAATCGAACTAGAACAACAGTGTTCAGTGAAGCGTTGTGTGGAACTGTCGCCATCTTGTAAGCAGCCGTTCAAGCGATCGGCGACTGAGAATGTACACCGTGCAGAAACCTCTGCAAAGCATCTCGACTTCGGAGAGACGGCAACGCAAACCACCCAAAGCCAGTCCATGGAGGCGTCTCCGTCGTTTTTGCCGTTAACACCAGCACTGGAAGAATCACCCTCGCTGCTTGAAGAGATCGTGCGAGCGGCGAACTCGCAGCCTGCTGATGTTGTTGCCGATGTTATAAAGAAACACTGCCCGAGTGTGTTTGCGGCTCTTAAAATGACAGTAGCAGATGAGATAGATACAGCCTGTCAGAAGTTGTGCAGACGCTCGGATGGTTCGGTTTTGTATGGCAACAGTTACGAGGATATAAAGGGTTTTAACTTTGATCGTGTGTGGAATGAAATGGAAACGAATATTCCCTTTCTCATACAGATCCTGAATGCTGTGTGTGGCAAGGACACAGGAATCGAGGGAACCAAGAATGAATTACGCGTAAAATTCAGCTTTCTTTACTCTGTTCTCATGAGTGAGAGATGGCATGAACTTAGTCTCCTGAAACGGGTTAACACCATCCTTATTATCGAGGGTGGATGTACCAAACAGGTGAGATGTTTCATTGTTATAAATTGAATGTGTGCACGTGCACAGTGTTAAGTTCACTTATCTTCAGTGCCTGAAAACTTTGTAACTGTGAAGTTTGGACCAGTTACTACAAAGAAAATATCACGATTTCTCCATATTTTCTGATATCATTGTTGCGGGTCCGCTCCCAACTTCCACAGTGCAAGACCAGGATTGTAATAATTTCTCTGACATTTTCGTGCTCACCTGCCTAGCATGAAATGTGTACATAAGTCAGACTTTCCATAGAAAGCATTGTTTTATTCTTTCATCAATGAACTTGAAAAGAGAAAAACATTGATTCATCACCAATTCCAGGAAACTAATTTTGAGAAAAAAAGGTACTTTCAATGTTAATGATTTAGAATACATAATTTGTACCTTTGCTGTAACGGAGCCTGATTGAGCGAAGGTTTTAAATGTGCAATCAGACTCAATCACAGCGAAGGTATTCTAAATCATTAAAATGCGTTTAACGTTAGACTACAGTGTTTTTGTAAGTGGTGTGCTGGTACACTGAGCCATTTGTTGATTTCCTCCTAAGTGTGCCACAGGACATTTGTACAATAACTTGGCCGATATTTTGGTCATTTTCAATTTATTTTTAGAACGAGATGAGTACATGTAGATTGGTTGCCTTGACAGAATTTTATAAATAATTGTTCTGTTAAGCCCCAAAAATGATCAGTATCCAATTCAAACATACAGGTGATGAGAATTAAAAATAGTGTAACAACTTTTGCAAACTGATACTGTAGAAATTCTTTAGACCCCAGTAAACAGCACTTTGAATGTTGACATCAGGGCTTTAAGTGTAAAGAAAAATAATGCCACAGGCTTTTTACATAGTCTGATTGGGCGTGAATTGCAAATGATGTTTTTCTCATACCTGTCGCCAGATAAATGGGCACTCTTTAGGTATTCTAACTTATAATGTCATTTCTTTTCTGTCAATTTCTATGCAGCTTCAAGAACGGTTGAACAAACTTGGTGTTTGTCTTTCCCATGGAAGGAGGGATGTCCTACTTAAACTTCTGGGTGGACACTTTTCTGACAAAGTAGTCCAACGGATTAAAGCTGGAAGTGTTTTCCGAGGCACTGGTGACAACTGGGACTTGAAGGTGTTAAAGGGACACATGCGGAAGGATATTCAGAATGAAGACCTTCACCTGTTTGCATCCAATCTTATTGAAAACAGGGTCAAGTTTTCCCATTTGCCAAATGTGAATCCCAAGGGCAACATTCTCACTTTTCCACGCCATAACTTTTCACTTACTGTTAATGAGTGGAAGAAGTATGCAGAAGCCAGCAGAATACTTGTGGGGAGGGTCATTCTGGAATTCTTCCCCAAATTCAAGTGGATGAAGTCAGTTCTCCCTACCCACATTCCTCACCAGTACAGTGAGGAAATGGCCAAGAAATCAAACATTGTGAGTTTGCCCATCCTTAATTCAAATGAGGCTAAATATGAGGACTGTGTTCAGATCCTGAGGTCGTATGAGAGATGGATTGCAGAAATACATGTTGAGGCAGGCTTGCTGGATGAACTTCCCCAAGTTGAAAACCCTCCAGTTCCAGAGGGACCAGCAGCACCAGGGCAACCAGATGCCCACAGGGAAGATACCCCTGATGACCCTATGCGTGAAATGAAGATTCCTTTTGCAGGGGATCAGTTAACAAGGGTGAGGTTTGCTGGTGCAAAAGATTTGCTGTCTGGGTCTCACACTCCGTCTGACCGTTTTGAACACTGTTCACCATTTAAGCCAGTCATGTGGCACACAAAAGCGTCACTGCTGCAGTATTGCTACTCGTTTCTTCACAAGGCAGAATCTGTCAATCAAGTTGGCACTCTGAAATACTTCCGAGAGAAATTTAATCGCCGTAATGTTACCCCATCCAAAGTCCTTGATTCATATGAGGGATGTGAAGAACTGTTCATCAGTGTAGGTAAAGCTTATATTGTTGCAGCTGCCCTAGTCTTCTTTGGGATGTCAACCCTTGATGATGTACCTTCCGACAACAAGTTCCCAGCAAACATCTCACGGGAAACTACTGAAAACAAGAAGAAGTGCTTTGATGATATCTTCGGCAGGTTTATTGACAAGTTTCTATTTCAAAAGAATGCGAACACCGATTTGAATGAGGAGGATGACTTTGTGACCAATTATGGGTTATGTTTTATCTTCCTCACAATTCTAATTTTACAGATGAAGGACACCGCAGCAGAGGCAGATGGTGAACGAAATCTAATAAATCAGAAGTTGCTGCTGTCAGTGTTCAAATCGATGGGGGCGTACAGCAAATACGCAATTGAAATGTTTGTCAGCATAGCACAGATAGAATGCCTGTTAACCCCACGTCTTTCTGAAGAATTTAAATGGGGCTTCTTTGTTAACTGGAGAGGAGGTGTTGGCAATAATATTGAGGATGACCTGGCTCAGGAAATTAGTAACAGGCTCAGCAAGAGCATTGTCCAGAGAATGGGACCGAATAAAACACTGCAATCGATCAGCAAAGTCTGTAAAGCAGCAAATGGTATCACAGAAGTCAAGCAGCAATTTGACCTTTCTGCTGGAATTCACAAGACTTCAGTGCAGCACACAACTCGAGACTCGCTTAAAGATGAACAGGAGATGGTCAACGATTTAATCCGGTTGAATCCTTTCAGAAAAGTTCCTGGAAGATGCCATGACAGCTTTCCTGATATCAAGAGGTGCCCACTTAGATATTTGAACATTGTGGAGTTTCACCAGTGGTTGGACAAACACAAACAGGAACTGTCAAACCACACATAGTTTGTTTGTTTTTTATTATGGGCCTTAGGCCTCCCTCCAAAAGGATGGAGTTATGCATTCACATTAAAGTTTACCTTTAAATAATTACATGAAAAGTTCATCATCTGAGTCAGTTAAAGGCAGCTAATTTATTTTGAAACAACTCATCAGCTGTTTTGGTTTTACAGTGTAGCAGGGATTTAGCTAAGAAAAAATTATTCTGATGCTTCTCTCATTCAGATGCAGAACTTTTCATGAGCTAAAGGTAATTTACACAAACTATTTTAACTATGTGGTTCCTCATATAACAACACTCACCACTGGCCAGTATCTCTTGTGCCAGGGACACAAAAAACCTGAGAAGCCAAATTTTTTTTCATGGTTGTAAGTTCTTTGCACAGATTTTTCCCAATTAAACTGTGTTTTAATTCTATAGAACAATCATCCTCAGGTAAATCAAATAAATGATACTTGCGACACTGTAAATCCTAACCACTGAAAAAAAGTCAGGTGTTACTGAAAGGAAACCATTACTAAAATTGGCACTGAAGAGGGAACTTGAACCCACAACCTTGTCATTGTTGTGTTTGTAAGAGTACTGAGCACAGCCACAATCTGGTTAATGGTGAGATTTGAACCTAAAGAGTGAACAGTTGTTGTCTGGATGCTGTTTGTGTACCCCCACCCTCCCATGGATTGGAATTTGTTAGAAAATCTCTTATCTTTATTTTGCTGTCACCCAACAACCAAAATACTAATGACCAGCATCTTAATTCTCCTTGTAACATCAGTACTAAGTGTTCAAACATGTACACATTTACTATCCAAAATTCAATAACATTTTCCAGACAATGATTTTTTTTAACAGACTTAAGGCTATTATGAGTCAAATCACATCTAGGCTCTAACATGTGACCATGCCGTTATGTACACTAATTGCAAAGCAATGGAGGCATTAGATATTACATGTAATGTAATGGACTAGCCGGCAGAGATTTCATTAGCTATTCATTTCTTGTTGCAGCTTTGAAAAAACTCCATACTTTTTTCCACACTTTACATGTATCTTTATTTTCCATACTTTTGCCAGGGCTGGAAAAAACCTAGTTTGCAGCTTTCATACAGTTTTCTAGAATTTCCAGACATTGCATGAACACTGATCATACTTGACCTAACATACTGGTCATGAGAATAACAGAAACAATCACCAAAAGTTAAACTTTGTTTTCATATAGACTACTGTAGGACAAGAACTAAGAAATGTGTGGAACTTCCCTGCAGATACAAAATGTTTTCCAGCGTCAGTATAATTTGTCCCAATTTGTGTGATGCTAATTAGTACATGTAAGTAAACCCTTTCAGGAGGCTGGTATACCAAAATATAATGCCTGAGGGAGAAAGTTCTTCTGAAGACAAAATTTAAATGACTAGGTGACAGAGATTTCATTAGCAGTTAAGCACTTGTTGCAGCTATGAAAAAACTCCATACTTCTTTCCACACTTAATCTATATTTTCCATACTTTTGCCAGGTCTGGAAAACTAGTTTGCAGATTTCATACATTTTTTTTAGAATTTCCAGACACTGCATGAACACTGATCATACTTGACCTAACATATTGGTCATGAGAATAACAAACAATCACCAAAAGTTAAACTTTGTTTTCATATAGACTACCGTAGAAGAAGAACTAAGAAATGTGTGGAAATCTTCCTTGCAGATACAAAATGTTTATCAGCATTAATACAATTTGTGTGATGCTCATTAGTACATACAAGTAAACCATTTCAGGAGGCTGGTATACCAGAATATAATGCCCGAGGGAGAAAGTTCTTCTGAAAAAATGACCAGTTGGCTGAAAGTAAATCTAAGGGAAAGCAAAATTCTGAGGACAATCTTTCAGCCAAGGTGTTATCCCTAATCTGGTAAAAAAACAAGCTGTAAAGGAGTTATTTAATTTTATAACCCTCTGATTAATTTCTGAAATGTGCCCATACTTTATTGTGGAGAAGACAAGTCAGCCAGTGATGGTCTAGCTGGTAGATTTTGTTATGATGTGATTGGGCAGAAACTGTAAGAACCTAGAATTAGTTTCTTTGTTTTTTGTCATCAAAGAAATACGGGAGACAGATATCAAATCAAACTGTGTTTATTGTCCTATAACCACCAGCGATTTTGTACCAGATGGCATGAGTCTAGTGAGAGTACACAGAAATTAATCAGTTGGTTATAATGGTCCTTAAAGGGTTACCTTACACTGTACTCTGTTCAAGTAGCACTTTTATTTGTCACTTGTATTGCCTAGTTCAACCATTGGGGCATATTTGGTTATAAAGGAAAAGATCTTTGAGGAACAGGTCTCATCCCATATGCCATAAGTGTCAAGGAGGTCTGATTCTTTCTCAATAAATTCAATTCCTTCCATGATCTTCTGGAGAAGATTTTTTTCACAAGTGAAACTAAAGAGTGTCACACCAGTAAAATCTGTGGGAGTCTCAAACTCATTGAGCTCACTGAAAATAAGTTCTTCTAGCACAGTCTTATTATCAGTTGGCAGTGTTCTCACTTTACGTGTAACCTTCTTGGGTAAATTGTTAATGGCATTGTTACATGTTCTATCACAAACACAGCAACATCTCTCCTGAGTTACAATGGAAAATCCCAAATATTCCAATATAAGCTTCCGGAGGCAGGTTTCATGAGATCTGCAATAATCCTTCATTGATTCCTGTACGTGGGTCTTGTTGTTAGCAATGTCAGAGTTGTTGTAATACAGTGTAGCTCTGGAAGGGATTCCTGTTCTTCCTGCACGTCCAGTCTCCTGTACATATGACTCAATATTGCTTGGTGGTGTGACATGTATGATGTGCTCCACATGAGGTGCATTAACTCCCATCCCAAGAGCTGATGTTGCAAATAACACCCTTATCCTTGAGTTTTTTTTCTTTATTTCTGAAATGATGCTCTTCTTCATGCGCTTTGTCTGAGGAGCATGGAACTGGGCGAAGAGCCTGGCAGCTGGATCTTTTGTTGTACCTACAAACTCGTTATCCATTAAAATTCTCTCGAACAAGCCATAGGCATAGCCACAATACTTAAGTTTTAAGTATATAATAGTCATGGGATACTTCTCCCTTTGTTGGGCCAGGTCATTTGCAATGGGGATGAGAATCTGGTCATAGCTTTCGTATCCATGGTGGTTACTCATCCTCAACTTCTTGTCAAAATAGATGTTGGCACGATTTGGGTTCGCAGCAACAACTTTACAATCAGTTTTCAGCGACAAACTTTGTTTGAGATTTGTCAACAGATGTGGTGGTGCTGTTGCAGTGAGGGCCATCATTGGTACGGTTGGAAAAAATGCCTTTAAAGCTGACAGGTCCTTAAATTCCTTTCTGAATTCTTCACCCCTAAAATATAAATAAAGCGGAAGGAAAATGAGTTTTCCCATGAAGTTCTTTTTACCTTGTACCAAACTTGAGACCAGCCTATGTACTTGATTAAATACCAAATATACAGGTCACAAGTCTCTGTGGAATGACAAATTGTACTGATTCAGACACAACTTCTCACAAAAGGACCACTATACTTGAAATACATGGTGATGATGATAGTAATTTTCATTGACCAGTTATACAATCATACAGTTGGTTGGAAAGCAGTGTGCAGATTTTTTTTACCAATATTGTGGCTAAAAGGGTACAGTAATACTATTAGTTATGAGTTCCTCTTTGGGTATTGAATTTGGGTTTCTTCATTCCAACCAGTTAAGATACAAAAGTAAAATAAATAATCAAGTACAATGGTGCAACAGTGCCCAACTTTTTGTGACTAGTACTAGTGTCAAAACTGAATTGCTCAAAGTAAAGTAGATTAAATTGGTATACTGATGTATTCAAGTTTGTGACATACAATCTCTATTTTTATAAGAATTATGTGATTATGATTATTGATTGTGTATGAGAGACAACCACGTTCCCACGTTGCCTTTTTGTGCCGCTCGAGGCAGCTAACAAAAAGCCATTGACATGCAAATCAGTGCCTGAGTAAACAGTGAATAGTGTGGCTCTAAGCCTTACCATATTTCAACGCAGTGAGCTTCATCCACTACACATGCAGCCACATTTCTCTGAAACACTTTGCTGTTCATGAGTTCTCGTCCTTCTTTGCTCAAAAGAGCCTCGGGATGTACGAATACAATCTGTACGTCGCCATTTATTAGTTTCGCAGAGGGACTTGTGAGCTTCATCTCGTCATCGATGCTTCCGTCATGTACACTGTTCGTTTCCGAATGGAATAGACTTTCCGTAGCTTCCCACCCGTCAGTAGCAAGCTGGAGTACATCAGCGGTGACTCCTCGTTCCTCTAATACCTTAAGCTGGTCCTCTATAATGGAGTTCAAAGGGCAGACAACTATAACAATATTCTTGTTGGCTTTGAGAGGCAAGAATTAAAATCCGGTAGAAGCTGAAACAGCAGCGATTTGCCGAAACCAGTCGGAAGAACGGCAACAACATCTTGACCTTTCAAAAGATATTCAAAACACTTCACCTGGAGCGGCTTTAAGCAAAAAGATGGAAAGTTGTACCGATTCAGAGCCAATCCGAGCTGACTGAGCACAGATAATTTCTCTCGCGATTCCGCCATCTTGTTGCAAAAATATGCCAGCCTCGATTTCACAACTCTTGTTGCTAATTTATTACACCCAAGTTTTTCGGGTGTCAGATGGTCACATGACCGGCCAATGCCAGGGCCTTTTTCCCGCCTCCGCAAATTTAAAAAAGGGAAAAAGTCCTGGGAACGAGGTTGGAGCAAAATCAGTAAACTGCAAGTAAGCAAGCAAGTTCTAAGCGAAATTATGACTGCACGCGCTATACCACCCGAAACAGGCTAGGGACTCGATAGGGACATAACAAGTTTTGAGTTTCAGACAGCAGACATCCAAAACACCGGAGTACCCAACGAAATTTTTTCTAAAATTGCTCCCTAATATTAGGCCTTAATATAAATGCTAAGCAGGCTAGTGAATTTTACTTTTAAAATGAAAAATATTTCTTATGTCCCCCCCCCCCCCCCCTTCGTTTGTCGTTTTTCAATAAAAAAAAATTTTCAAGACGATAGTGAAAGACCTGCTGAACCCGCCGATAGTGGTTTTTGTTTGTTTATATATATATATATATATATATTTTATGAAACTACCGAAAACGATACTAATGGCGGGGGTGTATTTAATTTTACAAGACTTTTGAGTTGTGGGTGGGAGGGATCAGTGAGTTAGGCTAAGTAATTCGTGGAGGAAATGATGCCTTATGAGAAGGGTTGAACTAGAAAGAGCAATGCAGGCGATTTATTATGCTCACTAATTTTTCGCGGAACTTTTATCTTCGCGATTTCCGGAGAGAATAATTGCTTATAGGATTTAAATTTTGCCCGTAAATGAGCTTTAATTTGACGTTTTTTTTTACATAAAGACTGAAAAAAAAGGCGACATCAAGGCAATAATTTTGGGATCTAGTAAAATAACGAAGATGTCCGGAAAATATCTTGGGGGAAATGAACTAAACGGTGACAAACAAGCAAACAAAATAAATAAATAAAACGAAATGATGGAAAATTTGAAAACGCTATACACACACACCTTTAGGTGCCTGTCGGAGTTTGAAAAGATCACTTGACATCTTTAGTGGCAGCTGTTTATCAGCAATTTCACAACTTTGAATAAATAATTTTGGCATATTAATTTTTTTTCGAAAAGGGCTATTATAATTTGTACAGAAAACACAGCTTATGAAAATATGATCAACAAAACGGTGTGAAAGAGGGAATTGAAAAAACAACGTATCGATGACGCAAAAACTAAGACTTGCTCTTTTTTAATGTGCGTGATACTTTGTTGTGCGTGAGGAAATATCAAAAGACGGTGATTATCAACTACAAGGGCTTCATATTTCAACAGGACGCGGGTCACAATACAAGCACGCTGATTGGCTAATCTGATCTTGGCCGAGGAAGACTGAATCGAAAATGCCATTCACAGGGAAAAGTTGGATTCAGCTGTGTTTTTGATTGTAGAGAAACGGAGTTCCTTTTATTCGAGGTCTATATCTTGCCAGTTTTATCCTGTTGTCATCTACAAGGAGGACGAGAGTATGCGTCGCTTGAAAATCAAGGTGGTTGGGGACGGTAGCGTGGGCAAAACCTCGTTTCTCATTCGTTGGTACTACGAAAACTTTCCTGATCAAGATGACACTCCGTTGTTCCCAGGACGAGAAAGAATTCTGCCATCTGTCCAAGATACTTTCTTCACAAACATGACGGTCGACCGAGAAAGCTATGTACTAACATTCTGGGACACACTCTGTGGGCCTGATTTTCTAAAATTTCGACCGCTTGAGTACGAAGACACGGACGTATTTCTCGTCTTTTTTGACATCTCGAACCCGACTTCTTTTCAGAACGTTTCTACTGTTTGGGTTCCTGAACTAAAACATTACATGCCTGGCACTCCGATCCTGGTTGTTGGAAACAAGACAGATCTACGAACATCGAGGTATGGAAAAAATTTCAGTTCTTTTCTCATTAAAGTTCTTCTTTGAATTTTTTGAGCGCGGAGTGAACTTCTATATCTCTCAATCGCCGTGCATGCGAGCTCAATCTACTCAATCTGTATCCGCTAGCTTTAATTTTAAGCTTATCTCTCTCATTTCCTTGCAAACGGGCTGAGTTTTAATTTTCCCTGTTTTAGGTTCTCGTTAACAGGATGTTTCAAGTCATGATTTGGGGTTGTATTGAGTCCCGAACGAAATTATATTAGCCACATCAATTCACCGCCGTTTTGTCTTCTAAGCTTGGTTAATCGAAAATTCATTATAATTCGGTCACTTTAATATTAAGGAACCTTATATACTCCTTTAAATAAAATTGACATGATCAGTTGGAGACATTCTAAGTTTTCGAAACCAGAAGCCAGAAAAGAATTTCTGGACTTAATTTGTATACAGCTAGAAATGGAGACCGGGAATATTTAAAGAGAAAAAGTTTGACAACGAAGCTTAGGATTCATGTGGATTTGCGGTTATACGTAAACTTTACACCTATACCTTAATTACGTTGGCCAATAACAACAAAGCCCGCCACATTTGCGGCACATTGGTATCCGTATCATTACTCCGAAATGAAAAGAAAACTGAAAATTTAAATAACTGGAGCGTTTGTTGTGGGTTTCGACTTCCTTTGACGTTTGTATCCAGGGAAGTCGGATTTGGTTTTGTCAGACAGACACTAGTGACGTGTAATTTACACAAATAATAATTATAATAAAAAAGCAAGGGAAAATTTGTCATTGTAGAAAACAGAATTGTTTGCCCAAAGCATTGTTATTCTCCAGCTGCTCAATTTTCATAAGGTTTTTGAGTCTCTGAAAATGCCCATTTTAATAGCGGGAAATATTTATTTTACATGTAGATATAATTTATGGAAGCTTACAGATACATGTATGCCGTTGACTGCTGAATGAAAAATTGTGGTTGGCTGGTTCATTCTTGAAATTTCATCTCCTTCTTTCGGTTGAAAATACTTAGAAAAATTAGAGTTCTGAAAAAATATTGGATTGTCTGCTTCACAGATGTGTTATTGTACTTCGGTCGTACACCCACACATTGCGGCATTGTGATCAAAGTCAATTGTGGGTTGTGATGCTGACTTATTAATTCTGTTGGTGGGCTAGCTTATTTGGGTTTACAAGGGTAGTTGTTTGCCAGCCGCTGTCAAGTTTCAGCAGCTGAGAAAAAATGTGGTTGTTTTTACACACAGTTAGTTTACTAACACGTAAGGTCCGTACATATACTCTTATACTTTTGGTGACCGTCTATGCATCAAGTTCTGTAATACCAAAGAAAGTGGAGACTTTCAAACTCATCTTGGTTAGCTAGAAGGTCTCTTTAACTCTTTAAGCCCCAACAGTGACAAGCATCTAATTTCTCCTTACGATATCACTATGTGATGAAACATACAGTTCAAGAGAATAAGGCAAATAATCACCACAGGTAAAATGTCTTGATGTATGAACAGATTCTCTCAACTAATACCATTTTACATATATGGAGAGCAGTGTGGAGAACATATGTGTTGATGCTAGGGCTTAAAGGGTTAGCTCTATTTTTTTCTTTTGCCTTAAAGTGTGGATCGTTTCACTTATGTGAAGTTCAAAGGAAGAGTGGTCTGCTTAATATATGTTTTTTGTACAGCTGTATGACCATTCGATCACCAAATGACATTTCAAATTTAAATTAAAAACTTAGCACTTTTGGATTGAATAGGTTATTTAATCATTGTTGATTTTTGCATCATGTACATGTCAACTGAATCTTCATTGTGCTTGTATTGTTTGTGTCAATAGAGGATTCTTTTATGTTGGATATGTGTAGTCTGGTAAACAAGTTTCATCATTCTACTTTATTTCAATAAATTACTATTAACACATACAGTATAAAATACAAGACTAGATGAACTGGCCTAAGACTAAGTGGACTGATCGTAGGCAAAATGACTTGTAGGCAAATTGAATGGTTTCCACTGAAAAAGGCCTTACGGGCAGATATCACCTAGACAAAAGAAGTTCTAAGACCTAAGCGAAATGATTGTAAACAAAACAACGTGTAGTGTATTGACCAGTTTCCGCCACTAAAAGACCTTATTGGCAGATATATAGTTTGACAAAAAAGTCCTCTCATAGTTCTTCTTTTATGTATGTAATCCTCTGCCCTTTGCCTGTGTCAAAGAACAGACTTTGGCAAAGCTTCTCAAACTTCACTTGGATAAAATAGAAACAAATGAAAAAATGACACATGTAAGCTTCAGTTCATACCACCTAGTGCAACGTAAGAAAACAGTTCTGCAGGAAATGGTCACACTTACAATTTTATCCATTATTTTATAGATTCAAAAGTTACGTAATTAATATTATAACTGAAGCAGGTGCAGGAAATTTCTGTGAGGTCATGTTAGCAACCATAAGCTCCTGACAAGCTGGTGCCATCAAGCCTGTCAAACTTTGATTCCGTTCAAGATAACAGTCTTTAATTTTCAAGATAAGACCAGTAGAAAGCAGACATCGGGGTCAATACAACCTAAAGCTCACCAAACCAGTGATGAAAATATCATTATATTTAACAAGAATCCATTTCAGATGGGAAGCCTGAAACGTAGTACAGTCAAATACTATATTGAGAGTATATTAACTTCAAAGTGTCTGAATGAAATTTGCATGCTAAAACAGTGAGTGAACTCTTTCAAAAAGGACACCTTCAATCAAGCTCCAGTTCTTTACAAAGATTTTGCCCACTGTGGCTGCTGTCATTTGGCATTTTTTTAGCATCCTATTCACTGAAGACCTTGTGGTGGTCAAACAAAATACATGCACTGCAAAGCACAAATTTCCACAGGAGATCTGTTTAAAACAAGAAAAGCCCCAGGGGTATTAGACCCCACCATTGTTGTCCCTTCCCTGGGGTGCAAAATATATTACAGTCATTCAAGGTACGAGCCCTAACTTGTGTAGCGAAAGACGTGATGAGTATTTGTTTGGCAAAGCGAAAACCAGAGGTCTGGGGCAAGTGACCACGAAAAAAGAAAAGGAAGAACGGGTATTACTAGACCCCGTCCTGACAGTGGGGTAACCAATTGTAGAGCTACAAACCTGAAAACGCAGTCATCGGACAATGTCTTTTGGGGCGCAGTATTCGACAACTGTTTAAGTGTCAATGGTGGTTGGACTTATTATTAGGTCAAAATGTTTTAGTGCCTGTTATTTTTATAAGGGTTATAAATCTATCCTCAAAACAATGTCGTCTACCAACCGAATCTCAATGTTTTCATTTGCAGAAGAACATACAAGGTTTTTTGTTTTTTAGATTAACACAGGTCAACAGTATAGAGGCTGTTTTGAAGTTTGCTTATTGCCAAGGGAGTAAATTTTTGTGGAAAGATTACTGCGGGCAATATTAATTTTTACAAGATTATGTTCTTTAGGGTGTTGTCAAGAAATTGAAAGTAATTTCATTCCATTTCCATATGGCAGATGTTAATCAGTTATATCAGATGAAGGGCTCAGGCCAAGACTTTCAAATTTTTCCTTGAAAATCCTGCCTTTAAATTGCACTGAAAAATAACTTTTATTAATAATTTCCTGACTTAATGAATATTGCCTGGTAGTCTTTATAATATCTCTTGACTGTATAGATATTGCCTAGTTTACATATTGATTTATTTAACATTAAGATGTCCAGTTGTGTCCATCCAAAACCCAAATTGCCAAAAAAAAAAAAATTCCTTTTTGGTGAAAAAAGTTACTTGGGACTGTGCACAGAGTCTTTTGTATATGTGCTGTCCTGTGAAAACAATATTTAATAACTTTCTCAAATTATAATATTTTTCATAAATGGGCTGCTCTGTGGAATCATTGTGTGAGTCAGGACATTTCTAATCTGTCTATATTAACCCAGATGATTGTCTGGCGCAAAAGATTAATATGTGATGTAAAATGCTATTTGATGGATGTCACTGTGTCAAAAGAAATTAAAATTAGCCATTTTGCCAGAAGTAAAACTAAGTTTGGATTGTTATTGTGAGCAAATTGAGTACTGTCTGATGGACAGGCACAAATCATTCCTGAATTAAAAATTTACGTTTACTCTAGTAGGCTCGATTTCCGCTGCTCACTCAGGTCCGGTTTTCCTCCACAGGGGTGAGCGCAGGCTCATTTCCCAAAAAGCAGCTGGTAATGGAGTCTACTCTACTAGATGCAAATTTAACATAATTTGTTATGTTACTTGTTTGCTTAGATATGTAAAAATCTTAGTTTGTTGGGAGGAAATGTTGAACACTAAAAACTGAAGTTTTCTTTTCCCCTTCTTTCGGTCAATTACCAGGAGAATGATGTGTTGATTAATCAAAGTAATGTGTTAATTAATCCAGTGAGGTTTACCCGTGCATGTGGGGTTACGTAACTCGATCTAATAAATATTAAGTTTGGATTATTATTTTTAGTGAGTTGAAACATACCTCCTAAACAGCTGCTTGTTGGTATAAAATCATTCCTGAATGAAAAATTTGAGTTCATTCTTCTATACAGATATGCAAATTTAATTCACTTTGTTACCCAAGTCCTTGGATCTGTGAATATCTCTGTTGAAGAAGAAACCACTCATCTGATCACTTCAAAAGTTCCCTTTCTCCCTTCATTGATTCAGTTACCATGAGACTGCTACATTGTTTAAGTGTTGTCTTAATTAATCCTGTGAGGGATACGTGTACATGTGAGGATAGGTAACCCCGTCAAATAATTATTAATATCCTGAAAAATATAAAGGAAAACAATGTGCTTGTAAATTTCTGCTCACGTTTACCTAATTCGCAGAGGTTACATGACCCGGTCTAATTAATATTCTGAAACATGAAAATGTCAACATGTCAGTTTTTAAGGAATACAACAGAGACAAGTACAAAATAATTTAACAAAATGCCTGTCCAGTTCTGTAGCAGATCTATCATTTGAGCCTTGATGATGTTGTTTAAGGCCAAAGCTGAAGATAACAGCTGCTGTTCATCGGACAATGGACACCAAAATTGTCCCATGTCATATTGATTAAATCCCAACTGTGATAAGACAGAATGTTCGGATAAAGGTTTTAGATACCAGTGACTGTCATTTTGGCTACAGATTAAACTACCTTTAGTAAATAACCTGTGATGTCTGACCACAATTTTTGTTTGGTCTCACCGAAATGTGGTGAATCTAGTCAAACGTGAACTTGTTTTAAGAAAAGAGTGATGTTTGCAGTCCTGACTGTTTTGAGTCTGGATAAAAGTTTCAAAGTTTCAAAGCCCAGAACCTGTCTTCTTGATTCACACCAGAATGAATCCATGGAAAGAATTCTCTAATTTGTGTATTCCCAATGGGTAAATTGTTTAATTTGTTCTGTCAACAGCAATGCTCCAGATGGTATGATAACTATTTCAAAAGGACGTGAACTGGCAGAAAGACTTGGCACTTGTTACTGTGAGAGCAGTGAGGTTACAGGTGAAGGAGTGCATGCGGTAATCAACACTGCTGTGCGTTTGGCAGTTCAGAACCAGACTCCTTCAAAAACAAGGTTTAAAGTTTTCCAGTGGCAGAAGAAACCTCCAAAAATTTTACGGCATGGACCAGATCCCCCAGTACTATCTCCACCAGGTTTGTAATAAAATATCTTTGCATTTGGGTGCAGACCAATAAATGTGACCAGCTTAGCATTTATTGCAGATGGTCGTATAGTCTGAAAATGCAATTTGTGGGTACTGGGAATTAGCAATGCTCCTATAGATTTTTTAGGCTGCAAAAAACTAGACTAAGTCAGGACCTTTTGCTAGAACTTTTTCTCTTACTAGGAACCTTCAGTGCTTGAAGTTCATTAATAATTAAAAAAGTGATTTTTCCTGATGTAAACAACCGATTGAAAGGAAAAATGTGTGCACGTTATCTCAATTTCAAACTGGATAGGCGTGGCTCTGAGGGAGGGGGAGTTGTAACATTAACTTTTAATTATTTGTTGTGGTGTAGTGGTTAGCGCATTGGACTTCAAACCTGAAGGTCGGTGGTTCGACGCCCACTCCTTGCCATCGTGTTATTTCCTTCAACAAGAAACTTTACCCCTCATTGTCTCTCTCCACCCAGTTGTATAAATGGGTAGTGGCGACATACTGCTGGGGGTAACCCTGCGATGGACTAGCATCCCATCCAGGGGGAGTTGCTTCATGCTACAGAAACCTGGATAAGCTCCAGCCATGTGGGCCTCCTTGGCTCATGTGTGACTTTACCTGTTACTTATTTATTTTGGTGATGGTTGGTGGACATTGGAACAGGATTCAAAGTATTATATTATTTCTTAATAGCTGTTAATTAATTTGTTGCATTTTCAAACAGACCCAGTGCCCCAAGTTAAGATTCTTCCATCAACTTTCACTGATGACATGAAGAAAATGTACAAAGATGGAGCTGGAAATTCAGACATCAGGCTTTTCTTTGGCTCTAATAATCATCCACTCGAAGCACACAAAATCATTCTTAGCATAGGCTCTGCTGTCTTTCGAGATTTCTTCTTGAACAATGGGGAAGAGGCAGAGCTCAGTAGGTTACTGAGCAGCGCTGATTCCTGCTCTTGCGCTACCAAAGAAAGCAAGCAAAATGGAAAGAAAGGTAAAGCCAAAGAAGGTTTTGGGAACCTACAAAGCCCTGTTTCTAATCACCAAAGTTTGGATCGCTCACCAAATCTGGAAAGAAAGGCCAAAGCAAAGTCAAAAACGTGCTTGCATTTCAATAACAGTGTCTCTGGAAAAGCTTTTCAACATGTCCTTGAGTTTCTGTATTCTGGCTTACCGAATATTCCATCTGATGCTGATGAGTCAGTGTACACCAAGGTTATGAGCCTTTCCCACAGGCTGCGAATTCCTTGGTTAGGACAGATCTGTGAGAACATTACAAATGGTGAGAGCTATCTTAACCCAAGCATGGTCGCCATTCTCCATGAAGAGAGAAGCAAAATAATAAAGGAGAACTTTGTGAACCAGCCACATTTTTCGGATGTGATATTCCATGTAAAGAACACTGTGTTATATGCACATCGACCAGTGCTGATGGCAAGGTCAGAGGTCATGGCTGCCATGTTTGGTGGTGGGTTCAGTGAACAAGACAGCCATGAGGTGAGTCTGCATAGTGTATTTTTATGTTATGACTTGTGTAAGATCAGTGATAATGGTTAACCTGTGAATAGGCATCATGGGAAAAGAATTCTGGCTCAATCTTCAGTGCCAAGTCTGTCCACTGCAGTGAAATCAGCTGTAAAAAAAATGACCACGTGCTCATCACACCGGACACTGTACTGTTGGCCGCAAGATGGCCCAGGATTAGTAATATTAAACTTGCAATGAACAAATTTTAACTTGAGTTGAAATAATTTCAAGTGTTGTGAGCTAATTCACTTCCTGAAAAGAAAACAATTCTTCTAGTACTTAAAGTATGTATTATGTGAAGATATGAGAGGCAGGTGAAGTTTAAAATTCACTGATCACCACATCTTGGAGACATCAAAATTGTGATCACATCAGTCATTGTTTTTTAAACTGCCAAGTGAAGGATGACGGTGGGTGAAGTGGCCTGATAATTAAGCCACATGAAAGACATTTGGGACAAGATTATTATTGTATGGCTCCACTCTTTATCAAGTTGTTTATCATTGGTTTGATTCTTACAAAACTGTTTGATTCTTGTTTCCTGTAACACATAATAGGTCACCATCAAGGGAGCAACAGTGAAGAGTTTCCTGGCTCTGTTGATATTCCTGTACACAGATACCTTACCAACTGACATGACTGTCAATGATTACAGAGAGCTGCTAGTAGTAGCTGACAGATTCTGCCTTCCACAGCTTATTTCAGTCTGTGAAACTGCCATCACAGACAAGATAAATGCAGAGATAAAGAGAAAACGACTTAATTCTGCAAAGTGTAATGACGTGATTAACCTGCTTCTAACAGGACAAGTAAGTGATGTTCTGTAAATAGATTTTTTTTTGGAACTACAACCGTATGATGAAAATGTGTGCTTGATAATTACAAGAACTGGAAGAATGTTTAACCAGCTGGGCTTGGGGAGAGGGGTGGTTGAGACAAAGTATGAAGTCAGCTTTTGTCTAGTCTGAACAGCTCCACAGTGTGACTCTTGTAACTGTAGTGAAGTGTCTTCTTCTTTTAACCCTTTCACTCCCAGGGTCAGTTACGGAGACATTTAATTTGTTTCTAACTTTTGAGTCTGTGGATGAAATCCTATGGTGTCATCATTCAAATGAAACCTCTTCAGCAGTACTTTCATGTGGTACTACTTATATTTAAGTATTTTACAAAATGAAATTTGGGATTTTGTCTCGAACTTTGATTTTAGGCACTCTTGGGAGTAAAAGGGTCAATTAATAGAGGTAGAGTTTACAGTATTAATTTCTTAATGTTGAAAAATTTCCTAGACTTAATTGAGAACTGGCCGTCGAGTACAGGATGTCCATTTAATATTGGAAGACCGAGCTCAATGCCAACCTTTTAGTCAGCAATGTTTCAGACACACTAGAGCACACAGTGCAAGTGTGGTTGGCAGACTGACCTGCCTTAAGTGAAAAAATGCATGATTGTGTTTAGCAAAGTATGACTCTGTCATAGTTTGAAGTCTAGTCCTTGTTATGTCAGCCTGCACCTGGGCTTGCTCAATGTGTTATACCCCCTGAAAAATCGTGCTCCAGCATCTCGTTCAGTCCTGGGCAATCCATCGCCCATTTGTGTTCTTCTAAAAAAATGTCCATACCCCCCCATAGAAAAAAATTTTTGGTTTGAACCTCACCCTTCTGGAAATTCCAGTTAAGCTTTTATACTGTTCTTTAAAAACTTTTGGCTTTTGAGATCCCCCCCTCCCTCTGAATTTCCAATTTTCTGATATTTTCTGGAACAGGAAAGTGCAGTCTTCAGTCTCTGTACAGGTTGGAGTGTATCATTATCTAAAAACGTTTTGTATGATCATTTCAAGGCTCACAATGCCCCTCAGTTGGCACGATGGTGTTTGTATACGATCTCAACAAACTACCCTGACTTTGAAGGTTGTGATGACTTTGACCTGATCAAGGGAGACAACCGCCGACATGTTCTGGAACATCGCTGGCCACCTCTGGCCTATATGAAGGAACTGGAGGAGTTCAAGAGAAAGACCGGGAGGGCTTGAAGTAAAGAATTAAATTAATAATTTTTATATCGCAGGAATTAATTATAAATTTATGTAAATAAAAATAAAGCATTCTCATGTTGATTTAGGTGATTCCATCGAAATAGAAGGAATGTTTAAAAATTTCTAAGACTTGGTCTAATGGGTAATTATGTTCAGAACATTTCAAAAATGCAATAAAAAATAGGGGTCACCGAGCTTGCTTTGGCACAAAATGGATAGCCATTAATAGTAACTATATGACCCGCAAGGTTTTCTTAAGAGACCCTAGTAATCAGAAATAAGAACTTTAATTGCTTCAAAAGTCATAACTTGTATTGAGATATGGGAGCAGTTCAACAAAATGGACATTTATCTTGCATTGTGTACTATTTTAATTGAACAGGAATTAAGGATATGAAAACAATTAAAGAATTTGCCGCATGCGTACATACCCTGCTGTACCTAAAGATGTGTTCTTTTCGGCATTTAAATAAAAATATCTCAAAGCAGAATTTTAAACTTTTCTTGAAATCGCAGTATATTGTACTCGACCGTGTGCCATTTGAATTAATGTATTTAAAAATGGGGGTCACCGAGCTCGTTTAGGAGAAAACGACCTGTTATTTCTCTGAACTGCTCAGCTTTCATAGAAAACCTATCAAGTTCCGAACATGCACGTGCTTGTGCGCGTGCTAATCACCCAAAAAATGATGCACAGAAAGGATGCGCAATGCAATTGAAGGGAATCACCTTAAATTTACTCAGAAAAAATTCTGAGTCTTTCAATGGAAGTTGAACCCATGACCTTCCAAGGAGGACTCAAAATTTTTTCTGAGTAAATTTAAATCGACTTAAGAATGCTTCTTCATTCATTTCTGATCATTTCATTCAAGTTGCTAATCTACTTAGAATTTAGTTACGTTGCAGTCAAGCCTTTGACTTTTAGTAACAAATTAGTAGAAGAGAAAAACCAGGAGGTCGAGTCTTGAAGAGTACAAAATGATAGTCTGTGAGAGCACAAGAGATGGTGAAGGGGAAAAATAGGAAAAAGGGGAATTGAATGGGAAATCCACCGAGTTGCTTTTGTGTTTCCAGATCCAATGGGAGTTTGTTTGAAATCACTGGCATAAATTTTTGCAGCCTTGTTTATATCATTTTAATTAAACGTCTTGAAATGAAGGTCAATTGTGCCATATCAACTTGACATAAACGTGCACTTTGTTCACAGTGGCCTTGCACTTTTCTTCTTTTGATAACATTATTTTTCGGGGCTCATGGCCTTTACATATCCTGTAAACTTGTGGCCAAAAGTAACAAATTCCTTGGCTTGACCTCTAGACTCTTAGTAAGCAGAGTCTGGTCTTTTGTTGAAGCTCAGTGAAAGCTGAGAACAGCACTGTGAGTTGTCACAATGTTTGGATGTTCCCTCTTGTCTGTCAAAACCGAAACAAGTGTAGGAAGGATTTAATGAGAACTTAGTGAGCTGTCTGTGATAATGATGTGCCAACACAGGTGTCTATATGGGAAGGTTTGATTGTACAGACAGATTGAGACTATTTAATATTTAATTTATTTTCTACTGTAAGAAAATATGACTAGCATTCAGTGTATACAAGTGAAGTAATCTGTGTAGTATTGAAAAGGGTATAGTTGGTAAAAGAGCTGCCACCAATACATATATGTCATTTCACGATGGCATTATTTGACTTCATCTACCAGAATTCTTCAGTTTGTTGATTGCTGAATATGATGCAAATTACAGCTATCGTATTTAAACCTCTCTAGGACAACAAAATTTAAATTCCCGCAGTTGAAGTAATTGAAATGACACCGTCATGAAAATTATATTACACTTTGGATAAATCCTGGTCTTTTGATACAGATGTTACTTGTTTTACTGTGCCTTGAAATAGTAATAACTTCCAATATGACTTGCAAACTGATCTGAACCAAAAAAGAACTAAATAAAAGATTGCTTTTTTCACTACCATCAACCATCATTACTTCAAGAACCAACGGACCTTGGAAACTGAAACAGGCAAAGTGGATGGATATGACATTTTTAACCCTTGAAACTTAACGTCTTAACCCTTAAAGCCCCCAAATCATTACATAAGTTCTCCTTTTTTCTGTACATTTTGGTAAGATGTAGTAGGGAGAACGTGTTTAAATATCAAGACAATTCATCTTTGGTGATCAATTACTTGATTCTCATGACCTGTACGTGTTATGAACAAAATTATGTACTGATATGATGAGGAGAAATTTGATACTGATCACTTTTGGGGCTTAAAGAGTTATCTTTTGTTCCCTTAGTCTTTCCCTGTGTTGATTGATGGCTGTGAAAAATGTAGCCATTGGAGACGTCTTGAAATTCACAGTTTGTGAATTAATGTGTGGTTCCAGAATTATCCACACCTCCCCCATGAAGGGTTTTTGGTTTGACCACCCCTCCCCACCTCAACCCTCCGGAAATTCCAATTTAGCTACATATTTTCCCTTAAAATTTTGGCTTTAGTGACCTGTCACCCCCTCAGAATTTCCAGTAACCGTCCACAGGGTGGGTATGGATATTTTGTGGAACCACACAATTTAATTGTGAATTATCAGTGTCAATGCAAGGTGCAGCACCTTTGTAAAAGGACTGTTTGTCAATAACCTAATATCCTGTTTATACAAAAAAGACCCTCTCAACTGAAACTTTGGCAGGCAGAAGTAGCTAATGAGGAACAGCCATCTTAATTTTTATTTTGTACATTCTTATTCTGTACTGTTTTGGGCCCAAAGTTCACAGAAATAAATTCCCAGGGAATACTAATTTATCTCCCAGGGAATAAAAGATGAACGATACTTGTTAGTTTTACTAACACGAAGAAAGAAAAGGATTTAAGAAATGTAGATTAGCTTTAATTGGAAATTATGAGCATATAAAACGGCTCCATTTTGTCCTCTAACGCTGATAAATTACATGGCAACACGAAAAACATTTTAAGTGTATTCTTGTGAGAAATGTAGAAATTGAGGTAATCAAATGCAGCCTTTCTAGAAGAAACGTTCCTAGTGACATCTTAAATGATATGTACGTAGTAAAATAATCCCTGTAGCAGGGATAGAGAATGTTAATAAATAAAAGTTACATTTTAATAGAAAGGTACCATTGACTTGGTGTGGTTTCCAGTTGGTCATTAAAGCGGGTTGCACTGGGGAGTGTTAAGTGCATCTACATTTTCACAATTTTCTGGGGTTAGTGGGTGGGGGAGGGGGGTTAGTAGCGATTAAGTGCCTCCAGATTCTTCTAGGTGGTCACACCTTTGGCACTCGTACCCCCCCCCCCCCTACCCCAATACAGTGGTAGAGTGATATTGGAAAAAGAAGAGTAAGGATGAGAGTTCATATTTGGTTCGAGGCCGACCTAAAGGTCACTGTTTTAAAAGGTAATTAAAAGAAGTCTCTATTTAAAAAGTTGAGTCTCAGTGAACCAAGTGGTTTACAACTGCCGAAGTGTAACCTGGTCTCCATAGCATGAAGTGACTAAAAACCTTGTTACTCCCCACCCCCTCACCCCCAGATGGGATTCTAGTCCATTACATTGCTAGACTGCTAGTAGCCTCTAATTATGACGACGGCTGTTGTTGGGCGGGCAAAATACATGCACGCAAAATTTTGAGGAGGCGCAATGTGAGGGGAGCGCCGAAAATTTGATATTTTTGGCGCTCCCCTCGTTTCCTGTCTTCTTGAAATTTTGCGCGTGTGCATGTGTAATTCGCCAGCCCTGCAATCGCCATCGCCAAAATCAGAGACCACTCGCAGTCTGTTACATTGCTGGTACCCATATATCACCTGGGTGAAGAGAGACAATGGGCACGGCCACACTCAGGATTGAATCATTTGCAGCATACGCGTATAGCTGTCGTTTCAGCGCGTGGGAATTTTCTTTTGTTCTTTAGCCCAAAAACAATAGAGAATTCGCACGTGCCAAAGCGAAAGCTATATGCGTATGCTGCAAATGATTCCACCCTAAAGGCGCAGTAATACGGGCAACATTTTCGTACAACTTGTCGCGCAACAATGTTGCCGTTGCAAGTTGAGATTGTTTGTTGCGCGTATTACCACCTTCTTGCGCAACAAATTTTCATGTTGCAGAAAGTAGATGTCGCTTTTACTTTCTGCAACATAAAACTTTGTTGCGCGAGAAGGTGGTAATACGCGCAACAAACAATCTCAACTTGCAAAGCAACATTGTTGCGTGACAAGTTGCACGAAAATGTTGCCCGTATTACTGGGCCTTAAGTGTTCAGTTCTATGTTACCAGGACTAAACCCCATTGGGTATGAATCATAAAATTTAAATGAGAAAAGGAAGACAATATTCTAACGTGGCTTCAGTTTTCATTCAGTATTATCTTGTTGCTCGGATGATGTAGTCTCCTACGTAGCCGTTTTTAGTGGCGTCACGCAACCTAAGGATGATGCGGTTAATTCAGAGATTTCAAAAATTAACCATAGTGTAAACCGCACTCGGGAACAAGGTTGGGAAGTGCAAGACAAGCAAACACCAGCTGAATCGAAACCGAGGAAACGTGCAAATGTGACTGCAACCACACTTGCCTGTGTACTCCACTATCAAGCATGGTTAAATCTCTAAATTTGCCTCATCTTCTGAGTAACAAAAACTGATTAGACATAAAATGTTGGAAAAAAAAAACGGCTTGCATACAATTATCATGTTTCTTTTCTTAATTAAATTATTTTTTATGACGTTAAGTCCCAGTGGGGATTGAATTACAGTAGAACACTGAACTAATGCTGAGTGTGACGACAATGCTTCTTGTCTATGGGAACAACACAGCGCAATGCAAAGACTAGCCTTGAACCACCCACCCTCTGAAAAAACGTCTATTAAGCACAAACCACTACGGTGGGGAAGGGGGCAGAGGACTGGGTGTTAATTCCTGCTTCCTGCCCTATTTTTATTGGCTCCCTCCTCTTCGTGCTTTTTTATTACCCCGTCCTCAGGACAGGATCTAGCAACACCCGTTTTTATCCAGCCATCAGGATGGGGTCTAGTAATACCCGTTATTTTTGTTGAGCGTAAATTGCTTGTCATTTTACTATTAAATAACCTAGTTGTATGCAAGTTTACTTTACCGTAAATTGTGTTACCTTACGATGATTTATCATAAATGGCATGCGAATCTACGATTATTTGTAATAAGCTGCGTGTCATTTTACGATTATTTAATGTGAATGACATTGTCATTTTACGATTATTTAATGTGAATGACATTGTCATTTGACCATTATTTATCATAAATTGCGTTGTCATTTGACGATTATTTAACGTATTTTGCATACCCCTTCACCTTTATTTAACGTAAATTGATTTGTCATTTTACGATTATTTAACGTATTTCGCATGTGATCTTACGATTATTTAACGAAAATTGTGCTGTCATTTTACGGCCATTTAACGTAAATTGCATTGTCATTTTACGATTATTTAACGTAAAATGCGTAGCCATTTTACGATTATTTAACGTAAAATGCGTTGCCATTTTACGATTATTTAGCATATTTTACATGTCATTTGACAATTATTTAACATACCTTGCATGTCATTTGACGATTTTTTAGCGTAAAGTACGTTGTTGTTTTACGATTATTTAACATTATTATATAAACTGGAGTGTTTTATAGAGATTTCCACCACTGAGAAAAATCGTATTTGGTACACGTAAAATTACGATAATTTTACATGTGAAAATACGGCCAATCAGCGTTTGCGACGTCACGCGCCTTCTTTCGCGCCACTTTTGACAACGGCTTGCCATGATTTCGTAGTTCCAGAAGCATATATGCTTCTGGCAGTTCTCGATCGCTGTTCGCTTGGCTTGTTCAAAAAAGAAATAACTACTAACAGGTTACGATGGCCTCGAGCAGGACACCAGAAAAAACAACCAAAAATTCGGCCAGTGACAGATTCGTGTCCCTCACCGACGAAGATGTTGAAAGATTTGTCGAAGCTGAAGCCAACAAAAACACTCAAAGAAAGATGCACAGCGACGTAGCATTGATGAAGTCATTTTTGCCAAACGAAAACGAAACAAGACAACTCCAAGACATATCGCCGCCAGAATTAGACGCTTACCTCAGTAGATTTCAATTGTCTGTGAGAAAAGTGATGAATATGAGCCAACAACACTCAGAGGAATTATCGCTTCTGTGGAGCGTTATCTTAGAAACCTATGCTACAGCGAGTCTGTTATTGAAGGACAACGTTTGACAGTTGAATTGTTCGAGAGGCACTTGTTTAAACGAATTTCTCAATTTTGACACGAGACTGTGGATCAGATTTTGTGTAGGCTTCGACAACTAACGGCGAGTTGCCACTTTGCCGAATTTGAGGATGACCATATTCGGGTAAATCGATAAGTGCTATTCCAGTTATTTACGTTGCAAGTTTAATCTGCTATTCCAGTTATTTACGTTGCAAGTTTAATCTGGAGCAAGAAGGTACGGTGATTGTCTACTAATGAATACGGACAAATAAAGCAGTAAAGAGTGGTAATAATTTAATAGCATGAAAATAAAATAATAATGAAAAGTTTTCTATTGTGTTAATGAATGTATTTGTTTGTTTGAATGAGTTGAACCGGAATTACTTTTATCTTTTGCCTTTACGCTTACTGCTGTTGCCCTTAAATAAAAATTGTTTCAGTAATATTGTGGGCTTTTGTGTTCATATAATAAACACAATAATACATGGTTGCTTGGAGATATGGAATTTCTCTTCTCGTGTTCAATTCGATATCTCACTCTTTCGCTACGCTCACTCGTGAGATATCGCGTTGAACACTCGAAGAGAAATTCCATATCTCCGTGCGCCCATGTATTATTGTCTATTTATTGCATGCATTTTACGATTATTTAACGTGAATTGCGTTGTCATTTTACGAATATTTAACGTATTTCGCATGCCATTTACGATTATTTAACGTAAATTGTGTTGTCATTTTCCGATTATTTAACGTATTCCACGTCATTTTACGTTTATTTAATGTATATTGCATGTCATTGTACGATTATTTAAGGAAATTGCGTTGTCATTTCACGATTATTTAACGTATTTTGCATTTCCATTTACGATTATTTGACGTACTTTGCATGTCATTTTACGATTATTTAACGTAAATTGTATTGTCATTATACGATTATTTAACGTACTTTGCATGCCATTTTACGATTATTGAACGTAAATTGCATTATCATTTTACGATTATTTAACGTATTCTGCATGCCATTTTACGATTATTTAACGTAAAATGTGTTGTCATTTCACGATTATTTAACCTATTTTGCATGCCATTTTAAGATTGTTCAACGTAAATTGCGTTGTTATTTTACGATTATTTAACGTATATCGCATGTCATTTTACGATTATTTAAGGGAATTGCATTGTCATTTCACGATTATGTAACGTATTTTGCATGTCCATTTACGATTATTTGACGCACCATGCATGTCATTTTACGATTATTTAGCGTAAATTGCGTTGTTATTTTACGATGATTTAACATATATTGCATGCATTTTACGATTATTTAACGTAAATAGCGTTGTCATTTTATGATTATTTAACATTTAGTATATTGCTCAAGTGATTATAGAGATGCACGCGTTCTGATTGGTTGAGAATTATGTCATATCTTGCTATAATCACCCCGCGTGAGGTGATTATAATACTAAATTTTCAAAATGGACACTACGCGATTTTTGATGTTTCTGGAGAAAAGAAAAAAGGAAATGCATTTGCTCTGATATTCACCTGGGCAATTCTACTAAAACAATTGTTCTCCTCTCAGCGAATATTGTGGAATAATCCACTCGACTTCATCTTGGAGATTAGTCCACAATATTCACTTCGCCTTCGGCGAAGAATTGTTAAATATTACATGCTTATTTACGATCATTAAGGTTACCGTGTACCTTCAGAGGTGTCTTCGGTCTTACGCATGTAGCGCTTCTCAGTTTCGCCGCAGATACCCCAAACCCTATATCAAATTAAAGCTTATAAAACTGGCTATTTGAATATGCCACTAACTTTTCACGAAAACGAATTTTTAAGTTTTTCCCGAAGTCTGAATATGAAGGTCTAGATCGCCTTTTGAAAGCTCCAAAGGGAATTTTAAATTTTGTAATTTTTTTTTGCTTGGTGAAAGTGCGGCACATAAGGGCTAAAAAACCGTGTTGGGGTTTTGCTTTATTCAGCCGCGTTCAAAAGGTTTCGAACATTTACTAAATCGCAAGAAAAACATACGGAGTAACGGCACAGAATTGGCTCTTAACGAAAAAATATTTAGAATTATCGAATTCCCCGACAATTCTTGTTGACGAAGCATCAAGCTAGCGACTCTCCAAATTTGATTAAAATCGAACAAATCGCCTTTGAGTTGGAACTCTTTAAAGTGTCACCTTCAAGCGAAAAATGAATGTCGAGAAATAGCGCTCAAAAGAAAATCTACGCAAACAAACACCGCCTCCAAACACCTTTGCCGACAGTAGACCAATCAGTGGGTGCTATTTTATCTTCCGGTCGCCTCCCGTGGAAATTTCGCGCAATATTCTTTCCACGCAAGTCCTAGTGTTCCTAACAATCAACCGTCTTATCATTTTGTCGAATTTCTCTCAACGTTGGACGTCGTTTAACTGATATTATCGTGATGGGGAGAACCAAAAGAGCGAAAACCTCAAGCCAACCAGCTGGGCCTAAACTGAAGCGGCCAAGGCGGGCAAAAAAGCGAAGCGAAGTGAAGTGAAACTGAGCGCTGTGGAGCGCTGTGATTGAATCAGTACAACTACAGCAGCTCTTTTGAACAGCGCTTCTTATATTGGTTGAATGGGTACTTATTGTAGTGTCAAGCTTAGCAAAGCTTATAATTGAACAATGCTCAAAGGGCTTATTTTTACTTGCGTTATCAAGCAATCGCATAGCGCGTGTTCGACACACAATTGTTTTGTCCGTTTCTCGCCGGCAAATAGGGAATTTTTAAAGGCAATTGTTGGTATCCAAAAGATTTCAATATTGTTTAGACATATTTGTATCTTTCCAAAAGAGTGTGATAAAGTAACAACAAAAGAGCGGTTTCATCGGGATCTGATAGGCCAATGTGCAAATGAGTGAAACTATTAGCTGTGACAGCAAGCGACGTAGTCTCCTTCGCAGCCGCTCGGGCCAGAGTCACGTCCCCAAGCTTGGGGACGGGGAGCGTTGCGTGACTCCTGCCCGAGCGGCTGCGAAGGACACTACAAGCGACGTTCCCTGCGAAGAGATCAAAAGGTCGTCTCCCAGCGTTGGCTATATACCACGGGCTACATGTACACTGTATTAACACATCTAAAATAATAAAATTCTTCTTTTTGCATTAAAATCAAAACATTGAAGAAAATCAAAAGAGAACGCTATCTCTTTATTGTCGGTTCTTTGTTTACGCTATGCGGGAGCTGGTGAACGGTAACAGTTATCCAGGACGTACCTAATCGATATTTTCGATACTCGATAAAAGTCGATGGTAATCGATCGTAATCGATACTAATCAATCGATTAATATTGGAAATCGATAGAAATCGATCGCTCGCTTTCTTGTGATTATCGATTTTGATCGATTTTTGTAATTGGCTATCTATTTTATCGATTTGTTTGACAATTGTAGAAAAAAATGGACGAAGTATATTCACTTTCGTAAAGTGTTCAGTTTCAGCGTCTGGTTGATCCTCCCTAGAATGAATCACAACTGACTAGAACTAATAAACAGCAGCCCACATATATCCAATTAACAGCCCCTTAACACTTTATTGAAGATTGACTACAGGATTTTAAATTTTGCTAGAACATAAGAGGCCTACAAATCTAAACAAGCCCTCCGCGTTACAAGCCCTCCGCGTTATGCCGTCATGCGTGTCTCCCGACATTAGCGCTTGAAATTCTTCGAGAACGGGCGACAATTTGTCAATTTCTGCAGCTTTCTGTCACTTTTAATTTAGGCAGAGACTCTGGATATTTTTACAACGATTCTCGAATACAAAGGCGCGTAAAATTTCCTTCACTTTGTACATAAGTTGGCGATATTTAATTCTCGTGAGTATGGCACAGACGGATGAGCACAGAGTACAGCGCCATAGGACTGCTGGACTGGAATATTGCCTGTCAGTGATCCTGGAGAAAGAAAATTAGAAAATTTGCCTTCCATCTGAATTAGAGAAAGAACTTACATCGTTTTTAATCTTCAACGTCGATTCGAGGGTAAGCTCGAGGGTAAGTTTTGACATCCCCCTCAGGAACAGCTTTCGTCATTTTTCAGAGGAGATCGAATTGAATTTAAAGTATGGCTCACGTTTTTTTTATCAACTTTCATCGATGTGACAAAAAAATTTGTGATTATCGATTTCAATCGATTAAATTGACTAATCAATCGAAAAATATCGAGTACTATCGAGTATTATCGATTAATCGATTAGCTTTCCGATGATCGATTCCCATCGATTAGTTACGTCCTGAGTTATCACGTTACTTGAATGATTGTGTGTTGTAAACTGTATTCATGTTTGGTCGCTTGTTCAGGGCTGCTCTACTATCCCAGAGAGATCAAACGGAGGTACTACAATGTATTCCATCGAATTGCAGTAATAGCAGATGTTGTACGTTTGCTCTTGCACAGTATTATTTGGTATTAAACTGTAGTTTTCATCGCAATCGTCTGGCGATTCACTGTCACTATTGCGATTAAAATCAGTCCAAACATTCAATAACACCCTTTCTTATGGAAAGCCATAACTTTCTTATGTGATCAGTGATCTGTAGGTGATGACGTTTTATCGTGATGTGGTGTAGTTTTGTCACTGTGTACTTTAATTGAGTTGTTATGTGTTGTGGTTTTGTCATTACGTTATGAGATTTCATCATTATGTATCGTGGCGTTGTCATTACGTGACGAGGTTCGGTCATTGTGTGATGCGGTGTTATCATTATGTGGTGTGGTTATTTCTTTACGTGGTGTGGTTTCATCATTATGTGGTGAGGTTATTCGATAACGTGTTGTAATCTTGTCATTATATTATGTGGTTACTTTATTATGTGGTGCAGTTCCTTCTTTATGTGGTTAACGCGTTATGTGATGCGGTTTTACATTTATGTTATGTGGTTTTCTTTACTAAGCAATGTCACTTTCACTTCCGGTGTCAAACTATTACCCAGGCTTTACTCATCTTGAAGAACCGGCTTAACCAGTTTTTAGAACGATACCATTATGGCCTACTCTTCCAAGGTAAGAGGTAAAGCAAAGATGGCGGGAGTGAGAAGCGATATTAAATTTGTCAAAGGTGCTTGAAAAGTGCACCTTGGACATCCAACGTGAAAAGATGACATTGGATGAAATATCCAAGTTATCTTTCAACCAAATGCAATGTTTGGGGGTGAACCATCGAAACAGAATGATGAAATTAAGGTTAAAGTGTCTAAACTTTGGAAGCTATTCACCGCCACAAAAACCACGAACACAAGGTTGCTGCGCACCTGAGTATTTGATTTTGAAGTCAGTCTTAGAGAGCTACATGTACCTGGAAGAAGGCTTCAAAACTAAGGACATCGCATCATTACTTTTCGTTTCAGAGAGTACAGTCTAAGGTACCAGAGAAGGCGTTATTTGTCTCAATGGACGCTACGAGCCTATATACAAATACAGTATACCACAAGAAGAAGGGATCCAAACCGTATGCAGAACATAGGTCTCTTTCTATCAAAATGAAATTCCCATCGTTACGTCATGTGGAAAACTGGACCCGAGTGTGTTTTCTGGGAATTTTCCACCCCCCACGAACTGAACTGAGAATCTTCGTATCTGAACGTTGTCTGAGTTGTTGATGTATGAGTCTGAATTTATCTTTGAAATACAGTCTGGAGGAAGGTCTACAACTAAGTTTTTCGATTGTGTCCGTTTCTATACATTGGTGACGAGACCCGGGAACCGAAAAACTGGATTTTATGAGTCGAAAACCTCCTTCTAAGCTGCTTGGTTATTCAACTGAAAGCACGTGGTCATGTCAGAAAAGAAGAAGCTAAAGAATCTTAGAAAATTTCGCGACGGACATCGAAGCTTTGTCCGGAAAACTATTGCCAGTGCTACGGAATTACTTTCTGGGGGGAATCCCATCGACGTAAAGAAGCTAAAACTCTTTCGCGCCGCTCTTCAAACAAAGTATTCGGAACTTCAAGCGTTGGACCAGGAGATAGCGGAACTGTTAGATGATGTCTCAAAAATCGAACAAGATGTAGTTGAAAGTTGCGAATTATCCAGTGCGATTCACGCGTGTATTTTGGAGTTAGAAACCGCTCTGGCTGCAGAAGAAGCACAACGAAAGAGTCAGGAATTGGGCTCTGGAAGCACTGGAATTTCCCAAAGTCAGCCACCGAAAGTTATCATGCATGCGAAGCTACCGAAGCTCGAGCTGAGGAAATTCCATGGCAACCCCATTGAATGGTATCCTTTCTGGGAATCGTTCGAGTCTGCTGTTCACGAGAATCCTAATCTGTCCGGAGTGGATAAATTCAACTATTTGAAGTCGCTTCTTGTGGGGACTGCTCAAAATGTCGTCGCTGGTCTTGCGCTTACGAGTGCAAATTATGAAAAGGCAGTTGAATTGCTTCAAGCAAGATTTGGAAATCGACAAATAGTAATCTCTAGTCACATGGAAGCGCTCACAAGAATTCCTAAGATAATGTCGATCAGCGAAGTGAAGCGGCTTCGAAGCTTGTATGACACGGTGGAGTCACATGTGCGCGGTTTGGAGAGTATGGAGATTTCTCCTGATATGTATGGTTGTTTTTTGACGCCAATTATTATGCAGAAATTACCTGAGGAGTTTCGAATCGCAATCACACGCAATCTGGGTTCTGAAACATGGAATCTCAAGGATATTCTGAGAGAATTTCACAAGGAACTGCAGTTGAGAGAACAATGTCTTCTGAACACTAAGGAGTTGAGGCCCTCGAGCTCGAGTCAGAGAGGTGAGTCACTGCATTCCACATCAGCATTGTTCTCTAATAGTTCTAAGGGTAAGAAAGTTGCTCGTGTGTGGTGTTCATTCTGTAATCAAGACCACCAAAGCTCCAGTTGTAATGTTGTGACAAGCCCTGCGTCTAGGAAGCAAATTCTTAAGAGGAAAGGGAAGTGTTTTCTCTGTGTAAAGACAGGACACCTGTCGCGTAGCTGTCAAAGTTCTGTAAAATGCTTCAAATGTCACGGGCCTCACCATGTTGCAATTTGTGACTGCTCTGATCAGCCTCAGACAGGCCAAGCCCAAAGTGAAAATGTACCCAGTGTATCCACCAGCACGTATGTGGATCAGTCTAAGGGATCAGTCTTCTTACAGACTGCAACTGCCGAAGTGCTACGCCCTGATAATGACAGTTGCTCCAGAAGTATTCGTCTAGTGTTTGATTCTTGTAGTCAGCGATCTTACATCACAGAGAACCTTAAGACCGAATTAGGGTTACCAGTCATTGGCAGGGATTCGCTGTTGATAAAAACATTTGGTCAGTCTGACGCCAGGTTACGGTCATGTGAAATTGTCCAAGTGGGTATCAAAACTGCGTGTGAAGCAACAGTGTATATTCAGGCATATGTAGTACCAGTGATATGTGGCCCACTAACTCAGCAACCTATCGAACTTGCTCAATGTAGCTATGAACACCTACGTGGACTTCCTCTGGCAGATAAAGCTGGTGCAAGAGATCTAGCAGTTAATATTCTGATTGGTGCTGACTACTATTGGTCCTTGGTTGAAGGTACTGTTATAAGGGGTGCTCCATGGGAACCTGTTGCCCTAGCGACCAAACTGGGATATGTCCTTTCAGGTCCCTCTATAGTTATGGTAGATGATGAGAATGGCAATTCTGTGAATCTGACTGCAACTCACGTTCTGAAAGTGGAATCAACTGTCATCCAACAGGATTCATTGACGTCTGAACTTAGAAGATTCTGGGACTACGAATCTCTTGGAATCCAGGATCAAAGTTTATCTCTGTATGACAAGTTTGTTGCTGAGGTTGAATTCGTGGAAGGAAGGTATCAAGTTCGGTTACCCTTCAAGGAGGACCACGAACTTCTTCCAGATAACTTTGTCCTGTGCAAATCAAGGCTTGCATCACTGATGAAACGTTTAAATCTAAAAACTGAAATATCAAGGCACTACAATGACGTCATCCAAGAGCAGCTTAAACAAGGAATTATTGAACCGGTAGAGCAAGGTGTGAACAATGGTGTGGGCAAGGTTCATTACATCCCTCATCATGAAGTGATCCGTGTTGACAAGGAAACTACAAAGCTGCGTGTTGATTATGACGCGAGTGCTCGAGCAGGGAGAAACTCACTAAGTCTCAATGACTGTCTGTATGCAGGTCCACCCCTGTCTCCCTACATTTACGATGTTCTCTTGAGGTTTCGTATTAACAAGATAGCCATCACTGGAGACATTGAGAAAGCCTTTCTGAATGTTTCAGTTGACCCGAGAGATCGGGATTATCTACGCTTCCTGTGGGTTGATGATGTAACAAGGAGACGCCCAAACATCCAAGTTTACAGATTTGCAAGAGTTGCCTTTGGTGTCTCCTCCAGTCCTTTCTTACTGAACGCAACCATCCGTCATCACCTCACGTCCACTGATATTCCCAGAGAATTTGCTGACAAGGTATTGAAAAGTCTGTACGTGGACGACTTCGTTGGTGGAGATGATTCTGATGATTCTGTCTTCGAGATGTACAAGAAACTTAAGTCATCTTTCAGTAATGGAGGCTTCAACATGCGAAAGTGGGTGTCCAACTCTGCAAATTTACAAGAAAGAATTAAAGACTCCGAAGAACAGTCTCCCCAAGTGTGTCAAGTTCAAAGCAAGTCTGTTGAAGAACCTAAGATTCAAGACGAAGATCAAACCTTCTCAAGCTCTCTATTCGAGTCAGCAAAGAATCCTAGCGGAGAAAGGCTAAAGGTCCTGGGCGTAGGATGGGATAATCAGAGAGACTTGTTGTTCCTGGACCTAGCCTCCCCACTGGAGACCATCAACAAGGGTACAATCACAAAGAGAGCAATTCTTGGTGCTACAAGCAAGTTTTACGATCCTCTGGGGCTACTTAGCCCAGTCATCATTTTATCTAAGATCATCTTCCAAGCCATTTGCAAATCTAAGGTAGATTGGGATGATCCTGTTGATTCATTTCTTCACGAACAATGGTTGAAGCTCGTTCAGGACACAAGGAAAGTTGGAGTGGTAGAGCTGAAGAGACATTACTTTCGTGGTTCATCATCAGCAGATTTGCAAAGCGCTCAACTCCACGGATTCGCTGATGCCTCAGAGAAGGCCTATGGAGCAGTTGTTTATTTACGCGTTGAACTGATCTCTGGAACTGTTTTCACCCAACTTGTCTCATCAAAAACTCGAGTTGCTCCGATCAATGGGGAGACCATACCTCGCATGGAACTTATGGGTGCTCTTATTTTAGCCCGACTGATCAGTTCTGTCTTGACAGCCTTTAAAGGAACATTGAACATTGATTCTGCATTCTGCTGGTTGGACTCTCAAATTGCCCTGTGGTGGATTTGGGGCGTGAACAAGGAATTCAAGCAATTTGTGCAAAATAGAGTGGTAGAGATTCGTCGTCTTGTGAAGCCAACACAGTGGAATTACTGCCCCACAGAATCCAATCCAGCTGACATTTGTTCTCGTGGTTCAATGGCTTCTAAACTTGTTGCCAATCGGATGTGGTGGAATGGTCCTGATTTTCTTCTGAAGAACCAAGATTTCTGGCCAAGTCTTCAAGGGAATTCCATTAAGGTCACGGGAGATGTCTCTGATCCCAGCCTTGAGCTGAAGAAGGAACAGTCTCGCAGCTACAAGAAACAGCAGGACAGCACAGTTCTCGCGAACATTGTCACTGAAAGGGGGACAACAGCAAAGTTGGATCTTGAATGCATTATTTCTTTGGAACGTTTCAGTAGTCTACCAAGGCTGATACGAGTCACCGCGTATGTCTTGCGGTTTGTATCCAATCTCAAGCGAAAGAAAGCAAATAACGAGTTGACTGATGGAGAAATAAAGCAAGAAGAAGTACAGCGAGCAAAGGAACTTTGGTACAAGGAAGTACAAAGATCTGTTCTTGAAGACGAGAAATTTGACCAAGTCAAGTGTTCATTGTCATTGTTTAGGGACGAAAAGGGAATTCTAAGATGTAGAGGCCGCCTTAAGAATGCGCCAATTCCCTTTGATGCTCGCTATCCAATACTTCTGCCAAGATGTTCACGTTTCACACACCTGGTCATCAATGAATGTCATCTCAAGGTCCTTCACAACGGTGTGAGAGATACACTTGCAGAGCTAAGATCGAAATTCTGGGTGACCAAGGGACGTCAGACTGTGAAGAATGTGATTGGAAAATGTTCTGTTTGTAAGAAGATTGAAGGCAGAAGCTATGCAGTTCCTCCTCCCCCTCCTCTTCCTGAATTTCGGTTAAGTGATGAGTTTGCCTTCACTCGCGTCGGAGTGGACTTCGCCGGACCTGTGTATGTCAAGGATGTATTCTCAAAGAAGGGAGAGATGAACAAGGCGTACATTACATTATTCACATGTGCAACATGCCGAGCTGTACATCTGGAACTCGTGCCAAATTTGAGTGCAGAAAGTTTCATAAGTGCCCTTATTCGATTTAAGGGAAGACGAGGAACACCTGCCTTGATTGTCAGTGACAATGGGAAAACTTTCAAGGATTCAAGAGTGCAGTCCTATTGTCAGCGTGAAGGCGTCAAGTGGAGGTTCAATGTCGAGGCAGCCCCTTGGTGGGGTGGTTTCTTCGAGCGGATGGTAAAATCAGTCAAGCTAAGTTTGAAGAAGTGTTTGCGGAATGCTCGATTGAACTTTGTGGAACTATGTACTACCTTGATAGAAATTGAAGCAGTTCTGAATTCACGACCATTGACATATGTGTACGATGAAATGGAAGAACCATTGACACCTTCTCACCTGATCATCGGCCGTAGAATTCTATCGATGCCATCAAGAAGCACTTCTAATGAAGTTGGCCGGAATGATGTAACAACACTCACAAGAAGAGCAAGGTTTTTACAGCGAATTCTTGACCACTTTTGGAATCGGTGGCGATCCGAGTATCTGACAGAACTTCGTGAACATCATCGGCATTCTAAGAGAGCACACTCGCTCCGTGAAGTTCAAGTGGGAGACATCGTGTGCCTACACGAGCACAAGATCCCAAGACAACTATGGCGCCTGGGAAAGGTTGAACGCTTACTTCGAGGACGAGATGGTCACGTTCGAAGTGCGGTAGTAAGAGTGAAATCTGCGAACTCACCTACATCAGAATTTAGACGCCCCTTGCAGAGGTTGTATCCCTTGGAAGTGAATGCTGAACCCGACAACCCTGCACCGCATGCGGCGAACATTCCTATTAGAGTAGTAAGGGATGACGATATCCCAAACGTTGTTGTGAACACTAGCTAAGACGGATTTCTTAACCGAGTCTTATTTTGTAAAGAGTCGTGTTTTTGAGAGAGATTTTTTCTGAACTGAACTTTGATTGATAGTATCAATCAACGCGGGGGAGTGTGTGGAAAACTGGACCCGAGTGTGTTTTCTGGGAATTTTCCACCCCCCACGAACTGAACTGAGAATCTTCGTATCTGAACGTTGTCTGAGTTGTTGATGTATGAGTCTGAATTTATCTTTGAAATACAGTCTGGAGGAAGGTCTACAACTAAGTTTTTCGATTGTGTCCGTTTCTATACACGTCACTACTAGAACGAACTCTAAGGTTTATCCTACAGGAAAATTCCTTCCACTTTAATGGGAAAAAACTATCTACAGCCCACACGGCACCGCCATGGATATTAAAATGTCATTTACCTTTGCCAACTTTTTCATGGCGAAAGTTGAAACAGATGCCAAAGCGTGATAAAACCGCTCGTGTATAAATGTTTCACGAATGACGTTTTTTCACTCTAGAACGTTAGCACTAGAGAGGAAATAACTGAGTTCATTGAGCAAGCAAATAAACACCACCCTTCAATCAAAATTACGGCTGAAATATCAACGACGTTCTTGGATACTAGCGTATACAAAGGAGAGAGATTAAAAAAAGCCGCAGTACTTGATGTACGCACGCATTTCAAACCCACTAAAACGTGTCAGTATACACATTTTTCGTCTTACCACTCACCCAGTGTCAAAAGAGGTTTCATTAAAGAAGAGGCTTTGAGACCACTGAGAACAAACGCTTCTAAGACATTGTTTAAAGAGTTGATCAAAAACTTCAAAAAACACCTCCAAAGGAGAAGTTACCTAGAAAGTTTTATACAAAATTCACTATCAGAAGTGAATTTTGAAGGCACAAAGCTAGCCCTCCTAAACTGCAGTGGAAATAAACGAATCTTGCCCTTTGTAACGCAATACCAACCAGTCAGTGCCCAATTTGAAACAGATTATCATGAACAAATGGCATTTGATTAAAAAACAACCATTACTTAACGAAATCTTTGAGGAACCGCCATTTATATCATATATACTAAAGAAAGGAAGGTCCTTAAAAAATAAACTCGTGAGAGCAAAGTTATGGAAACGGCTAAAACACGAGCGTGGGAGCCTTGCAGGCTTGTCACCCCCATTATACCCTAAGGATCGTTCTAAAAACTGGTTAAGCCGGTTCTTCAAGATGAGTAAAGCCTGGGTAATAGTTTGACACCGGAAGTGAAAGTGACATTGCTTAGTAAAGAAAACCACATAACATAAAGGTAAAACCACCTCACGTAACGCGTTAACCACATAAAGAAGGAACTGCACCACATAATAAATTAACCACATCATATAATGATAAGATTACAACACGTTATTGAATAACCTCACCACATAATGATGAAACCACACCACGTAAAGAAATAACCACACCACATAATGATAACACCGCATCACACAATGACCGAACCTCGTCACGTAATGCCAACGCCACAATACATAATGATGAAACCTCATAACGTTATGACAAAACCACAATCCATAACAACGCAATTAAAGTACAAAGTGACAAAACTACACCACATCACGATAAAACATCATCACCTACAGATCACTGATTACATAAGAAAGTTATGGCTTTCCATACTTGCGCATTTTCTATAAGAATAATCAAATGCGCATTACAGACAATACAGTAAATATAAAAATAAAAAAACCTATTTACAATGACTATAGAATCAAAAACAAAAACTACGCTAAAACTAATTACAATTGGCAATAATAAAAGTAATTTGCAGAAAAACTATATGAAAACCTAAATATAAACTAATTATACTAACAAAATGCCTTGCTGAATAAAAATGTCTTAAGTTTCTGTTTGAAATCATTCGTGGTGCAAGCAGATCTAATGCATACGGGAAGACTGTTCCAAAGCCGTGGCGCTGCCGCCATAAATGATCGATCCCCCATGGTAACTTTTGTGAAACGCTTAGGGGTGCTCAGAAGAATTCCCTTGTTATTTCGCCACAAATCATAACGAGATGGCGGAAGGACAGAAATTAAATCGATGAGATACTGGAGATATTTAGGAGCTGAGCCCTGGAGTAGTTTAAGGGTGATCAAAAGGATTTTAAACTCGATACGTAGGCGGATAGGCAACCAGTGAAGTTGTTGAAGGAGCGTCGTGATATGACAATATTTAGGTGCGCACTAACCTGCGATCAGGCCGAATTTTAGCATCGCTCTCATATTCTCTTATGTTGGTCGCTCGCTAAAATAGGGCCTGATACAATCTCTCACAGAAGTTCATGTCGGCGGCCAAATTTTGGCCGCGGAATCTCGCAATCTGATTGGCCCTTTAACAATAGAGCTGTCAAGGGACAACCAAGGAACAAGTCTGCCGAAGTAAAATGTGTTGCTCTAATAAATTCTCGTCGTTCTAGGAGAATTGTCACCATTTCTTTCTCTCCTGAGAATGGCGTTCGGTTTGACGTAAGCTGTCTCTCACCTGGAGCAGAGAAGTACAGCAACAGTGAAGTATGTATTCTGTTTTATCGCATCGTGTCGCGGAATTTTCATTTGACGGCTTTCAACTAGTATTGATAACATGAACAGAGTAGTGGCTGTTTCCGCGTCTTACGAAACAAAACGAACAGCAGACGAGCAAGTATCTTTCGCCAAGAATGATCAACAAGTCAACCGATAATTCGGTAAACTTAAAGGTGAACTAATGTTTGGCTACCCTGCGAGCAGATCGAAGGGCCTCTGCTCGCACGGTAATGTTTGGCGAGAACCGCAATCAAGTCGCAATAACGATTTTCAGTTTATTCATTCATTGTTTAATACTTATGTCGTTTTATTGATCTCTGACATTGACATCAAAGGATCTGACTAGTTTTATAATAGATGTTCTTCGTTTTAAAATTCGCTGCTGCTTAGAGATAAAATTCGCTGCTAATTTCAAATATTTATCACTTCTCGAATTAAATTACAAAATACCCCTTTGTTTATAAACGGTTTTATTTATATTTTTATTCTAAAGAATGAAACTGAAGGTATTTCTCTTAATTGTCCAAGGTTTTTTGCGCAGAAAATCGGTACAATTGGGAAGAGAATATTTCCAGATACCACCTGAAATGGGAAATGATTCAAGCATGCAGCATATTTTGGTACATCACAACCTCGTCGTGTTTTGAATTTTCATTCAGTTTCAACTCAGACAGAGCAACCATGTACAGTACCGGAACCTTCAAGTTAGCAATCGTGTAAATTTGAGTACTTGTGCCTAGAAGATATATCGTAGCCTATGATTTTCTTTTTTTGCCGACATTTACGTGACTTTCTGCGAATTGCCGTTATGGGAAATTTGCATACCGAGGATCGTGCAAGCAGAAGAAATTTTGATTGGCTGTTTTGTTAAATGTCAATCAATCAAAAAAGGTGGGCGGCAGACGTTCCGTAGAAGAATTGTATCAGGCTCTATTTTTCGTTTCGCCCGTCCCGCCTGAATGTTTCACCAAGCGAAACGAAAAGAGAGCCTGATCGCAGGTTAATCGCGCACTGGCATTCATGACTCGTTGGAGTTTTTGCAAGTGATGGTCGGGAACTCCGTAGAGGAGACTGTTGCAATAGTCTAACCTACTGGTTATAAATGCATGAATCAGTTTCTCAGTACATTCACTAGTAAGGTATTTTCGTATGTGTCGGATATTATACAGATAAAAGAATGCACTACCACAGATCTTTGTTATATGCTTTTCCATATCCATGTGCGAGTCGAACCAGGAGCCCAGATTTTTTGCCGAATGTACGGGGGTTACATCAACGTCGCCAACCCTAATACTATTAACAGACACTTTAGATAGTTGCTTGCTCGTGCCGATCACCAGAAACTCAGTCTTATCATCGTTCAGCATCAACTTGTCATTAATCATCCATGATCGAACATCAGCGATGCAGTTCCCCATAGCATCTAGCGCCTCAGCTTCACACGTACTCTCTAATGGGCGAAATGACAAGTATAATTGAGTATCATCTACGTACGAGTGTGCAGACGGCAGGTGAGATTTAATTTCCCATTTCTATCCAAAAATTTCCCATTTTTATCGTACACGGTAACCTTATAAGTAACTTTCATTTTTCACAATTCATGATGACATCGACATTGCTGATCCTAGCAGTATGCAGGACGCATGTCACATAAGAACTCAGTAAAATGGCCTCGCTCTCCATGAGTTCTCGTAGCTCAGTGGATAGAGCGCCCGCCCGGTGTTCGGGAGGTCATGGGTTCGATTCCTGTCGGAGACTCAGATTTTTTCTTTGTCCCACGCTCGTGTCATTGTTGATTATTTCATCTTTCACGTATTTTTTGTCATTTTACACCGAAGATAATACTTACATTTAGCGAAAGATTGCGACGAACATTTGCAGCAATTTCGAGTTTTTATTTCATTTTCCTCAGTTTAAAACTCCTAAATTTCGGCTTTAGTTTTGATAAACCGACACAGCCATTATAAATGCACAGCTCACCACACAAACAGAGGATGGTAAGCCTGTGCTCGGATCAGAGGTAAACGAACAATCATCAGTGAAATGCAAGCATATTTTGGCAGTTTTGCTTTGCTTTGCCAAAATCTTTAGGGAAAGTTGTATAGAAAAGTACAAGAAATTTAATGGAGTTGACTTCTCTTCGACAAGAGCAAGGACAAAGGTGCTAGCGAGCTGTGAAGCTTGCATGAATTCGTCTAACTTGCCATGGCATTTAAACATTACGTCATTGAAACACAGAAGCCGATTTGGGAAAGTTTCTTGCTTTAAGAAATAAAAAAAAGTGACGTAACTTAGTCATGCTATGGTCAAACTATTTCGTCACGTTCTTCTTCGCGAGTGCTAGAACAGGTGGATGACCAAGGAGTGAGGGATGGGAAAGTTATTAGTTATCATTATTACTATTAGGGATTCGTGTTATCACAAGGAGAAGGGTGCAAAGAAGACGTAGGGGAGATGGCAGCAAACACGTCAAAGGTACGATAAATCACCAACTTCAAAAATTTACACCACTTTGGCTCGTATCTTGGGTAACCACAATGTATTTTGCACCCTGAGGGGAGGGAGAAAACCGCAGGTTCTGATGCCGGTTGGGCTTTTGTTGTTTTTTTGTCGGTCACTAGCCCCAGACTCCCAGCTTCCTGCTCGCCCTTCACACTACTCTATCATGTCTCCAAGGGTCACTGCATTTACAACCACACAATAAAATTGTTTGACAGTTTTGAAGACCGTTTTTATTTTGCCATTATAATATATTACAAATTAAAATTAGTGCTGCAGTACGTAACAAACTAAAAAAATTAAATTTATTTTCCCTAATATTAACAACTGCATCTTTATTAATAAAGCAAAATAATTTGAATGTCTCCATAACTGTACAGAACTTTAATATTATATTTCCTACAGTCAGTAACATGTTAAACACATAATAGCACTTTAGAAATACTTGCGGTTAATGTTAAACTTATTGTGCCAAAAGGCCACTACAGTGGGGTCTGGGCACCCAGAAATTGGACTCTGAGGGCCAAATATTATTGGTCCCCTTCAGAAAGAACCATAAATTGGACTCTGATGGCCCAATTGGTACCCTTCAGAGATTTTAGAGGCCCTGTTATCACGGAAGGGAGCCCAAAACATTTTGAACTTTTAAAGCATGTAGTACACATTTTTAGATTATTTTTATTAAAAGCAATGACGTTTTATTAATATTCTGAGATAGTCAACTTTTTAAAAGTTGCTCTGATTGTAAATTAAGTTTGTTATGTGCACCAATATGTGCAAATTTTATCCGTCAATAGTCCCTGTATTCTATAACTCTAGAACAAACCCTGGCCAGGGACCAAACCAAGTTCCATTATTTTGCCAGTACCCAACAATAAGGGGACATTGTTGCAAACAGACCAACTCCCAAACTGTTTCCCTATTTGTGTGTGCAAGCAACATTTGTCGTAGCACCAAAATGTTTTTTTAAAATAAATTAGCTTTTCCCCCAACCCTGGACAGGCAGGTTAGTCTAACTTATTGCATGTTTATCCCAAGCAATTTGCAATTTGTTTGTTATATAATACAGGTGGAGAAACAATGTGGGGCAAAATTTAGATCCTTGTCTAAGAAACAACTCTATGACAGACACAACCAAACCACTGACCTTCTGTATGGAAGGTCTGATGTAGATAAATCAGATGAAGGGGTTCATTATATCAGGATTCCAATTGTACTTTTTTAAGGAGAGAACATTCATTGAAGTTCAAAGAATATGACATGTGAAGTTAAACCATGGCTTGTGCAACTGAAATAATACCAGCTGCACAATTTACGGAGTCACAGTTTGCATGTCTGGGGATAAACCACAAATATGTAAAAAAAAAACCTTGTGTTGAAAAACAACATATATTAGAATGTTATTCTGGCTGGCAATTTGTGTCTCTGATAGGACAGTAAATGTTGACATGATGTTAACATAAATCTGTATTGAGTAATCTGTGTGGTATACGTAACATGTTAAACAGATCAAATGCATTCACTAGTTTACTAGTATGAGTAATGTTACAGATGAGTATATGTAGTACATGGTGTACTGTTGTCTTTCATCTAAAGTTTATTTCATTTCATGACCCAGTCTTAGCTAAATTCTTTTTGTAAAGTTTGCAGGAAAAACTCCTTTTATACCACTCAGCTCAAGGATGCCCATAAGCCAACCTTCATCCTGCAGAAAAAAACATACCATCCAAGATTAAAATACTGTAACAATAATTATAACGATGATGATGATAATGATGATGATGATGTTGATGATGATTATGATGTTAATGATAATTAGGCCCCCAGTAGGAGGGCCTATTGGAGAGGGGAAGGGCGATGGGGGGAAGGGGGTGGGCTTAGTTTCTAGTCACAAAATACATGTACCAGTAAATGTCAGAGAAAACTCCTTGTTTTCCTAAATTCTATTACTACCTGGATTGCTAAAACTTAACAAGAACTCCTGAATAATCTGTGTCATTACTCCCATGCCCTGAATCAATGATTCCCTTTGGACTAACTTTCCCTTCCAATAAACTCAGACTATATCAGTTCGACTAAAATTTCAACCCTGACCACAAAATATGGGTCATCTTTACAAAGGATGACTTCAGGGAGGGGAGGGGAGGGGGGTGGGGCTTAACAGAGTAAAAGGTAAAGTTACACCCGAGCCAAGGAGGCCCACACGACTGGAACTTATCCCGGTTTCTGTAGCATTAAGCAACTGAGAGTATTGCTACTCCCCCTGGGTGGGATGCTAGTCTATCGCAGGGTTGCGCCCAGCAGTATGTCGCTGGTACCCATTTATACACCTGGGTGGAGAGATACAATGTGGGGTAAAGTTTCTTGTCTAAGGAAACAACACGATGGCAAGGACTGGGCCTCGAACCACCAACCTTCAGATCTGAAGCTTAACGTGCTAACCACTACACCACTGTGTCCCCATAACAGAGTAAAAGGGTGGGGGGGGGGTCTATAAAGCTTTAATGGTACTCTGGTCCCCACTGTAAAGTCCTGCAGCATGCTATGTTCCTATTTAGTCTATAAAATAACAACATTTACCTGTTCTTCTGGATCATCAAACTCGACCACATTTATGATTTCTCCCTTCTCAAATGATAACTCATCATCATCTTCAGCAATGTATTTGTACGCTGCTCGCACCTAAAACAAATAAGTAACAAAATTATAATTTTATGTTCAAGATTCACGAAGAGTAATGAAGTTACAATAAAGTTTTTATATGTTTTTAACAGTTTACTCATTTAAGTTTGAACCAAAAAGTAGCCAACATCTGAGAGCTGCTGTCAAATCATTCATGAAACATCTTTCTATCAATGTTAAAACTGCAGAACGATGCTACTGTTGCAAGACTTCTAACTGAGTGACAAGTTTGATGGCAAAATTCTTAGGTGAAAAATTCTCCCCCCTCTCCCTGCTATCAATTTTGCTTTGCTGCCAAAAAAGTGTGATGAATCATACATGAAGAATGATGGGAAGGGGATTGGGAAACAATTTCTGTCATTTGTCTGTATCCACGTAAGGATTTAGAGATTGAAATATGTGGCAGCTTGCATATGCGGGCCCCCGCTAGTTTTGTCAGAGATTGTAGTTCTCATTAAAACCAGTCGGATGTAACTTCAACTCGATATCTTCCAGTTAAAGATTTTCCATATTCCATAGGACATAGGTCACTTTATTTATCGTGGTAATATACTTAGCCAAACGGCTAGTTTACAGATACCCCACGACTAATGTTAAGTTAAAAATTAAGATCAAAATAAGTTTGTTTAATAAAGTATTAGCCACTCGATTAAGGAGAAATAAGCTGTGGATATTAAGCTTTCACGTATACCTTATAAAGCACGCCAGGAATTTCACTTAGAGAGATCTCCTGCTTTTCGCCCTCTGATTGTGTCACAGTTGTGGGAGGTGTTTCCTCACTTGATGGTGAGTTCTTAGCCTTTGATGAACAATAATACAAATAATAATAATAATAATAATAATAATCTTTATTGAGGAAACTTTTTCACTTACGTGGTTTTCGAAAAGGACCTCAAAGATTAATACTAAAAACTAAAATATAAACATTGAATTAAAAAAAAAAATTAAGAGGACTAAAAATATGAAATTTATAAAACACTTAAATTAAAAAATTAAAAACCTGTTGCTTAAAAATATTTACATTGGCAGAGTCTCGTATGATCTGGCTGAGAGAATTAATAACAATACGAATAATGACGATGATGGTGATGATGATGATGATGATGATGATGATGATGACGAGGATGATGATAATATTTTAAGAGGGTGGCACCAGGCTAACACTAAGTTAATCAGGGTGGCCCTCTGTAAACAAAAATCTAAAATACAAATTTCATAACTATTCTAAAAATTTATTCAAAATTAAATTATTATTGTTATTATTGAAAATAAATCCTACCTCAGCATTCTCAGCTTGTGGTTGCTGTCTGTTCACTGGTAAAGGTGGGACTGGTGGCTTGTCTGTTTTCACCTGTGGGGGTGGGGGTCGACCAACAGGGATGGGCTTAGTCTTTTCCTGGGTCTCTGTTGGTGCTGCAGCCTCCCCGCCCACACCATCTTGTTCATCTTGGTCTGACTGTGTAAATGGGTTTAAGGCTGCAAATTCATTAAATGTTAGCAAATTTGTACTTTGATTCTTATTCATTCAAGGCCTTGATGTACAACATACATGACTCCCATAAATGGCCTACCATGCTCCATATACATTTCAATATTTCAGTGGTTGAATTTTGAGAAACAAACATACCATCAGCTCCATCAGTTCCGTCAGCTCCTTTCTCTACTTGATTAACAGTTCCATCTGTGATAAAAAATAATTAAAATAACTGACAAACTGACCACAACGATTAAAAACTAAGTGCTGATTGCCTACATATATGGAGGCTGGGACTCCACAGACCATTATCTAAACATTTGACCATGCCTGACTGTATGAAGGGACAGTTCATTATTTATGGGGATGACCGGGTCGGGAAATCAGAAAGAAATTTTTGTTTTTTTCCTAACACCTGTGTGAATACCATGCCAGAATTTTAAAGCCCGTCTAAATTTCTACTATAAATTTTTCAAAGCCCGTTCAAAGGAAATAATGAGCCTGACACTAAAATTATGACAGTTACAGTACGAAAGACATTTTTTGCACACAGTGCATTAGAACTTGTGTAGGACTTAAAAATCAACTGTGTCTGGCGACTGGTTCACAATGCAACAGAATATTATTTCTGAAACTGTTTTGGCCCAAATCAGTTTCTGAACGCGTCGGAAACAGCTAAAAGTACATTGTACTAAATAAGTATCACTTTTAAGACTTTTGATCCATTCGTGTTGGTCCATGAAGCTAAGTCAAACTCAAAACGTAACTTGACGTATATTACACAATACAAATGCCTCAGTCTAACATTACGTAGAGTATATAATGTATTACACATATAATAACACAGTAATTTAACGTACTGACATATGAAGAAATGCCAAGAAGACAAAACTAAAAAGTTAACGTTTGAACGCACTGACATGGAGACAAGAAGACACATATCATATGGACAAACTAACATACAGAAAGAAGGCAACATTAGCGCCAAACACAAGACGTGACATACGAATAAACGTTTAGCGACAAGACTGGTACTTTATATACGTACTAAGTTACGGAAAACAGCCGATACGCCATGATCGAACTAACCTACAGAAAAGTGTCGAGAAGATAAGCCTAATATGGTGCGAATGAACTGACGTACGGAGAATGTTGAGAAGACAAGACTTACACTTAAAACGAACCAAGGTACGGAGAAACGTTGAGAAGACGAGACTAATGCTGTACAGACTAACTAATGATGGAGCCCGTGGAGAAGAAACCTTGAGAAGGTAAGACTAGTACTGTGCAAACGACCTAACGTACTGAGAAAAGTGAAAAAGACAAGACTAATACGGTATGAACAAATTAACATATGCAAAATGTTTGGGAAGACAAGATTGATATGTCTGTTTTCATAAAGGACAGTTTTTTTTCAAAACTCGATCTTTTGGCAAAAAAAAAAAAATCGAAGCCCATTGTTTCAGGACCACAATTTTTTACGGCCCAGTCACTTTTTACCCGACCCGGTTATCCCCATAAATAATGAACCGTCCCTAAAGTAGAACCTGGATAAGCCACAGACTAAAACTTAGGCCATGTCCATAGAAAGTCTTCCAATTTGTCCTGATATCACACTAACCCTGCTTAAAACTGGTTCAGACAACAGCTTTCGTTAATTCTCTTTAAATGTAAACAACTGACCTAGTAAGTCTTTTCTCATTTAGGTTGTGGTCTACAGGGATCAACTGCTTTTGAACTAGTTGAGTTGAAAAAATAGTTGAGTCTTTTCAGTTGATTTGGGTGATTATATTTAACCCTTTCAAATGGCATATTGAGCTCCATTAATTAAAACTGGTTGGACAGAATTGCACACAACCTAAAATGGTTGGAGAAATGTTCCATTTGTGACAGTCAATGACCAAATCGTCTGAAATTAGTTGGTGTTGAAATGGCCAATCCCAGCAAAACATGACCTTAATCTCTGAGGCTACAAAAGTAAACACTCTAATATCTCCTTGCAATATCAATACACATGATCAAACATATAAGTCAGGAGAAAAAAGAAAATGACCATCAAAGATGAAATTAAGAAGAATTCCGCTCAACATTCGAGCAATAAGTGCAAAAATTATTTACCAAAAAACTATCCATAGCACGGTAACATTTTGAATACTATTTGAAACATCTCACTTTAATTCGCTTCTCCAAGTGACCCCGCGATTAAATTCTCAAGCATTCTCGAGAAAGTTAATGTCAAATCTCGTAAAACTATGGTAAAAACGGGCGCCATTTTGTTTTGAACTGACAGGAAGCGTCTTTTCAATTAAAATCTGGATAACTTCAAATTCAATTTTCTCTCGCGGGGTCAGCTTGGGAGCTTAAGTATTGATAATTTCTTCTTTTTTTAATTCAAAACGTTACCATGCTATGAGTATTTTTTGGTAACTTTATTTTTGCACTTATTGCTCGAACGTTCAGCGGAAATCGCCTTAAATGTCTTGATGTCAATTTAACCAATTCTCCCAACTTGAACCATACAAATATTTGTTTCTATGGAAACCAGAGAGGAGAATATGCAAGTTGATGTTGCAGCTAAAAGGGTTTAAGTAATGAATGACTTATAATTTTTACCTTCAGCACTTTCCGCTGGGGCAGTTTCGTCATTACACACCACTGTGTCTCCACTTTCTGGGTGCGAGGAGTTCGTCTGTGTGTCCATATCATCACTGTCTGAAACTTGGTTTTCACTAAAATTTAACATATCAATCAATCTAAACAGGCTCACGTTTGGGGGACTAACATGTTTCCATTTCCTCAACTTAATAGGGAAAATGGGGAATGGGGATGAGAGCATTTGTCTCCCAACGATGTGTGCCGGGGTTCAAGAAATTGTGTGGTTCCAGAAAAAATATCCATAGCCACCCCAGCCCAACGAAGGTCATTGGAAACCCTCAGGGGACGGGGTCCGAAAAGTCCAAATTTTTTAAAGAAAAGTATGAAGCTAGACTAAAATTTCCAGAGCAATGGGGTGGGGTTCAAACTAAATTTTTGGGGGGGGGGGGTGGAGGGGGTGCATGGATATTTTGTGGAAAAACACATTCCATATTTAAGAACTATCAATTGACAACTGATAACTGATATTGACACCTAATGTCTGATACTCGTCAGTTGATATCTGAAAATATTAAAAATAAAATGTAGTAAATGTTTAATTTTGATACCAACTTTTTATATTAATTTAACACTGACCTCTGAACAGGATAAGGTCTCTTTGTTGTGTAAGTTCCAGTAGACATATCTTGAATTAACAGGTCCATTAGATCATTCATCTGTGTCTTGGTCTGAAACATTACCAAGGACATACTTCTTATACATGTAAGTACATAGATCAGAACAGAGGTGTCAAGATGGTTGAAGGAAATTCCACTTGTAGAAAAGCATGACAGTAGGCACTGCTCAGTAGCTTTCATTTGAATGGTTACATTTTAGGAAATGTGATTTTAACTCACAAGTTAGAATTAGAACCACCTTGTAAAGCACATTAAACAGTACCACAAAAAAGAACTGCTAGATAGCTTTCATCAGAATGGTCACAAAGGTTCTATCCACAAACTGAAAAGTTGGAACCACCTTGTATGGCACAATAAACAGTACCACAAGAAAGTACTGCTCAGTAGCTTTCATTTGAATGGTCACACTTTAGGATTTCTGCCAGACTCAAAAGTTAGAACCACCTTGTACAGCATAATAAACAGCACCACAGGAAAGTACTGCTCAGTAGCTTTCATTTGAATGGTCAAACTTTAGGATTTCAGCCAGACTCAAAAGTTAGAACCACCTTGTACAGCATAATAAACAGCACCACAGGAAAGTACTGCTCAGTAGCTTTCATTTGAATGGTCACACTTTAGGATTTCAGTCAGACTCAAAGTTAGAACCACCTTGTACAGCATAATAAACAGCACCACAGGAAAGTACTGCTCAGTAGCTTTCATTTGAATGGTCACACTTTAGGATTTCAGCCAGACTCTTCCTGTGGTGCTGTTCCTTATGCTGTACAAGGTGGTTCTATTTTTGAGTCTGTGGATGAAATCCTAAGGTGTGACCATTCAAATGAAACCTCGTCAGCAGTACTTTCACACAGTACAATTTATATTTAAGTATTTTACAATTTGAAATTTGGGATTCGTCTTGAATTTTGATTTTAGGCACTCTCGGGAGTGAAAGGGTTAATTAGTTAATTAATTAATTACCCTGGCTGCCTCTCTGTGAAATACTCCTTCAGCAGTGAAGATGCTTTGGAACGATGATACATAGTAACCAATACGACTGTAAAAGAGAAAAAATTAAATAAAGTGAACAGCAAATTTTACATTAAACTCATAGATTATACACTAAATCTATTCTTTGCAAGTGAAAAGCTAACTTATTACATCTACAGTCATCATTCCATACCTGTCAAATAGAGCTGGCAGTTCTTCATATAATTCTGCATGGAGTTTAGTATAAACTGATTTTGCTTCATTATATTCCTCCTCGGCCTGAAACAAAACAGTCACGATTCTAGTAAGTAGCTGGCTGAACTAGTAAAACCATGCTACACAAAAGCTTCTGCATTTTTTTGGAAAAGCAGATAGCTCAGCTGCTTCTCTAAGCAGCAATGGTTACCTGAGTCAGTTTCTTGGGATCAGCAGTCTTGCCTTTAGCTTTCAGTGTCTATAAGAGGAAAGAATGGACACGTAAAGAAAGTTCACTCACACAACTGGGTACCATGCTAAGTCTTTTCTACTGTCCATCGAGAACCAAGAAACTAAGTGCTCAATATAATCATGACTTCACTAAATAAAATATTTATTACATACTTCCAGATTGTGTCTGTAGCGATCATAGTCCACAAGTTTCCTGCCACGTTTGTTTATCCTGGCCTATTAAAAAAGATAAAATAAATAGTTTCATTAACAAAGTCTTAAAAATTCAAGACAACAAAAGAACTTAATTATGATGGCGACCAATGGACCCTGAAGAAAAGGAAAACAAAGAAAGTGGCCTGTAATCAATAGATTATACTCTGTAATATAGACACTCATCCCTGTCCCTTTGGTAAATACAGCTAAAGCTCTCATTAGTGTCCACCACAGGAATTCAGAAAAGTGGTTGCAAGTAGAGTTGGTTGCTTACGAGAATGGGCTGTCATAAGCAGCCACATGATGAAATATCTACTTAATGGTCGCTAATGGTAGTACCCTGGTAGAAATCCTATACAGGATCCTCCAGGATTTTCTAGGATCCTACAGGATCCTGTAAGTTCACACAGGATCCTACCCAGGATCCTAAATGGCACCATGTTGTTTAGGATCCTACTCAGGATCCTGTAAAGTCTTTCAGGATCCTGCTTAAGATTGTCCAGGATCCTGTAACTTAGGATCCTGTAGGATCTTGTTTAGGATCCTGTAGGATCCTATAGGATCCTATAGGATCTTGCTTAGGATCCCGTAGGATCCTATAGGATCCTGCAGGATCCTATAGGATCTTAAACAGGATCCTATGGGATCCTACAGGATCCTACAGGATCTTATATAGGATCTTATCAGGATCCTGGTTAAGATCCTACAGGATCCTGTTAGGATCCTATTAGGATCTTATTAGGTTCCTGGGCAGAATTTTTACCAGGGTAATAATATGAAATGGTTTATTATTGCCTATCACAGACTGAAGAGGTTTGCAAATGTATAGGTCACGCATCCCAACAGATTGAAGCTTCTCAGAATCTCTTATTGGGAGGAGTGGTCGCTTACGAGAACTTAACAACAAAGCAAAAGTTCTGTTCAGTCAGTAATTCAGAAAATTGGTTGCAGCAGCTCATAGGAGTGGTTGCATATGAGAGGTTTTAATTACAGAGTTAAAGTGGCAATCAAACTGGGTTTCACAATGCTGTTCGTAACTAGAGCTAGTCACTTACGAGAGTGGTCACAAGGAAAGGTTTGACTGTACAAAATAAAAGCCTTAGAATAAGATACAATTTGGTTAAATACCTTTATATCAGGGAATTGACTCTGGTAAGCTGTAAGAGGGATGATCACTTCATCATGAAGCTTTTCTTGTAATTCATTCCACTGGTTGTGTAATTCCTAAGAAACAGAATTAAGATAAAATATAGGTTGTGAAGAAGGTGGTTGTAGTTCAAAGCATGAGCTGACAGTATTTTCTGACCACAAACCTCAAAATACTGAATAAGTTTATCCCTTCCAGGCCATTCAGGTTCATAAACTTCTTTAACTGCATCTCCAAATGCATCACTAGCAACTAACATTGCTGCAAAATCATTAAAACAGAATTTTGATGACATAACCTAACAATGAAAAACTGACAACTCAATTCAGCTTTTTTCAAAAATGTTATTCAAAGACATTCGACAGGCTTCAAGATCCTAAATTTTCCTCTCCTGTCCTCACCTTTAATACAAGCATAATAATTTTTTAATTCTTTGTGTAGCCTCTGTGCTGCATGCTGTAAAAAAAAGACACGCATAACCAAGAAGACTTGTCATGATAACAACCTCAATTTACTCTTTAACTTCATTCTACTCTATTATCATTCACAGTGAAATAAACCACATCACAAATGATGGGCTGGGGGATATGCTGGTATTTTAGTTGTGGGGAGGCATAGATGAGGCTAAAGTTTTAGATCCAAAATGTCCCATTAGAGTGAAAACTAGACCCAAAAAATTCCAAAGGCCCAGAATGCCACCCAAAAGTCCCTTTTTTCTTTGCATAAAAAATAGCATGAGGATAATTATGCTTTGTATCAACCCTAGCTAAAAAAGTTCCTGCCAAAATCTCTTGCTATCCCAAAAATCTGCCAGAAAATTTATAACACAAAAATTCCTCAAATCATTACAAACTCCAGTAAAGTCACTAATATACCTCAGTGAGGAGCATCCCTTCCCCCCACCAAGTAGCATCCCACCCCTACCCCCACATGTAGTAGAAAAGTGAAAAAAGAAAAAGAGCAATTAATTAGATGGCAAAAAACTCTGATTACAATTCAAGTTGAAAGTTATTCTTTAAAAATAGGGCATTTCAAAGTTTAGGTCCCAGGTTCAAGACAAGGATTGGCATCTTTATTTGGTTGTGATAGTTGTGAATTGCATTCAACTGAATGTCTGTGATAAAAGCTAGAAGAAGAAAAAAAACAAGGAAATATATCACTGGAAAGAACTGTTTGGGCAAGAAAAATCTCCAAGTGAAGTGCAACAAAAGTGAAACTATAAAGTCGTCCAAGTAAAAAATATATTGCAAGAGAATCAACATGAAAACTGAAAGGAAAATCTGTATATGAAGGAATTTGAGTACAATAAATAGAAGATATGAATTCAAATAAGTCGTTTATTAATGGAAGCATTAACTACTTCCGGAGAAACTTGAGTTTTCCTACGTACGTTCTTAATAAAGCATGAGTATTACTTCATAATTTTCGTAAAAATAATTGTGATTATGTTTGACAAAATATACCAGTTCATTAAGAAAATCTTATCAATATTTTGACAAAACAAATCAAGATCACGCTTGGAAAAAATCCAAAAAAAGAAAACGGAACGAGAAAGGAAATCGTGACTTTCACAAGATATAGTATAACTTAGCTTAAGCTTCTCCGGATTTAAAAATCTTTAATCTGATCCCACTATAATAACTTTTCAAACCTGTTGTTTATTAAAGTTGGTTACAAACTCGTCAAATGTCAGATCCTTTGTCTCATTTGCTTTCCCAAGCTTTTGCATCACCTAAAAATATACGCGATGAAAGATACGGCAACATTAGAAAACTTAGGCTGAAAGGCTTCCAATTTCCGAATTTCCCAACCACCACCCTTACGGCTGAGGCTTCCTTTTCCTACATGTGCGCCAACTTTCTCAAACACAATGGATTTAGGAATGAGAGAGTAGACTAGTATCTTACCTTTTCTTGAGCCCTTTTGGCTCTTTTTGTGGTGATGCTCGCTGTTCGAGCTAAAAAACTCTTCTCAGAGCCCTTGTCTGTTTTTTCCGCCATGTTGGATTCTACACCGCTGACACTGGTGCTACGCATGCGTTCAATGACAAGGGAGAAAGAAAATATGGCGGAGTATTTGGTGGAAGAAGCAAGGAAAGTACAATATTTTCCAGAGGGAAGTCTGTTAAATACAATGATAATATCGATAGTTGACTCTGAGAAGAGGTACACTGATATTTTAAAGGAACCGTACACAGTTTACCTCATCGAAACCAAGTAAGCGACACTGTGTTTTTGTTCACATCATCAATCTAAGTTCATGTATGAAAACTGCTTTGAGCCTACAACTAGCTAGTTGTTTATACATCCGATATGTATTCATGGTGTGCACGATACGCGCGATAGCAAAATTTTAGCGCTCGTGCTCTGTTTCATATGCTTTACACATATCAGGGTGTTTGGTTGTTCTGACTGGTTCCCAGTTGATTCTAATTTATTTTAGTCAACCAGAGGCACCACACACCCCCTCTCCCCTAAATACTAAAGATGACTGGGTGTTTAACCCTAAAATACTATATTCTGCGTTTGGCTTTTGGCATTTGGCAGAAAACCCCTGCTGCAGGGTTGCCTTCTTCTAGCCAAAATATGATCTTTCTCTTTGTTTTGACTGCTGATTTTCGTGGGTCATCACTTACTAGAGCCACACAGATAATCATTATTAGTATGCACCAAACCAGTGGATAGTGTTTTTGGTGCACTCTGATTGGCAACTCAAATTCAGGATGGAATCTGTTATTCACGTCCCGGCATTTTTCTGGATTTTGCCAGGGAGTTTTCCCTCATATTTCAGTAAAAGGGATGTATTTGGTGCTATTTGGTGCTGGCTATCCACTGGGTTTGAATATACTAAAACCTTAATTCACCTTATTGTCAGTGAAGAGTGGAAGATATTTCCTTGGCCACTTCTTGGCTCGGCAAATATCCACAACTGTTCACCTCCACATTGGTGAATAATAATACTGTTTATTATAAATAATATGTTGCTAAAATGATGGGATTGCCGCAGTATCCACGATCATGCCATTAATTCATGTTTGTTGTTAGGTACATTGATGGAGGGCCACCTGCTGGTGAGCCTGATATGTCATCATCAATATGGAGAAGATATAGTGAATTTGAACTGTTGAGAAATTATCTTGTTGCAAACTTCCCAGCGGTAAGAAAATACAGTGAAAATTGTCACAGTTAATACTTAACATTCTAAATTTATCAATTTGGAGTTGATCCTGACCACTTCTTATCATAACAGTTCATTACTATTTTTAAAAACATTGCTTATCTGTTATCTAATGAAAAAATAACAGCCCTTCCTTAAAGTTGCTTCAAATGGTGAAGGATCACATGTAAGCCTTGAGTGCCATTTTTCTCTGTTAAACCCATCAAACTGGTTAGGGTTGTCACAAGTGAGGGTTACAGCTTTACAGTATGTCTTTGTCTCTGCCTTCTGAAGACAAAACCTTCTTCCAGAATACATAAATTTGGATTTATCAACTGAGTTCATAAGGTAAATTGTCCACCATAAAGAACTTGAAATGTCAGCTTTTAAATCTCTGCAGTGTCCAGTTTACCTTATCATCTTACACTCAAATTAAGAAAACCGTGAACACTGAAAATATTCCTGGAATGTGTGTTTTGACCAATCACATGCGAGACCTTGTAACCGCAGAAAACGAATGGGTTCTCAGTCACAGAATCGAGTTGTTTCGAAAGACAACAAGGTTTAATCTTCACCAGTTTATCTTAACAGAAATTGGAAGTGCTATTCCTTTCTATCTGAGAGCCCCACGCACTACGCAAACGAAAATAGGTTTGAGCGCTTTTGCCTTATAAATTTTTTCGACAAACCGACGCAACGATCAGTGTTGCCGACATTTCAAATAAAACCAACTCAAGCGGCAGTTTAATATTTCACCTTGAAGTAAAAACTGCTGTATTCTCTCTCCAAATTCGCCCATTGACAGCACAGCTGACTCGATTTACTTAGGCCAAATTATCCGTGCCTTCAAGCCGGGCTTGTATCAAATTTTATAAGGTGTAGTGGAACATTTTGAAAATGATATATTTTCTAATTTAGCAACGGTACACCAGGCTGTTGAAGAATAACGAACGCCGCTTTTGACAGTCCGCGGTCGTTGCTACAATGCAGCCGCAACAAGCCAACGACCACTCACACATTTTTCGCTCCCGTAGCGCATGTGGCTCTCAGATAAAAGGAAATAACAATTTAAATTCTTGTAAGTTAAGATGAAGATCTTTCAAAACAAATGGAGAACCAACTCGATTCCGTGACTGAGAAACCCACTTGTTTTCTGCGGTTACAAGGTCTCGCATGTGATTGGTCAAAACACAATAAACATTCCAGAAATATTTTCAGTGTTCACGGTTTTCTTCGTTTGAGTGTAATTGTTAAATCTAAATTTTTGTGTTTAACTTCTGCACTGATACAGCACCACAACTTCTTTAGAAACTAACCCCTTTCTACATGAATCCAGAATACTTTTGTCCCAAGAATAATTGTAAGCAAGTCTTGTGTCCATTCCAGTGGATTGAATGAGCCTGAGAGGCTCATCAAGGAAAGTACTTAACCAGTTACGTTTCTATAGCATGAAGGGACTAGGAAGAATACTGTATCCCCCCCCTCCCCCCCCAGGGGCCCATTTCTCGAAACTCCCGGTAACTTTCCGGGCCCGAAAACTATTTTAGGTGCACAATATTCTCCAATAGCTATGCAATTTTTATTGAATTTGAAAGCTAAATTTTAATCTTTATAATTTCGTGAAGCATATTGCAAAGTTTGCTCCAATAATTACCATTTGTGACCCTATTTTGGAAAAGGTGGTCAAAGGTGAATTAGTGTATTGGCGTTTAAATTCGTTTAAACGATGGTGTTTAAACTAAGATAAACGCTTTTTCTGCATGTTTAAACGGTTTTCCAACGCGTTTAAACACTTTTTCTACGCGTTTAAACACTAGGTCAAAAACTAATTAATGTCCTGCATTTAATGCGCCTTTTACTGTTTTAGTCAATTTCAATTAACAGATTTCAATTCGGTAAAAACATAATTTGGACACAATTTAGGGGATTGTCATGGTTACTCTCTGACTATGAAGACCGTTGCTCCTTACAATGAAATTTTCCTCGATTAAATGTACATGCAAGCCGGCTAAGAAATTTATTTGCAACTGTTTACGGTCCATGATTGGGGATTATTTTGAACAAAACTAATTTGTATTCAAGAGGCTTATCACAGTAATGTTAGGCATAAAGTTTTTACAAAAATCAGTTCCATAGATAAACATACCACTAACGTTTTTTTTTTCTGTCCATCTCAGTAAGCCAAAAAGGCAATTGTATGCAGCAAACATTTGTTTTCTCGTCCTTCGCCTGATTTACACTTGGAGCGCACACTTCAGCAGATTTCTATAATTTCTGTTTCTGTAATTTTGTTCGCAAAAGCCGCAAGCGCTTGCCAACAGAACTAATTAAAACTGTCTGCAAAAATTACGTGCATGTCTGTACGCAAGCAAGAAAATCAAAAGTTTTTTGCTTCTAAAAACAATTCTATTGTTTATTTGAACAAAATGTTTGACTGGATAAGCTTTTTGTGAATTATTCTTTCTGTTTTAAGTGATGCATAGGGCTTAGAAAGCAATGTTTTGTAAACGGGTCTAATTTGCATACACGAGTTGAAATTTGATATACGAGCGGCTTTCATGGATGTAATGGAAATTTCAGCTATTTTCGCTTTCAAGGTTGTTTCTCGCCTGACACTTTATGCGTAGCCATAGTTTCTTTATATCATAACATATTAATTTAACTATTCCAGTGTAAAAAGAAGTTTATTTGGGGAGCCTACAATGTTTCGTTATCTACTGCGCAATTGGGTTGTTTTTCTGCTCTTGACAAATTTTATTAAATTAACGCGTTTTAACACACCGAAGAAGGTAATTTGTTTGTCTTATCAAACATGTGTTTAAACATTTTTTGACGCATTTTAACGCTTTTGAAGCTCGTTTCAACGTTTGTTGAACCCATTTAAACGGCGTTTAAACGCGTTTTCGATTAAAATGCGAAAAAACTCGTTTTTTTTCTCTCCACCTTTGACCATCTTTTCCAAAATAGGGTCACATTTGCTGATAAATAAATGAGCTTGAAAGAATATTTTACGGGGCCCAGAAAGTTATCGGGAGTTTCGAGAAACGGGCCCCAGATGGGATGCTAGTCCACCACATGCTTACCACCCAGCAGTTTGTCCACCACAGGCTTGCCACCCAGCATTTTGTCCACCACAGGCTTGCCACCCAGCATTTTGTCAGGATGTCCTATTAGTTAGCTGGCACCCACTTTATGTACCTGGTGTCGAGGGAAACAAATCAATGTGAAGTAAAGTTCCTTGTCTAAGGAAACAACACTCAAAAGAGATTTTAAGGAGTAAAACTAAATAAATGAGCCTGCTTATAATATGGGCTACTTAATGTTGAAGTCTTAACTTGTGTTTTAAAACTATGACAACTACATGTACTTGTAACTGTTACAGTAAGTATACAATAATCGTAAGTTACCCTTGTCATATTTATAAATTCTGATTTTGCTTTCAGTTGATTGTTCCTCCTCTGCCGGAGAAGAGGGTGAGAAAAAAAACTATACCTATTTACTCTTGCTTTGATAATACTATACTTTTAGTTACAATTTTTGTAATAATAATCTAAGAATAAAAATTATCCCAAAATGAATCAGACAAAAGGAATGGCTGGTATTAGTTTATGGATGTGCAGTAAGGTTTTGTATACAAGGATTAAGTTACGGTCCTTCATTCCCTCATCTGTAAGTAAAATGTTGCATGCATAACCTCTTTTTCTTGAGAATTCCTTGAAATAATCTGCTGTTGTTTTAAATTTTATACCTACCATCAGATCAACATTGCAGCTCTGAGAATTGCAGCCGACAAGTTTGATCCAGATTTTATAGAAAAAAGGAAGATGGCACTTGAGGTTGGATCATTTTCTTGAAATTTTATGTTTTCGTATTTCAAATTCTCAAATTCCAAGTTTAGTTCCTTGGAAACAGGGTTCTCTGCACAGTGTTTTCATCAGTGGGTGATGAGTTTAGTTTTTAGTTTTACTACATTTTAATAAGAATGGGTGCACAAATCCTTCTCTTACATGTATATTGTTGCCAACCTGTGGAACTCTTTACCTGTAAAAATAAGGGAGGTTGAAGGAGTCAACGAGTTTCAAAAAGCCATGCAAGATTATGTGTTCTAATATTCTTAGATGTATGATTTATTTATACATTTATTTATTTTTCTATATCTACATATACATCATTTTTAAGGGTTTAAATGCTTTTGGGAGGGGCAGTCACTTTGTTATTAGGAGACTCAGTGTTAAGTGGATAAGTTACCTAACTATTGTACTGTATTGTATTGTATTGTATTGTATTGTATTGTATTGTATTGTATTGTATTGTATTGTATTGTATTGTATTGTAGTGAGTAACTGTCCCAGTTTTTTCTCTTTCAGAGCTTTCTCTTACGATGTGCAGCACATCCACAGTTATCAATGGATCTGTCGTTTGCCGGTTTTTTTCATCAGGTACCACATACTCAAAATAGATAACATCACCTCTTTTAGTAAATAAATATTGCACCTTTCAATGTTAACCCAAGAATAGTTGTTTAAGAAATATCTGCATTTTTCCAGGAGGAAGGATGGAAAGAAGCTGTTCAAGCAACAAACTATCAAAGCAAGGTGAGTAAAATAATACAGTATTATACAGTATTGCTTTGCAGCCATCACAATGATTTTGTTTTAGTTGGTAGAGTAACACCCTGCTATCGGAGCCTTTTTAAACTCTGTGCAAGAAAAGAAACACTCTGCGGAGATCTCTCAAGCTATTATTGAGCATACACAAAATGTTGCTCAGACAAGACATGAAGATATCCAAACCAGAACAGCTGTTGCTTTGCCCATGCAAAGCGAGTATTATTTCTTATATGTTTTTAAACTTAAAAACAAACAGCATGGGCAAATGTGACAACTATACTCATACACTTTAAACAAATCATTCCATCGACACGCAGCTTATTCGAGCTGGCTGTTGGCTGTGCTCCAAGGTCATGCATGGACTGTACAGCGACTGCCAGCAGTGCCTATACGTGCTTTTGGTCCGACCTTGTCGAGCTACGTCCTTGCTGTACTTTGCTTGGGCAATTAGTGAGACAGTTATTATTATTACAAGACTTGACACAATTTCTGCAGAGCATTTCTTCTGGCTCCCTCTTTTGCAAAATAAAATGGAGGCTCTGTTCCTGGTGTGCAGGTTGTAAGGGTATTCAATGTGACTTAAGTGGTATTATAGAGAATAAACTAAAATTGAAAATCCCAAATGGTTGGAGGCTGATCAGCTGGTTATTTACATGGTGCGGTCATAGATTTGAACACAGGACTTTTGTGTTGCAAATCTGTTTTGCAGGACTTGAATCTAGGAAATATCATGCAGCCTCCTTGTTGGTGAATTTTTTTTTCTTTACTAAACCCCTTTTGACTGTGTTTATGATCAAAGTTTCTTACATTTCCTTGATTTCTAAATCCTGTAGGTTGACTCCAGACTAAAAAGTTGGAGTGCTTCAGCCAAAGAACCTGATAGGAGATTTGAAGACATGAAACACTATGCAGATAACTTAGGCAGTAATGTGGCAGCTATGATCAAAGTCAGACAGGTACATGATTGTATGCTGTAGGGTCAGGGGCATGCAAATGTTCCTTTCATCTGAATATTGATTCGGAAGGCTTAAATCACCTGTCGTGAGATATTCTGATTTAATTTTAATTTTAATTTTAATTAATTTGAACTAGTAAGAGAGTTCTTTGTTGAAACATCACCTAAGACTTTTGTAACAAGGGGCCTGATAAATTCCTATTGTTTTTGGAGGGAAAAATAATTATGCTATTTAGAGTGTAAAATAAGGTCAGCTACATGTAGCATTTTGGCAGATAGGATTCTGTTTCTTAAATTTCCTGCAGCCTAAATTTTCAGCTCAAAACTCTGAACAGATGAACCTGTACTAGGTTACACATGTTTGCTTTAAAAAACAGTCGAAGAAAGTAGAAAATGATTTTTCAAGCATTTTTCAAGCATTTTGTGACCCTGTAGGGTAGCCTTTGCCACAATTATGATAACAATAACTTACATATATTATTATGTTGGTAATGGCAATATTGTAAGGATGTCATTTCCTACATCTACATTGTACAAGCACCATGAAATGTTACATATGTCTAATGAACATGACTTATATTATCAAATTAAATCAAATTAAATTAAAGTGCATTTATAGAGCACCATACTCACCTAATTGTCCATGACACTTTACAATACTATAACTCTTAATTAGGTTTACTCAAAAACTACATCATTTTATAAACAATAAATCAAATACCAAATGAATACTGTTCAGGCTAATGATAAAAATTAAAAATCAAATGCATCCTTCAAAAGATAAGTCTTGAGCCTAGTTTTGAATACTGTTACTGATGATGATTGCCCAAGCAATGTCCAATGGTAATTTGTTCCATAGTTTCGGTCCTGCCACAGAGTATGCCCTATCACCATACGTCTTCACATTAGCCATGGGCTCACAGGGGTTTCAATAAAAATCGAAGTAGGCAGCTGGTTTGAGTAGAGTAACCGACTGTATCAACAAGGGGTTTGAAACAATCTTCCTTTAATTACTCCAATTTAGGGCAAAAAGTAGCCGACTTTTTTGAGGGAAATTTCGTCGGCCGTCGGTGCTTATTGAAAGCAGTGGGCTCATCAAGCAACTGGCTGTTTAAAGGTCTCAATATGTGGCCCCAGTTCTTATATCTCAGTAGGTCTTTGATGTAGCTAGGTACCTGACCATTTAGAGCCTTATAAGTCAGTAACAGTTAATAATTCTGAAGCACACAGGGAGCCAGTGTAATCGCCTAAGTATAATATTAGCTACATGTAATTCGATGTGAAATGTGGCTGACAAGTTGCTTTCTTTTTTACATTTAGCGCATTGCAGATATAGTACATTCTATTCACAAACATCATGCTACCTATGGCAAGGTGTTTAGGTAGGTTGATGTATTACAACCATAATTAATTAAATATTGCTAGTAAGGTCATACACGGAGCTGGATGATGTGAAATCTCTGAAATCTCAGTTTTTGAACTCAGCCTCCAAGGTTGTGTACTTAATTTATAGAGAATTTGTCATCTGGATAGGGTAATTTAGAGTACAACAGTCAATCTATGTTTACTAACGAATTGACATTCCTCCAGTCACTATAAGCCCTGTAAGTTCCCATTATATGAATCCTCTCACAATATTGGGTTGGGGTGTGTTGGAGCCAGTGTTTCAAGCCAGAGCTTGAAATCCCTTTTCTGTTTTCAGACAAAATGTATAAATTTTCTTACTCTTAAATCATCCCCCTTTTCAATCCAAAATGGCCAAAACTTAATGGACACTTTATTTCAGGTTAGTGTTATATGCAAACCATGCTTATTTCAGACCCAAGTGCTTAAAATCTATGGCCTATTTCAGTTCAAAACAGCTTAAAATTCATACCCTTTGGAGTCACACATACCGTTGGGTGTTTTTAGCTTGTACGCCTGCATTACATGCTTACAGTTTTATTTTCCATGTGTTTAGTATCATGGGATAGAATGTTGTTTCACTGAATGAACTGCTGGATTAAACCTTGTTGAGTTGAACGAGTTCTTGTTGAGTCTTGAGCCTAAAACCTTCCAGTGTCCTAAAATAGGAGTATCCTGCCCTATCTGGGACTTCTCTCACATGCAAAATGACTGCAGTTGCAGAGAGTGGTAGCCATGCAATAAAATTAGTGTTAAAAATGTGTTCTTCATAACTTGAGGACAATTGAAATGATAATTATGTCATTCACAGTGAGTGGAGTTCACTGGAGAAGAAAATGGGTGATGGACTGCAGACGTCAGGCCACTATATGGACAGGTAACACTCATTATTGCCATGCTTTCAGTATTGCCGTAACTCAGCAGTTAGAGCATCCAACAGGTGTGTGGGGGTTTGTGGGCTTTCTACTCTTCATCATCGTCATTATCCTTATAACACCTCTGGTTGGTGTATAAGGCCACTTTAACTGCCACTGGGCACTCAAAATTCTTATGGCAATTTGAAATTCAGTTTTATGATCGAGTTTGATGTTTACCATTTGTCCAGTTTCTCCTTTTATTATAATCTTTTTTTAACACGAAAGGCTTTGGTGGACAATAGTCCACTAATAATTATAGTAGTCCCTGTGGGCCACTCCAAGCAAAGACAGATTTGGGCGGGGCAAGGGGGCTGCAGCCCCCCTTTTTATCTAGGTTTTTTTAAATAAGCAACTTCTGTTGAATGGTAGTTTGAAAAAATACCAAAAGTTGTGATCCAAAGCCTTAAATTTGTGGACTCAAATGCTCCCAGAATGTAGGATCCTAGATTTTTATATTTTGAGGGAGGGGAGGGGATAAGTCTCCATCCACCTAGGTTGTTGGCCCCCTGTTTCTGAATTTCCTGAATCCACCCCTGAAATAGTTCACATCAGCGTATGGGAATGGCAAAGACCCCACTGCTACATCATGATGCTAAAAGGAGAATGATGTTGATGCACAGCACACTTGAAGGACAGGACTTCCATTGTCGTTTATCCCTCCTACTACATTGTCTAGGAGACTGTTCCAGATGCAGCTCACAGTTTGGATAAAGCTCTTGCTAGTGAAATACGTTCTTGAAACTGTTTGAGTGTGTGCCTCTGCATATCAGTGCTTTCAATAACCACTGACGACCAATGAAAAGTGTCTGCAAATTCGCTCAAAGAAGTCGGCTACTATTTTCCCTAAATTGAAGGGATTAAAGAAAGATTTCTTTCAAGCCTTGTTGATACAGTCGGCTGCTCTACTCAGACCAGCTGCCTACTTCAAAGTTTACTGAAACCCCTGGCATATACAGACTGGAGCAGGTACCTCACCTAATTATAATAATTATTATTGTCATATCATGGTAGTGTATAGTACAGCTTTAGTACTATCTTGATACGGCAATAATTATTATTGTCATATCAAGATAGTGTATAGTACAGTACAGCTTTAGTCCAGATCAACAGATGTGATTGTAATGCATAGAACGCTTTGTTTTATTTAATGCTGTCTTTTTTAAAATAACAATTTTTTTTCCAGACTGGCAGCATCTGTTGATGAGCCACTTGAAGAAGATGACATGAACTTCTCAGAGCAGCTTAAAGAATATTATCACTTTTCTGAAGTGCTAAAGTGAGTCTGGTGCCATCCTCAGAGACTCAGGGCAGACAGTTGGGGTGAGGGAAAGACAAATGGGTGAAAAAAATTGGCGAAGAAAAGTAAGGACTCTTGCCCCAGATACCTGCCCCTGGGTCTCCGAGGATGGTCTGATGCATAACTCAGTCTTATGAACAATTTTCCACGTGCGTGCGATATGGAACATTGCATGGATATGAGACAGTAAATAACCAGTGAGGCTTTACCTGCCAAGTTGGTTATGATTACCTCATATCCAAAGCATGCTCATTGAATAAAATTAATGTTTTATTCAATTCTCAGCTTTGGGGCTAACATTCTACATAGAAACCATGCCCAACCCACGATTCTTTGAATCACTCTTAGCCAATGCCATGCACAATTTTTTAAAAAAACCTTACAAGATTCTTGATGGATAAACATTTTTAGACGATAAATAAATATTTTTTTTTAGATGTACGACGTATTGTTAATAGATAACTATTTGTAATTAGTTTTTTAGGACAGTAGGTAGTTTTAGTAGTTTTAATCATTGTATATTTTATATGTTAGATCTGTGACATTTGTATTTCTTATTTTAGATTTTAATACTTTTTATTTTATGGAGGACCTCCCTGAAAACCACGTATTTATGTGACGGGCGCTTCCTCTTTAAAGATTGTTTTTATTATTATTATTATTATTAAGGGCTAACACTCAAAACATCAGCTTCAATTTCCTTATGGAGATCAATTTACTTTACCTAGTCAGTTCATAAATCCAAATTTTCATGTAACCAAGGAGTGGCTATATGAAGAACTTCCACCTGTCTCCCAGACCTTAAGGTGGCAGGAAGTGAGAGCGTGTGTGACATTGCATGATATTCTGAATTAGATAAAGTGCAAATGAATGGATGTGGGTGGAAATCAGGTGTGGAAACCAGGAGTGAAGTGTACTGGAAACAGGAACTCCAGTACCCCTGTGTGGACAAAAACCTGTGGTAAGAGTGCCAGTGTGGAACAAATTGACTTGTCAGAGGCCACAACACAAGGACTGTGCTTCTTTGCTCAAACTTGTGCCAGTCACTGGACTACTATCCTTCCCTTTCTGTGTGCTCATTCCTAACTGCGTCAATTCATCTCTTTAGGGGAGTTGCCCATAAGCAACAACTGCGTCAGTATGATGTGGAAAAAGCAGAGGAAAGTTTGACAAGCAAGAAAAAGCAAAGAGATGACATGACAGCTCAGAAGGTGAGTTTGATGAGTATGGTAATTTATAGCACAAGCCCCTGCATCCTTGAAATGCATGGAATTATTTTCACTTATTGACTTTATATGCTGAAATATATATTTAAAAAAATGAACAGTAGAAAGCTTGTAAAAAAAAAACACCTTGAGCCAGGTGCTTCTCTGTACATGTAAGTAAAGACACACAAACAGAAACAACAACAACAATGTTGACGAAATGTCACATTGATACAGTAAAGATTTAGCCAAATTAGGGACTCTCAGGAGGGCTCTTTTAAAGCTGTAAAGGACCCTCAAAGTCGTGGGCCAAAGGACCATGCTTGCTGACTTACCAACTGCTTGACTTAGACTGACTTATTGACTGACTGACTGACTGACTGACTGACTGACTGCCTTGAGGAAAGAACTGACTTACCGCCTGAATGATGGACTGACTAACTGAATTACTGACTGACTTATCGACTAATTTACTGATTATTACTAATTTACTAGTTTATTGATTTGCCTGACTTACCGACTAACTGGCTCAGTGGCTGTCTTACTGACTGACTAACTTATTGACTGAGGTATTGACTGACTTACTGACTTACTGGTTGTCTTACTGCCCAACTGACTTACTCACTCATGTACTAATTTACTGACTGACTTGAGGGCTGACGTAATGACTGGCTGACTGACTCACTGACTTACTGATTGACTCAATCTTTGACTTACTGACTGACTTACATGTACTGACTCACTGCTGACCCCATTCTTCCATATGGCACATAAGGCTCCTTTAGGGTTTTCTGTCATTGGGAGCATAGCTCTGGGGATCTTTAACACATACAAGCTTTACCACCACAACAAGATGACATGCCCAGAATGAAAAATGATGCCACCATAATGACAGTTAATTTACAAAATTATTCTTGTTTCCCTTTTAAGATAAAAATTAGCCATAGGAACACGACATTTCGATGGCTGCAAATCGTCATTATTAAGTGTAAATATGCGAAGTATGACAGTGATATATAAATATGTTAGTGTGAAAATGTGGGCAATATGATACAATTGAGAATAAAATAAAGAATGAAAAACACCAAATGTAAACAGAAGAATGTTCATAAATGTTCATTGAAAAAAAATGCATGTTAATTGTTCTTAATTTATTTTATTTCCAATTGTATTGGATTATGCACATTTTCACACTAACTTATTTATATATATATATATATATATATATATATATATATATATATATATACAAATTTAGCGCTGCATATTCATGCATAGAGGCACTCCTAGGATAAGTGAAGCAATCTCTTCATTGTTTATTCGTTTATATATATATATATATATATATATATATATATATATATATATATATATATGTATCACTGTCAAACTTTGCATATTTACACTTGATAAAGACGACGTGCAGTTGTCGAAACGTCGTGCTCCTATCGGTAATTTTTATCTTAAAATGTTTTAAGCCATCTTGTTTCCCTTTGTCACAGGAAGCAATAGAAAGCGGCCAAGCCCCACCCAAGTCAGGTGGATTCTCATTCAAAGGATTATCATCTATGATTTTTGGTGCAGAGACTCCAGAAGTGTTAGAAAGCAAGATAAGCAACTTGGAAGAACAAATAAATGATGCAGAAGAGACTGTCAAGACCACGAAGGAGGACCTCAGGTTCAATCTTTTTTCATTTGATGTTTGTAAATCAGGTTATCACAAGGGTTGTGCAAGAAGGGGGTAAAAGACATTCCCAGCCAAAATATGCTGTTTTCATGTTCAATAATTTTTTTTTGAAGTGTTAATGTTTTCAACATCAATCTGCATGTGCGGCATTCAACAAGTATCAAATAAATGCCATTAAGGCTGGCCTCGAACATTAAGTTATGTAAACCTTTTTGGTATAAAAATGCATATTCTCCCTACTGTTCTCCATGCATTTCTTATGAAACTATTAAGGAGAATTTGTCTTAACATGAAGACATCTTATCCTTGGACGTTGGTGATCACCTCCATTATTCTCATCACTTGAATGTTTGAATAAGTATTGATAATGGAAAGAAAAATTTCATTTTCATCACTGTTAGGACTTAGAGTTAAAAAAACCCTTGACTGCAGGGCACAGGGATAAACTTCTGTAAAGTCAACTAATAATAAAAGTTGTTGCATTATTGACTATGGTTACTTTATTTTTCAGAGTTTTTAATGAGGAAGCTGTTAAGGACTATGAACAATTCAGAAAGCAGGAAGTGCGTGATTTGAAGGAAGTATTGGCAGCACACATCAAGACTCAAATGGCACTCTGTAAATTGGTAGGTTGCAGTCTTTTGCTTTCTAGTGATAAAACAAAAAGGTGGCCAGCCAAACAAGAAGAAAAAGTTGTTAACAAGTTGCAAAACTTTTAATGACCCTGGCCCCCCTCAAGGGTAAAGGCAAACTCTCTCAGCCCCTCACCCCTTCTAGGCTGTCTGTTAGTCTGTCTTTTGTGTTCAATAGTTGGTCCACAATCAAGGTTACGGACCGGTGGGCTCTAAGAACAAGAAGCCTGCAGCAATTGTAAACACCTGCAGAGGAACTGGGGAGAGATGCTAAAATACCTTTTCTTTCTTGCCTTGTGCCCTGTGGGCGTGCAAGGCTCGCACATAACAATCCATGTTTTCAGCACTTTTTGCCTCGCAATTATCCATGTCTTTGGTGATTCAAATTAAAAAAAATGTGACTGTTGTGAACCCTCTACTACAACACACACCGACACAAACACACCCACTTGAAGGGTTATGAAACGTTTTCTGCCTTCTTTAAACTTTACATAAACTATTTTCTGAAGAGGGAAAGACTTGAGCTAGCAATAGCCAAAAGACTATTTTCACCCTTTCGTACATTTCCATTTTTGCTTGACACCCTATACCTGGTATATTCTTTCCTTGTATAAATACTCCTTCTAACTTTTGGCTAACGTGTTGTTCTCTTATTCACAAGTTACTGTTAATTGTGTTTAATTTTGCAGGGAATTTCAGCATGGGAAGACATGAAAGAGACTGCAAAAACCTTATAATAAGAATATTGAATAATAAAAATTAGTTACCTGTAATAGTTGACTATTATTTTCTCTGTACAATATCAAAGAACCGCAGTTATAACAAGTAACTGAATCAGCAATTAAAAATAATTTTTACGTAAAGAACTTAGTTATGGTAGAAAAGCATTACCTGGATCTTATCTTTCACATGACATTGAGGTCAATTGATATATAATAATATTAAATAAATGAAATAACACATACGGTTTTTGATGATTAAATGCAGTTTAATAAAGAAATTTTATTAGTATTTTGGAAAGACAATGCAAATAAAGAATCATTGGCATATTGAAAAGAAATCTCGACTACCATTGGAATTTACACATTTGTACCCGTATTTTTTATTCAAACTTTCTCTCTATCAAAGAAATTGTTTGTCTTTGGCCTTGGAATCAGAAATAATTACACAAATTAGAAATTTCATTATCCTAAAACACTTTAAAGCCTGCTAGCTGCAGGTTTAGCCTTTGTGATAGACACAAGTGCTAAACATAGGGTGCAAGTTTTCAAGTTGTTACCAAAACTCACAACCCTATCTTTCAATTTTGTGACAGCTATGCATCCCACATTTTAAAACCGTAAATTCTTTGTACTCATGGTAACAGCCAGTGTTCTCCCCAGTTTTCAGGGCAACAGGTAAATCAGTTTTCCAGACCGGTAAAGCAGCCCGTTTGAAAATCCTTTTCCACCCCGAAGTCGAAGTGCCGTCATAAGAGCCAGAATGTTACCCGTGAAACTAGCCGCTCAAACAAGTTTCAAAAACCGTACAGATAAACGTCGAGAAGAAAACGCATAACACTGAACAACTTATGAATGTACTAACGTACGGAGAAACGCCAAGAAGAGAAGTAAGCACCTCACGAAAGGCACCAACGAAGATCTCCGGGGAGAAGATAATGCTCTATCAGCACTTACGAACATATCAACTTACGGATAAAAGTCGAGAAGATAACACTAATACCGTACGAACGTGCTAACTTGCAGAGAAATGTCTAGGAGATAAAACTAACAACATCTTCCGACAAACGGCGAAAAAATGTAAAGAAGATCCTCGCAGTTATTAACGCAACTTATGCAGTTGCGAAAAGAAAGCCTGAAAAAATCAGGCTTGCCGGGATTCGAACCCTGACCTCTGCGATACCGGTGCAGCGCAGTTCAAATATATGAATTTCATATATTCGTAATTTAAAACGGCGAAAAGATAACACTAATATTTTTTTTGGAACTGATTTTAACGTACAGAGAAACGTTGAGAAGAAAAGGCTAACATCTGATGAACGTACTAACGTACGGAAACGCCCAGAAGACTAATACCTTAGGAACGTACTAAAATACGGAGAAACAATGAAAGATAGGATTAACATCTCATAAACGTAGAAACGTACGGAGAAATGTCGAGAAATCCTTTCACAATTCAATCCAATAGTATATCTATATCAAATATTTTGGATATTTGTAATCCAGGCCTTAGCATGTGGTTCTAACCGGTAACAAGCGATGCTACAAGCGGTAAATTTTACCGGTTACCGCCTGACAAGGAGAACACTGAACAGCTGTAGCATTGGAGCTGTCTAAAAATAAAACACCATGTATGCAACCTTGTTTAGTTTCATAATTTTGGTTGAAGGTACAGATGCGAGGTTTTAAGAAGTGCCAAGTCATGATTGAATTAAAAGATACAACAGGGAATAGCTTTTAAATTAGCCTGCAGTGCAGGCGTATTTTAGGTGAGAGGACTGAATAATCCGTATGTTGTAAGGCGCCATCTTGGATTACAAACCAAGCAGAGGGTCAAGATGGCGGCTTATAAAAACGCGAGCGCTGCTTTCTGTTGCTTTCAGACACCAATCTAGTATGGCAGTACAATAGAAAGGTTGATGAAGGCTCATTTGATTTGGGATTTTACAAATACAAGTTGATCACCTGCCTCGTCATGAGAGATCATCTGTTTTGCAGGGCTAGAGGAACAAACAAACAAACAAACCAAGCCACTAATGCAGGGATGTAGGGGATGGGGAGGAGGGGTGGCACAGTGGTGAGAGCGCTCGCCTCCCACCAATGTGGCCCGAATTTGACTCCCAGTCCCCGTGTCATATGGGTTGGGTTTGTTGTTGGTTCTCATCCTTACTCCGAGGGTTTTTCTCTAGATATTCCGGTTTTCTTCCCTCCACAAAAACCAACATTTCCAAGTTCCATTTCGATCTGGAATCAGTGGATGAATAGTCACTTTGCGGACCTACCACTGCAAATTCCATTTTATTTATTTAATTTTTTTTTTATTTATAATGTATTCTGGTTGTGCAGCTGACATTTTTGGACACGTATGATATCACATGACGTTTGGTGATATTTCGTGAAAAAAAAAATCGAAAGAAATAGAAAATGGCTGCTTTGCGCTTACGTGACTTGAAAGCACTGATGTAAACACCGAGGGGGTACTTAGGTGTCTGGTAAAATAGTGAGGGGAGATGTGGAAATGAAGCCAAATTCTGATACCTAATATAGGCCAAGTAGGCTAAAACTGTACTCCCCTAATAAAAAGTTGCTTTGATTCGTACAAAAAAAAAAAAAAAAAACAAGAGTCCCAACCAGATTATACTTCCGCCTTTGTTTCTTCAGTCTGCAAATGAAACCAATAAATACAATTTATTGTTTGACACAAAAATACACATGCTTTTTATCAACCCTAAAAACTTCTACCGTTTCTCATCACCCAAAATGTCCTTTATGGGTCTATGCCAATGTCGAGCCCAGAAACGGCCTTTGCGCCTCTTCAGCCCAACTCTCCCCCCCCCCCCCACCCCCTGGTGTTTGCATCAGGTGATATAAGCAAACGCGCTTTCCTGTGGCACTGTTATAATGCTGTACAAGGTGGTTCTAACGTTTGAGTCTGTGGATGAAATCCTAAAGTGTGACCATTCAAATGATTGCTATTGAGCGGTACTTTCCTGCAGTGCTGTTCCTTCTTTTTATTTTTTATTTTCATCGTGTAGAGTCGGAGACGGTCCTTTGATGATATCCTATTTACTTTAGACCAACGTCGATTCAAATCGTTGCTTTTCGCCACCACCGGGGCCACTTCGAGTTTGTTCGGGACCTGGGATTGCCTGCACGCGGTTTACCAATGGTCTCTCGGGTAGACTAGGACCTAGTGAGCGTCCCCAATGGAATCCTGGGAAACAAAATTTCGCCGACACGTGAAGTCGATCTCTTTTTTCGCGGCCATCTTGGAATCAGTGGTAGCGAAATAACTGCTCCAAGAAAACTGCCAAAATGGGTCGACTTCATGCTCCAGGGTAAGCCCAAAACGTGGAATAATGACGAAAGAATAGTTGGTGCAAATCTTAGAGGGCAAATAAAGTGTTTTCTGGGATATTGACAGCACTAAACTCGTTGATGTTGAAAGCAATGTTGAGAACTCGTGCTTCTCTTTACTTTTCTAACAAATTTACGATTTCTTCTAAAGGAAAGGTATATCCGGTTCAGCTCTGCCTTACCGCCGAAGTGTTCCAACGGTAAGGAATAAATGATTTATGTATGGAGTTTACTTTTTTGCGTGCAAAAATGCACCTCAATGCATACAAGAGTGGAAAGCTTACAATGTATGTGTTGGTGTGGGATCGTTTATAGTATGACAGAATCTTGATGAATTTTGATTGTACTAAGCTTAAGACTTACATATAATGTTATACTTTTAGTATGAATTTTATTGCAAGGTATGTAACTGAACTGTGTATTGCAGAGTTATGTATAATACATTTTGTTATAATAACAAAATGTATTATACATAACTCTTTGCATAGTTCTGTTGATAATCGAACGTTTGGTAATTCGAATCCAATCGATCTTGATCCATGGATTGAATAAGAAACATTTCTGTGAGTTTTATTTCTGAAATAATCAAACTGAAGTCAATGTCAGAAATCAAACGTACTACGATGTGTCCGGCTGCCTCTTTGCTAAAAAAATTATAGCTCCCTTTGAGCTACAATCCAATCCTTATTGATTCATCCACTTCTTAATAATTGACAAAATCAAACTGCTTACAGTAACAGAAAAGTAACAGGAACAAGCTTAAAACTTCTTTATTTGTAGTTATCAGTTAGTTCAATGACAGAATTAATCAAACTCAGTTGAACTAGTCTGATTTGAAGGATTTCCGAACTCAATCCATGGATTAAGTTTGGTAGATTTTGTTCAGTTAGTTGTGCTGCTTAGTGTTGTGTGACATTTTGCTTTCCTGTTTTTATTTTTGTTTACTTAGTCGGGACATAAAAATATGACCAGTAGCAGCTGGGATTTTGTTGAAGATTTTGCAAATGTTTTTGGCAATTGTTTGGTGTTTAGCTGTTATTTGCAGCTTTGATCAAATGTTTGATATCCTGGGCTTGAAAGATCTTTCATTTTGCACGTGTATGTAATTTTGGGCCCAGTAAGCTACCAGAGCTTACAAGTAACCAGGGACAGGATTCACAAAGCCGTCCTAAGCAAAAGATGAATCTTAAGTATTGTTTCTTAACAATAGGCTTTGTTTTCCAACAATACATAGGGCACATCTTATCTTGGAGGGTTTCATGAATCCAGCCCCAGGTTATGATGTATGTAATTGAATTACAATAGTTTGTAAAATAATTTTTGGGTTACAATACAACAGCTCTGCCTGAAAGCAGGAAAGAGGAATTTAGTTTTGTAATCCTCCAGTTTCTTTGATGTTTGTTGAAAACTGACCAGTTTCATTTTTGTCCCTTATTTATCAGTGGCTCAAGTTGACATCAGATGATGTTAAGGAACAAATATACAAGTTAGCCAAGAAGGGACTGACTCCTTCTCAGATTGGTAAGTATAAAGTAAAATGAAATTAGCGAACAATAGCAATATTAAAAACTGGTAAAAAAGAAAAGTTGACACTGGCTAAAAATAGTTATGGACGTTTCGGCCACTACTGTTGCCTTCCTCAGCAAAGATAAAAATGCAAATGTCTAACGGCGTCCTACTTAGAATATGTAACCGATGTGTGATAAAAAATCACACCTCGAAGGAACTTTCTGAGTGCCACGATAGTCTCTAGAGTATTCTTAATGACTCTAAAAATTCTTAATATTATTGTATACGTTTGGTAGCGCTATGTGTTCGTTTATAGTGTTCCTATTTCGCACGGAATGCCAAGCTTCAAGAATTAGTCTTTGTCGCCACGCCAATGACCTGTCGACAATTTCAACGCTCTCCAAATCTATTTGATCACACATCAGTTACATATTCTAAGTAGGACGCCATTAGACATTTGCATTTTTATCTTTGCTGAGGAAGGCAACAGTAGTGGCCGAAACGTCCATAACTATTTTTAGCCAGTGTCAACTTTTCTTTTTTACCAGTTTTTAACATGCCTGGCTACACACCGAACATTTTTAATAGCAATATTAGCCTAGTGCTTTGTCTCTTCTTGACCCCTGTTGTTCTTGCTTCAGTGGCATCCCACACTATTGATCTGCACAAGTGATGCGAAGCTCTCGCCAGTTGCTATGTGACGTCACACTGGCAAGTGGAGTGGGTCAAGAAACGTAATTGGAAAACAACAGAGATGCCTACTCCCTCCTGCCCTGCCGATTCTAGAATATTTCGTTCATGTACAACACTTGTACAGATCTGTACTTTTGCACTTAACATGTGATATCAGAAGACACATTGTTTTTGGCAATACATTAGATGTGTGTTAAGACTGATCTTGCACTGAAGATTGTTGTTTCTGTCCAAATAGGTGTGATCTTACGTGACTCACATGGTGTCGCACAAGTGCGTTACATCACCGGAAACAAGATTCTTAGGATCCTGAAGGCTAAAGGTATTTAATTGTAATTTAATAACATGATATAAACCAGCAGAAACAGTACAGCTGAGTAGTCAGAGAATAAACTCTGTAGTGTACATTTAAGTGCTGGAGTGACCCCATTAATTTCGTACTGGGTGTTGCCCCAGTAAGAAAATGTGGACCATACAATTCAAAGAAAATTTCTTTGACCTCGGTGGGATTCAAACCCTTGAGCCCCCGATTTTTTATTACCAAGCTGTAGTGAAATAGTTTGCTTGGTAGTCAGTCCCGGATTTTCAAAAAAATGGTTTTACAACGCACAAATGCAAATCTTCTTTATTCCTTGTTAGGCTTGGCAGCATCTCTTCCTGAGGATCTTTATTTCCTCATCAAAAAAGCAGTTGCTGTGCGCAAGCATCTTGAAAAGCACCGAAAGGTAAATGCTAAAATGTAATTGTAGAATATTGGAGTATTATGTTGTTACCATGTTGGAGGCTTAAGTAAATTATTTGAACCCGAACAATACATGTGACTTGTGCCCAGGTTGTGGAAATGTCCTTGCCACAAACAATAGTCCTTTTCAAGACTATTCTCACGTAGATGATCACATTAGACAAACTTTCTGTATTTCAAGTGCCTTTTGCCAAACCCTTGCCACATTCACAAGGTTTTGGTTAGTTTTTGGCAATTTTTTTGACACCACTTTTGTATTAACTGGCCTTTTATAAGGAAAAAGAACTGTAATATTTGAAGTTGTTAAGTCTCATGTGCACTCTGGCACTTGCAACTCCTACTCTAACTGTTCCTAGATATGATACATCTTGGTCAATGGCAACAGACCCCATTGAAAAGTTGTTCAAAAAGATATCACTAAGTAGACTAACTAGTGCAAATGGTGATAGCATAACACTATTAATGTTAGTTTAAAATACAATAACATTGTTTTAAAACACATTTTATTTTCTCTACAGGACAAGGATTCCAAATTCAGGCTTATCCTCATTGAGAGCAGGATTCATCGTCTAGCCCGTTACTACAAGACCAAGAGGGTTTTGCCTGCAAACTGGAAATAGTAAGGATTTTTCTTGTTGACTTGCAGGGGTTTCAATAAAATTTGAAGTAGGCAGCCGGTTTGAGTAGAGTAACCGACTGTATCAACAATAAGGTTTGAAGGAATCTTTCTTTAATTACTTTGATTCAGGGAAAAAAGTAGCCGACTTCTGAGCGAAGTAGCCGATGCTTTTCGTCCGCCGTCAGTGCTTATTGAAAGCACTGGACTTGTTTTCTAAATTTCTTTCATGCAAAACTTTCATGTCGTCATGATGAAGCCTGAAGAGAATACTCTTAGATGGAAGTCTCACAGAGATGAAAATTTTGTGGGTCTCCACAAAGTGGCAATATCAACACAAAAATTCTCATATGTGCTCTTGGGGGAGTGGTGTTCCAAAGGGTGCAGTGACACCCTGACATAGTATGGTGCACAGATATGGGACATTCCATCAGTTTGTTTTTCATTTATTGAAAAAGGTATTAAGACGACTTCCGCTCAACATTCGAGCAGTAGCTGCAAAAATTAAGTTACCAAAAAATACTTGCAGCACAGTCACATTTTGAGAACACATAAGAAGAACTTATCGATACTTTTGCTCCCATGCTGACCCCGCAAGAGAAATTTGGATTTGAAGTTATCCATATTTCAATTTAAAAATGCTTCATGTCAGTTCAAAACAAAATGGCGCCCATTTTTGGCATATTTTTACAAGACTTGACATTAATTTTCTTGACATTGCTTGAGAATTTCATCGCGGGGTCACTTGGAGAAGTGAATTAAAGTGAGATGTTTCAAATAGCATTGAAAATGTTACTGTACTATGAGTAGATTTTTAGAAAATATTTTTTGCACTTATTGTTTGAACGTTGAGCGGAATCTGTCTTAATTATTTTGAGGAGTAGTTCTAAGTGAGAGGTATAACATTGGCCAATCAGATATTTCCAGTGTTTTCTGGAAATACCACCAGGGTTACAGCTCACCAAGAATTGAGACATATTGCTAAAATATTGTTAGTTGCTATCTTGTCCCTGCCTCAGATAGTACACATACTACTTGCTGAGGACAAACATCTCACAATTTGTAATATTGCATGTAATAGACGGCTGTTGTTACATGCTCCATTAATTTTTTTGTACATATATGATAAAACAAGGAGGTATAATTCGTTGATAGAAGAATTGTTAATTTTTGCAGTGGGTTTTTAAGTCACTAACAGTTTTTTCCTCTTTTGTTTCAGTGAGTCATCAACTGCCTCTGCTTTGGTTGCCTAAACAAAAATGTAAACAGTAAATAGAATAAAATCCTCACTTTGAGTTCACAAAATGTTGTTGGTTGCTTTTTGATTCCTTCTACCCAACACTGTCACAGAGGCAAAGAGAAAACGATTCCCCCTCCTAGCCTGCAAGCAGATTTGCTTGACTTTGTTTCAAGTCTATTGGCAGCAGAGGGGTAATTTATGAACCAAGGAGAATGGGGCAGGGGGAACTACGCACAGTTCAATGGAGTAATTTTCCTTTTTTAAGTCCCAATATTGACAAGCAACTTATTTCTCCTTATTACCCCGCCGTCAGGACGGGGTCTTGTAATACCAATTTTTTTTCCGTAGTTTTTTTTTTTTTGGTGGTCACTTGCCCCAGACCTCCGGTATTCGCTCGGCCAAACAAATACTCGTCGTATTTTTTGCTACACAGGCAAGGGCTTTTATCTTGGGTGACCGTAACATATTTTACACCCGGGGGGGGGGGGGGGGGGAGAACAACGGCGGGGTCTAATGCCCCTGGGGCTTTTCTTGTATTACCACTACTTCAACAAGCATGCAGGCAGTGAGAATAAAGAACATGATCACCAAAGATGTAATGCCTTGATGTTTAAGACGATTTCCGCTCAACATTCGAGCAGTAAGTGCAAAAATTAAGTTACCAAAAAAATACTTGCAGCACTGTCACATTTTGAGAACAGATAAGAAGAACTTATCGTTACTTTCACTCCCAAGCTGACCCCGCGAGAGAAAATTGGATTTGAAGTTATCAGTATTTCAATTAAAAAGACGCTTTATGTCAGTCCAAAACAAAATGGCGCCCGTTTTTAGCATACTTTTACGAGATTTGAGATCAATTTTCTTGAGAATGCTTGAGAATTTCATCGCGGGGTCACTTGGGCAAGTGAACTAGAGTGTGATGTTTCAAATAGCATTGAAAATGTTACCGTGCTATGAGTAAATAGTTTTTTGGTAAATATTTTTTGCACTTATTGCTCCAATGTTGAGCGGAATCCGTCTTAAGCAAGTTCTCCCAGGTAGTACAGTAAGAAATAAATGGAGTACAGTGAGGAGAATATGCATGCTGATGTTAAGGATTGAAGGGCTAGCCAACATTGTGTGATTACCTTCCTTGAGATATCCAGTGTTATTGTGAGCAGCTTAAAAATGAAACTTTTGCATAACACTTGTTTTTTTTCTTGGGGGGTGGGGGTGTTTTTCCTTAAGCACTAAAATGTTTTTACACCATTTCCAAAATCATGGAACCTCTGAACAACAAAATACGTACAGTGTAGTTGCCTTTAAGGTGGCTCCCTGGAGTTTTTTTGCAAAAGTGACTATAAGAACTGGCAAGAGTTGCAAAGAAATCCTAGTTCTGTTGTCTTGCAATCTTTTTTCCTGAGATTTGCCAGTAAGGTTACCAACATAAGTACCCTTATTTTTCAGTTTTTGCTTCTTAATAGGCTGTTGTCGTGGCAACAGAACATCTAAAGAATGACATATTTTCTATTAATTTGTCTTTATTCTTTAATATCTTGGTTTTCCCTTGGTGAAGTTTTTTTAAACTTTCCTATCTTGTAAAAATGATTTTGACTAACATTTTGCAGGGGAAAAAATATGGGTCGTTCAGACGGTTTCACCGATATCGCGTGATTTCTTATTTTTAACCAATAAACTGAACTGCTCTGACAGAATTTTTCCAAAAAATAGTACGTGAAAGGTGGTGTTAGTATCTCAAAATGTGCAAAATTTTAAAATTTACCAAAGGAAACATGAGAAAATCATTATTGACTTTACCTTTTTTGGCTATGCTGACGTCATAAAATATCAGGAAAAACTTACAATTTCATGTGAGCATACACAGATTACTACAGCTCGCAACATCAGCATGCATGCTGTCATTAAACTATAGGGAGCCGCCTTAAGAAGTCACATCAGGATTTTTCCCAAAAACTGAAAACCACACTGGGAGTGAAGGGAATATGACAAATGACTAACATCTTGATAATATGCCAACAGAGATTCTAGTTTATGCTCATAAAGATATTTTGAGATTCAAAGGACAACCTTATCTTCCCAATTTTATTTAATGCCACAAAAGTTAAATTACGATACAGAGGTCATGTAAAACCCAACTTGATCACAAAAACTCTCTTACGTTACATCCAACATGGACTTATAACATGATGTTGCATTGAACACCAATAGCCTGGAAAACAGGAACAAAATTAATGATTTTATCTTTTCCCCCATGAAATTAAGTTTATGAAACACCTAACGACCCAATAAGACCAAAACTACATTGAAAGGCTTTAAACTTATTAAGTGACCCTATAGAGGAAAAAAATATAAATAAAGAAACAAAAGAAGATTTTTATACAGCCATTTGTGAAGCCTTCCAGTTACATTGGTCTAAACTTGGCAATATTTTTGACAAAAAGGCAAGACCTTCAGCAAAACCCAAAAGTCACTTGCACATTCATGGCCATATCCCTTCAATAACTGGCCAACTGGGAAGGGGTATGCCCTACAATGAGTTAAACAAGAAGGTTCCACATGAGGGTTGCCTTTTTTACACTCAGTATACAAAAGAGAAGAAAACACTACAGTTTTTAGCCTTGAAAGGGTCACCGGAATAAGGTTAAGTACAAGGGAAAGCAGTTACACCGTAAATCTGGTTAGAAAATGTTTGCAGAAATTACAAAATAATATTATACAAAAATATGCAAAAGCAAGAAGTCTTCAAGCAAATGAAAGCTCACAGAGAGAGGTGGTTTCCACTTTGTTTTAACCAATAACATCACATTACATTATGGAGAGGTAAGCTGATATCAGCTCAGTGATGGAGCAAATTTAGGTACATTGAAGGGTAAGGGTTGAGACCCCCATCTGATCCTCCACCCCCTTTTTGGGCCGGTTACAAAAATATCTGCAAATCCAATTACCAAAACAACCAAAAGCTTGATGTTGTCACAGCATTAAACTCAGCACTGAGCTGATCACTTTGCAAATTGCTTCCACTGGTCACTGACAAAGTCTCTGCATTTCCTGATATGTGAATCACTTGCTGAGCTATGCAGTAATCTGGTGCAGAATGGGCACATGACATGGCCAACTTCTTTGATATGTTCCATCAGTTTTACAACAGTTTTGCATTTCTTTCCGCACCCTTGACACCATCCAGGCTCGGCATGTGCTTCATCCACTGGACGAACTGGCTTAACTGGATTGAGTGCAGGGCATTCTTTCCTGTGGCTCTTAGATATCTTAGCCTGAAAATATTTACCACATTTGCACTTTGCATGAATTTTTATGTGTTGAGCAAGGCCATCTTTTCCCTTGACCTTTTTGTTACAAACGTGGCATGAGACGATCTCTACAGCCTTGTTAGAAGTGCTTTTTACAGGATTTTTTGAGGTGCTTGGCTTACTAACAACCTCATCCTCAACAAAACAACTTTCATCCTGGCCCTTGTGTGTTTGACCAATCACAGTTTTCAAGTGTTGGTAGATTTTAAACCCGATCCATGCATCCAATGCAGCATAGTGGATCTGTCTAATTGTCAGAGGAAACTTTTCCCAGTTGCTCTTGGAGACCGTCTTTGGCTTTTCGAGGTGAATTCCAAGGAAATGCTCGGCAAGAGCTTTTAGTCCAATCTTATTTGATTCTGGGATACTAACTCTCTTGGCCATATTCTGCGTATCCACTAAACCAACACATTTCAGTCCTGTATCTCTCTTTAGTTTGGCAACATCTTGCACAATCCCACTTCCAACTTTCAGAATCTTTCTGTCATTCAGAAGGGATGCAAGCAACTTTGGGGGTGTCTTCATGTGTTTAAGATGTACAACAAGACATGAGCTGTCAACACCTAACTGCAGAACAGCAGTCTTGTTCTCTACTCCTCCCTTCTTCTTGCTTACAAACTGGGGTTTCCATTCGATATCCAATCCAACTGCACAAGCAGAACAATCAACAATGTTATTCCTTAGCCATGCTTCAGCTTCAACTGGGTCTGCCGTGTACACCACTTCAACACCTTCTGCTGGGTAAGGCAAAGAATGAATCAACGTTTTCTTTCCTGCAGCAACTGGTTTGCTTTTCTGAGAACTCAATTTTGTTGAAGGGTGTTCATCTTCAACAGAATTTGGTGTGTTATAAGTCAATGCTGGATCGGATGAACGGTTGGTATGGAAATTTCTACAAGAATTATTATTTAGAAAATGGCGTAAATCTTCTTTGCCATTTGCCACATTATGACTGGATGCTTGATGTGGCATTTTTTTCTCATAACTCTGCCTCGAAGTATAATATGTATCTTCAGCATAACTTGGTGTGTTATGAATCAATGCTTGATCAGACAAGTCATTTCTCTCACAACTGTTCCTTTCAGAATGGAATGGTTCATCATATGGCATTTTGTAAGGCAATGTTTGATCAAGGTAATTCCTTCCATAATCTTTCTGTACAGAATGATATGCATCTTCCTTATCTTCTGGAACAATGTAATCACTGGGGTTTCTATGGTAATAAGCTGATGAGTTTTCCCCACAATCCTGCTTTGCAACTTTGCTACCCACATGGTGTGTACCTTCAAAATATCCATATGCACGGTGGAGACCGTTGAAGACGCCATTGCGGACATCCTCAACATAACTGGATATATTGCGAACCAAAGATTCTTCAGCTTGTTGATTAGTGGAGGAGTTTCTGTCATAGCCCTGCTTTGCGTTGCGATCCAAGTCTGAAGCACAATAGCTTTCCATAAGAGGTTCTCTCCAATGAATATCACTTCCTACAGCACTCGTGTCATAATCATCAAATTCTGATTTCACACGTGCATGCATTTCTTCACCATAACTCTCTCCTCTCGTGTCAATAAAGAACCCTTCGTCTGCTGCATAACTTGACGAGGCACTCCCACTTTGAGGAAATGAATAGCTATCTTGCCCGTCCGTCTCTTTTCTAGATCTCTCTTTCTTTCTCCTGTGCACAGGAAGTTGTGACCACTCTTCCGTTGGTCTGTCGCTGAATTCTCCTGCTTTATTCTTGTAAATGCGATCATTAATATCTTCAGCTTTTCGCCGTAAGAGATAATCCCAAGCTCTTTCCCCACCGGCTGCTGAGGAAGAAGTCGAAGAAGACCATGTAAGGAGATCGTCAGCCTTCTCTTCCGTTCGCTTACGAGTTCCCTTAGTAGGGTAGGAGCCGTGCCTGAAGCTCATTCTATCTTCAAACTTTGAAATCTAATACTGTTAAAACGTCTCTGAGTGACAGAAGCACACTTAAATCCAAACTTTTCGAGTAAAACTATCGTAGACAGCGATATTTCTCCACTTTTTGCCGCGAATGCGTTTGCAAAGCAAATCACATGAGGAACCAGGCCTTTGCACGTAAGACACTGGGTACCAAAACGCTGAGTCAGTGTGCCGCGCTGCATTGTGGTTATCTTTGATCCAAAATGACGGAAAGATACAGCTTTAGTTTGACAACTTTCAGGTAAATTTTATACATGTTTCTCTTTCTATTTTGCTCCATATACCCATGGAACTTTTGAAGGTACAGTTCAGGTAGCTTTCTGTAGAATTATGCAGAGATTTGACGCGAGAAATGTCCAATACGTTGCGCGTAGAGTTTTGAACCACCGACGGACTGAAAATTTAACATCCACATTGTCTGGCGGTAAACTTTTGTGTATGTTGTTAAATGTCAACGTAAATTTATTTTGTAGATTTTTAAGATAATGTTAAGACCGTCAACTGTGCGAAAAATGATATTTTAAAGCTCTATCCATGCTTTCTTTGGGAACATCAACATTCAATTAAGCTATAGAACAGCACGTGTCACCTATAAGGATGTAATTTTCATTGCCAAGCGAGCAAAAAAATGGCAATTTGCACAAGCTTAAACAGTGTTGAACTATTTAGTGTACTCATAATAGTGTAATTTAGACACTGACTACCCATTCTTAAAAATGCAACCAGAGAATTTGAGGTGCAACTTCGTGTCAGTTTGACACGTTGGTTTGACTTTGGCTGGTCAGATGTTCAGCAGGCAGTCAAAAAAGAGGTCAAAATGTGGCTTGCAGTTGTTCATTCTGCATCTCTAGTTTTCTTTAGAACAAATCATTTAAACATTCCAGAAAAATTTAAATTATGTTCAGTCTTTGTCACAAGCATGGAACTACAAAGAAAAATCTCCAAATCAAGCCCATGACTTTTTGCACATTGCTCAGTTAGTCTGAAGCAGTCAGAAGGTCATTGGTTGGTATTCTGCCAGAGAGCTGCATCACTGTTGAGACTAGCTGGATAAAGATTATTCACTGACAACACTGAGCTGAGCATACAGTTGAACCTCTGCTAATTAACGGCCACCTCTCTACAATGGCCACCTCCCCACAACAGATACTTGTGTGTGTCCTGCTGAATACATTCACTCTTGTTTGAACCTCTCAACAAGGGTCACTTTCCTCTGTCCCCAAGGCGGCCATTGTGGAGAGGTTCGACTGTATAGTAAAATGTGATAACAACATTTCTCCTTTGAGAGAGATGGTGTAGTTCTCATCATCATCATCATCATCATCATCATCAATCAGTCATCATCATTGTCATCATTAACCTATCTTCAATCTACCACCATCAATCAATAGTCATTGTCATTATCATATTTTGCTTTGACTATCTCTCTCCTTTTCCTGACTCCAGTCCTTCAGGAAAGCTTGTCCAGATAGAATATGCTTTGGCAGCAGTTGCTGCAGGAGGACCCTCTGTAGGAATAAAAGGTAAACTATTGTGCTGAAGTACATTGACTTGGCTACTTTAAAATCTACAAAGTCCTTGTTCTTGTTGTTATAACTTGTGATAGATTAAGGGAGACCCAGGAGAAGCCAAGAGAAATCTTATTGGAAAACCAGTAGGTGAAACTTGACCAAGGTTTTTCCATTAGAGGAAACATCCTTAATTGATAGACTGTAGGTTAGAATAAAGTCACAGTCAGGTCCCAGTTGAGCCAAACAGCTGGAATTTAACCCTGTTGCTGTTGCATGCACAACTAGTGCTCAGGTAGAATAACTGCTACCCTCACTGAATTGGATTCAGTCCTACATATTTAAATGGTGGAAAGTACTGGTGCTTTATTCCAGTTTCTGTGACTTAGTTCCTTTTCCTGGGGTGGAGAATAGGACTTGCAGGTTTCCATAAGCGGACTTTTTTTACAGGATTAGCCTCATGCCTCATGCCCAATCCCAACCTGGAGGGCCAGAGTTTTCTGTCAGGATGTCCTTCCCTTAGCCACAAAAACCCTATTATTTAAGGGAAACAGATACTTGCCTTTTGCCGCTGTCACTTGGGTACAGTGCAACTACATTTCCAGGGGTTACAGTGAGGATGTGCAACATGGGACCAGTGGACGTTCCGCGGTACTTATGGGTTGCACCTGGTGACCCTGGTGTACCCCACAGAGATGACCCCTAAAACCCCTTTAACCTACAATTAATTGAAAAATGAAAGTGACTAAGAATGTTGTCCCCCCCCCCCCACCTTCCCTCACCTGGATGGGGTGCAAGTCTATTACAGAGCTATCCTAAACATTTTTTCTCTAGTACCCATTTATTAGCCTGTTCCAGGCTCCAAGATAGTCTGAAAAACGGATCGAGAAAACAAACTGGAACAAAAAACGGGGGGGGGGGGGGGCTGGGGAGAGACCAGCCATTTTTTGCTGGCCTGCTTTTTGCTCGTCTCCACTGCTTTTTGCTTGTCTCCACTGACTGAGAGCCTGGCAGAGGCTACCCATTTATATACATCAGGGGTAGAAAGAGTGGCCACGTGGAGTGAAATTTCTTATGTAAGGAATTAACACGGCAATGCAAAGACTAACTTAGACTTAAACCACTGACCCTCCACCCCCATTGAAATGAGGATCAAAAGTCAGACAAGCTAACCTCTTCAGAACTATGCCTTCACCCTCTGAAGCCCTTCTCCCACAAGCATTTTGTAGGGAGCTCTTACTTTACTTGTGCTAATAATGTGGAATGATTGACAATAACAACATGGTGTTTTGGCAGTACAAATTGTCATTTAACGACGGTGTCTCCTTTTGTCACTGCGCATACGTTCTGCACATCTCGGGATATTCGGGTTTCTGAATTTGCCCCCTAATACAACAATATTTTTGTGCAGTTTATGACTGTGGAAAAAGCAGATCTTAGCAAGGACTATCAGAATCCAAAAAGAAAATTAAGGGGAACCACACATTTTTTTAGAGATAATTGAGCTTGAATGGGGAAAGAAATTGCCATACATTCTTTGTATTTTATGTTTTTTTAGAATTATGGTTGTTTAATTATCCTAAAAATTGCGTGGTTACCCACATTTTTCGTTTTGGATTCCAATAACCCTTGCTAAGATCTACTTTTTCCTCATAGTCATAACCTTTGCAAAAATGCATCTCTATTAGGAGGCACCATCCTTAAAGTTTGTTTTTACTGAGGGATATGTCTTTGTTTCTCAAGCTTCCAATGGAGTTGTTCTTGCTGCGGAAAAGAAACAGAAGTCAATTCTTTATGATGACAGCACGATCAACAAGGTAGAGATGGTGACAAAAAGCATTGGAATGGTGTACAGTGGGATGGGCCCAGACTACAGGTTTGTGTTTATTATTATTATTATTATTATTATTATTATTGTTGTTGTTGAAGGGCTCAGCATAAATGATGATTTGAGGTTAAAATCTAAATTGGTGCTATTTAGCTGAACATTGGCACACAGGCTGGTTTTCATGTAAGGAAAATTGTTTTGCAATTATTTCTGGACCTGAGAGCTTCAGTTTGAAGAATTACCATATTTCTTTTGCTTTGAACTGACATAAAGAAAACAACAGGACAGCGGATTCTTGGTTGAATTCCTTTGTTTTAGTTGAGGCAGAGAACAAAAGAAATCGTTCATGCTTCACTTGAGCAAGTTCAGTTCAATAAAAAATTTTAAGCAAAAGTGATACACTAATTCTTCGAAATAAAGATCTCAGGTCCAGAAATAAATGCACAACGATGTTCCTTACATGAAAAGCAGCCTGTGTGCCATTGTTCAACTGAATAGCACCAGTTTCGATTTTAACCTCAAATCATCACTTACGCCCTTTTTGCACCTAGCACTTCAATTGCACCTTTTTGGTATGCTTCGGTGACACATGAGGTGAGTTTGGTTAATCCAGGGTTTGTACTTTGGTGAGACAAAGTTGAGCCAAAATACCAATGACGAGACCAGGGAGCCTGCTTTGCAACTGAAGCATACCACAAAAGGTATGATCAGGTATTTACAGTACCCAAGTTTGTCCTAAAACCCAGTGTTCTCCTTATCAGGTGGTAACCGGTAAAATTTACCGCTTGCAGCACTGCTTGTTACCGGTTAGAACCACATACTAAGGCCTGGATTAGAAACATCAAACAGTTTTGGATTGTGAAAGGATTTATTATCGGATTGAATTATGAAAAGATTTATATCTTCAGTTGTACTGCATACCACGTCTTCTCATTGTCCATGCATTCGTACAATATTAGACAAAGTCTTGCTATCTCGACGTTTCTAAGTTTGTTAGATAATAGTCCCATCTTCTCAACGTCTCCCTCATCTTCCCGACTGTCAACATTTCTCTATATCTTAGAACATTCGAAAAATGCTATTGTTATCTTCTCGACGTTTGTCTGTGTGTTAATATATTCGTAATTAATTAAGATGTTGTTAGCATTCTCGTAAGATACTAGTGTTATCTGTCTTCTCGACGTTAAACCATACGCTGGTTTTTCAGATTTGTTCGTAACGTGTTGTTAGTATTGCCTTCTCCTTGAAGGTCTTCGTTTGCGTCTTTGTAAGGAATTTGTCTCATCTTCTAGGCATTTCTCCGTACGTTTTTTAGGTTTCTGTAAGCTTTTTCTTACCCTGCAGGCAGAGGCCCTTCGATCTTCCTAGATAAGTGGGGAAGAGGAAGGGACCTCTGCCAGCCGCCTCGACTTTCTCATCCACCGAAACGGATGCGTCAGTCTGGTTTGAAACCAGTTTTTCCAGTTTTTCCTGAGTGTGCATGTGCTTTGTTAGAAATTGCTGACTAAATGCGCGGCCACGGTACGTTTGGTACGCTCGTGAAGTTCACAACAGCGGACGTTTCTCTTTCGAAGGATGTCTTAAAACCGTGAAAAGTGCACTGGGAAGAGTGAATACTCATGGAATAAGTAATCTCGCACAACACCAGTCGAAGGCCTTGCTTAATTTTCTGTGTGGTAAAGATTCTTTTGTCTGTTTGCCAACCAGCCATGGCAAATCGCTAATTTACCAACTGGAACAAAAGAATCTGGGTTCCGGTTGCTTTCGGACCAAAAAATTTTACTTCTGGTTTGAGCGGGAATCGATGCGAAGGGCTACGCGAATGCGCACTTCAACGCTTATTTTTATGGCGAAATGACATTTATTTTGGTCAATGGCGAGACAAGCAAACGGCAAGAGAAACAATTATTTGCCGACTGGCGGCCGGTAATTTTGAAGACGAAACGGTCTCAGTACAAAATATAATTTACCGCATGACGGCCGAGAAGTTTGAATACGAAACAAACTCGACAGAAATACATTTTGTTGAATGAAAGCAGCGAATGTTGAGGACGAAAGAAACTCAACACGAAAATACTTCTGAATGACAGGGACAAAAAGAGGGACAAAATAAAATAAATCTCGAAGACCAAGATTTCTATGCGAGACTTCTGTGACCTGCTATTAAATTGGAAATCACTGGACTGTAACATCATGTTGACAGTCGACAAATCGCAGTTTCTTGATCAGCAAAAATATTTCGAGGCTGATAAGTTTTCAACCTGTGACATGAATTCGAACAAAATTATTCTCAGCCGTACGATTTAATGAAAACTTTCCTCAACTCTCTTGTGTTACGACCGAAGTCAGAATAGTTTATTGTGGCTGTCATTCAGTAAACATGTTAATTGAAGCGAGGCCGACAAGGCTCGGTTACATTTAAATTTAGCGCATGCTCAACAGGGAAAGTCGCAGGGTAGCCTTTTCTTCACGACGTTTGTCTGTACATTAATACAGTAACAGTAAGCGCAAACATGAAGCGTTTTGAAGGGTTTTCGAGGCATGTGTGAGCCTAGTGTCTTGCGGGAAACATCCTGGGTCTCATGACGACACTTATAAAACTCCAGGATAGAAAAGGATTTTAAACAGAACTGCTTTACCGGTCTAAAAAACTCACCTACCTGTTACCCTGAAAACTAGGGAGAACAGTGAAAACCAGGCCTTATTTTTTTAGTTACCATGATCAGTCAGGCGTTCTAGTCATATGGCGCATGAACTTCAAGAATAGTGCGAGTCAACAAATTGCGGCAAAATACTGCTGAATGAAATAATTGTACTTTTAAGGACAAACAGTGGTGAAAAAAGCTGTGCAAAATCCTTCTCAGCTGAAATACTGGCTACATTTCAAGATGAGAAACTTGCAGTGTATACCCAAAAAATCATTTAACAAGTCTGGTTTTTAAAGAGCTTCCCGTTTGATGGGCTGTAGTCTACTGCAAACCAAAGCAGCCAGTCTCAGAGACACATTGCACTTGGTCGCTGAACAATGACTCTTCAAATGGCATCACTGGGCATCTTTCTTCATGGCCAGTCGCTTACATTTTGGGGTTGAACTTTCTTTCATTTGCTGCAGCTGTTAGAGAAATTTGGGAACTCTGTCTCCAGTGCTGTCCATAAATGCACATGCGAATCCCCACCAGTGGGGCTGTGTCCAATTTTAACATGAAATTGTATTGTTTTTTTGCTCTGTAAGCATTAAACAAACAAATTGCTTTCGTTTTTGACAAATGTTGAGTTTTGTGTTTCAATGTACTTCTGTTGTAATTTTCATCTCTAAAGTCTGCAAAATGTGTGAGTTTTAGAACTGCCCATGATATTGTAAAATGTCAGGTCAGTGACCTGATATTGTGGAAAATCAGGACAGTAAACAAGGCTTCTGATTGGCTAATTCAGAATTTTGGTATGTAACATATAACAACCAGTTCCTTCTGTTAAACACGCCTGCAGTGCATAAGTGTTACGGTAGTTGTGTTGTTGATAACAAGTCTGTGGTGCATTCGTGCAAGAGTCTTACTCAGAAGTTGATAACTGGGCTGCCTGGGCTTGTGATGTAGTATCAATTTTTTTTCCAAGCTGCTTAGTTGTGAACTAAAATTTATGTCAGTTCTGAGCCAATTTTCAGGTTTTGGGATATTTTCAGTTTAAAATCACAGTCTTAACAGTTTGGGTATGGAAAATGTTAAAAATGGTTTGGAAACAAGTACAGTCGAAGCTCTCGTAAGCAACCACCTCGGGAATTCAGAAAAGTGGTCGCAACTAGAGCTGGTCGCCTACGAGAATAGGCTCTCGTGAGCGAGCCACCACATGACAAAACAATAGAGTGGTCGCTTATAAGAGCTTTGAGCGTAAAGCTTGGCATATGTTAATGGTTACTCACAGTTTAATTTATTGCCTATTAAAAAAGAGATCCGCATAGGTACAAGTCAAAGAACCATTAGCACTTGTGTTATGTATTACTCTAAATTTGAACAAGAAATGAGTGCTTTTAGTAAAGTGTTGACCGAATGGTCCCTTACGAGAACTTAGAAACAAAGGAAAAAGCCCGATGGTAATTCAAAAAAGTGGTTGCGGTCGCTTACGGGAGCTTTTGATTACAGAGTTTTAGTGACAAGTCAAACGGGGTTTCACAATCCTGGTCGTAACTAGAGCTGGTTGCTTACGAGAGTGGTCGCAAGGAGAACTTTGACTGTATAGAAAAAGTATTGAATTTTTCATCATTTCAAAGTTTTGTGCAAACCTTGTTTACTTGAAGATCAGAAAATGGCCAAACATGTCATTTTGCACACACAGGAACTTCCATGATTTTGTAGAAGAAACTGGACACTGTGCCAAATGTAGTGCAAGACCTATTAGTTTACTGGATGCTAAAAGATATCTCTTATTTGCAGAGTTTTAGTACGACATGCAAGGAAGATTGCACAGCAGTATTTTTTAATGTATCAAGAAGAAATCCCTACAGCACAGCTGGTTCAAAAACTTGCATCTGTTGTACAAGAATATACTCAGTCAGGGTGAGAAAATAACAAGAAAATGATTTTTAAAACTTCGTCTTCCATACTGCCTAATAAAAACAAACACTAGTTAAATCTCTGAACAGCCACTCCGATAGAAATAAAGTGCCTGTCTTCCATAAGTAACTAAACTCCTGTGCATAGACCTTCTTTGGGCTTGCCACCTATTCAAAATGTTAAGGGTAGTGAATGGTAAATTCGAGACTTTGCGAGACGCAAGACTATCATTTTCTTGTGCAAGCCTGAGACTCTTTCAATTTTTTAATTGCGAGACCAAGCTTTAGAGTCTTCTAAATGAGAGCACAAAAACTTTTTAGGTCAACTCATACAAATCGATCCCGAGACTTTCAGATCAGTTTCGAAAGAAAGAACTTCAAAATTCATTTTATTGCCTTCTAAAAAGCCAAGGCTCGAGGCAGCTTCGCAAAAAAGATCGAGATCTGAGACAGCAAGGTAAAAAAAAATCAAGACTCCAAGACTGTTTTGCCGAAAATTTGAGACTCTGAGATGTAAACAATCGCTCAAAAAATGAGACTGCGAAATGCTTACAATTCAGACCCTAATTTTTGGTAATACCATTCACCACCCCTCATGTTCCTAAGAACATCTGCTCAATAGATTAGTAGCTTCTTATCTGAACTTCTGTCAATTACTTCCAAAGAGCCTATCACTTCTGCTTTAGAATTTAACGGGACACCCACCATGAACAAAGGTCATGTATGATTATCAAATTCGAAGAGATGAAAAGACTTTTTGCCAAAAAAAATTGAAAATTTGAAGGTTTAAATCTGGCTTTCTGATGATTTGGAGATGAACATGAGCAGATCAAAATGCAATTCTTATATACAGATTTATTTTGACAAGATATTTGTGGTGATTAGAAGGAATGTTGGTATGAGCCAGGCCCAAAGAACACCTGCACAGAAGACTAACAAGTGGCTATCTTTGCTGTTTCAGGGGTGTCCGTCCATTTGGAGTTTCTCTTCTTATCGCTGGCTGGGATGATGACAGACCTTATTTGTTCCAGTGTGATCCTTCAGTAAGTCCTATTAGGGGTGACTATTGAGTTAAATTTTACTACTACAATAGTATAGCAATAGTTGGAACACCATGGTGTCAATAAAATTTGAAGTAGGCACCTGGTTTGAATAGAGTAGCCAACTGTATCAACAAGGTTTGAAAGAAATCTTTCTTTAATTACTCTGATTTAGCGAATTTGCAGATGCTTTTTGTCAGTCGTCAGTGCTTGTTGAAAGCACTGGAACACTGTTGCGACACTACTGCAATAGTTGGAATTAGTAATTGTGATGATATTCCAAAACCACGCCAACCTTCCTCTTGATGATGTGTTGTGTCTACTATACCTTTTGCTGTTAGTATGACAGAAAAGCATTTGAAGGGCCCGGTGGAAAAAGGGCGTAAGTGACGATTTGAGGTTAAAAACGAAATTGCTCTTATTTAGCTGAACATTGGCACACAGGCTGGTTTTCATGTGAGGAATGCTGTTGCGCACTTATTTCTTGACCTGAGATCTAAAATTTGGAGAATTAGCGTATTACTTTTGCGTGAAAAGTGTTGTTGAATTGAACTCGCTCAAGTGATGCGTGAAAGATTTCTTTTGTTCTCTGCCTGAACTAAAACAAAGGAATTCAACCTAGAATCCGCGGTCCTGTTGTTTTCTTTGTGTCAGTTTTAAGCAAAAGTAATACGCTAATTCTTCAAATTTTAGATCTCAGGTCAAGAAATAAGTGCGCAACAGCATTCCTCACATGAAAACCAGCCTGTGTGCCAATGTTCAGCTAAATAGGAGCAATAATTATTTTCGATTTTAACCTCAAATCGTCACTTACGCCCTTTTTCCACCGGGCCCTTCATTTGAAGTCATGGGCATTTATCTACAGAAGCTCTACAAAACAGTGAATGTAATTTCAAGTTCGCAAGTTTCTCTGTCAGATTGGTGGTAATTCCACTGTACTTGACAACTGCGGAGTACAATCTGCGTCCCACTTGTGTTGTGGATATAATCTTTCACAAATCCAAAGCATTTTCAGAATTAAGATTAATTGCTTTCTTGTTTTCCATAAAATCACTTTTTCATCTGCTATTTTTTGGGCGTGCCACATGCTTTCATTGAGTGGTCCTCAATTTCTAGGGAATTGATTGTGCACGACCTTATGAAAGACAAATATGGTGCACGACTGGTTGATCTTTTTTGTTGCATTTTCCTCAGCTTGCAGCCATGTATGAAACAGACATACCGTGTATATATTTCAATCAAGGATACAATAAGAATAATACAGCTGCAATGCGGCAGTATTTTGACCACTATCAAAACTATCAACAGTCATTGTTATCAATGGTTGATTTCACTTTCGATTAATCGCTATTGCAACGGAGACTATTGCAATATATTGATAGTTTGATGTATCGTTACTCTCTTAAGTCCTATTAATAAATTTGTGTTTTGACATCGCCAGTGCCATCACTCCAATTAGAAAATCGACCTGTACATGACTTAGGCTACAGTAATTATAAATTGGTGTGTAGTTTAGACCATTTGGTTTCTGTTTCAGGGTTCTTATTTTGCCTGGAAGGCCACAGCCATGGGTAAAAACTATGTCAATGGGAAAACATTTCTAGAAAAGAGGTAGTGTGTTTTTACGTGCAAAGCCGACTTCAGTAACCTAAGATTCAGTTTATGTGCACCAGTTCTGAGATATCAGCATGACATATCCTTCTGGCAGACTTTTTATGCGATCAGTAGTCTTCTGACTTGACAAACTGTTCCTGTAAGTTATGTTTCCTGTCCCAGTGTATGAATAAGGTTTTTTGGTTTGAACCCTCCAACCACCCCCACCCCCACTCTCCAGAAATTTCACTTTAACTTCATTCTTTCCTTTAAAAATTTTGGCTGTTGAGACCCCACTCCCCCTCAGAATTTACAAGTGAGCTCCTTGGGATGGGTATAGATATTTGCTTTGTGGTAATTCCTCATCACCATGTGTCACTCAAGGTGCATACAAACCCAGAAACAACATTGGAAATGGGGAGGGGCTTATTTAATTCAGGAAAACTGAGAGAACTGAGAAATTTGACTGTTACTCATTCATCCCAACTATTTTTGTCCAGCTTTGCAACGAGGGCAAAGTAATAGGGAACTTGACCCTGGCATTTTCTTCAGCCCCAGTCATACAACGTAAATTTATGTTAAGTTTATAATGTGGATCGTATGCCCCAGATGTTTTTTAGCCAAGGTAAAACACTGCTTTGTACTATGGAAGTGACAAAATGTTGTCAGCTTGATGACCCACTTGGCTCATAAAAAGACTTCCTGTACTTATGTACACTTTGCTATTCCCCTTGACCACAGGTACAATGAAAACTTGGAGCTAGAAGATGCCATTCACACTGCAATTTTAACACTCAAGGTGAGTTAGCCATTGTAAATGTTTATTTTGAACTATATATATCAATAAATATTTATTTATACATCTAAATATGTAAATGCATGTAATTTGTTAGGATGCAAAATTTAATTTGTTATAAAAGTATTGTAAGTTATAGTTAAATAGTTAATGGAACAGTAATGATTATTGAGATTTAGCTATAATCAGGAGTTTCATTAAGGCTGGGGAGGTGAGCAAATTGACTGGCTGTGAACATGATTATGCCCATCTACTTTGAGCATCCCAGCAAATTTTTCTTTGATGAAGAACTTTAATTCAAAACTTTTTGCCCACTTGTCGGAAACATTTGCTCTCCTCAAAACCCTAATGAAACCCCTGGCTAATAGAGAAAGAGAAAACAGCTTTACAGGTAAGTAAAGCCACCCCTCTCAAACTGTTTTGTAGTACAGTGGAACCCGTAAATATGATGGCCGGAAGGGCCACAAAAATTTGCCCGTTAACAATTTGCCAGGGCCCGGTTGTTCACAACTGGATTAAGCTAACCCAGGATTAGGGTCAATTGAGTCTTACAGCCAAGTGATTACGATTCTTGTAAATCTGTTTTGCCCTACGTTTTGACTTTGGTTGCTTTCAAACATTCACTTAAATTCAGCAGTCAAAACTCTTTTCAACAAGAGAAATAGGAGATGTGGTTAAATTTTAATCCCGGGTTAGCGTTAACCAACTTTCGAACAACCGAGCGCCGAGTCTTTAGATAGGGAATCAAGCCTTTGCTTGGGTCTCAAGAAATTTGGCAGTAATAAAGTACCAGGGTGGCTGCAAGGTTGGTTCCTCTGTACAAAGCAGGGTGGGTACTCAGGGTTGTAGTTAGAATTTTAAATAGGCGGAAGAATACTTGTAATAGGCGGCAGGCACTAGAAGCTGCTTGTGGCTTCGGCAGTTGTGCATCATCCTTCCAAGATTCATCAGCTGGAAATTTTTTAGGAATAGCCGGCGATTTTTTCCGGCTGCCGGCCTTTATATACATCCCTGAGTACTAGGGAGGTCTTGCCTGCTTGTCTAGTTGTGGGAGGCAGGCTTGCCTTTTTGCCCTCTTGTCTGACCTCTTGCCTGCTGGGAGTCCAGTCTGGCAGCAAATTCACTTACTATCAGCACATTTTGAGAGGGTTGATGAAGTTTGTCTGAAGTTTACTTGCTTTCTGTTTTGCAGGAGAGTTTTGAAGGACAAATGACAGAAGACAACATTGAATTAGGAGTGTGTAATGACCAAGGTTTCCGTCGTCTCAGCCCTGCTGAAGTTAAAGACTACCTAGCATCCATTGTATCTTAGTGTAACAGAAAAGATTTTTCTTGTGTAAGCAAAATGTAATCTCTCTCTACTCCTAACTTGAATGGACATTTCCTTATAAGGTGATTTTTCAGTGTGCTGTTTGTAAAATGAATAACGAACTGAGAAGGGAGCACTCCATTTGACTATAACTACCAGAAGTAAGTTTATTTTTCTTTTGTTATTTTAAAGATTGTAGCCTTTTTCGGTTATTTAAACCGACAGGCAAAACACATTGATCTCTGGTAGTTGTAGTCCATTCATGTGAATCAAATTTTCTGTTTTCTCTAGAAAAATGTCGTCTTCTTTCACTTGTTATTGAAGTATGTAATATTTCAAAACAAACACCCTGAAGATTGAAAGCTTACTTCAGTTTATCTATTTGTCTTTGTTTCTTGATTGCATGGCAAACCTTTCTGCAGCATACAAACAGTTACCTCCCTCCCCTTCTGAAATAGGATACACATTTTCACCATTTTCACAAATTTTAAATCAAGAATGGCCAAAATCTGTACCCTAATTCAGTTCAAAAATCGCTAAAATATGAACCCTATTTCAAACCGAAATGATCAAAATCTATACCCCATTTCACATTAAAAATGGTCCAAATCTACACCTTATTTCAGACCAAAATGGGCCAAAATCGAGTACAGGTTTAGGCTATTTTTGGTCTGAAATGCGGTACAGATTTTGGGATTTTGGCCATTTTTGGTATGAAATAGGTTGTAGATTTGTTCGGAAATAGTACCGATTACAATTATACTTTTCTTAGGTGATCTCTTTCCATAGGTATGTAAGTAAGGTGATCTTAATTTGAAGTAGTGGACGCCGGTAGTGTTAACACCAATTTGGTTTGAAATTTGAGATTTTGGCCACTTTCGTCTGAAATAGGGTATAGATTTAGTCAATTTTGGTCTAAAATAGAGCATGGGTTTTGAATGTTGTGGTCAACAGTGTTGTATGATTTCCCTACTGATCTGAAAAGGAGTATTGATTTTAGGGACAGGTCGGAAATAGAATATTGAAAAAAATAATGTGGTCTGAAATAGGGTGAACATTTTGAACTCTTGGCCGCATACATCCACGCCCAAAATTCAGATCTAAAGGAATGTCGTAAGCTAAGTGACCGGCCACTTTATTTCAGAGGGGAGGGCTTTGGTTGGGCCAAATACCCCAAAAATTCACGGAAAGCTTTTGCAATGCAATAGGAAAACAAGTCCTGCGTAGCGAAACGAAGCAAAGAAATATCTTGCAAACTAAGGAATAAAATTCTAGTAAAGTATTTTGTCCCAAAAACATTTCGGAGTGAAAAAAAAATTGCACAGCTCCCCTCCCCCCTCAAAAATAAAATGGCCCGTCCCTAGTTTCACGTGGCTTGATCTGTAAATGTTTCACCACATGTTTGCTGTCAACAAGTTCCTACATGGTCTGTACTAGCTCTTTCCAATCCCTTGCACATCCATGAGGTCAGCGAATGTACTTTGATTTCCGATATTGACAGGGTGACTGCAATTAATATTTATGTGACTTCCTCCAGACCCTACAATATCCATTCGATTGTGGAATTCCTAAGGTTTCCCGCGAGATTTTCGCGCGTAAACGATTCGTTGATCCCTTTACCAATAAAGAATTTGTTTCACCCTCTCGGGTAGCATTATGCTCTCAGCACAAACGATGTAAAAGTCTTGAGGTTACAGTGAACAGAGTGTCATACGAACTCTCTCCTTTACACGTACTGGCACTTCTTTCGAGACAAAGTTTGTAGTCCTGCAACATTTCGCAGACGTGCTTATCTGAAGCGCTTTCTCCATTAAGCTTTCTCTTGTATATTGTTGTACACATTTCCACGATCATCTTACAAGATTCCGTTTTTAGCGGATCTGCACCCAAAATAGCGGCTGTGAGAAGAACAAACAAAGTGTTTTGAAAGCTTTCGAGGTAGAATCGATGCTGTAATTAAAGATTGCTATCAGACGAATGTTGGCCCGCGAATTCCATAGCTTTTTTCAGTTAATTTGGTAAAATAGTTTATGGTAGAAATCTTACCCGGAACTACAAATAATTAATTGGCCTCGGGAATTGGACTTAAATTACGGCAGAAAAAGTTGCCAGTCTTTCTTTCCTCTGTCGAACGATTTTCAGAGAAACACGCCAGCGTGAGCGAAATTTACCCCGACTCTAGGGAAAGCTCGTTCCCTTCTCTCTTGCGCATTTTTATTTATTATTTTTCCCAACCCTTTTCCTTTTCGTTTCCTTCCCTTGTTATGGAGCTAATAGCAGCTCGTCAGCAAGATGTTAAGTTGTTTTGACGCTTTTACTACATAAACGCAGCTCGACTTTATCAAAACAAAATTTTTGATTCTCAAATGAATTTACGTGCATGCATAACCTGCCATCACTTCCAGCACAGTTCTGTAATTATTATATCATTCCCTCTTTGAAATGTAACGCGGTTCTAGCTTTTGGGCCTGTGGATGAATTTCTGATGCGCGCGTGATGTGAAGGCTATTGAGCAACACTTAACACTACTTTCATGTACTTTCAGTGGTGATGTTCTCGTTTCAAGAGCCGGGAAATTTTTTTCAAAAATTTGTCAGTATCGCATTTTCACACTCTTAGGAAATAAAAGGCCGTAAATCATCACAGAAGCGAAGACAATCTCCAAACGTACCTTTCTCTCCCTCCTGTCCTAGCGTGGTCGCCAGAAATGCGACACAGAAAAGCAGAATTGTAAAATGTGCTTGTATCTCCTCGAAATATCTCGCCATCGTTCGCACAGTGAACTAACGCCACTTTGGGAGTCCGTTTGCGTCCACCAGTGACAAGTTCAAGAGTTTTCAAGCAGTTAAATATAACTGTTGTTTACTGTACAAATAGCGCTGTTCCCGCAAAAACATTCCAGCTCGTGCTACGAAGAACAACAGCTGCGAGAAACAGATAGCGGCGTCCGTCCTTTCGCAAGCTGATTGACCTAGTGAGGGAGGGGAGGGTAAAATAGACTACTATTTCTCAATTCTTTTCTTAGGATTCTGGGCGTTTCTGTTTGACTTTTTCTTTTCAAGCATCGTTGGGTGTTAAATTTCTCCTCATTTGGAGTTAAATCGTTGTTCATTTTGACTCGGAGACAGCGTTTTATCGTTTGTTCATTCTTCCAGGGAGGACCCGCGGGGCAGAAAGCAGGCCGCTCTGGCAGCCTACTACGGTATGGTTTTGGCATCCGATATCTTGTTGAAGTGAAATCCGTGAGATTTCCGGGAAGGTCAATGAGGATTCTCGGATATCCGATATGCCACTGTAATGAAACCTTCTCTTTATCCCAGCTTTATGGTTGCACGCAAAACTTGCCCTTTTGAATTCTTTTAGTTTATAGTATCGAACATCTAGCTTAGAAGAAATCGTGGTCTCTTACTAACGAACACAGGCGACACAGCCATCCCTAGTCACCCATACGGGAATTTTGCGGAGCTGGAGAATTTCCACTCGGGGGAGAGGAGATACTCCCTTATATAACCTAGTAGGTCTCTCAAAAGGGTATGGTTTTTTGGCCGCGCACTTAGGACTTGGGTATGGGTCTAGTTTTGTCCTTAAATGTTATAGAATTTAGGAACTTAGTCTCAAATAAAGAAAATGCAAAATCAATACAGTATATTTAGTCGGAAATAGTGTTTAAGATACGCACTTTCGATCACCAAACTTTTCTACGGCGTACTATATCCCCCCCCCCCCTCCCAGCCACTCGGCGAAAACAGCAGTTCTCCCCTCTTGAATTGTTTAATAATTCCAATTCCGGTTTAATTCAACTCCATTAACCCATTTCTTTCTTCTATGATGTAGTCTACCAGTAGCAACTAATGAAGGCCAAATTAAGAAACTGTGTTATTGCACGAGCAGAAAGAGTGAGACTTTCGTGTTGATGGTGGCAAGGTTGTTGGCGGTGTTGTTGTTTGGAAGAGGAGATATGATAGAACGTTTAACATGCTGATTGATTGAGCCATGATATGACTGAGATAAGCCGCGAAGTCTTGTGTTGGATAAAGCTTATCTCGGCTTGAAATACGGTTTGGATTTCAGGTGAAATAACGCAATTTCCGGTGTTCAATTCCCCTTGCCTTCTGAGGAGAGACGTTCGGTTATCGAAATACTATGACAGACTGCAAAAACCGTGTACGACCACACTTGCGTGACGTCGGACCATAATAGATCGTGATCAGTCAAAAATATAAATGAACTGCATAGGCGTACGGGCACATTCGGACTTGGGGGGGCGGCGATCTTCTTGCCCAAAAAATTACACAATGCCCGAATGTGTGAGCGTTGAAATTTCGATATAAACGAACTTAAATTGCAAGAAAAACAACAAGGTTCACAATTCTCACGTCTACTGAAACTGTTATAACTCCAAAAACAGTTGTTTTCAAACCTCGCATACTCTATGAACTCTATTGACAAGTCTACTCATGCGATCAATCTTGTTAAAATTAAAAAGTTATTAAAAGAAAAAGTTTTTCCTTCCGTGGCGCTGTCCGAAAGTGTTAATAATCTTGTTCATACTGTTAACAATAGCTTTGTTCCCATAAGAGCGCTCAATGCACACGATAGCGAGGCTGTTCAGCCTATTTTGCCCCATCGTGCTCCGAAGGTAGGTCTTCAAGCGTCGGAGTCCGCTGAATGAGCACTCCGCTGAGCAGGACGTTGCGCGGATGACGGCCAGAATGGACGCGACCTTTGAAAATTCTGGGGTCATTTCATACAGGCTGTTTGCGTTCAACACTTCGATGACTTCTGCAGGTGTTTTTATCGATTTTCCCACGTGTGCTGCCTTAAACTGACAGAACAGGCGTTGGTCTGTCTGGAGCAGCTCCCTGTGCTAGCACTGGTGGGCGAATCACTTAGGGTGATGTCACCTAACGGACAATGTCACAACGCACAGTAGCTTCCTGAATAGGGACGTGTTCATCTTGGTCATCCTGCAGTTCCAGAACCACCGACACAGGCAAGATTTCAACTCTTTCAATGCCATCAGTTTGTACATTCCAACAGGAACCAGTGTTATCTTGGTCATGTGCGTCAGTCTGGTTGTCTGATCTGAAGAGCTTCTGTGACGGCCGCGACTCCGAGGAGCTCTTGGTGAAAAAAGCAAGCTGACTCTGATTACGCTCACGTACCATAGTGATTCACAAAGTGTACGCGTTCTCCCGCCTTATGTGAATTGGCGCGAACGTTTGGCGCGAACTGCAGCAAATGCCAGGCTGCTAGCGATCAGCAGATCGGCAGCAAAGCCATTCAAACGTTTCAAAATGGACCGTTTAGTCGTGTTGTAGAAGCCAGACTCAATAAATAAATGCATATTTTAATCAATGCATAAAATAGGTAAATAAATAAATATTTTAATCAATAAATATTTTATCCCAAGTGCTTTTGCCCGAATCACAAGCGTTTTGCCCGAAAATTTTCGCAACTGGGGGGGCTGCAGCCCCCCCCCGCCCCCCCGGCCCGTACGCCTATGATGAACTGTACTGGCTACAAGGCCCTGCAAGGACTGATCAAACGACGTAAAAAGGCATTGTCCGAAGGCAACGCAGTTCTTAACACAACACCACAGTCAACAAGACCCGGCATGGCGGTTTTCGTTTTACAGCTCAAGTTTTACAGGTACAGGTTTTCACAACAGGTCACTTGGTGGTTTATATTTAAACCACGGGGGCGGGGCGGGGGGGGGGGAAGGGCACTTCCCAGTATACTAAACGGTAGGGAAAATTGTTATTTTAGTCTATGAAAGGGTCAGTAAACTGCGCTGCTAAGCAAAAGAGATAACAGCTTGAGTATAGTATATAAAAGTCATAAAAGGGTGTCAAATTTTGGCAAAAACAACAACGCGAAACACACGAAAGCTGAGAGCTTTTAGTACTAAACTGGCGGTCCCGAGCAACTGCAAGCCCAGATAAAAACGCCGCGAGCGTAGGGTAGTCTACTGTCTTAGCTTATCCTTGAGGTATAAAAAAGGGAACAATTTTTATTCTAGGTACATGAAAGAGGTGCCATTTGGGTAAAATTTAGTGTATTAAAGGGTAAGGGCGGAGCCTCCCCGGCGTATAAAACTTTATTGAGTAGCCCCGGGTATAGAAACAAACTGAACAGTGTCCCCTGGCATTCTAGATGGTGTTTTAGCCTGATGTAGGGCAACGGGACGCTGTCTAGCTTGTTTGTATATTAGTAGCACAGGGACTTGTACTTGTGACCTGCAAGACCCTCCCGTTTCAGTTCTGGATTTTGTATGCAGTAACAGGAATGGCTATTTACACAGACTTAAATTCTTAATAAATCTTGAAAAAAAATTCTAAAACCTATGGTACAGACTTGCCGTCTTGGACATTTGAATGTTTGAAACAAGCTCTCTGACCTGGAGATTTGTCTTCAACTAAATCTCATTTGAATTGCAAATAATTATTCATCACGGAATACATTATTCAATTTTGTTTCTCACCTTTACCACGAGAGGAAAGCGAAGGATGCGCAAAGAGTTATATATGCCTCGATTTTTTTTCTAATCGACTTAGAAACCTTGACAACATTTTTAAAGGGAGTAATATTATCGAAACGAAGAACTTTGGTCTTCTGCCGCGGTTTTCAAGCCAATTCGCGCCAAGACGTTTCCTTCTGAACGATAATTTGTAAACACGTGGCCAGGACCAACCAGCAACAGTGCAACCGTCTTCCAAAATCTTCAGGTAAAGTAGTTTCATGGTATTATTTTTTATTTGTAGTATTTATCCAATACAGTAGAACCCTCTATGTCGATTTCCCGCTATCTCGATCTAAAAACTCGATTCCGTCGGATCAGGTATATTTACTGACATTGGCTATCACGAACTGCCGTCATCTCGAACAGTTTTTGGTTTCCTTTGTATGTTCGAGATAGCGAGAGACTTCTGTAGTCTTAATGTCCTTTTAACAGTCTAACAGTTCGGTTGATACGGGCGTTATCTACTGGCAGTCCAAACAGATAACGTGGTATTAAAAAAGTACGTTTAAATTGTTCAGATCGTCTGGCGCCTGGTAGTAAAATTTGCCCTCCGTTGTATTAATTTTCGCCTAATTGTCCTCTTATGAAATTCAGTTGACAGAAATTAGCGATTTGGCCTTCTTTTTGGGTTAGAGATTTTCTGGTGGACTTATTTTGGGTAGAAAGATTTTGGTAGGATTTTTTATGGTTAATAAAAAGCATGTGTTCCTCAGGGTTCTCAATTTGATGTCAAAACAATTCAATCAGTTTCATTTCACGGCAAACTTAAGAAAGAAAGGTTGAAGCAAAAACTGTCTCAGAATCTCTTGGCTTTTTTTCTGCAGATAAAAAAGGACTTTTCACTTCGGTTACGTTCTAGATAGTTGAAGTTTTTTGGTCCAGCTTAAGCTTAATAGAACTGATTTGGGGTATAACAATTTGGCTTCATTTGCACTTCCCCGTTACTAATATAGCTGAGCCCCCACCTCCCCCCTCCCTCGGGCTTAGGACGATGGTTAATATTATAAAAATCAAATGGTCTTTTTATAATACTCAGAACAACCATTTAGATTTACAACGAAATATTTTTAAAAATCTCCCTTGAATAATAATTGAGGATGGTGTCAGAGGAATTTTTGCAAAGGTTACGACTATGGTGAAAAGGCAGATCTTAGGAACGGTTATTGAAATCTAAAAAGAAAAATTTGGGTAACCACACATTTTTCAGACATAATTAAGCATTCATAATTCTAAAACTGAAAACTTTAAAATACAAAGAATGTGTGGCATTTTCTTTCCAAATTTAAGCTCAATTACCTCTGAAAAATGCGTGGTTGCCCCCAATTTTCTTTTTGGATTCTGATAGCTCTTGCTAAGATCTGTTATTTCCACATAGTCAGAAACCGCGCAAAAATACCTTTCTATTAGTAGGCAAATTCCTTACGAAATCCGAATATCTCGGACCAGTCGAGATGCGCAGAACGTATGCGCACTAACAAAAGGAGGCACCGTCCTTAATCATAATAAGACAGTTATATATGAAAAAAAGCGTTCAAAACGTTCTATTTTTCCTTTTGGAACTGCCATTTCTTCCACGTTGTTAAGGTTTTCATAAAAAAGCCCATCTCAGTAATATGAAATGGAAGCTTGAAAATTTATTTACCTTTGGATTAACACGAAGAATCTAAGACTGTTAGGCTATTATCTTTTACAGCTGCTTTGCGTCCTGTCAAGTTTGTTAAATCGTCCCATTGCCACCGTACGACCTGTTCATGTACATCTACTTTCTTTTACCTGGGACTCGTCCATTGGAATCTTCTCAAGGTAAGTTTTCCCTAATAAGGCATGTTCATATCTCGCTTCTAAAGTAGCAGTGTACAAACAAAACATCGCAGCTTGATTTCTTGTTCAATACGCAGCAGAGAATGTTTAGCTTATGTGTATGTGGGGGTACTGTAGTCAAGTTTCGGGGAGGCGCGAAAGATTTCTTTGGGTTATTAACTTAAGATTAATAAGGTTTGTTAAGTTCTCGATCTTGGTTAAAGAATTTCTAGCTTTCTCACTGGCTGACCGCACACAGGTTATCAGCGATCAGTAACCCACCGATTAATTTTCGCGCGCGCTCATTGGACGAAGCTCATCACGTGGTACAAAACCCACCGTCCGATTTGAAATCCGTGGTCCAATTTTTTTGACGAGAGAAAAATGAGAAAGGAAGTCACTTTTTCAAGTTATAACTTTCCAGATCTAATCACCGTATTGTAATAAAATCGATTAACTAACCAGCTTAGATTTGTTTAGCTGCAAATGTGCTGTGATCCTCACTGAAGGTTTCTCTTTACCACAATAAAGCGTGCGCGTCATAGAAATTAATCGGAGGGTCATAAAATAAAAAACCCCTTCCTGGCTTGCTGGTATATCGAAGGATAATGCCCTTGGCTCAAAAAAATTTCTGAATTGCTCTAGAAGCTTCACTTCTCGGCCAACTGTTTATATTTTGGACAATCTTTGGGACTTAGGCATTATCCTCTGATATACCAGCCTCCAGTAGGGTTTATTAACTAAACAATCGTGCTTTTTCATGTTACGGTTCATTTTTACCCATGCTTACCCATGCTTTTTCGGGGGAGGGAAGAAGGCTCGGTATCAGAATTTGTCGCTACATTTGCACACAATTCCCCCTGTTTTAAAATCTGAGTGCCATATCCACCTCCTTGGTGTTGGTAGTGTTGTTGTTGCTGAAATAAGTGACTAAGTTTATTGAATTAATAATATACAAAATGTTCAGTCACTTTCTTTCATGATCCCAACCAGGATCGAATAACTTGTAAGCGCTGGATTATTGAAAGTTGTTTATTAGTTCAGTTTGATACGAGAGCGAAGTAATTCAAAAGTTCAGAAGATGTAGTTGAAACAAATTTGACCTTAAGCTTGTTGTTTTTTTTTTCACATTGAAAGCTGTTTTAAAGTTGCTTAGCAAAGGCTTTGCTTCTTCTGTCTTAAAACATGAAAATAGGTGTGTACCATTTTAATTGGCCTGCAGCGTTACTCCATACAAATATAACACAACCGGCCTTGATATTTTATGTGGCGAGTAAGATTGGATGAAATAAAAATAAATCATCATCATCATCATCATCATCATCATCATCATCGTTATAGGATGAATTTTTGAAGCACGGCACTTTGCCCCAAAAGAAAACGGTTTAGATTAGATTTAAAATAAGGTGCAGGTTTTCGTTTCTTCTTTTTCCTTATAACTGACCCGAAATTTTACGTCCTGGTCCCTCAATCTTCCTTTTCTTAAATATACTTGTCTTTCTCCATGCCAGGTAGATGTCAAGAAATAATGGAACGGGAAATACGACAGAGACATGAACAGCTTACATGAGATTATTTAAAGAGGTGAGATTTGCAAAGCGCTTCACAGACAAAAATATCAAAGGTTTTTCTGATACGTACATGGTATAATTATTTGGGAAAAGAGCATCTTCAGTTGAGCGTGTACAGTAACACGCGTTTGCTTTGGCTTTATTGTTTACTATGCTCTGTGATTGGCTAAAGAAGTTCGCGCCACTTTCTCAGCCAGTCAAAAGTGAAAACAAAACAAATCGTGAATTCTGTGATGCACGAGTTTCCCGTGGTTGATACTAGTTACATGTATTTACTGCGAGTCCTGATTGTTCACTGTCTTTTTTGCATTTTGTGTTTTTTTTAATATTAATTGCTTTGACACTCATTTAAAAACTGCTCTGTGGCAAAACTAGATAACTGTGACAATATTTGTGACGTTCAGTCTATAGAAAACGCTATGTAATCTATCTACAAGATTCCATATTCCAGACTATCGAGGAATCAAATATGAGTTACCAACTTATTTAGCGCAGTTTTGAAAGGAGTATCGTAAAACAAAACCAGTTATTACTCAAAACAAGAAAAATACACGAACTCAAAATGAACCAATCATAAATCGAAGAAACCCAAGTAATTAGCATTAAGCGTGGGAAAAAGCGTGTGAGCAAGTCACGATTGCATTTGGTTTTTAGCTTACATTTGCTTCTACCATTACTCGTAAATGTTCATAAAGAAATCGGGACCACGGAGAAAAGTCAGGATAATCGCGGTTTGACTGTAGCATTTCGTAAGAAACAGTGCTAAGACTGACTTATTTGAACTTAGGAAAGCCTTGTGAATTCGGCTCTTGGCCTATAAAAGGCCTAGGGTCCCGGAAACCATTAGTTTGGTTTCGCACTTCACCCTAAAAAAAAAAAAAGAATGGAACATTTTACGTTGCCGTGCCTGTTACTCATTCCCTACTCCATATTTATGTCAGTGTACCTCCAGCCAGATTGTTGGTGCTGCTTTTGTTTAAATAGACAAGATGTAAATAAACTAGGTGTAGACGTTACTTAGCATGTCATATAACATCATTCCTACCTCTCTTAAGGTAAATATCAAGAATAAGAAAACCAACCAGAAAGGCCTTCACGTTCAACGTGGCATTGTTGAGAAGGTGAGTGGGTCTCTTAGAAGCGGATAATTAAGTGTTATAATTTTACTTTCTTGTTTAGTTTCGTCGGTGTAGTGTCTTCTCATACTAGGACCGGGCGTTTAGGAACAGGAAACCGGGGGTAGGACAGCGCCGTCATGAAGGGCCCTGACTTGTAACAAATGTTAAGGCTGCTTGATGGGACCTTAATGTCACGAGTAAACTTGGCTTCTTGCTGGAATAATATGTTTGATTTTCGGACAGTTCCTAACTTGAATCAGGAAGCAACAAAACTAGCTCAGACGTGATAAAAAAATAATTTAAGATTGTCAAAATGATTAAAAATGTAACAGAAGGTTACATTTTTGTTTATTCAAAGAAAACGAAAATTCAAAATGTTATAAAAAAAAAGGAATTGTCCTGTTGAAAATATGGTTGGCATGAAAGCATCAAATTTATCACCAGCAACATGTCGCATCAATTCAAAGTTTTTTTCAAGTGGGGCTGCAAAGTTTGGTGTTTCAGGGGCATATGTACAGAAAATTATACTCTTTCGCGGGTTATTGCACTGATAACGTAATTCAACTCTTGACATTTCATGAGAGTATGGTGCAAACTGACGGAAATCGAACAGCCCAAGTGGGAGAGAAAAAGCACAAGAAAGCTGATGCTTTTGTTACACTAAATGTTGTATCAAATGTTGTTTCTGAATATATTTAATGTTTTGTTGTGATTCCATTTTATTGATAATTATTTTACTTCGGCAGAACACATTGAGGAAGCTTTAGATGTCAGAGTCACTTCATGCAAGAAAGAATTGAATCAAAAGTACACACTGAGAACTGAAGGTAGAGAAAATGATTTACTTCAGGAAGAGCGCCAAAGAGGTTACCATAAATGCCTGCAAGACGGCTGCACTTTTTTAAAATAAAAACTGTAAACGGAATCACGTTTGTAAACTGCCAAACAGCTCTTTTTCTTAAAACTTGTTAAGAAAGGTACAAATAGACAAAAACTGCGAACGTGCACGCAAGACGCGAGGCAAAGAGACCGTGGATTCTCGCGCGCGAGCTAGACAGCCCACGCGAAATATTTACTTTTTTGAAGTCTAAGACATTTTGGATAGGGGAGAGATTTTGCAACACAGTCGTAAAGTGTAAAGGGTGCAATGTATTTTCCCATTTGCACGCACTGATGGTAACTTTCTTTCATTTATGTATTTTTTTTATTAATTAAGCTAGAAGTTTCATTTTTTAATACGTACAGTGCAATGCCAGATATATAACAAACTTGATCAAACCACCCGACGTAAACAATTTTCGGGAGCAATACATGAATCTTTTGTCTGTCAGTTCATGACTTGTCAGTAAAGCATTAAGCCATCATTTTCTGTTTTTAACAAATTCTGGCGCTGTAGGCTTTTCGTAAGGAAACGATTTGTTCAACGTTTATCGGTGTAGTGAGAATATAGAAAAAAGGGCCAGATAACATTGCACGGAAAGTAAAACAGTCGTTTCACGGAAATTCCAGGTCATTTTGTTTCAATCAAAGTTGGCAAAGTTTGCTTGGTGTCTACGAAATCACATTTAGCCACGCAAAAAAAAAACAGTTTTCGCTTCACGAGCATTTTAGCAATACTAATGGGAAATCCTGGCTCACGGCCACCTAACAAATCACGTTTCAGAAAGAACAAGAAAACAGCCTTTTCACGTGTTGCGCATTCTTTTCTAAATGTTGTTGTCTGTAATGTTGTTGTTGTTGTTGTTAAATGTTGTTGTCTCTTTTCTAAATGTTGCTGTCTTTTCTAAATGTTGTTCAAATATTGTTGTCAGGTCTGTGAAATTTTGAACGGTTGCGAGTTTTCATTAAGATACTTAAGTCAAGACATCAGGTTTTCATTAAGAGTTTTCATTAAGATACTTAAGTCACGACATGATTTCTTAGTTGAAATGTGTTATAATCCTATTTTCCTGTTGCGGGTTCAAATTTAGACCTACTGTGAGTTTCGCTAGTCAGGGTCCTAGTCAGATACTAAAGTGAAGACATTTTTTGCGTATTGAAAATGTTACTGAGGCCATTGCCTGTTTTAAGTTCAATTCAACATTGGCCGTGTGGCTGTTAGAAGAGATTAGATTGTTCTAGACTGCGAGTACTCTCTAATGTTGGCGATCGCTTGTGGGGCGAGCGAAATACACACACGCGCGCGCGCGCGAAATTTCGAGGAGACGCGGAGCGAGGGGAGCGCCAAAAATTAGAATTTTTGGCGCTCCCCCCGCGTCGCGTCTTCTCGAAATTTCGCGCACGTGCGTGTGTGTATTTCGCCCGCCCCACAATCGCCATCGCCAAAATTAGAGACTACTCGCAGTCTAAGATTGTTCGGTGGAGACACGATTCCCAGTGTATCCCCAGTGATTTCCTATATGTCAGATTTCAGTTGAGACAACAGCCACGACAATATTTATCGATATTTCCCAACACCTACATTTCCATCACAAATAGAAAAGACGTGATCGAGGTGAAAGGAGGATGCATATAAATAGAACGATTGGAAAAAACTGAAGTAAGATCAGCTTACGTACAGTACCAGCTGCAAAAGCGTGAATTATGTAGATTTAAGCGATATATATTTAAGCTATTTTTTATTGGTCAAAAGCCCTAGTCAGCCGTTTTGGATAGAATTGGAACTTCGAGTGTTAAACTGAAACTTCAAAATCAAAATTTGGCCTTTCATGAACCTATCCATTTTCAACAGGGTAAGTTTGCAGCAAGTTATTTGAGGCTTAATAGCTTCAGATAACTGAAAGAATCGCGAGACACGATGTTCAGCCTGAATTTGAATGTCAAGTTAAGTAAGAATTTTTGCAATTTGATTCTCAGCAAACTTTTTGAGTATTCTGCGTTTGGCAGTTAAGCTCATTTTCAGTTTTATTTGGGCTGCTTGTGAGTTGTCAACAAGAGGTGATTCATGCTCCACAGCACGCAGGATTTCGAAGCTCTCTGTCTAACTTTTAGACTGTTTAGACAGTTTTGATATTTACGATTGTGCTACGATTTCGCAGTGAAAATCTGACAGTTTCAGGCGGATCTGTTTTCATTTTTATAGAAAGACACGATATGAAAGGAAAATCTCTTGCCATTTGTCGGTTTTAGTGAAAAAATTTGAAGTTCGTTTTCAGTCTGTATGTTGGCCTTTGCCATTTTTAGTGAGGTTTTCGGTTGACAGACCATTTATGAGTAAAAATGAGAGGTGATTGACAATTTCCGGTACAAATTTTGCTCGGTGTAAGAAAATGTAAAAACTGATGGATGACGTAAACAAAGAAAGCAAAACATTATAAACAATTTAATGGCGTACAGCAAAAAAATGGGTTACAAAACAAAGAAAATCTTGCCAGGTTCTTGCAACGAAGTAAACCCCAAATTTGAAATTCAAATAGACGATGTCTCGGCAAAAGCATTGAGTCGTAACTTTCTTTTGTCAGTGTTTCAGTCTCTAAAAAAGATCGTGTGGTTGAGAAAACAATTTTCCGAGTGGAATTTTTATTTCATTATTCCGTTTTCAGACTACAGGTGGTTGTATTTTTTAGCATTTGTCAAATTTCTGTGTAAAATAGTTAAGCTATTTGATGGTTTTACTTTAAATTCTGACTATTTCACTCGGTTTACAGCGAAAATTTTAAAGGCCATGCGATTTCTTGACAAAACGAACTGGCCATTGACATGTTTCCCAGTTTTTAGTAGCGAATTTTGGTACATGAGATTTCTCAGCGAAACGCTTACAGCTGTATCATAACTTTTAAGTTTAACCGTTTAATGCAGTCTTCATTGCCTTGGCTTTTGTCATCAAACGTGTTAGTTTTATCTGTGTTGCACTGTATCAACAACAAGCGCAAATTTAAAAAGGTACTACATTTACTTCCAACTGTAGCATGCTGCATTTCAGCTCGCAAAATGCCTAAATAGTACACAATTTGTTATGATTTTGCTGGCATTATTCACAGCTAAGATTTTCATGAGGTTTTCCAGAAAGCAGTTTTCAAAGTACTAGAACATGTATGTAGCAGTCGTAAGAAGTTGTACAGTGCTGTACCGCATTTCTATTTTCTCCGGGAATGTTCTGTAAAAGGCTTGCAGGGTACCTGGCAAAATCATTTCAGTCTAGGTTTTTCAGATATCTATTTCATGAACACATTATATTTTGCCTCTTTATTAAAGCTTTTTGAACACAAAGTATAATCATTCAAATATTTATTGCATTCAACTATACGCAAATTCCTCGTCTTGACTGTTGCCATGGTAACCGCTTTTCAACTGCCTCCAATTTTCCCGCCAAAAGACTTGCGCCGTTTTTTTTAAAATTGTATTAGTATTCCAAGTAGTTAAAAACTGTTTGAAAATCTAGAATTTTCCCGCCAGAAGACTAAAAACTACGGGCGTCCAAAATACGCTTGCGCCGTATTTTTAAAATTTTCAATAACTGCTTTTTTAATATTCAATAGCTTGTACTTAACCTAATTAATAAATAATTAGAAGTCAACAACAATAAAAGTTCAAACAGTTGTTTCAGTTTCATTGTCTTCTTTATTCTCTCTCTAAATATCTTATTTACCTTTACAATGCTTTTTCAATAACTTAATTAGTTAAGGAAAAATCATTTAACTAATAAAAAGGTGTTACAAAATTTTTCTTCCTATATATATACTAAGTCTTTTGGCGGGAAAATTTGAAAAAATTTGCACAGCGTTTCCCCTGGCAGCTTTTTTTTGGCGAAAAATTTAACGGGACACTCTTCGAAAATTTTTTGATCGCAAAAAATTTTCAGAGGGGCGTGTTTAAAACACGAAATGGCGAAATGACGAAATGGTTGAAATGCTTGACCAATGTTTGTTTTTTCGTTTTCTTTTGGTTTTAATTATTTCAGTTTTCCAATAAGAAAACAACTTTTGAACTTTATATATATCATTTCGCCATTTCGCCATTTCGTGTGTTAAACACGCCCTTTTCAGAGTATCCTCAACAAATTTAAACTCGCGAAAAGAACATACACAATTTCGTGCGACAAAATCAACAAAGTTTGGTCAAGTCTAAAGCGGCCTTCACGCGACAAACTAATGCTGGCCAACTCGTGTTGACAAACTCAAATTGGTGTGTGTGAACACAACAATGTTGGCAAACTGTTCGGTCCAATTCTTGTAGCACAGGAAAACAAACTTGTGCGGCCTAAGAATTTTGTTTGTAAACAAAAATAAGGAGCATTTTCTTAAGTATGGAGCAATTGGTGAAATTTAGAAGGTAATAGCACATAATTGGCTCCATTTTCTTTCTGGTGCTTTACGTGCTAGTAGGTTTAGCTATGAAACTTTAATCTATAATATTTCATCCTGTGCTACATCGATTGCCAGCAGAAAAAGTGTTTTCCTCTAACGCAATAACTATAATTACACGTAAGAGTTAGTAAAACCCAATGTCTGGTCCTCGGACGAAACTCAAGTGTTTCAAGCCCTGCTCCTAAACACGCGCCTTTTTGTCAATAAAACTTTCTATTTCTTTTCGATGGTTATACAGACCACATTAAACACTTGAACGATGCAAATTAAATGAAATTTCTGATTAATTGATGGAGACCGAGAAAGTTTCGTGGAAAGGTAAATGAACTGCGAAGAGCGAAAAATCAATGCCACGTCCCTCCTAAACTTATATGTCATTCGACCTTGATTTGTTTTGTGTTTTCTCCTGGATTTTTGAGTATTCAAATTAGCTTTTGCAAACACTTGATAAAAAAAAATTGACCCGCAAGATGCTGTTTTAAGTACGATTTCGTAGGAATTTTTCTAACAATTTAAATTGGTAATTAACGATAAATAGCATGATTGTGCAACGAATATATCTTGGTTTATTTGCTACAAATTTGTTTCAAAATCTCAACGTGTTGAGAAGAGCCGAATGGAACTGAACAATGGACCGTTAATTACAGCGAAAACGTGCGAAGAGCAACTGTTTAAATATTTATATCGACCTGATAGTGAGTTGTTGAATTGCAAAACTGTCGTTCACTATTTTGTTGTTTGATAGAATCACTGTCTTACGCTCCAATCGCTAGGCATTTTTTTTCTAACTACTTTTAAAAATTGATAGCGATTAACAGGATCATTTTGCGACAACAACATCTTAGTTTCTTTGCTACGAATTCGTTTGAAAATCTTAACGTTATTACGATAAACAATAAAGTGGAAATAAATTTCTGACAATTTAAATTGCTACCAAGAAGCAAAACAACTGCGTTAAAAAAAGATAGTTTCACCTTCGCTACTTTGTCTCAATATCTTCAGCAAAGTTTGTTGGATAATGCAAATAATAGCGACTATTTTTTTGTTGTTTTTGCTTTGATGAAAAAAATTTTGAAACGGCAACCAAGAGAAGTACAACTGTGTAACGAAAAATGTGATTCAGTGTCGGCTAAGGCTTTTTTCAACATCTTGAACTTTGTTGAATTCGAAATCGAAGAACGAGCCGACGACAACTCGTCTGCATAGCACTGAGAAAGGCCGAAAAATCATACGTTTTAGCATTAGTAAAAGTCGCTTGGTTTTTTTGTGGTCTGTATAACTGGTCAATATTGATCGCCTTAAGTCCCAAAGTCCCTCTGAACCAGACATCAGTGTTTTATCAACTAAACTTCCACGACAAGAGAACACAAGGACTTTTCCTACAAGATTTGTTTCCATATTAATATCCGTTCTATCAAATTATTCCAAAATATGAAACCGAAAACAATTTTCCAACAAGTTTATGATCAGCCTACAATAGTATTTTAAAAATGGATCTAATAACTTAGATCGGAACGTGAACAATGCCTTTGCTCTCTTGTCTACTGGAAGTTAATCAGTTGATGTGTCGATTGCGTGGACATTTATGAAGGCACTGACAGTCCATATAACAATTATCCGTAAACACAAAACTCAAACTCGCCAGTTTTTGGTGAATGTTTTCAAATCCAGTTTCAGACAAACCTCTTGTCATTTTGGATGGTTTTAACTTTTGAATGCTATGAAGTAATATTTTCTCGTGGTATAATTCTCTCTGTTTACCGTTCTGTGGATAAAATCGTAAGCATCGACCATTCAAGAACCTCCCGTGATACCGTTTATTATGGGATGAAATTTCCGTGTGTCAATTCAAATGAAGCAGCTTATTGCGCTGAAAACTGAAGTGGTTCTAACTTTAAAGTCTGTGGATGAAATTCTAGAACAAAAGCTTTTGGGAAATACGTCACTTGGTGCTGTTTATTATGCTACTATTAGGGCGTTTGTACTATTGAGTCTGTGGATAAAATCTTTAAAATGCAACAATTCAAATGAAAGCTACTGAGCAGAACTTTCCTGTGATATAACTTTGGCGTCCGTGAATGAAGTCCTGAATGAAATCTATGAGGTAACAGTTTCATTTGATACTGTGTGCCAAATGAAATTTGGTAATATAAAATTCAAATTGTCAAGTTGATGATCTGATATAACACTGGAAAAGCTGGCGGGGATGGCTCCTTTTAAAATGTGATCCTAGCAAATTTGCGGAGTACGAAAAATATTTCTTTCATGTCCAGTTCGTAGCAAATTTCCACTAGTTTGACAACTTCACAAATTACTGATGAAAATCAGAAAGAATTTGGGACACTTAAGTAGTCATGATTTACTTTCAAATCAACTTATAAGTTGTTTATATTGATTGTAGCATTCAAAATTCACAAAACATGCCAAAATATACTAGAAAATTGAAAACGATAATTCCATTTTGTTAAGTTTTTTAGGCAAGGATACGAAAGCGTTTTCACATTTTTGGTACTTTCTGGGTCATTTCAAGCAGATAATCAGCGGCTGTACCTCCTTGTGAAATTCAATTTTTATTACTGAAGTTGACTTTTCAACAAACGTTAGGTTGATGTCAGTAAAGTTGCATTCCGCGATTAATTTGTTATGGTAAACTGTATGTGCCAACTTAAAATACCAAACTTTTCACCACATCAATGTTTACAGTTATCTACACGTTGAGCGATCAATAGTACAAACTTTTTAAAAGGCGGCGCCCTCTCCTTTTCAGGCCGAAAAGATTCAATAAACAACCAATTAACATCAAGGCAGCAAGAACAAATTTGTTGCGACATTTTTGCATGAAAATGAAATGCAGGAATTCAAACAGAGCAGTATACTAAATCATATTATCAATCGATCGCTCAACGTTTGAATGGTGGCTGGGATTGAAATTTATCAAAAATCATTTTACTTTTGTCTCCGACCCAAGTCCCTGTCAATTTAGATATCGTTTCAGATAATTAGCAGCGATGCACATTTCTACCAGATGAATACACTTCATTATTTCCCAGTTCAAGTCCTCAATCAATTTGGCGAATATTTCAGACAATTGGAGGCTAGATGGAAACACTTCTCAGCAAGACAAATTCACTTCAACATCTCCCAGTAGCAAGATAATCAATGCGCATTTCTTGAAAATGAATACTTTTGATTCTAATAGACACTGAAAAAATCGGATCAGCCACCATTTTAGAATTTTAAGTAAGCTGTGTTAAACAATTAAAGTTCTTATCTTTGCCGAATTCTTTCCTGACTTGTCTTTTCCTTGTTGGTGGCATCTTTCCTTCTCCTTTAGACACCACGAGTTTCTTGGTTTACCTGAAGATAGACACAAATAATATACCTAATTAGTTCAAATGCTCCATTATCAAAATTCATGAAAAGAAACTCCTATTTAACTTTCTAAAAACTAAGGTTTAAACGAGACCACGTTAGACGTGGCTTTCACTAAGGTACAACATTTCTGACGGTAGACTTAGAAATCTCCTTCAGTTGAGTAATGTTAACGCCCAAGAATCTTCTTCAAGCTAAGGCCACTTCACTCTTGTGGCTAAATGCCGAGAGGACAGGTACACTCGCGTGATTTTGAATTAGTTCAACTTTAAGCGACACTCAAGCAAGTTTCAAACCACACCGAGCAAAGGTGTGTGAGGAAACGTAAATTATTTTTACAATGCAGGTAATATTTACCTTTTGCCTTGAAGTTGTGTTTGTCGTCACTGATACTTTCACTTCGTTCCAACCTCTCTAACTCCCTAAAAATAGAAAATAAGCAATACAAATCAGTTCAGGTGTTCAAGCACACTAAAGAAAGACTCGCAAATAGTGTAGTAACGTTTAACACCAAGACGACGAAGGTTTGAAGTTGTATCTAAAATTGAAGCGACATTCATAAACCACGTGCTAACGTAATCCAGCGACATTTTTACCCTCCAAAGAATTTTTTTATGGTGATATTATTTCAATGTAGCTAGTATTCACCTTTGGTTGAAATTGCTTTATGACTTTGCCCTCTGTTTCAGGACTTTCAGACTTCTCTGGAAAGCATAAACCAGTCTTCAAAATACAAGCCATCTTCACGCGTCCACAGCAAACGTAGTTTCTGGCACATTCTACAACAAGTCATGAATATTGATTAGAAACAGAAGCCAATCGCTGACAAATACGTCAAAGAATTAAAATAATTGGAAAGCGCGTTCTTTGCACGTTCTGCATGCAGCAAATCCAGAATTGCGAAAAAAAAGAAAAGGAGTCACGTGACAAGCTGACTGGATGCCATAAAGTTTTTTTTTCCTTTTTGCGCATGATGTTGGACGCTGGATTCACTTGCGTATGGATTCTCTCGTGTTTCAGTCTTCTTTGAGTCTTCTTTCATTCAGCTTTTTATCACCAGACTACGTGTTTATTTATTTATTTATTTATTTATTTTGGCGAAAAAATAGTAAAGGTTATTTTTTTCTCAGTTTTCCCTTGGTTCCAAAACAAAAGGAAAACTATAAACAATCGGTTCCATAAATTTTAAGTTATTGGCTAGTGTGCCTTCTCTTGTTAGGTCCTTTAATATGTGCCTTCTGTTTAGGGCCTTGGACCTCAATAAACTCTTGTTTTGTAAGCCCCCTTTTGCTGTGTGCCTTCCCGTTTAGGACCTGTGTGGTGTTGCTCAAGGAACTACGAGCTGTCCAATTTGGGAAATAAGGCGAGGTGTACTGTCCATACACTGCAGGAACGTTATTTATGAACTTTTAAAATGTGAAATAAATAACAGTCTTGGGCTCGTGGTTAAACATGCCCTACTACCTATCATTTTCGAGTGAGATATCAATCCTCATTTTCGCGAATTTTGAAGGCATCGAAGGCGGTTTTAATTTCAGGATAAGCACAAGCTTAAGCACAAATTCAAGGAGAATAGAAGGGTGTTTCTTTTTGTGTTGCCCTTGCTAGGAATTGAATAAACGAAACATCAAACATAAATATTAGGAGGGTATTTTTCCCTTGCGCTTATACTGCTATGCCGACACTGACCAGTTCCTAACTTCTCCTTACAACATCACTGTATCATCAAGCATACACTGAGGTCCTGAGAATAAAGGAAATGATCAACAAAGATGACATGTTGTGATCTTTATTCAAATTCTCTTGACTTTTACATTACGAAATCTGTAGAGAGAAGAATATGCAGGTTGATATTAGGGCTTAAAGGATTATTGCATAATAATTACTAAAGCGAGTGGGGACAACATATTTTCTCTGTGCCTATGTCTGGTCAAAAAGAGCCTTTAGGATGTGCCAACGCTCTCTGTTTGTTACATTGAAGATTTTACGTCTGAAATGTATATTGTTTTAATTTTTCAATTCGGAGGTCCGCAACTGCAAAAAGAAAAAAAAATTGGTGAAACGTTTCATGTCGTAGATTAGAGCGACTTTTCTATTGAGCGTTGTAAAATTAAAACCAGAGTAATTGCCTTAACCAATTACAAGAAACACAAAATTACCCAATGCGCCGATCAGAACTCCAAGGAAAGACACGTAACCGGCGTCAAGAGCGGGAAAACACGTGCGACAACGCGATCGGCCTTGGTTTTACTTCCGATTAGTCGAGAAATAGGCGCGAGACTTTAAAAACAGGCACAGAGCAGAGTAAAAGCAGGCCAAAGCAAAGGTAAATTTTTTCAACACCCGCTCTACTGGCGTATTTTTTTCCCCCGAGTATTCGTTATTTAGCCGAGTGAGTTCTTCTTCCCTAGCCCATTCACACATTCTGCCAGAACACTGAGCGTTGCCATAACAACAGCTACGAGAAACTCGAGCCATAGAAACTTACAAACTTTAATATACCCCCAAACAAAACAAATGTCAATGTGGGACAAATTCGAACGTAACCAATGCAACATTAAATTCAAGTTTCAAAAGACGTGGGTGTTCGTCTTTAAACTCGGAAAATTATGCATTATGTCGTTTGTTCTCAGTAATAAAACCAGTTTTGAAAGAAAGAGTACAATGACTTCGAAAAGTTTGGGACTTTTAAATGATTTCGGACAAAACTTACGTGCGAATAAAATCATAAAAATGTCCTATCGTTTCAACACACTATTTGCGCTGGGAGTGAGTAAGTACTCTAAACAGCACGCTAAAATTACAATTCATGTTGACATCTTCCTTGTGATCAAAAATTGCTATTAATGAACGTCCATTTAAACCCTATTTTGCTTGAATGGCTAAAGGATGAGTTAGTCGGTTATACGTCATTTGTTTGCTATATTACGATGCTGTTAAATTGGTAGACAAGCTAATGAATAATAAATCACTCGTTTGCCAGTGTTTTAATGGCTGTTTTTTCTTTCTACGTGTCTTCAGCGATCAAGAAAATCACCGGAAATAACGTCCGAAATGTGCTGGAAAAAAGTCCAAAAGGAAAATGTCCGAAATTTTCGACGTTTAAGTATAATGCAAAAACGAACGACAAAGAAAACACGCGGCTCAGTCAAAACAAACGCAAATAGTACAATGAACCCATCACAGCACCAGGCTAGAACAGGCAGTCGGTGCCTAACGTAAATATACATATTGAACCAATCACAGTAGAAGCAAGAACAGCCAGCCGTTGCCTAAGCGCGGGAAAAACTCTTGCACGGCGAAACACAACTTGTGTTGGTTTTACCCTTCATTAGCACTTCTTGGCACTTCCTACCCAAATATTTTTTATTTTTATTTCGTGCGGATATTACTTTCGTTTGCGCATCATTAAAATGTTAGTGAAAATTTGACCCGAAAGAGTAAAATTCAGAGAAAGATACGAACAAAAAAAATGCCATCTTTGTAATGACAGGAGGAGAAATTTTCAACAGAGTACCCTTATCTTAATTGGCAAATGTCGCCCAAAATTGTCCGGCTAAATTTTTGTGGATTAAATTTTCACGATATCTGATGCACACGAAACTAAGGAAAACACAAATGTAGTACAAGAATCAGAGTTTGATCGTCTTGATCGTCAAAAACATTTGTATATTAACTGGAAGTAAATCTTTAACTGTGAAATACAGGATACATTATCACTCCAAATTTGTTGCATGGCAAACAAGAGAGTAACACGTTTGCTTTCTGACCTTTGGATTTATTTTCGCCGGGAAAATTTTCGCTATCTTTTGGCGATGCACAAAAATAACGAAGCTAATCCCCACACGAAAATAAAATGCATTAGGGAAGCTTCAAAGACGAGGCAAACTTTGGTCAAGTACGAGTGCCTAACAGTGTTCAGTGTTCAATTTTTCCTTAAAATTCACTTCACTGACACAGCTGCTAACATATTTGTTATGAATAGTGCGAATATAATTCCTTCTCCTGATGCCAATTCTATCCAGCCTTGCAAACGCTCTTTGCCTGTTATGTTTGCTATATTTACCAAACTTAGCTCCGCTAGAAGGTTCTCGCTAAGTAGTAAGCAATACATATATAGTCCATTTGTTTTGGACAACTTTCAGCTGCGCGCGCACATTCTCGGCGGGAACATTTTCGGTTACTAAGGCTTTAGTCACAAGATTTTTAAGGTGTTCACGTAAAGCAGTGGCTGTACGTGCTCTGTCCTCCAAATATGGAAACACACTGTACACATGACCAATGACCTGTTCCCGGATACACGTGATTTGCGTGCGTTGCTGAACTTTGACTACTTTGGCGGGAAGGTTCATAGTACGGGGTCAGAAAAAGCAAACGTAAATCCTGTACAACCGGTCTAACCCTGGCCTTGGACTTCTAATTAACTAATTATAAAGGCAAACCGTAATAAAACTTATTTTCCCAGAGCATTTTATCTCGTTGGTTCGAATTCTGTGAAGCCTTCAAAGATGGATTTTTGCGTGAAAATTTTGAAAGACTACGATTCCGTGAACTCAGCCAAACGTCTTTTATATGATGTCTATATCCATGAGATGGGCTGGGACTTCCGCGAAGACAGCCCGACAGGTTTCTGCATCAATAGGGACAAGCGAAACCAGCCGATTCTCTGCGATGCCTTCGATGATGCTTCCATTTGGTTCGGAGCCTACAAAGAAGACGAAATAGTTGGAGTAACTCGCGCTGTACAACGGAACAACTCTCTTGGGAAGCTCGATCTGGAATTGTATCCGGCGAGCGAATTACCTTCCATGAGACGAATTTTCCAAGGAAATGAGGGCCGTCAATTGATAGAAGTACAACGCGGGGCGGTAGCAAAGGACTACAGAAACACACAACCAAGCATTATTCAGCTACTTCTGTTATGCGTGTTCAGTTACGCCCTAGAGAAAGAACTTAGTGTGATTTGCCCCACCGTTTTTCCTGTATTAGAGACTTTATTTAGCCGAGCTGGCATGAAGCTGGTAGAGAAAAATTTCACGTATGGAGAAGGCGGTGAGGAATGGCCGACATTCATCTTCTACTGTTCTTCAGATGAGCTGGCGCAAGTTTTGTCAAGGATGAAGAGGGCTGGAGGAAAGAGAAAAGCGAGCTTCTTACAAGACAGGGGTCAACACGCTAAACGGAGCAAGTTTCTTGTTGTGTAACTCCTGTTTTCAAGCTTCAGTAAAGGATATGGGGATAAGTTATTTTTAGGCCCAGAAACTGATTTCCAGTCAGTTTTGAAATTAAATTTCTAATGGAGTAGACAATGGCATTTTTATCTGTTTTCACTTTGGTATTGTATTTGCGCAGGAGCCCATTACTGATTTGCGGGAGTTTTCCGTGTGTAAGTAAGCAACTTTTTTGGCAACATCAACGAACGATGTTTTGAAAAGGAATAATGAAAAATCTTTTAAAGGTTTGAATTGTATATGAATGACAAATAAAATGGAATTAAAATATGAAGCAATTGGTGCTGATTGTTCTACTGGGTAAGTCTATTTCAAAGTCACCTTTGAGTGGTAAAAAAAGCTCTTCTGATTGAATTTTTTGGTTATTTGTCAATTTAATTAACAATATATTGCTCGTAGTAATTGACATTTTACTTCAAGGTTGAAAAATTCAGGTCGACTTTAACATTAATTTTGAGGAACCCAATTATATATATATTGTTCAGTTTTAAGACAGTCATAAACCCAAATAGATTTATCTAGAGGTGATGCTTAGAAATGTAAGAATCTTTATAGAATATGAAATGCATTTCACATCGCAAAGATGGAGGCTTTCTCAGACGAAAACAAAAATTCAAAATTGTCGGGAAATCCTTGCGTACCTTCTCGACCCACTTGCTCTGCACCCTGATGAGACTCGCGTTCCTGCATATAACAAGACCATATAACCCTCCCCCGGGGGGGTTACTCAATAACTCAATAAAGTTTTATACGGGGAGGCTCCGCCCGAAGGTTCAAACCCTTACCCTTTAATATACTAATTTTCACCAAAATGGCATCCCTTTCATATACCAATGGCAAAATTGCACCCCTTTCTCATACCCCAAGGATAAGCCTAAATAATAAAATTTTAGTCGTTCTGACTCAGTTGCTCAAGATCAAAGGGTGCAAGCTTTTGTGTGTTTCGCGTTGTCATGTCTGCCAAAATCTGGCACCCTTTCATATACTTAGTTTTAGCCGCCATCTCCTCCACTTTGCAGCGGATTTTGTGACCCTTTCATATACTAGAATGGCAATTTTCCCAACCCTTAGTATTTTGCAAACTTAAAAAAGGCCCCCTTTCAGGCGGAGCCTCCCCGTATGACCCACTATAGGGAGTACATATACCCCCCCCGGCATATAACACTCACGCGCCAGTTGTGCAGCACGCGTAGGCTTGTAATACGGTCACCTTTGCGGTAGAATAGTGGTAGTGATCTGTCGAACAAATCACTCTAAAAATTACACCGACATCGGCTATTCCTTGCCAACAGTACGAGAGTGCGAGGTGAATGAACGATGAACGAGGAACTCTGCCAAGTCCGCGCTCGCGTTGATCGACGGGGTATCGGCTGAATTAACAGATTAAGCAGATCAAGTTCTTAATATAAGCAAACAATGTCAATCATCCACTTCATCAGGTTAAACACTCTTCTTGACTCTGTCGCTCTTCAGACGGTTTGGACAATAAAGTTGTGACCCAGGACTTAATTGAGGGTCATTTAAAGCTCAAACGCACGTTAAATACCGCAGATTAAAACTGCTTGCTTTACAATCTGTGCGTGCTAAATTATGGATGAGCAATCTGCCAAGCTTTCCCATTCGATAAATAGGCTTCTTGGAACTGCAGACGGTGAAGTGCACGAACAAACAGAAGATTCGGAGCCGAGTATGGTATCGAATAGAACAGAAGTCACAGAAGGAGAGCGCTACGTGAGCCCTGGTGTGGTCAGGACGAATGTGCACACCAAAGCAGTAAATGCGAACGTACCGAGTTTAACTCGCATAGCCAGAAACATGGAGAGCGACGCATTTAATTATCCCTGGATGACTATTAAGAGGTCAAGCAAAGCGAAGAAAAAGAGAAGTAAGAGAAGTTTTGTTGTTTATCGTAGAATACCATGCAGTCAGTGCCTTGTTAACAGAGACGTTAACAAGACAGTTTGAGGGATCTTGCGCTAACTAGATGTTTTATATCATAATAAGATTTTCAGACCTTAAAAAATTACAACCAGTTTTCTTCAGACCAGTATTACGACAAATTCGATGACTTGTTAACAGTATTACAGACGGTTTTGGGATCATCGCAGCTTTTGGAAATGCTAACTCTGCAAAATATTGAAGTTTTTGTCTATTCAGTAGTGGCTCAGATTTCTGTGCCGAACACTGATAAAACATACTGACGTAGCAAATATGTGCTAAGCTTCAGGACGTTCACGTACTGGGAGATTTGAAAATTATGTGCTAGAAATGATCAAGTGAAAAGCTCGAAAAAAAAAATTGATCCGCTATCGCTATAAATTAAGTCCCACTCAACAACTCTAGTACAAAAATCATTAAGCTCCGTCCTGCGACAAATACGGACAAACCTCGATCAAGGGAGATCAGGGTGGTAAAGGGGTTATGCGTGACGCGTGGTTTGAGCAAAAATTAGCGCGTGACACGTGAAAGCAGCTCAAATATTGCTGTGATCCGTGAATTTGCCGTCTAGCGTGACGCATGATATCCTTATTTTAAAGACCGTGATTCGTGATTCCCTCCGAAAATTTTCGTGAAAACCGAAACTAAATTAGTCACTAAAAAAATAAATTTCCAAGAGTGAGTAAGTAAAACAATAAATATATAAATAAACATGATGAACGTTGTTAGACAAATCAAGATATGTACGAGAAGGAGTTACCCATTTGAGAAAGGATAGCAAGTACCTGTGTTGCCGGATCTGTTGACCCTGAAAAAAATACCGAAATTACTGAGCAAGAATCTAAATACGACGCTGGACATCAAAATAAGCGCCTATGACTCTGCCTCAGTCGTCAAGAAGATGACCAACTAGTAGATGAACAACCTGGGAGAGAAGCACTGAGAAAAGAATTAGGTTGCAATAAACTTTCCTTCAAAAACAATTCTCAGTCGATCATAGAGGGCAGTCACCTTTCCAAATACAGCAGAAGAGATACCTCGTCAGCGTTTCTTAAACGACACTCATAAGACTGATTTTGTGTAAAGACCGTGTTCTCTTAAGTCATTTCATGCATTTGTAGACCTTTTTTTCCTCATTTGTAGCTCCCCCAAAAGACTTTGTATTGAAAACTAAACGCAAAGCAAATTAATTAGTCAATTAGGGATATTTTTTTGCAATGGTGAAGGTTAAATACGTGATTCGTGAATTGTTTCATGAAACGTATGTGATACGTGTTTTGAACGAAAATAGGCTCGTAATTCGTGATCGCCCCCCCCCCCCTTTACCACCCGTGGAGATCTGAACAGAACTGTTACTCTACCAACAGAGCTCCGTAGCCTGACCGCGAAAAATGTAAGTCGTAAGAAAAAGAAGTTTAATATTTTCCGAAGACGCGGCCCTTCTTGCTTATTTGCTTTTAATAAACTTGCGAAATACTCATTGTCTTTGTTTTATATCAATCTTTATTTTGATTGAGCGGTCCCTTTCCACCGAGAACAGTTCTGCAGAATACTTTACATGGAACTCTCTAACAGTCATTTTTTAAGGTTGGAGGACATTGATTTATAGACGGACTTCACGATCCGATTTTGATGAGAATAAACCACAGAAAATTTAAAAGACTTGACACCTCTGGGCAAACAATGACACATTTACCCCTTCCTGTTTATATTAACGCTTTTGTTTAGGTATTGTTGATTTTGGTCACTTTGCAAAATTACAGCGTCTCTGTTATCATTATTTGTGCGAGACAAGCCCGAGCAAAGCGAGGCGCTTCACAATTCAGTGAGAAGTTCCTCCCCGACTGGACACTACAAAGGTTCCAGACCTAAACAGTTGCAACCTAAGTTTCTAAAGTTTTAGCTCAAAAAGACAAAGATTATTACCCACCTCTCCTTTTGTTACTGACTGCAACACGACACGTCATTCAGTGACTGGCACGTTGGAGCAAAAATAAACAGTACATCAAGACATCATCCGCTACTTGACCATTGTTGGAATTCTCCTAACCTGCCTGCCTGCAACCGTATTGATGCTGTGAGGAGAAATCAGAAGTTGAACGTTCTTAGAACTATAAAAGCAGGGAGGACTTGCGTCGGAAGTGTTAACAGACAATCCACAGGAAACCTGCTGGTCTGACTGTCGGGGTGGGGGGCCTTCCTCAAAATGAGGATGTGTGGCCCACTCCTTGAAACCCCTACCCTATTTCAGACCAAAATAACTGACTTTCCCTCCCCTATTACAGATCCAAAATTCGATACCCTTTTTCAGACCTGCCCAGGAACTGCTTTGGTTTGCATTAGACATTTGAGAAGGGCTTCAAATTTCCGATATTAATCAAAACACACTTCTCAAAAGAAGATAATAATAAAAAAGTAGCTTCTTCTAAAAACCATACCAATTCCAGATCAGATGGCATAAACCTTACCCTATTTCAGACCACAATGGTCAAAATCTTACCCTATTTCAGACTAAAACGGCTCGAAAACCATACCCTTTGGCGCCGCACATACCTATCGGCTTATATAAGGAAGTACACCCCCCCCCCCCAGAAAAATTCGGTTGACAATGCAATTAGAGTTCCTTCAGTTGTTTGAATTTTGTTTGAAACGATTCAGTAAACGTATATGCGCAACTGTTTCAAAAACTATTTTGACAAGGGGAAAAAAAGGGATACCCATTGGGATACCCATTGGGATACCCAATGGGATACCCGGAGGGGAGTCCCTAATTGACATGCCGTGGGAAACAGTGTTGTAAGGAACCGGGTAAGGCAACCCCAAAAGGAACCGGAATCTCGTTTTTCAGGCGTGGCTTGACTGAGAGGAACCAATTGTGACCCAAGTCATATTTTCGCGGCTTCTGCCCTTAAGGACGTTCGCGCTCACTGTTTGTGCGCATCCTTACTGGGCACGTAATTCACAGCGCGCGCGCTGAGTAAGAAATATAGACAAATACAGTGGTTGTGGATATTTTCATATCTATAAACGGCTTAACACACTTAAATGCACGGTGACCCCATTCTTTTTTCCAATAAATCACTTCCTTCACTGGTTCTCCGCATTTTGTCCAGAAGCAAAAAAATTCTGAACGTGAGAAGTTTAAATTTTATTGCAATTTCTACCCAAATACGATCGAATTTTTCTACGAATTGCAGGTATATATGCCTTACAATTATCCTCCTGCGAGGCTACTTTTACCTGAAGAAACGATATTACCTGCAAAAATGTACTATATAGGCCTATTTGCGATGAAATAAATAAATCAGGATGATCTCGAGTCCTCCGCGCAACTTAATTTATTCCTTGTAGCAAGAAAGCCGATTTCGCCTTACATAACCAAAGCTTCTAACATATAGATTTAGCCAAGCCTAAAAGCGGAGTCCCCCTTTTGTTTTTGTGTTTTGTTTCTTTGCTGGCACTTATTAATTTGTGAAAATACTCTCATTCAAGTCGTTAAATTGAAAAAAAAGAAAAAAGAAAAAACTTCATGTCCTTGCTGGGACCCGAACCGGCTCGACAGCGTCATAAGCTGGCGCTTAGTCCACTAGGCCATGAGCGCTTATTGTTAATTTTACTACTTATTTCTTTCTTCGTGACAAGCTGCGTATCAACATAAAAATGATGGTGTTTTTCCTGGCAAAACGTGTTCGGACCACCGTAAAAAACGAGCACGGTGACCCCCCAATTTTTTTGCTTTTCTGACATGACTTGGTCATTATCTAAATGCAACAAAAGTTTGGAAAAAATCTGAGGGTGGGAAGATTTTTGGCGCGAACGTCCTTAAGTACTACGATAATTCTATCGATGGTCATTTCAGATCTTTTATGGCAACCTCGAGGGAACCAAACCACAGAGTTTTACCCCTAAGGTTTGACGAGCCTATGCTTCCCTGTCACTTTTATGCAAGTGTTCCCCATCCCACCCCCCCCCACCCCCCTTATGGCGTCTTGCAAACATGTGCTAGCAGACTACATGCAGGCCCTTTCTAATAGAGCGAGCAGTGAAACTCGCTAGCACGCACGGATTTCTCCTAGCGCGCAGAACCTCACCATCCGTGAAAAGTCCTCTTCTCCCTGCCGCAAGAGATTCCATTTTTATCCCGCACCCCGGTCGACGTTCCATACCTTTGCACTTATTGAAACCTCCCCAAAGCGGCCACTTTTTGACGCAACGGTCAACAGAAAGCATCCCCAACCTCCAACGAATTGCGCCTACTCGTCATAGATAGGCCGTATTATTACACAGTCGCACTCAGACTGCAATCACCTCAGCAAGTAGTCGGCGCTTAAGTCCGGAACTGTGGCAAGAAGCAACTGGCGGAAGTATCTCTATTCTCCTCTGAATGGGAGGCTAGTCCATTACAGAGTTACCTCCAGTATTTTTTCTCCGGTACCCATTTATTCACCTGGGTAGAAAGAGACACAATAGAGTAAAGTTTGCTGTTTAAGTTTTAAGCCCTACCAGCTACGAAGATGAAAATTCTCTTTACATTATCGCTACTTGTTCAAATATAAGTGAGGAGAATAAAGGAAGTGATCACCAAGGATCAGATGTCTTGATATTTAGACAAATTCTCCATACTACTTCCATAAGAAACATATGGAGAACAGTAAGGAGAATATGCATTTTCATATCAGGGCTTAAAGGGTTAAGGAGAGACCAATCTTTGAACCACCGCCGCCTCCGATCTGCCAATCAAGACTCAGATCGTAAGCCACCCGAACTACTTGTCACCCCTCAAGTTTGGGACATGCCCAGATGGCAAATTAATTCATCCTTGTTTGTGACTTAGTTGAGTGCTTTCATTCCATCCCTTCTCCAGCATGACGGCTCCCTCCCTACAGTGGCCAGTAAACTCTGTGCTCTCCCCGAAAGCCTCCTCACCCAGCCCCCAGAGAGCTCGCTCGCTGGCCTACCAGGGGTACCTTGCACCCCGCATTTTCGGAACAGTTATGGTATCCTCATCCTTTCCCTGGACCGAGATGGGAGGAAGAGAGACCCTGGGAACGAGGTTGCGGTTGTTGGTTAAATTTCAGCTTTTAAGATGTAAACAGTGACGTCAGCAAAGGTCGTCCTATAGCCTCACTCTGATTCCCGATGGACATGTTTAGGTTGTTCGAATGGTACGGACCTCTCTACAACCGTGGAGGGGGACAGGACAGCGGGAGCCCTGTAAAGAGGCGGAAGCCAATAAAACTTGGCCGGGACCAGGATTAAAGGGTACGGAAAGCGGGGAGTTTGGACCCCCCATCCCTTCTCCCCCCCCCCCCCAACACACACACACAAAACCGCCAAGGACACTGAGAACAAGGTTTTCAGCTAACCGGACATCGTAATTAGAAAGAGCGTACAAAATCTAACTAACACACGACGTTTGAAAAAAAAGGACGAAAACGGCTTCAGACGATGCAAGAAAGGAAGAAAAGGAACTGGAAAGGAACGATAAAAGCCGCCGTGCAATCATTTACTAATCCTACCCTAGTGGGTAACAGAGTTATATAGTGCACAGAGTACAGTGTTTACCGACTCAGTTGTATGCACTCTCAATACCACACTCCCTCTCTTTTCAATAACACGTGCGGTTGAAATCCAAAGAACGTGAGTAGTGAAGATGTTGTATGGTTGGCGCTTAGGAGTGGTTAGCGCTGGAAAATTCCATCGCTGTTTAAAACCGGGGGGCACTCAACAGAGGCTCTGGTAGGGAGGTGCGGCCTGGGTGTTTAAACCCTGACTCTGTTTAAGACAAAAATCTCTGATTTTGCTACCCTGTTTAAGACAGAATCCAGATTTTTCGTACCCCGTCTAAGACATTTAACCCAACGTCAAGCCCTCTTTACGGCTAGAATGGACTAGTCAGATACTGTTTCTCAGATTTCAATCCGTATCCTGTACATTGGCAAACTGGTTAAAAATTCGGCTTGTACTGAGGTTTCTGCAATTAAATGAATACACATGGTCGTGCAACGATTCCCTGTTTAAGACAGAAATTGATATGATCGATACCCCGTTCAAGACAAAACCCTCTGAAAACCATACCCTATAGGGCCGCACGTCCCCGTTAAGGCCACATAAGGGAGTACCCCCTCCCCGGGGTTAAAACACATTGGACTCATTAAAGGAAATCTCTCCCTCGTGAAGTGGAAATGCAAGCCTTTGCACGATTTCATGAGCTCTGCCATCGGACGTATTTGAGTGTTTCTTGAACCGAATTTATTCAAGCTCATTTAAAAACACCTTTTTGCTTTTTGAACGCGAGAGTCAGAGAATTAGACTTCTCAGTGCAAGGATGAAACCCCATGTAAAATATGTGTGTTCAAATGAAAGCTGAGAGCACCACTTTAAGAGTGTCTATATTACGTGATATAATGTGTCTAACTTTTTGAGTCTATGAATGAAATCCTAAGTGTGGCCCGTTAAGTGAAAGCTACTGAGCAGTACTTTCCTGTGCTGCTGTTTATTACGCTGAACAAGGTTGTTCTAAATTTTGAGTCTGTGGATGAACTCAGTCCTTAAGTGTGACCATTCAAATGAAAGCAATTAAGCTGTACTTTCCAGTGGGACAGTTCATTCCACTGTACAAAGTTGTTGAACGTCTTCTAGGGTATTTGATGAAATCCCTGTGGTAGTGTGTGCTGTGGTGAGGCATAACCCAATTCGCTAGTCTGTTTCTGTTCAAAGTATTATGCAAAGTCCCAAAGCAGTCTTGTAGTCTCTGTGTTTTTTAAAAGGCGAGAAAATTACTGCCCATAATTAAATATAACTTCGCACCATTCGCTTAAATTAATTAACGCCAGACACGTGTGCGTCATTTTTGCTTTCTGTCAAGAGTTCTGTTTTTACTTTTATCTGACTACATACGAATCTTTTTACACGCTTATCTTGAACATAATTGATGGTATATGACTCGACACCGAACTTCAGCAAGTAGAATGTACAGATAAATGTAGAATCAGGAGATGATCGGGTTTTAAAAGACTGTTAACACTGATCGCCCGTTGGGTTTTAATATCGTCATACATGATGGATTGACTGGAGTCGAAATGTCTAGCTCCCATTCTTCCTGAAAAATTTAAATTTCAAAAGAAAATTCAACATTTGAACAGACCGCGGCACGAGTAAATTAAAAAGACGTATTGTTTGAACAAACATGTTTATAAGATTTCAGCTTGAAAATTTAACTGTAAACGTCGGGCAAATCCGGGTTAAATACAGGTGTCAGACCTTACCAGCAGGAAACAAGGGATAAATCGCGATTCAGGTCAATAAGTGATAAGCAATTATGCGAGTTGCTATCTTCAAGGATTTGCAGGGAAATTGACGGAAACCACAAAAGTCTCCGGTCGTTGTTTTTATTCTGTCTGGAAGTACCAGAATTTAAGCGTTGGAAGAACGTTACTAGAGAGAAAGGCAAGAAACAAGAGCACGAGAGAACCTTCAGTTTGTTGGAGTTTACAAGTTGTGATGAAGAAAAGTAACAAATGTCATCAAAAAATAGCCAAAAAAAAAAAAGAAAAAAAAAAAAAGAAAACGAGTGCTTTTGCGGAATGTCTTTTGAACAAAATTTTTAGCATTTCCTTTCGCGATAAAGTTTTAGAGACATTTCTCCCGACACTGATTCAACGTCAAAGCATGTAATAAAATTAACAACATGAGCGGCAAAATGGACCCGTTTTTGACAGAACACCTTTCTTGATCGAGGAGGTATTAAACCAAAATATGCAAAAGCAAAAGACAAACACGTACTAGGCTATAAAACATATTACCCTTGACAATTATTTTTTCCTTGTCTTACTCTCTGCAAGCCTCGTTATTGCTGTTTACAAGCCAATTATACTCTTTTGCTTTTAACAAGAGCTTAACAAAGATTAATTCGCTAAGAGATATTTCGAAATCTTGAATGGCATCAACCTTGTCGGCGTCGGTGAAATTTATAACAATTTTGGTAGCGGGTTAAAGGTTTCGACATCTAAGAAGATTTATGTTTCCGCTATAGGCATCTGTAAACATGGTAAATTCCTCAACAGCAATGTCGGGTCGTCCTAGAATGATGAATTACTCAGAAAAACACACTAAGATCTTTGTGTATCCCGTTACATGCCAAAACTGAAATCTTAAGGCACTTCTAAGCCATCTGATTGGTTCAAAGCAAATCACGTGCTCAAAAATCATACATCATTCTTTCTTTGGTTGCTGAAGCGTGGGACAACAAAACGGCTTTAGCTATCGAGTCTTGTCAACGACGGACCTTGATCTCCATTTGTGACGGTAGGATTTTCCACTCTAAACGAACGGGGAACTTGAAAGCTTAAATACGGCGTCTACGGAACTTCTGGAAACTCTTTGGGGGAAATTAGACTCAAAGGAGGCACTCGCTTTCTGCGGGAAAGAGCCGTCACTCTCTTGGTACTCGGAGATCTAAACCACGAACTGGACTGGGAAATAACAGCGACAACTTGAATTTGGTCCAACAGCACTTTATTCTTCTCAAATCCGCAATCGAAAAATATTACATTTAGCTAGGGTTGTTTATATATGTTTCTGAATACAATACGTGTGCTAACATACAGATGTGAAAAGTAATTACACTAAGCGGAAAGTCCTTTGAAGATAGCGGAAAATATTAAAAAGTCTACGTTTTATACCTAAGTTTATTATTGAAAGTGTTTGCTAGGAAGCCGGGAAATTGCCTTAGCTAAATTAAAAACGTCCGAGGTAAATTAAACTGAGAAGAAGACTAATGAGTTCTTTAAAGTGCTAATGAGTGGCTTGTGCCACTTGTCAGTTAAACAAATACGTAGTTAAAATATTCACAGTTAAAAAACTAATAGATCAGTTTTCCTATTCAATTTAAAAACACACTCAGTCAGCAGAACGTATTCGTTAAAGATAATGAGTCAGCACATGAGCTATAGGAAACATGGATTTTGAGTTCTCATTGAACATTGTTTCAAGCAAACAGCGATGAAATAAGTCGACTATTCAATAAAACTATCACCTTACCGTCAGTTCTGCTGTCCTTTGTCTTTGATTTCTACTTTATCTTCTGCAAATATCCCTGTTTCTCTCCGATTCTTTGGTGAGTTCGATATGCTTACTTTTACCGCCCGCCATTTTGACAAACCACTCATTCCCAGTTCTACGCAGCCAACTAGAAAACCTCCTGAAGCCGCCCTAAAGCTAGCCTGAGAAAACAGCCGACGTTTCGCAAGGTCGCCACTTGAGCCCTCGCAAAACGACGTCTGAGTAACGAGCACAGAATTTCCATACTGATGACGTGCACTACCCAGATCTTGGAAGTGCTCCTGATTGGTTGTGCCGCGTGGGAATTTTCTTTCAACCAATCAGAAGGACTACCAAGATCTGGGTAGTGTACGTCATCAGTATGGAATTTCTGCGCTCGTTACTCAGACGTCGTTTTGCGAGGGCTCAAGTGGCGACCTCGCGAAACGTCGGCTGTTTTCTCAGGCTACCCTAAAGCCCAATGGGTAAGCTATCTTTTCCAGGTTATGGTTCCAAGCTCGTAAGAACATTGCACGACGGACTTCCATATATATGGAAGGTCGTCGTGCAAAGGATTAAAAGTTACAATTCAAATTAGGTTCTGTTGGGAGACTGGAAAGAGCTTTTTGCTCTTACCAGCTGAAGGCGAATTTGAAAAACAATAGCGATTGTCTTTTTGGCCCTACGATTGGCCAAAGGCACACATCTCCTAGCAACGGCCCAAGGGCTTCCTACCGGGTGGTTTTTAGGGCGGCTTTAGGAGGTTTTCTAGTTGGCTGCGTAGAACTGGGAATGAAAAGAACTGGGAATGAGTGGTTTATCAAAATGGCGGGCGGTAAAAGTAAGCACATCGAACACACCGAAGAATCAGGGAGAAACAGGGATATTTGCAGAAGATAAAGCAGAAATCAAAGACAAGGGACAGCGGAACTGACGGTAACGTGATAGTTTTATTGAATCGTCGAAATATTTCATCGCTGTTTGCTTGAAACAACGTTCGATGAGAACTCAAAATCCATGTTTCCTATAGCTCATGGTCAGCAAGATAACAAGTTCTAAATTAATCCTAGGGAATTGAAAAGAGAACACAATCTCGAGCGGAACTCATCAAGGAAGACAAATAAAACGAAAACAAGTTATTAACTTAAAGTAACACTTCTAGAGTTCTACGTTGATTAGACCTATTCAAGTACGGCTCAACCAATCAAGTTGTTTTCCGTATAACTACTGTTGACTTTTGTAATTATTTTTGTCCCCTATCAATATTGGAAATGAAACGTTTGAAAGGTTAAATATGTATTGTAAATATCATGTTCCCAAAAGGCTAAATATGAACAGCTAAAAGCGAAACATTAAAACTAAACCAATCTAATCCAAAGGCCGAAAAATATAGCAAAGCTTACTTAAACTAAATTTCACGGTTAAATATGAATAGCGAAACATTAAAACTGAGCAAATCGGAAACTGAATGAATATATTGTAGATACGAATTTTCTTTATTGGCTAAATGTGAACATATCAATGCTGAAAAAATAAGCGAAACTTAACTCTACAACCCCAATAAAATTAATATACCATAAACGACTGAAATACGGACAAATTTGGATAAATGCGAATAAATAAGATATTTTTGGATAAATGCCGATAAATACGATATTTCCTCCCTCACACATTCAGAGGTCAAAAAACTGATCAACTTTCTATTGTCTATGATCAAAAACAAATTCATCTTATTTAAGCCCACATTTTAAGAAGCACAGTGTGTAGAAAAATGGAACACGAGCGTAGCACTCACCGTTGCTTAACAAAATCCGCAAAAAGTCAAGATAGAGCCAAAGAATCTGATGTGACGTCGACCGACTTTATCGGTCATGAAAATTCATCCGAGCTCTCGGAGACTGCTAATCCACCAACACAGCCTGCTTCTACAGAAGAAACACACCGAGAAAAAGCTCAAGAAATCTACCCTTGGGTGAAAGAATTTCGTTCAAAATGGTATGAAACAAAATTCGACTTTTTTTTGGACTTGTGTCCTGAAACGTACGCGGGAAATTTAGTGGGCGTGGGGCGAATGAAACCCCTTCGCTTCTTGTGCACATTTCTCCAGCGATATTTCAAATCTCAAGAAACGAATTTCTAGAATGCTGAAGGATAGCATATATTGGTTTAGTTGAACTGCTCAAAATGTGTAAACCCCGAGGCACACGTCCTCCGGCCAGAGTTCTTAGCCAAACCAAGAGTTTCCTTTGTTACATCTTCATGTCTCCATAGGCAAGACTGACTCATAAGTACGGCACTTTGGTTTTATACTGATAGGCGATTAAAGTTATAAAAATTACCGCGTCATTACTTCTAATAAAAATCATTCATGCCGTAATGTAACAACATGGAGTTATTTCATGGTCTGGCAAAGACCTTCTTGTTTTCGTTTGCGATCAGAGTCGCTTTTATCTTACTTGCGAGTAGTGTATAACTCATTGATTAAACCTGGCTTCCTCAGAAGAGTCAAACATAGAATCGTGTAATATGGTTCAAAGTTTTAAGTCTGTGAATTAATTCTTAGGTAGAAAGATTTAGCTAAAACTGTTGAGGTGTACTTCCCATGGCGGGTGCTGTTTGAGCCACTGAGAATTCTTTCCAAGAAGAAATAATTTATTGGAATTTTTTGCATGTTTTTTCTAATGAAGGCATTTGCTGAATATTAACAACGATTTCTTTTCTTTTGTTTAAGAAACACCGCAAGAGAAAAATGACAAAAACCGAACTATCTACAGCAGAAGACAACTCGTCGAGTTAGAGAATTCCACTACAACCAATACCTCTGCAGGCTGAGAAGAATCGAAATCGCGCAATCGCTCGGACTTACGGAAAAACAAGCGAAAATCTGGTTTCGGATGAAAAAGGAAAACAGGGTTGTAAAGAAAGCCTTGGAGAATGAAATTCAGGAGCGAGTCAGTAGACAACTAAGTGCGCAGAACCCAAACGGTTTTGGAAGATTGACAATGATAAACAACATGAATAATTATCAGAATTCCTTCAGCGAGGTGAACTCGATTCAGCAAGTGAGAGGAAATTACGGGTTTCCTTCTCGAATGCAAGGTTATAATGGTGGATTTATGGATCGGCCAAGAACACTCTGGAGTCAGAGATCACCGCAGCATTTTTAATTTTATCTCTTTACCTTCTTGAAATTGAGAATTTTTTCGGCAAACACAGTATGGTTACTGTCCAGTAGCTTTCATTTGAATGGTCACACTTTAGGAATTCATCCACAGACTCAAAACTTAGAACCACCTTGTACAGCATAATAAAGGGCACCACAGGAAAATACTGCTCAATAGCTTTCATTTGAATGGTCGCACTTTAGGATTTCATCCACAGACTCAAAAGTTAGAATCACCTTGTACAGCATAATAAACAGCACCACAGGAAAGTACTGCTCAGTAGCTTTCATTTGAATGGTCGCACTTTAGGATTTCATCCACAGACTCAAAAGTTAGAATCACCTTGTACAGCATAATAAACAGCACCACAGGAAAGTACTGCTCAGTAGCTTTCATTTGAATGGTCGCACTTTAGGATTTCATCCACAGACTCAAAAGCTAGAATCACCTTGTACAGCATAATAAACAGCGCCACAGGAAAGTACTGATCAGTAGCTTTCATCTGAATGGTCGCACTTTAGGATTTCATCCACAGACTCAAAAGTTAGAATCACCTTGTACAGCATAATAAACAGCGCCACAGGAAAGTACTGATCAGTAGCTTTCATTTGAATGGTCGCACTTTAGGATTTCATCCAGACTCAAAAGTTAGAACCACCTTGTACAGCATAATAAACAGCACCACAGGAAAATACTGCTCAGTAGCTTTCATTTGAATGGTCGCACTTTAGGATTTCATCCACAGACTCAAAAGTTAGAATCACCTTGTACAGCATAATAAACAGCGCCACAGGAAAGTACTGATCAGTAGCTTTCATCTGAATGGTCGCACTTTAGGATTTCATCCACAGACTCAAAAGTTAGAATCACCTTGTACAGCATAATAAACAGCGCCACAGGAAAGTACTGATCAGTAGCTTTCATTTGAATGGTCGCACTTTAGGATTTCATCCAGACTCAAAAGTTAGAACCACCTTGTACAGCATAATAAACAGCACCACAGGAAAATACTGCTCAGTAGCTTTCATTTGAATGGTCGCACTTTAGGATTTCATCCGCAGACCCAAAAGTTAGAACCGCCTTATACAGCATAACAAACAGCACCACAGGAAAGTACTGATCAGTAGATTTAGATTTCACCTACAGACTTTCGGTCTTCATACCATTTAAAAGCCACTCTTTGCGCCATCTTTCTTACAGCCTGATAAACAAAGGAAGAATTAACGTACTGCTCAGTAGCTTTCATTTGAATGGTCACACTTTAGGATTTCATCCACAGACTCGCATGTTAGAACTACCTTGTAAAGCGCAACAAAGGGCACCTCAAGAGTAGCGCGCAATAGCTTTAGTTTGAATGGTCACACTTTAGGTTTTCACCCACAGACTCAAAAGTTAGAAACACCTTGTACAGCATAATAAACAGTAGAACTTGAAAGTAATGCTCAACAACTCAACAACACTTGAATGGGCACACAGTGACCAGATCAGATTTCTTGTCTAAGATTTAACATTTGGATGTAAAGCGTTAATCTCCAACAATTCACCGAGTCGACTGACCTGAGACACTTGAGTAGGATGTTGTTTATAGACTTGCCTAATTGTGAAACTTCGCCGATAGAGACGGTGCGGGCACGCGAAGTACGAATATTCGTTTAGAGTAAATTTTGTTTTGTTACTGTTGAAAGGACTCGTACTTTGCCTTGAAAAATATTTATAGACCATAAGTACATACATGTTAATAATTTACTTAATTGGGTTGAATTAAGGAAAAAAAGCGAATAAGCGTTTGTCCCCCCTTTATATTCTGCAGTTTTCTTTGTACAGTTTTGATATTTATGCAACACTTTTTTTTCAAACTGCAGGATTTTTGTCAAGGGGAAAGATAAATATTTTCACTTTGCTTAGATAGGTGAATTTTAAGCGCGATACATAAATAACAAGTTCATATTTATGACATCTGACTACGGCTGTGATACTATCGCCGATACTTTCACTTTTTCAATTTATTTGAAATCTTACAATAAAACAGAAAATTTCAGTGACAAAAGATTTGTAACCAAACCCAGTCTCCACAGTTGTTAAATTTATAATTGACACGATAGCGAAATTAGATTGGATTTCTTTTGTAATTTGTCGTTGTTAACTTGTTCATATCATGACAGCTAGAATTGTTTGACTCTGTGTTTTCACCAAAACAAATAACACGTAGTTAGAGGTTTTTCATGCTTTTTATCCACTTAGCAGAACGCTAAATAATCCTTTGGAACTTATGGTATGAAAGCATATGGAGTTTGCGTCAATTTATGCAATATTGTATGATAATTTTTTACTTATTTAAATGGAGAGGATATTTTGCGTTATGTTGTTTCATATTTTCATAGTAACATATTTTGGAGCGAGAACGTTTTCTTACAAATGCAAAGGGAAATAGATGAGCTGTGCTCAAAATCTATTGTTTGGTCTTTTAAACTTGTTTAAATTTGACTTCTTCTCAGGCTTGTTTTTAAAGCAAGATAGCAACTATTTATGGAGTTATCCAATTTTTTCGTCATTCCTGCAATCAAAGCTTTGCTTATGGCTTAAAACCAAACGTAGTTGGCGTGTATGCCAAAAACGTTCAACATTGCAATATTGGTTCAATATTGGTGTCCCTCCGAGGGACGCCAACATGGCGGCCGGAAATCAATGAAAACATCTGGAACTCACTTTTTCTGTGCTACCCCGAAAACTTGGCTTAGCTGCGATACGGTAAACAATTAAATACTGACCACATTTTATTTTCTTTCGCTTTGAAAGTTGTGATGCGAGCGCTTTTTTCACTTGCAAGGCACTGAGGTCCCATTTATGGCAGGTTTTCACTGTCACGCCATCAAAAAATAAATTCAAAACCATTCAATAACAGAAGTTAAGGATTTCAAATGTCACAAAAAATTGATAAATAAACAACTTCTCCAAGCCTCAGGTCTGTGTGGTACACCCTTCTTGAGTTATTTGCCGAAACGTTCCACGCAAATTTATAGAGCTCAGTATCAGGGGCACCAAACGAGAAACTTTTAGCAAAATACTTGAGATATCATTTTCAGCTTTCTTAGATTGTTTCAGAGCTTTTTAAAGGCATATTTGTGTAAGCTAATACAGATTGGTCTATTCGGTGTTCTTGGCTGAAAATTTAGGCCACAGAAAATTTTAGGAAACAGAATCCTATCCGCCGATTTTCCGAGCTGCCGAAAATGCTAGCTGACCTTTTTCGCACTCTAAACGGCATATTTGTCCCAATGAAAACAACAGGAACTAATGAGTCCTCTTGTTACGAAAGTCTGAGGTGATGTTTCTCCAAAGAAAATTCTCTAGCTTTCACTGCAAATAAATCCGAATATCTCAGGCGATTTTAGGCCTTCCGAACAGATATTTCCCGAAGCAAACCGTTGGGTGCCCCTGACGCCATATTGGTGTCCTTTCGAGGGACACCAACATGGCAGCCGGAAATCAATGAAAACCGGCATCTGGAACTCACTTTTGCTATGAGAACGATTACTTTCCCCTCCTGAGCTACGATACGTACACATAGACACCTCTCCTAATACTTGAACTGTTAAAACTGCTAAAAATCATAAGAGAAGACCTTTTTTCAAACGAGACAGTTTTGACATGGCGCCATCTTGATGTCACGCGCTGGGCGGCAATTTTGAAAATTCAATATGCTGTATTTTAAACACAAAGGTTGATACTGAGCTTACTGAGCTGAAAACTTGTGAAAATATATCTTTTTAGGTGTTCCTATACCTGGTGACGATAAAAATTTTACAGGTCTAGCGAGGTTTGATTTTAGAATTTTATGACGTCACGTGCAAACCAGCAGTAGGTGAAAAGTTATCTCGCCCAGGGCAACTCAGGGTGGGGGGGGGGGGGGAGGGGGAGGGTTGTCCCGGGTACCCGAGACCATATAAATGTGGTCTGAAGCATACTTCAAGGGTAGAACTTTTCCTTCGCCAAACCTAATGCAAATGAACAAGGTATAGAATTGTTTTTGCTAATTTGCATGAGGTTCAGCACATAAAAAGTTCGTTGGTTTCAGCTAGACCTGAGGACGACCTCGAAGCGCCTGGCTTTTCACGTTATTTTATTTCTTTTAAACGTAATTTTAACGCGTACTTAAACAACTCTTAAGTCATTACTCGAACATTTGCGCTGTACATACATTTTATTTCGCTTTTCAAGCTTTATACTATCAAGGCCGAGTTTCCTATGAACGAGTAGTCACACACCACTGTGGCCCAGCCAAGTTGACCGGGAAACCTCTGCTAGAAACGCGGGACGAGTCGCTTATTGTTTTCGTGGACAACCAAATAAAAACAACAACGTTTAGGTTGTGGAAACAACAAAATCAAAAAGAAGCCGGTTTACTTTCCAAGGAAAACGTGCGCGATGGTTTTCTATCGCATATCAGTGAATGACACAACGATGATTGAGGGAACCAGATTCGCGTATTCGTAAAAGACGTGATTGATTGTCTACGATGAATAACGAGGAAAACGTTTTCTATCTGCCAATGATTGAACAAAAATCCTACATACGTTTTCAAGCACTGTCTACCGAATATACCGAGTTAAGTATGCAAATGGAAGGGACCTTCAGGACAAGCTCTTCTGAAAAAAAAACGAACTAAGGTCTTTGTGGGGCAAGTTTTTCTAAAAAAAAAAAACAAATTGAGGTCTTTGTGTATCCCGTTACATACCAAAACTGAAACCTTGAGGCACTTCTAAGCCATCTGATTGGTTCAAAGCAAATCACGTGCTCAAAATCATACAATACGGGCTCAGCTATCGAGTCTTGGTAAAAAACAGCTGGTCAACTTCCCGTTGTCTATGACAAAAAAACAAATTCATCTTATTCAAACTTCCCGTTAAAAACCACAGTGCGTTGACAAATGGAAAAGGAGATAAGCACACACCGTCGTAAGGCAAAATTCGCTAAAAGCCATGAAGTGACGTCGACCGACTCTATCCGTTATGAAAATCCATGTAAGCGCTCAGAGACCGCTAATTCGCCAACACAGCCTGCTTCTACAGGAGAAACACACCAAGAAAAAGCTCTACAAACATATCCTTGGATGAAAGAATTTCGTTCTAAAGGTATGAAACAAAATTCAACTTTTTGTATTTGTGTCCTAAAGACGTACGCGGGACAATTAGTGGCCGTAGGTCGATGGCAACCCCTTCGCTTCTTGTAAACATTTCTCTACCAATATTTCCAAAATCGAGAAACAAATTTCTATAATATTAAAGAATAGCATAAATTGGGTCTAGTTGCGGCATTTTTGTATGGTATTAAGTGTGTTAGTTGTGGATTGACGTAGAAGAATGGCTCGTAGAATGCACTCAACATGATGGCGCTTCTGCAATGTGAAGTCCGCTTTCGAAGGTGCGAAGCGCACCAGTTTGTACTCTTAGCGCAAGCAATTCCACTTAGTTCACTTACGTGAATCTCGTAGAAAAGAAATGATTCTTTGGTTATAGTTAGGTTTAAAGCCAAATTTTGCCGCTGTTTCAAGCATTCACACGCCGTTGGAGGAAGTGCAAAAACGAGAAGAGTCCATCGTAACGCCATGTTAAAAACGTGTGTAATCCCTTCTTCCTACTGTGAAGCGTACGAATTCTTCTTTTAAACAAGCGAAATGTCCTAATCAACCACAAAACAGTCTCTTTTCAGTTACTTTCAGCTGCTTTTCCACGGAGGTTGTGTCTGAAAAAGGAAAAGATTCGCTAATGCGGCAATGTTTTGAATCAGTGGTTCTCTTTGCACTCTCGAATTAGTTAACAGGCCTCATGAGGTGAATGCTCTTTCTAACTTGGACAAAATCTTCGAAATAGTCTCTCTAGTTTCTTCAGAAAAAGAGGTCAGATTTTGACATTTTGACGCCACATGGGAGTTTGAATTTCAATCTTTTTTTACAACTAGTTCAGTTCAAGAATAAAGCAATGAATTAATAAATTGCTGCGCCGTGAAATAGTCGCTCCGCTCGTATCCTCTATCGATGATGAAAGCTCAAAATGTCGATGACTCTCTACACAAGATCTAGACTGAAATGACTTATCAGGCTAAAGCATTTATAACGACCCCCAAACTCTCTGTGCTGGTGTTTAATTTTATGGATTGATAGATCATTCGCTGTTTTTCTAAACTCCTCAAAATGTGTAAATCCGAAGCACACCGGTCCTCCAGCCAGAGTTCTCAACCAAACCATGCAATAGTTTTCTTAGTTATATCTTCATGTCATCACAGACAAAACTGAGTTATAAGTACGGCACTTTGGCTGTACCAATGGGAGAATAAAGTTATTAAAATTACAGCGTTATTACAGCAAATCATTTGTGTTGTATTGTAACAACATGGAGTCATTTCACTGTCTGGCGAAGGCCTTCGTGTTTTCGCTCGCTTCGCTCGCTCACAGCCGCTTTTGTCTTGCTTGCGAGCCTCGTATAACACTGCTTTTACTAGCCAAGTCTTATTTTAACTTTAAGCTTGTTGCCTCTAAATTGCAGGAACAAGTCATGATGTTAATTGACTTTGATTAACTAGAAATCGTTCGCCTTAGCGGACGTCAGTACACGGCTAGTAAATAATAGGTTCTGTGCTTTGACTGAATTAATGCCATGAAAACCTCGTTTCAACTGAAATGGTTATTTCCTCTTATGTAGTCGTTGTTTGAATTAAATTGATTTCACATTTCTTGCATTTGAAAAGGCTTAAGGTTAAAGATGTTGCCATGACTAGTGAGCCGGGTTGTGCTCTGCTGTTTGAGATAAGAGCGTCGGTAACAACCTTTTGACTCATCGATACAACCTTTCCCTTCACAGAGGAGTCAAACATAAAGACATGCAATATGGTTCCAAGTTTTAATTGTGTGAATTAATTTCATTCTTAAGTAGAAAGATTAGCTTAAACTCTCGAACAGTATTTCCTATTCCGCGGGGTGCTGTTTGAGTCACTGAGGATTCTCTCCAAGAAGAGATTATTTTTCTGAAATTTGTCTCATATGTACTCTGACTCTTTCTACGGAAGGCACTTGCTGAATGTTAACAGTGATTTCTCAATCCTGTTTAAGGAACACCGCAAGAGAAAGATGACAAAAACCGAACTATCTACAGCACAAGTCAACTCGTCGAGTTAGAGAAAGAATTCCATTACAACCGATACCTCTGCAGGCCAAGAAGATTCGAAATCGCGCAATCGCTCGGACTTACGGAGAAACAAGTGAAAACCTGGTTCCAGAATCGGCGGAGGAAATGGAAAAACGAAAACAAGGTTGTAGAGAAAGCCTTGAAGAATGAAATTCAGAAGCGAGTGAGACAACTAAGCGCTCAGAACCCAAACGGGTTTGGAAGTTTGACAATGATAAACAACAAGAATAATTATCAGAATTCCTTCAGCGAGGTGAACTCGACTCAGCAAGTGACAGGAAATTACGGGTTTCCTTCTCCAGTGCAAAGTTATAATGGTGGATTTATGGATCGGCGAAGAGCACTCTGCAGTCAGTGGCTGCTGCAACATTTTTAATTTTTTTACCTCCGTAGAGTTGAGTTTTATTTTTTAATTTTGAGTGACTTGGGTAAAGTGGCAAATCAACAGCACCACAGGAAAATACTGCTCAGTTGCTTTCGTTTGAATGATCACACCTATGGATTTTATGCACGTACTCAAACGTTAGAACCACCTTAAACAACACTAGAAATAGGAAAGTATTGCTTAAGAGCTTGTTGGCGAGCGACTCGCTTGCACTGAGTCAGCTGACAGTACCGTGATTTAGTAACAGAAAGGGGCAGAGTCGAAAAGCGTTTTTCAAAGGAAAGTAAGTTCCTATCACCGGTTCATTTCAAAACGAGACAGGGGCACTATTCAGTTTCCTTGGTTGGAGTTTCAGGTCGAATAACTTTAACCCCGCCGTTGATAACTGTTTTATCTGCCACTGGGGCGACGTGGGACTCTTCGACCCGGATAAAGACCTTAAAAACACCGGCAGAAATAATAAGTATAATCTTTTTTGCCACAATTATCATAAATAGGATCGCCCATACGAGTGAGAATTCCTCTAGACTGAAAAGCAGGGATATTACGTTGCTGGTATCTATTGGATGTAGGGGTAGGCTGGGGTAGACCAACCCCCACATTAAGTGCTGAAATTCTTCCCATTCTTTGCCTTACATCAGATTCATCGACATAAGAGCCCTGTTGACCAACGGAGCCAAATATTTTGTCCTTAGGGGTAACAACTTTTGATAGCACTTGCAAAATCTCAGCCGAGACATCCTTAGCGTCAAAAGGACTCATTTTTTAAAGCCTGAATTAAAACAGATTCTTTTAATTTAGCAACTTTTAACTTAACTCTGCTGCCTCTGAGTTTTCTGGCTGCTGTAAAATAACATATTTGCGAGTTTCCGAGAGAAGACCTTGTACAAAATAAAGAATCCACTCACGTCTAGGCAAATTTATCCAAGCGCAATGCGTGCGAAGGCTATATGAATAATCCGCAACCTATTCTTTCTCTACGGCTGCCGGCGCTGGCCAAGTGTCCGTCTTAAGCGCCACTTACTTGTCCCCGACGGAAAATCCTTAGTTAGAGCAGCAGCCATGCGCTGTCATGCCCTTTTAAGATAGGACGGAAGTTCTAAAGCTACATTAACTTCGTTCCAATCGTTTAAACGTCCTGCTCTCTTGTAATTACTAACAGATTCGTGGACATCCTCACACTCATCCCCTCTGAAGATCAGAGGTGTAACTGACGATTTCGCGATTGGGCAAGTACTACTAGAGGTTGTGAAATCAGTGCTGTACGCAGTTTGCTGCATTGCCTCACACAACTGATTAACCTAACCTTGTACATAAGCGCTGGCCGACGTTACTTGACTTGGCATATTAATATGATCGGATGTAATTAAGGAGAAAAGATCAATGCTATAAGGGCTAGAGCTGCCAGATACTAAATTATGCTCTTTAATTGTTGGCTAAATTGTCTGCGTCTTAGTGATCAACTTCACTGCTTTGCCACCTATGTTCTACGATTTCATAAACTGACTTCTTCTTTCGAATCAGAGCTATGACCGCCAGAGCACCAAGAAAATTCCCAGGCTTCATGTGTCGGGTGGGAATTACACTAACTGTTTGTCCTAGCGCTTCAGCCCGTGGCGAACTTATTGACCTGAGAATTCAAATGAACGAAACAATGACCTTTTTGACTGAGAAACAGGAGAAGGAGGGCAGGCCATTCATGCGAACCAAAAGACCCAGATCAATTCTTCTGGCCAGCAGCCCGTTCAGCCAGGGCTCTTGCTCTTTTTCTAGTAATCAGGATTATGACAGAAAAATTGAGAAAAAACCGGGTGTCCCAATTGAAACAAAAACCATTCAACATTTCTGAACGAAACTTGAAATGGCGGCTGAAAAGTGACTAGTAATCATTCTCTAAAATTGACACGTCACAATGCCCCTACCAATCTAACTAAGTTGGAGTGGGAACTAAACTTTTAGAAGCCTCATTTTGATAAAATAACACTAACTGAGCTTGCAACGGAAAGTCATTTACATGAAAAGAAGCAAAGTTCACTTACAAACTTGAAAGAAGCGGATTCTCCAGCCAATGTTGACGAGCGACTCGCTTGCACTCCGCTGAGAGGTACCGAGCTAGACTCTATCGCTTCTTCAACCAACTAACAACTCTCACAACTGCTAAAACTTCCCCAACTAACTTACACGCTTTCGCAAACCTTACAATACACCAGAATTGTAGACATGTCTGTGTTTCCCAGGCGTGGGAACCGAAAGGCTCTAATTCGACATGACAAAGCAATCAGCTAAGAAAACCAAATCATACCACACGGCAAAGGAAACTTAATTGAAACTAACCAATGGAGAACAGCTAAGTCGACTACCCTACTCAAAACTAGCCTTGACTTTCACTCTGGTGTGGGTCTGAACCAAGGTCAGTATAAACACCCAGGCACGTCTACCGTTAGAGAATTACTCCAAGACTAAATTCATCCAGTTCAAATAGACTGCACAAGCAATGATCTGCGAAATAAATGTGCTGGCTATCGTAGACCTTGAACGCCCTTGGGCCACAAGAGTAGCATGACGGTCCAAACTACTTAAGCAACTCAGTTAAAACTAGCCAACGCTTAAAATACCAAATAAACAATTTTCACTTTCATACTGACAACCTTTCATTTGAATGGTCACACTTTAGGATCTCAACCCGGCACAAACTCAGACATTAAAATCGCCTTGTACAGCATAACAAACAGCACCACAGGAAAGTACTGTTCAGTAGCTTTCATTTGAATTGTCATACTTTAGAATTTCACTCGCACAGACTTTCCGGCTTCCTGTTACAGGAAAGCCGAACTACTCGGTAACTATCGTTTGAACAAACGGCAGCCACACTTAGCATCATCTTCAGTTGTAGAGCACAAACAACAAAAGAACAGTAAAGTACTATTCAGTAGTTGTATTTCAACGTCAAACTTTAAGCGTGGTCCACACGAGCAAATGATTTGATCGTGTACTCGGGTGAGCAACTTTTCTATGACAAATCTCCGTTGAATACGTGCCGGCAGCGGCTTTAGGACAGCGGAACAGCAAGCGTCTAAGGAAGGAAAGCCGAAAAGTTGCACAGAGTAAGTGAGAAAATACATCTACAGATGAATGCCTCGTTTTTCAAGTACAAACAAGGTTAATTAAAGGTTAATTAAAGGATGGGGTTCGGCGGCAGTCCTTTTACTGTAACATGCAGCTGAAAATGCGGGGCAGAAACAGAAGTGGGTTCGCGTGGCCCATGATTGTGGCTCGAAGCGTTCTCAGTGTTGACCGTGCAATTTCTCATAGAAAAACGGGACGAGCAGCTTATTGTTTTAGTGGACAACCGAATGAAAACAAAGTTTAGGCTGTGTAAACAACAAAATCAAAAGGAAGGCAGTTTACTTTCCGGCCAAGGAAAACGTGCACGCGCGATGGTGGTCTGTCGCATGTATCAGTGAATTCACAACGATGATTGAGCCCATCATATTCGCATATTTCCAAAACACAAGAGATTGATTAACCACGATGAATAACTGAACGGGGAAAAACGTTTTCTATCTCTTAATGATTCAACAATAACCCTATTTACGCTTTCAAGCACTGTCCACCGAATATGCCGAGTAGCGGGTGCAAATGGAAGGGAACTTCACGGCAAGCTCTTCTGAAAAAACACAATAAGATCTTTTTGTGTATCCCGTTGCATGCCAGAACTGAAATCCTGAGACACGTCTAAGCCATCTGATTGGCTCAAAGCAAATCACGTGCATCACTCTTTCTTTCGTTGCTGGAGCGTGAGACAACAATACGTCTTTAGCTATCGAGTCAAAAACTGGTCAACTCTGTAGTGTCAAAAAAAACAAGTTCATCCTATTCAAACTTCCCGTTTAAAAACCACAGTGTATAAACAAATGGAACACGAGCTTGGTACACACTGTTACCAAGCAAAATCCGCGCAAAGTCATGATAGAGCCAAAGAATCTGATGTTACGTCGACCGACTCTATAAGTCTTGAAAATTCATGTAAGCGCTCGGAGATGTCTAATTCGCCAACACAGCCTGCTTCTACAGAAGAAACACACCAAAAAAAAGTTCAAGAAATCTACCCTTGGATGAAAACAGTTCGTTCCAAAGGTACTAGACAATATTCTATTTTTTGAAGTGCACCGGACGATTAGTGGGCGTGGGTCGATTGCAATTCCCTCACTTCTTATGCACATTTCTCATGCAGCAACATTTCCAAAATCGAAAAAAGAATTTCTAGAATATTGAAGGATAGCATAGATTGGGTTTAGTTGCAGACGTTTCTTTTGGTATTAAGTTTGTGAATTGTGGATTAACGTAGACGAATTGCTAGTAGAATGCTCTCTCTCGCCACGATGGCGCTTCTCCATTGTGAAGTCCGCTTTCGAAGGTGCGAAGCGTACCATTTTGGAATCTTAGCGCAAACAATTCCACTTAGTTCACTTAAGTGAATCTCGTAGAAAAGAAATGATATGATTCATTTTGTTATCAGGTTCAAAGCAAATTTTTACCGCTGTTCAAAGCATCCACAGTGTCGTTGCAGGCAGTGCAAAAAAGAGTAAAGTCGATCGCGACGCCATGTTAAAAACGTGTGCTAATCCCTCCTTACTTCTATCCGTGTGCGGCGAACCAATTCCTGTTTTAAATCCGCGAAATGTCCTTACTAACCACAAAACAATCTTTTCTCAGTTAACTTTAACCTGCCTTTCCAAGGATGTTGTGTGTTAAAAGCAGCAAGATCCGCTAATGCGACATTCTCTTGAATCAGTTGTTCCGTTTGCACTCTCGCCGTCAGGAAATATTCCCCGTCTCGCTCGTTGAATGGTCAGTTCCAACTTGGTCAACGCCTTCGAAATCCTTTCTCCAGCTTCTTCAGAAAAAAGGTCAGCTTTTCATATTTTAACTCCACATGGGGGTTTCAAATTTAGTACTTTTTTAAAACTAGTTTAGTCAAAGAATAAAGCAGTAAATTTACAAATTGCTGCGCCGTGAACTAAGTTGCTCTATCGATGATGAAAGCTCTCGTAGAGTGTCAATGATTCTTTTATTCTAAACTAGAATGGCAAGAGGCTAAACCATTCATAACGACCCGCAAACTCTCTGTGCTGAGGTTTGGATTTATTGAGCATTCGCTGTTTTTCCGTCAAAACTGCTGAAAATGTGTAAACCCGAGGCATATGTCCTACGTCCATGCAGAGTTCTGAGCCAAAGCAATAATTTCCTTTCTTACACGTTCACGTCATCACACTACGGCGCTTTGGTTGTACAAATAGCAGAATAAATTTATTAAAACTACAGCGTCTTTACTTCAAATCAAAGTCAATTGTGCTGTATGGTAGCAACATGGAGTTATTTCACCGTCTGGGGAAGGCCTTATTGTTTTCGCTCGCCATTATTTGTAAGCTCAGAGCCGGCTTTTATCTTGCTTGCGAGCCTCGAATAACACTAATTTTACTAGTAAAGTTTTATTTTAAGGTTTAGCTTGTTGCCTCTAATTTGTAGGAACAAGTCATGATGTTAATTGACTTTGATTAGCCAGAAATTTGTTTGCCTTCGCGGATCAGAAACGTGGCAAGTAAATAATAGGTTCTGTCCTTGTACGTAAAGCGGTAGTCTCATGAGTTGCGCATGGTTGTGAATCGCCCTCAGATCGATCACGTTTTACGTTTTTATTCAAACGAATAATTACAATTGCTAGTCTACATCATCACATGAAACATACCATCGAGATATACAGCTCACACCTTCCCTTTCGTCGGTCACACGTTTTCGCGTCGAGCAAGCATGAAAACTCGCCGTAGGAATATCTTGAAATTCACTACAAAGAAACATGAGAATGCTCCTATAAATAGAACTCACTTACACAATATATAAACAGTAAGATCACCACGTAAAACTTACCTTGTTCGATATTCAAGTGACAAACAATGTTCAGCGAACCCACTGTCGAAACAAGCTTCATGCCCTGCCTAGAATTTTGCTCGAAGCCACGACTGAAATATTCTGTCTTCCGGACAAATACGTTTGTGGGTTTTAAACCAATCCTTCTTGTACTTTTTAAGGTGAGAAATCGTCCTTTTGCGACCCGAGTTTCTTCGTTTTTCACCATGGCCGCCTCCACTTGTGGATGCCATTTTGAATTTGTCGGATCAAACTTAAAGGAACTATGTCACGACGCTTTCATTCATTTTTTCTGATCTGACAAAATTATTTTCTCGTTGAAGGAAACCTCAAAATAATAGTTTCCCAAGATAGAAAAACACCAAAGAAGTAATAATAAACCAAAACTAAACAAGGATGGTTGCGACTGAGGAAGATTAAGACGGATTACGAATGAGTTATCCGTGACGTAGCTCCTTTAATTTTGCCAGAAAAGATTTCAAGTTTTGAGCTTCAGCGCGCGCATGCGCGACTCATGAGAACAATCCTTTAAATTGCCATGAAAACTCCATTTTAGCTGCATGGTTATTTCTTCTTACCTAATGGTCGTTTGAATGAAACTGGTTTCGTTTAAGTCAGATTTCGTGTGTTTGAAAGGCATGAGAGCTTACAAATTAGTATGGGATTTTCCCAGGCTATGTGGCCTTGACACATTAATAAAAGTTTATCATCATCATGTGCCACGATTGAGCAGCAAGTTGTGTTTTGTATAAGCTAAGAGCGACGATAATTACAACAACAACAACAACAATAACAATAACCTTTATTTGCATGACTTTAATTATTTACAGTATTGCAAAAGGTACGTAAAAAAAAGAACAAAAAGAAAAAGATAAAAATTATTATGATATTAATAACAGATAATCAAGTGACGTCATTCTTAGACAACAGGATACTGTCACGCAAATTATTCATTAATGAAATCATGAATTATAATGATAGTAACTTTTAATTTTAGCTCAAGCATAAAACCTTTCCTATCACAGAAGAGTCAAACATAAAATCGTGTAATATGGTTTAAAGATTGTATTCTGTGTATTAATTTCCTTCTTAAGTAGAAAGATTTAGCTAAAACTCTTTAACAGCATTTCCTGCGGAGGTTGCTGTTTGAGTCACTCAGAATTCTTTCCTAGAAGAGATTTTTTTTTTTAAATTTGACTCATATGAACTCTGACTTTTTCTATTGAAGGCACTTGCTGAATGTTAACAGTGATTTCTCTCTCCTGTTCAAGGAACAACGCAAGAGAAAGATGAGAAAAACCGAACTATCTACAGCACAAGTCAACTCGTCGAGTTAGAGAAAGAATTCCATTACAACCGATACCTCTGCAGGCCGAGAAGATTCGAAATCGCTCAATCGCTCGGACTTACGGAGAAACAAGTGAGAATCTGGTTTCAGAATCGGCGGGTGAAATGGAAAAATGAACAGAAGGTCGTGGAGAAAGCCTTGAAGAAGGAAATTCAGGAGCGAGTAAGACAACTAAGCGCTCAGAACCCAAATGGGTTTGGAAGTTTGACAATGATAAACAACATGAATAATTATAAGAATTCCTTTAGCGAGGTGAACTCGATTCAGCAAGTAAGAAGAAATTACGGGTTTCCTTCTCCAGTGCAAAGTTATAATGGTGGATTTATGGACCGGCCAAGAAAACTCTGGAGTCAGGGGCCGCTGCATCATTTTTAAATTTTGTAAACTACCTCAGTAAACAAACCACATGTTAGTTTTGCTTAATTGAAGACCTTGTTGACGAGTGACTCGCTTGCATTCAACTGACAGGCACCGAGACTCTGTTTTAATTGCTTCTTCAACCAACCATAACAACTCTCCCAATTCTAACAACTTCCCAATTTAACTTACACGCTTTCGCAAACTTTTAATACTGTTTAACGAATTCTACACATGCTTGTGTTTCCCAGGCGTTGGAATTGACCGAAAGGCTCTACTGAATTCGATACGACAAACAATTAGAAAACCAAATCATACCAGTCATACCACACGGACAAAGGAAACTCAATTGAAATGAACCAATCATGGAGAACAGCTAAGTCGACTACCCTACTCTAAGTTAGACTTCGACTTTCACTCTGGTGTGGGTCTACACCAAGGTCAGCAAAAACACCCAAGCATGTAGACCTTGAACGCCCTTGAGCCACCAGAGTAGCACGACGATCCAAACTACTTAAGGAACTCAATTAAAACTAGCCAACGCTTAAAATACCATATAAACAAATTTCACCTTAATCAAAACCTTTCATTTGAATGGTCACACTTTAGGAATTTAACCCGGCACAGACTCGGACTTTAGAACCGCCTTGTACAGCGTAACACACAGTACCTTAGGAAAGTACTGCTCAATGGCTTTCATCTTTCATTTCAATGGACACACTTTAGGATTTCATCCACAGAATCAAAAGCTACAATCACCTTGTGCGACTGTAAAAAAACAGCACTACTGAAAAGTACTGCTCAGTAGCTTTCATTTGAATGGTCAGACTTTAGAATTTCATCCACAGACTTTCCGGCTTCGTATCCATGAAAAGAAAGCCGTACTACTTGGTAGCTATTATTTGAACAGCCAAAGTTAGCACCGTCTTGTACAGCACAATCAACAAAAGAATAGTAAAGTACTGTTCACTAGTTGCAGACGAACAAATTTACGGTGACAAGTTTTCGTTGACAAACGATTTGACCGTGTACGCAGGTGAGCAAATTTTCTATGACAAATGATCTTGAATTGGTGTGCCGGCAGCGGCTTTCGGACACCGGAACAGCAGCGCCTAAGGAAGGACGGGTTAGGAAATTTTCTATGACAAATGTCCTTGAATACGCGCCGGCAGCGGCTTTCTAGTGGACAGCGGAACAGCAAGCGCCTAAGGAAGGAAAGCCGAAAAGTTGCAGACAGTAAGTGAGAACATTCATCTACAAATAAATGTCTCGTTTTTCAAGTACAAGCAAGGTTAATTAAAACATGGGGTTTGGCGGCAGCACTTTTATTGCAACATGCAGCTGAAAATGGGGAAAAAAAAACAGATACTGGGTCCGCTTGGCCCATGACTGTGGCTCGCAGTGTTCTTAGTGCTAAAATACTTCTAATAGCGTAAAATTGTCTGGAACGGCTAAATGACTCGGTTAGGCGCCATTTACCTACACTACAAAAAAGGTGCGAATGGAGGGTCTGGGAACTAATTTCCACAAATCTTGGACAAATTTTCTTTGACAACCCATCTACTAGAGCAAACTTCGGATATAACAATTTTTCATTGCCAGATAAACGTTATTTTTATTGGTTGTCCACTAAAACAATAATCTACATGTCCCGCTTTCCCACGAGAGATTACCCGGTCAACTCGGCTGGTCAACAGGAGCTAAATTTTCTGTGACCATTTTATTTGCTCGTGTGCATGACAAAATTTTCCCGAATCTTGTGTGACAAATGCATTTGCTAAAAGACCAGTGTGCCATTTTTCAGGTTGTGTGAACAACAAAATCAAAAGGAAGCCAGTTTGCTTTCCAAGGAAAACGTGCACGATCGTTGCCTATCGCATATCAGTGAATACACAACGATGATTGAGAGAATAAGGTTCGCGTGTTCGCAAAAGAAATGTGATTGATTGTCCACGATGAATAACGAGGGAAACGTTTTCTATCTCTCAATGACTGAACAATCTTACGTCATAAGCACTGTCTACTGATTACACCGAGCTATGTGTCCAACTGGAAGGGACCTTCGGGGAAAGCTCTTCTAAAAAAAAAACAAAAACAAACAAACTAACTAAGGTCTTTGTGTATCCCGTTACATTCCAAAACTGAATTCTTGACAAACATCTAAGCCATCTGATTGGATCAAAACAAATCACGTGCTCAAAAATCATACATCATTCTTTCTTTGGTTGTTGGAGCGTGAGACAACAATACGGGTTTCGCTATCGAGTCTAAGTAAAAAAACGACTGGTTAACTTCCTGTTGTCTATAATAAAAAAAACAAATTCATCTTATTCAAACCTCCTATCCTGCGTTTAAAAAGCACATTGGGTTGACAAATGGAACAGCAGCTAACCACACACCGTTGCCAGGCAAAATCCGCGAAAAGCCATGATGTGACGTCGACCGACTTCATTCGTTATGAAAATCCATGTAAGCGCACAGACACCATTAATTCGCCAACACAGCCTACTTATACAGGAGAAGCAAACCAAGAAAAAGCTCAAGAAACCTACCCTTGGATGAAAGAATTTCGTTCAAAAGGTACGAAAAAGATTTGGACTTTTTGCACTTTGTGTCCCAATGGCGTACTGAGGACAATTAGAGGGCGTGCAACCCCTTCGCTTCTTGTGCACATTTCTCCAGCATTATTTCCAAATCGATAAACGAATTTCTAGAATATTAAAGGATAGCATAGATTGGGTCTAGTTGCGTACATTTTGCGTACATTCAGTATTAAGTTCGTTAATTGTGGATTAACGTAGAAGAATGGCTAGCAGAATGCACTGGCCATGATGGCCGCCTTCTCCATTGTGAAGTTCGCTATGGGTGCTAAGTGCTCTATTTTGTAATCTTAGCGCGAACAAATCCACTTAGTTCACTTAAGTGATTCTCGTAGAAAAGAAATAGTACGATTCTTTTGTTATAATTAGGTTCAAAGCCAATCATTTCCGCTATTTTAAAGCATTCACACGTCGTTGGAGCCAATGCGAAGAGAGAAGAGCCCGTCGTGATGCCATGTTAAAAACGTTTGGTAATCCCTCCTTACTTCTATATGTGCGGCGAACCAATTCTTGTTTTAAATCCACGAAATGTCTTAGTTAACCACAAAACAGTCTCTTCTCACTTACTTTAACCTGCCTTTCCAAGGATGTTGTGTGTGAAAAACAGCGAGATCCCCTAATGCGACTGTAATTTGAATTAGTGGCTCTCTTTGCACTCTTAATCGGCAAATATTCCCGGCCTAGTGCGGTGAATGTTCTTTCTAACTAGGTCATCAAAACCTTGGAAATCCTTTCTCTAGTTTTTTCAGAAAAAGAGGTCAGCTTTTCATATTTTAACTCCACATAGGGGTTTGAATTTTAGTCTTTTTATATAAAACTGGTTTACTTGAGGAGTAAAGCAAGAAATTTATAAATTGCTGCGCCGTGAAATAGTTGCCCCGCTCGTATCCTCTATCGATGATGAAAGCTCTCGTAGAATGACAATGATTCTTTATATACAAAACTGGCATGACTATCAGGCTAAAGCATTTATAACGACCTGCAAACTCTCTGTGCTGGTGATTTTTGTGGTTTCATAGAGCATTAGCTGTTTTTCAAAACTGTTTAAAATGTGAAAACCCGAAGCACATGTCTTTCGGCCAGAGTTCTTAGCCAAACCAATAGTTTCCTTCGTTATATCTTCAGTCATCTCAGGCAAAACTAAATAAAAAGTACGTACTTTGATTGAAAATACAGGAGAATAAAATTATTAAAATTACAGCGAAATTACCTCAAATCAAAGCCATTTGTGTCGTATTGTAAGAACATGATGTTATTTCACGGTCTGGCGAAGACCTTCTTGTTTTCGCTCACCATTATTTGTAAGCTCGGAGCCGCTTTTATCTTGCTTGCGAGCCTCGTATAACACTGATTTTACTAGTCGTGTTATTTAAGGTTTAGCTTGTTGCCTCTAAATTGTAACCTAGCTGACAAGTCATGATGTTAATTGACTTTGATTAACTAGAAATCTTTCGCCTTCGCGGACTAATATGGCTAGTAAATAACGGGTTCTGTGCTTGTACTTAAATTGCCATGAAAACTCCGTTTTAACTAAAATGGTTACTTCCCGGGTTATCTCTCCTTACGTAATGGTTGTTTGAATCAAACTGGTTTCGTTTAAGTCACATTTCTCCCGTTTGAAAGACATGAGAGCTTACCAGTACAGATGTGCCATGATTGAGCAGCAAGTTGTGTTCTGTTTGAGGTAAGAGTACTTGTCTCGGTAATAATTTCTTAACTCAACGATAAAACCTTTCCTTTCACAGAAGAGTCAAGCATAAAATAGTGTAATAGTCTTTTCATTTTTTATTCTGTGAAATAACTTAATCCTTATGTAGAGAGATTTAGCTAAGACTGTTGAAGAGTATTCTATGCCGGGTGCTGTTTGTAATTGAGACACTGAGAATTCTTTCCAAGAAAGACATTTGTCTTATATGTACTCTGACTCTATCGACTAAAGGCATTTGCTGAATGTTAATAATGATTTCTCTCTCCTGTTCAAGAAACACTGCAACTGAAAGATGAGAAAAACCGAACTATCTACAGCATAAGACAGCTCGTCGAGTTGGAGAAAGAATTCCATTACAACCAATACCTCTGCAGGCCAAGAAGATTCGAAATCGCGCAATCGCTCAGACTTACGGAGAAACAAGTCAAAATCTGGTTCCAGAATCGGCGGAGGAAATGGAAAAACGAAAACAAAGTTGTAGAGAAAGCCTTGAGGAATGAAATTCAGGAGCGAGTTAGACAACTAAGCGCGCAGAACCCAAACGGGTTTGGAAGTTTGACAGTGATAAACAACATGAATAATTATCAGAATTCCTTCAGCGAGGTGAACTCAATTCAGCAAGTGAGAGGAAATTACGGGTTTCCATCTCCAGTGCAAAGTTATAATGGTGGATTTATGGATCGGCCAAGAAAACTCTGCAGTCAGGGACCGCTGCAGCATTTTTGAAAATTTTTTTTGAATCTCCTTAGAGTTGAGATGTTTTTTTTTTATTTTTTATTTTTATTTTCAGTGACGTGGGTAAAGTGGCAAATAAGCAACACAAAACAAAACCACTGCTCAGTTGCTTTCGTTTGAATGATGACACCTACGGATTTTATGCACGTACTCACTGAAACGTTAGAACCATCTCAAACAAAACTATAAATAGCACCACAGGAAAGTATCACTTAAAACGTTGTTGACAAGCGACTCGCTTGCACTCAGCTGACAGTACCGTGATCTAGTAAGTAAACAAAAAGGTGCAAAGACGAAAAACGTCCCTTAAAGAAAAGTAAGTCTCTATCACCGTTTCATTTCAAAACAACACAGGGGCACTATTCAGTTTCCCTGGTTCAAGTTCCAGTTCGAATTCATACTTTCACCCCGCTGTTGATAACTGTTTTACCTGCCACCGGCGCGACGTGGAACTCTTGGGTCCGGATCAAATACCTTAAAAACACCCGCAAAAATAATAAGCATAATCTTTTCTGTCACAATTAGTGCAAATAGCATCGCCCATACGAGTGCGAATTCCCCTAGACTGAAAAGCAGGGCTATAAATAGCACCACAGGAAGGCATTACTTAATAAGACCTTGTTGACGAGCGACTCGCCTGCACTCAGCTGACAATACCAAGATCCAGTAACAGAAAGGTGCAAAGACGAAAAACGTCCCTTAAAGAAAAGCAAGTTCCTATCACCGGTTCATTTCAAAACGAGACAGGGGCACTATTCAGTTTTTCTGGTTCAAGTTCCAGTTCGAATTCCTTTGACCCCTCTCAGCGATAACTGTTTTATCTGCCACTGGCGCGACGTGGGACTCTTAAATCCGCTTCAAAAACACCAGCCGAAATAATAAGTTTGACCTTTTCTGCCACAATTACTGCAAACAGCATCGCCCATCCATACGAGTGCGAGTTCCCTTTGACTCAAAAACTGGGTTCAGATTACGTTGCTGGTACCTATTGGGTGTAGGGGTAGGTTGGGGTAGACCAACCTATTTCAGTAGTGCTGAAATTCTCGCCTGATTATTTGCCTTACATCAGATTTATCGACATAAGAGCCCTGTTGTCCAACGGAGCCAACTGTTTTGTTCTTAGGAGTAACAACTTTTGAAAGCTCTTGCAAAATGTCAACCGAGACCTCCTTAGCGTCAAAAGAACCATTTTTTAGAGTTGCGACACTCACTAGCCCCCGACGCAAAATACTTAGAGCAGCGAGATAATTCATCGAACGTCATCTTATCAGCCGAAGGCCTTAAACCATTCACTAGCATGCCCTAAAGCTAAATTAACTTCATCCCAACCCTTTAAACGTCCTGCTCTCATATAATAAATTCGTGAACATCCTCACATTCATCCCCTCTATAAAAAAGATCGGAAATGTAACTGAAAAAATGTCAAGACCGGTTCCAGTTCCAGGCTGCAGACTCACTGTTGTACGAAAAGTTAGCTGCATTGCCTCACACAACTGATTAACCTGACTTTGACTAACTTGACATTATACATTAGCGTTGGCCGACACTAATTGGCTTTAGCTTTGTATATATATTAATATGATCGGATGCAACTAAAACGAACGCTTAATGCTATTAGGGTAGGGCTGCCAGATACCGTAAATTATGATGCTCGTTGCTACCTAAATTACTAGTGCGTTTTCGCGATCAACTTCTCTGGTTTGCGAACTACGCTCTACGTTTTCAAAAATTATTTCCTCCGAATCAGAGCTTTGATAACCGGAGAACCAATAAAATTCTGACCCTGCACTTGTCGGGTGGGAAAGACAGTAACTGCTTGCGCATCACCTGATGAAGAACTTGTTCACCTAATAAATGATCGAAACAATGACCTTCTTGACTGGGAAACAGAAGGTGGAGGGACAGGCCTTCATCCGAACCAACAGACCCAGATCAATTCTCCTGGCAGGCAGCCCTTTCACCCGGGGCTCTCGCTCTTTGTCTAGTAATCAGGATTATGACAGAAAAATTGAGAAATAACAAGGTGTCCCAATTGAAAAAAAGATAACAAATGATGTAAACAAAAGCCATTCTAAATTTCTTCACGAAACCCGAAATGGCGGCTGAAAAGTGACAAATAATTATTGTCACGTCTCAATGCCCCTACCAATCTAACTAAGTTGGAGTGAGAACTAAACTTTTAGAAGCCTCAATTTGATAAAATAGCACTACTGCTGAACTTGCAATGGAAAGGCATTTACACGAAAAGAAGCAAAGTTCACTTACACACTTGAAAGAAGCAAATTCTCCAACCAATGTTGACTAGCGACTCGATTGCAGTTAGCTCAGAGGTACCGAGACTCTATTTTAATTGCTTCTTCAACCAACTAACAACTCTCACAACTCCTTCAACTTCCCCAACTAACTTACACGCTTTCGCAAACCTTACAATACACCAGAATCATGTAGACATGCTTGTGTTTCCCAGGCGTGGGAACCGAAAGGCTCTAATTCGACATGACAAAGCAATCAGCCAAGAAAACCAAATCATACCACACGGACAAAGGAGACTCAATTGAAACTAACCAATGGAAACAGCTAAGTCGATTACCCCTACTCAAAACTAGCTTTGACTTTCACTCTGGTGTGGGTTTGAACCGAGGTCAGCAAAAACTCCCAGGCTTGTCTACCTTGGAGAATTGGTCGAAGACTATATTCGTCTTTCAAATAGACTGCACAAGCTTTGATCTGCGAAATACATGTGCAGGCTAACGTAGACCTTGAACACCCTTGAGCCGGCCACAAGAGTACCATGACGGTCCAAACTACTTAAGTAACTCAATAAAAACTAGCCAACTCTTAAAATACAAAATAAACAAATTTCACCTTCATAACAACCTTTCACTTGAATGGTCACGCTTTAGGATCTCAACCCAGCACAGACCCGGACTTTAGAACCGCCTTGTACAGCGTAACAAACAGTACCACAGGAAAAGACTGCTCATTGGCTTTCAACTTTTATTTGAATGGTCACACTTTATGATTTCATCCAGAGAATCAAAAGCTACAACCACCTTACTCAGCTTTAAAAAAAACAGAACCACTGAAAAGTACCGCTCAATGCTTTCATTTGAAAGGCCATAATTTCAAAATTTCACCCACAGACTTTCCGGCTTTGTACCACAGGAGTGAGCCGTACGCGCTTAAGGTGAGCAAATTTTCCATGACAATTGTTCTTGAATACGTGGCAGCAGCGGCTTTTGGACCGCAGAACAGCAAGCGCCTAACGACATGAAAGCCGAAAAATTACACAGCTTATTTTTCAAGTACAGACACTGAGATTGTTTAAAGCACGGGGTTCGGCAACAGAGAGTCATATTCATTTGGAGTAAATTTTGCCGATTTTGTTACCTTCGAAAGGACTCCTTCTTTGCTACGAGAAATAAATAAAATCATTAAATACTGACCGCATATTGTTTTGTCAGTTTGTTTTAAAAGTTGTGATGAGGGCACTTTTTCAGTAGCAAGGCACTGAAGCATACTTTAAACGACGAACTTTTCATGTGCCGAACCTAATGCAAATCAGCAAGCAGTAGAATTGTTTTGCTAATTTGCATGAGGTTCAGCACGTGAAAAGTTCGATGGCTTTAGCTAGACTCTGAGGAAGAGGCCATAGCCTCGAAACGCCTGGTTTTTTATGCTATTTTATTTTATTTTTCATACAATTTTGGCGCGTACTTTGCATTATTACTCGGACGTTTGCGCTATACATCTGATTCAGCTTTTCAAGCGTTATGCTACCGAGTTTTCTATGGACGAGTCAGTCACACACCACAGAGGCCCAGCCGAGTTGACCGTGCAATCTCTCGTAGAAAAGCGGGACGTACTCGTCGAATGCAAACAACGTTTAGGTTGTGTGAACAAAAAAATCAAAAGCAAGCCAGTTTACTTTCCGAGGAAAACGTGCAGGATGGTTGTCTATCGCATATTAGTGAATACACAATGATGATTGAGCCAATCAGATCCGCATATTCACATAGGGCAAGAGATTCATTGACCATGATGAATAACGGGAAAAACGTTTTCTATATCTAAATGATTTAACAATACTCCTACTTACGCTTTCAAGGACTGTCTACCGAATATTCCGAGTCACGCGTGCAAATGGAAGGACACTTCGCGGCAAACTCTTCTGAAAAAGCACGCTAAGGTCTTTGTGTATCCCGGTGCATGCCAAAACTAAAATCTTGATACACTTCCAAGCCATCTGATTGGTTCAAAGTAAATCACGTGCTCAAAAATCATGCATCATTCTTTCTTTGCCCGTTGGAGCATGACACAACAATACTGCTTTAGCTATCAGTGTTGGTAAAAAAATGTGGTCAACTTCCTATGGTCTATGATAAAAAACAAACTCATCTTATTCAAAACAAATGGAATCAAAACAAATGGAACAGGACCTTAGCACACACCGTTGTCAGGCAAAATGCGCGAAAAGCCATGATGCGACGTCGAGCGGCTCTATCCGTGATGAAAATCCATGTAAGCGCGCGGAGACCGCTTCGCCAACACAGCATGCTTCTACAGAAACACACCAAGAAAAAGCTCAAGACACCTACCCTTGGATGGAAGAAGTTCGTTCGAAAGGTACGAAAGGCAGTTCAGTTTTTTTGTACTTCTGTCCTGAAGACGTACACGGGACAATTAGAGGGCGTGGGTCGATTGCAATCCCTTCTCTTCTTGTGCACCTTTCTCATGTGGCGATACTTCCAAAATCAAAAAAACAAATTTCTTGAATATTAAACGATAGCGTAGCTTAGGTTTAATTGCGACGTTTTTATTTGGTATTAACTTTGTTAATTGTAGATAAACATTGACAAATGCCTAGTAAAACGCTCTCTCTCTTACCACGATGACGCTTCTCCGTTGTGAAGTCCCCTTTCGATGGTGCGAAGCGCGCCACATTTTGTAACAGCCTTAGCGTAAGCAATTCCACTTATGTCGTCTAAGTGAATCTCCTAGAAAACAAATGATATGGTTCATTTTGTTTTCGTTAGCTTCAAGGCCAAATTTTCCCGTTGTTTCAAAGCATTCACATGGCGTGGAGGCAGTGCAAAAAAAGAGTAGAGTACATTTTGACGCCATGATAAAAACGTGTGGTAATCCCTCCTTACTTCTATCTGTGCGGCGCACCAATTCCTGTTTAAAATCCGCGAAATGTCCTAATTAACCACAAAACAATATCTTCTCAGTTACTTCAACCTGCCTTGCCAAGGATGTTGTGTGTTAAAGGCAGCAAGATCCGCTAATGCGACAATACTTTGAATCAGTTCTTCTCTTTCCACTCTCGAATCAGGAAATATTCCCCCGTCTCGTGTAGTGAATGGTCTTTCCAACTTAGTCAAATCACTCCAAACCCTTTCTCTAGTTTCTTTAGAAAAAAGAAGGGGTCAGATTTTCATATTTTAACTCCACATAGGGGTTTGAATTTTAGTACTTATTTTAAAACTAGTTTAGTTGAGATCAAGCAGTAAATTGATAAATTGCTGCGCAGTGAAATAGTTGCTCTCTCGATGATGAAAGCCCTCGTAGAACGTCAATGATTCTTTATACAAAACTAGAATGACTGTCAGGCTAAAGAATTAACGAGCTGCAAACTTCCTGTGCTGGTGTTATGTTTATTTTATGGATTTATGGAGCATTCACTGTTTTTCAAACTGTCAAAGTGTGTAAACCCCGAAGCACATCGGTCCTCAGGCCAGAGTTTTTAGCCAAACCAAGAATTTATTTCATCAGATTTTCACGTCATCACAGACAAAACTAAGTTATAAGTACGGCAACTTGGTTGTATAAATACGGGAATAAAGTTGTTAAAATTACTGCGTTATTATTTCAAATCAAAGTTATTGTGATGTATTGTAACAACATGGAGTTATTTCACGGTCTCGGTGGGAAGGCCTTCTTCTTTACGCTCGCAACTATTTGTAAGCTCAGAGCCGCTTTTATCTTGCTTGCGAGCGTTTTATAATACTGATTTTACTGGTCAAGTTTTATTTTAGACTTTAGCTTGTTATCTCTAAATTGTAGGAATAAGTCATGATGTCAATCGACATTAGTTGATTATCTAAAATTCGTTTGCCTTCGCTAACGAACATGGCTAGTAAATATCACAGTACCAAGCAAATACCAACACTGAAATGTTATCAATTTCGGAGCTTTTTGCCATTTTTCCGCGGCTTTCTGCTGCAAAAATATCAAACTCTTAAAGATAAAAAACTTTTTAAAGCTGTTCCAGCACAAACCGGTCAAAATTCACGTCTTCCTTCTCGCCCTCATGTCAGGCCCGTCTCCTTGGCACATACAAGTGTTTTTCGCGAACGCTTCAGTCTGGTGCGCTCGCGCAACTATCCGGGCCCTGAGAGAAATAGGAGACTACTCAAGGACTTAGCTGAAAGATTGAATTTAATTTTTTTGCACAGTCTCGACACAAGGTACACACTTTTAAGTGTAAAAATCTTTATCCACATAAGCTTGAAACAATGAAACCAACTGAGGACATACCTTGCAGGAGTTCACCTACCGACTCTGTGATAAATATAAACGGGAAAAAAACGCTTATTTAACTGATCTTACTCATCCATCGTCCGAGTCATCAGTCAGGGACCTCTAGGTAGTTACCTGAATAAAGCATTTATTGAAAAATTGCAGTCTGTGCACTAAATCATATGAGATCAGTAAAAATAAACAAAGATCTAAAAATGCTCTAGACCTTCTAGGGCTGTGTTCAGTGGATGAATATCATCATGAAGATCTTGAACTCTGTCATCTCTAATTTTATTATGTAATAAATAAATCGTTTTTCTTGTTTCTTGTTATTACTGTTGCTGCTTTTGTTGTTATTGTTGCAATGAAGCCAGATATTTACTAACGGACATTTGAATTTTTTAAACTTGTTCTAATAAATAACACTGAGAGACCAGTCATGTATGAAATGCAAATTGCTTCGCCTACAAGTGCCAAGAGATGAAAGTCGGAACACTCGAATAGCTTCTGTGCTTTTACTAAAATTGCCAGGATGAAAACTCCGTTTATACTAAAATGGTTTCTATTCTCATGTAACGGGTGTTGAAATCAAAGTAGTTTCTTTGAAGTCACATATTTTGCGTTTGAAATACACGAGAGCTTACAAGGCTAAAGATGTTGTTTAATGATTCAGCGACACTGGTTGTGTTCTGAGATAAGATTGTCGGTAATACCTTTTAAACTCAACAATAAAACCTTTCCTATCAGAGAAGAATCGTGTCATATGGTTCTAAGGTTTTATTCTGTTAATTAATTTAATTCTTAAGTAGAAAGATTTAGCTAAAACTGTTGAACAGAATTTCGTATGGCGGGTGCAGTTTGAGTCACTGAGAATTCTTTCCAAGATGAAATATAATTTTTTTCCATTTTTCTTATATGTACTCTGAATCTTTCGACTGAAAGCATTTGCTGAATGTTAACTATGACTTCTCTGTCTTGTTCAAGGAACACCGCAAGAGAATGATGACAAAAAACGAACTATCTACAGCACAAGACAACTCGTCGAGTTAGAGAAAGAATTCCATTACAACCGATACCTCTCCAAGCTGAGAAGATTCAAAATCACGCAATCGCTCGGACTTACGGAGAAACAAGTGAGAATCTGGTTCCAGAATCGGCGGAGAAAATGGAGAGACGAAAGAAAGGTCGTGGAGGAAGCCTTAAAGAATGCCGAAATTCAGGAGCGAGTAAGACAACAAAGCGCGCAGGACCCAAATGGGTTCGGAAGTTTGACAATGATAAACAACATGAATAATTATCAGAATTCCTTCAGCAAGGTGAACTCGATTCAGCAAATGAGAAGAAATTACGGGTTTCCTTCTCCAATGCAAAGTTATAATGGCGGATTAAAGGATCTGCCAGGAACACTCTGTAGTGAATGGCCGCTGCAACATTTTTAATTTTGTTATCTCCTTAGAGTTGAGTTTTTTTTAAAATTTTTAGTGACTTGAGTTAAGTGGCAAATGAGCAGCGCCACAAGAAAGTACTGCTCAGTTGCTTTCGTGAACAGCAATAGTTGTATGAATAGTGTGAACAGCAATAGTTGTAGAGGGTGTGATCAGCAATAGGTTTACGCTTCTTACCGATTACTTGAAGAGCAGGATGCAACGTGTGAAGACTAGGTGATGCGTTCTCAGAATGGCATTTGGTGACGCGACGAGTGCCACAAGGCAGCGTCCCTGGACGAATGTTTAAAAAAAATTTTTTAATAAACGATTTATACCTGCGAAATAAAAATGGTGGAATTAAATACATATGCAGATGATGGATAATTCTATACTGCTGATATAGATGCAGCCTTTCTAGGAGAACGCATTGTAAGTGAGGTAAGCATAGCTAACTCATGGCACGAATTCAACGGAATGATTGCAAATCCAAGTTAACAACAAGGAATGACATTAGGGGACTCATTTCCAGTAATAGATTCAATAGAACTTTTCGGCGTTACACTGGATAATGAACTTACTTTCAGGAAACATGTGGTCTCAGTTTGTAAAAAGATAAACAATGGGTTCAATGCAATAACGAGATTTGCCAAGCTAATCATTTTCCTTTGAGACTATATGCTACGTCTTTATAAAGCGTTTATACTACCTCACTTTCATTATTGCTCTATGGTGTGGCATTTTTGTAGTAAACGTGAATCTGACAAACTGGACTTGCTCAAGAAGTGTATTCTACGGTTTATTTTCAAGGACTGGAACTCTGACTACCGCAGTCTCCTTAAAAGGCAGGGGCTACAAGTCTGCCAAATAAGCGTACACAAAATATGATTCTTAATGTATTTAAAAGTCTTAATTTTGGCAAATATCCGGGTGACACGAAGGAAATGTTTAGTCTGAGCTCCTGCACCTATTCTTTGAGAGGCAATGATATTTTATCGGTCACCAAACTAGATACGACATCTTATGGCCTTCATTTTTTTTTAGTTACTCATCGGCCAAATGCTGGAATGTACTCCCCGATAATTACAGGACGCTGTAGAGTTTAACCACTTCCGCAAATTAATTATGTCTTATAATAGTATTTTATAAATTGTCATCTTTTTAATAGGAATCCTTTTAATTTATTTGATATTTTTGTTCAGTTATTAGTTCGCACAAAGACATTAGCATTTCCATACTACTCTTAAATTCGAGTATAAATAAAGTTTATGTCGTTGTTTATTGTTGTTCGTTTGAATGGTGACTACCGCAGTCTCCTTAAAAGGGCTGGGACTACAAGTCTGGCAATCAAGCGTACACTTGTATACAAAATATGATTCTTAATGTATTTAAATGTCTTCATTTTGACAAGTATCCGTGGGACCTGAAGGAAATGTTTAGTCTGAGCCCCAGCTCCTATTCTTTGAGAGGCAGTGACAGTTTGTCAGTCAACAAAGTAAACACGACATCTTATGGCCTTCATTCTTTTAGTTACTTATCGGCCAAATGCTAGACTGCGAGTAGTCTCTAATTTTGGCGATGGCGATTGTGGGGCGGGCGAAATACACACACGCGCGCGCGTGAAATTTTGAGGCGACGCGACGCGAAGGGAGCGCCGAAAATTAATTTTCGGCGCTCCCTTCGCGTCGCGTCGCCTCGAAATTTCGCGCGCGCGCGTGTGTGTATTTCGCCGACCCCACAATCGCCATCGCCAAAATTAGAGACTACTCGCAGTCTAGCCAAATGCTGGAATGTACTCCCCGATAATTACAGGACCGCTGTAGAGTTTAACCACACTTCCGCAAATTAATTATGTCTTATAATAGTATTTTAAAAATTGTCATCTCAGGAATCCGTTCAATTTATTTTATAGTTTTGTTTAGTTATTAGTTCGCACGTCATTAGCATTTCCATGCTACTCTTAAATTCCAGTACAAATAAAGTTTATGTCGTTGTTTATTGTTGTCCGTTTGAATGGTGACAGGTACGGATTTTATGCACGTACTCAAACGTTAGAACCACCGTAAACAAAACTATAATTAGCACTATAGGAAGGTACTGCTCAAGACCTTTCTTTTAAATGGTCACACTTTACGATTAGTTTAACCCGGCACAGATACAAACGTTACAACCGCTTGGTATGGCATGTAAACAAACAGTAAAACAGGAAAGTACTGCTCAGTCACGTTCATTTGAATGGTCACACTTTAGAATTTCACTCACAGACTTTCCGGCTTCGTACCACAGGAAAGCCGCACTGCTCAGTAGCTTTCATTTGAGCAGCCACACTTAGCACCATCTTGTACGGCATAGTAAATAAAAGAACAGTGAAATACTGTTCAGTAGTTGCATTTAAACGTCAAACATTAAGCCTGGTCCACAGGAGCAAATTTACTGTGACAAGTTTTCTTTGACAAATGATTTGACCGCGTACGGCGGATGAGGAAATTTTTATGACATATGTCCTTGAATATGTACCGGCAGCGGCTTTTGGACAGCGGAACAGCAAGCCCTTTTAGAAGGAAAGCCAAAAAGTTGCACAGAGTAAGTGAGAAAATCCATCTACAAATAAATGGATCATTTTCAAGTACAGACAAGTTTAATTAAAGCATGGGGTTCGGCAGCAGTACCTTTAGTATTGCGACATGCAGCTGGAAATGTAGGGCAGAAACGGACACTGGGTTCGCATGGCTCATCTTGATTGTGGCTCCTAGTGTTCTTAGTGTTAAAATACTGCTACAAGCGTAGAAATTGCCTGGAACGGCTAAATGACTTGGTTAGGCGCCATATACACTACAAAAAAGGCGCGAACGGAGGGTCTGGGAAGTAATTTCTTTCACAACCCATCTACTCTAGCAAATTTCACATATGGTAGTTTTTCATTGCCACATAAACACTGGCACACCCGTCTTCCAGCAAACGCATTTGTCTCATAAGATTTGGGAAAATTTTCTCACGTACACGAGTAAATAAAATGATCATAGAAAACTTGTCACAGCAAATTTGCTCGTGTTATCTAGGCTTAAGATTCATTCACAAACTGAACAATCGGGACCCCCTTGTAGAGCATACTATATAATAGCAAGGGAAAGTTCTGCTCAACAAATTTTATTTTAATCGGTACAGAGTCACGTCAGTAGAAGATTGAAAGGTTTAAAATACATTTCATGTCTCAACTTTAACTTTTGGAGGAAAAGACTTAATCTCCAACAATTTACAGAGTCGACACACTTGAGTATGTTGGTGAAGGTTTTTGACAAGCATATCCCTATTTGAAACTTCGCCGATAGAGAAGGTGTGGACACGCGAGTGTCATATTCATTTGGAGTAAATTTGTTTTGTTACCGCTGAAAGGATTTTACTAAGAGAAATAAACAGGAGAATTAATAAAAAATAATGACCACATTTTGTTTTGTCAGCGTCTTTTGAAAGTTGTGATAAGCGCACTTTTTTCAGTTGCAAGGCACTGAAGCATACTCAGTCAAACGACGAAGTTTTTATGTGCCGAAGCTAATGCAAATCAGCAAGCTATAGAATTGTTTTTGCTAATTTTCGCGAGGTTCAATGGTTCAGCTAGATCTGAGGAAGAGGCCGTAGCCTCGAAACGCCTGGTTTGTTACGTTATTTTAATTTATTTCTTATGCGTACTTTTGGGGCGTACTTAGTGTTATTACTCGAACATTTGCGCTACACATCTGATTCAGCTACTCAAGCGTTATATTACCGAGTTTGTCGGGAACAAGTCGGTCACACACCACAGCGGGCCAGCTGAGTTGGTCAGGCAATCTCCGTAGAAAAGCGGGAACCAAATAAAAGCAACAAAGTTTAGGCTGTGTCAACAACAAAATCAAAAGGAAGCTAGTTTACTTTCCAAGGAAAACGTGCGCGATGGTTGGCTATCGCATATCAGTGAATACACAACGATGATTGAGCCAATCAGATTCGCGTATTTGCAAAATGTAAGAGATTGATTACCCACGATGAATAACGGGGTAAACGTTTTCTATCTCTAAATGATTCAACAATAATCCTACTTACGTTTCAAGCGCTGTCTACCAAATATGTCGAGTCAAGTGTGCAAATAGAAGGGAACTTAGCGGCAAGCTCTTCTGAAAAAACACAATAAGATGTTTTTATGTATCCCGTCACATGCCAAACCTGAATTCTTGACAAACTTCTAAGCCATCTTATTGGTTCAAAGCAAATCACGTGCTCAAAAATCATACATCATTCTTTCTTGGTTGTTGGAGTGTGAGACGCCTTAGCTACCGAGTCAAAAACTTGTCAACTTCCTAGTGTCTGTGTTGAAAAAACAAATTCATATTATTCAAAACAAATGGAACAGGACCTTAGCACACACCGTTGTCAAACAAAATCCGCGAGAAGCCATGATATGACGTAGAGCGACTCTATCCGTGATGAAAATTCATCTAAGCGCACGGAGACCGCTATTTTGCCAACACAGCCTGCTTTTACAGAAGAAACACATCAAGAAAAAGCTCAAGAAACCTACCTTTGGGTGAAAGGAGGGGGACATTGGGGCCTATCAGAAACCGAAAAACCGTCCAAAAGTTTCACCAAAACCGAAAAACCGGAAGAAAAATCGCTCAAAACCGAAAAAACGCCGAGAATAATGATCAAAACTGCAAATTCGTGATTTTCAGTCCCTCAGCCAAAATATTGGCCTTAGGGACGATTCAATGCCTGTGTTATACTGCTTGCATCGCCAATTTGATGCGCATTATCCCGAAGAAATTTTTGCAATGTTCAACCAAAGGAATCGCTTCTTCCATTGTCTCCGTCTCATTTGAAGGTGAAACTTTTGTAACTCGTGATGAACTCAAAAAGGTTCGTACAATACGCCAATTTGCTCTCAAGAACCGAATCACCGCTTTTTGTTCATAAAAACCGAAACCCGAATGTCAAAAAGGGAAAAAACCGTAAACCGCAGTGGATACCAAAACCGAAAAACCGGAGATTTTGAGTGTAAAAACCGAAAAACCGATCTCAAAAGTGACCAAAACCGTAAAACCGAAAAACCCAATGTCCCCCTCTGAAAGAAGTTCGTTGCAAAGGTACAAAACAAAATTCGATTCAATGTTCTTCTGTCTTGAAGACGTACACAAATTTCTAAAGTATTGAAGGATAGCATAGATTGGGTTTAGTTGCGGACGTTTTTCTTTGGTATTTGTTAATTGTGGCTTATCGTAGACGAATGGCTAGTAGAATGCTCTCTCTCTCTCTTGCCATGACATCTTAGCGCAAACAATTCCACTTATGTCACCTGAGTGAATCTCGTGGAAAACAAATGATATGATTCATTTTGTTTTAGTTAGGTTCAAAGCTAATTTTTTCCGCTGTTTCAAAGCATTCACATATCGTTGGAGGCAGTGCAAAAAGAGTAGAGTCCATCATAACACTATGTTGAAAACGTGTGGTAATCCCTCCTTACTTCTTCCTGTGTGGCGTACCAACTCCTTTTTTAAGTCCACGAAATGTCCTAATTAACCACAAAACAATATCTTCTCAGCTACTTTAACCTGCCTTGCCAAGGATGTTGTGTGTTAAAGGCAGCAAGTTCCGCTAGTGCAACAATATTTTGAAACAGCTGTTCTCTCTGCTCTCTCAAATCAGGAAATATTCCCCGTCTCGAGCGGCCGGAATGTTCTGTTTCCAACTAAGTCAAGTCCTTCGAATTAACAAATTGACGTCAGTTTTTTATGCGTCTGTCCTCTTATTGATGATAAATTTCGTCATAACATTGTCAAAGTGTTGTAGATTCACGAGCCGCAGGCGAGTGGATCTACAACAAACTTTGACAATGTTATGACGAAATTTATCATCAATAAGAGGACAGACGCATAAAAAACTGACGTCAATTTGTTTTTTACAATAACAAAAAGCCCAAACTGATTTTCAAACGAAGGAAAGAAATGCTATCTAGAGTCAATGGAAGATGCGATTGCCGCAGAATCTGAATTTCATCGCTGTAATTCGGAGAATCACAGACTTGTAAGTTAAAACTATACTAAGAATAGGTCAGAAATACAAGGATAAATTCGAATTGCTCAACTAACCTTTAATCCAGTGAAAACTGTTCAGAAAATAATCCGTTAAAACACGGTTCAGCTTAATTTCATCGACAGCACAAATTCCCGCTCACCGCCGATTTTCAGGTCTGAATCCACGATAAACATCCTCATCTTTTCGCTCTAAGGTTGCAATGGTTTCTTCAGTTTTAACCCATAAATTTTAGATGATTTTCTCATTGACGACTACTAGATTTGTGGTGCAATTCTCGCCTCATCAAGAACGCAGCACTAAAAAGTTTGACAAAACTTTTGCTGATTGCGTCAGCTTTACGTGTTTCATCCGTCTGTACTCTTATTGACGATAAAAATTAGCCAATCAGCGCGCGAGAATTCGCTCAGTTATTGTAAAAATCCTTTTTTACAATAACTGAGCGAATTCTCGCGCGCTGATTGGCTAATTTTTATTGTCAATAAGAGTACAGACGGATGAAACACGGAAAGCTGACGCAATCAGCAAAAGTCTTGTCAAACTTTTCAGTGCTGCAGTCTTGATGAGGCGATAATTGTACCACAAATCTAGCAGTCTTCAATGAGGAAATCATCTAAAATTTATGGGTTAAAACTGAAGAAACCATTGCAACCATAGAGCGAAAGGATGAGGATGTTTGTTGAGAATTCAGACCTGAAAATCGGCGGTGAGCGGGAATTTGTGCTGTCGATGAAATTAAGCTGAACCGTGTTTTGCGGATTATTTTGTGAACAGTTTTCACTGGATTAAAGGTTAGTTGAGCAACTTGAATTTTTCCTTGTATTTCTGGCCTATTCTTACTTAAGTTTTGATTTACGAGCCTGTGATTCTCCGAATTATAGCGATGAAATTCTGATTCCGCGGCAATCGCAAACACTTTGACAATGTTATGACGAAATTTACCATCAATAAGAGCTCAGGACAGACGCATAAAATACTGACGTCAATTTGTTAATCTCTAGTTTCTTCACAAAAAAGAGGACTGATTTTCATATTTTAACTCCACACGGGTTTGAATTTAAGCACTATTTAGAACTAGTTTAGTTGAGGAATAAAGCAGTAAATTTATCACTTGCTGCGCCGTGAAATAGAAATCGGTCGCTTTCCGGCTGACGAACGTGGCTAGTAAATAGTAAATATCATAGTACCAAGCAATAGTGCCAACGTTGCAATATTGCAAATTTCGGAGCGTTTCGCCATTTTCCCGTGGCGTTCTGCGGCAAAAATGAAATGCCAAACTCTTAAAATTATAAATTTGTTAAAGCTGTTCGGGCACAAATAGGTCAAAATTCACGTCTTCCTTCTCGCCCTCATGTCACGCCCGTCTCCTTGCCACATGCAAGTGATTTTCGCGAACGCTTCAGTCTGTTGCGCTCGCTCAATTATCCGGGCCCTGAGAGAAATAGGAGACTATCTCAAGGACTCAGCTGAAAGATTGAATTTAATTTTCTTGCACAGTCTCAACACAAGCTACACTCTTTTAAGTGTAAAAAGCTTTTGATCCACACAGTCAAGCTTGAAACAATGAAACAAACAAGAAAAACAACGATCTAATGATCAGATGATAAAAGTGGAGATGATAGAGTTTAAGAGGTCGTTGACAAGCGACTCTCTTGCACTCAGTTGACAGTACTGAGAGCTAGTAACAGAAAGGCGCAAAGACGAAAAACGTTCTTCAAAGAAAAGTAGGTCCCTATCACCGTTTCATTTCAAAATGAGACAGGGGCACTATTCAGTTTCCCTGGTTCGAGTTTCAGTTCGAATTACTTTGACCCCTCCATTGATAACTGCTTTATCTGCCACCGTCGCGACGTGGGACGCTTGGATCCAGTTCAAAACACCGACAGAAATAGCAAGTATGACCTTTTCTGCCACAATTACTGCAAATAGCATCGCCCATACGAGTGCGAATTCCCCTAGACTGAAAAGGGGGGTTATTACGTTGCTGGTACCTATTAAGTGTAGGGGTAGGCTGGGGTAGGCCAACCCCCACATTATAAGTGCTGATATTCTTTCCTGATTATTTGCCTTACATCAGATTTATTGACATAAGAACCCTGTTGACCAACGGAGCCAAATGTTTTGTCCTTAGGCGTAACAACTTTTGATAGCTCTTGCAAAATCTCAGCCGAGACCTCCTTAGCGTCAAAAGACCAATTTTTTTAAAGCCAAATAATACAGATTCTTTTAACTTAGCAACTTTTGACGTAATTCTGCTGCCTCTAGGTTTTCTGGCTGCTGTAAAATAACATATTCGCGAATTTCTGGGAGAAGACCTTATACAACATAATGAGTCCACTCACTTCTAGGCAAATTTAACCTAGCGCAATGCGTTCGAAGGCTACATGAATAATCACGATGGCAAACAATTCTTTCTCTAACTGCCGGCGCTGGTTAATTGCCTGTCTTACACACCACTCACTAGGCTCCGTTAAACCATGCACTAATTCATTCCAACCGTTTAAACGTCCTGCTCTCTTAAAATTATTCAGAATAAATTCGTGAACATCCTCACACTCATCCCCTCTAAAGTTTGGAAATGTAACTGACAATTTCACGATCGGACTAGTACCAGGCTGCAGCAAACTTTGCGTACAGCCTGAGTTCGCATCGCCTCACACAACTGATTAACCTGACTTTGACTAACTTGACCTTGTACATTAGCGCTGGCCGACGCTAATTGACTTTGCATGTTAATATGATCCGATATGCAACTAAAGACACTCAATCCTATTAGGGCTAGACTAAAGAGCAGCTAAATTGCCTGCCTTTTCGCGATCAACTTCACTGGTTTACGACCTACACTCTACGTTTTCATAAATTACTTCCTCTGAATCAGAGCTACGATCACCGGAGCACCAAGAAAATTCTGAGCCTGCACCTGCCGGGTGGGAAATACAGTAACTGCTTGAGCCTGCGCTTCAGCTGGTGGCGAACTTATTCACCTAACAAATGAGCGAAACAATGGCCTTCTTGACTGGGAAACAGACGGAGGAGGGACAGGAGGCCTTCATCCGAACCAACAGACCCAGATCAATTCTCCTGGCAGGCAGCCCGTTAAGCCAGAGCTCTCGCTCTTTGTCTAGTAATCAGGATTATGACAGGAAAATTGAGAAATAACCAGGTGTCCCAATTGAAAAAAAAGATAACAAATGATGTAAACAAAAACCAGTCTACATTTCTTCACGAAACTCGAAATGGCGGCTGAAAAGTGATTACGTAATTATATTGTCACGTCTCAATGCCCCTACCTATCTAACCACGTTAGAGTGAGAACTAAACTTTTAGAAGCCTCATTTTGATAAAATAGTACTAACTGAGCTTGCAACGGAAAGGCATTTACACGAAAAGAAGAAAAGTTCAGTTACACACTTGAAAGAAGCAAATTCTCCAACCAATGTTGACGAGCGACTAGCTTGCACTTAGCTGAGAGATACCGGGACTCTATTTTTATTGCTTCTTCAACCAACTAACAACTCTCACAACTCCTACAACTTCCCCAACTAACTTACACGCTTTCGCAAACTTAACAGTACACCAGAATTGTAGATATGTTTGTGTTTCCCAGGCGTGGGAACCGAAAGGCTCTAATTCGACATGAAAAAGCAGCTAAGAAAACCAAATCACACCACACGGACAAAGGAAACTCAATTGAAACTAACCAATGGAGAACAGCTGAGTTGACTACCCTAATCAAAACTAGCCTTGACTTTCACTCTGGTGTGGGTCTAAACCGAGGTGAACAAAAAATTCCAGGCTTGTCTACCGTGGAAGAATTACTCGAAGACTAAATTAATCTTCAAATAGACTGCACAAGCTATGATCAGCGAAATACATGTGCTGCAGTAACGTAGACCCCGAACACCCTTGGGCTACAAGGGTAGCGTTCAATAAAAACTAGCCAACGCTTAAAATATCAAATAAAGAAATTTGACCTTCATAACAACCTTTCATTTGAATGGTCACACTTTAGGATCTCAACCTGGCACAGACTCAGACTTTAGAATCGCCTTGTGCAGCGTAACAAACAGCCACGGGAAAAGACTGCTCATTGGCTTTCATCTTTCATTTAAATGGTCACACTTTAGGATTTTATCCACAGAAACAAAACCTACAACCACCTTACACAGGTTTAAAAAACAGCACCACTGAAAAGTACTGCTCAATAGCTTTCATTTGAAACGGCCATACTTCAAAATTTCACCCACAGACTTTCCGGCCTCGTACCACAGGAGTGAGCCGTACACGGGGTAGGTGAGCAAATTTCCTTGAATATGTACCGGCAGCGGCTTTAGGACAGCGGAACAGCAAGTGCCTGAGGAAGGAAAGCCCAGAAATTGCACAGAGTAAGTGAGAAAATTCATCTACAAATCAATGGCTCATTGTTCAAGTACAGACAAGTTTATTTAAAGCATGGGATTCGGCGGCAGTACTTTTATTCCAAAATACAGCTAAAATCAGGCAAGGCAAAAAGAGATACTGGGTTCGCATGGCCCATGATTGAGGCTCGTAGTGTTCTGAGTGTTAAAATACTTCGAGAAGCGTAGAAATTGCCTGGAAAGGCTAAATAACTCGGATAGGCGCCATATACGTTACTCAAAAGGTGCGAACGGAGGGTCTGAAAACTAATCCCACAAATCTTTCCCAAATGTTCTTTGACAACCCATACACCAGAGCAAATTTCACAAATAATAAATCTTAATTGCCACATTAAAACTGACGCACCAGTTTTCAAGCAAAAGCACTTGTCACGGAAGATTCGCGAAAATTGTCTCGTGTGCACGAGTTAATAAAATGATCATAGAGAACTTCTCATAGTAAATTTGCTCGTGTTGTCCAGGCTTAAGATTCATTCACAAACTGAACAATCGGGACCACCTGGCTTGTACAGCATAAGACACATTAGCAAGGGAAAGTTCTGCTCAAGAAATTTTATTTTAATGGGTACAAAGTCACGTCCGTAGGAGACTGAAAAGTTTAAAACACGTTTCATGTCTCAACTTAACCTTTTGGAGGCAAACACTTAATCTCCAACAATTTACTGAGTCGACAGACTTAAGTATGTTGGAGCAGATTTTTGACAAGCATGGAGCGAACACGCGAGTGTCATATTCAGTTGGAGTAAATTTTGCCGGTTTTGTTACCGTTGAAAGGACTCCTACTTTGCTACGAGAAATAAATAACAGAATTAAATACTGACCACATTTTGTTTCATCAGTTCGTTTTGAAAATTGTGATAAGCGGACGTTTTAGTTCCAAGGCACTGAAGTACACTTCAAACGACAAACTTTTCATGTTCCGAACCTAATGGAAATCACCAACATGTAGAATTGTTTTTGCTAATTTGCATGAGGTTCAGCACGATAAAAGTTCGATGGTTTCGGCTAGACCTGAGGAGGGAGGCCATAGCCTCGAAAAGCCTCCTTTTTTACGTTATCTTATTTTATTTTTCATACGTAAATTGGCGCGTACTAGTTAGCGTTATTACTCGAACATTTGCGCTACACATCTAACGAGTTTTCTATGAACGAGTCAGTCACACACCACAGCAGCCCAGCCGAGTTGACCGAGTAATCTCTCGTAGAAAAGCGGGACGAGTAGCTTATTGCTTTTGCCGACAACCAAATACAAACAACAATGTTTAGGCTGTGTGAACAACAAAATCAAAAGCAAGCCAGTTTACTTTCCATGGAAAACGTGCGCGATATTTGTCTATCGCATATCAGTGAATACACAACGATCATTGAGCCAATCAGATTCGCGCATTCGCAAAGAGACAAGAGATTCATTGACCATGATGAATAACGGGGAAAACGTTTTCTTTCTCAAAATGATTCAATATTACCCCTACTTACGCTTTCAAGCATTGTCTACCGAATATTCCGAGTCACGTGTGCAAATGGAAGGACACTTCGCGGCAAACTCTTCTGAAAAAACACACTAAGGTCTTTGTGTATCCCGTTGCATGCCAAAACTAAAATCTTGATACACTTTCAAGCCATCTCATTGGTTCAAAGTAAATCACATGCTCAAAAATCATGCATCATTCTTTCTTTGCTTGTTGGAGCGTGAGACAACAATACTGCTTTAGCTATCGCGAGCCTTGGTAAAAAAAAGGTGGTCAACTTCCTATTGTCTATGATAAAAAAACAAATTCATCTTATTGAAAACAAATGGAACAGGACCTTAGCACTCACCGTTGTCGGGCAAAATCCGCGAAAACCCATGATGTGACGTCGAGCGACTCCATCCGTGATGAATATCCATGTAAGCGCGCGGAGACCGCTATTTCGCCAACACAGCCTGCTTCTACAGAAACATACCAAGAAAAAGCGCAAGAAACCTACCCTTGGATTAAAGAAGTTCGTTCCAAAGGTACGAAACCCAATTCAATTTTTTTGTATTTCTGTCGTGAAGACGTACACGGGACAATTAGAGGGCGTGGGTCGATTGCAATCCCTTCTCTTCTTGTGCACATTTCTCATGCAGCGATATTTCCAAAATCAAAAAACAAATTTCTAGAATATTGAAGGGTAGCATAGATTGGGTTAAGTTGCCGACGTTTTTATTTGGTATTAATTTGATAATTGTGGATTAACGTAGAGGATGGGCTAGTAAAATACTGTCTCTCGCCGTGATGGCGCTTCTCCATTGTGAAGTCCACTTTCGAAGGTGCGAAAAGCACTATTTTGGGATCTTAGCGCAAACAATTCTACTTAGTTCACTTGAATGAATCTCGTAGAAAAGAAATGCTATGATTCTTTTCTTCTACTAACGTCCTAGGCCACTTTTTCCCGCTGTTTCAAAGCATCCACAGTGTCGTTGGAGGCAGTGCAAAAAAAGTGGAGTCCATCGTGACGCCATGTTAAAAACATGTGATAATCCCTCCTTGTGCGGCGTACCAATTCCTGTTTTAAAGCTGCAAAATGTTTTTATTAACCACAAAACAGGCTCTTCTCAGTTACTTCAACCTGCCTTGTCAAGGATGTTGTGTGTTAAAGGCAGCAAGATCCGCTAATGCGACAATATTTTGAATCAGTTCTTCTCCTTGCACTCTCGAATCAGGAAATATTCCTCCTTCTCGTGCGGTGAATGGTCTTTCCAACCTCGTCAAAATGTTCGAAACCCTTTCGCAAGTTTATTAGAAAAAAAAGAAGGGGTCAGATTTTCATATTTTAACTCCATATAGGGGGTTGAATTTTAGTACTTATCTTAAAACTAGTTTAGTTGAAGAATAAAGCAGTAAATTGATAATTGTTGTGACGCAAAATAGTTGCTCTATCGATGGTGAAAGCTCTTCTAGAACGTCATTGATTCAGTTATATAAAACTGGAATGGCTGTCAGGCTAAAGCATTTACAACGACCTGCAAACTTTCTGTGCTGGTGTTGTGTTTATTTTATGGATTGATAGAGCATTTACTGTTTTTCAAAACTGCTCAAAATGTGTAAACCCCCAATCACATGGGTCCTCAGGCCAGAGTTCTTAGCCAAACCAATAGTTTTCTTTGTTAGAGTTTCATGTCATCACAGGCAAAACTAAGTTATAAGAACGTCATTACTTCAAATCAAAGTTATTGTGCTGTATTGTAACAACATGGAGTTATTTCACGGTCTCGGTCGGAAGGCCTTCATCTTTTTGCTCACAGCTATTTGTAAGCTCACAGCCGCTTTTATCTTGCTTGCGAGCGTGTTATAACACTGATTTTACTAGTCAAGTTTTATTTTAAGCTTTAGCTTGTTATCTATAAATTGTAGGAACAAGTCATGATGTCAATCGACATTGATTATCTAAAAATCGTTTGCCTTCGCTGACGAACATGACTTGTAAATATCATAGTACCAGCATTGAAATGTTATAAATTTCGTACCTTTTTGCCATTTTTCGCCGACTTTCTGCTACAAAAATGCTAAACTCTTAAAGGTACAAAACTTTTTAAAGCTCTTCTAGCACAAATAGGTCAAAATTCACGTCTTCCTTCTCACCCTCATGTCAGGCCCGTCTCCTTGCCACATGCAAGTGATTTTCCCGAACGCTTCAGTCTGTTGCGCTCGCTCAACTATCCGGGCCCTGAAAGAAATTGGAGACTACTCAAGGACTGAGCTGAACGATTGAACTTAAAAACAAGATACACACTTGTAAGCGTAAACAGTTTTATCCACACAAGCTTGAAACAATGAAAGAAATTGAGGACATAGCTTTCACGAATTCACCTAGCGACTCGTTACAAATATGAACGCGAAGAAAAGCCCTTTGTTAAATGGCTGTCTTACTCATCCGTGGTCAGAGTCATTAGTCACGGACCTCTAGGTAGTTAGCGGAATAAAGCCTTTTTTGAAAAATTGCAGTCTGTGCACTTTAATTATATGAGATCAGTAAAAATAAACAAAGATCTGAAATAAAACTGTTGGAGCGATCTGTGTTCATAGCTAATTTATAGTGGTTACCCTGAGAGCTTCATCTCCATTTATTACCTGATAACTAAGTCGTTGTTTTTCTTGTTTCTTGTTGTTCCTGCTGCTACTGTTGTTGTTATTGTTGCAATGAAGCCGGATATTACTAACGGACATTTGGAGTTTTCAAACTACCTTGTTCTAAAAAACACAGTATTAGCTGAACACTGAGAGACCAGTTAGGTATGAAAGGCAAATTGCTTCGGTACTATTAGTGCTAAGAGATGTAAGTAGAAAATGTCTAAAAGGTTCTGTGCTGGTTCTAAAATTGCTATGAAAACTCCGTTTTAACTGAAATGGTTATTTCTTCTTATGAAATGGTTGTTTGAATCAAACTAGTTTCGTTTAAGTCACATATTTTGCGTTTGAAATACACGAGAGCTTACAAGGTTGAAGATGTTGCTTTAATGATTTAGCAACACTGGTTGTGTTCTGTGTGAGATAAGAGCGTCGGTTATTACTTTTTAACTCAACGATAAAACGTTTTCTATCACAGACGGGTCAAACATAAAATCGTGTGATGAAGTTTTATTCTTTGAATTAATTTGGAGGCTAAAGTGACCCTTTTCAAATCGGTTGACTTTTAAGCAGCTTTAAGTTTGTTACAAGTTGAGTTTGTTTGCAGATTTTCAGTTCAAGGGAATTGTAATTAGCGAGATATAAGCAACTGAAGTTCCGTCTCCAAGGAGAATTTTGCGGGAAAATTACCACAGCAGACGGCTAAAAAATGACTCTTCGCTTAATGCGCCTTATTCACGCTAGTTTAAATGGAATATTACAAGTTACCTTTCTCTCATGAAATACAATAGTATTTCGGCGGTAGATGTGTACTGAAGTATATTTTTCTTCTACGAAGACAGAGCAACGCAAGTTTTGTTCGTGACATTGAAATACTAGCCGTCGGCCAGAGTTATCGAAGACAACTTCTTATTACAGGTCGCTGAAATCGCAATCTTGCCCAGGGGTTTCAATAAAATTTGAAGTAGGCAGCTGGTTTGAATCGAGTAACCGACTGTATCAACTGGGGGTTTGAAACAATCTTCCTTTAATTACTTTAATTTAGGGCAAAAAGTAGCCGACTTTTCTGAGCGAAATAGCCGACGCTTTTCGTCGGTTGTCGGTGCTTATTGAAAGCACTGAGTTGCTCTTTGCAAAATACAACACAGTATTTAAAAATATCCGTCGAAGCTTCATTTTATCAAAAAGAGCAGAGGTTCTTTAGTACTTCGTGGAGTAAGTCTGATATTTGCGACACGAACGAATAAATCTGTCAACGCCACGCTCCGTGAGGTCGGTCGCCAAGGAAAGGTGTCATTGTTTATGCTGGCGCTTCTGATTGGTTTCGCGGGAAAAATAGCCCACCTTAAAAGGGAAGAGCAACCAAAAAAAGGGCACTATTTTGCGTTTTTCCGCTGGAAAACATGACTGAAGGGCTCGACAACATGGCTGCCGTGGAAAACACTTCGGAGGAAAGCTGTAGACCGATTTTCTTTCGATTTCAGCGCGATTTTGAGCTAAAAAATACGAGTTTCATTAAAGGGGGGCATTAATGTATTACAATATTTATTCTTTGGTTCATCGGACAGACTTGAAACTTGCAGGACTTAAACTAGATGTGTGTACGATGTTTTCTTTGGCAGTACGTCAAATGTTGTCAAATATCAGTCCCGCGATGACTTCGAGAATTCTATAAACGAGCAAAATTGAATTTTGCGGCATAATATTTTTCGAATTGCCTTTTCTGTGACGTACTGCCACAAGTTTTACGGTTTTGGTAAAATACATAGATCGGAAGAAGCTTTTTGAAGTTGAATGAATTCACTTTGAGTTATCTTAAAAAAAGGAAGAACCAAGAATATTTTAACCACACCCAAAAGTATCAGATTACAAGAATTCTTTACATACTTTCAGAATAAAACTATTTTTTAACGAATCTACACATGATGTTGTACTGTCTGTGTTAATATGACCAAGTTTCAACAAATATTTCTATAGAATTGGGACATAAAAATAAGTGGCAAAAATGTCCAAATTAGCCTCCAGGAATACCTTAAATAGAAAGATTTAGCTTAAACTGTTGAACAGTATTTCCTATGGCAGGTGCTGTTTGAATCACTGAGAATTCTTTCCTAGAAGAAACAATTTTTGGGAAATTTTTCTTATATCTACTCTGAATCTTTCGACTAAAAGCATTTGCTAAATGTTAACTATGACTTCTCTGTCTTGTTCAAGGAGCACCGCAAGAAAATGATGACAAAAAACGAACTATCTACAGCACAAGACAACTCGTCGAGTTGGAGAAAGAATTCCATTACAACCGATACATCCGCAGGCTGAGAAGATTCGAAATCGCGCAATCGCAAGGACTGACGGAAAAACAAGTGAGAATCTGGTTCCAGAATCGGCGGAGAAAATGGAAAAACGAAAGCAAGGTTGTAGAGAAAGCCTTGAAGAACGAAATTCAGGAGCGAATGAGACAACAAAGCGCGCAGGACCCAAATGCTTTTGGAAGTTTGACTATGATAAACAACATGAACAATTATCAGAATTCCTTCAGCAAGGTGAACTCGATGCAGCAAGTGAGAGGAAATTACGGGTTTCCTTCTTCAATACATAGTTATAATGGCGGATTTATGAA